>CM030010.1:57223766-58447337 GCA_017639485.1 Pluvialis apricaria | reverse complement strand
TCCTTCCTTTAGCCTTTGCATCTGCACTCAGCATGTGGAGCATTAGCACCCCTAAAGCAGGCTGCAGTAGAAGCTGACAGCTTCGGTGCCACTGATACCAGGGAAAATGAATAGCAATGACAATGGCATTTCAGTGTTTCCAGGGAGGGGCATTTCTATTCATCTGGACAGGGTCAAAACGTGAAGTCATAGCAGCAAAGCACTACAGAGGTCTTGTACTCTCTCCTCTCTTCCCTTCCTACGCATGTAGGAAAGCCGGCAAGAGATTGGCTTATGAAATGATGGCAAAACCTGATGTTTAGCTCCTCTCTGCTATATTCTGGTGACCATGACTCCCAGGAAGCTAAATACCTGAATTAATGAGGCAGCAAGTAGCTGGAAGGCTCTGTCCCAGTGACTCAGTTTTGAGAGATGCTTTTAGCAGGCAAAGTGCTGTTTGCTCCTATCCCGTATGATCCTTTGAACTGGTTTCCAGGAAATGCACCAAATTTTGAAAATGCTCTAACATTTTAACAGTGATGCTTTGTTACCCTATGCACTCATTTTCCTTCTTGGGAGAAACTTCTGGAGCAGTGGGAATTGTGCCTGTTTCGGGACTGTGTGGTCTGTAGGAAAGGCTGCCTTTTCTGTGTGTTTTCACAAAACATGCAAACACTTAAGTGAATTTAGACACTTGGATACACAAAGAGCTGTCTAGTGGCTTTTGCAGCTCTTTCAGCGGAGTAGGTGTGTAACCACCACTGGAGTAACTGTTGGTTCTGTGCAGGCAGAGAGAAATCCTCAAGTCTGAGTGCTCTTCAGAGTGCAATGTTAAAGACATGGTGCAAAGGGCAGCTTGCTAGGGAAATGTGCTGTCTGTCTCACTTGTTTTGAGTGCAAAGTATTCTGCACAGTCCTGTCTCTTGGAGCATTTGAAGAGCAGGAAAATGAAATGAAGTTGGTTGACTTGGGAAATACCCTTCTCATGATTGAGGAAAGCCATCTAGTGTTACTTCATTACTTTTCTGTGATGAAGTACTTTTCATTCATGTCAGTCTAGTCTGCTTTTCTGCCTTCTTGCGATGTAACTAGGAAAATAATCTGTTGCCTAAGAGGTGAATCATGTTTTGTGTACAGTAAACTATTACAAATATGCTTATGTTCTCACAAGCATAAACATATAAATAACATCAAGCAGTTGAATAATTCCCCTGCTGCTAGCTGAACTACCCAAGACTTAATTATAAATATTTTTAATCTGCCTAATTAAAACTTCCTCTTTTCTTCTTTTTTTTCTTTTTTTTTTTTTTCTGGCGTGACATGTGAAGTACAGGGAAAGCAATAAATTACATCTCCTTTACATCTTCCAGCAAACACTCTAGTAAAAAGGTAAGGAAGGAAACTTTCCTTTGCTGTAATCACATAACCATCATCAATGGTTGGTTTCAGCATGGAGTTTAAGGAGAGCTCTGCACACATCCACACTCTAAGAATTGTTTGGCAGTTGTTAAATAGGCTGAATAATTTCATCTGTAAAATATGCTTTAGGCAATCAATTTATTTATGTAACATATGCTTCCATGGGTATGACTTGAAAGTAGGACTACATTTTTTCGTACTTGGCTGGTAAATGTGGCCACCTTGATTTGTGTTTGTATCCCTGTATAGAGGAGATAATTGTTAAAGACACACTCACTTATATTTAGCACATCTGAAAGGAAGGGTACAGTTCAGAAAAAGGAAAGAATCATACAGTTAAATGGATGAGGGTTGAAGATAATTACTGGTGTACTGTGGACTTCTTATGTGGCCTTGGCATAGCCAAGCCATCTAATCTCCACTACCTTGGGTCCCTCTGTTTAAAAGAAAGAAGAAATTAAAAAAAAAAAAAAAGAGGCAAACAAAACCAACCAACCGACCAAAACCCTTAAAATCTTTTCTGCCCTTGTTTGGTCTTGCTTATGTAGACTACTAGCAGTTAAAGAACTGATCGTGCAGAATTATAAGAAAGCATAGCACCTAGACACTGCCTCTGGGTATGATTATAATGCAAATAATACCAACAAGAGGAGTTCAGATATGGGTTGACTCTGTGTTTGCACTCTGAGGCATCTAAATGCAAAAAATGCTTGTTAATGAAGCATGCAGTACCCTGGAGAATCCAACTCATGCAGAATAAAACTTGTCAAGAAGGTGGTGCAATATTACCATGGTTCCTGTTTCTTTGGCGTTCCTAACAAGTATCAGATATACACGGAAGTTTTCATTACAATAAAGTTGCGTGAACTGAAGAGTAGTATCAGGTTGCTGCATCTGGCTTAGCTTTAGAAGTGGAAATATAGTAATGGGATAAACGAAAGGGCCACCCACTATAGAGTGTGGGTGACCAGTATAAGGAAAAAAAAAATCTTTAATGGATATTTATTCCAAAGGCTGTTACAAAGAAACTGCTCTCAGACTGATGTAGTGCCAAATATAAAGGATTAAACTTTTTAATGACCTTTTGTTGATCAACATCCAAGACATCTAGGAACAAAGAAGAGATTCCGTAACTCCACATAAAGAATATTATTTTCAGACAAGAGAGTGCTTGAAAACATAAGTCCAGAAGATACGCTAAAACATAGCAGGGAAGAGGATAAATACAAGTCTCAGCTGCAGAACAGCTTATTTTGAGGGTGGAGAACAGATTTATAGTTAATTCAATGTTAAATGCCACAATCCTAGGTAATTGCATGCTGACAAAGACTAGAATAGGAAATGTCCATTTTGGCTTGATTCAGAAATGGCACAGAATTATTCCTGTTTCTTTGGACTTTTTTTTTTTTGGTACCTTTATCAAGAAATGACTGTCCCGTGTAAGTAGCGGACCTGAACCTGGATTTTTTTTTTAACTCTCTTTTTTTCTCTCATTTCTGTGACATTAGTTGTTTTCTCTATGAATTAGATACTCTGGGAAATCCTATTGTCCTGTCTCTTCTGTGTTATGGTCCCTAGGCAAGACACTTGCACTGAGGCAAGTCTTGCTTGAAAATGGAAAGGGGCCCATAAGACTGAGAAGAGGGTGTAGTTAGAGTACAACGTCTGGAATGAAAGATGGTCCCTCAGTGGCTATTGCAGACTGAAACCAAGCGCAGTCCCTACTAAGTCAGGGGCTGCAGATATAAATGTAGTCTGAAGCCACCCTGTTCTTGCCTCCTGGACTGCATGTGCTCAGCTCTCTCTTCTGAGAATTGGGGCCTGGGTTTGTTTGAATTAATAGTGAAGTCATTACACTATGTAAATATGTTAGTGTTCATCTGGTTTTACTCACAAGTTATGCTTGCCTTCCTGTGTTGTTCCTGTTTTCTTGTTTGTGCAAAATTAACCAGGAGCATTTTAAAAGAAAAGGGAAAACGGTAAATAGTGTTGAAACCTTGATTGCTAGGTTATTTACCACAGGCTGGAGTTGGGTAGGCAGCTCAAACTTAATCATGTAATAAGAGTACAATGATTTTTTTAATGATGCTGTTAGGTGTCCTTTCCTTTTCTGCCATCTTTGGCCTCCTTTGAGTAAAGTGTGATAAATTGCCTTAATAGCCCAGTATTATATTTTTTCCTTTTATTGAAGAGTCAGCTGAACAGCAGTGTGAGTCTAACCACTTCACAGAGGTTGCCTGTGTTTCCAGGGGGCTGTGATCAAGCCCTTTCCCAGGACAACTGCTCTTTTGCAGGTAGTCCCACTGCATGAGCACTGCTGGCTCCTCGTACAAGCATAACTTGTCAGGATGAGTCAGGATGAGGAGCCGCGCTCTTGTATTGTGATTCTTCCTGTTGTTATGAAGGGGAAAGCCCCAAGTTACATTATTGACTCGTCCTGTTTCTCAGTTTCACTCATGCAGAACAAATGTGAGAACTGAAGAAATATTATCCCCTCCTTTTTTCTTTTTTTCTTTCCCTGTCCTTAAAACTCATGAACTTGTGTGGCCGCATCTCTGAATTCTGCAGTGCATGAGACTGGAGAGTGGGAGCTGGCGTAGGTGCCCCAGCATTGTTTGTTTGTTCTGATATTAAAGCTGGGCTAACTGATTTTTGATGTCTGATTTCAATTCTCTGTAGGTGCTTTGGAGTTCAAAGGACTTGGTCCCTCTCAGTTCCCCTTGCAATGGATCAGTCACAGCCACCACGTTGCAGAGGGGCTCATGTGGAGCAGGAAAAGAGGGAAGGTGTTTTGAATATCAGATGACAGTGGTGGTTTCTAATGCGTAGAGAAAGAACTGGGGATTGAAAGAGGCGTATGAGCCAGGTGTTTTTACATAAGTGACCATCAGGGAGACAAACAATAATGCTGACATTTGGTAACAATGTTAGATTGCAGTCAGTGGTCTGCTGAGGTGGAGACTGTGGTTCATCCTTCTTAGACATACGGCATCTGGCTGTCTCTAGAGCTGGCACGAACTCATGTTTTCAGGGCTGTCCTTTTAAACATGAGGGCCAGAGAAACTGCATTTTGAAAACTAGTGTCTTAAATGCTTTGCATTCTGCAACACAAAGTGTATTCTGCAAGGAATACCTAAGAGTCATTCCCAGGGTGAGGACTGCAGACGTTGCACAAGTTTTATAACATGAAAGCATTCTCTCTCCAGGCGCTGTAGCAGACAAAGGGAGTTTTTGCAGTGACTTCAATAAGACAGGGTTTCTCCCTTACTTTTTCTAGATTTTGTGAATGTTTAAAAGCACAGGAAGTTTACTTCCTTAGCAGCTCTACTACAGAAGGTAAAGCTGTCATCTCATTTTTTCTTGCTGTGAATACACAGTTGCAGAGATGGTTCCCAATAAAAGCTCCACCTTGAAAGTGCGTCATGATTTGGGGTGTTCAGACCCAGGTGTTAGAACAGTAACTTACTGCCAGTTCCCAGCAGTGTTACTCTACTTCCAACCACAGTATGTGAGTATCTACCTGTGGTTTAATGCTTGGTGTTTTGTAAGCCATAGGATCTGCTAGAGGTTTCCATCTGGATAGTATTCTTAGATTAATAAAATACTCCATACTTATAGAGTTAATAGATCCAGAGAGAAAACTGTTTTTGGCAACCCACTGTTCATCCATCGCAGTAAACATGTTGATCAAAAAGCCAGAAGAATCTTACTCTGGAACAGATGATAAATAACCAATTAGAGACAAAACTAAAAAGCGAAACCATCAGAAAAGGGGTGGGGAAAAGGCAGAGATAAAAGGGCAAGAAGAGTCTGCTGAAAAGGCTGGACATAGAACAAAGTGCGTGTTAACAAACCTTTATTCTTCGAGCAGTCTTTGGTGATGCATTCGAAAATGACATAAAATCAAGACCTAGAGGCTTCCTGTCACATTGATTTAGTACTACATTGTTGACTTCAAAGATTACCTAACATTGTTTTGGAGCTCTCTGTTGTAATGCTGCTGCTGGTAGTTCACCAGACAATATGAATCATACACATTGAGACAAAGTCCATAAAATTTGGGGTCAAACTGACTGTTCCCCAAACCTTTGAACCTTCTTTAAGCATGTCTTCTGTAAGGTACCAGTTCTGCGGAGCAGGAAGCCTCCTTCAAAATCAAGCAGTCTAGGAGGCTCATGGTCTCTCCAAAGAAGGAAGCACTGCTGTGTAATCCCATGGTTATGGTACGCAGTAGGGAGGGAAAACTTGAGCACCTGTGTACAAACAGCGTGCATAGGGCAGGAAACACGGTATGCTTCCTTTGAAATGGCAGGAGTGACACCAGTATGGATATAAGGTTGATAATTTGCCTTAAAGGTGTGATAGAACAGGAAGACCCATAGCTGTGCAGTCTTGGGAACTACAACGTATATGCTGCATCTTAGTGATAGTTTTGTGCTCTTCTGTGGTATAAACAACATACATTTATGCATATTTTGGGCATAGCATGCTGCCTTTTAAGTCATTTGGAAATACAACTCATTCCAGGTGTTACCTAGGTGAGGAATTGAAGGTTGAAGTTGAATAAACTTGTAAGGTGGATTATTTTAAGTGCCTTAAACTTTTCAGTTTATACTTTCATAACGCATGTAAAGTGCATTAAATGAAGGCCAATTTAATTCAGATAATATAATACCCAGGAATTTAATTGATCCACTTGCAGTCTTTCAGATTACTGTATCTGTGTGTCCTCCTGAAGCCAAGGTCAGCTTTAAGACACTACCTCCTGCCAGTATGACACAAAATATAGCTAGTTCTGTAAGAAAAGGTGTTGAATTGTAAGCTGTTGAATAAGAGGTTCTGCTGTAGACCTAAAATGCTTGTTGAAATTCATCATATGGGCCAGGAGATCATGTAAGGTCATAATATGAATGAGATTTCAGACAGGAAAAGTCTTTGGAGGTTTTCTCTCTGTACTGGAAGAGGCACCACTTGCGCTGGCTAGCTCTGCATGCAACAGGGCAGCACAGCTCCCGTGTTTATTTTAAGGTGTGTGACTCTCTTTCTGCCAGATACAACTGCATGCTCCCCCTAAGCACAGCTCCTCACGCAACTGCCTACCGTCTGCAGACGGGAAATTGTTTTCTGTGACATTTTTGTTGGGAAGAGGAAAGCCGGAGTCGGGACCCACATGAGTCCTGCAGCCTTGTCAGTTCAGAGGGACCTCAGTGAGGTTTGTTTTTTGATTGTTAAGATCTGAGTTTTCTTTGGCTGTAGTAAATCATGAGAGCTGGACTACTGCATATTTTAGAAATGTTCTTTCCCTGGTGGTCTAGCAGTGGATTGAGTATTACTTTGAAACATGAATATTTATTGTCTTAATAATGCAGGCTTCTGGGGCCATTAGCCACACAGTTTGAAGGAATGATCTTTGGAGGTTGCAGTATACATCTCCACGATGTAGCACTCTGTGAATCAGACCTCATGAACAGCAGTGTTGTTTTAAGTTGAAGAGTTAAAAATAAGTTATTGCTAGAAGAAAGTGCCTGTGCTTAATCTACAGGCGGAATATGGTGCTTTACTCTCTCAGTCTGGCAGACAAGTGGGTCAGAGACAAGAAGGAGGCTTGGCGAGAAAAATTGAATCATTAAACTTGTCATGGCAACTGAATGAAGTAAATCTGTTTCATTGCAACTACTGTGAGTTTTGCTTTCAGGAATGGTCTGTGCCACAGCAGTCACTGAGAGTTGAGAGTTTCTGGTGAGATCAGTCTGAGACAGGATCCATGTCTGGAGCTGTCTGAGAGCACAGCATGATTTCCTCCGTGGGATAAATTAACTATGGCTTTCTGCTTGCGCACAGTGAGATCCCTCGCTATCATCTATGCTTGTGTTGAGCTAAGAATAGAAAAAAGCAACATCAGCAGTGCTGTGGGAAAACTGCATTGCTCCAGATGGCTGCTGATAAACTCCTTTCTCTCTTGGGATTAAAAACAAAATAGTAGTAAATGATGGTCATTTCCCATCCACATCTTAATTTACATGTTTGCTTAGCAGCTAAGAGAAAGCTAGACTGAAGTTTGTCAGTTAGACATGAATTTGTCTGAATACACTTGAGATGCTATCAGAAAGTAGTTTAATTGCCTTGTGGGGAAAAAAAACAACCCACAAAGAGTTCAGGGTTTGTTTGTTTGTTAAAAAGCTTTAACTTCCTCCTTTCCCGCCTCCATTTTGCTTTATCACATTTATGTGGTTCTGAATGAAGAGCTCTTATTTCCATTGTTACAAAGCTTTGTGTCCTGTGAGATCATGTTAGGTCTTCTCCTGACTTTCATAGAGAGGATCTTCATTCTATCTCCAAAGAGGTGGATGGGACAAATCCCACGTGTGGTGTATTTATCTAGCTTTACAGGCCACATGTTGTGTGCAACTGTCCCAGCAATGCTGATCAGCTAAAAGCCAAAACAAATTTGAGATCCCAACTCAGAATCAGGCCCAACCAAGGAGCCAAACAATGACTTGCATTCTTTGTAATTAGTCTTGACAGCAGGCTATTTGGTTAAAGAATATGCTTGCATTTCCTAATTTATTGGCACGCTTTTACTTTGGATTAACTAATTCTTCAGAGAGAGAGAGAGAAAAGCAAAAGCAGACTCGGCACCCCTGTGGCTACTTCATATGTTTGCTCTATGAGGACCAAGTTCTTGCTCAGTAAGATAGCTCTGTCCTGTCCAAAGCAGGACAGGAAGGAGAGGCTCTCACCATGATTGAGCCAGTTGGTTGCTTCATCGTGCCTGATGGCTGTGGAATATTAAGCAATATGCACAGTCCCGACCCTGAAGGGCAAACAAGCTCTATTGTTCATCTCGTATGTGGAGGGTGGAAACTCTGTCCTTTTGCCTATAGTTCAGGCCAGTTTTGATCATCTAGTTAGCACACTAGAGAGGTCAGCTTCCATCTACTTTACAGTCATTATTTTAAAATTTATAAAAGTATAATTAATTGAAATAGAGAAAATAACCTATTTTTCCTTAAGTAACAAGTGAGTAATGGACTGAGTTCCAGTACCAACTAATTTGCGGTAAGTTGTCGTACAGGCATGGTGTGAATATAAAAGATTATATAGGTGTGATACAAAAGAGAAGTCTGTTGACAGCAGAAGACGACATTTCTGCTGGATGTGATAGCATAACCTAGCGGCACAGGTATTTGCATAGGGTATTAATAGGGATTCTGTATGTACAAGACTGTGAGTAGTAGCCTAAATTTGATTTCTAACACACTGGTACCTAGGAAGCAAAGCTATTTCTGGGATAATGTACGTGTCCATTTTCTTGAGCCACTTGTCTCACCCTTGCAATAGATACTGCCTCTTTGCCAGGTGAGACAGTGATGAAGGATTTGACCTGGATAGCTCTACAGTACTCTTACTTTCCAGCTGCACAACTGGCTGTGGCTTTTCTCCTGTTCTTCAGCTCAGTCCCCAGTACCATCACAGGATGATTGTATGAGAGAGAAGCTGGCCGTGTGTCCAGTACAGTAACCGCAGTGATATTGTCACTTATGTGGTACATTAGACTTTAGTTCTCTTCTTGAGTGCTGCTCAGCATCCACAGTAAAAGGGTAATGGATAACCTCCGTGCTGTTTCTTCTGCTGGGAGTGGTAGTATCCATGATCTCCTGCCAGGACCGAGTCTGCACTTGGACTTTATGATGTGTTTAAAAAAAAAAAAAAAAAAAGTGAACTGCTTCTGGGAGAGTCACTACTGATATCAGTTCCACCAAATCACTTATTTAGGCACTGCTCCTCTCAGTGTTGAAGGTGGGTCTGAAGCCAGCAGTGTCTAGGACTGCTTGTGCTGGATAAGTGATGACACAGCCTAGGTAAAATATGCCAGTGGCTCGTCCTGCCTTTCTGTGACATAGTTAGCTAGCACAGCGTGGAGTAGCTTCAGCATAAAAACAAACGCGACATCATAATATGAGCAAATGAGAGCCTAGTGACTAAGACACTGGCTGGGAATACTGTCTTCAAATATTTGCTGGAGGCCATGCTGAAATTCAAGCCCTTATCTCCCAAAGCTCAATAAAGTGTGTCTGCCATCAGTCTACTCGCTCGCCCTTCAGCACATTACAGCGTCTGTCTTTAGTACTCTCCCCCTGGAGTGCTTCTCCATTACATTTTATAGTGCCAGACAGAGAGGCTCGGACTGATTGACTCCATAACACAACAGTCCCACCACTTAGTGTTGCTCCAGCTTGCAGTGAAAATCTGTAGTTCAGGATGACCATATGAAATATGGGGGATAGTAAATGATTCCAGCAAAAACATCAAGAAAACGTCATTGCACTGGAAAAGGTGCTGTTAGATCACCTCTGCCAAAAGGGGAAGACAAAGGTAGAAATAAACCTCACTTCTGCTTGCTCCTCAAATCAAGGGAATCGCGTTAGCCGCTTAGTCACAAAGGTTAGGTAGTCAGTCCCTTCCTCAGCCACACTGTGAAGTTAATACAAAAGGAAGAGCCTCAGTAGTACTCCTGGAAGGACTTGTTCGACTATAAAAACCACCAACTTTTCTCCTCTATTATCTGCATCGTTTTCCTTCGGTGTTTCTGTCATGCGCTCTTGGCATTTTGAATATAAATTCAGGAAGGGCAGAAATGGACATTCATATTCTCTCTCTCAAAAAGAACAGTTTAACATTTATGTGTTGCTGTGACCTGGCTGGCAAAGGTTAGTCTTGGTGGACTGATGCAGGGGACATCCTGGCACAGCATGAGCTGCAGCCTTTTAAATATCTAGCCTGAATCCTCCAACATTGCAAAAAATCCAGTACATCTCTGCTGTGCGTTTTTTGGACATGCATTATACAAGGATACAAAAGTAAATTGGAATTACTGAGGAGAAAACATCTCAGCAAGCAATGGTCTTAATCAGACAATACATTCTGAAAATGCGACTCATTATCACAGGCAAATCTAGTTTATGTCATGCTACGGATGACTTGATCGCCTGTAATCTAGGCTAAAAAAATTAAATAAGATTGTTTAAATGCAGCTTCAGGGAGTGCTACATATTTTATCTTGGTTTCATCTGGTTTCCCATAATATCAAAGCTGTGTTTAGTGGATAGAGATTTACGACCAGAATATGATACGTATAGCTGAAGAATGTGAAGGGATGATCTGCCTTGTAGAATTAGTTATCATTGCTGGGGAAGTAGAGCTGGTTTACAGCTTGCATTTTCCCTCTCCATCTGGGACTGATTTGTGTCTTTGCGTTGTATATAGGAAATGTTCTCTGCAATTCTCTGAACATAAAGACTGTGTTTCAGGCACTGCGGTGTAGGAGATTTTGAAAACCTTGACTCACGCATAGACAATTGTTAGCATGTACGTTTTTACAAGTATGTTTTCTTTATCTTGTATTTTAAAATATATATACATATTTATACGTAGATTGGTTCAGCTGCTGCCAACATTGGGACAGTTATGAACGCATTTTCCCTCCTGTTAGCCAAGGCTATGTACACACTATATTATTTTGTTTTATTTTTGTGTTTTAATACTGAATGCTGTGCAGCGATATAAATGACTTTGCTGAGAGCAGGAGTTACTCCAATGAATGTCTAGTGACTAGGAGACAGACACAAGGCTATGAAGGCATTTTTGTTTCCAGCTCTCTGTGATTGATAGCTAGGATATCAAATAGATGGTGGTTTTGGAAGAAAGATCAAGGCAACTGATGGCATCAGGCATTTGCAAGAGCGTTTTTCATATAGCTGGCTGGCAGCTGGTCTTTCGGGGTTTTGAATGGACTTGCCAGTTGCTGTCTGAGCTACACGTAACACAAAATTATTTTTTGATGTGCTGCTGCCATTTGCCTTAGGTAGGTCAATGTTTTGACTTATTTTTTAATTTCAAAAGTGTCAACTTTATTTAGGATGGGGCTCTAGAGGGGGACTAAAGGCTGAGTAATGTCACTTTCATTGACAATTTTTAATGTTGAAGTTGTCTTTGGTTACTTTTATCATTCTTAAAGACAGAGCTGAGAGTTGGCAATTAGATGCATATCTTAAAATATCTTTTACATGTCACTCAGCCTAAAAGCCAAAAGTAAAACAGACACTAGATATGGTATGTGAGAGCATTCATTAGCACCATTCAGGATCAGGGAACTCTTTTTTTAAAAGCTATTTGAGGAACCAAAAGAAAACTGCAAGTAGGCTTCTTGCTGACAAGTTGCAGGTGTATACCACATGCCCATATTGGAAAAAAGATGCGGTTATGAAGGTCTTGATGACAGACAAGGGTCTAAAATGCCTTCATCTCCAGGTTTTAGATAGTTCATCTGTTTTTTATTTGCATTTCCCCCAGCTAGCATTGTTAGTATTTTCCAGACTCAGTATAACCATGCACAGGTCTATATAAAATCACTTTTCTGCATTGTAAGATCCTTAGTTTAGTAAGGTCTCATTTAAGTCAGGGAAGCCTTACTTTTAAGGTAACTGTATCATAAATTGTAAGTCAGTGTTAATGATTTCTTGCTAGAAAAATGAGGGAAAGGAGTGATGAGATTGAGGGCAGAGCACTTTAGTTCCTCTTTGCCAGAATAGATAGAACCCACTTGTGCCTTAAGAGTACCAAACAGGTGAGTGCTTGCTACTCCCAGCTAAAAGATCTGGCCCTCTTTGATGGTCATCCTCTCAAGGATGAACTCAAGAGGAAATGTTTATTCTTAAGGGAGAAAGACTTACACATACGTCAGGTTACTCCAAACAGCTGCACTCCGGAGTCATTCTTCAAAGGCACATATTCAGAGGGCAGAAGTAATGGGGCAGCAGTACTTGGGAAATATCCAGCCAGCACTTGTGGTACTGTGAAGTAAATTTTGACAAAGAAAACAACTAGTGAAATCACATGGGAAATGGCATGGTTCCTCCTCCCACTAAAGGCACTAGAGAAACTTGCTTTATTATCAGACCTCTTGTTTCTTCTGCAATTCTCGACAGAATGGCACAAAGACAGAGAAACAAGATGTTTTCCGTCTAAAAGAACAATTTGCAGAGCAAATTCTCAACAGTCCCCAAGTTTTTCTTTTCCGAGAACAATATAATCAAGTCTTGATTTAAAATATTATTAGAAAAGTAATCAGCCTACATTGAAAATTAGTCAGTTGAGCTTTTTGTTTGTGGTAGTTAATTAATTGCAAGAATCATTTTGAAAACAGTGCTTTGATTTATTCAAAATGCTGGAGAAAATTAGTTGAGGAAGCGTAAACATAATTTTCCAGGAAGCGCCCAAAATTTAGTCTCATCTTTTTATCTAAACAAATTCCTCAAGTATAATTTTGAAGAATGAAAAAAATCTATTATTAATTTAATAAGCAGTAAAATTAGATGCAGACAGAGAGCATAGTTGTAGCTGTGTGGGAGTCAGCAGAACGGATCCTGGAATGTGGCAGTGTGTGTTGTTATGTCTCCTTAAAGCATCAAGTCTTTTCCTTTTGTAGGAATAAACTTTTCTTTCTCTCTCTTTATGGGAGAATACAGTGCCTTCACATCCTTTTTTTAAAAGTCAGTTTTCCTGTAAGACAATGCTGGGTTGGATGAATATAGGAGAATAGTATATGCGTGTCTCTGCTTGCATATGTGCAAGACAGTTTGTGCTCTATAATACCCTAGGGTGGTGTTTAGCAGGTGGCAAGTCTACGGGGTATACTAAGTGCATAAATGAAGTAAAGGTTATCAAAGGGAAATGCTGACCAGTGATGTTTGTTCACTGCCAAGGAGTCCAACTGGTGTGGGCCAGTGGGGAGTGGTGCAATTGCAAAGGAGCTTGTACCAATGTGGTGTAGGTATTCACTGTGAGAACAGTGAACTTATCCATCAGTGTGTTTGACAACTATCAAAGGAAAATGCCTCCTTGGAGTTTAAATTAAAATGTTACCTATTGCAGGGTGTGTTTCAGGATTTTTACAAACTGAGAGGAGTCTTCTGGCTTAAGTTATTCTTCCCTGTGGAGTTTTAAGTTCTTGTCTATGAATCAGGGGCCTGAACCCACAAAAATATGAGCTCTCTTGTGCCAACATATGTTTGAGGCAAGAAAAGATGAAACCACCAGGGAGCTGGTTGTATCTCCGTGATTCTTTAAGCAGATACATCTTCATCAGCACCATGAGCTTAAAGATTGCTATATGGCTGCAGTGAAGCATCTCTCCCTGCATCTCCTGGCCCCAGTGAATGATATATAAACTTTTAGTTTCTTTGTTTCGGGGGTTTGTGTTGGTGTTTTGTTGTTGGTTTGGTTTTTTTTTTTTGGTTTGGTTTTGTTTTGTTGGTTTTCTTTTTATTGGGCTGCATACACATCATGTACAAAGGAGTGCTTCACTGTAAACCTTTCTTTTACCCATCAGGCCTACCCTTGTACCAATGATAAGGAATGCGAAGTTGGGCGATACTGTCATAGTCCTCATCAAGCAACGTCGGCATGCATGATGTGTCGGAGGAAGAAGAAGCGTTGCCACAGAGATGGCATGTGCTGCCCTGGGAACCGCTGCAACAATGGTACGTCAGTCATTTCTTGGTTTTCCTCCATAAAATCAGCATTTTGACAGTATCTGTTTCTCTGCATGTTCCCTGCAAGAGTGACTGTGCTTCTTTTTCTAAACCAAGAAAACATCATTTTCTACTTCATTCCACTCCCCTTCTTTTTCTTTAATAGTATTTCTGTATTTAAGGTTTGTGTACTACCAGACTTTTTCCCATTTTGGGGTGGGGAAACCCAAAAACGATGCTGCTGCTGACTGGAATCACAGCACTACATTCAATGTGGTTTGATTCACTGCAAGACTGCACAGAACCTGTATTTTTAAGGAAGCAAAAGACTTAATGAATACTTGATCTTCTCTCCCTTAGGAGGGTTATAACTGTAGTGTTTGCGTTCCCATACTCTGCTCTGGAGACTGGAGAGATATGTCTGTGTGGCAGTCTCCAGGTGCTCAGACCATAAAGCCAGAGTGACAGCGAGACTGTCTGACAGTGAGTGAAGCAGAACTGTGGTGAAGTTAGGTGCCGGGGATCAGGTGTCGTTAGAGCTGAGCATCACTGAGGCCAAGTCCCATCACTTTCATGGTCATGGTCCTGATCCTGGTGTGTATCTGCCTCTTGGCTGCTTTGCCTCTTGTTCAAATCTTTGACTGTGTTTTCCTCGTAGGCATTTGCATACCAGTAACTGAAAGCATCCTTACACCTCACATCCCTGCTCTAGAAGGGCCACGCAACAAAAAGAACAGTCATTATGCTAGCAAGGATTTGGGATGGCAAAACCTAGGGAGGCCACGCTCCAAGCTGTCACACATAAAAGGTAAGATTTGCACTACACTGCTTTGTTCCTTCATGTTATGAATCATGTTATTGCTGTTAAGGTACAGCAATATGCAATCAGAAATAGGTAGTAATTTCACAGGGAGTGAATGTCTGTGGTGAGAATTCACAGCATGACTCAAAAAGTGATGTAACACCAACCAACAGTTCCTGTCATTGAAATAGCATCTGCTTTCTTCTCTGTATCAGAGATGGACTGACAATCCATTTTTCAGTTGTGCAAGATTGCATGCATCCTCCTTTTGTAACAGTCATGTAATTAAGCAGTTGTAATTCTGCTTACAAACCCTGTAGATGAATTTCTCCTTACTGTCTTGTGGCAGGTGTCATTAATTACCCCCTTGAACCTTCCTAATTCATATCTTCCCTTGTGTTTACATCCTTCAAATAGCCACAGATGGAAATATCATCTCTTCATTTTCTGAGCTTCTTTTTTCAGTCTGTACTGAACCTGTACTTCCACATTTTCCCATGAGGTAACGTAGTTTGGTTGCTCTTTTCAGGACATGAAGGCGATCCCTGCCTACGGTCATCAGACTGTATTGAGGGACACTGCTGTGCTCGCCATTTCTGGACCAAAATTTGCAAGCCTGTGTTGCGTCAGGGGGAGGTGTGCACCAAACAGCGCAAGAAAGGGTCCCATGGACTGGAGATTTTCCAACGATGTGACTGTGCCAAGGGCCTGTCTTGCAAAGTATGGAAAGATGCGACCTCCTCTTCTAAATCAAGACTTCACGTGTGCCAGAAAATCTGAATGAGGATTGGGAAGATTAGTATTAAGTGACTGTGGCTTTATGTATTTAATGCATTACGGCATGGTGGGAAATGAGGACTGCAAATGAAAGCGGAATGGCTAAAGTAACAGTTAGGGTAGGAGTAGAAGTCACACCAAATGCGTTTCTTTTTGAGCTGGTGGTAAACACAAGTGCAGCTGGAGTTCTGCTACTGTGCAGCTCTTCTGTAAATAACTTCTACGGTTTGTGGGAAATGCTAGTATGCAAACAAGTGCAGTGGAAATTAATGTCATTTACCTTGCTGTGTTGTCCCATGATGTTTCAGGGGTTCAGTCTTAGGGCTACAGTGGGTTTCCAGCATGGTAATGACTGCTAAATAAATTGTATACATTTTACTCCTATAAGAAGCAGTGCATGCCAGGAAGACTCATCTGTCACCACATTATTTGGTCACATTGCAGGTGTGAGAAATGGAAATAAAGTTACTGTGAATGTCCACACGCCCTTGTCATGCAGGGCTGACACTTCAGCAAAGAAAGCACTCCTGCAGGACAAGAGTGCTATGTTTTGCAGGCCCTCATGAAAGAGGTGAAAACTTGCCATCTCACAATTTTGAGAGAGCAGCAGTTTCTCTAAGAGGAGGCATTTAAACAGGGTTTTGTTTCCGATACGTAGGTAAATTGAAATGCTTTATGTAGTTCAATGTCATAGTATGGCACTTAATTGCTTGTATTTGCCTCAGTTTACTGCTAGTATACATTTGGTTGAACAGATGAAGCAATATGTGCATGCTGAATCCAGAATTATATACAGGCAGTTGCTCATTAGTCCTAAATATACTTTCTTTGCATATGCATACTTGCATTATAGACATTTCCAAAAGAAATAGCAGAGTGTTGAAATGCCTAACACAAAGAGATAGGAAGTTGTGTCACTGTTGCTGTTATAACAGGTGATGTACACAATTGTTGAGGTGTTTAGAGCATACTGCTACAAACTCAAATTTTTACAGTTTATTTGTAGCAACAGGCTACTGATGGCACTCTGCAGAAGTATAATGGATTTGTTTCTTAGAGGCAGCAAAGAAAAAGGAGTTGGCTCTTGTGAGCAACTCCTCTCCTGCAGAAAAGGAAGTAAGACGAAGGTACAACTGCAAATGACTTATTAAACATCATGCGATGTCACAGCATACCAGCCTCCAGCACGTATTCGGCCTGAACTTGATGTCCTCTCAGTCTGGACTGTTCTGCCAGGAATGATGGAAGTACATGGACTGTGGAAACAGCTGACAGCTCTACATTGTTTGTGCGCTGGTTAAAAAAAGGACAGTCTCTATCCCTTGACTTGTCTCCCTTGTCTTTTCAAACTTTTTTTCATTTTATTTGCAAGTATTCCTTTGTATAAACATTGGTAAAGAGACTGATATTTCTTTAAAGAACTCTGATTCTATAATTGACCTACTGCTAAGTTGTAATTACCCATTTATAATTACCTATTTTCATGTTTTTTAATACAAGGGACTTTTCTGTTTAATCAGTTCTGAACAACGCGGGTAGACCAGTATGTAGTTTAAGTTTGAAGACCATGTCACCCATAACTAAGACGGCTTTTCCCACTGACATGTCTCTACCAGTAGCTGTTTTAAAGCTATAGCTTAGCTACACCACCTGACTCAGACTTTCTAATTAGAACACAGACCTCAGCTATGTTGCCGTTATCTTTCATAAGAGTCTAAATAAGAAGAGTATTTCTCACACCTCTCTCCCTACTGCAGTTAGTTTTTATTGACTAAGAGGGATTGCTCCGAGACGGAGTCTTCTGTTTTTTAATAGTCTCAGTCAGAGTTTTATCTTGCAGTCCTATCATTGCAACTGTGCTTATTTCAGTTTTTCCAGTGTAACTGAAACAGGAATAAGGCTCAGAAATAGCATAATTTCCAGATATTAAAAAAGTACAGGAACCAATTTTGCAAATTTACACTGACACAGCACATACTCAACAGAGGAACTCTATTGCTCTCATTGTGACTACAGATTAAAAAAAATGATACCCAGCATGAGCAGGGGGGTTGCAGAAATGGGGTCTCAGCAATTCTGAGCTCTTCTTGTCATTGGCCTACCCCCCTTTTCCTCTTGCAAAACATAGTTATCTGGGATAATTTATTTACAGGAAATGTTTAATGAGATGTATTTTCTTATAGAGATATTTCTTACACAAAGCTTTTTAGCAGAATATATTTGCAGCCTGTTGACTTATGTAGAAAAATGTATAATAAGATAAAATATATTAAATGTTCTTTCCCGTTCCTCCCCAAATATTTCACCCATACTTTTTTCTTTACCTGCTGCTTAAGAAGAGTAGTTCTTTCTGGAAAGATATGCAAATCTATTGAAAAAAAATACATATGTTTTAGCTGTACAAGAAAAAGCATCTGATTGTACTTGTGTTTCAAAGCAATATGTAGGCTGAGTTTTGGTAAAACACATGAAGGTTATCTTAAACTCCCCATGCGTCACTTCTACAAAACTGGTTTAAGTGGCCACTATCTTCATGCTTCTCTTGGGACATTTTATACCTAAACATTCAAGAATAAGTTTGGAAAATAATGTGCTTGGCCTGGATGTGTAATTTTCAATCAAGCAGGTTAAATAGGAAAGGTGCCCAGACACGTTCCCCGGATAGTGATACATACCAGAGACTCTCACAGTGGGTAAAGCTGGTATTCAAATTACACGGCATTTTGCTATAGGTTACAGCATACAAATCCACTCCTGCAAGATCGATAACTAGCAATTCTGAAATGGCAGATAACAGCATTTAGCTCTAATAATATGAAACAGTCAAAAAATATTCCCACTGAAACCAGCCAAGTTCTGATCCCAGGAACCCCCTGCAGAGCTCAATAAATATTGCAAAATAATGGCTGTGGTTATTGAGCAATGGTCTCAATATCCTTGTTACTTGTTTCTGGTAACCTTTTCCTCAAACAGATGTATATTTTGAGGATGGAATGGTCTCCAAGTCGCACTAGTGTTTGTTTGTACAAAAATAAAAGGTTTTGCTACTGTTATTTGCAATATTTGGTGGGTAGGCCTTTGGAAAGTCTAGCACTTTTAACAACAACATAATGAAGTTGTGAGCATCTTCAGAGCCCAATGACTTCAACAGAGCTTGAGACTGCCAAAGCCTTCAGAAATTTAATCTGGGAACGAAAACAATAGGCACAGGCGGTTTGTTGCACATCACAAATACTGAGCAACACAGCTGAACTGAATAGCATGCAAGCAGTTTCGCAAGAGTGATGTTTGATTGTTTAGAAGCCATTCGGTTAATATTTTGGGGAAATATACATCAGTTTGAGAATAAAAGAACAGCTATATTTGGAGATGATTGCTCTCACTCACTGTGTCACTCATCAAGGAAATTAAGACTGACTTTGGCTCAGTAACATTACAGAAATCTGCTGTCATGAAACAAGTACTGGAGAGATTATTGCTGAACAATTCAAATACTCTTCCTATTAGCCTAGAATAGTCTCAGCAATGCAACTTCTCTTTGGAAATACTAACATTCCTAAAAATAATGGATTTCTACTCTATAACAGCATGTATTTGATTTACAGTATAAATGTGGGTATATACCTTTACTGTACTATTTGCTTTGTCTTATGTTGTTTGCGACCTATAGTATTTATGATTTTAAACATTTTTTTAATGAAAGCAATTAAAATAAATAGATTTATGCACTTACTTGTATTAGAACACTTTCAACAGTGTATATCCAGCCCCTGACTCTTAAAACACAATTCACCAGAATTCAAGCCTTTTCCTGTGTATTCTGACTTTTCTGCTCATTGTCTGAACAACAAACAGCAAAAAAAACCCCTCACCAAACACCATGAACTGTCTTGGGCAGAGGCTGAGAAGAGACGTTCTTAAACTGGTCCTTGTCACCAACCCACCAGCCATCTCTGCTTTCGCTTCAGAGCCCTGCAGCATCACTGCAATAGGCAAGGTAAATGCTATCAAAGAAAATTTGTATTTTCCATCCCTTCCAGTTTCCTTTCCTTCTAGGAAAACCATTAACAAAAAGATATCCTGAAGGTCAAAGTCAGCAGAAACTCATATAGCAGATACTCTGAGCCAAGGCTTTTAGGAGTCGAGATCTATCCTTTAACTTTCGAAAACTTCGTTGCTAAGAGATTTATGTAGACAATAAGACCACGTTTACACAAAAATAAAGAAACCTAGCGCTTTGGATTGTCAGTCGACTGTTCTGAAAATAACTGTCTATGGCAGGGGAACGATGACAGATGACAGACAAAACTTACAACCCCAAAACACCCTCACCCCTAGTCCTTGACAAGAGAATGCAGTTATTTTTTTGCACTAGACACTGTTTCATGCCGTACAAAGCCATCACAAATTTGTTTTTAAATCATTCAATTAAATTTTTAAACCTAATAATAAAGGTGTGCTTTCTTATCTAGCTCACCAGTCTGATGTATGGCATCTTTCTGGTGCTGCATTAGAGAGGAGTGATGGAACAATGTTAGTCTAGAGGTCTGCACTCCCTCATTTAAATCATAACGTTTCACTGAGACGAACAGAAACTTTCTGCTCAAGTGCCTTATTATCCAATAACGTTTTTAACATGCCCACCTCTACCAACGAGTGCTTACAGTTGAACACAGACCCTATATCCATTCTTACCTGATGTTTTACCTTCAACTTTATATGACTGTTGTCAGGTGCTAAGATGTGGCAAAATTTCATTAGATGCTATTGCAAAAACTTGTGACTGCTCAGCCTATGCCGCCCAATTACCAAGAATGGAGGAAGGGCAAACGTGGTCTATGTGTATCCCTGAGCCATGTCCCCACAGCACTGACCCAAAGTGGGGAGGCCTGACCGAGTGATTCGGGTCCCTCAAAAGCTGAAGTGTTTTGCCTATGTCCCCTTGGCAGCAGCACGCTTCTCACCTTGGTCCTCTGCGTATCCAGATCCCAGTAATTCCTGAGGCTTTGGCTTTGTCACCAACCCTCAGACACATTGTTCAGCCAACATCGCTATAGCTCGCAGCCTGCCTGTGCCTGGGGATCCCACTGGAAGACTGTGGAGAAGGCAGGAAGAGACAAAAGCAGGAGATGGCTGCTGCATTGCAGAACTCCAGCTGGTCCCAGAGTTATTGTTTTGACCACCACTGATGGGCCTGACCCTGATGGATATACAGCATTGGATGGAGCTCATTGAAAACTTGTTTATTCTGGCAGGTCCCTGTTTTTTTTGGAATTGCTTATTGTTATAGCAGGAGTGTCAATTACTTATTTACAAATGTCTGGTACCAATAAACTCTTTGTTTTGTTACAGTACCGGATTGCAGCTTGATTTAGAAGTGGCTTGCTGCATGCCAACTTCCTGAAGCAGAGGAAATAATCTTCTAGAGGAAATTAACATTTTAAGAAGCACGGGGTGGTTTGGTTATTTCTTTTTAGGAAAAAGCTGTTTAGAAGAGGAGGAGAAGAAGAGGAGAAATATATACATCATTAACACAAAAAGATTTCCTGACACAGATCTTAGTCTTTTAGTCCTTGGCAACACTCATACTGTAATTCTCCACTGCTATTATCAAAGTTGGCCAAAGAGTAGTCAACAAATCAGAAATGTTTACCTGTGTAGCTGCTATGGCATGTATATTCCTGTTTTCTATTTCTTATAAGTTAATCTTTATTTCTGAGAGTATGTTATTCATCAATATTCACTCAACAGGCTTGCAAACTTTTTAAAAAATCAACTATTAATCAAACTTTCAATAATTCAGTACAATTGTAAGCATAGTGCCCACAGATATTGTTTCTTTCCTTGATGACAGTAATTTTTAATGGAGCCATTAAGGTATATAGATACATACAAAGTAATGAATAACATGGTTCTGGAACAAATTTGTCAGGAATTTTGGAATGCATCACATAAATGAATCCAATGACCACCCAAAGCTTTAGAAAAATCCACCTCAAAATTATTTGGGCAATGTCTTTATCTCACTACCGGAGCAACTATGGATATTCTAGAAATGCTTCTTTAGAACAATGGATAATAAAAGAAAGTCCTCATGTGTGTGTTCTCAAAGAACAGTTAACTCTTCCATTTCAAATAATATTTAACTCTTCTATTGAGTTAAGTTCAGAAGAGGGTGATACTGCCTTTCCCAATACAGCACAGTGTTAACTGGCAATATTGTGTTAAGTTTGGAGAACTACTGGATTAAGTTATTGAAGCTTTAATTACTTGAAAGCTAGTGCTTTTTATCTTGGAGCTTCCTTCTAACCTGTGTGGAGATCAATATTTATGGGAGGAACAGTCTGCAAATCATAAATGTTCTCCATTAGAAATGCATCAGGATGATTGTAAATAACTGTAAAGGAAGAGGCCTTTCTTCTGCTACCATGGCATCCAGTGAGACCTCAAAATGTATCAAAACATGAATTTATATCAGATTAATTTTCATTTCTCTGCACCTCTGGATTTTTAGTTCTGGCATAGTCAGATGTGGAAATGCCAAAATACAACTCTCATAGTGCCTCCAGCCTGACAACAAATAGAATCTTATAATAATAATTTCCATCACAGAGTCTGTTTTCATGAGATTTGCAGAGCAACACATATATTTCAAAAGGTCCAGAAGCTTTGAAGCAGAATCCAAAATTCTTCATGTTTATTCAAATACCAACTTTCAAACATTTTGAGATTCACTTATTAAAAGCTTTTGTAGAAATGTATGGTTATACAACTGCAATTATATACCATATTGTCCAATGCACAGAATAAGCACATCTTCAAAAAGCAGAAGAAATCAAATGAAGACATTTTCCCTCTAAAGCTTAATGCTGAAAACTAAAAGTTACCCATGACAGAGTGCAATCGTTTAGCACTCATCGTGTATCGTACAGGGACTATCTTAATGATTCAAACTAAAAATACCTCAGTGCTTTAGTACAACTCACCTGAATGCTTGCGTGACACCAAAACTGTAATATTGTCATCAGGGTACACATTGCACTGTTGTAGACCTTTCAGCATTTACAGCAATAGCATTTCACCCTGGGTGCGTTCTAATAACTATGCACTGAAAATGAGTGGATATAAACAGGCAATTCCCATCATGGTGCTGTAAATCTGGCCATATCATTTATATATTGCCGGTCGTTATCACCATTGGTGACACAACCTCTCTGAGGCTTCTCTGAGGAAACGGGAAGACATTAATCTGAAGAAATCTTGCTTTGCACGTAAACATTTTAACAAAAGATGAAATTACTTAAGTTTCATCTTACCTTTAACAACGGTCAACTTCCCTAGTGTTGTCTTCCACATCTGAACAAAGCAGTTCATTTGTGCATGACCAAACATGTATTTAATGAGCTCCTCAAGCTGTGTTATCAGAGTAATTTTAGAAACAACACAGGAAATTAGTTTTCATCCAAGAGTTCAAATCTAATCTTTTTTTTTTTTATGAATTCACATTTCTGCCTTTAAAAAAAAAAAAAAAAAAAAAGACTGCTAGAATTTGCAGCTTCTTTCCGGAATATTCCACCCCTGCCTGCCAAATTGCAGAATTTAAATCAAAACAATTCCATGAAATGTAGAATAAAGCAGAACTGAGCAGTTTCTAATACCTATTGAGCACTAAGAAATCAAGTAGACAAACTGCCAAGAAAACATGACGTAAACTTTGCAACAGCTTGAAATAAATGTTAAAATTTCCTAAGATTCCTAAATGTTAAAATTTTCCTGAAAGTATTTCCTAAAATACATCTCTGAAATATAAACGCTTTGAGTATATAGAGGCTGATTTACCAATGATCCAATAGGCAGAAAGTCCTATAGAAGTCAGCAGCAGCAGCTGAGGTGCAGCACTTCAGTCATGTTTTCAAATGTCCTTGCCTCACCATGTGGCACAGATCACCTTTCCTGAAAAATCAAAGCAAAACCAGAGAACACTCAAAGCAGAACTAAAAAGACTTCAGAGATCAGAAGTAACAACATTGCAGGAACATAAAACAATTGCAGGAAAAGATTCCCAGAGGAGAATAAGGAGGATTGGTTATGGGGTCGAGGGTTTATTGACTATTTTAGAAAGAAAATTACTGTGAAGATGATGATGAAGTGCTATAAAGTAATGAGAGGTTGAGAGAAGGTAACCCGATGCAACAGTTTAAAATTCTTCATGTCAGAAAGAAACAGTAGGTCATCATAATACTCCTGTGCATTATAAGCTACTGTATTTTACCCACTTAGACCTTTTAAACAGTTGTGAACACTTTCCTAAAGCACTACTCGCACATGATGTCAAATATTTCCCTCAAAGTCACCTCAATTTGAAGTCACTAAAAGAGGAGGTATCTTGTTCTGTATTTAAATACATATTGCTTATCCTCATTTATTTTTATCTGGATTTTTTTTTCCTGTTGGATGAAGGAGATATCTAGTACCTACTAACTTCTCCAAATCAAGCTACTTCTACACTGAAAGCCGCTCGCATTTCAATCTCCTTATCACCTTTTGTATCATGGTCCTTTTTGCTGAAAGCACGTTAGCATTACAGAATAGCTGGAGATGTAGCAGGAAGTTTTTGACAGCTGTACTGGGGACATCTGAGGCTTTTGCATCTAGGGAAATCGGTGAAATTGTTTGGGATTTTGGGACAAGCATGGTAACTGTTAAAGTGATCAGCAGTTAAATGCTCGTATCAGCTTTGTTGACATTTAAATTAGTACCTGTGGAGACACTCAAATAAATGCTGTAGTTTAAAGCTCATCAGAACTACAGCTGGTGGGACAACCTGTGGAAAAGGTTTTTTTATTATTTTCTTTTACTGCTTCCATTTGGGGGTAGAAAACATTTTTTGATCATGGATTTTTACATTTGGTCAGCTCTAGATAAAAATATATTTTATACTAACGAAGTGTTCTTTATCAGTGCTACATCTTTTTTGCAAAAAAATAATACTGCAACCTTGATATTGAGAAAATTTCCTCAAGTCATAGCAAGAACTGTAGACTCCAGCCCTCCCTGTCTAAGCTCCCAACACAGAAATGGTTTCCAGTTCTTAGGAGGGTAACATTGCCAATGGAAAATGGAGTCTAACTTTCCTTCTGTTCTGTACATGGGTCAGAAAATACATTATCTCTAGAAACAGTAGTTTTGACTCACTCTGGGAACTCGATGTTTACTACATTTTTAATACTTAAAAAAATGCACAGGTACTTAATAGTGAAAGAAGAGACCTGGCACAGGGTTCCTTTCAGCTAATTTTAACTGTCTGACGGTTAGATGTCATGACAAGATTAGTCATACAGACAAGAGATGCTGAAAAAATAATTCACCCACCCCATGTTAGAGCCTACTCCTGTAGATGGCTGTCCACTGCCTACCTCTGTTTCTCCGCTGAGTGAAGATAGAGCTTTGACACTGAATTCATACCAGACCTATAACTTTCAGATGGGTAAGGATAGAGAAGATGAATTGTATGTACCCTTGGTGCACAAAAGGGAGTGATTTAAGCAACGTACAGACAACAGGAAGAGAAGAGTGGGTCAAATACTGCCTAAAATCAATATTTGAAGTTCTATCACTATCCGTAATTTAAACTTCCCATAGTTAACCTTGTCACGGTGCAGTTTTTGTACCCCTCTAATCAACCATTCACACACTGCCTCTCATTGCATCTGGTTCTTGTTCTCTATTCTTCATACCTCTAAAAGAGTACAGAGCTGCCTTTGCCCCCGAGGGAGACCTCTCACGCCCTCCTGAGCACCTCTCCCTCCCTCTGGCGCCCTGCCTGATGGTGCCTCCCTCATTGACTGCTCATTAAACTTTCAACCAGAGTTTTCATTCAGATTAACCCTTTATTTCTGGAACAGTCTCCCCGTAAGCAACCAGGACACCCACAAGCAGCTTTGACAGCATCTGAACCACCAGCATGGCCCTATTGTTCTGTTTTACCCATTCCTCCACCCCAGTCTGCAGCCATTTGTCTGTACTTGAAGTCTAAACTCTTTGGTGCCAAGACTGATTTTTTGTTCTGTAATTTGTACAGCACTTAGCACAAGAGCATCCTAGTTCACAGCTGAAGGTCTACTGTCTTTGGAAACACAAACATTGGGTGGGATTATTCCGCCAATGATTGCTAAAGCAAAATGAAAACATAGCACTGTCCTGCCTTGCGCTACAACAGCTTCTGGCCCACGAAACCCCCACATTCAGAGAGCCTAAACTAGAAAGCACACCTATTGTCAGTAAGTTGGAAAAAAATAGGAATTTGCAAATCAAAAAGAGGCTAGAAAAATACTGTACTAAACCAAGAGTGAGAAACCTCATCCTCTGCATACAGGCTCTGGAAAGTTATTCCATCTTTACAGCGAGAATGTGAATCAAGCTGCAAATGTAAGCAAACTGATGGCAGTTCTTCAGTGTCTTCTCCTAGACAGGTAGAGCTGCACGTTTCCATCTACGGCTACACAATTCCATTTATGACAACAATATTTTAAAGTGTATTTGCATGATACTTGGTATCATGCTAATTGCAGAAACTCTTATTATCTGCTGTTTCCATCCCATGAAAAACATATGACTTCGCTATACTGGGATTACAAACTGTTCCTAACGTGATGCGGTAATTTAAATTCCATCTCCCAGATGGGCAAGGCAAACAAGCAGTAGATGGACCTTCCAGTTAGCTTTTTTTTTTTTTTAAATAAATGATGCGTGACAGTCATATGCTAAACTCATTTGTCAATCTTATTTTTTTATCTATTGCCTGGAAAATGCAGCAACCTAACCCTGGACCAAGGGGATAGGAGACTTTGGGGCTGTGAATTAAAAACAGCCTGCTATGGGGAGTGAGGACAGGTGCAGGCTTTGGCCCAGCTAAGGAGGTGGAGGAGTTGATTGTGAGAAGGGTCTAGACAGGAGCATTAATTAGGAAGGGGGAGAAGAAGAGGGCACTTTTTCAAGCCAATTTTAAAACCCATGACTTTTCACCTGAAGCACCCTGGTCCACGTCCAGCCATGACCAAAGGGACTCCAGCTTGTCCTGATGATGTGAAGGTAAAGTGCTCTGCACACATGGTGGTTGGTGGTCTTGGACCTATTCCCAGAGAAGTTGAGTTCACAGCTCAGCTCAACTTTGGTCCAACTGGCAATCCTTGTTGTGTTATAATGAGGCCCGAGGTGGAAATAAGCTGGAGAGGTGCATTCTTTCTTTCCTCCTGACAGGTGCCTCCCCAAGGAGTGGCCACATCAGTGTGTGAGCAGCATGAGTTGGGCCATAGACATCAGCATGAGCCCCACCACACTGAGCAAGGTGACACAGCGCAGCCACCACACAGCCCACAAGGAGGAGTCTCCTCGGGAAAGGAAGAGGCCGTGTGCACCTGTGGTTTTATGAAAAACCCCAGCCAGGCCCCCAGGAGCACAGTGCGTCTCACATGGGAAGGCGGAATGATTTAATTCATAGCCAACGCAAGGCAGCCCTCAAGGAGACGTGATGGATAAACTGAGTGGTGCAGTCCAGCAGAGCTGTTCATTTCTCCTGGGGGGAGAAGAGCAAGCACCTGCCACATTTAGAAGAGGTTATGGACGTGTGTCTCCCTGCTCAGACAAAGGGACAACTCTGACACTGACAGATCCATACGGGTGGAATTCTGCATGAGCCCATGAAGTCTGGGCACATCGGGCCCTGTTGACTGATGCCATGACACCTATTTGGCGGCTTGCATGCCAGGCCGATTCATGTGGTTATTCATCTGCCAACTCAGGAAAATTAAATAAGTCAAAATAAGCTTTGTAATACAGGAACTCATTATATTATATGAAATATAATAAGATCTAAAGGAAACCAATACTTGCCACTCATAAATTAAGTGAACACTGTCTAGCTTTTGACCATAAAAGTATGCCAGCCTTCAAAAAGGCAAGTTGGACACAGAAACGTCTTTTGTATACGACTGTCATGTTTTTTGTTTTTTTCCTAAGTAGAACTTCCCTCCCTTCTTCCTAACGCTATCCGTTTTTCCTTTACTGGCCAATACTAAACCACAGAAACCAGAGAAGTCTCACTGAACTATCACATCACTCCTTCCCCTGTAGGGGCAAGATTTCTGCTCAGGGTAAGTTTCTTGGATCTTTTTCCTTGAAATGTCTTCATTTTTAGTTTTTGGAAAGTTGCTTTGCCTCAGGACATTTTTTTTCCCTGCTGTTTGGTTGATTTTTCAGTGGAAAGGGAAAGGGTGTTCAGACTCAAGAACTGGGAAGGTTCGTGCTGGGGTGGAAGGGCCTTTCAGGTATTTTCTAGGAAGCCAGACTACATCTGTCCACCTGCTTTTGTTTTCTGGTATTTACTGACCAAGCCTGGAGCTCTGGGGCAAACGCAGGACCCAGCTATGCTTGGGCACTAATAGGAGACTGAGTTTTTACATATTATCCTTTACCTATTCCTGAGTTTACAAAACTTTCCCTTTTTAAGGGCACTTAGCAGAATTTGTATATCAGAGGAACGCAAGGTCAACAACTCGTAACAAAGTTTATCTGAAAGCATCCCTTACTCTTTGCAGCCAAGTTCTATTTCTGTTGCCTTCACCATCTTCAAAATAATCCTAAAAGCACTTGGAGATATACAGAGGGACAAAATCTACAGTTCATTTCAAATCCTCAGGTAATCCACCCAGTTCTCAAGATAAAAATATCATGGCAGAAATAACATTTTTTTTTAATCAGCTGTACCATCGTATGTCTATCACACTTTCCACTAAAAAAAACTAAAATCCACTTTCTCTTTTTTATTTTCTTCTGTTAACAAGCCCATTTCCCTCAAAAAAAAAAAAAAAGCTCTTAAGGACCATGCTTCAATGTAATTTAAACAATTTTCAACTGCTTTGGAAAATTTTCAAATATTGAAATCATATTTCTAACAAAAAAGTATACTTCTATTTGCATTAGTTATGTCTCTTAAAGCCTTTTTCATTATTTCACAAATGCATCTAAGTTAGGAAAACTGAGAACAAATTTCAAAAATCTGAATTTAGTGACTCAACTGGTGAAACAATATTTTAGAATTGGTTTTGATTGGTGAAGGGAGCGAAAGGAAAGACAGCCACTTTAATGTAATATATAACATATTAAAAAGTTTTTGGAGTATACTAGACAATGCACAGGATGAAGAAAGATCTTTACACTACTTAGCTGTTCTCAAGCAAGGCATGTTCTTAGCCAGAATCCAAAAGTACAAATCCAACAATCTAATATCCATATTTTGATCTTAATAAAAATTCGTAAGCATTTAAATGAATTTAACCTTATATATCAAATGTCAAGGGCTAGATTTCTACTGTATTTTTTCCTGTATATGCAGAAAGTTGAACTAATCTTCTTGCCTCTGAATGAGATCACATTAAAATGGCTATAATGATTTAACTGAATTTACAATGCCAGGAAAATAAACAAATTTCCCAGTATTCTTTTTTACATGATAAGTGCATGGCAGAGACAAACCACTTAATTTAGGAATGTGTGTTCAGAAGCCCTAGGCTGCCAGTTGTGAAATGGGGTGCACTTTGGATTTGTCATTTGACTGAGATGTCTAATAAGGACAAATCAAGTGAGATTTTCAGAGACGTTGAGTTTTTAGCAATTTTCCTGGCTTTTGAGTTGAACTTTTCAACAATTTTCATTAAATAAATTCTTCTGACTGCTGTAATTGTTACATTGCCGTCGCGACGCTTGCACCTGTCATATCATCAGCAGAAATACTTTCAGAATTGCAATTTGAATTTAAATCCTATCGACAAACTTCTAATACACTGGATATAAAAAGAGTTCATTTACTTTTGTAACACTTGCAAATCCTGCATACCATGCCACACCTTTTACTCAAGTGCAAGACACTTTCTGTACACTTAAAAGCCTCGAGCTTTCTCACTCCAGCTGTGAGAACAGCTTCTGGAGGTTCAGCCTGGAGGGAAGGAGAGGGTGGGAGTCTCAGCTGCCGCAGCCTGTTCCCTGCCCCACAGCATGCCACGGCATGCCATGCCAGGGGCTTGGACAACCCACTGTCAAAGGCAATGTGTGTCCCACAGAGCTGATCTCCTCTTACTCGAGCCATGCGAGCTTTGCAAAAGAAACGGCAAGGAGGGAACAACCAGGCACTGAAGCCAGCAAAAGCAGCTGTAGAAAAAGCTAAACCAGGGACTGCTGATACCGAAAAATATTTTCTCAATTCTGACTGGACTTAAACTGCCCTTGACAACTGGCTGCCTGATCCAAGCTTGTTCCACTCTCATCTCAGTCTCTTCACCTCTGCTGTGCTCCACAGCTGCCCTCCCCTTGTCTTCCTCTCCTCCCCTATTGTTTCCCACAAATCTCCCCTCTTGTCCTTGTCTTTCTAATCCCTGAATAACATTCCCCTGCCAAAGAGGGAGAATTAACATGTCATTTATCATCACAACATTGACAGCTATTTACTACCCCTCTCCCTTCCCATTTTTTTATATATATATATACACACATATATATACACACACACACAGAGTCTCTTCAAGGCAGGGAGATTGTCTCTTACCCTACCATTTGTATAGTGTCCAGCAAACTGTGCCTGGCTTTGGTTGGTCTCTCATAAATAACACAATCAAGGAAACCTCCGCAAGAAGAAAAGCAAGGAAACTTCCTCTCCAAGGACTTTTGACAGAGACGAGGTATTTTCTCAAGCTGAACTCTGACAGAAAGTACCACGGTCTCACAATGTAGAAAATTCATACCATTAGTCATTCGACTTAAATGGGAGAGCTGTCTATATTCCTAGCACAGGCTATAATTCTTCACTCACGGCCTAGTAAGATGCTTCCGTTTCTGATGTTTACTACCTTTCCTCTTTGGATTTATTCTTATTACTCAGACAGTACAGCCTTGTTACAAACCTAAAAAATACAACCCAAGCTTCCATTTGTCCCAAACTCCTGCATGTTGTTGTTGTACAGTGTTTTTAAACTGAATAAATTTAAACACTCAGATCCAGATAATCTTTGCAATGTAATTATAGCAACACCTCAGATGACCTCAGCTGTGACAGGGAAATACTTATCGGCATATACTTCTACTACAGAAATTTAAAAATAACCTACTTTTTAAGATATGTGGGGTAAAGTCAAAGAGCACTAGAATGCTATAGAGCTTTTGCCCCAAAGTCACCAGAGTTTGACACGTTGTTGGAGAAATCTCTGGTTTACATTCAGTTTATAAGTTAAAAAAAAGAAAGATGCATAATGAAAAATTAGACAGCATGAGAAGAGCACAGCATTCTGGAAACCTGGGAAACTTCCTTCAATAAAGCTATATAACAAACTCCCAGCAGTGTTTGCTAAGTTTTGTAATGTTCTTACCCATTAGCTTTTTGAACAGGTACTTATGGCTTTTCAGGGCTTCCATTTGCACCAACCATCATTCTTCTGCATGGTCCTATGCAGCAACGACCGAGGTGCCTGTATTGGCCAGTCTCAGTGCAGATCCATTACTCAGTCACCACGCCTTCCCTACACCATGACCAAAACGTCCAGCAAACTCTCTCATGCCAGAGCCCTCCATTTCGCTCCTCAGTCTTCTGGTTTCTTGACTTGCCCTTCCCTGAACCGTCTCTTTTTACCCTCCTATGGACACCGTCCCTTTGTTATTACCTGCAATAGCCACAAGCCCAGTGGGTTTTATGCTCTTGGCCAGGTTTCAAGTTTTGGCGCTTCCCTTGCTTTCCACCCTCGACACACTAATCATGGGCTCCCTAGTGGGGTCCCGGATCTAAATGCCTGTTTAACTTCTGTCCTCAACATTTCAAAACCATTAGTCAGGGCCTGGACTGTGGCCATCAGAATACAAGTATTGTAAGGTAAACAGTGACTCCCATATTTTCTTCACCCCCTGCATCTGGAAGACAAATAATGAGTCCCACAGTGTATTGTTTATTCTCATCCCATATTACTTTTAGTTATAATGATAAGCTAATAGCTACTTCCTAGCTATTAGGTGGAGCACAGCGAGGTACCGCAAAGCATGAAGATGAATACCCTAAGATGGGAGGATGGCAGACCTGCGCCTTCCCGCACTTCGCCGTATTCTGAACTTCCTCTCCAATTAGCAAGCCTGGTCATTGTCACTCTGAGTTACCCGTGACAGCCTGTATTACCTGCAAGACAAATACTTGATCCAGACCAACCTATTGTCAGTGCAAACTTCTATGCATACAAACCCATCAAATTCCCAGGTGATCATGCCTCTGGCTGCAATGCTATAAATACACATCTACGCTGTTAAGTAGCCCAACTGTTAAACTCATCTGCAAGTACCGTGCCTTCAGCTCATCACTGTTAATTCATTCAGGCTCCCCTCTTCTTCATAATCTCAGGTTGCTTCTCCCTTGAGTGAGATAATACTTCATTTACTAACTCCCAATTTGCGGGAGGGACAGAAGACAACAAGAGCTTGTAGAAGACAGAGACAGCCAGAGAAAACTTGAAGACAATCTGCAGCTCTCCTGTCAGTCTCGGGCTTGAGACACTGGGGTCCGTCGGTTTGCTTAAATTTTCTTTTGGCAGCAGCAGTTTCCTAAGTTGTCCTTCATATTCTCGGATCATTGACCATGTCACTTCACTTTTATATCTGCAAATCATAACATTTTCCTTCATTTTAACTTGTCCCTTTGCTTACCACCATTAAATTTTATTGCAGATCTGTTTTTCGTTCTGTTTTGTGTTCACATTTAGACTATATACATTACATAAAAATTCAAACTACATACATTTTAACAATTATCCAACAAAGTTTTAGGCTGTTTTGAATTCATATCTGCTTACCTAGCAAACCCATCCACCTTCTTTATCATAACAACAAAACCCGGTCCTCAGGAAGTGCCAGTGAGACTTAGGTGCATGTAAATTTGTTGTATTTAATCAGTATAATACCTAACCAAGTTCTGGTGTACATTAATTGTAATCTTCCTCATAAAAAAATAAATAAATCAGTGAACATGTGAAAATGGAAACAGATGCTTTCCTAGTACTCATAATTGAGAAGACCAGTTTACAGACTAGAAATACTTGTTTGCATGATGAACAAAGACGTAACAGATCATATATCTTCTGCCATATGTTACAAATGCCTCCTTTTTTGCTTTATGATAGAGGATAAGGCTCTAATCCAAATGGGTTGAGGAAAGACCAGTGAAGGAATTATGCAGAAGCAGGGAAGAGAAGGTATCACAGCACAAAAAGAAAACTATGAGGGGAGAGTAAGACAAAAGTAATTTTATGAGAAAAGAAAGGCAAGACAGAAGTAAAGAAACCCTACCGGTAAGTACTTCTTCTAAGGCAAAAAGGGGTGTGCACATGGTCTGGCTCACAGGAGCCTTTTTGAAGCACTTACCCGTGCTTCAGTTCCCATTTGAGAACCACCTGTGCTCCATTTGGATGCAACTAAGGTGACAGGTGAACTCCAACAACTAATGGGCAGTCAGTCTATAGGAGCAAATTAGAGCTTATCCAAAGTAACTCCACACACCCTAAAACATGGCCATCAGATCCTCAGCATGGTTTTGTTCTACAAGTCCGCTCCTACTGGACACAGTTCTTGGCAGTGTGGAAAGAAACAGAGATGAGAAAAACCTTGCAAGGGATTAAGGTAACAGTTTGGTTAAAATCAGATACCCAAGAGGCACTGTTAATTTTCACTGCTTCAAGGACGAATACATATCTACAAAGGAAGCACACCTTTTCATGAAACCAAAGAAAATAGCAGCATGCACTTAAGTGTGATAGAGACGTACAGCAATATCAGTGAACAAAATATGAGTACCAAACTTCTCTGATCTAAACCTCCTAATCAGCAACTCAGAACTATGTCTTACATTTTGGTTATCCATTGAAAAGGCACCTTTTTTTTCAGCTTTATGCTTACATTTTTTGCAATGGCATAATCTTTGTCATCCACTTGGAAAGAAAAACAAAAGCAAATTGTTATAGATGATGAAATCCTAACCCTATTGAAGTAAGTGGGAGTTTTGCCAGATGAGAACAGCCGGAGTGTTTATACTAAATGACTTTGAAATAAACAGGCAGAAATTTTATGCACTACCTTACATAGTGTTTGGTTGAAATGATTACAACAGGAGTATTGACCACTGAAAGGAACACACATTGTTCTGTTGGGACAGTTATGTTATTTCAAGAAGTACTGAGAATAGGAGAAGAAAATTTTAAACATAAATGAAAATGATATAAAGTAATCAAATGGTAATTCCATGGTCATTGACAATTTCTTCATTTTTAATAATCTGTGGAGAATCAGTTTGCTGAAATAACTTTATCATGGAAGAAAGGACATCTTCTTGATGCACTGCAATGACAAGACTAACCAGTAGCTTATGTTGCACAAAAACTAACCTGAAGCATTGACAGTGGAAAAAAGACAATATTACATTATTGCTTATTCAAAGAAACAGGCGACACCTGTAAGGACAATTCTTTTTTTGTGATAGAGTTTTCTAAGTCAGCTAATCTCTCGCCTGTTTCTACAGTTTCTTGAGTATACATGTAAATAGGGTAGGGTGCTTTTACCTTTTTCTACAATTGAATCAACGAATTTTCCTGTAAGATAGTTTACCCAATATGCTGCTTTTTTTCAGCTTTGCTTCCTTTTTCTTGTTTGCAGTTTTCTGTGGCACATCCCCTCAAAATCTGTAGGCTATAGGCATATCATACTTTCATCATCACTGAATCCGTGTGTATTTTAATCTCACCTCATTATTAGGGCCTAAATTTCTTCTTCCTTCCTGTCATGCTTTTTGGATCTTTGCTCTTGAGCTTGTTTTGGTTGGTCAATATTTTTTTCCCAATCAAGTGTATAAAAAAGGAACACAATGCAAAGAGAGCTGTCACATGTAGGATTAGGACCTATCATATCAAACAGTATTTTTCACACCATCTATGACTGTTATGAAGCTTATAGATCATAAAAATCTTTGGATCTTGATTTGTGCCCATACGCCACACTAAAGATTTCCTTTGATTGCAATGAAAATCAGTCCTTTCTTAGGATACTATTTCTTTATGGACTATGTGTTCATTTTCATCATGATTTCATCATTCATTCACACACACACACACACACACACACACAGTGTTGTCTGGCAGCTGCTTTGATGAAAAATCAAAGAACCAAGGAATAAAAGAAATAGAGAAATGTAACTATATCTAGTATTTCACCAAGATGCAAGATAAAGACATGATTCAAGACACTAAAATCTAAACTACTCTCACATCTTACTAGATAAATATGCAAAAAAACCAAAAGAGAGAGGAGCATAATACCTCAGATGAAAACAGTTTTACTGGGAAAGTTTTGCACAGAAGAAAGTTGTTTCAAGGAGTGGTTTGAATGACACAAAAAGAGTTCCTTGGTGCTTGATAAATGCTCTAGGTATGCTGTGGGACGGTGCAGTAGAGATGTTACGCTATGAAAGAGAGAAAACAAATCAGAAAGAAGTTACTAAGGAAGGTCAGCAGTGAATAGCAAAAAAATACTTCCTAGGAATGTGTGCCCCCAAACCCCTTGAAGTTAACAGGACATTAAATTAATCTCTCTGTAACTGAAGCACAGACTGAAGCCCAAGAATGTTGCCCTTAGCTTCAGTGCTATCAGGATTTCTGCTTATGTCCATGCATCATAAGCCCAACGATAAATTTAGACTTGGTGATAAACTGCTCAGTCCACACTAGGAAACGTCATCCAGAATCAAACCTGATACTGAGCTATGCTGATTTACGACACATGGAGATCCACCAGTTTCAGACACAAACCTTCAGCTCGGAAATATCACAGGAATCCACACTTCCTACAAAGCATCTAAACCAAGTGCTTACATTAGGAAGCTGGGCTCTTGACAGTCCTGGGGGGAAGCTAAGCCCTTAATTCAGGTGGTCTGAATCATCCCCTGGCAGGTCCCCCCACTCTGCAGGAAGCACCAGCACTGAGGCACAGCAGCCCCTCCGCCGTGTCCTTGGAACGCCCTTTGCACAGCCACGGAGGTAGCACAGTATCACGCAGATCCTTAGGTTTTACTGAATACCTTCGCTTTTCCTCTGAAGATTACTTTCTCACTCTCACACCGTAAAATTAAAATGCATTATTGAAGAAACCTATATAAATTAATTTAATATGGAAGAGAACTGCAGTCAGCTCTCTATTATATGGTTTGAGTGTTACGTAGCTTGTGCGCTGAGCACAGAACAACTCTGGCACAAGTGTTACATTGGATTTCCTCCCCTAAGGAGCAGATTCACTCTCTCTCTACTCCCCCCAAACGGATGTAGTAATGAAATAAACTATCCCAGGCCAGAAAATGCAGATGTGCTGCTCTGCGTGCTATTGACACCCAACGCTGTGTCCACCGAGAATGAAGCCAGAAATGTCCACCACACCCAAGCCATCTCTGAAGAATTAGACAGCTATGCCCTTCCTCCATCAGAAAAAGCATGTAAGCATTACAGGTTTTATTAACTGCTTTCTACGTTTTCTTCTATCTTTCCTATCAGCCTGTTTACCTGAACGAAGGCCCCACCAAACATCATTTCTAATGAAAAATATTTCTTCTCAGAGACACTTAACATTTTTTCAAGGATTACACTAGGGCTACTGCATAGTCCGTCTTCTGTTTTGCACACAGCTTATCTTAGAGTGAGCAAGAATCGACAGTGGTTGTGGAGAAAGGAACGCTAAAACAACAATAAGGGAAGAAGTGATTTCCAGAAAGAAAAAGAAACCCTTTCGTGAAGTACAAAGTCCAGCCGCTCCTCGTTGCTCCCTCTCCCTCCCTGCCTGCTTCTGCCTCACACACACACACACATACACTGTTCTTCGGGTAAATTGCAAAGCTTTACACAGAGTAAAGAGCAGTTATTCTTACTGACAATGCTATATGGAGCCAGTAACTGGGAGTAACTGGGGTCAGGCCCTTTGGGAAAAAGGCCAGCAGGATTCCAGAGTATTTTTTCTTTCAGCACTAAGCAATCTATTGGGAGTCAAAATTTATCATTATACTGGACTCATGCTTGAACCTATCAACTTTTTCTTCCAGGAACTTTGGTCCTTGGATAAATATAGACTAAAGATATTCTTACATGCTGAAATGCTTGGCTTTTGTTTTTGCCACAGGCATTCAAATATGGTCATAAGAGAATGAACATGAGTAAGTATATATGTACATATGAGCAAGAGTGTATAAGACACAAATCTATGGTCTAAGTAAAGAAGTTTTATTCTAACCATGTGTAACAGAGCATGAACCTGATTTTACTGAGAAGTTATATTTACACATTTGATATTTGCATGCAGTATTATAAAATTAACCTAAATTTCTTTATAAAATAAATATAATTATTCAGCCATAGGATTCTGTGAAAACAGATTTTATGGGATCACAGGGGACAAAAATCAAAGCTCTGTCTCTAACTGCACATGGTCAAAAAGCTAGAAATTAGACATGGGGCTTAATTGATAATAAAATAACGTAGTAATAATAATGTTAGTCTGTTGCTTCCCTTTTCACAGAAGAGCAGCAGAAGACACAAAAGTTGAACATTTGCTGAAACATCCAGAAAACAACCGCAAAACCCCCACAAACACACACACGTTCCCGTGGTATAACGCATCCGGTTCCCCAGTGTACAACTGCCCTGCAACTTCACATTCTAACTCTGTTTCCCCCAAACAATAAAACTTTCCTTCCCGACTGAATTGCTGGAAACATGGAAACTTACAGATAGCTAATATATCCTCTCCCATTTTAAAACCAAAATCAATAGCCACAAACTTTCTCAAGGTCTCAGGCGCGCGTTCTGAACCACAGGCTGGTCATTTACTTTTAGTTCGGCATCAATCCAACAAAGCACTTATGTGTGTAGTTAACTTTAAGCACATGAGCAGTCCCATTGATTTCAGTGGGACTTCTCAACAGGTTTGATGTTAAGCACGGGCAAAAGTGACTTGCTGGACCAGTGCCATAGACCGAAAAGCCCTTACCGCAGAGACTGAATATTTTCGTGCGTGGTGTGCCGGTCCCATTTTGTATGAACGGATAATGATAATAATCACATGGAACTCTGCTATTTCAGGTACGGCAGGGAATGGAAGATTTTGTTAGACAGAAGAGAAAACAATCATCCATCCAAACTGGTATGACAGCCGCTATCAGGTGGTGTTTCTGTGTTTCCTAGGACAACGAAAATAACATTACTGTGTTTCCACAGCAACACAAATTTATTATGTCATGATGCAAAATACATTCACGGTATTCAAAGGAAAAAAGTCTTATATGTAGTAACGTAACAGCTGAAAGATTCCTTTCCAGCGCAAGTACAGTTCTTCCTCCCAGTAACGCGCATAATATAAAATCAAACTAGAATTTGTATTTCTCGATTCCTGCACTGTACACTGTCACAGATCTACTTCACATCAGTGAAGCAACCCACAATTTGTTGGGTTTTGAAGACAGGTTCTTTGCATTGTATGATTAATCATGGGTATCAGTCAGAAACTGTCATTGTCTTCTGCTTACACAGGTAACTTGGAAATGCTTTTCTGATCCATTCAGTACTCTTTATTTGATAAATGTGTAGTACTGCAGAATGGACAAAAGATTTAGCTTGAAACTGGAGGCACATTGGTTATTGACTGTGTATTGGCTGTCAGACTCAGCCCTAAAGAAATCACTACTACTTGCTTACAGACCAGCACCGTGTCTTATGCACAGGTAACCTGCAACGTGCGAGGAGTACAGCGGACACCAGGTATGCTAAGATTCATCAAAACACCAAAACCAACTCCACGCAACATACAACCGACTCAGCCCCAGGCTGGGTTTGCTGGACTCATTAGAACGACCTTGCACAGATGATTTACACGTACAAAGGCTGTGTCATGCATATCCGATAACTGTACATCAGATACACAAAGGCTGCTGTTCATGCCCCACATACCACCATGTTCAGGATGTCTATGACAGAAATATAAAACGATTATATGTCACAGATGGAAAACCACAGCCAAAACCTGTCACTTAATCCTTAGCAGAGGTGCCAGTAACCAAAAGGGCTGCAGCTGGGAGAACTGATTTTTCCTACAAAAAGACTGAGCTGGGTGATGACTCCTGGAGTTGGGCCAGCCACTGTTACTCTAAAAATCTGTGAAGACCAGGAGAAATCGTGCTCGGTACTACCAAGTCCACCTGTGCTCTAACAGGATTTGATCAAGAGTGAGTGGCACACAACTGAACCAAATTTATCTCTGCTTTCATAAAGTCATAGCCAGCATCCTGCTGGCAGAAGTCAATTCTTCATAGCTGTGTTCTTAATTTTACTATAAAATGTCAGCTTCAGGTTACAGCAAAACCGAAATAGAACTGATGGGACAATGTAGGAAAGGTTGGCTGGCTGACCCATTTGTGAAATATAATTATTTCTTATTTGATGAGAAAAGAGAGATCAGGGTCACAGATACAAGTATTTACAAGTGCAAGCTATTATCTTAAGAACTCTAGGATTTAGCTAGGGAAAAATACATTTACTGGAATGAACACTGACAAGTAAAATATTTAATCCCCAAAGTTTTATTTCCCCCAAACATAAAATAACATTACTTTGAATGGTCCATAAATAACATTAATGGAGAGATTTTGAATGGGAAATCTCTAATGATATATGAGAGAGGACTTAAATAGGTTTAACTGGGCTCTTTCTCAAACTTGGCAACTGTGTTATAAATGGTTTTGGTTTTTTTAAGCAACACTATAATCTGTTATCTGTTTGGATCAAATCCTAAAGAAGCTTTTCGTTCCAAATTTGCGAACGCCTCCAACGCAGAAGCAACTACGGGAAAAATATTTTTTACTGCCCTACCACATTTAGAGAAAAGATTATTTCAGTGCTCTGTGCTGTGATGTGAGCTCTCTATATATGCCAATGGACAATTATGCAAAGCCTCATTTGTGCTTCAACATAATGCACATAAAGGAAGGCTTATAACGAAGTCCGGCCTGCAGAGCCACTATCTGAGTCTATGTCCAGAGACCAAATGGATTAAATGCTGCATTTTTTTAATTAATGTTCTAGCACAGTGCTATTCAAAAAAAGTTTGGGATAGGTAAGTGCTATCGATCACATTTTTGCAAGTTAAATAAGAGAAGCAGTAAGATGGACAAGTTGTTTGTCCAAATTAGCATAGGAATGTTTCCTCTCCTCCAGTTGAGGCCTTTCTAGTCCTCAAGTCTATGCCTCAAGCAAAAGTAGTAATATTGGAACATAAACCACAGGTCAAAATTTAAGCTCGTGTAAATTGACAATATTCCCCCAACACAAAAAATTTAAGCAAAATAAAATGAGTCATCAACAGAGGTTCATTTTAGGATTAGAAACAGGAAGAAAACTGTTGCTGGAGTGGGAAAAGACACTGAAGCACTGTCTTAAAAAGCATGCAATGGATTTATGTGATAAAGACTTTAGCTGCTCCCATTCACAGTGAAATTGTGCATTAATCTAACATTCTCTAGTCTGCATGCTGAACAATGTTGAATGCAATAAACTAACTGTTAACTTTACTGGACTGATGATATATGTATGCCATGGCTTACTCCACTGAAAATATAAAACTGCACCTAACATAATTTAGACAAAAACTTCAGAAAAAGCATGTAGAGTATAAGTAACAAACCTAAATGTCTCTAGCAAACATTTAAGCATATACAAGAAGAGAATTGTTCAAGAGTATAATTATGAGGGGAAAAATTGATTATGTACAATAAAAAATATTAAAATAAACCAAATTATTTAGATTTGTATTTAGCACGTGTTATTTTACTAAGTCAAGATTAATATGCCTTGATTTCAGCAATAGTAAGAAACACTATTTAAAAAAAAATCAACCAGATTACTACTTTGCCATAAAATTTCTGTTATCTAGATTTTATGCTTGATAAATATTTCAACACTGTGAGTACAAATTAAAAAACTCCACAAGCAGCAATTCCTCTACTCCCCCTTCCTATAACTTAGACTTCCAGAGTAACTTTCTTTAATCTTTAGCAAATTTTGTACCCTTTTTTTTTTTTCCCAAAAGGACTCACATTTTTTGAATGGCTTCTATCGTATGACTCCCCAAAGCGTGCATTATTCTCTTCGTATGAGTGTGTGTGTTTGTAGCAGTTTTTACACATAAAAACCAAAAGTATATGAACATTTCTAATATATTCGTATGAGTGTGTGTGTTTGTAGCAGTTTTTACACATAAAAACCAAAAGTATATGAACATTTCTAATATATTCATGGAAAATGTGCAGTAAGGAAGATGTTGATTTAAGAATGCGTGAGAATACAAACCTATCCATATTGACTCAAAAAAAGCCAAGCAATAAAAATATGTATAAAAGTAATCCTACATTTTGTGTTTGTATTTAATGTATTTTGTAGCCAAAGAATTATTTGATGAGATTTTGCCTGAGGATAGCAAGGTCTGAAAGTTTTATATTTTAATCGGCATTGCTGTGAAAGAAATACATGACAATGAGCATCTTTAAAGACTGGACTGCTTTTTCTCTGTTGTTTTTATTAAGTTTCATAACAGCATGTTTAGGGTGGAAAGTAACAGCTGCAACATAATGAACTTCTAGAAACCACATATGTAAACTAGTTAAAATCTTTTCCAAAAAATCACATTTTCAGTGAGATATTGAAATAAAGGATTTTTGAGCAATATTTCTGACTGCTTAAAATTATAGTCAACTGAAGTACATGGGTTTAGTGCAACTAAGCATGGGCATTACATTAAGAACATAATTACTCCTTTCAAAATACAAGGAACGAGGTATATTTTTAGAATTTAATTGCTCATTTGCACAAGCAGGAAAATACAGAATTTCTACACAAATCAAACTCCTGTGCAAGGTATTCTGCAACAATAACCATAACAGTCAGCTCAAATGAGATCAACTTCTACTTTTACTATATAATGTTTTCTCTCCCTCTATCAATAGTATTTACTCTTTTTCTATTTCGCGTAAGTAATCATGTAGATTAGCGAAACTCTGTCACCAATGAAACCAGTTCTAGGGCAGCTGAAATATTACTCAGTAGATTAGTTTCTCCAGACGTTTACACTCACAAAAAATAAAATTATCTGGGTACACAATCAGCATGAAAAAAGAATCCAAAACCAGTGTCTGAACAGACTTTTTGCAAACAGGCTATCACTGCCGTTGATTTTTCTTATACCATGAAATGACATTTGCAAGCTTCATTGTTCTCTAACAGCCACCATAAAATAGAATGCCTTAAGTATCCTTTTTTTTTTTAATGCTTAACTGCAGAATGGAAGCAGAAGAAAAACCCTGAGCCTTAATTATAACTGCTAGCTACCATATAAATTCCTATTCATATATAATCTTCACTATGGAAGATTTCATCTGTTGCTGAGCTTCATATAAGAAGGATAATAACTACCAAGAATTTTAACACCCTTCCTAAAACCAAAAACACCTCTCAAAGGCTGAATTAGAGATATCGGAAGTAATGTGTACTACAAATCCTCAATTAAAAAAATAGAACTTCTATGTAAATTTTAAACATTCTTGTAATTTCTCAATCTACTTTTCACTTTACTTTTCGCAAAACTTCCTATTTTCTGTGCTTTCACCAAAGTTCTTCCATTCATCTGGCTGTTTGTAACGATTGCTTTGCTTTCAGATAAGGAAAAGCATTAAGCTTTTTCAGAAAATGTATGTTTCTAAACTGAAAATGCAGGCGCATGTCCCACCCCTCCAAAAAAGGTACCTGCAAGTCACTCAGGTAAACAGATTTAGAGGGGAAGTTACATATGGTAACACTGAATAGAGTATTAAAGAAGGAATTAGAAAGAACGAGATCGTGCATCTTTTGGACAGGGTATGAAGAATGCAGACAGAAAGAGAGCAGGCAGCACACTATGTTGAATGAAAGAGCCGTAGAGCTAAGGAAAAAGGTCACCTGCCTTATTTCTCCTTCAGTCTAGGAAACTATGCATCCTATATTTGTTTTAAATCATTGATGTTGCTTCAAAAGTCAATCTATTATATGAATGTACTCTTCTGTTTAGGAAAACTTGTAATTCCTCCTATTTTTTTTAGTAACTCAAAAGAAAGGAAATTTTAAAAATTAATATGTCCTAGTATACCATGCTCACATTCTGACATTCTCATCTGCAGTCCCTTCGGTGGAAAATACTGATTGTTTAATCAGCTATCTGAGGCAGTGACCTTCCAGCTAAGTACAATACACTTATTTTTGTTACCATTTCAATACAAATACTTAAACAGAAAGAAACAATTAAAAAATAGCTATACCCAAATGCTACGATTCAGGCGGTTTTGAACCACACTAAGTTACTACCCCGTGACTGATGTTTCCCTGCAATAACAAGTGATACGATTAAAGCAGTTTCAAACCTGTTTGCAGAACAATTAAAATCTCAATTATAATTCTGAAAAAAAACCACCTTTTTTTATGCGTATGTTTTGATCAAATTTATGAGACGTTCTTATAATCCTGATGTTAATACCTCATTTTGTGGAAAATCCTACTAAAATTACTTTTCATGGAGTAAAGGATACTGTTCTGCCTGAAGAAAGATATCAGCATATAGCTTTTATTTTTCTCCCAGTTCAAAGCCACTGTGAAGTGTTTGCTGAAGGTTCAATTTTGCAACACCTTGAGCCTGATTCTGTTGAAGCGGAATTCAACAAAATTGTACTCCTTCCTTTGGTTAAGTGTTCGATCATATCCCGTCACAAGACAAATTATTCACTATGATTAACACTTGGGAAGCAGAGCGCTCTGAGTGCCACAAAAAATTGTACAAAGGGATGAAATACTTTCAAGATGTAAGAAGTAAAACAAAAAATTAAGCTTCAAACAGGACAAAGATGCTGTTGATCAAGTATATTGTGCAGATAAAACCTTTTTTTATCTATTTGTTTTGGTTAATCAGAAATACTGATCTGGTATCCCAGAAGATTAAAGTTTCCTTGCATCTAACAATGGCAATAAATCATCCATATTTTTAACACAGAAATGGTTTTAAAAAGTGTTGAGTTCCCTGTGCCTCGGTCACAGAAGTTCAGAATTTTCCTGCATTTAAATTAAGATCTTTGTCATTTCCAGCTTTCTTCAGGAATCTTTTCTCATAGGTCAGATTAAGATGTTTCTAGTGTGCCAGAATCATCATCTTTTTTTTGTTGTTTGTTTAAATGAGCGTTCCTGTAGGAATTCTGTAAAATGTCAGAGTATGAAAAAGTTTATTTCTGTCCTTTGACTGGAGCAGGGCAGCTTGAAAATTCCTAAATTCAACCGCAACTAGCAATTCTCTTCCTGCAGGGATTCCTGTAGTTCTTATATTCCTTGACTTCACTTCATTTTTAAACTGTTACAGATACTCTTTTATGAACTGATGTATCTTCACAAATATGTTAGATGCTTTTTGTAGATTGAATCCTCCTCTTTCATTCAATCTCAGAAGTTTCTCACATCTTCCTTCATATCTACTTCTTTAGCTTCCCAAATATACTTTTGAACTATTTAACTGGAAAAAAACCCCCCAAACACCACACCTCACAATGGACTAGAGTATGATCTAACTCACACCATATAAATCATGCATAATGATACCAAAATTACTGCAGTGAAACCGATATAAATTCAGGTAGATAAAAACGGACTCTCTTCATGTACTTTGATTTAGTTACTCTGCTTGCTTTTTTAAGGCTTGCCTGTTAGCTGATGGTTCAAATCATACTTTGCTGCTAACTTGTCTTTCAAGAAATCAGCCTGCCTCCTTTACTTGATTTTGTTGAGCATTTTCTTTCCCCTGTCAGCACACTGTAATTACAGCACACTGTAATTACTGGTATCTTTTGAGTGTACTTTCAGTGGTGACTAATGATGTACTGATGAAGCGGAGCCTGGAGCCCCCATTGATTCTATGAATAGGAGAAGCAGGGATGGTAATCCCAACTGAGGGAGCCTAATTCGATGGCAGTGGTCTGCTCAGCCTGCTAATTTTTGGTACTGGTGACAAAGCTACAACATAACTGGTGTGCTTACTCCAAATGTGAACTATTTCTCCCCGCTCAAAGCCAAAGACTTCACGCGTGGTCTGAAACAGTCAGCCCATTAAGAGGTACTAGTCATGAAGAAGGAGGGAAGAGGGAGAAGAGGAGAGGACAAAGGAAAAAAGAGGAAAAAGGAAAAAAAGAGGAAAAAGGAAAAAAAAGGAAAAAGGAAAAAAAAGGGAAAAAGGAAAAAAGAGGAAACAAAAAATAAAAAAAGCAAAAAGAAAACAGAAAAAGGAAAAAAAAGAAGGAAAAAAAAAGGAAAAAAGAGAAGGGCTCACAGCATTCAGCTTTATACCCCAGTCCAAAGCAGCTCCAGGTTTGGACTTGGGGTCACAGTCGCTCCAGCAGTGCTTCTCTCTCTGCCTAATCACGATGCCTCAGATAACCACCCATGTCTCAGGGAATGAACCTCCCTTAGTAAAGCAACAGGAATCTTTCCAACGACACCAACAGGCACTGGATCAGCCCCTTAATGAGGAAAACTACTAGAATTGCTAAAAACATCCTAAGTTCTATCTCTAAATGAAAGTGCTCTAAATTAAGGTATATTTTCTGCCTTGCAAAGGACTTGCTCAAAATCGTGTAAATCAGCACAGTCCTTGGCTCACACTATTTTAATAAGACCCATGTGTATTAAACCAGATTATATGACACATGTTAAGGTTCATGTTTGATATCAAATTAAGTATTCGGATGATTTATGGAAAAGAGTTCACCTCCCTTTCCCCCACGTGAGGTTTAAGACTAATCTTCAACCAGATCTTCCAACACTTTCTGCATTTAGGCTTTCCCCACTTGAAACCTTCAATGTTGTTTTTATTATCACAAGAGACCGATACCCAGCCTAGCATCTGTTATTATTCCCTTGCCTTGTCTCCCTGGGAGAACGTCTGAACCTAGCATATATCACTGTGATTACTGGATGCTGCTAAATTCCTAGAAAAGAGAAGCATTGCTTTCCTCTGCCTTGTAGAAGGATTTGATTGCACTATTACTCTGTGCACTAATGTGCTGCTTGGCTATAAAGGGAATTGTTGAGCAGTTTCTTTAAAAAAAACATACCAATAAAACCCCCACAAGTTCCATAAAGTAAACGAACACCCACCATTAGCTCTTACCCACAAGGATCAGTGTGACAGCTGTATTGATAATGACAGACATTTGGCTGGAATCACTTTGGGAGGCAAAAGTGTGAGTTACGCCTCCCTCTTTCCACCAAGATGCTGTGCATTAGCATCTGTTACCAAAAGCAAAAGTGGGTGATACTATAGGTCACTCACCCCCTCTTGTCATTTCCACTGACAGAGAAGCTTCACAGGTCACCAGGGATATTATCAGAAATGATCTCCTCAGGCTGAAACAGGAATTCACTGCTTCGCCAGATAACACTCAGCCTGCCTGTTTTACTCTTTCCGTGTAATCAGTGCCATGCTTTGAAGTGCACTTACCCGTTGTGACCCTAAAATCTCATTTCCATTTGTTCTTCTTTTGAATGTTGCAATAACCTAATTCCTGATGCCTTTATTTAGGGCTCCCTACTGTAAATTTCAGCCCTGGCCCTTCTCCCACCCCCTTACTACTTCTTTTTGCAACTTTTGCCCCAGTGCTTTTTTTAAAAAAAAAAAAGAAAAAGAAACTTTTGTAGATATTTAGCCAATACCCTAATGAAATCTGAATTTGTTTTAACAACACGTGCACATTTAATTTTCCACTACTTACCATTTTCCTTCAGTGTGGAAGCCAGCCTGGTGAAGACCCTGACGTATAATTTTCCTTCTTCTTTGGAACGTGGTATAAATGGGTACAGGTAGGTATGTTGCAAGCTCCCATAAGCAGTGATCCTATCCAGAGAAAATAGTTTCAAAACAATAAATACATCTGAATATAAATACAGCTATGGGCTTGGGTGATGAATTTGAATCAATGAGCAGACCTGGCATTAATTAACCACGTGTTGTTAGTTTCAACAGACCTTGTCCTCAGCAGCTGCCAGCAAACTCTAGTTCTACTCATTGTCTGAGCGATTACAGGCCAAAAAAGGTGTTCCAGAAAGATTTATTGCCTGAATAGCCAGGCTGCACTGAAACCTTGATATTTACACAGGATTTCAGTATATGTATATCACAAAGCTCATATCCCTCTGTTACAGATGGATCTTCCAAAATAATCTGACAAGGGTTAAGTTGCTTGCATGCTGAGACCACTTGCTGTCCTGTAGACAAATATTCTTTTATTACTCTCCTCTACTGTATACATACATTTTTCCTTGTCTTATGCAAAGATGATAAATTCTTAGGGTCACAGAACATCTTTTTGCTCTGCATTTGGCTCTACAGTGGGAACACACTGAGTAACTAGGGTGTACAAACCAAACAAATTACTAATAAATAGAAAATTCAAATTACTTGACTGAAAACACATAGAGAAAACCCAGTGAAAAGGTGTGACAGCAAAATGCCTTTATCTGTATTGTATATGTACATAAACCTCAATGCACCTCAGAAATTCGCCTCCTCTATCCAGTATTTTAGACTGAACTGGTCACAGACTGATTACGTGGAAAACTGTCTACTCCATGAGATATCAGTAGCCTCTCAACCTATGGAACCACTTAAAGTGGAATCCTGAACCTTTAGGTTTATCTACTCTACAACTTCTATAAATATGTTGGCTTAAAAAAAGTTAGAAACAGCCCAACAAAATTTTAGGAACATTCATTATGTGAGTTTTGCTTGCGTATCTCCATTAAAAGCAGCTGCAGAGTTAAATACTATCTATTTCTGGTCCTGCCTTTCATTTGACAAAGCCATTTTAGAATAATGTTCTGTTACTGATAACAGTTTTATTCTATATGCTTTACTGATAAGACTTTAAACAGAGGATGACAGTGCATATTACAGGCAATATATCCAAAGAATTACAGACGACATTTTATCTGTTCACAGAATGCTGTGCACATTTCTTTAAACTATCTCTGAGAATCTAATCGTCATCATCTAAGTATTTTTCAAAATCTTATTTTAATGAAACACATTTAGAAGCTCATTTTAATGAAACACATTTTACCTTTGCATGTACTGAAATGAAGTAGGAGTTTGCCATACTGCTTGCTCTCCTTAAAGGAATCAAAGGCAGAAGACAGTTTCATCACAAAAGCAGTAAAACCACCTGCACTTCCAGTTGTCTATCTCATCCCTTTTTCATTTCCTCTGCCTGACAGCAGGCCACTTTATATACCCCCCAGATGAAAAATAAAGGTAAACCGCTCTCATCCTTTGAGATCAGGACTTGATTTTGCATACGCTCCTATGCACTGGACTTTCAAAGCCCAGTTGGCTAACAGAAGGTCACTTTTTGCACTGATGCCCTTCTAGCCAACTGGGTAGCAATTAAGCCACGCGAGCTAAATATTTTTAAAGCATAGTCATGGCTGTAATGAAGTCACCCATCTCCTTCCAAGTCCATCAGCCACAGAAGAGCCTCTGGCCGCATCTCTTCCATACGAGAGGTGCAATGGTAAGGAAGGCAACTGCCTTTGTCAGGTGGGAACCTCGCTCTCAACCGACGCACAAATGCAAGACAAACAAGAATGACAGCAGCCTCTAACTCCGCAAATGCTTTAGCACATGCCTAACTAACCAAAGGCAACTACTCAAGTTTTTGCAGGAACAGAGCCTGACTGATTACAATCAAAATGTGATCACAATCTACCTATGGACTGCAGAGGACCAAGCCTACCACAGGTTGAAAAATACGCAGCCACTTAATTTCTCCTGACTCATACCCCAAACACAGATGTGACTTCAAGGATACCCATTTTCGCTCCTTATATAGAGCCTGATTAATCTGAAATGAAGTACAGGAATTTTATTGTAATAACGTATTTGAAACTTTCTTGTTCAGTAAAATTCCTTCCTGTTCTGTTTGCTATTTATTACAGTTGCAGATAGGAAAATTCTAAATAAAAGTAGCAAAAAGATTTAAAAGATAAAAATAATGAAAATATATCCAAACAAGGCAGCATCAGACAGAAAAATTTTGTAAATGCTCTTATAAAAAGCTTTTTACAAACACTTTGTAAAACCAGAGCATTGCCTTCGCTTCCACTACTTCTGTACTGAAACATCCCCAACAAATGGACCCCTGCCTCCTAAAAAGCTAATCACGAGTTATGAAATCTACTAAAAGATAAAACTTAACCAATGAATAAAAAATGAGATGAGATACAAGGATGACACATAGGAACTTTACAGGATGCAATAGAAAAGATACATGCTTACATCGCTCAGCCAGGACTTCCACAAAGAGTGCACAATGTTATCATTGATTTAAATGGGAACAAGATCAGATCAACATGCAGAATTTTTACAGATCCCACCCTCTGCAGAAATTTCTCAGAAAATTATTTCCTTCCTAGGCAGAAAAGCAATCTCTGGTAAACTGCATACAGCACGTCTCAATTTGGGACAGTTCTCTGGTATAATCTTTGTCTCCAGTCACCAAATATAAAAGATGGATAGATCTTATTTATGAAGGTCACTATATTCATTATACCCATACTTTATAATACGCACCCATTAGTTTTTATAGCAAGAATATTATAACTCCACCCAACCTTCATTATAAAGTCTTCAGTTTCTCTTATTGTAGGTCCAGAGGACCTAATCAAACTCCAGGAAAGAAAGTTATCAAATGATTTCTGTAAAGAATTAAGAAAACCCCAAAACATCCAAAAGCTCACTGCTGAACACACCAAATGAACTAAATAATGGGAAACACATTTACAATGTCCTTTAATGGTAAGCCTATCCAATTTGTGATTTAAGAGGTCAAACTATTGGTTATTTTTGCATTCCTGGTAATTTAAGAAGAAGCAGACTGGGAAATGTGCACTCACAGGCCTTATAAAACTGCCTTCCTTATTTTGAATAATAGACATGTATTGTAAAAAGCTTACTAGTGGAAAAGCCCCCCTCCATGTTTACGCGCTTTGGCTGGAGAGCCCGCTGCCCATGAGGCTCACAATGAAGAATGAGCATTTAAAAAGACAAAAGAAATTAGCCACAGAAAATCCCGCCACCCATGTGTCCGGAAAATATGAATTGCTCCAAGAGTTGGGACGACAAAAATTGCTGACACCAGATGGTAACATTCCCTGCGAGAGTACTGCGCCATGATCTTGTGCTGAGAATGAGGCTTTTTCTCAAGGGCCTGAGGCTAAGCCTAATAACCGGGCAGGCAAGAGGAAGGAAAGGAAGAGATGGGAACACAGCTACAGCTCTCGGCTGGGGTAGCCCCAAAGACTTCTGCCCCTCTTGCACTAGCACAGGCTCCAGCCAGCCCACCCACAGAAACCACCAGCCTGGTTTTACCCAGGCTTAAGACTATTTTATAAGACTCGAGGGATGTTACATTGACTTCAGTGGATTACACCCTTCTGTGTAAAAAAAGTAAATCACAACATGTCTATAAAATAAATGAAATTTTAAAAGCTGGAACATTTCTAATTAAATTTCATTTAGTCACAGCCAAATTAGACAGTGCTCATTTGAGGTTTTATATTCCAGCATGAGTGGAACATAATAGGCTGGTGGTTAGGACACTAACTTGAGGTGTGGAACAGCGAATTTTAGCTCCATGTGCTGCCTACCAAGGGTTGATGCAGCTTCAGAAGCAGCAATCTGCCTGAAGTTAACCAGAAGAAGGAGCAGCAGGAAATGGAGTTATGTTCACCCTGTATCTACACAGCTACACATTTAAAATCAGTCTTATTCTTCAAAAAATAAAGTCAATGGATTCTTTGGTCATCTTTAAATTATTTCCAAGCCAAATATCAAAATAATTTTAACGTAACAGTTGACAAATCTGAAATTTGAGCACAAGGTAATTTTAACAAGTTCAGAAACACCCAGACTCTGAAATCACGTTAGCAATTCTGTCCGTGAGAGCTAATCCAAAACACGACCCATGTTTTCTCCTGCTTCAGGCAAGAGGAGAGTCAAACAGCAGTGCATCCTTAACTCAAGGAACCACCAAGGCTGGTATTGCCTACTGTGCATTTTAAATCAGGATCAAAAAAGCACTGCTCTTCAGTCAGTCACTTTTCACTTTAACCTTGACCTCTATCATCAGCCTTGGCCTCTGAGAACAGACTGTGCACCCAGGACAACAGTTTGTTTCTTCCAACCTTAGTAGCTCATCTCATGATACCTCCCCCTAATAAAGTTAGATTTGCTAAAAGGCAAAAACTCAACCAAACCCAAACCTCAATGCTCTCTTAGGTGAACTCACATGGCTGCCTGCAGGGACCTGTGTCTGTGAATGGTGGGGAACACCTGCTTGAGTTGTGCTTCTTTTTATTTTGGTGGATTACATAGGGGCTGAGCCTGCCAACAGAGAGAAACCTGTGATAATGCACTCATTGCTTTTGCAGGGGATGAATCAGGGATATCTCTTTCCTTGACTTTTCCTTTAATCTTAACCATAAAGTCAAGCAAGATGAGTTTTAAATTGTTGTGTTTATCAGGAAAATATTGATAAGGTACCTAAAGGCTTTTCATAGCTAAACAGAAGATTCATAGGTATTTTATGTTTTTTTCCACAATGCTGTTTTTTTGTGTGGAGACAGGTATGCTGGTCTTAGATCTAGGCAACCAAAAGATTTCCCAAAGTGGTTAAACAAACAGTCATGATGTAGAGCGATGCTATAGTAACTTGAGAGACACAAAGTAACCTGAACAGATTATGAGATTATAAATCCTACTGATACCTGAAGTTGATTTCTTTGTTATACAGAAAGTGTAGACAGAGACTATGTGTGAATAATGGCAAAACTGTACTAAGGCAAGGAAAAAAGCCATTCACCTATTATTGCCCGAGTAATGCACAAACTGTTCCTAATGTAAAACCCCACATCCAGGAGATGTGGTCTGGCATTAACTTTCTGTAGACTAAACTGCACCGGTTCCTTTCTGTGACTCCAAAGCAAAATTCTTTCTCTTCCACCCATCACTGGCCAGGCTGTGTCAAGCATCAGCGGGAAATAAACTGAGGTCATACCCACTATTTCCAATTGCAAGGACAACGGGCAGGAAGCTGAGAGACCCACACTTTGTACCCAGTCCTCATTCACCAGTAGAACAGGGCTCAATGTCAATGTATCAGCTGCTCCAGGATAGGCAGAAAAAGAAATATACTCCATGCCTGCTCAGCGGAGAGCTTGACCATCGTTTTGCTGCTCTCAGTACACCTGATCTGTTCCAGTTCCCCTGACCCCACAAAAATTTACAGTCAAACCCAGCACAACTTCAGTCAAGATAACTTTCTGCAAGCTGCATCTGCAGAAATGAAATTAGCAGCAATATATCCTTTGCCTCAAAGGACTGCGCTGAGTCTTCGTTAGTTGAGTTTGTAGAGGGTTAGAGATCACTGGATAGGAGTTCTGCACAAGTGCAGGGCGTTACGACATTACATACTGCAAAACTTTGTTGAGCTACAATTTTTGTAGTAGCCTGGGGATTGTTGTGGTCAGAATCAATTATGTCACTCTGTACTTTTGGTTACTAAGTAAAATAAACAGATCAAACTATTTGGTTTTAGCAAGGTACATAAGTTTTACTAGTAATTTTTTTCACCCTTTACTTGCTGTCCCTCTCTCTTCCACGGTCTTCATTTAGGATCAGAGAGCCTTTCAGGCTGGAAAGGGCTTTGGGAGGTCATCTACCCAGCACATCCTCCCACACAAAGCAGTCACAAGTCTGAATTCACAGCACATAGCACCAAGGCTTTCTCCAACTCGGTCTCCTCCAAGGATGGAGACCACATGGCATCTTTGGTCCAATGCTTGATTGTCATAGTAAAAAACATTTTTCCTGTGTCAAATGGGAGCCTGCCCTGTTTCAATTTATACCCACTGTCTCTCCCCCTCCTGCCATGCACCTCCTTAAGGAGGCTGGTGGCATTTCCTCAGTAACTTCCTTGCAGGCACTGGCTGCTATGGGGTCCTCCAGGGCTGCTTCTCTGAACAAGCCCAGGTCCCTCTGCTGCCACTCCCGGGGCACCTGCCCCAGTGCCCTGATCATCCTGGTGGCCCTCAGCTGAACTCGCCCTAGTCTATTAACATCTTTCTTGTCCTGAAGCCCCAAAGCAGGACACAGTACTCCAGATGTGCTCTAATGAGTGCTGAGTAAAGTTTTCTCTTTCAATCTTCACCTCAAAAGCAATCTAACATTTCCAACATCGATGGTCACTAGCTTCAAAGTGAGAATCACAGAGAACAACTGCAAAAAATTCCCACTGAAACAGTTTAAAATATTTCAGCCCTTTAATGAACTTACCCCTGGAGAACTGTTTCAAACTCAATAGGCTGAATTTGAGCAAGAGATTATTTGGAGTTAAAAAAAAAAGATAAAAATTAAGAAATCCAAACCTTGCTCGAAAACCTGCTCGTTTCTCTGTACACAAGTGCACATACACACCACGACATCTATGCCATGAGTGGTGGAGCCACTTTTACAGTGTGCCTTCGACTAACTTGCATGGACTTTGCCAAGTTTACTAGCTAAAAGCACCTCTGCCTGCCCTGGTCCATGAGCAATGTTAGTCAGTTGCCATTTCTAATATCCTGTCTGATTTATGGTTTTCCTCCAGGGCAAAGACTTCAACAATTGACTTTGGGTTTGGGCCTACAATCCGACATATGTTAACCATTACCTAATTTTCAGGTGTTGTGGGGTATAGGAACTGTGCAAATAATTACTTTTTTGGATCCGTGACTGAAGTTATTTTTAATAAGACTTTGTTTGATTTCTCAGCGTTTTGGACTATTTGTTTTCATTACATTTGTAATACATTTCTGGCAACTGCACGTCTTCCCATATATGACAGGAAAATTATGAATGGCTTGATCATAGAGAATGATTTATAATCTGTTAATTACTATCATGGATCACTTATTTTAATCCTAAAGCTTAGCTGAGCTATTATGTTGGCACAGTGAACAAAGGGAACAAACGTATCGGAAAATAGTAGTTACATTATTTATTTAGTTTTATATAAACTGAAACTAAATCCTTGTCTGTTTCCTTGACTAATTTTAAAGCTAATCAGGGTGGGACAAAATTGTGAATTGGAAGAAATTGTAAATACCTGTCTGTCGTTGATTTCAAAGGATATTAGGTACCTTTTACAATTCAACCTACGTCTTCTTGCTCAGTATCTCAGAGTATCTTTATAATTACATCAGACTCATTTATAAAAGTCATTTATAATGGCAAAGATAGCAAAGGTTTGCAATAACATGTTGTCACTCTGATACCTCTACACAGTGGCCCCTTTCCCTTGCTGAATTACAAATGCACATTAAAATTTCACTGCCATTTAAAATAATCATTAGGAGGAATGGAGAGAATATTCTTACTATCAAGAGACTCCGTCTCCATCTGCCCCCCGACTTGTCTGGGCTTCAGTACAGCAGTTTCCATCTTCTCTGCCAGACTGCCTGGGTGTCAGCAGAGAAAACGTTTGCTAGTTCTGCTTTCATTTTTTATGTCCGTAGCTACTCAAAAGATGACCCTCCTCGGCAGCTGAATCAGTCATTTTAACAAAAGCAAATAATGTGTTTTACCTTAATTCAACCTTGAAAAGATTCAGGCTTGCAAATCTTGAGTTAAGTTTTGGAACAACTTATCCTGAATTTTTTTCTTGAGCAAGGAGGGTGGAAGGCAAGAAACGAGGAAAAGGCTGGGAACTCCAACTCAGGAGTCTTAAGTTTAGCAAAGAATCTCTACTAAAAGGATCTTCTAAACGGGAAGCAATAGGCAACATGAAGCAGAACAGGTTATTTCCTCTTTACCTATGCAAAATGAAATAAAGGAGCAGGAAACTATCTATATTTAGGCTATTTGTGTGTTTTATGGGTTTTTTCTTCAGATTCTGCATCTTTATTTCCCCTGAATCTTCAATACCTGTAGGACCCAAATAAATTAAATTTTCTTTTACACACTAAATGTCATATATGGCTGATACTGAAATGTCAATTTAAAAAGAAATATCATTTTCTTATGTGTTTGTCTTGTGAGCAGGAACTGGCTACCAACAGCCTATTTGAAAGGCAGGCATATCTCCCTACTGCTGTTAACATCACACTAGAAATGTCAGGAGCAGAATTCTTTTGTACCATTTGAAACTGCCTAATTTATTTCCTAAATGCAAGGAACTGGTGATGAATTTTGATCATCAAAAAGCAATTTAGCATGCCACATAGTGTGTTCTATTGCTTGACTAGGGACACACCTGGAAAGCACATTTTGCCTTAAGCTTTAACTTAAAAAAAATAAATAATGCGATGCATAGGCTAATGCTTTATCTAGCACTAGTTTCATAGGCTGTACAAAGTTTGAAATTTTAATGGCATTTTCTAGAGCAGGAAGAAACAGTATATTGGGAATGCTTGGTATTACCCTCCAAATGAAACAACTTTATCCATTGGCATTGCAAATTTTTCTTTAAGCCATGAGAGCTAGCAAAGGGCTACAAACGTTCAAAAAAAGGGTATCTAATTTGGCATTTCTACAAATAGATATTACACAGTCAAGCCAAAGACTGTGTCATCCATAACACTGGAAATATAACAAGTTTACATTTTAATTCACTGCACATGAAGCCTCTTTACAGTGTGTTTCATATCACTGCTCCTCATCCCAATTATCAAAAATCCTTTCTTTCCCTATTCGCTATAAGCATGAATGCTATAAGCAAAACTGCAGGTGTTTGCCAAAGAAGTTACTTCATTGTGGATATCAGTTCATAGTTTCAAAATTAATATTTACTTTGGCTTGCCTTAGGCTTTTGTTTTTATTTTTTCCCTGACCATTTAAGACAGACTTGTGCAGTCACCTCAAGACGGCATACAATGCTGGTCTTAAACTACAATGCAAAAGAGAAAACCGCATCAATGGTAATTAGGTTTGTCTTGTAAAGAGCTTTCAAGTTTTTCTCCCCTCCCCATCCCCCTGCTTTCTGCCAAATAAATTCTTAGGAGCTCTTATGGTACAGCTGGTTGTTAGCTTCAGCTACATATTATGAAGTTAAAGCTAAAGAAAACTTCTTGACTGACAATTACAACGTGACTTTAAGATAAGCAGATTTTGTTTGCTTATATGGTGTGGGAAATGATAAACAGAATGAGCATACAAAACCATACAAAACCATACAACATTCATCTGGGTGTCTCTAACTGAAAAGTGTTTTGATTTTTTGCTTTCATTCTTTAATTCCACAGCCCATTTGAAAGTCACAGCATTCAGAAATGATTAGTAACATCAACACGTTGCTAATAACAGCTTTGTGGCTTCCGGAAAATTGGGGGTTTTCTTACTTTTAAAACACTTCAGTTGCCAATTTATCAACTTTAAATGCATCAGCCACCTGCTAAACCACCAATGTAATGTTAAAACTAACAAATCGCCCTTCACCCAATTTTCTGTTAGATAGGTCCATTGATTGGATACTATTGGTACATATAGATGTTGTCAGAGTAGATGAAATATTGGATGAAACCACAGACAGAGCTGGAAAGAAGCAGGTATAGCTACATAAAGCGTATGTCAGATACCTGACTAATTTGGATAAGGTCTTTTGGTTACACTCCTGCTGTATGATCACACAAAGAAAGCATCTCTTCCTGCATCATCATCAGAAATATTGTATTTAGTCATTAACCCTTTGCCTATTAGGTGGCATTTCCTGATGAGGTAGTGTTAATGGCTCTCACATTAACACGTGTGGCAAGCACCCATGAGTGACAGGTGAGGAGAGGGTTAAAATGTGTTTCTTTATGCATATGGTTCCTGTCTCAGCTGTGAGATCAGTTATAGGTCCCCGGCCAAAGATAACAGCTAAAATATAACAGATGCTGGTGCTTCCACAGCTGAGGTGAAGTATTTCCTTTCATCCTCACCAGTCACTGATAATGTCCCAATTCTCTATTCACTGGAAACGTCAAGGGCACGAGCAGGTTATTACAACGTGAAATGAATGGACTGTTTAAACGGAGCCTACGCCTGCGCGTGGTGTGATGCTTCTCCAGTCCTGAGAGATTAAAACTCAGAGCAAGGAAGAAAATGCTGTGCTCACAAAGGCGGTCGCTGGACACTAGAAGCCAGGATCCTTTCTAATAGGGTACCAGTGGGGAACAGGGGGTTGGCTGTCATCATCAAGGCCTTCCTGGCAAAGCCATCAGCACAGGGCCAATGTGACAATCCTTCCTCCCTGTGGCTATTGCCAGCCCGTCCTGGCCTGTCACTGTTTCAGCCCAGGCAAAGCACAAGTATTCGAGTAAGTAGTCACCCTGTGTGGACACAAACACTGTAAGAGGAACTAAACCTCTTACAAGTTCATAGAAATTGTACTTTCCCAAATACTTCCATCATTTTGCAGCCCTTTGAATACATCTTAACCTGGAGCATTGTGTGTTTTTCTGTGCTTTAAATACAACCACAAAATGTTTACACATCTGAAACCTGGTTGACATAAAGCATTTTCCAAGCAAAGTTAATGAGCTTAGGGATGTATTATGCTAGCAGTTGCCCTTCTTATATGCCAGCAATCAAGTTGCACTTCACTAGTATAGTTGAAATAACTTTATGGTATACAACGCTGGCACGAGCAGCTCGTGTGCAAAAAGCACCAAATACTCGGTATGCATGCAATAAATACTTTCATACGTCAGGGAAGTTGGTATATACATAGCTACACAAATTTGGAGAGCGATTTTTTTCGCTGCTTTCCTGCACAGATGTTGGTATAAGGCCAGCTAGCCCTTCTTCCTTTCCTCTCCCATAAAAGGAACCAAATCAAAACTGGTAACATTGCTACACTATTAAGGAAAAAAAAAAATAATAAAAAAAAGAAGTTAAATGCAAGATATGCACAGCAAATGAGGATGGCATGGATATGTACATTTCTGTAGTAACAATATCCTGGGAAAATGTGGTTTTCAAGTATGGTCATGCATGCACAGCTTTAGAGTGTGATCATACCGAGCTGCTACGCCAGGAATCAAGATGACATGAGAACACTCAGGTAAATAACATTTCAGTAAAAGTTGCTTAAAGAGGAAAAGAACAGTATAATGAAACAAGTATAAAATAACAGATTGTGGTGTCTATTTTCCTTGTATCAATGAAAGTGCATTTTTAGAAGAAATACATGATTATAAAGCCTAGGTTTTAGCCTAAAGTGTTTTCCACTCTGAAATCACCTTGCCACAGAGATGCCATGGCAGTGTGTACAATTCTGGATTTCTCAATACCATCTGGGCAAAGGTTTTATATGCATCTCAAGTTCTGTTTTTGTTAAACGTGCATCTTGATTGCTAACCCAAACTAACAGAAAAACTGTATACCCAGATAAACCAAACAAAATTAAAAAAGAACCATGAAAAGTCATGTAAAAAAAAAATCAGAAAAGTCTAACATTCCTAAGACTAAGAAAATCTTGTATAAAATGTAATATTCTGTTAGTTGAAGAGGGCTGTGTGAGCTATAGATCAAGATGGATCTCTGTGAATATTCATTGTCCTTATGCTTTGCTTGGGACCACCATTGTACAGAAGGCTCCAGCCAGAATAAAACGTAGCTATCTACTTTGGTAACTGACTCTCAAAGACCAACATTTCCAGTGGAAAAACATTCATTCAGCCTTAAAACTCTCACTGACAGAAGTTTGTTTTTCCAACTAATGGACACATTTCTGTAAAAACTATCAGCTTTCCATGGGAAAATACTGATAGGTCACTAGAAAGCATAACAAATGAAAACCAAGAAGCAAATCTATATTGGTAAAATATTTGGTTTTGTTCGTATATATGTAACTGTGCCTTGTGGAAGTTACCAACCACACTCCTCTCCAGGCTGGACTGCATTTCTCATGATACATCTGTTCTCCTCAACAAAAAGAGAGGCTGTGATTTATCATGAATATTGTAATATGACCAAGAAACCTAATCCATCGAGGAGAAGGAGATCATAAGACAGCCAAAGTATGTTTTCCCACTTGCAAATTGGGCATTATTTCAGAAAAATCTATCAGTAAAAACATAAAATATTCTCAGCTTTTTTACTTTATTTTCTCTTTTGGCAATAAAATGACAAACTTCTTTTTTTTGGACAGTTTGAATTACTTTTTATAGTTCTAGACTGATTGCATTGGAGGCCACGATATGTGAGCTGAAGGAAATTTTAATTCAGAAGAGTAAAATTTCGCTTTTCTTTCAGGAAAAGATTACCTTTTAAGTTACTCATTAGAATTTAATCTACAGGACAGGAAATCTGCTTCAAACCTTAGAATTTCTTAAAACTGTATCAAAATAAAAGGAGTAGGACAGGAAAGAAATACAAGTGAATATTAATACAAAAGGCTAAATATAATATCAAAAGCAAATAAGGTCAGAAAGAGGTAGGTTTTTCCCTTCAATATTTAATCCAGCATCTAGAAAAGAAGTTGTTGCAAACCATTATGTTTACAAAGAAGTACTTTAAAGGAAAATCTCTATTTGAACAGCTGCACTGAGGTTTACCTGAATCTGTAGGAGAATCTAAGTTCTGAAAAACAAACCTGAGCTACTTGTTTTGACGAATTTTAGCTAAGATGACCAATAACATAAAAGTCAACGTTTTTATTTCATCCTTTACTGGAGCAAGGCAAAATAACACCCTTGCAGCTGTAACAATGCTGTTACATACGAGGCCATGCAAGCTGTCATATGCCGTATACAATTCCTGTGCTACTATGGGGTATTTTGTTGATAGTATCCAGATATCAGAAATTGCTCAGAGGAGGTGACAATGACATGGCATTTTGCTTTCTGATGGACCGAGCAAAGATGAACTTGAACACCTGCAAGTCCAGAGTCGACACCAGAAGCAGTAGGTATTTCAGGGTAAAAGGAACACTGAACCATCTTTTCAGCCACTCTCTTAATGAGTATGATCTATTGATCAAATACTTGCCCAATAATTGTACCACAATATTGAATTACATTACAGCCTTGCAAACACCAAATGCAGCGATTCCTAATGCTTCATCAGTGGCAATCACTGACAAGCAAAACACAGTGTCTTAAATGCAAAGCATCCTTTCCATGTTCCCAGGGACAACTCCTCTTTCCCCTTTGAGTGCCAGTTTGTTAGAAGTTGGATCTGACAGTGTCATCAGGCTCGCTGAACATATTCAAAAGTGCTCCTTGTGACCTTACGGAAACCTTAAATAGAATCGCCTCTTTTCCAAAACTGGGAGAACAACTGGAGCTCTTTAAATTTATTTTTGATAGAAGTCTGTAGTGGCAGACAGGGATGAACTGTCTTCCCTCTCATTTTTTTTTTTTTAAGCAACATGTGTTAAAGGTATTATTTCATAAAATATATGTTTATTATGCAGTTATCTCAGCCTGAAGGCTTATGGCTTTCCAGCATGTATAAAACTGTACATAACTATAATCCATAGAGACTCTGGGTTTATTTAAGTCTCTTGACTCTCAGCAAAAATACCAAAATAGCACAGAGTAAATAGAAGGCTGCCTGAATGTAATAACCTTAAAAATACACAAACATGCCTTGTAAGTAAGCACAGAACAGCACTGTTGTCTAATTTAAGTTCCAAAGCTTGCTATCTCTATCCAGATACTGGTAAGAGCTATTGACATAGTTGTAAACTTACTAGTTTCAACCATGCTTTCCGAATAAATCATGTAACCATATAAAGATATTTTAATAGCCAGATGTACTTTGGTTCCTCAATCATCTGATGTAGTAAGAAACATCTGGTAAGGAACCTGTCCAGAGAAGTACAATTTTCCTCCCCACAACAAACATACATACACACACACACAAAAAGATACCTTCCAGCCTCAAATATGCAGGTCTACTTCTAAGTATTACATCTTCTCATGTTTAATGATTCTCTGCGGTTCGATATTTAACTATTTTACCATTTAGTCACATGGACAAGTGCATGTGCTTTTGTATTCAGCAAACTACCACTAGGAATAAATGATAAAGAATATATTCTTTACTGATTGTATCTCACCCAAACACTCAGTCAAGGAACCAAAACAGATGTCAGCTTCTGAATCTCAGGAGGTGGAGGTAGGGGGAACCTTCTGCAAAAGCCAAGTAGGTTTTCACACTTAACACTAGCACAAGGAGCTTTCAATGCTCCCATTGTTGAAGCTGATGCACACGGGGAGTTAAGTGCTGTATTTGCAAGAATAATTCTTTGCATCCAATTTTAGTTCTCTGCACAAACCATTAGTGTTTTCCCATGAAAATGAGAATATTACTCAAAAAAAAATTGGAAAGTTGTTGGAAAACCTGAAAGTCTTTTGAAAAGAGATTTGGCAGCTTGGACAATGCTATACCACTTCATCGTGGATGAAAAAATAAGAGATGATCACTGAAACCTAATTTATTCAGATTAATTTTCACCAACATAACAACCAGTTCCATTCTTCTTCAGAAAAGTCACCACTGAGCCTTGAACATCAACAGTATCACGATGGCATTAACAAGCAAAAGCATTATTATATTTGCCATTGAAAATTTTAAGGTTTATAGTGATAGAGGTGACTTCAATTTGTGGTTTTATTGCTATAACAGGTAATTTACCTAGTGGCCACTTATTTACAGGAATTCTTATTTCATTCATTTGAAGTGTAATAGGATGTTTTCTGTTTTTTTGTTTTATCAGTCCCTGGAAGGAAGGGTCAATACACTTGCAGTATTTCCTTTATTTGGATGCGTTACACTCATGCAACCCTGTTCAGATATTTATGAATAAATACTTGTTTTTCAAAGAATACGCAGTAAGATATTTTGTTACTGCCAAGCTGATAATTTTAGGCAGCTACTAAAGAATCCCAGATAGACAGTGGAAATAGTTTCTCTTAATTTTTCAACAGAAGTTTGTCTCCGTTACCAAGACGTAACAGACTGATATACCCTGTTAAAACTCCCTGCTAAAAGACTGAGAGCAAAGACTGTGCAGCCTTAGGACGAATAACTGCTGTGCCCCTCAGTAAACACTTCAGTAGTAAATTGGGGGGGTATGATGGCTAGACCAGATGATGCAAAAGCTACGATGCAGGTCATTTTCAGAAAGGGTATCAGAGAAACTAAACCAAGAGAATAGAGCCATGTGGTTTTTAGTAGTTATTTTATAGTCCAAGTAATAATAATAGCGACCTTTTCCTACTGCACAGTAAACTAAAGGAAACTCTTCTAAACATTTTGCATATTTTTCCTCCACTCACACAGTAGTTACTATCATATCGCCACTGGATATTCAAGTTTAATATGCAGTAGACAAACTCCATGAAATTGAACTCAAGTGGTTAAACAATGTTAGTAAGGGTAAAAATTTAACAATATGATAAAAGCAGATTACAGATAACATTTAGACAACAGCAAAAATGCAAAGTATTCTATTTGAGGTGCTTATTAGCACAGTTCTTATCTAAAAATCAGTAAGAACTCTCGGAAGTCAGTAAGTCATAACCCCACAGATGGTAGCGCAGTCCCTTTGGCTCCTCAGACAAGCTCATAAACATGTTTCAGACAGCTAGCATATTTTATCTTATCTGATAAGGTAACTTTTTTTCTAGACAAATGAAACACAGAAAATCTAATCCGCTGGACCTCACTGAAACATTTGATACGGTGCCATAAGGGAAGTTATTAATTCAACTGGTAAAAGTGGAGATTAGCACCAGGACTGTAAAAGAGATCGTGGACATGACTACTAATTGTGGGGAAGTATTGAAACTATGAGGCTAAACGGAGGTTACTAGTGCAAATCCTCAAGTGTTCAATCTTTGAGCCAAATATTTTCATTTTGTGACATTTTCACAAACGGGAATAATTCGCTAGTGAGTCTGCCAGCAGTGTAAGTGCAGTGGAGGGCCAGAATATCCTACTGGGAAAAAAGAAGAAAAATCAGTGATCTTAGGGATAGACATGATACCAAAAACAATGATGCAAAAAAGCAGAAAATCGGGAACAGGAATACTACATATTTCTGCCGTGACAGCTCTACAGATGGAAACAGCAGAGGACAGAATGACCTGGCTACATTTTCCAAACACAGGGTGACTCTCATGTGTTTATGATACCTAACCCTGGATGTACCTTGAGGAATTTCCAGCAGGGACAAACATTTGTGTCCAGGTATGAGACACTAGCAAGGCCTCTTTTTGAGGACTGGATACACTTATGGTCAGCCAAGCTCATAAAACATTTATCTAAACCAGAACAGAGCTACTAGACCAAATAAGAGAACAGAGGGTTAGGATATTTAAAAACAGAGTGGCTTATTCAGCCTATTTAATAAAAAATAAAAATAATTTTAAAAAATGGTTTAAAGGGACTTCATTTTTTCTTTGCAAGCAATTAGGGTGATTAACACTAGCAGGGGACAGAACCTTTTCATCAGGAGCCATTGGCATGGGCACAAATATGTGCAATTAATCCTCTCCCAGTTCATACTCCTCCCACTCCCACGTGCACGTGAACACCTCTCCTCCAGTTCCTGTAGGCCAGCACTGTGCTGGCACACGCAGCCTCACCCAGCCAAAACAGCTAGCCCACATCCTTTGTGACTGGTCTCTTGTCCCAAGTAACAAGTGATAGGACAAGAGGAAATGGCCTCCAAGTTGCACCAGGGGAGGTTTAGGATGGATATTAGGAAAAATTTATTCACAGAAAGTGTTATCAAGCATCGGAACAGGCTGCCCAAGGAAGTGGTGGAATCGCCATCCTGGAAGTATTTAAAAGATGGGTAGACATGGTGCTTAGGGACATGGTTTAGCGGTGCCTTTGGCAGTGTTAGGTTAATGGTTGGACTTGATCTTAAAGGTCCCTTCCAACCGAGACAATGCTATGATTCTATGAGTGCAATGAGGGCCTCACCTACTCACATCACCTGCTGAATGCTAAGGATGGCATTCCAAAAAAAAGACAGGGAAAAGATGCACTTTCGCAGTCCCTCTGCAGAGCAGGCTCCTGAAGAACCTGTGGCCTTGTACCTGGTATTTACCTGCATCCTCATATTTACAGAGGTAACAAATGTCCCTCAGGCAGGGACATCTTTCACTAGATCAGGTTGCTCGAAGCCCCATCCAACCTGACCGTGAACACTTCCAATGATGGGGCATCCACAACTTTTCTGGGCAACCTGTTCTAGTGCCTCACCATCCTCATCATAAAAAACCTGACTATGTAGTCACAGACCAGGTAAGAACGTGGTAGTTAAGAGAATACAAGCTTTTTTTTTTCTTTTTTTTGACAGTTACATCCTACCTTCTTCCATTTCTTTTTATGTTCACTGCATTTTATTCTTACTATGTCTACCTAGCCCAAATACATGGAATTTGATTTTTCAGTCCCTTGTCATACAATACTTTGCTCACTTAGTAGCAGGTTCAGATGCCTAAAGGATGCAGAAAAAAATTTAATACTATATGTGGGTTTTCTATACAGCATCTGACAAAACTGTGATTTTTTTCCTTACTTTCAAAACAGAACAACTGCAACACATTGTTTTTTGAGCCTTTCCCTGAATAAATAAGTAAACAGTTTCAATATAAACACTGACAGTTTAAGCGCTCATGATTTAGCACACATGGGTTTAGTGGGTCAATGGGGATCCCAATATACCAATTTCTAAATTAAATCATTGGGGGATACCAGTGCAGAATGATGGAAAAGCATGGCTAACACACACTTTCAAGTCACAAACGTGTTCATACATTTTCGTAGTTATCTAAAACAAAGTTTGTTTTTAACCGAAGTAATACATATGAATGGACTTTAAAATAAAATCCCTCAGCATTGCAGCACTGCAGAGATTAAGAGATTTTTAAATACTAGAAGTAAACTTGAATTAAATTTAGATCTCTGACTAATGAACTATTCTAGATCAGTTGCCCTAAAAATCTAAATACATCCCAGAGGACAGAAAATAAAGACTGAGTGGTGGCACTTAAATGAAGCTGAAAAGCCCTGTAGTTAAAATCAATTCACTTTTTGTTCCACCTGCGTAGAACTGAGTTCAGGTTTTTGATTTAACTACCTAAGAATACCAAGCTTACACTAATATAGGTGCTCATTGTACTATATAATCCCTCAGATGAAAACAAACATCAACATGGTTGCATTCCACAAAAAAACCCCAATCCTCAAACCCCACAACATAACAAAATGGCTTTTATGGTTGCTTTTAAAATTTTGGGTTAGATTCGCTGTTATATTAATTCACCGTGCCTAATTTACAGCACGTTAGGAGCACAAGGCAGCCATAAACCTCTGTTAGCACACCTGGCTATGGCAACGCAAAGAGCTGGTTTCACAACAGTGAGCTGTGGCAGGTGAACCATACCAACAATAAAAGAATCCAGCCTGGCAGCCTCTCCTATAGCGTGATGATGCCATGCTTGTACAACGATTTGTTCCCATACAATATGGGAAAAAGCTTTGCAGCTCCAGGAATTCTTATATAGCTGTGGCAGTAAGGAAGATCATCAAGGAATATGTTTGGTCACAGGCTAGTTAAGATGGAAGGAATGATTGCATAATCATACTCATCACCCAATGATTTTGTGGAGCATCTGGGTGCCATTAGGTTGGCTTCGTTGGGTCTGATTTATATTTGTCAGCCAAGTGGTTTCCACATAACCTGCTTTAATAAACCTCTTTTGCCAGATAATTGTTACAAACCAGGCTCAAAGTATCAAAACATGGCAACTGGTCTACTTTTTTTGCTCATTACACTGACCCTATTACTGACAACAACAAAAAAGCAAATTATGATGAAGTATCAAGCCTTTATTATTTTCATTACCACTGAGCCCTGGAGCCCCATCACTAGAGAGGACCCCACTGTGCAAGGCATCCTACTAAAAAAGTAAAAATGGCTCTGGACAGAAAATAGCACTCTGCAGAAAACCAGAGAGGGCAGTTTAACAATAATAATTTACATTAGGATGAAGCAGACCCAAAGAGAGAGGCAAACTAATGAAAAGAATAAGCAAAGAGAAGGCTGTAGAAAGAAAAAGAGATGCTCTACTGAAAGAAGAACAGAAGAGGCGGAGAAGATGACTAAGGGAAGCCCAGAATTAGCACCTAGTAAGGCTTCTAAACGTTTTTACTTTTGTCCATTAGTCCTAATTACTCTGCTGTAAATAGTTCAGTTCTACTACTGTTTCTCTTAGACCAGGCAGAGAAAGTTCGTAATATTTTGGGGTGAGCAGCCCTGCTTTGTGCGGGTGTAATTCCCTACAATGGCCTCTTCAGAGCAATATACCTTCCAGTAGGACATAGTAATCAGTGTGACTAATACCAGTCATATGCGGTTCATTCCCTTTCTCATCCTGCTGCCAGGGGAACAAGTGAGTGTGCAGGGTATGTTTTCTGTTAGCAGAATTTGGGTTTTCCCACCCTTGCACACAATGCAGAAGACAAAGCCAGTTGAAGAAATGCATTTTACATTTGCAGCAGAAAATGCAGAGGCTTATGAAAGTTTAATGTTCCTGTGAAAGTGTATTTGAGGTGCATGCCCCTCCCTAAGTATAAATCACTAAAAACTCTGGGTTTGAAAATAGCTTAGCTATTTAATTAGGAGTCGCTAGATTGTCTCATCTTCTATATCTCTGAGAGGCTTAGACCTACATGGACATAACCATGGCAGATATGAATCAAGTAAAACAAGGTTTAGATTAAACATTAGGAAGAAGTTTTTCACTTTAAGGGTGGTGAGGCACTGGAACAGGTTGCCCAGAGAGGTTGTTGAAGCCCCATCCCTGGAGGTGTTCAAGGCCAGGCTGGACGTGGCCTTGGGCAACCTGGTCTAGTGAGAGGTATCCCTGCCTGTGGCAGGGGGGTTGAAACTCGATGATCTTCAAGGTCCCTTCCAACCTAAACCATTCTATGATTCTATGATTTTCTCTGTGTGCACGTGTGCGAGTGATCTAATGAGATGAAAAAGATCTGAATGCTATTTCTCACGCAGCCAGTAAAGGAAAGGTGTCACGGAAATGAAACCAGGGCTATAGGCAGACCCTCAAAGCAAGCAGAAACACCCCTAGTTGCTTTCAGCAGATGAATACCCTGCAGCATCTAATAGGCCAATGCCTGCACTCTCAGCAACCCCCGCAGCAGCACCGAGCAGGCAGTGATGGCCCACAGGCCCTTTCACTTTGCCTATAGTAAGTGCCTCCCCCCTCAACGCCATAACGAGCACTTGTGCAGAACTAAAAATGACACCTGGGCATAAAGGCACAGCAGGCAACCACGAGCCCTGGTGTTTCTGACAGGTTCAGTAGGTTAGGATACTTGGTCAGATAACATTTCCTTCACTGTGCAACCCTCTCCCCCTAAATCCACCTCTCAACGTGCTTTGTAGTCACCACATTGTTCTAGCTGTGATGAGCTAAGGATATAAGGCAAGGCAAAGCATATATGGAGAGAGGTACCAGCAGCATTTTTATTAAACCAGTTGATGCAGCTGAATACCTTATCTTAGCCATTCTTTCATTTCCTGTCGTTCCCTCTCGCAGCCTGTTTTTGATTTAATGCTATTCATTCTGGCAGGAGTACTTCATGTAGGTAATGCAAAGTTTATAGGACACAAAATATGTGTGTGCATGCACATGCATGCTTGCCCATTATTCCTATACCATCTGTATCTGTAGTCTAGACAAAGCTACAAGAGCCAGAAGTGAGGAACAGGAAAGGAAAATAAAAGGTGAGGATTGCATCAGTGTCACCAGAGCCCTAAACTGGGAAAAAAACAAAGTGAAAACTTGCATGTTTCTCGCTGAGCATGGGATATGACCTTCCATCAACCCTGTCCTACATAGACTCGAAAGATATTAAATCACCTCTGTGGCAGGAGCCCAGTAATCAAGAGCCACAATCCGCAAGAGTTGAATTGAGGGACTAATTTGCCTTTGGGCTGCAGAAGGGCATTGCTTTCAACTACAGGGTCTGAGCAGAGGTTGATTGCTGTGCCACAAACAGCTGTAATGAATCTACACCAGATGAGAGGGGGTGCTAGCAGTAGTAAAAAGGCTTCCAGAGAACCGTTTAAAGGTCCCAAAAATCAACCAGCCCCCATTTCTCCCGCTCCTTAGAAATGGGACAGAGCAGCAAACCACACAGGGGGTGGGGTGGATGGGGCACAGTACTAAGGCATGCTCATAAATTACTCTGAGTACGACCTTGGTTATGGAAAATGAAATTTTTAAAAAAATAACTTATTTTCTATTATTTCTTTGATTTATCCTGCTGGAAAAATATAATAGGCAGTACAATTTCCTAAACCACAAGACTTCACCACAGACCATCTCATCTTTGTGCTGCTATCCCAAACACAACAGGCATGGGATATACCCCTTCATCTCTTTGGGTGGTAAAATTGTTACTCAGTCCATGGAAAAATAAAAGGAACAGATGCATGTAAACAAAACTGTGGTCCTCAGTTTTGCAGGTTGGATGAGGCAGTCCCAACCTCACAGCACCACTGCTAACCCTATTGAGCAAATCCTTGCCATGAGATGTTGGTGTAGCGTGATTGACAACTGCGCTGCGGTAAGTAACACATTAACACTTACGGCTGAAAGCAGCCAGGTGACAAGAGCCCATAGTAACATGATGAGTCAGCTTTGAATGCATCCTAATTGAAGACAGCAGTGCGGCTGGACATTTTGCACCAATGTGCTGGCCACCTGCTCTCGCAGGGTAGGAGGAGTGCTAGGCATGGTTCTGCGCATCTTGAGGGGAGAATATTTTTCAGATGCTAAGTAAGTCCATGGACCGAATGACTTCAACTAAGGCACAGCCATAAGATCTCAGGCGCGTTTTTAACAGAGCATCACCAGAGTATAAACTGTGCTGTTATTTACAGAATACGTAATCTATTATGTATGGGCTTAAACACAGGGGATAAGGCTCTCTTGAAACCAATGTAAAGTCAAGCCAACTTGTAGCTAGAAACTAGCCATTATTCTGAATTTGGTTGCTTTTTTTTTAAGTAGGACTTAAGGAAAAGTAACGACTTCATCTTTTGGTGGTTGTTCATTTAAGGGACAAAAGGAATTGGACTACATTTGACACAGTGCCTTACTGTCTTGTTCAGCCATTTGTAGTTGGGACGTTATTGGTGATAATTTAGACATGTTCCAGATGTGAGAGAAATGTTCGCTCATTTCTAAGATTCCTGTGTTATGCCAAATACACGCAAATAGAAATTCTTACCAGAGGGTGCATTATTTATCATTTTCCAGTCCCAAGAGGAAAGAAAAATGAAAAGGTATCCAGCACAGACATCACCATATACATGGCTAAGAGAAACAGAGAGAGTTAGTAATTTATTAGATCCCCCCAGTCCCATACAAAGACAAATTTAATGTTGGTGATTGCACTGCAGTTAGTTTTTGTTTTTGCTATGAATTTAATTATTATTATATACAGTAAGCATTCTGTTAAGGCCTTTTATTTTAAATTGCATTGCCGAGTGATTCATTACTAGTTCGAGTTTTGAGGTCTTTCATTCATCAAACTTACTTGGTGTTGCTCAAAAATCTTGTTTCACATCATCCTCTTACTCGGTACAGGAAGAATAACATTATAAGCAAATAAATACAAGGTAGCATGCATTTTATCCTCGATTACACAATCTTATTTAACAAAAGATCTAATAAGCATACTCAGCAAAACAGTAGCAAAAAGGGTTCCTATTTTTCATTAGCTGAAACATTTTCCGAAAATATTACAACTGTTAATTTCATTTTCATTTTTAACTTCACTCCCCATGCTGACTGAAATAAAGTGCTTGATAATGACACCCCAGAGGTATTTTAGAGCTTTGAAAATGTCTTCCTGTATGTGACATTTGACATATGTTTCAGTGATGCAGTTTCTACAGACAAAATTGACTTGTAGATTCTTGTCCCCAATTCTTCCCTCTGCAACTCACCTGGATGCTTTTACATTTGTCATTGTCACCCACAGACAAAAAGTTTCAGATCTGGGATCTGTTTGAGATAATGATAATTTGAAATATCTAAGGAAGATAAACCCAAAGATAATTCATTGCAGAGCTATGCCCTTACTGTGCACAGATTTTCCAAACTACTGTATTCAAAACTTATCTGAAGAAGAGGTAGAAAAGGGAGGAGGAGGAAGAGAAGGAAAAGGGCATGAATTTTCACCTAAGGGCGGGGACTGGAGTTTTCCCTGTAATTTATCTTAAATAAAGTTGGTAACTTTAATTAACCAGGTATGATTTGAATACATAGACAATTCATTAGACTAAAGCCATAGTTCCGTAAGAGATGATCATTTTGTGTGCTAATACGGAAAGATCTCCTAATGTACTGAGCTTAAGTCCACATGAAATTCAACTTTCTGCTAAGATTTCGAGGTAGCACCCCTCTTTCTTTCTCCCCATCATTTGGCAATTACTGCAAGAAACATGATGTTGTCCAATGAAAGTAGCACCATTTGGTTTTTAAAATGCAAGAGAAATCCTTGGAAAGATGTTAGAATAGTCATCACTACCACAGATCCGCCCGAGGTAAATGCTCTTACCAAACGTAACTGGAAAATTTCCAGCCTTTTAGAATGAAAATGTAACCATGTGCTGTTGATCGCAGATCCTCATCCATACTCCTGAAGCTACAAACTGCCATCTGCAAATGTAAGGCGAGGAATGTGCAGTGCTGCACTCCCTAAATTGTAAGATGGAAGTGGGAGTTGCTGTGGGAAGGTGTCTGCTGCCCCAAATAGCTCAGGTGCGCCAATTATCAAAAGATATCATGAAAAAAAAAAATCCAGTTAATCACAGACGAATTTAAGGCTTATGACTGATTCCCTTGAGGTCATCCAATTTCGTTTAAATTGACAAAGACAAATTGTCTAAATTTTATGTTGTAAAATATAATTCTGAAATAACTCCAGAACTCATTGACCTAGACTTCAAGTATTATGGGACAACTGTTCTAAACAGGTGTAATTCCGAACAGCAACACTAACTCTATTTTCAAGAGATTTATGACAAAGATTAAGCTGCTGATTGTAACAAGGAGCAAAATTTCTCATTACATTACCCCAATTAAACAAGTTACATCCCCATTTGACTATTCTTTCTGTACCAGTGAGAAGAGGTGTAAGGTGCGGCTATCAGAGAAGGGGAGATCAACGTGCAAGACATGCTTGTCTGTATATGCTAGGTGTTACAAGAAGCGTACCCAGTGAAAGCCCTGAAACAGCTTGCAGCAGACATCCTTCACTCTATCCTCCTCCACAGTATTCAGCAAAGCATAAGGAAAACATATCATGGGCAAAGGTCTCTGGAACACAGGTTCAAACATGTTGGCATCTGGTGGGTTCACAGTTCCCACTTACTGTACCTGAATTATAACGAAGTTTGGGGTTTTTCTCCAGATCTCCATCTGTTGACCCCCGAAGAGCTGAAGTGGCCTTTCACAACAAGGTGACAGTTGCTCACTCAGTGTTTCAGTGGGGACATCTACCTCCCAGGTATTTTGATGCTGATGCCAGGGGAGACATTTCTTATCTCTTCCCTGCCTTTGTAGAGTTTCTGTAGAAGACAATCTGTGATAGTACTCCCTGCTCCTTCCTGCCTGATCACAGTGGGTATAAGGCTACTTCTGTTCTGTATCTGCCACTATCCCAGTTTCCAAAATGTTTTTTCCTCTTTCTACAACTTACTAGACCTAGTCCACACAAGACTTGAAGTCTTCTTACATGTGAATCTGACAGAGAAATCTGAAATTATAAGCATGTCTAAAATCAATATCTTACTTTAAAACTGCTTACAGCTTCACTAAACTGTAAACATTCAGATTGAAACGATACATAATTGGTTTTAAAACACTAAAGCCCTGATTCACGTTTGCAATGCACTGATGTAATCCCAGAGTAGCAATACTTGCACCAGCACAAAACCAACATACATCGTACCAGAATCTGCTTTCACAGACTGTATTCTTTAAAGTGTTCATTTTCCCTACCCCAGACACACTGAACTTATTGTTTTAATAATTAGCATTAAAAAGCCTGAACTTTAAAAAAATACAATAAGCATACAAGTAACACAATCCACATAAAAGCCAAAAAGCATTTGTTCTTTCATTAGATTGACTTTTCCTTAGATGCATTTAAAATACCACATCATAAAATGTATGTGAGGAGACCTTTTACTGCATGAACAATTAACAGTTTTCTCTTTCTTCCTTTATTGTATAGGCAACTGGCTACCCCACAAACCACTTGGCCAAACAACCTGTTGGACTACTTCCAGGAAGCATTGAGACATCCACCAAAATATCAAAGGCTGTAATTACACTTTCATCGTATGTTCCAACTCATCCAAGAATAGTCAAGAAACATTAAAGACAACAATCTCATCTGAAGCTAATTACTGACAACTAGCTCAATGCTGCCTATAGAACTCATCATCTTTGATTTTCTTCATTAAAGAACAGTCTCATCAGTTCCCATGTTTCTCAAAGTATTTCTTGAAAGGGTTATAATTTAGTGGCAATGAATTCCAGGTCCTGGATTTCTTAAATTTTTTTAACTCCACTGTCCTACTAGGTTATTCACAGTGGGTCCAAGTTTGGTCACAACTCTATTGACATAATGACTGGTTGAGTGGGAGAAAAAAAAAAAAAAACAAAACAACAAAAAGAATCACTGCTAAGTTCATAAAAAGTTGGGTTGGTTTTTTTTCCAGAAAATAAAGGAAAGGTTTTCCAATCAAGTCTGTTTTATGGTTTCTTTTCCCACCCAAATTTTCAGAATATTTAATAATTTTATTTTTCCTAACAAAACATTGGTTGTAAAAAAGTACTACTGCTCATATTTTACAGATAGGAAACAGAGGCACTTTGGAAGTCTGTGGCAGAACAGGGAGTTTTAGCTTGGTCTCCAAAATACCAAGACGGTCTTCAAAATACTGACAATCCTTCCCTATTGCTGTTCTCAAACAGCAGCTGCAATGATGCCAGGCTACCCACATTCTGGCTGAAGCTGCGCTGGAAACCAGACTGATTAAATCAGTGGAAACATTGCTGAAGAGATTTCCCTAACCAACACGGTCAACTACTTTTCAGATTTTTTCCCCAGAAGAGAGATGGTGGACAAGCTATGGAAAAAAATGCATGTGATACACAGCTTATCTCTAGCACAGTTTGTGAGTGTGGCCAGCAGAAAAAGAGCGTTCAGAATGCCATGCAAGATGCACTGAGATTTATGAGACCTTCCATACCCTTGTTTCTCCATGCTAGCTCAGGAATGTGCTTGCAGTGTTCAGAAGACATTTCTGAGTGGGCTTCTTTCTCTAGAGCCAGTCCCAAAGCCTTAACAATGTCCAGTATCTTTTGCATTGGTATCAATGCCTCTTCATGTTCTCTTCAGTCTTTTAGCTGAGTTAGAGGAGAACCTGGCACACAAAAGGAGATTCTTTAGTCTGAAATGTTTTCCTACAAGAGCTACCCAGAACATCCCCGGTTTGATTGAGTAGGCACACATTCAAACCATTCCCTGAAGGGCATTTTCAGGAGAAGCTGTGTCAAACCTCACTCAGTTTGACACTTGTCTTTAGCTGTGCTCCAAAAATAGCTTCTATAACTAACGCTCTTAGTTATTTTATGACATCATCAGTACGGAAGAGGAATCAGTACTTCCATTTAATGGACTGCATCTTACTGCTATCATGCAGCACAAATGGCTGCTAAACAGAATGAGATATCATCTGGCAAAAAGTCTACTCAGTTAATACCCTCTGTGTGCATGGGTGTGCATGTGTTTCAAGAAGTATTTCCATTTGCTACAAATATTACTTGTTTTCAATGGACTCAGAATTTGTTCAAAATATAATAAAATGAAAAAATAGATAAAGAACAATAATAGTTAGAGGTCATACAGACCTGCAGTGCTTTGAAAGTCTCACTTGTCCCCTTGCTGATTGCTTTGGTTAAAGTATTTCACTTAAGCAAAGCACACTTTTTGGTATAACTGGTGTGACCAGGACCTATGGGGATCACTCTCCCTGCCCAGATGGGAGGAAGTCTCAGCAGACCGCAGACCTGCTATTGTCTACTACAGAAAACAAAAAGAGGAAGCACTCCAAGAAGCACTGGGTGGCAGCAAGGCGTGCTGAAGACAGTTTTTAAAACCTTCTGGAACTGGCTGTTCTTTAGTGTTTGGTCTATATCCACAGTCCCGTAATTGAAACACATCAAACACACAGTTTTCTAAAACTGAAGTCGTATCAGAAAAGCCTCTACACTAAAATAATGCTCGCTTACATCCTTACACTTTCACATCTAAAGATATACAAAAGCCAACTGAAGTCAATGCCTTTTTTCTTTCTTCATGACATGCTCACCCCTCACATGTCGAATCAGCCACACACTTCTCCTTTGTCACCCGCCCCAGCTTTCCCTCTCAGCAATCCCAAACACCATGGTTTCTGCCATTTGCCAACTCTCTATTATAGCCAGATTGCCCAGTAAACATGGTGCTGCCATTACTTGAAACAGGACAAGTGTTATCCTTGGTTTTGTGTTATGCTGCCAGTGGAAGTCTCAGGACATGTCAGTCAGGGCTTACCTGGTGCTGCATTTGAGCTTGTGTAGTTCTAAGAGCCATTATCTAATGACTATTAAGTGACTATTAATTACTCTGCTTTACCTGTAGCTTAGCTTTGTAAACTGTATGGCGCGAGGCCTGCTTTTAGGCAGCAGATGGCAATAACAAGTGCTACTTGGGATCCTAAACCAAAAAACAACATGAAGGGCATAGGACAGCAGCGTAGTTCTGTCAGTATGGACACAGGATGATCCCAGAGGTCCCAGGGCTATAAGCTACTGGCAACCAGTGGTCAGCAACTAGCCAGGAGAGGGATGAGTCCTTGGAAGCTGGGTAAAAACAGCTGTAGGGGTAGGCAAAAGAACAAAGAAAAAGTGAAGAACGAGACAGGTGTAGATCACGTTAGCAAACATAAAAAATGCTTGCAAGCGTATCCTAAAGTGAGGAGAAAGACTTCTCCCAAAGATGGACTCAGGATGCTCTTCCTGAACTCCCCCTTCCACCAAGATTGAAAACATTGACCTTGAGACCCAGAGTGCCAGTAGAAGGGTAAGTATAACATTAGAGAAAGGGGTAGATACTAGGAAACATGCATGTGCATTATTTTAGTTGTATTTACTTTGAAGTAGAAGCGTCCGTAGTATTGTAACTGGAATAATAATAATCCTTTGATCAGACAATTAAGATTTTCATTATACTAACAGTAAATTATTGGCTTTGCATATAGGGTGTGTTCTTTTTGCCTGTAACAAGATCTTGAGTGTGACAAATCGGTGGGAATTCAAAGAACTTATTCTGCAATGGGGATGCAGCAATTTCCTAAGAGTAACATAGTCACTGGTTCGTCAAATTCAGATTAATTCTTCCTTGGAGAAGGGGCAAGAGTGTTTTTGAAGAGTCAGAGTATTTAATAGGCAACAGTACAAAGAACACGATACTTAGAGGAGTAAAACTGTTGACACCAACTTTTTTGCAGTTTTACAACCTCAAATATGATGATATTTCAAAAGCAATGGATTTCAAATCAATAGAAAGCACCAACTCAAACAGCACTCAAACCCCAGGCAGATGACACATATCACAGCGCACCACTAACATATGTTGCTCATAAACTATACTACTACCAGCTCATATTTGGAGAGGTTTATGGTTATGTTCTACACGGAGTTATCTTGTCTTAAGGTATCATACACATGGATCACAGTAACAAGATCCACACCTAAGAGAAAACAGAGGTCTCCTGGCTAGCTTCGATTGTGAGCAGTGGTAAAGAAATAATGCTGTTTCCAACACATGTAAGATACAGCAAAAAGGGTCCCATGAATTCCTCAAGGCTATGCATCTGAACAAATGTCACAGCCTGAAAGGGAGAGGTCAGCTTCATCCCCTACCCATGGCTTTTTTTTGCATCACCTCTGCCTTGTTTAGGGCTGAAAATCATTATTAGATTTTCCATCCTCCAGTCTCCTTCAAACAGGGTCGGCAGTCATCCCGCACAGCACCTGTGAAGTTATTTCAGCAAGAGAATCTGGCCAGACCTAGCACCTCAAAACTGAGACCCTTCTCAGCAAGTCAAAGGAGGTTTGCCATTTTGCCAGGATTTTATACCACACGTCAGGTGTCACCAATTAAAAAGTCGCAAAACAGTGGAATTCCTGCAGTTATACGATTGGCAGAAAGAATAAAGAAGCTCAATCCATAAGTAAGTTTGTTGAAAAAACAGAAAATATGGATCTATAATCCCCAGAAACAATAAAACCTAACTTCAGTGGAAATAGATATCTAACATGAGTTTTAGTTCTGATTTCAGAGTGGGAGTTCTAAACTTCGGAGATTTTTTTAGAATAAGACTTTATTAATTGCAGAATCAAATTCTCTAGAAATCACTCATTTTGCCATTACCCTTTGTTTTACTGTTGGACTGAGGCACAGCAAATTTTGCCAAGAAAGGGTAAGATCCTGCACATTATAGCTGCCCTAGGGATGGTAAGAGGCTATATAAATCCTTCCAGAGGAAGGGATTTGTATTTTTTGTAGAACTATAAATATAAAGCAAATGGAATCGCTTAAGAGTTGCTATTTGCTCTGTTGGTTTTGTTCATCTTGTAAACTAAATGCAATAAAAGAACAAAGACTATTTTCCATTTTTAAGGATTGTTTCTCCATCAGAGTTGCTCACACAGTTTATTTTCCAGTTAGTGATTTCAGATTGAAGGTTTCTGTCCCTCATCCCTATACTTGGCGCAACTTATTTTTCAAAAATACAGTATCACGTCAATGCTTTACACTATAACTTTACTGCAAGGTAAAACCCTGAACTCTGCCTGCTGAGGAAAATGTAAAAAAATGTTCTTAGGAAATTGCTAGAGAAAAATTTGAAATAATTTATATACTCCTTTATGGGAGCTCTCGAGGAAATATTTTAAAATAGCAAATACAGCGAAGAACTTTAATATGTGTTCAACAGTTCATTAGTAATTTACCTGAGCCAGCAGATATTTTTAAAGGAAACCAACAACCTACATGACAAATAGTTTAGTAGGAGCTGCTGAGTACTTTCTACCAGGAAAAAAAAAAAAGGACATTGTTTATTTGCCTACTGATTCACAGATCAGGATGGGCTTCTATATTTCAGATTTTTACTAGGGTCCTTTGCAATCAGACTGTGATTATTTCAGACCACTGTAAAAATATCTGTACAAATTCATTGGACCCCCATCTACATTCTTTTTCTGTGTATGGGGATAAAGTGAAAGCGAAACTGAGTTAGTGAGAATAACTTTATAGTACTTGGTAACCCATGTCAGCTCTGAAAAAAAATAGTAAGTGTAAATCATGCAGTTCCCTCTCCTGGGTTCTCCTGGTTTGTTTTTACTGAGTAAATGTATTGATGGCAACAGAGTCTTTAGAGAAAGGAGGTACAAAATATGCAAGAGTAATCCATCATGCAGAGCGGGGAGGAAAACAAAAAAATTGCTACCTGCGAGAATTTTACAGAAAACACATTTTCTTCCCTACAGGTTGGAACACACAAAATCCCTTTTTTGAGAAATACCTGTCTGAGTGAATTTTAAGGAAAATACCCTGAATTCATCCTCAGTAGCATATGCTATTTGTCATTGCTCTATTTTTTAAAAATTCTGGTGATGAAACTTAGCAAAATATAGTCTGTTGAATGTGGGTCTGCACATAACAACTCAGGAAGACTTTGGGCTGTTGCAAGTTCTGCTTTATCCCTTTGTATGCCTTTATCGAGCTCACACATCAATCTACATAACATCATGTACATAGTTAAGCCATCTGAATCATGAATGGTAAATGAGAAGTAGGAAGATTTTCACAATGCATACTACTAGACACAGTGTATTCATATACTTTTTAAAGACAAAATGTTGTGGCACACTTTTCCCAGATATACCTTGAGAAAGGAAAATAATTTTTGATTCAATTAGCTGCAGAAACATCTTGCAACCTCTTTGCAACAATTTGTTATGATCGTTCATAAATCAAAACAGTGTTGTTTAGCAGCCAATGAAAACATCTGTACAGAGGACAAAGAAATTAGTCCACACTCACATGCAAAGATGATTAAAATCAAATTCAGACATCAATAATTGATCCCAGGTGTCCCTCTATTCTTTGACCCATAGCTGTCAGTTGTCACTGATGTAGTTAGATAGCTAGAAAGCTGCTTTTTTTTTCCAAGGTGATTTGGAAAATTTCTAAAAGCTTTTAAGAGTCAAACCTAGGAATTCACGCAATAAATATCATTATTGCAGAAGCCACAACAATTAAAACCTTTTTTGAAGAACCTTAACTCATCTTAATCTGGAGCATTATAAACCATGAAAATAGCCACAGTTTGGGGATAAAAGTTACTGCACTTTTTCTTTGGGTACTAGCCATAACAGCAAAGGTTTTTGTAACAGTGTTGAAACAGGCATTGGAGGTACATTGTAAAGTCAGCAATATGTTTTGATCATTCACATATTATGCAGTTGTACAAACAGGACGACAAGCCTTTTCACTTCCATAAAGCACAGACAGGTTAACAGTTAAAGGATAGTAATGACCAACTTCATCAGCTGAGAAGCACTATGCATCCCCAACAGACTTTCTTAATTCTTGGGCTTATTTGCTCGTTTATTTTTACCATTTCTTCTTACTTTTTAAAAAATAGATCAACTTGTTATACACAGAGACTATTAATACCTACACTTGAAATTTCAAAGGGCAACCCTTGAACAACATAGAGAGGGAAGGGAGAAGGGTGGGAAAATCCGTAAGGATGTTCTGCTTTTGAGTCAGCAATGAACAAGCACTGCTCTCAGTTCAATGGTTTGTATTAATAAAGAGCTATAAACTGATCACTAAAACAGCAATAAAAATGTTACAGGACATTAAAGGAAAATGTACAGATTACCAGCCAATTAAAAATTGTCAGAATCTTGCTTTTATTATTCACACTTCGACGAAGATTGTTGACATCTAGACAGCAATGTTAACTCAGGATCACATTTATTCTGTTAAGCAAACAGAGCTTTCACATGTAAATAATGCACTTGCACTCTATTCGTCAGACAGGAACAAGATAGAGAAATATTGTTTTAAATACTTATTTGCTAAGCCAAAATAGAGATTCTACCAAAACAGAAAGAAAACTGGTTACTGTCAAAGGCCATGTTACATTCAGATACTCTGTTTAAAAGGGATTTGATCATAAGATGTTTAATCTGCACCCTTTCTTCTGCTACCAAGTTCTAGTTCTGAATTCATGGAGGGTGTGCAGCTGTAGACTATAATTTCGAGGTAATGCATTTAAACATTGCATGCCTGTACACCCTGAGCTGGACATTTTTGTTTGGTTTTGGGTTTGATTTGTCTTTTCAAAGACTATGTTCTACTACTAGATACACCACCGTGAATCCATTCTTGGCAGAGGTTTTTCAAGACTTCACAGTCAAAGCAAGTGCACCCAAAGCAAGTGTTAGCAGTGATGTCCTGTTGTTGTGAAGATCTATAGCCTTGCTATAGATCACAAGCCTGAAATAAATTAACAAGTCCAACATATGCAAACATCTGATTTCTTATTTGCTTCAAAGTGGAGGCACAGGAGTGACATTTCTTATTAGCTGTTTAATTAGCTGAGAGTGTTTCTCAGCACATCTCAACTAAAAAATAAAGGATTAGAGCTGAGCACTTCCCTTCACCTCTTCCAAATTCCTGACTCTTCTTTTTTGCTCTAACCCTCAGTCTAACACACAAAATGTACAAAACTTGAAAACTGAAAAAATAAAAGAGAACAATTGTGGAGTTCCTGTGATTGTCAACATCGAATCAATCTGCTTTTGGTTTGTATCTCCTATCCCTCCCTTTGCCTGTTTGTCTCTCCCACTCAGGCTGTAAAACTCTTCAGAGAATAGAATGAATACCTTCCTCCTAATTTTATGAAAAGCTTAGCAAGATTCAGAACTCTGACACGCCATGAGGCAGATCACCACCAGGATGCCACCATGGTCATTAAGAATCAATATAAAGACTCTTGTTACAACAGAGAAAAAACTACAAGGGTTAGTGCCTTTGCAGCTAACCCAGCAAAGAGACTGGGTCCACATGGTGACGCAGGTCTCAGTTTTGTTTTACAATGCAAGAACTCATGTTCTTAGTCCGTAACTTAAAACTGAGAGTTTGTAGAAAAGAGCCTTAAAAAGCTCATTCACCTTTGCAAGGAGATCTTACAGACTTTCCTTACACAAGAGAAGCATGCATGTAGAAAGAGACGCCCAGTGAGACAAAAATGACTGCCCTCAACACACAGTGGCACTGCAGTAAGACTTATCATCACATTATGCTTTCTCTTGTTACGTTGCCAGCTGAGGCGATTTGTAGTCCTATTTTTCCTAGAATTCTTCACAGGAAACCTGCAATCCACTATGCCTGGGAACAGCATGCTGAACCCAGCCAAAATAAAAAAATAATACTCCAAATTAACAGCTGAAGGCAAAGGAACCAGAGCTTCTAAGCAGCAAAAAATAAAGCGTCATATTTGTGTAAAGTGTACTCGAGATACTCAGTTAACGCAGAGAGGAAAAGAGTTCTGTTGACAGGTGAACTTATTACTTTTGACATTTCCTTTTGCCACAAAGGCCACATACCAGAGCCTCACACCAGCACTCCAGAAAACAGTAGCAGAAAAGTCTTGTTTATAGGAAGCATTCTGTCACATCAGAGGTCACTGTGGCTTGTTTAGAAGAGGGACACGTATGTCTTGATGGAAACACTCAGCTGCTCTTACAGTAAAGGAATAAGCACAGGGTTACATGCAAATTTAAAGTCACTGCCTCCTAACTTTGCAGGCATGACTGTGCTGGCAGGTACCAGGCTCTTTTGCTTTTCAATATCCAGCCAGAACTTCATATAAAGAGGCAGATTTTCAGAAGGTAATTAAAATCTTGCTGGAAACAAGATTTTTCACATACTTCATCAAGCTTAAAAGCAGAGGCATTCTAACAGACTGCATGTTTTTGACTCTTGGCTCGTACCAACTCTCGTCATTACCCATGCAGAAGTCCCCTACAATTATTACTAAATTAGATTAACTCCACGATCTTTATGCGATGATCAAAGCAGGTACAGATGTTGACATTGTATGAGGCACGGACTGCAAAAAGTGGGATGGAAGCTGGACGAAAATCACAACAGCGCTACCAAGTAAACTATCATTTCTATCTAATCTAATTTAGTCTTGATTAATCTTACAAAAGAGAATAACCCAGATCTCTTAAAAACATTTCTCACAATTTTTTGCCTTTGGAAAAAAAATCACCCAAACAAATATTTCTTTTTTGAAGGTCATATTCTTCTGCATAGTTATCATCTAAACCACATCAATCCTTAACCTTCACAGACCTCTATGGTATTATCTAGAAGGCTCTGATCATGCTTTTCAGTAACTGAGGACAGGATTTTTCCAGAAGCACCACTAGAGTTTGCCATTTTTAATATTTTTTTTTTCAATCCAGAAGGTGCCTGCAATGCATCATGGAATTATTTAACACGCACAGAAGAGTTAGGTAAGACTATTTTACCCTTTTTCCTTTTTAGTGCATAATTGTTTTCAAACTCCTGACAGAATTAATTAGACCGAAAGAAAATTAAGAAAAAAAAATTGTACTGGCATTTGGTATTCTGAAGGCCCTGTTCTTAATTTCCTCCATTCTTTCATGTAATAATGACTTTGGTTAAGCCTCCGGATACATGGTAAATTGGACTGTTTGAGTCCTTCTTCTTAATAGCTTTTCTTGTAAAAATGTCCAATGTGAATAAATATAATAGGTCCCATTAGTGCATAAGGTATTTGGAGGGGAAAACACAGAGTAGAAATTGATTAAAACTTTGCAAAAGATTCATAGCTTTAGAGGAAAGAAAAGGTTCACTCAGTTCCCTGCTCATCTCCCCTGTGATGCACTATAATGATTCAAACCCACCAAGGTGTGCACACCAAGCAAAGCAGTGCTGGTTCTCCTTTCTTCTGGCTCATTATATTCGAGAGGTAATTAACTCTTGAGCAGCCATGACTAGATAGGTGACTGATGACATTACATGCCTTTTTAGAACAGGGGGTGGCTTTGCAGGACAGGCTAAGAATGAAAAACAGCTTCCCACAACTAGCAAAGGGAGCAGGTAGACATTAATGTAACTCCCAATCACCGTCAAATGCTGAGAAGTTGATCTGAAATTTGAGTTTTCAGATGATGACAGAACCTAAATCTTATTGCATTTCTAAATAAGTCTCTAAGTGTTTTCAATGACCTGCAAATATAGATAATGTTAACATACCAAGTTTAAAAAAGAAAATATTTCATACGTGCATCTACAATAAGTCACAAGAACATCCTAATTCTTACAGACTCAAGAGCTGTCCCTGTAGACAATATATCAAAATCCCACACTGATAGAACACGGATTATTTTCCCCACTTTTAACTTCTGTTTTCCTCCTCTAATGACTCTCTTCTTATCGCACCTCAAAAGTTTCTTTAGCCTGCCCTAGCAACTTCCTTACTCATCTCCTTTGCTTTGTCTCTAAACACCCATGCAGCTGTTGATCCATTGTGTTGCTTGGGTGTTTTTAGTAGCACTGCACGTGAAGAGGTTACTGTCTCCTACACTACAGCCTGCTGCTGCTAGAAGTTATCCTCCCACTGATGGGCCTGTAGGAGCATTCTCCAGCTACTTTCAATCAACATGAGTCAGGTTACCAAAGACATACAGTTTAAACTAATTAACCTAGCCTAGATCCTTTTTGCTTAACCAGGTGTGGGGTCATCCACATGACCAATTCAGCTGGCAGCTGTGAGAGGATGAAAACCTCTGGGAGGAAGGATGTGATGAGCAGCCGGTAAGCATCGCACTTCCTCTTCCAGCTGCATCCACAGCTCTCCCTCTTAAAAAACAGTCCTGATCCCACTTGCAGAGGGTCACGCTTTCCTCTACAGACTAACCGAACATGCGGTCATTACTAGCAGACTGAAATCCGAGAAGAGCAACTCCAGTATAGCTCTTCCTTACGCTGGCCCAACTGCTCTTACTAGTCTCTGAGGACCTCCTCTGGCTACAACTTGGCATTTGTAGGCCATCAGTTTTCTCCCCTACTTGTGTACCATCAGCACCATTTGCTTGTTCTTCTTCTTAATGACATGTCCTCCCCAAGTTTCCATAACTCTGCTCTCCTCCTCTTCCTCCCTAGGTGCTCTGATTCTGTTCCAGTTAAACTTCACTGAGTAAGTGAGATCATTTGGGTGTCTTCACACAGAAGTGCGTGGTCACTCCCTGGGACAACTTCCTTCACTTGTTCAATTAGACTGAGAATATTTTGAAATGAAACTTATACTGAAGGTGCTTGTAAAACACCGGCTGCTCCAAGGTCCACAATTACTAGGCATCCCTGAAGCATTACCATGCCTACGTTGGCTGAAATATCCTTTGCAAATAGACTCCCTGCAGTTTTCTTCTGTACCTTTGCAACATCGTATTTTACCCTTAAGTATCCTAGTACTTAAATACATCAGGCTTGAAAAAAATAATCAAGCCAGATTTTTAATTAAAAATCCTTTTTTCCTACTTCTAATTAGATGGGAAAGCAAAAGTCTTCTTTTCCCATTTATAGAAACCCCTATTTTTGCCCCTATTTTTACAAAATACACAGAAACATTGCAAAGTGTGCCCCAGATGTGTCATCATTCAATAAAGTTCCACATGTGCAAAAACCAGCCCTAAAATAGAGATTCTATACTGACAAAATTATAGCCAGCAAGAGGAAAAAAAAAAGGTAGTTATGTACAACTTATAAATACTGTTACTAGCCACTGAAGGAGAGCCCAGGGTATATTTCAGAAGTTAGAGGATGAAATCTCCTGGCCAATATTATAATGGCATTCCCAAACACACCCAAATAAGTTTTTATTTCACCTTGAGGAAGCTCTGTGACTGTGCCTCTTCAGGTTCCACTACAGGACTTTCAACAACATGATGTCTATGAAAACCTTTTGTTCTGCACACCTAAGGAGGAAAGATCTGGAGTGCATCTACACAACATGACGGCCGGGAGGAAACACAAGCAGGGTGAACTGTGCAGGAAAAGAAAGCAATCTTTGGTGTGTGTTGAACTAGCACAGGTGTGGTCGCATCAGTTCCTCGTAGGATTTCTGCATGTGTAGCTAGGAAGATTTGAGGAACCAAATTTAATTATCAAATAGTGTAAAGGAAGAGTCTGTCCAGTGAAACACATAATTACATAATTAGATATGCTTTACAGATGGTGAAGAAGTGCAGCACCTTGTCACAGACTTTGTTAAGCCAAAGCCGAAATAAGGTTATCCTTCGTAACATGTTTCTGATGTGTCTTTTTTTCTTTTAGGTCCACTGCCAGAAGCGAGGACTAATGCTTCTACAGGAAAATAGCCTTAAGGCTTTAAGACACTGTCGTCAGACTGGTCATTTTACCAGCTGAGGAGAAATCAAGTGCCCTCTAATTAGTCCTGTTGATAGAAAAATCAGGTAAGTTGTGCTGAACAAATGTGCTCCAAAGCCAAAGATTATAGTGCTTTAAAGCTAAGTGTTGTTGGTAACAATATGAATTATTTCAGCTAGATAACCAAGGGGGGAGTTAAATATTTTTTCCACAAGTTTTCTTCAATGTTCAAAGCAACACTGAAATGTCTTCATTAGGTGGGAACAAGTAGGAAAAAGAATATAGACTAAGAATACATTAACAAGTGGTGCAGCACAGTAGAAATATATCCATAGAGCGAAGTGGCTGCTGTCCCCACTGTTGGGCATTCAGCAGCTTTTACTTCCAACTCCCAGCAGTCTGGTCCTACGGGCTGAATGCCCAGGGTGTATTTTTTGGTTTAGTTGCACCTGAAGGAAATCCATTTCACATGCTCTCAGACTGCTCCACAAAGCGCACCGACAAGTTTTAAGGGCGGGTGAGCCGGTGATGTGTTTCAAAGCTCTCTAACACACCAACGCAAACATTAAACACAGAGGAGCATCAACCTAAGCCTTCTTTAAGGCTTAGAACCTCCAGGCCACAAGACATGCAGCTTTCTTCATTGATTACTGACCATCCTGGCAGGTTTATGGACTTCAGTGATAACTTCAGGAGTGCCTTCAACTCTGAAAACTAAGCCATTTTTATTGGATATCTAATTTTAGGACTCTATATCTGATAATTTTTATTTACGTGTTTTAAGAAATTGAAAAGTGTAGCTGAGGTGAAGACATGGAGCAAGACTGTTCCAGATGGCCAGAGCTGTAGGGGAAAGAAACGGGATAACACTGTTGTGTTACAGACCCCACTGGGAAGAAATTAAAATGAATAAGTTAATGATAAATTATGAATGAAGTATGTGCTGTGAATATTAACCACACACACTGTGTACTTTGTGAAACTATCTGTCTCCAAAAGAATAGCTTTGTAGCCACAAGACAGCATCAGTTTATTTACGGGAGATGGGAACACTGTAGGGAGTAGGGATCCTACAGAGCTAAAGAAATTGTCCGGTGTTGTGAAAAACGAAAAATTATTCCTGACTTATACAGCACACTAAATAACAAAGACATTAAAATTTTATGGCACTCCTAGGGATGGATGGAAGCCCATTTCAATAGCAGATTTAATTCTCCTCAGTTATAAAACATCAAGATTTACACGAACTTAGGGAGGAGGGAAAGCCAGGGAGATAGACAAGCATCACATCCCAGTACAACGTTAATTAATAAATAATGGAAGTATCCTGAGACTCCAAAAATGCGGGTAGAAATATTAATGTCAGTAAGAGATATTTTTGGAAAGGATACCTATGTGAGTTCAGAATGATGTGTTTTTAAGCTTTGGAATGAAACTTCCACATGTCAACAGTAAAAATGAAAAATAAGTTGTCACTTTAAATTTGCCTTGCTAGGCAAGCACCTTATTTCAGACCCTGTTGAGGGGGCAGAGGAGTGGGGGGAAGAATCCTCTTTTTTAACTTTTTGGGGACACACAATAGTAAGCATAGGCAGTTCTATAGCCTATAGATCCCTATCCCTTGATAAAGTTTATACAGCAGTATCAGATACGAAGACCGTGCTGGCGTGGGAGCCTGAAAGCACAAAGCTCCCGACAGCTTTTCTGAAGACTCAAGTGTTTGTGGTCAAACACTTCCTGACACAAACATGTAACTTCCCACTGTTCTGGCATGTGTACACAGTAAACAAGAGGACACAGCCTTGGAGGTCCCCCCTGGCCAAGGGAGAGCAAAAAAATCACCCAGAAACCTCTGCTGGTGCCAGGCTTGGTAACAGGGTTATCAGCTGCTTTTCTTCCTTCTTTGGTTTTGGTTTTTTTTTTTTTTGTTTGTTTGTTTTTTTTGTTGTTGTTGTTGTTGTTGGTTGGTTGGTTTTGGGTTTTTTTCAGCAACAGAGTCTGAACCAACAACAATAAGGGCACAAGGTGCCCACCTGAGCAAGAATAAGGAGCCGGGCAAGCAAGGACATAACCAACACCACCCATTTTCTATTAGGAGTTGGGCTGAGCCGCTGATGGTGTGCATGTGCAACAGGTAAGAAGTGGCTCAGATGCAACACAGGGTGCAGGCCTGGGAGTAGTGGCAGACAGGCTCCCGTAGCTACAGAAATGAACTGCTTGCAACAGTGCTGAGAGCCCACTGAGGCAAGAATAAAAACTTTTTAGCTTTTGTTTTTAGAAGACTAACTTGCCTTGCTCTGAATTGCACCTTTCTTCAAGACATCCAGAAGACTCTATGGTCCAGCCCCGTGACTCAAAAATGTCACACACACAACCCCCACCTACAAACTTTTTATTCTGCTCCAAAAGTACAAGCAATGTCACTTTTGAGGCAGAAATTGAAGCAGAACACATTTCCAAATGCATGGAATGTTATACAAGTTATATCACTGGCATAAAGGTATATAATTATAAAGCATTAATATTTACTTTAAGAATGAAAAGCCTGAAGAAGTCAGGGTATGTATAGTTTACAAGGTTGTCAGTCGTACAGAAAAGCCTGTATACTGTAAGAATATTTTGGCAATAAAATCACATGCAATATTGAAGAAGTTACTTCCTCCTTACTTTTCTTTAAAAAGAATTTTTTTTTCTAGGTACACAAAACCAAATAGGTTAATTGGACATACGCTGTGAATTTTACTCCACTTTGCAAACACCCAAAGTTTTTTGTTGGTGGTTTGTTGGTTGTTTTTCCCCCTTGTAACTTACTTTTGGAAATGGCTAGGCTATTGTGGCATCAATGCATTCAAAATGTCTGCTTCAGCATGGGAAGATAATCTTTTTGGCTGAATTCTGTTATTGCCTGTGCTAAAAAACTTTCATGGATATTTTATGGATTTGCTGAGACTACTGCAACTCTTTGAAGAAAGATCTCAAATTTGGATATGAAATTGCACTGGTAGGAAGGAAGTAATGTCATAACCACGGGATAGCATGCTGTGTCTCTCTTGAATATTATTTTCCACTCCATATACAGACAAACAGAAGGATGATTATAGAATTTGCTGTTGTAATAACTTAACCTAGTTAGCAGCAGCACTGATTACTGGCAGCATAGGCTTCAGTGCAGGGCTCCAATGGCTTGGAAACTGGTGGTGCTGCACGCATGCTCAGGTGGTCGGCAAGACCTGGACCCTCTGTCACAGCATCCTGAAGCCTTGTCACCCTTGTCGTCAGCTTGCTGTAGAGACATAGGAGCCCTGGAAGAGACCCACCGAAATATCAGCGTGACATGCTTTCTGAGCTTCATTGCTGTGCGGAGCTATTGTTATACCAGGAAAAAAAAAAAAAAGCTGAAAGCAAAGAAGAAAAACAGATTACTAGGCTGGCAGTGTTTTAAAACCACTCACTCCCTATCAGCCTGAAGCTGTGAAAGGGAAAGCCAGCACAAATTCAGGCAGCAGAGCCAGGGTGAGCGGTGGGGGAGACTTGGCTGCGTGGCAGCCTGACCTCGCTGCGCCGTGTGTCTGGCTGGGGAACCCACATCTGCAGCCTCCAGGGATGCAAGTAGCTCAGAAGACCACGCACAGCTTTTACTAGATAAAACTTACGGTGAGCTGTGCTCACTACCCTGTTTTCCAGGGACATCAGCACTCTTTAACTATTTAACTTTTCACCTGTCCTCTTGTTGTCACCTTTCAAAAGAAGCTATCTAATGCGTGTCGGGTAGCAGATACACAGAGTACGTGTGTCCTGGCAAGGATAAGTTAAGTGAGTTGAAACAAATGAGGTGTTGCAGTCTATGACACAGGAAAGCAAGTAAATGATTAATAGTCCAGTGAAAGATTATCCTCATCTGATATTTCCACGCTTGTGAGAAATCCATCCCAGCTGCAATTTAACGTAACTGTTGTCTGTTTGGAGTTCCTACCAACTCTGCCTCAAGTACTTTTGTAACTGTTTGCATCTATTTTCCAGTCATCTTTAAAAACTAGTACACATATACCTGAGAGACCTAAAGATTTTAAGCTGAAGTGTTCAAAGTACTCTGTTTTCTAAGTCTAGATACCACAGAATGGGATAGCAAAATCCTCTAGGCTGCAAGACTACAAAGCAACCTGCCAAATGACAGCAGAAGGAAAGGTTGCTGCTCAAGTAGTGTGAAGATATACTTCAAGGCTAAACCCCTTTCTCTAGTTTATGATAGCTGCCAAAGGCAACAGGATCATGAGCATCAGTCAAGCTGGGCAGGGGAGGAAAATGCCTTGCTTATTCTCTGCACTCTGCTTCCACAAGGGAGGAAAAACACAACTAAGATTCATACCACTACAAAGTTCCCTACAGTAGACTAATCCTCCTGAGAGGTTTTTAACTGCACAGTCATATTCTATTGGAGACACTGATGCACATCGTGCAGGAAACCAGTACATTGCATCCAAGGAATTTTTCTTAAAAATGTACATATACATACCATGCAGAGCAAGTTACTGCCTACGAAATCACGTAGGCAGCTTCCAAAATGTTGCCCATTGCGTCTCACACTTCCTGAACAAGGCTTTCCTGAATCCTTCTCTGCAAGAGTTTGCTACTGCTACACTTACGGACAGATTAAGGAGACATTCAGGATTGTAATTAACTTCGTATTGAGGATGACATTCATAGGCAGGTTATTCAGGACACAAAGCACAAGAACCCAGGATATTCTCCTTTCAAAACAGAGGTTAACAAATGACATTTTTAAAGGGGTCTCAATCTTGATAAAATTGGAAGAGATTAAACATGTAAGTGGACAGTGAAATCATTTCTATTTTACTGAGAGATTAAAACCAAAACAAAACGGATGAAAGGTATGAAGTCTATTCCTAGAAGGCAGCAGTTAATGGCTAGTGTACAGAAATCATGGATAAATTCCCCATGGCAGACTTCCCAGTGATCTAATCTCTTCACCACACATCAGAAATTTTGTAAAGATGGACAATAACCAGTGTGAAACTGGTGATTTACTGGATTAAGCCTCTTTTTCTCTTCTCATGCCTGCAGTGACCAAAGGTTACAGGAAATCTTCTGTCCTAACTTATCTTTCTCCATTCATTTCTCACACTGTTTAAGGTAAGCCTCGGCAAACAGGTCAAGAACTCTTACTAAAACAAGAGAAAGTTTTTCTGCATTTCTTTGTCATTATTAAGTGGAAAAAAGGCATGAAGATTCACTGTAAAAATCCTCTCACAAAGTAGGTACTGTTGTGGTACACAAGGAATAATCGGGGGGGAGGGGGAAACTGTCATGAACAAGTCATCTTACAAGAATCTAGAGTTCTTGCAATATGTTACTCCTTTTTAGAAGTTCTTCCACACCCATCTCCTTTCCTAGAGTAAGAAGAGTTCTGTGACTTTCTGGTACTAAAGAAAGGAGAAGAAAAAAAAAGAAAGAAAAAAGGAGATCTGCAGGAGAGTGCCAAGAACTGGTGAAGTTCATCTAGTACAGGAAGTTTAGAAGGTCAAAGTTTATAGGGACAAATGGTCCCTCTCCTACAGAAAGCCCTGTTTCTAGAGAGGGAAATCAACTGACTGCTCCATCAGTTACCCAGGATGACAGATCAAATCTTCCTTCATTTCCTTCCTCTTTCCATTACACTTTGTGTACCTTCTGATATATTGCTATTCTACGTAATAACAGGTGTCCTACCTTACAGTAAACTTGCTAAGGAAGAGCTCAAGGAAAACATCTGACAAACCTGAAGACATAACATTTTTGGTACCTTTGGGGGGCAATCTTAGGGGAAAACACTCAATCTGTGCCTCCCACCTCTCACTTGAGTGGAAAGACTCAAGGAGAAAAGACTTAAAGACAGGCTTCTCTGGGGAGCAGGAATACTGCACCTGCAGTGAGTGCAGAGAGAATGCTTTATGTCAGTGCAGTTATTAAGACCTTTGCAGACATTCTCGTAACCACAGTCCTGGTAGGATTTTCATTATTTTTTTCTGTTGGTTCCCCCCTTTCCCCCTGCCCCCCCTCCAACTTTCCTTTTGCCTTTCAGACTGAGTGGACCGTGGGTGCAGTAAAATAATTAGCTTGGTATTCACTGGATTTAAAGATAGGCTACTAATAGATAATGAGGAGGAGGCTTGGACTAAATACCATACAGGAGGTACTGAAGAGGCGTGTGTTGTTACAGACACAAAGAAGGGAAGGCTTCTTTGAAAAGCATTCCATGCTAATAATTTCTCTTACTGTTAAGGAAACGGTATGATCCTGCAAGTTAGCCTCTGAACCTAAGCAGCAATCATTTCTTTTTTTGACCCAATTTCTTTGTCTGACCTTTCAGAAACCCAACTGTACCATAAGGACGGTGATGATGCACTGTCAGAGCTGGGAGCAAGCAATAGTCCCCAGGATCACTACTCTTCTATTCACATGCTATTAAGTAAACTGGACTCTTGTGGGGGGAAGAAAAAGAATCTTACAATGTCACAGCATTTTCTTGGAAATTTTGTAACATTTTATTTTCTGAGGTTTTGCATTAACTATCAACAAAGTTAAATGCATCAAAGTTAGCAAGTAAACACATAAATAGTAAATTTGACCGTTATTTTAGGTTCTGTCTTACGACTGGATCAGTCTTCAGTTGTTACTTTCACAGTACGTTTTAAAAACACCTCTTTCTGTTAATGCTTCTGGCTTCCTTTAAGTAAACCAGATTTGATCTTCATTGTGGAAAACCAATTTTTCTTAAGCAAGTCAATATGATTCTCCATTTTCCTCAAGTCCTTAAAACTTTTCCCCCTCCAACTCAGATAAAATTACCAGGTCTCCAGGTCGCATTTCAGCAAATCGTGGGTTGGATATTTTCTGAACAGGGACTTTTAACAGGTTGAACACAGCTGAGAAAAGGAAGTTCTATAGACTAATATTTCAGCTAATGCCTTCTTCATAAGGCATTCAGCCAAAACATTCATCTGCAGAATTTCCTTCCTAGTTATAGTGAGATTTACCCTTGAGTGTTTGTAGTGATAGATACAGCTTTAAAGAGACCAGCTCTCACTAACAGTCTCAAAGGTAGGCAACAAGAACTACAATCAATATATAACCTGCACCATGAACATCTGTACCCAGTGTCTTCGCAAGTTTTCATCATTTTGTATAACTGCTCATCTTTCTGAATAATCTTTCAGGAACCGGCCACCTTCCACTGGGGAACTCCCTCTCTACTGTTCCTTGTGAAGACCTTAGCTACAGATGGCAACGACAACATTTCAGTTCACCCGGGATTCTGATAGTGAGTGTTCACTGTCTTATCAAGCTTGAGGAAAACTTATTTAAGGCTATATTTCATCATCTTTTGGCATTTATTTTGGGAATAAATGACCCCCCCAAAAAGTGTGTTTCAGCTCAGCTGACATTTATGACACAGAACAGTTTTCACTTCAAAAAAAGAAGGCACTTGAGCCTTACCTCACCACACTTGAATTAAATAAATGACCTCTAAAAAGTATCTTCTGGTTTCAGATGAAACATCTGAATTTTAACAGTTACGGTCCAGTTTGAGTCTTGCACCCAGTTTACGCTGAGGCAGTTCTATTTATTTTGATGGAACTATTACATCTTTCAGTAACTATAAGAACAGTGTCAGAACATGGAGAAGATCACTGCTCTTCAGGAATATGGACAAATGTCTAGACATTTTTTCTTTCGTATAATTAAAGTCCATGTTAATAAACTAATTCCTTATTTTACAAGTTACTCCACCTAAATTAGACCACAGATGGTGTCTCTGTCTTAAACAGAGCATGTGTTTTGTAAGCAAAACGTCTAATACTGTGGGTAAGGCAGGATTATATTGGAGACACTGTTAATTTAAGTGTCGAATGCTTTTAAGAGTTGAAAGTGTTCACTTGTAACTGTTATGAATTCAGCATATGTTACAAATTACATGCATATAATATAAAAAACATGAATTCTGCCTAATGTCTTTTTTCAATTAAGAGATTAATTGGCCAACATGTTAAAAAAAAAAAAGAGTCAAGATTAGGATAGGTGAGGCTGCTCTCTGGTTAAAAATAAAAAATTACTTAAAGGAATCAACCGAAAAGAGTTCCCTGGTAAAATCAATAACTGTATTGGGAGAGACGGGGGTGTCTGTTGTTTGATGCTTCAAAGTCATTTATAAAGTACACTTGGACTGTATTTTTTTTATATTTTTTTTTTTTACAAATACACAAGTGTTGACAGTTTATAGTAGCTGAAAATCTCAAGTTCAGATAGAGAGCCACAATATTTCCCTCATGGAAGGGCCGAACAGCAACTGGATATTTTGTCTTACTACTTTATACTATCCTGATATCTTAACACTTTTTACTATCCAACGTGGACTGTAAAGCATTTAAAGCCCATATAAAAGGGCAATGAGTTTAAGGGCTCCAATCTGCACCCATTTCTTACTGAAAAAAAGCCAACTAGCTAAGAATATCAGCTGTATCAATTTTAAATATTTTTAGTTCCCAGGCAAAACAAACAAAACAACAACAGCCCCTCCTCCCCCAAGATTACACCAGGGAACCCTTCAACTGACACAAGCAGCTCCTCTGCAGCTACCAGGGTTTGGCAAAGACCATTCAGCAATGATGTTTCCTGGCAAAAGAAAAACCAGGCAAGAACTGAACAGTGGTGAGTAGTACTTTATGATTCAGACTCAGATAAATTGAATTACAAGTCTGGAACACCAAATAACAAGGAGCTGTAAATAAAGGTCATAAATGTTTCGCATCAAGATATACACAAAGGAGCTATAAAACATTGCCATGTATGCACTCTATTCAAGCGTACATTGAATGTGCATTGAATCTTGTCTCAGTGCTTTTCCAAGGTTTTTCAGCCAAAATGAGCAAGTAGGATAAAGACTCTTCATCTAGCCACCAAACAAAATCTCAGATATCTCGCTCTCTGTTCTCCAAACCCCTCAAACATCAAAGTGTCTTGTTCATCTTTTCTGGCAGTTTTCAAGTGTTTGTGGATTACTGTTTTCCCCCAGAAGTTGAAGTATAAATAAATAATAAAAAAAGACTGCCCCTTGTGTCATTGTTGACTTTATGGAAACCAGGAAATGCTAAAATATTCACACAATGGCTCGAGTCCCTTAAAGATTTGGAACTCCGCAAAGCACCTAAAATTATTATCACCTTCTGCAGTCAGAATCTCCTCACGAATGCACATTTCAACAACCATTACCAATGAAAGAGCTTCTGGGAGCTGAGATTAGGCTTTCAAGTCTTGCTAAGTGCTTTATAAGGGTTTGAACTTGAAAAAAGCTAAGCGGCCTTTCCTATTGAGGAGATCACAACAAAAATAAATGGTTAGGGAGAAAGTAAATGCCATCAAAACATCACTTGGTGTAATATAAGGTTAACACTCACCTTACAATGTTCACAAACAAACTGGAGTTAACTTCTCTATAGGTCTAAAACAAGCAGCAAAACCTAAAACCAAAGCCCAGGTCTTCCAATTCTCACTCCCCTATCCGAGCCACTAGGTCTCAGTTACCTTAATTAGATGCCTCAAGGAAAAGTCAAAGTACTGACTGCTTAATATAACTTAATTAACTTAATAATTAATTAACTTAATATACACTAGAAAAGAGCTGAAGCAAATATCAGCCTTAATACAAACAGCATAACCAATTGATGAATGAACTGAGGTTTTTGGACCCACATTCAACTGAACAGACCAAAAATCTCTTTCAATGGGCTTTGAATGAAATCCTTAGGGAGAAATCCTGGTTCTGCTGGAGAGTAGGAGCTTTGAGTTCCTTAAGCAATGAAGTCAACAGTTAAGCAATGAAGCAAACAGTCCAGAGTTTACCGCAGAACATATTCAGGGCTTCTCACCTCCAAGTTCAGCTTTCACATTTAAATTCTACTGAGGATAACTACAGTAGTCTGCCAATTTCAATCTGCAAAACGGCAAGTGGAGCCAGCCAGACTCCTTCTGTGCAATCTACTGGAGACAGCATCACAAACCTTCTGTGCCTCACTTCACATGCTCTGAAGTGGCAGACCACCACATCTGACTCACAGGCACAGCACAGGAATCACTCCAGTCACATTGATGGAGGTGCTTAGACTGCTATGGTAAGGACCACAAAGAAACTTATAAACAGTGAGGAAACAAAAAACTCCACACTTCACGTAAACAGGAGACACTGTCCTGCTCCCAGGGGAGCCAATGATAAAACAGTCACTGACGTCAATGGGAGCACATTCAAGCCTCAATTTAGGTTAAATTTGAGGAGAAGTGTCCAAGCAGTAGTTTTTGTTTTCCCCTTTACCCTCTCTATAAAAGTGAACAACTGCATCCTCACTAAATCATTCTCGTGTTTGTCAGCTTCCTGCCTCTCCCTGCTTAGTGGGATCCAAGCAGCAAAGCTGTTTATAGACACACACAGACTTGTGCATGATTTTAATTTTAATCAACTCCTCTAGAGTAAGATTTGCCAGGGGTGGTTTCTGACACTACAGGATTCACTCATTTTTCATTCTCTTCATTCCCCTCATATTTGCAAAAGTAGTGGTAACGCATTCAAACTGTAAGCCTTCTGTGGGTGTGGCAGGAGATATAGTCCATAAATATTTGTGAGAGCTCCTATAGGTACTCCTTGCAGTTTTAACAACTTGATTCAAAGACTTTCAAAGACACTAAGATACCCACGGATACAGGAAGAGGTCTTGTCAGATCCTCAAAAAGCATTAAAGGACGCGCATGCACAATCCCCCGTTGATTTCAGAAGTAATTAGGTACCTAACCTCCTTGGGTAGAATTACAGAACCCTGTAAACCCTGCATGTATTTGCATCAATACCTAGTAATCACACTGAAAATGCGGACTGAGGATCTTTGCTTCCATTGGCTTTTGCTTAAGCGTAGGTGCGCTCTTAAAAGTGTGTGTTGATCTTGCCTAGTGGCTCAAAAGGGATGATATGGAATGGATTGATGCTACTGAGATACTGAATGCTGACATCAGAGTAAAGCACGAGTGCTCACCTTCAATGTTCAATTTCAGTTCAACAGCCACGGCTTCAAATATTTGTTCCCCAAGTGCCTCAGTCCCACATGCATTCACCTAGAGATTTCCAGCCACTCAGCAAGGTTCCACTGAGCATCTTATTTCCTTTGATTTATGAGTCTCTCCAATAGGCAAGAGTTGAGGCAAAGCCTGAACATCTTGAAGAAAGCCAGAGGGATATCACACATATGCTTGCATTTGTTTCAGTATGTGGCATTTGCTGCTTGTTGAGTGAGTGAAAGTCTCGAAGACTACAGTAACTGGAAAATGAACAAAGGAAGCATACAGGGAACAAGGCAACTACGAGCATATTGACCCTTCTTTCTCACACATATGTGCATTTCAGAATAATCAAAGGAAAAGATAGGTTTTATGCATTAAAGAGAATTGAGTCTCTCTACCCAGTTTGTCTTTGTTGTGTAGTCATCTTTCTGCTCAGGGTGACATGGCTCTTTCAGAAGTTGCTTATTGACAATTTCAATATTGTTTGAGCTCTATATTGAGACCAAGTTGTTTAAAATATATGACTTCCTGAATAGCTGCACATAGTTCTTTGACAGCATTTTTGCCTCACAGAGATGTTACGGGGGTGAGCTCCCCCCGCCCTGCATCCCAAATATTTCCTTTATTGTGATCTGAACTTCAGAGGAAGACCCAGGAGAGTAGCTGTGCATCAGCCAGGCCCCACGCTGGCTCTCCTCAGGGGTGGGGAGCAGGCACTCCAAAGCTATCCTGCATGGCAAGTGGGCTCTGTCCTAATTACTAACAGGCTGACATAGCAGTCACCAAGCTATGTAGGGATCTGAAGATGATTAAGTCTCCTCTGACATCACTCCAAAAGACAGTTGCTCACCCTCCTCCAGCTTTCCCCTTCTTTTATAGGTGAAGAAAGGCCACAGCCAACATCACTGCTTCTGCAGTAAGGCCAAAAACTAGAGGAGAAAGTGATAGCTAACCACACAAGTTTCGTGCTATAAACTTTGTTCACGAATATAAAGCATTCCTAAAGTACCATTAACAGCCATTGCGCCTGAAACTGACAACATCTGATGATTTATCATTTAGTTTACTTACCACCATTTCAAAGCCTTATCTTCAAGAAAACAGGGCAGATGCGCACACTGTCTGATGTCTCAGTTTAGTACTTAGCTTTGGATGCTTTTAGCTGATTCTTTATTAAAATATAATGTGCTATATAAAATAACACCGAATTCAGTTTACACTTTGGGCGAGCTGGCTTGGTTTGCAAAGGTTGCCTGTGCAGACAATACTGCAGAAAGAGAGCAAGCTGGAAGCCTCCAAGCATTGCGGTCTTCTCAGAGATATTAGCACAGCTTCATTCATAATTCAATGAAACGGACAGACCATCAGCGAGATGTCTAGAAGACACCTGTTCAGCAGAGAAAACTAGCAAAAGTTGAGCATGGAGAAGGCTTTGGCACACTGAATAAACTCTGTACAGTCACATCAAGGATATTCACAGGCAACCCAAAGGAAGTCAGCAGAAACTCCAGTAACTTAAAGAGTGGGAGACCACAATATAAGCTGTTGGCATTTACGGAAATTGCAAACATAAATCAAATACAGAAAATAGCACTTTTAAAAAGAATTTTATTTATTTATTAATAAACCCTACTTCCATAATCTAGACCATATACTGGCACAGGGAGAAACCTATCAATTTTCACCTTCTCATTCAGGACAATTTATGGTGTCAAATTAATAGAACATGAAATTAAGCTAAGTGTTTAGCGAGTGAAGCATTTTATTTAAAGAAATAAATACCCATAGATAAGTCTTAATAAAAATAGTTAAGCAGAAGGCAACGCAGAGAGGTTTGTCAGAGGTCCATAATGTTGTCAGTGAATTGCTGGTTCTCAAACGTTGCTGAACATTTTCCAGCAATGTACTTAGCATGTGACCTTTCTGTGGCTCCACAGTTTCCCCAACTGTTTTCATAGCTCATAAAATGTTTAGGAAGTGTTTATAAAAACTGCTTGAGGAAACCGTGCCACAAAGAACTTGAGCTTCACGTCTCAGCAGTCCAGCTTTGATTTAGTTCTCTTCGATGGGATTTCATTTTGCAAATGCCCCACTAACATCTGCATGCAGGTCCTCTTGGGATAACACTGAGACACAGTCCAGTTTTATGTATATTACTTGGCCAAGTTCCTCCAGCATGTGATGGTTGACTTGCCTCTCTCATGAAATCACACATGCAAGCATTCCCCACACATACGCTTACTGATGGCCACTTTCAGTGATCTGACTGTGTTGGGAAGAAATATTATGTCATAAACACCATTGCAACATCTGTGACGGATCCTTTTGGAACCTGACACATGAACCGCCAAACCCAGAGAGCACTCTCGCATCAGAAGTCCATGACTTACGGTGCTTGACCTACTGCCCTGCAAGCTCGCCCCAGCTTTTTTATGCATGCTCAAGCGGCCTGTTTGGAAACACACAGCCAGAGAAGTGTCACAGACGAGCTCTCAGTATATAGCTCTCTGGAGAACGTTCGGAGAGTGCAACAATGAAACATGATCATGCAAGAACAATGAGGTTTAAAACCAACATTTTACTACGCTTAATTAACCAAAACCAACATTCACAGCGTTCTGGTGGAACTCTAGTCTTCAGCCACAAACTCATGACTTCCTGAGTCTTGGATATTAATTAGCAATTATTGGTAGCTTCTGAATATGCTCAGGATATACACGACTTGCCTCCACAGAAAGACCCTCCATTTATTTCCTATACTGTAGCTTTCAAGTTAAACATCACCAAAACATTCTACCATATAAAATAAGAAGTTGTTCAGTCATAATGTATTTTACTTATAAATTAAAAAGACAGTTCTGCTGGTAAACAACAAATGCTCTAGTACACACATTTTCAATATAGCCATCTTTAATCTCTTGTAAGTACAAAAGGAACCTCACCTTGCAAACTGATGGCCACGTCCACTTGGCTAAAGAGTCATATGCTTCACCAAGATTTTCTTACAAGAGTTAGTTAAACAAAAGGCACTTAAAACCTACTCATGTACCAACCTCCATGTAGCTAAAGTAGTTCCTAAGACAGCTTGTGAAAAAACACCAATACTGTGCAATAAAGTGCCACCAATAGCTATGGCAAAGTTTTTATTCTATTTTACTGGTAGACATTCAATATCTTTCTCAACAGAGTAAGAGAAGCGCTATTTGTAATAAAAATAAATTATGGCACACACATAAAACTTTTAGCACATACTTTTGACAATAGAACTTTTCCAGTTCAAGGCTGGTTTATGACACTAAAAAAATGTTATTCAATCCCAGGAATCACTTATGTGATTTTTGAGTGTCTAGTCAAGCGTGCACATTCTCACCCCTGTTAATTAATTATCCACTCCTAAGCAGTAAATAAGAAGCAGTCATTACCCTTGAGGAAAAAGCATGACATACGTATCAGGTGTTAGACATAAAAAACAGCTTCAACTGGTTATTTCGTTCCCAGGCTTAGCTCGGGAATCCAAATGAAGCAGTCAGTGGAAAACAGCTACCCTGTTCCTCGCCCTGAGGACTGTAGGACTCATTAGGAGCTGCCAGACAACAGAATGGTGCATCTTTCTTTAGACTTCAAGGTACCATTAAGCTCAAGGCATTTGGGTTTTGACTCCGTCTAGACAGCTGCGGGAGGGACAGGGGAAAAGCGAGTGCCCCTCCTACAGTCTTGACATCATTTGTAACGAACAAACCGTGCTTGTGACACTGGGAATAAATTGTAGCATGTTCCTGTGAATCTTTTTTTAAAAGTCAGTTCCACTAAATTTTTTCAGAAACCTGTTATTGGCTACCTTTTATCAACAAAGACCTCTCTGTAGTGCACACGCACCACATTGTATCACCTGCTTTACTTCATTTTTCTTCCCCACTGAAAAAAGAAAGCCTGCAATAGTGCTCTCACTCCACCTTAACTAGATGACGCAATCCAATTGTTTCTTATCATCTTGATGGCTAAACAGAGACACAAAAGGCACAAGGCACTGCAGATCTGAGAAATAAGGTCAAATGAAAGAGGTCTGAATTGTGGCATGGTGTGACTTTTATGACTTAGGATGGTTTGTAACTTCTTTCTCTGAGCAATTAGCCACATACTGTGCTACAGGTGGTTACAGTCTATATATTTGAGTAAATCCCACGAATAACTTATTTAACCTCACATCTATAGCTTTTGTACTTGAAAGAGTGGCCAGCACACCCTGTAACAGCTGCAACACTCAAATTATAGCTTTTAAAAATCAAGTTTTAGCTTTTAAAAATCAAGTTTTGTGTGTGCTTTGCTGCTGATAAGGTTAACCATAAAAGCGTGACTGGGAAAGCTTATTTTGCAAGCATAGAGGAAAACAGAAAATATCATTCTACAATGATGAAAGAAGGCTTCAGGATATTATCAAATCCCTGCTTACGGAAACCATGGAGAGAATAAAAGAGCCGATACACTAGTATGTAAAAATGTACATAGCTCACGCTCTCCATGCTTAAAATCCCTACTTCACCACAACCCAGTCTCAAGAGCCTTATTTCCTAATGGACAAAAAACAGGCAAGAATCACATCAGCCTTATTCAATGGGATAGACTGGAAAGATCCAATATTTTCCAATAATTGAAAACCTCAGATGCAATTACTCTGGAGCAAGAGTCAACCTAGAAACTCAAAAAAACCCTCCACACCCCAAACCCCAAAACACCCCCTCCCCCAACATCCCATAACTTTAAACGGGTATGGACAAAACCATTCAGCAGACTCCTGTGTTTACAGTAACAGTACAAAACAGCACAAGCAATGTTTCCCATTGAAAGAGACAGTCTCATCTGAGGTGGTTACCCAGTCTGCCCAGCATCCATTGCATAGCCGTTTCCTTTGCTGTCCTTCTGTTTCCAGAGAACAGTATAGTCAGGATGTGCACATACCCATGCTCTGAAAGTCTGTGCTCACCACTTGTCTTGAAAATCAATGCAATTTTTGCTATTTAAAAGTCATGTAACGACATGTGAAAACAATATTATATTGACATTAAAGAGGACACTTATTAAAGTCACATAGCCTAATTCCATATTTCTTAATAAAGAAAACACCTATGGACATCACTGCTGTCTACATCACTACATTCACCCCTGTGCTTGGCAGTCACAGAGGTAGACTGAACATTACCAATTCTACATCACATCACTGTTTGTTCATTTTACTAAGGACTATAAAGCTATGATAATATAGAAATAAATATCACCTTCAAGGACCTTCCATTGAAACTTATGCTTGCTTGCAGTAGTTTCTCTAAATACTTGAAATTTATCTTTGTGCTTCCTCAAAATACACATGGCTTCATCAAAATATAAGCCAATCTAAAACTGATGGAAGGGATCAGATACATGAAGTGCACGATTTAAATTTACTGTGCTCAAGGGTGGTAATTCCCTCTTTGCTGAGTTAAGCTGCAGTCCTTCAATCATCATTGTCAAGCAGGGATGAAAGAGGCAGGCAGCAAAGAAACATTGCTAGATCTGGAGAGCAATTCACAAGAGGAAATGCTCCAAGAAGGCTCTTTGATATAAGACATGTCCCTTTATGGTCATATTGAGATCTTTCTTCATGCTGCTCAGAAAATTCCTCACCACACTAGGACAGATTGCTGATATTTATGTATTTTTTTTCTTGTATGAGAAAACTCACGTCTATTTAAGAAATCCCCCTTTAGTTAGTTTCACAACACATTTGCTTTATTACTGTGCAGTTAATGCACTCATACACTCAAACATCTACAAAATTAATTCATTGTCACGCTGTAGCTACACTAATGAGCTGTAGCTGAATAATTTTCTTTTGGGGTAAAACAGATGGAAGAATACTTATTCAAAACAAATCGAGTATGTGGATTACAAGTAAAAGCTTCTCAAAGGGTCTTTTTCCAGAATGTTAAAACAGTATGGTTAAACAAAGATGGGAGACTGAATACTTGGGCAGAACCAAGGCTGTCTGGGGTACCACACACCAACCAACACTTCTGCAGAGCCAGCAGGATGACCATGAACTCTGCTCACAGGAGCACATCCAGTCCTGCAGTCCTTCACACTCCACCCTAGTGGTGGACCCGCATCGTCCCTTAACAACTCCGCCAGAGTACATGCCATTTCTTCCACCTAACTGAAGTGGCAAATAGAGCTGTCCAAGTTATTTGCTTGTAATGCGCCCAATCCATAAGCCTATGGCAGTGATTGCAAGAATTTGGTCTCGTTAAGACACCAAACGCCTTTAAAACGCCTTACTACCACCTGAGCTGACAAAAGGACTGATGTTGTGCACTTGAGCAAAGAGCTCCTTTTCTTTTTTCTTTTTTTTTTTTACATGCCGTTTCTCAGCTATGATGCATTTCTGTCATTAAGTTGGGAATTTTCTTATAATTTTCTACCCCATAAAATTATGACATTTCAATTGATGTAGAACAGGGTTACATCTTTAACTGGATGGCAGCCCACTACTTAAAAGGCATCTTGCTTGGTTGACGCAGTTACGTTTCTGCCAGCCTTGGAGCACAGACAGCCCGGTCTCATGTGGTTTTACTTGTGCATTTGTTTCCCCCTTTATTGCAGATTCCACACCTGAATATGTAATCTTCAATGGTGTTGTGCGTGCTTGGCCAGAACTAAAAACTTTTATGCTCCAGCCTTGCATTTCCCAATATGTAGATGAATATGAAGGATTTACACACACAGAGTACTTCTGACCTCCTGCTGTGAGTGGTATTTCAGCAAGACGTCCTTTTTTTGGCAGGAGTGCGGGAGAAGGGAAAGAGGGAATTCCCACCTTTTTGCAATGGGTCTAGGACCTCAATAATTTAAGGTAAAGCAATCAAATGACCAACAGAAGTGTCCTGTGTCTAATACTTTTGCAAGGCTATATCATTTTATATCAAACTCTTCTTGCTACGGCTTCCACACTTTTCATTGTATAACAATACCATGAAAAGATATCCAATTTTTTAAAAATTACCATGTTTGTTTCCTAGGCTTAGAAAGCACCTCTCTAGTGTTTAAGAAAAACAACCTGAAATGCCAGTGAAACTAGACATGCTCTGCACACTACCAAATCTAGTACAGTATCTAGCATCTCATTGGCTGTTTTCACCAGAACATATTTTTGCCCAAATAATTATTGGCCTGACAGATTTATATTTATTAAAAATTAATTATAAGACAAATCCAGTTCCTATTCTGGATTACAATATTATCAAAACATAGCAAATCTAACTTCAGTGAGTACTCAGTAATTACACTAAAAAAAGCAAAACACCACTCATATATCCTCTTCCTACATTGCTCTGACCTAATAAAACATCCGATCTTTTGATTACACTATTGTATAAGCAAAGAAACATAATGCAACCAATTTCAGTATTGTCAGCCCTAATTAATTTATTTATCAGTTATTCCCTTTCTCAGGGACTATAGGCCAAGATAACACTCTGCTTACACTTATTTGTACCCCTATCACATTATCTACTCTAAAAGCAAAACTTCACAGGATTTTATGACTTGACTGTACGTTACACAAAGAAAACTTAAGCCACCTTTTATGAGTCCTCTGCCTGTAGAGGAGGAATGCAGAGCAATACTGGCTTACCATTGCTGGAGTAAAAGTCATTAACTCAAACCAAAAGCCAAAAAAACCCCTAGGACAAGTTACAAGAGCTTTGAGAAAAGCTTGTCCCCAGTACAAAGAAGAGGCTTCCGATAGAATCCTTCTTTGTTCCAAATTAACAGAACAGTGCTACACCCACAATGATTTAGAGCACAAGCTTCACTGTGAATATGGACAAGAAGTCCCAGTCCTGCAGTTACTAGTAAGCCTTCAAAAACATGATCCCACAGAGCAAGCGTGTTCAGGTACAGCCAGAAATTTGAGTGGTACACAACAGCCAATGCTTTGAACACCTGATCTCAGCATATTTGTGCATTCCAAACATAGCAAGTTATTGCTTCCTGGCTGATCGCTAATACAGCTGTATGTTTGTATTATGCCTGAGAGCAGTTATAGGTCTCCAGCAGCATTTTAATAAGATATTTTATACATATTTTCTGAATTCAGTTAAGACATTTACCACACAAGACACTCCCAGGAAATTACAGAGGAGAAAAAAAAAAAAATAACACCACCAAACAAACCAACCCACAGGTGTACCTCAGCCTCCTACTGTCAATATAGCATTAAGGTTACATTAGATCAGATAACACTCAGGAAGGCTGAAACCTGCACCCAGGATAAAGATGCACACTGATGATGATTTGGTCACCTTACAGAGTTTTCTGTAAAAATAAAAGCCCCTTCAAGAGTTCGAAGCCATGGAAAGCTGAGACAGTGAAGCAGTCACATTTATATCCACAACTAGGGTTTGGCTGTTGTTCCAAATGAACCAGTTCATAATTTTCTGGGATCAGATATACGATACGGCATCAATACACTCACTAGTGCTCCACTACTCCTGAATATTAGTCTTACTGGCCCAAAGGTACCTGTAGATTACAGTCAAGAGACCCTCATTTGCTAGAGAGAATTGTTCTTCTGCATTAACATGTGCTCACAGTGCCTATAACTTACTGACTTAAGCACCTAGTGTGCCTCATGAAAGGAAAACAGTAAATAATTACCAGGGTTTTATGTATTAAAGGCTGATTAGATTATTCTTATTTGAATAACTCAAAAAAAAAAAAAAAGACCCTACTACAAGAGATAAGAAACCCAATTAAAGAAGTGACAGTCCACCAAATGGTTAAAGACAAAGTTATGCAAAAAAAGGCTGTCGCATCTGTTAGTGTTGATATTCAGGCTTATCACCTTGTGACAACTGTCTTTGGAGTAAAAAACTGCCCATATTTCATATGAGCCAATAAGAGGTCTTAAGTTAGAGGAAAATGCAAACCACTTCCAAGCTGTAAGGGTGGCAGAGCACTGGCACAGGCTGCCCAGAGAGGTGGTGGAGTCTCCTTCTCTGGAGACATTCAAAACCCGCCTGGATGCCGTCCTGTGCAACTGCTGTAGGTGTCCCTGCTGTGGCAGGGGGGTTGGACTTAGATGATCTCCAGAGGTCCCTTCCAACCCTGACGATACTGTGATACTGTTATTCTCCAAGACCACGGACATATCTTCACTTCTATCTCCACCCTGAGCTCACTTGCAACATGCCAAACACATGGCCACATCTGGTATTTTACATGTCAAGCCTGCCTCCACCATTACAGCCTCACCTGTAAGGCAGTAGGTAAGCACCAACTCGATGCCCAGAAACTGAACACAAACAGAGATGCTAATTCCCATGTGGATGCAAGACTTGTCAGGGAAGAAGGCAGGCAATAAAGGTCTGATGCTTGGGGGTTTTTGTTCTGGGTTCCTCCTCCCCTCCCCAACAGAAACTTGATGGTTGGAATAAGGAATTAATTTGGGGCTTCAGCACAAAGATAACTATCTTGTTTATTGACCAACGCGCAGAATGTTTTCTTCATGCACTCAGAACTGTTTGGTTGCAGCAACATGTACAGGAGTACACAGTAGTTAAGTAAATGTGACTCGCCTGATAATGAACAGTACTCTCATTGAGGAGAAAGAGCAGTGTTTTGAGATACACAACTTATTTACATGTTTTAGAGCTAGGACAATCTGTAAGTCACATACTTATGCAGAAAATGACATGTTAATAGGGAGGGGCCTCAAGTCCTTAAAATTCAGAGTTCCTCCTACTTAGAAAAAAAATGTATTAAGTGAGGGAAGACCCAACAGCACAGTTTAAAATTATTGAAGATTGAGCTATGAACATTAAGAAAAAGACTAAAACTAATTCTACGAATATAACACTTCATCTGAGAAGATTGCAGTATTTTGAATTTGGCAAGGTTTACCAATTCCAGGAACTAATGATTTTTTTTTTAAAAAAAATGCTCTAAATGGTAATTAAATTGCCCTAATTTCCCAAAGGAATTTCAGCTAATTCATTTCTTTCAGGATCATGTTGAACATGCAACACTTCTGAGTAGCTTCCAGTTACTGAACACCAACCTTTAAGATAAGCAATTTTTAGTCTTTTCCTTTGCACATGGACTGCAAGACAGAAAACAACCTGTGACTCCTATTCCTTTTCTACCCTGCTCACCTTTCCTGAGGAAGTCCTCACACTTCCTAAGGTCTTTCGTTATACTATTTTATCCATTAAAGAATCAAAGTAAAAACCAAGAGGGTAACTGGACAGTTTACTGGGTAAGATCTTTTGTTTTACGTTACACAGTCTGGTTTCATACCTAGCCAAGGGTCTACAGCAAAGAAAACCTGGTGGTCTAACCTACGTCCCATGGCAGAGATATGCTGTATTGCCAAAGCAAAACATGTGATCCCGCAAAATCTGAAGCATATCTGCTGCCTCTTTGCAGAGAAATGAGAGTTGACATAAATGGAAATTAAATTACCTCCTTCCCCCAGAGGCGGTCATCTTCCCAGGTCATAGGTATGCAAAAAAAAATAAAATGAAAGAGTTCATATTTGATAGCTTGCACCATGGCTGTGACTAGACAGACAATAGTTCCTATTTTTTCTTCTCCTCCCCCTCCTCCCAACTTAGATTTTCCAAATATTCCTCATAATAGAACTATTAGAATACAGAGGGGGGAAAAAATGCAGATTTAAGCAAAGCATTAGTTGTGGAAATGTGCTGAAATTGAAAATTGTGTGGTTTTGTATAAAGGAAGAGAATACTGTCATACAACCTCACTGAAACATATGGTTTGCATTGATTCTCAAAAACCATAAATAAACACACTAGGAAAATCATTATGAAATTTTTAAGAAATTGTTGGTGGGAATTGGAAAAGAAGAGACATGGCAAAAGAAAACAGACTGTCAGATTTTCAACTGCAAGCTAGCTGAGAATAGATACTTTTAAAAACAAACTTATGTTTCACAAATATTTACAGGAGATGAAAAGCCTAAAGGCATTTAAGAAAAAAAGCAGGAAGAGAGCACAGTTACATCATTAAGGCCACCATGAAAATTCCTGGACTTTAATGAATTGGCAAGACCTGCATAGGCCCCTTTTAGTGATTTAATCAGAATTCAAGTTTGGTATTAACACAAAGGAGTTCTACCACACGTGTAATCTGTAAACATACATATAAACCAAAAAATGTAACACACCAACGGTTTAATGTTTGGAATATTTAAAGAACGTGATTTTTTTTTTCCCCCCAACACTGTGAACAAATTATCTTCCAGATAATTTTTCAAGACAAATTACTGGTTATCTTGTTGCATAAGAATTCAGAAGCAAGAAAAGTTCCATGACATACCATGCTACTGCTTCAGAGCTGCGCATTTTTAGTTCACTGAAACTGCAGAATTAAGTGTTGGCCTAAGACACTACAAATTACAAATACTAATATTGGTTTGTTTTCACACTAGTCAAAGAATAGGTACACAGTCAATGACAAAAACTCTGCTGAGTAGTAGCAATTCACGAAGGGACAGTAACGCAATCATTTCTGATTGTCTATACATACCCTTCAACCCTCAGCCAGCTTGCGCTACAATGAAATGTTTTTATCCATCAAGACATGAACAGGTTCCTTAAATCATATATTTGTTTTGCTGACTTGGTCAAAGCAGGTTATCCATATAAAATAAGACACCAATAATAAGGCAGTGTCAGGTAATTGAATTCCTCACCTTTCATGACATTTAAGAAACAGCCCTATGTTTAACCCATTCAGACATATTTCACACAGATGCAGCACGGAGATGCACTTCCTTTCCTTTCTGTTGCTTTAAATCTTGCCACCAATCTTAAAAATACAGGAGTCTCGGTGGGTTTTATAGTAACCCTCACTGATTTTGCTAGGACTGCCACCAAGCAGGACTGGCAACCTTCTCTCTAGCTCTGTTCTGCATGTTCATGTTTGCATCCTATTATTCAGGAGAGAAGTTTATCCAAGATAATTTCCACTGTACGTGCTGAAACTCTGCTACTGGTTAGTCCAGTGCATTACTGGAGAGTTAGGAGTACGCAAGCACATTTTTTCAGGAGTTGAGTATTAAAGACTTCTAAGTCAACAGGGAAACAAAAATGTGAATATGGTAAAAGAAACACTTTCTGGGGAAAAAACACACATTTTCAAAAGCTTGTTTCCCTGGATCCTTTATGAACTGTTCCTGATAGAAGCAGTCAAATGGAATTTGATTTTCCTTTTCCTAAGGAGCGTTGGGGTGAGGAGACAGACGTGCTGCCCATAACACTGAACTCAGTTGCATGACAAGCTACAGTAGGTTTGTGATTGTATGTGCAAACAGAGCCTGTCTAACCACATCTGTCCTGTCTTTGGGGTCTTCTGCAGAGAGAAGCTGATGACAGCTCAAGTACATGCCATTTCACTATGGACAAATCCCTTTGCGGCACACACTTCTGCCATTATAAAAATAGCAATAACCATAACTCTCAATCCAACTGGAGCCTTTCTAGGGAAAATAAATAAGTAAACCTGCTCCTCCCTCCCCAAACAACCCCAAAACATGTCCAGGAAGTATCTAGATCCTCTGCTGCTGCAGCAGCATGGCTGCTGGTCATCATGATAGGTGGAGCTTATCCATCTTATCCTGAATTTACTCTCTGGCATGGGAGTGTAGATCCCGTGAGACTGGGTTTATGTTCAAAGCATTCTCAAAGCTTTGTTTCCTTTGTGGCACATTCTGTATCCATCAACATCAAGCCACAAGCTCCATTTTTTCCTTGTTAATTATGCCTATGCTGCTCTGCTCTGGCTTTGTTCATTGCAGAGCTTTGATAAATGAGCTTTCTGCCCTCATCATTCTGAGGACACATAGAGAAGTCCCATCCAGCTCCAAATGAAATGACGAAAATAAGGAAATAGTTTGGTTTTCATATTAGAAATTGATGAACTGTGCAGGAGGGAGGCGGGGGGAGGCGGAGGGGGAAGGAGAGGAAAAAAAAAAAAAGAAATTCCAGAATTAACCAGCCTGGACCAGCAGCTCTGACTTCCTGGAGCTGCTGGGTCAGCCAGCTCTAGATACATTTCCAACTATAAAACAATCTTTCAACTTGATTTTTGCACCAGTGCAGCTTTCCAGTTCGAAAAATAATAAAGCTCCTCTTATTTGTGTAACTTTTCTTGTGAGTGCATCTTGTTTCCTCTGTTTAGCAACTGCACAAGCACAGCATTAGACTGCTAGGACCACTAAGAAATGTCCTGGCTTTGTGACCAAGTGACCTGTTCACATTTAAAATTAACTTTCTGCTCAGTACTGTACTTCAAAAATTACAGCTAGTCTATATCAGCTCACTTCTACCTCTGTTGAGCTCAACAGAAAACAGCAGCCGATAGCTTAGTTTTGCATGAACACAGTGCCCTCTCCCTCCAACCCCAGTGACAGAGTAATACAGAGGCAGGGGTGGTGGGGGGGGGAGTCCTAAATGCACAAGCCCATGGCTGCTCAGTTATAAACTAGTGACAAGGTCTTTGTAAGGGTACCAGCACCTGCTGCTCATGGAAGAAAGCGGCACACCGTACTGGTACTAAGTAGTAAAACTACCACGGCCTGCACAGACCGATTAGAGGACAGGCAAGCAAGAATACCATAAAGAAATGTGATTCCAAATTGCTTTACGTAACCAGCTAAGATTTTTGGCTTAAGCAGGTATAACATGATGACAAAACATGTTTAAACAGTAGTAATCACCCGGCTGCTCTTCGTACCCTGTCCTCTGTCAGGGAGGCGGCAGTTCCCACCAAAACTCCAGGCTCAAAGGTCAGTTGTAGGACAGCTCACTTCAAGACAGTGCAAAATAGTGTATCCCAGCTCTCTGGCTCGCCAGAAGCAGCATTTGTGAAGCAGTGGTTTTCTGTGCTCTTTGCCCAGGGCATGCTCAGAACAGGGAACATCACGCACTGCAGGAGTCACGTCCAGAGTGCAGTAGCCCAATAGCATGGCTAAGAGGGAGCACGTTTCTTTCACTTATGATGTTAATTCCCCTTTTTTGTCTGTTTTCTGTCAAACAAAACATCCTTCACTTTTTAGTAATAAACTACACTGAAATGTATCCAATGGTACCTAGAGGGATAACCAGCTGTATTTAAGTTCATTTAATTTCTTTGTTCTCATGAAAACTTGTGAGTTTCAGGCATGGTATGAAGAAGGAAACAAAACAGACTTCATTCCGAACCAGAATATCTGTGTTCCCATGATCTGGGGTTTTTTTTGTCTTTCTCCTGTTTCTCTGTCTGTATCTGATTTTCCTGAAGCTTCCAGCAGCAGGATGGCACAGCTTTTTTTCCTCTGCCACCTAAAAGTCATTGTTGCACTGGGTGAAATAAATGCAGTTTTCCTCTGTACTCTTAAGTTGCCAAGCACTTTTACCTGCTGGCTTCAGACTTGGATATCAATTGCAAACAAGGCAGTAATATCTTAAAAGTAAAGTCTGACATAGATATTTCAGAAATAAACCTAACTGAACAAATTCTGCACTGAAATAAATATTGTACCATGTGCCAAGATGAAATGGGCTCACCTGTAGATGCCCAGAGCTTGAAATATGATGCTATTTGTTTTGAAATAGCAAAGAGGACGATGCAGATTTCTGGGATGACCAAAACCACTACGTTTACAAGTGTCACTCCTGCCTGACCAGGTCATACAGCCCCTTCTCTGAATGCATGCTTTGGGCAGCGGGGCCACAACCAGGCCATGTCCCTCTCCTGCCGTTCCTCAAATACAGTAACCAGTGGAGCAATTCAGACAGTAGGGGCTACGGCCATTCTCTGCCCCTTCAGCACATGCATCAGTGTCCTCTGCATACACGGACTTCTCTGACCTTATGCTTCACACATCTTACGTCTGTTTCTCCTATTCTCATAAAAAGCCCCTCGCAACTCTACATTGTAGGGCTATCCAAGTCATTACCTGTGTTAACATGAAATTCAAATTCTCTATTTTTAGAGGCAGTGGATAACTTTAAGTCTCATACTTACTTTTAAAGGCAAACAAATATATTGATTTTTCAAACACTTATTCGGAACTATGACATTTCACTCAGGTTTTGACTTTCTCATATTGGAGAGAAGTTAACAGTTGAACAGTCCCTTACAGAAATCACATTCAGTTATCTCCAGAGTATAAAATCAGCTAACCAGTCAGTACACCTAATCCCAGAAACACGGAAAGCCCCATGAAAAGTCAGTGTATTCAGGTGTCTCTCCTGATGCCTATGTCTTCTTTTCATACAGTTACCTCAAGAAAAAGCCCTAGATTCACCCTATGCCTAGGAAAAGAGAGTGGAAAAAGTTGAAGGGAGGGTTGTTCCAAAATAAAAATAGAGATTGCAAAGTGTGGTGACTTGTGTAACATGCCTTCTGTTTCACTGACATGCAAGCCAGGCACATCTGATATTCAGCTGGCTGGCGTGGGTTCTTTTTTTTTTTTTCTTTTCACACAAGATAGTGGGATTATATCAAACACTGTGTGGCTCGCCACAGCAGAAAGGGAGGTGTGCCACGTGACTTTCATTTGACCAACATGAATAAACATGTCACTAAAAGCTTTCTTAGGAAACATAGTCTTCTTGAAATAAAAAACATATTTTGAAAGAGAGCCCACAACAGAAGTCATGGAATCTTTGGCCTTTGCGTAACATGGAACATTTTCTGGGATAACCGTCGTGGTACAACAGTTCTCAGGACTGCCTGGTTGTTGGCCTTCATGTTACAACATACATGGGTTTCAGATACTCCATGTTTGGCAGCTGGAATAAGGTACCTTGAAGTATCAAGGAAACTGAACTCCAGATATAGTGACTAGCTATTAGCTTTTGTGCTGGCAGTGGGCCAAATTGTGTTCATTTTACTCACAGGAGCCATCCAGCTGAGGTCAGTGTGATGACTCACATGAGCAGAGTGCACAGGACTTGGCACAACGTGTTGCAGAAGTGCAGATGTGGAAACTACTCTACAGCCAGAAACAACGACGAGATTCACAAGGCAACAAAGGATTTGAAGTTGTTTCTGCTGACCTGTTCATGCACTGAGATCTAACCAGACAGTCACAACTCCCTAACCGTAGAGTTTATTGCTAGTATGTTATTTATGGTTTCAATAACCTATGTCTCAAGAAGAACTCACTAGTTCAACAGGACCCATTGACATTTTTCTGAGCACCTACTGCAAGCTAGATCCAACTATAGGCCTTGAATAGAGAACATAATTAAAGATTCACCGTTCCCACAAGAGCACCTTAAGATATGAGCATTTCCCTACACCCAGAGTACAGGAAAATAATTTTCCCAAGACTTAATGTGGAATCTCAGACAGTTTTGTTACTCAGGACTAACTATTCCTGGTATATCACCCCCACACTACAAATTAGATCTTAGATTATTTTAAGTTTTATTTATTCATTTTAAGAAGCCACACTGTGGAAACATTGAGCAGCTGTATTAGTTTCCAGTACATTTTTTTCAAATTCATGAATCCATTCACTTTAAGTAGATACTCTCAGATGGCTCAGCTTCATCTGTAGTATGAAGGACCTGGAATAACTGCATGTGAAAAAAATCTGATCAACTGCAATCTTATATGAATTTGCATTCCATTTGGAATAACTCACAGACAGCAGGTTGGAAACTCCACCAGTTTTAACTTGTGGAGTGTTCTTGTGATTTTTCCTCTCTCTGAGGGCATATTTGACTCTCCCCAAAGAGTTCAGGAGTTCCATCCTGCAACTTCAGATGGATCACTAGATGCAAAGGTCGCCTGCACTATAGCTTGCTATATCTGCTACCTCCATAAGCATACACTCTGCTTAAGTACTCTTTCCAGATTCCTCCTTGACTGTGGTTTGTCCAGAACATCCCTTTAAGGGGAACTTCCAAACCACAGAAAGGGAAAACATTACAAGCTACTGCTGACTGCGGATTGTACTATCAGTCTGGGAAAGAGCATGAAAGAGAGACAAAGAGGAGAAAAAAGAGAAAGAGAGGGAGATAATTTGGCAGTAGCCCATTCCCGATTTCTACACCATCCAAACTTTGGGTATAAAAATATGGAAAAAGAGCATAGGAGTAGATCTGGGGAGACTGAATAGGGCACTTTTAGTATGAGGCAAAAGCCTGTTAACAAAATGAGAAGACTTAGTTGTAAATTAGATCAACCACATCTCATCGACATATTCTGACTTACCACAGAAGTAATATTTTATTCCATCTGGGGCTGCCGTTAAATTTCATCCATAATATTGTCCTAGCTTTAGCAGGGGTGTGATTATCAGCATCAAGATAAACAAAATAAAAAGATTTTGGTAAATGCGTTAGAATTTCTTTAAAACTAGACCAACTCAGTGCAAGTTCTGGGCTTTCTTCACAGGATTTAAGTTCTAGAACATTTTGGGGAAGAGATTGGTTGCTTTGCTGACATTGCAGATACATGCTTGAGTTCATTATTTTGGCCGTTAGGTCTTTGCAATCATAGCAGCAATGTTACCTGGCTTATACCGTTATGCACACCACAGTAACGGGTTTCATACCTGAGGCACTGACCAATGTTTCACTGTCAACCAGTAAACACTGGTTCAACTAAGTGGAAGCAATAATGTTTTCAACAATCCAAGATATGCGCACGATATGAATATGAGCTTTTGAATATGTCTCCATTCTCATTTTCTCTTCCTCCCTGGTTCCCCTTTCAACTCTCTCTCAATGGCTGCTTTCTCACAGCTTCAGCAGGAATAAAACTGGCTTCCCAGCCTTCCTGCCTGACTCCTCAAACAAGCCAGTTCTTAGTCTGTCCCTATACACGGAGCATCCACAATCAGCTTATACACAGAGCTCTCAAGCATACACGCACAGGTGTCATCTTGCTCTCTTGCCTCAGAAATTAGCGGCGCTACAGGTAGAGACAGACCTCTGGGGAGACTGCTGCTGGAGTGCCAAACCCAGCTCATCCTGCCCAGGCTCTCAGTGGACAGGCCGTCACCGTGTAAAGGCTACTTGTCAGCTCACGTGAAATGCCCCAGAGTTTCCTATTAACTCGAAGCAGTACTGGTAATTCTTTCACATCCTGTCCTACAATGATGCAGCCTTTCTGCCCCTAGGCCACTGGGGCTGCATTCACAGGTGGCACAAGTAACCTCCTTCAGCAAACAGCAAGGGGCTACTTTGAGCAGTAACCAAAGTGAAAAGACAGGTGTTCATTAAGCATGGCTGGAAGCATTTCTAATTCACCATTTTAAATGCAGATCTCCAGGTTTCCCACCTTATCTCAGCTTAACAATAGGTTCAGATATATAAAATTGGAAAGGGGAAAATGATTAAAGCATGTTCTTGAAAAGACGACAATGAATAAAATACTCCCTGTCCACCAAAGAAATATCTATGCATGTACACACTTTTATTTTAAATAGATATTAATCTAAATTAATTTAAAATAAGTATTTTAAATAGCAGAACATAGGCTCCACCCTGCCCACACATGGAGAAATGAAGCACCTCAACCAAGAAATAGTTGGTAGAAATTTCTTGCATTTGGCCCCATTACAAGTATCTGAGAAAACTCTTCGTGTTTATGCAGCATTATCAAGACTGAACTATCATTTTTTCCCTTGATTTTACATTACTTGGTATGGAAGTTGACTACTGCAAACTCTTTGCAGAATGCATTTGCATTATGTGGGTAACTCAGGGCAAACGTATGAAGCCTATTTGCTCTTGAATTTAAAGAGACTTCTCAGGTGCATGCTGAATGAGTTCTGCACGTCGAGTTATTCAGAGCTTTGCATCAGTGGGTGTAGGCTGATTACAGGGTAATAGACTGTAACACTAGCATCAGACATTTTGCTCATTTGATGGCTCAACTCTTTCTTTGCAGCTGTAAAATAACTAAAGCACATCCTCCTAGATTTGTTACAGGCCTCCCACTTGCCATGTGAAGTCTGAGGAAGAGCCTCGAGCTAATCCCAAAGAGCACTCTCATAACCTAGCCCTAAGCAAAACTTACACTGATTCTTCACACTGCAATCAATCCTTGTTTAGTGTTGTAGCCTAAGTACAACAGCATCTGCCTTCTGTCAGCTACAGAAAGCCATACGTGACATTGGGCACTGGAAAGCAGAAGAGTTTTGTGTTTTCATAAGAAGTTACCCTAAGAACTTCAGGACAACACAACTAAAGAGACAGGTTTGCTTAAAGTTAATGAGGGGCAGGGTTGCATTCAGTCACACCAGAAGTTTAAAGACTTGATTTAAGCCAGTCACTATAACACTGTCTCTTAATGACTGACTCAACTGCTGCAGTAACAGCACTTTTATTCAAGTGCTAATGTACACAAGAATCTACCAAGAATGACTTACGCTTTTACTATTCCGGTTTAGACTTCTCTGTGAACCCTGGCTTTCCTAAATCTTTCCCTTTGTGCATCTATGAAAGGAGGAGACAGCAAACACTTCTGTTCCAACGCCAACATTATTAGCTATTCAATCACATCTGCAGAGGTGGCAAACAGTTCATAAAGAAATGAAGCACTTTGGAAGCTCTGCAGGACAGAAGTCTTGCCAGTGACCACGCTAACATTCAACAGCATGAGTGCTCTGGTGTCAGCACCCGGGTGATCTCGCTTAGCATTGCTGTCGCCTTCATTTCTCCGGGAAAGTGCAGTTTGGTAAGACACCTCGTTAGCTTTTGCAAGCCAGTTGGAAAGTAGTTGAGGGAGAGCACTTCCAGCTAAATTCTGTGGGATCAGGTCAGCTCTGCTTCTTGACATAATTAGCTCACACAGACAACTCTCCCACCACCATGCAGCTTTAGCTACCTTGTTTCCAATACCCGTGCAACAAAATAGTGGCACAATACACTGCCCTTTCTAATGCAGCCATACTTGTAACACTTTTTTTCTGATCCAAAATGTGACTATGCTTGCTATCTTTTATTTGCGTGTAAAAAGGCATCATTGCTTCTTCCATTAACTGTTCTAGCAGCTTGGAAAGTTCTTTTTTCTTTTTTTTTTTTTTTAAGTCATCTCCATTCTCTAAGACAGTTTACAAGAACAAACCCTTGTAAATGTTGCCTTTCATATTTACTGCGCTGTTCTAATTATCACAAACATTCTTCCCAGTATTTCAGACACTGTATACCTTGCCTAACAGCTACATTCTGCTGCTGACATCAGCATAAATTAAGTCTTTCTTGGTGGGAAATGATGCTATTTAGAAATAGAAGGCAACAATAATAAATTCAAGGGAAAAAATGCAAAAATTCTCTATGACCTTCCTGACAACTGCTGTAATGGTCCGAAAACTGCAGATGTTTTTCCACTAAGTTTTTACAATGTTTATTTTTAAATGATTTTTTTTTTTTTTTTTAAACCATGTTGTTTTCCTGTTGTAATTTCTGTAAAGCAGATGTGACATCTTGGGCTTAAGGGCTTTAAGCTGATTTTGATGGCTCAGCCTTGATGCTATTCATGCAGCACAGAAAGGCCTCTTGCAATGGAAAAGGATCCACTGTGTAAAGAACAAAGAATCACCTGGGAGGAAAGGGGTTGTCCTCACTGTGTCAGTGACGGGACTTGGCCCTTGGATTTAGGAAAGGGGTCCATCTACTGCCTAGTCCCACGTGTTTAATTCTCAGCAATTGGAAGAACGCAATGGGCCATATCAACTGACCTCACACATCTCTATTCCTAGCAGACTAAGGCCACTTATACACACACACACACGCACACTAGCATTACAGCAAAATTGGGTCTGAGAATGGCAGGAACATGGATTCCATCCTTGAAAGCATTTAAGAGCTAATTCTTTCTCCTAAAATTAAGAAATCTGCAGAAGAGTTGCAAACTGGACCAGATAGATTAACCTTTATATAGCCAAATTACAGTTAACGCAGAACTAAAGCTTCTCCCTATCATATGTCCTCAGAACAACAGTATGAGAAAAGCTATTATATGAACGTCCAGGTGGTAAGTGCGATCAACAATCTCAAATGCCTTGTCTGCCTGCCAGTTAAGCTGCAAATGGTTTCACTGAGGTGCTGAACAAACTCTTGTATTTTTTTTCCATTCTGCATTCCCAGGTTTCACCAATGTCTACATAACAAACATGTCACATAAAACCAGGTGGATCTTATGCAGTGCTATGAGAATAATAAAGTAGCTGATTTTTCTCCCTTCCTTGTGGTTCTGCTCCCCTCCTCTCCCTCAAGGCTCTCTCACAGACTCCCACCCTTCAGAGTAACTCTCCCTGGACATGGAATTCTATTTGTGGCTGTTGTTTGAAATCTTTTCTGATGAGGAAGGGTGTTACTCTAGAGTTAGCCACAGAGGTTCTAGCTAAAAAGAAAATTAACATTTACCCAGATCTTCCTGCCATCTCACTCGCCTCATCCATAGCCCTTCAGATTGCACAACAGCACCATGCAAACACACCCTAAATGAGACACTTGTGGCAAAAGCATTCAGTACCTACACAGAGTTGACTTGCTCAGGTGCTGGGAAATTCCTCATTTACCCGCAATCAAGTCAGTAAACCTCTCTGTTTTCTCAGGAACCTGGATCCCTGGGCAAATGGTGATCAAATATTCTTCTCCTGATTCTCAATAACGTCAGACCTTTTTGGAAAGTCAACTTCCATACTTAATGATTCCCTTCAAGCCTACACGTCCACAGGAATTTTGTATTCAGAAGTCCCAAAGGGGAAAACAACGCTGTATGCTATGTATTTATGTATTCAAATTACCATGCTGTTAGAAGATAGACAGAAAAAACAAGGCAAATACTTCAGAGCTCAGGAGTAGATGCTGTGAGATATTTTAAATGAAAGGTGACAGCCATTCAGTGCCAGTCAGATACTCATAAAGTGAAATACATTTAAAAACACTCATTAATCATTCCCAGCATGCTGGGAATCTTGAAACAGATGTTCATTGCAGGACAGATCATGTGGTTCAGATGTCCCTTGAACAGTCATCTGCTTTGGCCTCTTAAAGGACAACGTGTTGTTTTATAGCGTTACGCCAGAGAACTTGGGAAAGTGGAGTCAATAATACCACATATTAAACAGATTTCCAGAAACAGAGCAACATACCTTAGGTAGGGAAAATGAAAGACAAATAATGATGGATATCTGTCTTATGCACTCATCACTACAGCATCTTATCACAACTAAGATAATGAATAGTGCAGAAACACTAAGAGTGAGGATTTCAGATCTGCCTGGATAATTTAGATACTCATTCATTTTCAAATATGCTTGATGGGTCAAATGCTGCCCGTAAATTCCTAGTGATGGGTTAAGGGCCATGGAGCTAAGACCTACAGCAAACTGTTCTCATAAGCAGAAAGCAGGAACTGAAGTGGTAAGCTACTCTAGGGTGGCAGGCAATACATCTGTTGTTTTTTTCAATATAAAATTAGTATTCAGTCTTTCACTCCTCTTCTTACCCATGCTCATAAGGAAGCTGCATAATGTGGAACAGTGAGACCATGCCTTCTGCTGTGGACACAGCTAGACACTACTCATTAAATCCATTGTTCAACAAGATACTCTTATCGGTGTTTAGCTACTCTAACTCAAATCTTTATGTCAGTTTTTTATTTCTTTTGCACCTTGAATCAAACAGAGAAGCCAGCAAACAATGTAGTCCCATAAGGCATAAATAAGGCAGCTCTATAATCAAACTGAGCCCTCCACCTCCCTGAAGATTGTTCTTTCCAAGCTGTTCAAATATTGAATAACTCCAGAATATAATTACCCCTTGTATTCGATCATGTGCCAAAGTTAAACTAACCAAGCACTGTAATATAATATAGTTCCTTGAACCAGCTAAACTTTCACATTGTTTATCTCTCTGCCATATGTAAAAGGACCACCCAAACAGAATATCAGGTAAAGGTTAATGCCCCTGCTCAGTGAAAAAGAAGGTGCTAGATAAGATCCTATAGACAACACAGTAGTGAGGTGGTTTAGCGAGACACGAGAGAGTCAGGAGATTTGTGCTTTATTCCTGATTTTAGCCTTTGACAGCTGTAAGAAAAGCAGTCACATAACTTGTTTGGCTATGACTCAGTACTTTCTTTGTAAACTGGAGACAACTCCATTGAAATGTATCTGTTGCCTAAAGATTTGCTGAGCCAGAAAAGAAATACAACCCTTTATTAAAATAAAACTAGATTTTACTTTCAGAAACTGGATTTTTTTTTTCCTCAGTGTTGAACATGACAAAAGGAGAACACAGTACTTCCAAATAATCACAGAAACTTCATTTGTTCATAATGTAACATCACAGTTTATGTTTAAAGTTCAAAGAGGAAAATGTTCCATTCATTAAATCTTACACTAGTAAATATCCTTCTATTTCACATCACTGAATACAGCTTCAAATCAAGAAATCTTTTTTGAGCCTGGGAATACCACCTGCTACTAAAGATTTTTTCCTTTCTAGATAAATATCCAACTTTGAGACATGTAAAAGTAAGAAAACACTAAATAAACTGTTCAAACAACAACAAAAAAGGCTACATTCATAGATACCTTTTTGGAAAGTGTTTTCAGACCATGTGGGGAACAGCTGATGAATTTAACAGGATATTTTTTTAATATGGGTCATATTAAGGACTAAGGATCTCAAAAAAAAAAAAAAAATTGTCGGCGCCCACTAAGCTTAGAATATGGCATTTCCTGACTGTTTCGGTTCAGATCAGTATCAGAGTCCAATTTTCCTGCATTTTCCACTCTGAAGTCTTTCCCCAGCCATTGTCTGGAATACAAGGTAAGACAAAGCATGAAATGGGTTTTCCATATGGAGTGAAAAAGACACCACCATCATTCAGTTTAAGTGAGGGGAGAGATGTTATCATTTACTGTCAACAGATAAGGGTGAAGCAGTGTCCCAACTTCTGATCCTGGTGCTATAGCAACCTCATCTTCAGACAGGTCACTCACATCATGATCCTCAAATGGTGTCTAAGTACCAAACTTTCAGTGGAGTTAAAGGTTCATGTCCTAATCCAGAGTAGCACTTTATAGTATTATGTGATTTGCTGGACCAGGATTTTAACTTACCTGCTTTACTTTCAGTCAGTGAAACTTAGACAGAAACATGTAACAAGAGGGCAAAAGAAACCTCTACAAGATTGGGAATAGGATTTCCCAAAACTTCTTTTAGGGGACTTAAGTGAAGTTCCTAAATACTTTCTGTGCAACTCTAGCCTTAGTTTGGGGTTTTTTTTTAAGATGATGGAGATCTAGCTTCAAGCGTGACTCTACCCTATCATTAGTTTCTTTTCTGGTCTTTCACACTATAGCACTGAAAAATACAATTATGAGGCTTTCTAGAGATACTTGAAGTATTAAGAGTAGGACAGAGAACCAAATGGCAGACAAAAATGACATGTGAACTAGCAGCAAAAATCACGTGTGGAAGATGGGGGTGATGGAGTCTCTGCTCTTGGCTCAAAGAAGCACAGTACACTTGGTACTTCTGTGCTATACATAGAATAGCTTGGGTTGGAAGGGACCTTAAAGATCATCTAGTTCGAACCCACCTGCCATGGGCAGGGACACCTCCCACCAGACCAGGTTGCCCAAAGCCCCATCCAGCCTGGCCTTGAACACCTCCAGGGATGGGGCACCCACAGCTTCTCTGGGCAACCTATTCCAGTGCCTCACCACCCTCATCATGAAGAATTTCTTCTTGATATCTAATCTAAATTTACCCTCTTTCAGTTTAAAGCCATTGTCCTATCATTACGTGTGCTTATAAGTCTCTCTCCAGCTTTCTTGTAGGCCCCTTTTAGGTACTGGGAGACTGCTATAAGGCCTCATGTCAGCAGATGATGCATTTGAAAAGCCTGTAAACTGGTATGACAAAACAGAGAGAAGTGAGGAGAATTCATGTACAGGTGCGTACACTCAAATGGCTTTATCACATTTGTACTACCAGGTGTGCCTCAAAGATCCTACAAATTCTTATGATTTCAGCCTTCTAGAGGGAAGGGTAAGATGAAAAATAAGATACATTTGTCAGAACAAGCCTCAACCTATCTACAAGCCTGAATATATCCACAGTAGAAAAGACATATTATGACAATAAGGAGCTGTCTCACTAGGACAGATGATGAAGGGATACTGGACTGTGTTAAAGACAGGGAGGGATTATCCTACACTTCATGGGCTTTAAAGTCGCTAAAAGCACTTTATAAATTCCTCTGGCACCAGGAGCTACATAAGGAAAGCATAAGTTGCTCTATATGAACATAAGGTTTTCTTAAAGCTTTCAAGGAAAGCTCAAACTCAGTGCTTATAATACGTTTTCAATAAAAGAAGAGATAAAAAGAGGAAAAGAGATTTTTGTATGCAACAGCCCATACAACAATCCTCTCTAACAGCTTATTTCAAGTCAGCTGTACCCTCTGAAAGGATTTGCTATACTTACAGAGGCTATTTTTCACATGCCACGTAACCAAGTTGCAGGTGATGGGATTGTCAGTTGATGAAATTTTGCATCAGTGCATTAAAAAGACTCCAACAAACAAAAAAACCCAACCAACTAAAAAGGCAACAACCCAAGATGACTCAATTTGAGCATATGCAACAAAGAACCTCAGTTTTTTGATTCTGCTTTCTATACAGCCCCCTCAGTTGACTGCATAACCTTGAACATCACATGCCACCGGACAGCTGACATATGCATTTCTGAAGAGAAGAGTTTGTAAAAGAAGTTACCAAATAAAAATAAACTGGTTCTTTGGGTTTCTGCAGGACATTTCTAATCTGACATTCAGTTTGCCTGCTTTTTGTCATACCAAAAAACCTCAGCTGCCACTACTGACTGCATGTAACAAAGAGAGGCTGCATTTTGCTTTGTTTAAACACAGTTACACCAAACTGCTTTAAGGCACTGTAGAATTTAATGGCATTTATTCTCTCTATGCCTCTTGGAAACACATTAAGACCATAATTAGGGCTGGCAAATCACTTGCTACTCATTAGCTAAGAGAAACAGAAGCAAATTTGAATTGTATTTAAATTGACTGCTTGTCATGTATTGAAGGTAAGCCAGCTATTCTCACACCAGTGGGAGACAATCAAAGTCTACAGACATAAATAAATGTGCAATGAGATCATAGAATCATAGAATAAGTGAGGTTGGAAGGGACCATTAAGATCATCAAGTCCAACCGTTAACCTACCCTGATTTAAAAACACCCACTTCTAAACCATGTCCCTAAGCACCTCATCTACCCTTTTCTTAAACACCTCCAGGGATGGTGAATCCACTACCTCTCTGGGCAGCCCATTCCAATGTTTAATAACCCTTTGAGTGAAAAAATGCTTCCTAATATCCAATCTAAACCTGCCCTGACATAACTTGAACCCGTTTCCTCTTGTCCTATCACTTGCCACGTAGGAGAAGAGGTCAGCCCCCATCTCTCTAAAACCTCCCTTCAGGTAGTTGTAGAGGGTGATAAGGTCACCCCTCAGTCTCCTCTTCTCCAGGCTAAACAACCCCAGCTCCCTCAGTCGTTCCTCATAAGGCTTGTCCTCCAGACCCCTCACCAGCCTGGTAGCCCTTCTCTGGACACGCTCCAGCACCTCAACGTCCTTCTTGTAGTGAGGGGCCCAAAACTGAACACAGTACTCGAGGTGAGGCCTCACCAGTGCCGAGTACAGGGGGATGATTACTTCCCTACTCCGGCTCACTACACTATTCCTGATGCAGGCCAGGATGTTGTTGGCCCTCTTGGCTGCCTGGGCACACTGCTGGCTCATACTCAGCCGGCTGTCCACCAAATGATGTTTATTTATGAACAAATGCGTGGATCTTGAAACAAAGATACCTCAGAGAACATTGCTGACAGGCACTGCATATCCTCCTAACCCTGAAAGAATCAAATGCTGCAGCCACAATGCTATTTTTAGTTCTTAAAATCCATCTTCAACATTGACCCCAATTAATATGTGTGTGTATAGATGTGATTAAGTTTAAAATTTCAGAAAGACGACTGGTATACATCAGAGCGAAAGCCCAAATGATTCTTAAGTGAGAATTTAAGATTATCTGAGACAATATGGCTCTTCAAAACAATGGAAAGTGTATATAAACAGCACTAACTGAGTAGCAGCACTGGACACATCAGTCACAACTGTTTAAGTAGGATATGTTTATATTCAAAGAGATATTTGATTTCTACTTGGAAGAGAGCTATTTGTGGTACAAAGAGCTTTTAGACAACGTGTGTTTAAATTAAAATCAACTACTAAGCTGGAACATCCTCACTAAGAATGCAGAAAAAATTAAGATGCAAGTAGGTCACCCTTTACTCCTCTTACAAACTTCTCAAGCTGTCATCCAAACAGCACATAATCAGGACTGCTCCATTTTAGAAAAATAGACTCCAAGAGGGAGGACATTCTAGCATTTAGGAAACTGGCCAAGACTTGGAAATATGGGTTTGATTTCTTCCTCTCACAAGGGTTTCCAGTGTATCTTGGATTACATTACCAAGGGGATTCCAAAAATCTAAAAGTCAAACTTGGTAACAAATTTAGCATCAAATTTTCATCAGAGTAGTCGCTTAGCTTGGAAGCATCTAAGCCCATCAGCATGTATGCTTTCTACTTTCCAGTTAATGAAATAAGAAACTCCCAGTTCTGGAGTACAACAATAGCATCTTAGCCTTACCACTGATGCACAACTCTCTGCTAGTGAGGTCCCCAGGGGACACCCTCAGGGAGCCTGGGCAGCACACTCCAGCCGCAGACTTCCATTACCTGCTCAGAAATGGTGCTCCGGTTCCTGCTGTACTTCCATACGTTGGGGACAGGACACACACAACACACAGAACAGACTTGCTGTAGACATGCAACAAAAGCACACTGTATCTGTGTTCAGATTGCCGTTGTCACACCAGCTCTACAGTGTCTGTCCCTCACTTCCACACTATTGCCTTTGAGAAAGCAGAAACGGTCCAGGTGAAATGCTTAGGCACTGCAGCAATAGGGACACACTACACAGATGGAAAATATCCCCATTTGGGACTGTATATAGGTATGAAAACAAATGGAGTGGTGGGTCTTGTGCAGCAAGTATTTAAAAACTTTTCTAGGTCACGGCCCAAGGGGAGAACAAGCTCTAGGGACTGCAGCATTTTCTAGCAAAGGAAAATCGATCAGTTGTATAAAAGTGTCCTGACAGTTTGGCACACCTGTACTTAAGGTCTTTAGTGAATAACACCACTACACAGTACAATGTGTTTTCTATTGTGTTACACGAGGCCAATATTTAGATTAATTTTACTTGACATTTTCCACTTCATATCATTACTTTTTTCATCAAAATAGAAAAAAAAGTAATAAGAGAGATTCCCCTGAGAAACATTTTTCCAGTGTGAAGAATTTGTATCAGGGATTGCTGGCCAATGTACAAATTTAGTATAAAACAATCAAATGCAATTTTACCTGTAGCTTTCTACCCTCCCCACACTCAGTCTGCTGAAGGTAGTCCTGGTTTTCCATTTTCTTCTCCTCTGTCCTGTTTGGGGTACACTACTGTGACCCACTGTGTTGTGAAAACAAACGAGCTCCTGATTTGTTTGGTTTTCCTTTATCCGTCCTTCAACTCTTGTGAGATTTTAACTGCAGTTCACACTAACAGAGAACATAAATCCCTATCACTACCATATTCCTGTTTACAGTTGAAGCACAAAACGACTAAATAAGAAGCTGAAGAACTATAATGAAAAAAAGATTCTTATCATTAACTTCTCTTATTTTAGGACTCCCTAATTTTATTGTAGCGTCTCCCTGCTTCACTGCCAGATATACTGTTGGAGGCTCTGGAGGACAACCAGTAGCCAGCAAATTTTTGTTTAAAGGAAATGGCCCTTTCTAATCCTCCCCTGCTACATGACAACCATGCAAGGAAGAATCAATTTTGCTAGGCTATTTTGAAGGTCCTAACATTGATGTGCAATAGTTAGCTTGTTAGAGTCCCTGACTACAACAGAAATACTGGTTAGAAACGGGCATTTATTTTCTGAATCACTAGAAGACCAATGCCATTTTTTTTTATTTTGTTATTGATGACGTCAATAGCACTTCGTGGAAAGGATATTGATTTTTTTCTTTCCTGACTTAGGCTAAATCTGGACATACTTTGTATGCCGCAAGTCTGGCCCACATGCCTGGACTCCTTTTGATGCAAAGGAGGGAGGAGGGATGGTACCATACCTCATTCTACCCCAAACGGACTTAAAATCAGCCGACTACACACTGTAGCACGGTAGTTTGAAGGCACTCCAAAGATCTGCAGTTTAGACATACTTTTAGCACAGTAGAAGGATAATTTCATCAAGGAAGAAACTGTGCAGCCATAACCAGACACATTCAGGAGTGGCTGTGAATGTTACAGGTACAGCTCTTCCTCTGTTTATCCAGAGAGGCAAAAAAACACAGGTAAAAGCTGATAAAATTATCAACTCATTCCTGTGACACTTAAACTGAAGTGCTACCAGCAGTTCCCCACTTACACATTCAATTCCCACCATTTTTAACCTATGAAGTTCTGTTTCTTAAGACAAGTTGGTTTCATTTTTCCTTATAAAATGGTGACACATCCTTGTGCAAAATACCAGTATCACATCTTGAAATAACATTATATATTTAGAATAGGTTTTGAGAAATGGACTTACAGTTATTACAGTAATTGGAAACTGTCCTAACTTTAAAACACACTAGAATTTTGTGTCTCCCTCTCAGTCTGTTATTAGTCATAAATGAAGACAGAATATCAAACTAAAAAGATCCAAAGTCTATTTCTAAGTCAAGTGGCCATTTCTAAGCTCTTCTGTGTCACAACTTTTGACAGCGGAAAAAGGCATTTGGTCATAGTTTTGTACATACACAAGTCATTAAGATTTTTACTTACACTTTATACATACTAATCAGCCACAAACAGTCCCACACAAGCCATGATCAAGAACAGAATACTCACACTTAAAAAAAAAAAAGCTTCTCCTTTGAGCTATCAGCAACTCAAGGACATACCAGGAAGTGGTTATTTAAAGAGTTTTCTGATCTTCACCAAGAAGTTTGCTGCTAAATGAAAAAGAATGTACAAGCACAAAAGCAGCAGTGCTTTGTGTTACGTTTGCTGAGGAAGAACAGACTTTCCCATTCCCTCCTTTTCAGTGAAGCATCGTCTATACTACGTGGAGTCCAGGAACATCTCTGGCACTGATGCTTTAATGATCCTTTCCCACAAATTATTCCCTTACCTGATTAACCTTATTGTTGTAACACTATTTATGCTAGTCTAATTTCACGTCTAATTTGGGGGAATTTTTCTGCCTGCCAAGAGCACTCATGACTTTGCAGCACTATTTGAAACTCAGCCCCAACAATGCAAAGAAGGCTCCTAAAAGAGTCCATGAACCATTGCAAGTTAATGCCGGAATGAAATCAGATATTTGCCTGTGCTCTTCCAGCTACTCTATTTGACCTCTGCCAAGAAGAGCTCAAAAGCCGTATTTTTGTTTACTGTACTTCATATAATGCTTAGTTGTAGAGAGATGGGCTTGATGTATGCATCCTTGCAAATCTTACCTCTGAATTCACAGAGGACCACATTATGAGCGTTCATTCACTTGAATGCTGTTTTTATGAATTGCTAATCAACAGCTTAGCTCAGAGGAAAGAATGCTACATAATGTGAGAAAGTAAACACACGCTGCAATGATGATGAATGAAATAAACCCCAGTCACCTGAAGTACAGTGACAACAGTTGCACAGAGAACATCTAGAAAGACTAGTTCTTTGCGGAAAGAGATGCTGGATCAGGCTCCGCTGTTATGACTGTCGGCGTGTCAGCTGTTATGTCAGCAGGTAGCTAGCACAGGAGAGTCCTTCCAGTTGTACGGCCCCACAGCGCGCAAAAAGAAGTTATTCCCCTTTAACTGAATGATATCAGAAGGTTTTTTTGTTTGGTTGTGTTTTTTAAACTGTGAAGATGTTGTGAAGCAAAGGGCTTGGGATGCAATCAGAATTAGTGATGTATTCACTCACATTTTACTCAAATAGTCTAAAGTCTATATTTCAAAGGAGTTTATGTGAACAAAGCTTTAGTAGGGTACATTGTCACAGTGTTACTAATATTTGGCAATACTGAATAAATAAAATGTAAGCAAAGAAATGCCTGATGAGGAAACTGTGATTTATGATCAGTAGGTATGATGCTCATCACAACATTTTAAACAACTCATGCAGCCACAAAAAGGAATTCAGAAAATGTGGATTTTTGAAAGATGCAACACCTGCTATAATTTTTTCAAGTCACAAGGTCCTCCCAACCTCTAGAATAATGTGTAGAACAAATAAAGTCAAAAATATAAAAGCTGGGGCAAATATTAGTTTAAAAAAAAAAGTAACACCACATGAAGGGATGAGTTCAGCTATTCCAAATCTTTATTATTAGGTGTTAAGTTTGGACAACTTTTATTTCTTCAAATCAAGACTTTTGGAACTCTTGCTGAAGATACATTTTGGTAATATGGCAATACTCTATCACCACATCATTACATTACTCAATGAAAATAAGCTGCATAATGTCAAGTTTCAGTTAACTGCTTTACCAAAAGTTTGCAAAGCTACCTTTTAAAACTAATGAGGAGTTCCTTTTAAGGTCTTCACTTGAACCCTTGCTCCTTTCTGTTTCTCAAAAGATTTAAGAAAGGAGGGTTGGGGATGGAAGATAGAGGTAAAACTAATAGTGATGCAGTAATACGTATTCTCCCAGCTAGGGAAGCTGCCTGGTGAATCTTTCAGCAATACAAGAATATTGGCAAAAGTCGTTCTTATCCCCCGAGAGAGTCATCTGGATTACATCCTCTCTAGCAGTGGGATTAAACCACTTGTAAAGAAAGATATCCCCTTTCATTAGTTTTTATTTATTTAAAGAAAACAACTTTAAAACTAGCCCCATAAAAAAAAAAAAGAGGAACATTTGTGTGGGTTTCTCAAGACCCAGACTGAACACTACAAGTTATTCAGAAAGAGTAACTGGTTTTGTTTACATTTGCAATATGTCGCAAGAGCCCTAGTTATCCCCGAGTCTGATTGTGAGATTTGTGTGGGGTGAAATTACTATAGGGTGACAGTATTGATCACTTTGCAAGTACAAGGATGGGAATAGGGAGCCCAACATCTACAGGCAGAAATCTGTAGTCTCCAAAAAAGTTCTTTAGTTGAACGCACTGAAAAAGGGTCTTAGCCGTAATCAATATTTCCCCAGCCCAAGAATTTTGAGGAAAGATGCTAAACCAAGTAAGTAAATCACTACACTATAGATGATTTCAACATTGATCCATTAACAATATCAAGGGAAAGGTTTTTTTTCCACCTCTGCAACGCCAACTGAAAAGCGATGATTTTGGCTACAGTTTAAGCACACCTTTGAGTAGGCTTTGGGATGTCTACAACCATGGAAGACAGAAGTTTATTGCTCCTGTTCTGGTCTTAATGTTGGCTTTCACAGGACCTGTGGGAGATCCTCTGACAGCAAGCCGGTTTGAAAGCAGCTGTGATTACAGTCACTCTGAGGCTGCCAAATATCGCATGTGGGGTGAGACAATGCCCCATACAAATTTTCATCGTGTTTTCTGCCACCAGAGGTTTTACATTTTGATAAAGAAAGAGCATAGGATTAAGACATCAGACAGTAGGAGTATGGGGGGGAGGAGGGATGTCAAGAAAAAAAACCAGCCCAGGGTTGTTGTATCAGTAGCACAGTATGAACCAAGGGCATATATACGAAACAGCCATATGAAATGATACAAGACATTTCAGGTACGCAAAGTGGTCCAGTTATGGTGACGGCTGGGAACCTAATAGTAATAGAGGAATGCAAATTTGTAGAGTATTTTAATTCTTTCCAGAGAGGTTCTCCGGAACCTCTCTCTCTTTCCAAACCAACTTTTCACATCACTGCACACCCTCACTGCCACTATGCCATTCACGGCTACCAGTGCTTTGAAAGAAGTACACCATCTCACGCCAAGATGATCCACTCAACAGCCTCTCCAGATCTGATACACATCACTTACAATGGAGCCATCAGGATGCCCCAAAATCAGCTCAGCCCTTTGCTCTCCACAGAGACATTTGTAAACTACATTTGGCACAGTTCTCTGTGTACATGCAAACCATCTTCCCCCACGGCTCTAGATATTTAATTAATTCATAACACAACCCACTGTTTCATTAATCTCTTCTGTCATTATTTTATAGTCATCACATATCTGCATGTCAGATAATTCAACACTTACTTATGAGTTCCTCGTGGACTTTTCTCCAAAATTATTTTCACTCATTTGAGCACATTCCATTTACTCATATTGAGTAGGTCAGTGAAACATTTTACATCAGTGTCAATGAGTTAACAGAGGATGTTCAAATGGAAGGGTAGTTGTTTTGATTTGCTGCTCATTTATCAAGACTGCATTTTATTTGTCAAAGGATGTTGCATCAGTTTGGAAATCCTGAAGTAGTATTGCACATGCAAAATGTTACAAGAACAACAAATTGGCCCCTGGTTTTTAGTATTCTTTCAGTTTTAGAAAGGATTTTATGGTGATTTATGAGAAATCAGTTGCAAGAATGGACACTATCAAGACAAGGAATGAATCCAGAGATTCTATAGTGAAAATTAGGTCACTGGACCCAGTTTTAAATGTACTCTAAGTCCATGTCAGATCCATTAAATCCTTTACTTTGTTGTCAGATATTAGTTACCCAGCAGTCTTTTATCAAAACAATTGCATTTTAAGTCCTATAGAGGTATGGACAAAAGCAGAAAGGAGGAAGACATGCCTCGCTCAGTTCCAGCAAAGGCTGCTTTGGATGACAGGTTCTCTCGGTACACGTAACTACGAACTTTTATCATCATAATTTTTTTTCAATGAACTTGTGAAACACACAGGAAAGAAATTCTGCATTCCCCATAGATGTCAAGCTTGCCAGCTTGACAAAGTAACCTGGGAAAAAGAAGAGCAAGAGCTTATAATGCCACAGAATTGCCTCATGTCCTCCATGAAAAACTCTCAGCACCGCCTGCTCATTGTACGCAATTCACTAAACCTAACAGAGCTTGAGAACTTTGTGCAGGTGAAGAATGACTTAGGATGTGTTTTGGAAGAAAGTAAAAGGGAGCTGTGTTCTGATGTTTTGTTGGAATAGTACAGCTACTATTCTCCACCAAAACAGAGCTCACTTCTTGTATTTGTCATGGTGCACAAAGCTGGATTTTCAATTGGCAAGTTAGTAGTTTTAAACTACAGGTTTAGTGCATTCCTAATGATTTTTAAATACGAACACCTACACTTCAGGGAACGCTGCCTCCTTCCTCTGAGAAAAGGAGAAATTCCTCTTTGGCTGAGGCCTAGTCTCTACTTTGCCCATGCTCACATATTAGGCTTCAGCCTTCGTACAGCTGACTACACTTTTACCTTAATGCTGTTCTACCTTACTTTTCCTATAAATTTAAAAGTATGCATAAAATGCATAAGACTACTTAACTCAGAGAAAAGCTCTTTGCTCATCATTGCATCTCTCAGTATCTCCCCTGCTATCAGTATAAATATACTGGATCATAATGAATTAGAGTACCTTGAAATAAGGGGACTGGAAGCTACCTTCAAAATGTTATATGTACTTGTCTCAAATGATTATACACACAATGAACAGTGTGTGACCAGCTACTTTAAAAAAAAACAGTATTATAAATGCAAATACACTTTAAATGAAAAGAAAATAAAATACCAAAGCTAAGTTTAACCATGCTACCTAAACACGTCTCTAATATAATCTTCATCTGGAACAACAATGAACATGGATAGTCTTTCATTTTTTACTATTTGTTTGGCAAAATCCTTCATTCTTTTACCTTAGTCATGAATGCTTTTGACAACAGATACTTGGCTGAGAAGCTGGAAATGGAAATCCAACTGTAGGTACTGCTGTAAGAGGTAACAGACAGCATCTTAATCTTTCAACAAAACAGGATTCCAGCTTTACAGTGCAATAGCAGACCTGACTCTGAGATCACATCTCATCCTTCGTGCTGGTCACTGTACTGTACTGTTTCAGGGCTGAAAGCCCTCCTGAAGCCAAATTGTCTACAGATGAAACAGAACTATAGTCTGTAAAGTAAAATCAGCAGAGATGTTGGTCCTTTGTCTTTCAGTATAATAGAAGCATCCGCTTAAGTCATCAGGACAGACCTTTACCATTAAAAGGTTGCACTCTACTTAGTGATTATCTTGCAAACACCCATTTAAGCATACGCAAACACATGTAGGAAGGTGAAAAAGAAACTAGAGGAATCCCAGATCAGATTTCTAATATTGCCAAATAAAGTTTTATTTTCTACTGGTCAACTTGATGTGAAAAGAGAAAGAACAAAAGTCATCCACATTATATGTCAAATAAAAATTCTGCCAGTCCGATTACAGCCTTTCTCCTAATTCCACTTCTAAAGTTGTTCCCAGAATTTATCCCGTTGCACAAAAATGAGACAGCAGATTTTGTAACAATTGCCACTGATAGACAGTCAAGAAGCTGCTTCTTGCCATCTTAGGAATGTCTGTTCTCTAGTGTTTGCCAGCATTTTGTAAAAAGTGGTTAAAACACCAACATTTTTGTCACTGAAGCAATCAGATCTAAGTACAGATGAAAAGCAAAGTCTCCATGATATGCCAGGGTTGCTATTAAAACAGCTGAATCTTAGAAGCCCTGAACACTCACAGATCTGCTGAACTCGGGGGCAGAAACAGTGAAGCATTTGTCTGTGCTTCCCCCTTCAGGCAAGTTGCAAAGAAATCTTTCTAAGCACCTTTCCTGACTACCCCAGGTTTACCAGTGACAGCAAACAGCCTGCAATGCTCAAGTGTCCACAGTCATCCAGAGACTAAGTGGCTATGCAATAAATTCAAAGTTCATTACTACTTCCCGCTCATGTTTAACTTTGTTAGCAAAACATTGGTTGAGGCACCCATCACAGCAACATATGCCTAAAAGAAGCTCTTGAAGTAGTAGTAAAGCATTTTTTTAACATTCATTTTACAGCAATTTCTCTTTTTTGCATAGCACGATACATTACAGCTGGCTACTCTTCTCCCTGTAATATTTAGGGTGTCTAACAATCTGTTTACAGCATGTTTGTCTCACGAGGTGTCTGGTTAGTCTTAAATCTATTTACAAGTTGTATATAGAGGTTCATACATGAAAGTAATAAATCTCCCAAGTCTGCCAATAAGTAAAACATGTTCTTTCAGAAGGCGCAGGAACACCCAGGCAGGTACAGCCACCATACATAAAAGCAACATAACCTTTCTTTAATCTTTGCTATAATCTGAGAATGAAAATGCTCTAATTCTTTCTAGATATCACAGGGACTTAATACCTTCTTCAGAAATAAAAAGCAAGTCAATTCATAACTATGGAGCCACAATCAGCACTTCCATAACAACTTTGCTTGAACTTTGCAGTTACTCCTGACACCTTCAGTTTTCTCTTGATATATAATAATACATATTTCTGGTTTAGGCTGTCATGCTGCGTTGGCTCTCTGAGTCTCATATATATTGTATACTGCCAGCTATGAAGTCATGCTAAGATTGTGAAATACATCAAAGCAAGGACATTCAAAGTTTCTTCAGGCATTCTCATCTCATTTCCTCCTTCTCTGCCTTAGCTGCAGCTTACATTGCACTAAATTCAGGCATGAGCCTGAGATTCTGGTAATCCATCAAAAGAATAAGATGCAGACTTTAAAGACATTTTTCAGAAGTACTGTTAGTGGGTGAACCTCAAAGGCATTGCTGAAAACACCCAGTATATTCACTAAACCTCAAGTCTTTGTGACAGTCTTTTTGGAATCAGCTGGCATCTTGCCTTTTCTTCTCCCAAGTAATATGAAATATTTCATGCTTTTGGAAATTAAAATGCAGTTTTAGTGGTGGCTTTGTTTGGTTGTTTTTTTCAAACTCAGATAGAACTCCAAGTGGCTACATCTGCCTTGATTACATTACTTGTGACATACATTTCGTGTGAAACTTGGATATAAGTAGATACACCAATAGAGTTAAGAGTAATTTTCAGAACTGGTAACACGTCACCATTTAGGTTACTACTTCAACTTTTTTCACTTATAGGTCATATGCTGCTAAAGCAGATCTTTATGTCATACCACTGAACAGCCCAAGAAAGAGCTTTGGTTAAAGCTGTCCACTCGCCACTATTAAACTCTATATTAGTTTTTAAGCCTGTCTTGCTATCGGCATAAAGAAAAAATATTATTGCCAATGATTATGTTAATTTTTTATATTTATCATTTAAGCTGAAATCAAGTTGCTTTCAATTGCATTGATTTTCCTAACTAATCAGCTTGTCTTAGCATCAGAGGAAGGTGAGAGGTCCCAGAGATATGGTAGTTACAGTAGACTTCATCTATGTGCTCCTACTTGATCAGGTTGCCAAAACAGTGTTGTTCATTGCCTCTATTTCTACAGCAACTCCAAACATCTCCCTCACAGGCTGCTATCCTTTTCTTCTAGAAGCTACTCAATAGCAGCTTGGATACTTCAAAATCTGTTGCATGTCCTTTCTTTCTAATGGAGTGGATCTATTCCATGAACACACTAAATCTGTCCAAGAAAGCACACCTGTGGCATAGACACACAGTCTATGCAAATTAACAGGGTTAATTGGCACTGAAGCTTTGACTATTCTGATTTTGATCTCACTATTGTCACAGCAAGGTTTTGTCCAGCTCACATGCAATGACATGAAGAGTTTGCTAGTAGCAATGACCAAGAATTTAGTGGAAGCTCAGGAATTATTTTATCATATAGCAAAGTAACACTCCTCTGGCTTTTAAATAGATTGAGCAGTGACTCACTCTTCCACTGCAGCTCATAACACTGCCATACAAGGCAATGATACTGGGAGATTTCATCCATTTGTTCTTTTGATGTTTTCAGATGGAAGAGACATTAAAATACTAAGCCATATCTGTACTTATGCTGTGGTCTGGCAAACTGATTCCTACTTCAACCTAGCTGTAAAAAATACGCTCTAAATAACCACCAGATATATGGGGTGCTGCTTTCTACCACCTGCAACTTCCCTGATCCATTTTCTCCACTAAATGTTAGCTCATTGGCTGATACTGCTTTCACTCATTGCTAAACCAACAAACACCAGTTAAACCCATCTCATTTACTTAACAGAACAATTAAAATGAAACTGAAGAGCATTTTTGATTCTAATCAAAATTGAATTGTCTTTATCATTGTACACCAGAGTTACCAGAAAAAGTTTACGGACAAGTTTCCCCCAGAATGGAAGACTCACAACGCTCTTCCATTGCTTTAAAAATATACATGCAGTTACTTAAGATATTTCAGGTTAGCAGCCATATTGGTAAGACAATTTTATACTGCATCTGGCATAATTTAAAGGCTCATTTTATATTTAAATCTCAGTGAATTAAAAGAAAGGATGCAAGAGTGGCCAGACTTTCATTGACCTAATTGCTCGTCAAATTTAAGAATGACAAGCTTCTTTTTTTTGCAATTATATTAAACTTTTCAGGAACTCAGCTTTCAGGAACTAGATGCATGTAAGTTACCAGGGGTGGGGTTTGGCCGGTTTAATGATTCCAGAAATAAAATAGAAAAGGAAGAACTGTGCACGGGTTTGGGGATATTTCTTTTTCCTCTGAAGTATTATTAAACAAATATAATTTGTGGTCTTTATAAAGAGATGAAGTTGATGGAACTATTACCCACACACCCATTTAGATCGGCTAATGCTTCTGCTGATGCATTTTCCTCTGACAGGACTTTCCAAGAAATCAAGGCAAAAAGTACAGCTAATACTTCTTTTTTCTCAATATTATCTTGTCTTCTCTGTCTTTCTGTTTCCCAAGGAACCAGATGGTCAGAAGTGTTTCCAGGACTCTGTACACAGCTCCAAGATATCCTCATGCATTACGGCCAACACCAAGCTCTCTTCAAGGTTCCCTGTTTGTCCCTACAACTCACTTCATCGAAGGATTCTTGTCACTGTGGTTCCATGTGGTCAAACCAACCAGACAATATTCTCTTCAAAAACGTTAATCTACCACATATTAAAAACCAAAGCACTTTGGAGCCAGTCTAGCCAGCAGCAAATCACAGCCCCCCTCCTATGACTCTTGTTAATGGCAGTATCAGCTCTATAATACTCAGTCTCTCATTGCATTCGGGAGGCTATCACAGTCCTGCTCCGCTTCCCAGCGATATGAACCCCTGCTCTTTAGTGAAACCAGAATTTACAACAGTCCTAGCTCCCCCTTATTCAGCAACTGACTTCATTGGTTCTCTGTAACAAGAGGGGACAGATCTTTTGTTTGCTTTCCAAGAGTAACATTGTACCTCGCCCATTCTTAGGGCATTTCTCAACATGTCCTAAAGCAATTTATCATATTATGCATTGATTGCTTTCCTAGTTTTCTATAAAAAGCTAACATACTGTTTTAATCATGCAACACAAACAAAGGCAAGGGCATTTCAGAAGGACAAAAGCAGCAGGGGGGAGGGGGGAAGGTGTTTGGTTGTTTTACTTCCTTCTCCCCTCCTACCAACATTTTTTTTTTAATAAGGTAGACAGATTTCTGACAAGTTCTCCTACATATAGTTAGAAATGAAAAAAATTGAATAGAATTTGTTACTTTAAAAGACAGAAGAGCATAAGGAAAAGGCTACTGTACAGTCAACTGGAATGCAGAAGAGTCTTTGCGGAATTGGGACAAATGTTTAAACTCCGGCTTTCCTGAATACTTTTTTTTTCATGTTACCTTTTCCAATTATTTTTTCCCCTCTCTAAACACCAACCTGTCTATTTGGATAGCAACACAACTGAAAAACAAAGTAAAACAATGTCAAATAGAAAACAAAGACAATCCTGTTAACATCAGATTTTGACATGTCTTTCCAGCATTCTTTAGGCCAATTTAGAGAGCCACTGAAGTTCTTTGAACTATTCATGGAGCTGGGAACTCCATGAACCAAGCAAGTATGAATAAGTACTTTCATAAACTTGCATATAGCTCACAGACAACTACCCCTGATTTGAGCTACTCTACTACTATATACATAAGCAAGTAATAGCAGCAACAATTTCCAACAACTACCTTGCCATACAAAGCACTTCGCACTGAAAAGGTGCGGAAGAAATACATTCTCTACCATTTTAAAAAGGCTGTAAGTCACCCTATATCCCAATTTATAGATAATGTCAATAAACAGTAACTGCCACAATAACATGCAAGTATTTACTTTATAAGGGACAAAGGCAGCCAAAGCTATAATCTAGCAGCACATTCTTTGTGGATATTCAGAAGGAATATGTTCTCTACTGATAAAGTTATCCTTCAGCTTGTATCCTAACCATGAAGTATACATATAGCTGTCTCGCTCATAAAAAAATCGGAATACATTGTTTGTTTTACTACGAAGCCTCCAATACAAGCAAAATCACCTTCTATTGACAAGTATTTAACCAGTGAGCTAAACCGTCCCTTCTTCCACAAATGCCAGCAGTAGGACTGTTTGATGTGTCTCACCAAGTCAAAAGCACCTACAGCAAAACTTGGGGTTGGAAGGAAAAAGAAGAAAGGCAGAACAGTTTTTGGAAGTTAGTACTAGATCCGCAAGCAGACAGGATTGGCAGTCAAGGATTACCTTTGATAAATCCACTTTAATAAATACTCGAGAACCAGGAAATTACAGGGCCTATGATTTTATCGTATCTGCACCTTCTCTGAAGACTTGAAAGGAGCCAATTTTGTGATGCTTTTACTTTTCAATTGAAAAAGTCCTTGAGGGTGTCAGATTTGCATATGTATCATGTGTATTGCCAGAGGGTTTGTGTTGGGTTTTTTTTTTCCCCTGTAAACAGCAAATTGAATTACCCTGAAACCAATTCAAAAACTGAAGGAGACACTGCTTCAGTGGCACAAACTGAAGACTAAAACTCATAGGCTTTCCTCAATGCTATTAAAAAAAGTGCTCAACAGAAAAGAATGCATTCTTGCAACTTTGATTCTTGTTTCAAAGAAATTGAATGCGATCAAGCACCAATTCACAGGCAGAAGGTTCCTGTAAACAACTGTGAGCCCCTACCACCTCAATTTTAAGACTACTTACTTGCAATCACAGTCTAAAATCAAAATCAAGAATGCAGGCTATACGCAAAGAAAAAAAAAACACAAAAAACCTGTAGCAAAACAAGCCTGAAGACAACAAAGAATTTGAAATCTCATAGAAATTCTGACATACAAAACAAAATGGTATCATAGTCTACCTGAAATTAAGAAATACTTCTACAAACTAAAGTTCCAAGAATATGCCAAAATATAAATATTTCAATGACATTTGGGGGGGAAGAACGCATAGACCACTCGCTGCTACAGGTTTAGAAAATGGGTTCACCACTTGTAGGCTGACGATCCAAAACTTGTACCAAGACTAAGGCCAGTCTTGGGCACGCGTAAATAGCGAACTCGCTTCCAAAAACAGAGTGAAAAAGCAGAGTTTCTTAAAAAAGAAAAACAAACAAGTGACAAGACCCAAACAAGCAGGGATTCTTTGTCTTAAAGTTTGAATTCAGGTTCATATTTTCAAAGGATTTTTTCTCCATTTGTTTTTTATTCCTGGCAGAATGACAAGCGACTTGTCATAACTGGGTCCTATTGATCCATGGTAATTGTGAACTCAGTCACACTAAGCAAGAAAGAGTTGCTTAAATGTAGGCTTAAACTTGTTGGATCTTGATAGAAGGGTGAAGGGAAGCACAGTCACATTAGGGCAAACCAAGAACAAATATGCTTTCAAAAGACAGCTGCTTTCCTAACTAGGTGCAAGCACCTTGTCATTGCTGAGAACTGGAGAACAGTCCTTGGTCTGCTCTACTGGCCCCACAGACAAAGTCTCCATGCACAGGCTCTGGCAGGAGGCTACCAGCAGTTGCATAAGGCACCAGGGGGCCCGGCACAAGAGAGCTGCGCTACCAGCAAAGTGGGGTGACGGGGAAGAAGGAAGCAGGACTATATGTATCCCAGGCACATGTGGGATCCAGCAAGCTTTTAAGGACTGAATTTAGATGGCACGTGGTAAACAAGGGGAACACAGGGCAAAGGTCCAACAATCATGTTGATATCAAACCTAACAGGTAGATGAAGTAACAGAAAGATGTGTTAAATATGACTTTTACCTAAAAAGATTCTTTTACACACTTTCAAAAGAGCCTTATGGGGTTCCAAGTGAACAAACAAGATCTCCAGAGAGAAAAATTGCCCAACAAACAAGTTTTTGTCCAGTCACTTCTTCCTGAAGCCATACTGCAAGAGATCTATGGACTTTATGAAATCTTTCTTTGCAGTCACGCACAAAAAGCAAAGGCCAGGAAGCCTCCTGGTTCTCGAGGCTGAATTTCCTACAACATGTACATGAATATTCATAGGGATCTCATGGAGGAATTCAAATATTTTGTTACTTTTTCATTGGTGAAGGCTGTAGTTTCTCCTTCTTCACATTTTCTCTCCTAGATGAGTACTGGCTTTTTTATTATCACTGCTCATTTGTTGCTTAAAAAACCACATGAAAATGAAATTAATTTCTGGAAATTTGCCAGAGAAAGACATTTAAGTCCCACATTTCATTAAATTAATAGCTCTGGACAATTAGTTTACACCTGTCCCTCATCATCAAGAGCTAATCAAGCAACATATATTAGAATTTGCACTAAAGATATCCCTGAAAGAGACAGGAACAGAAAATAGCAGAGTTTTGGTATGATTTAAAAACAAAGTGGAAGAAAGAAAACACCAAAACAATTAATTTCCACAATTACAACACCACTGGATGCATATAACAAACACAGAAATTAATGTCTGCGTTTTAATGACATTTCCGTGTCACTGGGTGGGGATCACATGCTGTACCCTGTCGCAACACAAAGTGTAAAGTTTGTAGTACATAATATAGTATTCTATATACATAGAATGGTTCATATTATATAGTATAGCATTACATATATATTAGTATATAGAATAACTAGTATTTCACTATTAACCTGTGTTCTGAGCCTAGGTTTGTAGTCAGATTAATCAAGCGCTTATTTATATATGCTCAGTACAAGCGTATCTCCTTTCCTGGTCAGTTTTGGTGAGTCATGCTGTATTCAAATGAAAACTTGAACTGTATTAGTTAAGATACAGAGAATCCCATAACACTGAGTCTTAGGAAAATTAGAGTAAAATAGAAACATAAAACCAAATGGTAGGGTAAAAAGCTTCTAAATAAGTCCAAACACCTCACTGTGTGACACTACTTTGGCAGGGTTACTCCCAGTCAAGAGCTGTACATGAGAAAACTTCTGAGAAATATGTTGTTACTACTGAAAGTAGCACAGGAGACACCAGCAAACTGGACCTTGCACCTAGGCATTGTACTTCTCTAGTGCCCTTCAATTTAGAAAGCTTCAGAGCATTTCCCAAGATTATCTGGATTTTCTTCGCGTTTTCTCAGGTCCAGGCCATACAGCCATTGCTTCTGACCTAAAAAGCTCTCCTTTCGGTGGTGGAAAATGGCAACTTTTTGAGTCAGTATGCAGCAGCAACCCTATACAGCCAATTACAACAGGAAAAAGACAGTAGGCTATTAGCACAAATCACAGTTCAGCCAGGGGAATAAGAGCAGGACTTTTGTTTCTCAGGCAACCTAGTTTTCCTCTTACAAGGAAAAAGCCATACAGGGCCTGGAGCGGGAATTGACTGAGTGGCTAGCAGCTCCACTGCAAAGACTCTGGGGTCCTGGTGGCCAGCAAGTTAAACATTAGTGACCCATACAACCTGGCACCAACGAAGGCTAACAGCATATGCAGCTGTACCATCCAGAGCATCACCAATTTTATAGGGAAATGATTATGCTTGCTTAATTATGGAACCATAGCCTGGCTCTGAATTGACCGTTGGGCAACCTCCTAGAGTCCCTTCCAACCTAATTTTTATTAGTGTCGCCAGACTGCCAGAATCACAGTGGTAATTACAGAGACCACTTCTAGCAGTGCAGCATCTCCCAAAATAAAAAGCATCTGCTTCTGCAAACTATTGTGTCCCAGGAGGTTTCATGTCCAAGCTCTAACCTCACTCGGCCCTACCTTGCTTTGAGATCAGACAAGATCTCTGTATTGTCATTAAGTATGTTTCTAAAGAATAGCACCTATCACACTAGCCAAGTCAGTCGATCTTAACAAAATCCATGCCAGCATATTTGAAAGATTACATGTATTCACTCATTTAAGGCAATTACTATGATGTTTTTATTGGAAAACTCTTGCATTCCTCAGATTCTCAGTGCTATTCCTGCAAAGAGACCTACAAGCACGGAACATTGTTTCACATCACCAAAATGAGTACAACCAACCCAGTGAGATTTCAAGACATTTATAAAGAGCCAAGCCAGGGCTATACAAGTTGTCTGGTAAAAAGCAACAGCTATGTTTATCATACATTTGATGGAAGGAAAAAAAAAAAAAAAAGAAAAAAGATAAAGAAGTTGCCCCCCTTGTAGTAATGCTTTCTTTAAAAACTACCAGCTGAACTGAGGAGAAAGTTACTTGTTATATTAGACCATTGATTTATATTGTCCAAACATACACATTCCGCTAAAACATTCTGTTCAACCACCATTCACCACCAACTCAGTTATACACGATACAGCTGTATTTACACCAGAGTTGCTGCAGAAACAGTAATATCTCCAACCCCTGGCTGGGCAGAGGGAGTAGAATGAGGAGGGAAAATGACACTCCAATATTTAATAGCAGTTCAAAAATTTGTTGAGTGTGATTAGTACATTCCAGGTAACAGATTAAAATGACTTCATACTTCAAGCATCTCAGAATGTTTAAAGGATTACAATAGGTAAGTATTACTTTAAGGAAGCACCACATGGGATCACTTATTATGAAGTCAGATCTCAAATTAAACACATGGAAAAGAGAAATGCTTTGGTAATTTACTCTACGCCTACCTTTAAAACTCCCTGTTTCATCTTCTGCGCTGCCTGCTCCGTTCTGTGTCAAATTGTCTCCTAATGTACTCATAAGTCCTGCCTGTCTCTTGTTACTGCACAGGCGTGTGCCAGGCAGCAAGCCAGCTGGAGGCATATGTATTGATGGCTAACCAATACCAGCTGATTCCCTGCCTCCTATAGTTAGTGTGATCCACTGAGGCAGCACAACCACACTTCAGGTCCATGCTCTACTCAAGAGCACACCTGCGCCTTACACCAGTGTCAGGCACTGGTCTTCAGGCTGGTGCAGTTTCATTCAGAATGAAGACCATTTCAACAGTTGGATTAATTCACTCCAACCTAAAGTCTTCCATAAAAACTTCTTGTTTTCTTTTAAACTTAGTGAAATTCATTTTTCCTCGTGAGGATGAACAAAGAAATAAAACTACTTATGGGGCTGACCTATTTGCATAAATTCTAAATTAACTGAATATAGGAGTTAAAAAACAGAGTATTTTAGCCATTTCCCATTCATACATAGCATTTTAAGATCGGCATGCACAGACAACTCTTGGAAGAGCACTAACCTCCACACACACCTGTACAAGTTCCTTTTTGGTTTTGAGCTCTATCACCTCCATCTCCCCAGATGCCCAGGACAGACTGAGACCAATAAGGACTACAGTGGCAGACATAACTACTTTCCTCTAAACAACTCAGCCACAGCACCGCCAGCTTTCTCTTCCCTACATATCAGCAGATACAAAACACACTGCAGAGCTGCAGGTACTTGCCACCACAAAACCCTCTAAACTCAGTACCTCCAGGACTGTATTCATCTCTGGGTTACTAAGACTCAAGGAGAGGCATTAAACTGTATTGGGAAGGTTATCTAACAGTGCACATACCAAAATGTGTGTATAACTTAAAGCCACCCAGTGCACACACACAACTTACCTCAGTGAACTGGAGAGCTTGAGGAATAAATCACTATTTGTCATGCAAACCTAAACCCGTCTCTCTGCTGGGTCAAAAGTCCCACACAGAGCAGATCTCCACTCACCCACACACATCCTCAAATAAGGGAGCAAAGCCTTCCCACGGCATGCCAGCAGCTCACAGGTGCACTCCCCTGTTGGGATGCCACCACCTGTGTAGCACAGGTGGGAGGAATCAAAGCCTAAATCACCACTCAGACATTTTTGCTGGTTCGGAAAGATAACAGCATCATCTCAACAATGCTTTACAGCTGTAAAAAATGCCCCTCTGCATGTCTCAAAACAAACTACATATTTTCTTTCTGCTGTTTTATTTGAGTATTAAAACTGTTTATTTTAAAAGCGAAGAGAGGGGGGCTTTCCTCCAAGAGCTCTAAAACTCTCCAGCCTTTCCCTGAATCCTCTAGGTGCACGATCTAAAGAAAAAAATGGCAAGAAGGTTATAGTTTTCCTTGTAGGAACCAGGTTCGCTTCTCTGTCAAAACTTTTCTATTGTCTCCCCACTGTTTGGTCCTAAGGATTAGTCCAAGAGAGCAAAGCTTCTTCCTGCACTATAATTCCTATCCAACTTACTCAGTCTAAGCCACTTTCCTTACACTTTTCCATGCTTTCTGATGTGGAAAAAAGTAAGAATTTGACATATCCTTAAAATGCATGCTTTGAGCAATAGGGTGAAGATACCACATTAGCTATAATACTCATTGCTGCTCTGTGATGAGTGTGAAAACACTGCCAAAGCAGCAGTACTAGAGGAGGGGGTGGGCACCACAGAGCAGCTTGTGCCCATTTCTCTGTAGTTCTCGTCACACTAGAGAGGCTGGGCACTTCTTCTTGCTTACACAAACACAAGTGCGTACACTGTGTTAAGCTTGCTGATTTCTTTGCTGGAAGTTGTCTCCTGGAATGACTGAGAAGGGGCATCTTTTAAGATGGTTGGGAACAGTCAGTGTTTTAGAGCTCCAAAAGAAATGAATACAGTCTATCTGGAGTCAGCAGAGATATTTCCATTGGCAATCAGGAATGCCATTAATAACATTTTGAAAAGTACGAGTAGAATCCCTCATTACCTCAGTAATCCTGGAAGGAGGAGAAGCCAAGAAACTTGTATGTTTAAAATTTCAGTTACATAATTTCCTTCATGTTTCACAAGAGACAATTCTGCTTGCCTTTTTCCGTGTAGTACGAGAGCCAAAGTTTTCCCAGGCATTTCATTCCAAGTTTGTTCTCTATTTTATACCTTCATTAGTACATAACCTCTGTGGTTATATGTGGTTGTACACTACGGTCCATTGCACTGAACTATGTATTCTCACTTTTAAGACTACCATATGAAAAAAAGGTCATGGATCGTTTTTAAAATAAATTGTAGAGTGAGCCGTGGATACAGACACACGAGACGCAGTTTGAATAGCAGGCATCCTATGCTTTGTTAGCAAAACTTATCTTCAGTAGCAGTTCTGCTCCTTCAGACAAAAAAATAAGTTTCTGAAGTTACCTCTTAGCATCTGCTTCTCTTCTCTTACTATCTATATGTTTATCTCATTAATATATAGGTTATATGGCTGTACAAGTGTTCTGCTGTTTCTACTACTTTAATAAATAAGATTTTGATACGTGATACAGCAGGAAACATGGTGGAAATTACCTGTGGTTAGGCTGAAAAGCAGCGGTGTTTGGACAGGCTTCATTTTTATGCGGAGCACCATGGAAAGGCACTCAGGAAAGTGCCTCAAGAGCTGAAGCCTCTCAAGGCCCCTCTTCTCCATAGGCTGAGCTCCTATTGTAGAGTTATTCCTCATATAAAAGGAACATGTCTGTATCTGAAATACAGTCACCTGCAGAAGAAACAAGGGCAGCAGCTAGAACACAGCAGTTCCTAATAGGAAAAAATTGTTGGAACAAACCCTTCTGTATTAGTGGTTTGTACATGTTAAAGTTCAGCAAAATAGTAGATTTCATGCAGACCCCTTTCAATTGTACTTGATAAATTGTCATATAGATCTTGACTAGCATTCACTACTATTTTGTCCTTCAGCTTCCTTGGTACTGACTCACATTTTTCTGCTTTACCTTCGTTTTTTTCCTACTGTTTTCTACTATCACTGTGTCCTGCTCAACCGATGCCTAATTTGCCAATAGAGCTCAGGGTCTGTTTGCTTCTCCTGTGTATCTTTTTGTTGCACATGCCAAGGATACCAATAAAGTACATCAGTGTCCTTTTACAAGTAACCTGTTGCTCACCATCTCATGGTTTGAAATTCTGAAATTTCACCATTTATGTCAGCAGAACTGAAATGTGAGAGATGACTGTTGTCATGCCTGTACCACTTCTTTTCTGAACTTGCCTCACTCTTGAGGAATCCTTTTATTCTGGGAGCAGAAACAGGAACCTGTTCAATTATGAGAAATTTTTCTACCATCAAACTAAATGAGAGTCTTCTACCACTGTCAATGTAAGTATTTGCACTCTTTTAAAAACCACTGCTTCATAATGAAATATGTCCATGCCATTAGTGACTTCCAGTTGTCCCCAAATTATGGTTCAACCTAATGTATTTACTTTACTTTTTTTTTTTTTTTTTCAAAGCACTGCACCAGAACAGGATGTCCTACAAGAACTGGCAGTGAAACCTGCGATCATTAAAAATCCAGTACTACATTTTGCAACGTTTTTGATGAATCACTGGATAAATATTTGGCCTGAGCATGACTTCTGCAAGCTTGAATTGACTTTTCTCACCCTATTTTCTTGTCCCTTGATGCTTTGATCTTGTGTAAAAGGAAGAATGGACCATAAAAACACTTACACAGATATTCTGGCTTCAGAGAACATGTTTTTCCCATTTTGACAGTTTTTAATAAGGTTTCTGATTTCTTGAAGAACTGTAAAAAGAGAAACTGTGATTTCCCCAAAAAAAAGAAAAGAAAAAAGAAAAACAAAAGAAGGATATCCAAAAGAGTTATAAAAGAGATTTGAGGATATTCCAGTTAAAGTTCACCAAAACAAGTATCTCAAGATGTATGTTATGAAATATATAGGCTCCATAAAGAATAGCTATAATTGTACACTGAAAATGAAGGCTTTTTGTACTGTCATAAAATTACATTCATTTAAAAAGATCTACAATGACTTCAGAAATATTTGCTGAGGGTGGGGAGCGAAAATATGAAATACATTAAACACATATTAAATAAGATAAACCCAGAAATTAATTTTTAAATTAGAAAAATGGAAAGACTGCCCGAAACAGAGAGAAAGCACGATGCTGCTTACAAATCGGAAACTGTTAGTTTAGTTTTCTACTAATACCATTTTTATTCTTATTTTTCTCTTTAGAGTGCCAAAATTGTCACTAGTTGTTATTGCTAAGATAGCCATATCAAAACTAAATTATCTGAAAGAAATCAACCAAGGTGAGAAAAATAAACACCCATGATACATAAGAGAAATTTAGATATACTTTAAAAAAGCAAACAAACAAACTTCCCTACAGATATTCCAAGTTTTCGGGTTGCCAAGGTAATAGCTTTGATGAGGACCAGCGAGTCAGTGAAGAAAACGTAGTTTAAGGTTTCTTCAGTTATTTCTTTTCTTACTGAGATACCCTAAAAGGCACATTTCCAAAACAACATCTTATAAAGTGCTCACACATTTGTACATTTTTCCATAATGTAATTTGATATAGCCAAATAATCATTAGCGTCTCAGAAAAAGTTCATACCCAACACTTGCACACACTTTTAGTTTTCAGTTTCACAGTTTACCATTGTCAAGAAGTTTTCAGTTTCTTGATGAAATAGTTTGGCCTCCAAGTTGTGTCTCAGTGTCCTGCTTTTAATACATGCCTTTGCGAAAGAATCTTTAGAGAGAAGAATCACACACGCACTGTGACCCATGCTTTTCAAAAAAGCAGCAACTTTTCTCTTGATACCTACGCATAACTAAAACATCATGCATCTTAAAAGCTGTATAGATACAGTCCCAAAATGAAAACCATCAGGATAACTGTTCATATCTAGCAACTGCTGACCCCCTGTCCCGACAGGTAAGAATATGGAGCTGGAACTGCCTGTCAAGCAACCCAGCAAGGCCAGTGCCTTTCTCCATTGCACATCCAACACGAAGCTTCTGTGATATGAACTGTTTCCTTTAGGCCTCAAGGTGCCACATCTAAAGTTGTTCCAACAAAGACCAAATGATCATTTTTAGCATGGAGTAACTCAACCTCATAAATTGCATTAGCCTTAATGAGATACAACGTAGGGATTGGCGAGGCCAGGAGAAGACAAGCAATTTAAATTTCCAGTGAGAGAAACACCAGTATTCATCAACACACAGAGGTCTCATGACATGAACAGCAATGCTTGATTTTGTTTAATGCTGACTGCAATTCTCAGATAAATAAAGTAGGAACATGGGAGAATTCCTTTCCTTGGGACTACCAACCAATATTAAATCCCTGACTGGGAGTGATGGAACAAAAACTTAATAAGAAAGAGGAAAAACATTCTTTCATTGTCTTGAAAAAGCTGTGAAATTTATTTATCTTGTCTGCTATTCTCAGTTACAGAATACCAACGCTCCTTGTTCTGTTCTAGACAGAATCTATGACCTAAGAGAAATGAGTACTGGGGAGGGGAAAGAAACTCAAACATAGTGTCTTTTTATCGGGGACAAAATACTTGTCTCCCCTTTCTTGGGAAGTTTAGGAAAGTGCTGCTTTTTATCCTTTCAATAAATATTTTTCTCTCTCTCAATTCAGACTATTAAAAATAATAAGAGGAATATAATACAACTTTAAATGAGAGTTTATACATCACATGCTTTATGACAGCTGCTTTTATTTCACTTTAGATTAACAAAGCCTTTATGTTGAGACTTTGGAGCTGACCTTACAAAGCAGCAATGCCTTTAGCCCTGACGCACATGTTTCCCATTTAATGTTTCTGAGGTAACGTTCTTTGTGAAACTGAGAGAAATGAGAAAGCAAACTTGCAGGAAAAATAGAAGCCTGAGTGTCCTCCTTTTGAACAGAATTAAAGTCAGTTTGGACACTTGAAAATATGAAGTGAGAGGCCATGGCCTTACAAAGAGTTTCTCAATGAGATCCCAAGAGTTACAATGCTCAGCTTTCCTTTAGTATGCCATAGCTCATTGTCATTTCCTCTCAAGAGGCCGCACATATTTTGCCATCTCAATTTGAAGTGAAAGGTCTCGCTTACATCAATGTTATTTCAGTTTTAACCAGCATTACTCAAGTGATTTATAAGCATACCCAACCAAAAGAGCACTGTTGTAGTTATAGCGAATGAACCTAACAGAGTTATTCTGGGGTACAGCAGAAAGGAATTTGGTCTGCCGTATTTGCAAGAGTCATGAGTTACTGTTATGCATGGAAATAGAACTAATCTTAATGACATTTTACTGTTGTCATGTTCTAGTGGCTCAACACAAGAGCAATGTACTTGCTTTTTTGTCAATAAGCTTAACAGTGCCTGCACACGAGTCCTCCATCCTGTTTTTGTTCGTAACTCCATGCATTAAAGCCTGTTCAGTATTCTTCAGCTACTGTCACAGTCACAATTTTATGCTTGAAACTCTCTATGCTCTTTCCAGTGGATGAATCTGAAACGCTGCAGATTGGAGAGTCTACAAGGTTCAAGGTGAACTGAAAAAGAGACTGACAAAGGCAGGAAAGAGCTGGAGAGGGGCACGGTTTGGTAGCCAGTGGATGCTCTTCATATCTGGGACTTTGCCCAAAGAAAAGAAAAACTGAATGCACGGGAAAAGGACAAAACCTGTATGATTCAGAGGAGAAGCTGACAAATTCAGTGCTAAAATTCCCATCTATGCTAGGGGAAGCTGAATCAAGGTTCCTGTCAACACACGGACTTTCACTGAAAGCAAGTTTCCCTTCTGAAACACTTCTGCAAAACCTTCCAACAATAATGCCACAGGATTTGCTGGAGCTGCAGCCAGTTTCCAAAGCCCAGAGACCACCCCTGCACTGTTATCTGTTATCTTTTTTGTCTTTTTCACCTTTTCTTTTTTTTAAGGGGACAAAAACTTTCTTCGTTACATCCACATTTAAGCACTTAAATTCATAATTCTAATTCAAAACTGCAACATTTGTCCCTTCCTACTGACTCAAATGAGAATTCTTGGATGCTGAGGACTTCTGGAAATTAGAGACATTATTTAGGGAGCAACACAATGAAGGAGCAGCCTACTCGGAGCACCCCTCTGTGATAGCCTTGTCCTAAGCCTGAGAAGTTCCAGCTGCTTCTTGCCCCAAGATCAATGTTAATTTTGAGAGACCCACCAGCAGCTGCACAATACCTTCTCCTAATCTTGCAAATAGTCTGAATTTACACTCCTGATATTAGGTACAAATAGGCACACAGGTTTTCTAAGCCTTCCAAAAAAAAAAAAAAAAAAAAAAAAAAAAAAGCAGCATGGTCATTTTAACTTACACTAAGCAAAGCTCTGTAATCTGACTATTTGTTTCACCAAGCTCATTTCCTCACACTTACTTATTCTTTAGACTCAGGTTAGACTCCTCCAGCCAACGAATAAGCCAGAGTCCTTCTCCTGCGTCACCCAGTCTAAATTGTCATTCAGTTCATAGCTTCAGCCCTACTTTGTTGTGCCTTTTCCTCACTAGTGCAACATTTTGTCCTCTTCTGCTGGGCCTGCTGACATGCAGCACTCCCTCATACAAAAGAACGACATGCATCTGTACTTTTCCCTTTCAGTTTAGGCAGGGTCCTGTCCCTCTGTGTCGTCCCCGTCCCCCTTTTTTTTTGTTTGTTTGTTTTTTGTTTTGTTTTACACTGTGTAAACCCAGTATTGGGAAAGAAGAAATAACAAAAGCATGCTCGTACGGTATTTTTGACAACAGATAGCTGGTATTCCTTGGCAATATTCCATGTAAGAAATTACCCTCTGCCTGTACAATCCCCCAGTTTCCTTTGATATGTTTAACTTCTTATTCGAAACTGTTGGTTTGCTGTATTTCACTGTAGACATAGCTGCACTTAAGCAACTCCAATGCCTAAATTTTTGGTTTAGTAAGTTTAGGTACATTCAGATCCAAGAAATCTGAAAGGTGAAACACTAAAAATCAGAAGTCTGCCCTCACACGTGAGTGACTAAGTACCCAATATGTCTTATTCAAATTACAGTCTGAATTACCACATCATCCTTGTACTAAGATCCAAAAAAGGCTATTTTCACCACATTACAGTCCAAATTACAATTTTTCTACCAACTTTTTGTCCATGGTTAGATACAAACTCTGGGCAAATCCCGCCTTCCTTTTCTTTTTCCTCTCTTTGTTTTCTTTAATAGCTGATCTTGTTATCATTAAATGGCATAAAACAGGCCAATATTTAGATTTCTGTTCAGTTTTCTGTGTTTGAATTGGTCATTTTGACTTCATTCTCTTTGATGTCTGGAAAATAATCTTTCTTCATACTGTTTGTGTTCAAAGGCGAAAAAAAAATCTGTGATTCTTTTGGTGTGCTATGAATAAGCATGAACATGTTGTGACAGGAAATGCATACATGCCACTACAATTAAAAAAGACTAATTTGTTAGCAATTCCGTAATATTCCCCAAATGCAGAAATTCTAAACAGTGTGAAGTCATCTGCATAACTCCTCTTCTCTTTTCAGCTGCCAGGGTCCACAAGCTGAGTCTTCCATAACAGTGATCATCATGGGGACTGAGACAGCACGCCAAATTTTGTGGACTAATATCGAATGATGCAGCGCTCGTCGGTATGATATAGCGCATATTTCATACAGCCACTGAGTCTCCCATCTACTAAAGCAGACTTTTTTTGTAAACTCCTTCCATATTATTTCTTGTGCTTTCTCAGCATGTTCTGGTAACGCCTGCCTTCCCTGACATATCCATCTGCAGAGCCCGTCAGCTCCATGGAACACCAGCGAAGTTACGTGTTCGAAGGACAGAGAAAACACAGCAAAAATGCTGCGCTTAGAGCTCTTACAGAATGACTGAAGTCTCTCTGAAGACTGAAGTCTCCCTCAGCCTCCAGTGAACCCTCTCACATGCTACCAGCAGGCAACCTATTTTCTGTCCAGAGAGCTTAAGTAATGGTATCAAAGCTGTACCAAGTTACTTTGCACAGACTTCTCCTACTTAAAAGGAAGATCTCTCCCCTACCATCTGTTTAAGGCCTGCTCCCTGTAGCAACCTATTTAACATACATTCCATAGCGCTTCACTACAGGCCTTCAGAGCCTCCTTAAGAAGCACCAAAACTCAACTAACTGTTGAATTTTGTCACTAGTTAGTCTTTTCTAAGGAAACTGATAATTTAGCCACTGAATGCTAATTGTATACATGCTAACGAGAGGATGGATTTATCCTTTCGCTAGAATAAGAATTCTCAAAAACAGTGTATAGTCCCAAACTTGCCAGAAAATAACACCAAAAGATGATCACGGGAAAGAAATTTAAGACGCAGCTCTCTGACAGATGTTAAAAACAGCACATCTTCGGCACAAATGCAGTAAGCTTATATATAATCATCCAGTTATTCAAATCTGAAACAGGAAAAACAAAAACATGGTTTCTCTTTACACCAAGATTATAAATTAAGACATCAAGATTGGGTCTTGTGAGGTTACGGAAATGCTGACAGCCGAAAGTTTTTGTTCCCGCAGTACAGTTTCCATTTTTTTTCAAAAAAAAAAAAACCCAAAAAAACAAAACCAAAAACAAAACACAAAACCAAAATCTGTTCTCTCATTTGAGACAAATACCATTTCTAAAGAAAGAATTGTGGGTGTAGACTGAAAAAAGTTAGTATTCTTTTGTCCTTCGTGGCCCATCAATGACTGTAAAATCTTAGCTGATGACAATAGGCAAGCACTGTTTGACCTATAGGTGAGCTAATATAAAAACATAAACCCACTACATAAGTTTATTTTTTGCGATTCAAAACTAAACTTTACTTGAAGCCCTGAATTATTCCTGCTGGTTCACTTAACCAGGAAAACTTCGTTAACTTACTGGGAGTGACCATTTGTTCTCTGCTATATGGCTGTCCCCTGTACACCTCCGTTCTGAGAAAAGGCCTATTGAACGTTGCATGACAACAATTTATAGCTGAATTTCCACCAGCAGTGTTGCATTTGCATTGCGCTACAGATGGAATACTCTCATCTCTCCCACAGAAGTTATTCACAGCATGATACCACATTTTAAACTCGTCTCATGGTTTAGTGCACTGTATTGTAAAATACATGAGGGAATTAACCATTTGGATAAAACCCATAGTTGACTCCATGAAGGGGACACAATAACTTACGTTATCAGAGTCCATGAACTTGATAGTGGGTTAAGTGAGGCCACACAATCATCAGCCTTCCCTTCTGACCCCAGAAGGGTCTCTGTACAGGGAGCCCAGGCCTGCATCAGAACTGGAAGCACTGGCGAGAAACAACTTTTTCCGGGATGCCAGATGTCTGATAGGGGAGGAGAAAAAAAACAACCCAAAAAAACCTTTCTTTGGGGCACAGAGGCTGCTGTCAACTAAGGAATCGAATGGATGGAAGTTATAGCCAGCTCTTCCTGGCTGGATAGACAGCCACATGGAGAAGCAAACAAGCAAAGCCTAGATGGGGAGGGAGGCAGGTGGAGGGGGGAGGCCTCCTCATCGAGACTTTGAGGACCTGAAGGAACAGTGTATTAATTGAATTTGTAGTGGCAAACTGGTTTGCAGACATTAAGGAAAAAAAACAAAGCCAATAAACAATGTAAACTGACTTCTGAAAACTTCCTTCTGGTTTCTGTTTGTTTCTTCGTGTATCCTTAATACCCTTAAAATTTCCAGCCTTTACATTTTGGTGACTTAACCAGGTGAGGTATATGACACCAGAAGGAACTGGGTTCACATTTCCTGTGTGCCCTGCGGAGTGCTAGACCTGGGGCTGCTTGTATCTGAAGATACTTGACAGAAGACTTCCTCTGTGTGCAGCTGATGAAGTCTGCCAAGCAGTGACGTAACAACTGTGGAGGAACCCAGGGAAAAAAATCCAACCAACCTGCAACTTCTCAGCCCTCTGCTGTACCTGAAGCTCGAGTGCGACTTCCATTGCTCCTAATTATGTCAGTGCTCACTGGGACAAGGCTTTGGGTCTGCAGCGTTTGTACAGACTTTTATTTTTCTTGTCTATACCTTCAAAACTTTAATTTCTGGGGGGCAAGTGGTGATGCAGCTCTGTATTTTGCATCAACAACAGGCAGACTTCCAGCCACTTATTAAGATAATAGTCTATCACACTTCAAGCCCTCAAAGATCCTAAACACATTCCACAATTTATAGAGGTATCATATTCCTGAATGCAGCCCTTTACAGATGCTACAACACACACAGCATTGAAGAGAGGAAGTATTCCGATTTCTTAAATCCTTTCCACTGTGTAAAGCAGGCGGAGATTTTTGACCCTTTTGTCCCCTCATGCAGAAAGAACACTGATTCAAAAAGCTCCAACTTCACAGTATTTTGTGACAGTTGATATTGGAAAGTTAAAGCATTGGGGTTAACTACCAAGTCTGGGGCTCACAGTCCCAAACCACACACCAGCTTTATAACCATATACTTTACGCCCTTTCCTTATACACACTTTTCAGAATTTTAATAAACCATCTACAGCAATTCCACTTTTCCAAATAATTGCTTCGCCAAAACAAGCCACGCTGGCTTCTAAGACAACTTTTACAGCATAACTCTTGACATTACACGTTCAATGGCTTGACATCATGAAATATATTGGAAGATTCCTCAGATTCAGCTTGTTTGGAATGTTTTAAAACATAAAAAGCATCTGTTCAGGCTTGATGTCCACAAGCTATCACAGAATGACAGAAAGGTCAAAGTTGGAAAGGACCTCTGGAGATCATCTAGTCCAACCCCCCTGCCACAGCAGGGACACCTACAGCAGTTGCACAGGACGGTGTCCAGGCGGGTTCTGAATGTCTCCAGCGTGGGAGACTCCACCACCTCTCTGGGCAGCCTGTGCCAGTGCTCTGCCACCCTCAAAGGAAAGAAGTCCCTCCTCATGTTTAGATGGAGCTTCCTATGTTCAAGTTTGTGCCCGTTACCTCACGATTATCATGAAAGTGTAGTATTTCCAATTAGTATTCCACTTTCTTAAACTTATATTTTTAAGAAACGCTCTTTGCAACTGAGTGTATTGCCTTTAAAGCGTAGGCATATGGAAAGATGACGAAAGATTCACAACCAGAATTACACATAAACATATTAAGTTGTTAGTTATTTGGGTATTTTGAGAGAAGTTCTTAACATGTGTTGTATCAATAGAAATACAAACACCCTGCAAAACCTGGAAAATAGGAAAATGAAGGAACTGAGTACTAAATCTGTCCTGAATACACAGGGACATCCAAGTTATTGATCAGAAAGGTGTCATTTTTACACATTCTTGAGTTAGAATGTCAGGAATACAGAGCATATATAGTTCCACGAAACATCTCTTAAGGATTAGAGTGCATAAGAGTACCAGTGTGACCAGTCCAACCCTGTGTATCAGTGCAACTTCTGTGGTTATTAGTGTTACAACGATTATAACCTTTCCAGGCATCATGGGAATGTTTTTGGAAAGTATGTCTTAAGTCATTTGGGTCCCTACGGAGCATTTTACAATACGATAAAAATACAATGCAATCAATGCTGTTATTGCCCTACAGAAATCAGTTGCCTTCAGCTAAATCAGTCCCACTACACACCTTCAAATGAGGTGAATACTGCCCATACTATTTAGAGGAAGGAAACTGAGAAATTGTGCAGCTTCTCAGAATAAGGGAATGAGCATTACAGAAATAGCAGCCAGATATGGGTTTTCTGAGCTCCCAGATATGTTCTCCATTCGCAGGACTTTTGCCCCAGGGGCAAAATGTTTTTACACAGGTGGATGAATTTTGAGGCTAATCAAAAGAAGGTGAATGACTACGGTCCCCTGACTCATGTTGTCACAACAGAAGATGCATGTGGCCAGCCGCAGAGTTCATCCAGCTAAGTATGTGTAAGGGAAAAAGGATTCTTCCTTAAGTCTGTATTTTCATATGTTCTGATTATTGTTTCTTTCCCAAATATATGCCTTTGAAATCAACAGTTTATGATTTTGGGGTTTTGTTGTTGGGTTTTCATGTGGTTGTTTGGTTTTTTTTGATTGTTTTGTTTTTTTACTATCATTTATGTATGTATACTCACAATATCACCTTTATTTCTTTAGATATCTTGCATATTTCACATGAACAGACACAAACATGTCAGCCTTGTGGCAACCTCCTATGGCCAAACCTGTGCACTAGTGACTTATGTCCAACATTTACACTAGAGAAAAATATATCCTGGCAACATGGATGGAAAGAAGACATGCTAAATATCACTAAGTAATCTGCTCAAGATACAGTATAGCACAATATGGTATATTAAGATTATTCCTTGCATATTAAAAAAGTAATATTTTTCACATGGCATCATGTAATTAAATTGGAGAAGGTGGGGTTAGTAAGAGAATTAAGAAACTGGTAGCCTGTAACAGTAAGTGTGAGATGCCCTATTTTACAGTGCATCCCCCAGCGTTTTGAATAGCCACGTCACACCAAACCATGCCAACAGGAAACAAGATGACACTCTGCTCCTGCGGCTTGTTAGTGTTAGGTTAATGATTGGAGTAGATGATCTTACAGGTCTTTTCCAGCCTAGGAGATTCTGTGATTCTGTTCTCAGTGCACTGAGAAGCAGAGTGCTAAGAACAACATTCCTGCCAACTGAAGAGACACAATATTCCACAGCAGAGACTTACCAGATCAGCATGTCAAAGATACTGGTTTCTAATTTGAAGTTGTCTATTTTTGTAGAGGATGAAGGAAAAGGATATCTTTTGGATCTTGGTAATTCAGTGAGAGAACGGGGGGGGGGGGGGGGGAAGTCTGGCTGATGTTCTCACTGTGCCGATAGTTCTGCTCAATCTCTTTTTAAACATACAGCAGGTCCTTGAACTGCCTTTCTCCCAGCAGTATTTGCCCTGAACCCATAATCTGCTGTAAGAAGTCCAATGGGAACCTGAGGAGGTGGTTCCACAATTATACAAACAGACATTGTCCGAAAGCTGGTACAATTCCAGCATTACTTTACAGCTGTACCACACCTCCTTCCCCCTTAGCAATGCCAATGTAGTAGCACATAACCTACACAGCCAACTACACTGCAAAGAGAAACATGATTGCTGACAATTGCTTACTTTTGTTCAAAAAATACAATAAGGATTGGATTAAGCAAAGGAAAAAAATAATGATCTGTTTTAAGGAAACATTAGCATATCTTATGTGTGTTTCTTTAGGATCAGCACAGAAGTTTTTGTTGTGAATGCAGTCAAAAAGGAGCAGAGCATCACCAGATTCGTCCTATCTCTCTCTCAGCAGAGACATGCTTGGCGTTTCTTAGAAATTACACATCTAAGAGAACTACAGCCACACTGACTACATGGACTGCATACCTTCCTGGATTTCTCATGTTGTTTGGGAAGGCTAAGAGCCTGCCTCCATGTGTGGCAATCCATAAAATGGCCTCACTGGGTTTTTTTTAAGTAAGAGAAATTCATCAAAGCACATCTTAAATTACTTATTATGGCATCATCTTGGGCTAAAATGAGAGCCCACATGAGGAAAGAAGCTGTAAGGGATGGGAAGGCGTGGGAACTGAAAGATGACACATGGTAAGAGATGCCATGTGCCTAAAGAGAAACTATGCTGTTTCAGCGTACAAGATGTAGCCTGCTTGGTATACCCTAACCAGCATAACAGAAAGCTTGTTTAGGGTACGTGCAAACCAACCGGGTGATCACAGGGACTACAATAGAACAGCAGCTGACACAGTAATGTGACTAAGATGCATTGCAATTCTACTTAACTCTGTAGATATATACAAATCCAACGGTTACCAGCAAATGATTTTAGCCTTGGTTTTTCAAAGACAACTAAAGAAGCTGATACCCAAACGCTGCTTATTTTCAATCAGATTAGGGGCCTTCCTTTCTTTAGATTCTTGACAATTCCTCACCAGACTTGCTTGGTATTTCTACGGGAGCAGTATAAGGCTTCCTTTATCAGTTACAGGAAGCCTTCCTGCCTGCCAACCTGTAATAGGCTCAGTTTTGTTTTTTTCACTTTGCCATATTAAAAAAAAAAAGTTAAATAAAACCAAAGAAAACAAAAAAATTGCTTACCCACTGTCAGTGAGCAGTGCTAAAAAGCATCCAAGGCAATTTTGTTGTACTCCGTGCTTGTTCTTTGCAAATTCATACTCTGACAGTTGATTTTAAGATCTCATATTCAAAACCCCATAATAAACATCACGAACTCAACTTGAAATGAAAACAAAGGTCTTGATTAGAAAAATAATCATACAAGGGACAGTAAATAACACTTCCATTTTCTTAACTGCTACCTTTCCATTACTGCTGTTCAAATTCATCAAGGTGCTATGCTGCCTGTATTTTATATATTAAGTAAAAAGTGTTTCTTGTGACAAAGGAGAGATAAATGTTCTTTCTATTTCTTATTTCAGGAGATGCTTGAAGACTCCTGTAATTATTCTATATTTTCTAATGCTCTAGCTCATTTCTGACCTGGTATTTTATTTCAGCATAGGACTCCAGAGCAAGGGGACCCCAGCTGCGTTTTACAGTACCTGTGGAGCAGGCTGATACTGCCACCTTGGGGAGGACTCTTTCCACATACTATGAGGAGCCTAAGCAAATGTCATATAAATCAGTTTGATTTTTTCCCCTGTCATATCCTCCCAGGAAGACAACTTCTTAAAATCCTCTGCCCGTGCTGTTGTAAGACCTTCCAGATGTGTCCCAACTCAGACTGTTTTACATTCATAGTACTGGAAAGAAATGCATTTTTTTGTTGGCAAGTCTGCTTAGCCAAGTTTTAGATATCATTTAAGCAGTGTCTCATTTACACTGCTCTTAATTTTAAGGCCATCTTGCCATCATAAAAGCCCTGTTTTGCATCCAGCTGGGCAAGCTGTGTTTTGCTCCCCTGCTTCTGGGATTATAGTTTTCCTGGTAGTCTAAATCCTTGTCTATGCACAGCTTAAATTATCTCCTTGCCAGGCTACTGGCTCAGTTGGATGCGACTGCCAGGACATATACTGCCTCCGATGTCATGAGAGGTATTACTGTGCATAGGAACAGTTTGATGAAAAGTACGGAGCTAGACTGCGACAATTTAAGCAAAGTCAAGGAAGCATCTGGATTTTATCTTCACAATATCCATAGCTTTACGAGACTGACCTACCCTTTTGCTTTGCGAGTGAGTCACCCCCCCCCATCCAGTCGTCTTTGAATTTGTATCCACTAGCAAATGAAGGAACCTTGCTGTACACTCTATCTATAAATATGCCTAGAGACAAAGGCTGTGCACAGCACTGAGCCACAAGGCTTTTCACAGTGGAAACTATCAATAGTTGCCTTGGCTACACGTACGATACAGGAAAAGATTTAATGTCTCACCTCTCACCAGAACAGGCAGGCTCGAGAGAAGGGAGCTGCCTGAAAGCAACTAACTTGTCTATGTGCTCTTAAAAACATACAGCAACAAAATTATCACGCAGCCATCTACAGCCAAGCAACTCAAACGATGAACTCATTCCTGATGAGTGATGTGGATTTACGCCGAGGAGACTGAGGGCACCATTAGCTCCTACGTTCTGCCAAAGCACTGGCGGTGCCTGTGGCACCACAGTGAGAGACAACAGGCTTCTAGAGGAATTGAAGTCTCACTCCACTGTTGTGGCAGGCACGAAGAGCCCTGGTACTGCAGTAAACCAATACTTACAGGCTCCCACATACAGCTACATTTTGGATGACAATGTCCCCAGCAGGACTGGGCTCTGGAAAGCACCTTCCTGTTCCTCCCACCACAGACAGCCTACGTACCAGATTCTTGTTCTCACTGTAACGACACATATCTTAAAACCCTTGGAGTGTCTCCACACACCTGGGGTTTACTGTCAGAGAGGTGGCTTATCTAAACTTCTCCGTGTGAACAGACAAGAAGGGCTCACTCCACTCTTTCACTCTATTACTAGAACCTGGTCATTAAAGCACAAATTTGCATTTATTTTCCACTAAGGCAGAGGAGTTCAGTTACTTTCCTACTTGTGGGAAATTGTCTAAAAAGCCAGTGACAGGTCCTTTCCAGACGATCCTTTTATCCCTAGTTTTAATGCTACTATAGCATGGCAAAGAATGATGCTTGCAAGAGAAATGTATCAAGCTATCGAGCCAACAGCTAACACACATGACTGGCAGTGGTGCAAGCCTTTGGTTTTCTTCCTGATTCACAACTAATTTCTGTATTTTAACCCATTTTTTTGATTGTTTTCATCCATCTTTGTCAGGCAAACAGCTTTACATCTGCGTATGGTTTACGTTGTGCTTTGAAAATATTGCAATTACTAATTCATTGCAATAATCAGAGAAAGTACATATGCTCTTCGCATGCATATATAAATACACATTCAAGAACATGCAACACAAAGTAATCCCAGTACCTCCATTATCACTCTCACATTTAACTGCTGGTAGAACTCAACTAACTTTCAAAAATATCAGCTTTCATACAATCACTAAAGTGATTGCAGAAACTGTATCTGCAGCTAAGTTGTAAAAATTCAACAGTGCCAATTACTGGCCAAACATATCCAATTGGAAGAGGATCTATCAGTAATAATTAACCAGATTAATGTGTACGTAACAGGCAGCATGGTACACTGCTGCTGTTAGTTTCAAAGTTCACATACGAACTTCTTTTTATACTGCACACATGGTTTATGAATGAAGTCTGAATGAAAGAGGAGTTTAAGGGAAAATAAGGTAAGTGACATAATATGAAATTAATTTAAGTATTTAAGCATAGACTGCTTACAGGAAAAAGAAAAAGAACAAATCCTCGGTCATGATTTAAAAAAAGGAATTCACAAATGCATGACCACGTTATATTATTATGCTACAGAAAAAGAATACAATGCACATCTAAACTGATGGATAACTGATGACAGCCATTTCATAACATGCCTCTTTTGAAAGGTATTCTTAAAAAAAAAGGAAACTGATCATTGAAAAATCCACTGTGAATTCAGTAAGGAAGATCATGATGTACAGTATTCAATGTTGCTTGGAACAAAATTAGTATGTTAATAGCTCTTGCATGTTTGGCTTTCAAAAGATTGATTTGGGCATGGATTTAATATGAGGGAGAAAGCTTGAACTACACATGCAAGAGTCTAAATAAATTTATCACAGGAAACCCCATTCTAAAATTACCCACGATCTCTCTATCAGTACCTAAACATTGTATCTTAAAAAAAATAATAATACCTTTATGAAGTTTAGGTGTTACTGATAACTTAAAATCAACAACTACTTTGCCAATATGATTTTCCATCTGAAACACCTCTGAATTTATTTAATCAACCAGTATTCCTGTTAGACGATTAGTGTGCACCAAAAACCTTCAGATACTGGTTTACAGAAAAGCGCAAAGAGAATGAGAAGGCTTCTTTATGAACAATTATAGTAACTGGAAACAACACTTAGCGACCTCCCCTCTCCATCCACCAGTCTATGCTTCTCTTTTCCACTAACTGTGCTGTAAGTCTAAAAGTTTGTACAGTATTCATTTCCAAAGCCTCGATTTCATATCAGGTTAGAACCTGCAGCACTGGCCATTTCAACTCTTCTTTTTTTCATTAAGGCATACTTTCTTATATTTATCAGCATCAGAAAGCCCTTTCGGATTACTGTCTATTTCAACTTTAGTGGTAGCTGATGAAAGACGTATTCTAAGCTGTTCTCTGCTGTGAAAACGTGCTCCTTTAAAAGCTACTTCTCCCTGACTATCCTTTGTTTTCCCCCCCAAGAAACAAGATTTACTTCCTGAAACATGGTCACTTAATAACAGCAGCAGCTATTTGTCACCATTCTCTTCTTCCTCCCCTAGTTTTCCTCCTTTTTGTAATCTACTCTGCCTGCATGCCAATGCTGTTTTCCACGGGTGTTTCCCAGCTCCTCCCTTCCCTGTTGCCTCCTTAGCTTTATCTGCTTTACTTGTTCCTAAAACTCTTCTCACATCCAGTTCTTTCCCAGCTCTTCAGTTTCTGCCAGTGTAGGAGCGCAGCCTGTTTGGTTCTCTTGTGTCTGTGACACCTTCCATGGGGTCTTGTTATTCCTAAGCAACAGACTGGAAAGGACAGCAAAGATCCGTCCTTGGATCAGACAGAGGTATATGTGCTGTACTGAATGTTTAGCTACACCACACACTCCTTAAAACATTTCAGGCAGGGAATGACACTCAAAAGACCTTGAATTTTCTAATTTTTCCTGGATTTTTTTTTTTTTTTAATGTTATCTGAAATGGCTCATGTTATTTGTTCTTCACTTGGTGACAGGTTTGTGGATAAAAGCATAGACAATGGAAGACAGCAGTGAGATGACCATCAACCTTGTTGTCCTTGGAAGAACTCAGACTGGCAAAAGCGCTGCTGGGAACAGCCTGCTGGGCAGCTCAGACTTTGAGAGTCATTGCTCCCCAAACTCTGTGACCACATGCTGCAGCCTTGGATGCAGCTGCCGCATTTCGGGGATTATACGAAGAAATGGCTGTGAGCTAGCTCTCCGTGTTCGAGTGCTTGACACTCCAAGCTACCCTCACAGCGGTCTGAGCAAAGAGCAGGTGAGAGACACCGTGAGATCAGCCCTGGCTCAGCACTTCAGGGAGGAAGGCCTGCATCTAGCTCTCTTGGTCCTGAGGGCTGACTTGCCTCTGTGTCCGGATGAAAGCGACCACACAGTGGAGTTCATCCAGGTAACAAACAAATAAATAGAAGCCTCTGCCCTAACAGCAACTCTTTTGTCTTCAGGTGACAATAGCTATGGAAGAATTGGTTGCAAAACTGAAAGAGAGAAGTGCAGCTGAAAAGTGGAACTCCTCCCAGCCCAGCAGTTGAAATGCACCATTCACAACTCCAACACCACGCACCACAGCTGCACTTACCACACTAAACCTGAGAGGAGAGAAGCAGGAACTGCTCTCTTCTGTACGTGGGCTGGGAACAAATGAATTTAGGAACCAAATTTACCTATCAAAGTAAGCGTTTCCCTCAGAAATTACAGTTAATGCTTTATCATGAGAGATGTACCTTGTTGAAGAGAAATGCTATTTAAAGCAAGCAAAAGTCAGGTTACCTCCCTCTCCTGCACTCCATATAGGATCAAAGCAGAGAGCGACAGGTCCAAAAATCACACAGAAAATCTGACTGACCTGGGACAAGGATGTTTAGCCCTGTCCTGCACCACCAATACTGCTGTATCAAGAGAAAATAACTGGAAAGTTACCATAAATTTACTCTGGCTAAAGAAAATTTCTAGCATGACTGACTTGAAGCAAATATTTTGCAGCTCCTGAGAGAAAAAAAATTTTTTGCAAGTAGGCAAGATATGTGGAGAGAGACATTGAAAAGGAATGGCTTTCTTTTCAGTTGGAGATTTCACATTACCATGTATACTTATCTTTGGAGAAGGGGGAAAATAAAAAAGGAAATAAAAAAAAAGAAAAAGAGCAAACAGCTATTGCTCAGTTTATCTATCTGATCAGATGAACCAGGTCTGTATGATTTACAAAGAAACAAAGCGTACGATTTATGAAGAAACAAAGGGGTTCAGTTATTGCCAAAGTCTGTACATTATACTTTGCAGCTGTCTTACACTGATGAACTTTCTAAAAATCTTTAGGACTGAAAAGGAATTCCTGGTCCATCGAGTTTTATCACCTGCTGTAACTGATACTATCTAAATATATAATACACATGTAGATAAAAATATACCAATATATAAAAATAGCTTTCAAAATGTGTTTGATTTTCTCTCCTGTTCTTTCCAATTACTCTCTCTTAGCAGGCTGCTCCTCACTTTTCCAGTAGTTTGAGAGTTGGTTCTAATTTCAACACACTCTTACTCATTGTCAGTTTACACACATTTGTTGTCAGTGTTACCCTTTTTCCTTACACAGTTCTCTATCCCTCTATACTTCATGGTATTTAAGAGAAAGCAGTATTTACTCAAAATATTTTTACTCTAGGACAATGAGAAATCATCATGCTTCTAGTTTGAGACTGTTTTGGATCAAGTCCATGTGGGCATTAAAAGCATAAGAGATGCCACCGTGCCTTTCCTCTTTAAATGGAGCTTTAAAACCCCTACTGGCAAGGAAATAAAGCATGTTTAAAAATAATCAGAAAGCAATACTTACTTCTGCTTCATGATTACAACTGGGTCTCATCTTAGATAATGGTTGGGTTTTTATTTATTTTTCCCTTAAAAGACCAGATGCTGTGATTTCATCAGCCACAAACAAATAGGGCAGGACAACTGCCTGGGTGCCAGGAATGTGAACAGGAAGGGTTATATTTCAGTGTGTCATTCCAGGAAGACATTAGCATGAAGATTACCTTTAGCAATCAGGAGTTTTCACAATAATCCTCTGCAAATTAGGGATGGCATATCAACGAAGATGGCTTTTAAATCTCTCTGGATTTTTTTTTTTTAATTTCAATAACATTGGCTAATGAATTGAGAGAGTGGCAGATATTGATTTCAGAACTAACATTAGCATTGACTTTGAGTCCTCAGCAAATCAATGCACTATCCTCTCTCTCCAAAACAGATAACCCAACACTTTCTTAGACAGCTTATACCAAAATTTTGTACGGGTTTAATTTTTTTTCATCCCTACTGTCTAAAACAGATTAGTCACTATCAATACACCAGGTTTTTCTAACTCCCTGCTTATCTTGGAATTAGAAAGATATCCTTTAAAGCAGTTTTTTTTACACCTTGGTATTTAGGTGACAGAGTTCAGATCACTGCAAAGCGGACTTTATTACCAAAGTAGGCTTCCTTTCACACACAGGAGTTAGCGTGATTGCACTAAAGTTGTAATTTCATTTATATTCTGTAAATGAAAGCTCAATCTCTCATTCATATTAAAGTTTTCTGTAGTCTTTGACAAAAAAAATAGCTTGTTTTCTCCATTCCCCTCCATCAGATGAACCACCGCAGTTAAAGACAAACTCTCTGGCCCATCACCTAGGTTGATACGTTTGATTTGTGTTTTTCCTGAATTGCTGAAAAGAGTGCAGTTTTATGGGATACAGCTCGAATTGCAGTTGGAGTTACACAGAAATTAATGATTTATTTTTTTCAACACAAGGCGATTTGGTGATTTTTTTAAAAAAAAATTTCAAAGAGCTGTAAAAAGTGTAGAAATATAGGTATGTGGAAACTACCGATGTACACTAACATGTGACATAGATAAACAACTATTTTTCCTTATGTATACAGACATTTTTTAACTGGATAAATTCTATTAACATCTGTAGTAAAAGAACAGAGAACTACTAGTACTGCACAACCACATATTTCCACTGAAAGTGGATGTCAATGTCTTGGGAAGGTGAAAAACCCCAGAAATTTCAGCAACTCAGATAGCACAAACTGGATTACTGCCAGGAAAAGAACATATAACTGGCCTGTTATTGTATAAATATATGAGGTGGGAGTGGGGAAAAGGAACAAGAAGGGATAACTATTTCAGATTTGTTTTTCATTACAGGAACTTCTGGGTCCCACATGGAAGGATTTCACTGCAGTTCTACTTACTCATGCAGACAAGGCAGAAGAAGCTGGATTCAGTGAGGAAGCATACTTGCACAGTGCCTCAAGTACCCTGTTGTCACTTTTGAGCTCAGTACAACATAAATACATTTTCCTAGACAACCAGAAGAGCATAATTAAAGAGGAAAGAGCTATTGTCTTAAGAAAGCTCTTGAATTTTATAAGACAAAATAATTATCAAGTGCTTCTACTTAAACACAGCAAGGAATAAATATAGCTTTCAGGTGCTCGTTTGTCTATTTTCTATGGTAGGTAATATTTAATAGAAATAAAAGAGTAGAAGCCGTCAACTGGAAAATTCCACATCCATACCAAATACCTTTGAACACAGAGTTGGAAATATCTCTTTAGATTACCAAACTACTTGCCCTTCATAAAGTACCTCACACTACTGCATCCAGAATCCTAGCTTCAACCACAAAATCAGAACAAGCTAGTGCCCTAAATCACACTCCTAATACATACGGAGTCACAAATGAGATTTTACGCTACACCAGATTGTATATTACAATTCATACAAAACACAGATCTGGAAGAAAAAAAACAAAACCAACTAAAAAATGCATATGAACTTAGACTGTACGGGAGCCTCTTTGTTTAATTCTTCAAGCTTTCATAAGTTCCTCTGAATTCTAAAGTCTGTACAGAGCTTTCCAGTATTGAAGCTAAGATTTAACTACTGTAAAAGTATTTCCTTGCCTTGATTCAGATTAGTTAGAATTGAGATTCTGAACTTCAATAATTTTGTTTAATAAGACATTATTGGCTATCTAGTTTACAAGGCAGATAAAATAGCTCCTATGTGCTTAATGCTATTTGGCACATTTCAAAGAATTAATTACTAATGCTTATTCCCAGATGCATGAAAAATTAACACAGTTTATAGACACATACAAAATTCATTCAAAAAAAAAAAAACCTGTTCATCTTTTCTCTTGTGCCTGTTCCTTTTAATTTTGTATCATTGTCATTTTGCTTTCTCTCCCAGTTTGCTGGATGAAGTTCAAAGCCTGCAAAATTCAGAGTGGCTAATTTTTTTTTATTTCTGTGGTTAAAAAAAGAGCTTACTGTTTCAGTGGTTAGACAGTAACCACTTAAATATTATATGCCAAAATATCTGAAGTATCTCTAAATAGTTACTTAACGGGTTTATTCGTAAATTGATCTAAAATAGTTATTTTCAGATTATTAAAAGGCAGGAGTTAAAAGTAATTTGAGGCTATTACCACAGCAACTACGACTACTTGTACTACATTATTATGGAATAATTCTAGTTGTAAAAACTGAAGAAGCTATTTCTGTTAAAACCAAAGCATCTTTTGTATAAAATATCATTTCACAAAATACATTAAAACAAAAAAATAAACTCACTTTATACTGGTTTGGGCATTGGAAACATTTTGTTTTGGGTAGTATTTGACTAGCTCTGACAATCTATTTGCTATGTACCCTTTCTGAGTCCTATCTATCCTTTGGAAGGAAGTATCTAGGTGGACCAGATAAAGAACTATTTTAGCAAAGTGACAGCTTTGAACTTACTGACATTGTAACAGTTTAGCTGTGGGACATGAAAGTATGTCCATTTGTATATCTTTGGGTATAAAGGGCCATAGTTTAATCTTCCCACTACAATTGTCTGCAGACTACTGAGACAACACAGCCAAGAACAAAGTTGGAGAGGCTTACAATATATCTGGAAACTGCTTGGAAGAAGAGGAGAAAAACTATTAAAAGGTGACGAGAAGAATGAAGACTGTTGTGGTCATCACTGACCAACTACTAGTCCTGCACCTCTTGAAGAACAGTTAGTACATACGGAACACAGCAGAAATTTTTCCTTATTGAGATGCTCTTGCTCCATAGATCCTCTAAACCTTCTAGCTGGCCAGAAAATATGCTTGCCTGCATGTAGTTCAACCATGAAGAAGCCTTGGCAATTAAGTCTTGAGCACTGAGTGGTTAATGACTGCTGACAACACTTAACCTCAAGGACAGTAAGCATGGTAAATGAGTGAATTGTGAAAATGCTGGAGGCATAACACGTTCTGTACCTCTGGAAGAGGAGTCAAACAAAAAAAGTATTAACCGTGCATTTCAGAGGAGTAACATATTCATGTTTTTTATTCTGCTTGCATTACTTCCCATTTCAACAGCTGAAAAAGCTTTTAATAACCATTTATTTATTTAATTCCACTGTTTGCCATGGTCTCTGCCCTGCAGACTCCTTTCCCTTTCACTTCAAATGGAACTCCTTTGTACGTAGCAACACACTGGTCATTGGTATGAAGATCAGGTTGGATTTGCTCCCAAATCTTCTTCTTGGGATTAAGTTCCTTCTCAGGATCTCCTGTTTCAAAACAAAGAATAATTTAATAGCACACAACACAGAATGCAGCGCAAGAGTTCTATGTATGTACATATCTGTGACAGCCCAGATAGCATCACTGCACACACTTTATAGGGGAAAAAAAACATTACCTGCGACTCTCAAAATGAAAACTTTAATCGGAATTAGGGAAACGTCTAGGAAATGTCTCCAGAGCCTCTCTCAAAATGCTGATCTTTCAGGGGAAAAAGGTTGTAAGTAACAGACCACTAATACTGTGAAAAGGAAGAAATCAAACCATTGGTAGTTTTTGGTTTACAAAATTTACTAGAGACCAAAAGGATTCCTAAGAATGAAGGAGATGGTGAGTAGTGTATTTCTGTGGTCCACAAGACACAGGTTTGTCGGCATCATAAGTTCAGGAATTAATGAATTTTTACAAGCAATTAATATTAAGTGAATTTGGCAAGCACCCTTACAGTTGAGAAATATTGAACTTAGACAAGAATAGTCCAAAATTAGGATACTGACATATAATTTTAGCCCCAATTTTCAACACTGTTGTGCTACTTTTTGTACTATTTGATGACAAGCTCTGGTGCCTAAAACAGCATAAGCTTTAGAGGTCAGCTTGTATTTCAGCAATTATGGCCTCAAGTCTCAATTCCCTGTTTCTATGTGTACACCATGATAAACTGCCTACGCCCTAGAGGTGCTGACAGTCTCACAACATTAGCAAATCTGACTATTTAAGGATCTCTAATGACCACAAAATGGAGATTTCTTCTACTAATGTTTTGAAATACTGTTAACAAATGACATAGAATAGTGAAGTATTTCAGTCATATTTTTCCTATTTTGAAATAGGCAAGAAATACAAAGTCTAGGAACAAAACAACCAAGCTAAATAAACTGTCTTGCTGTAAACATTTATACTGATAAACTACTTCCTGCTGATACAATCTAGACAAAGCAAGACAACCAATTCACTGTACAATTATTTTCTGTTCAAAAGTCAAGTAAATTTACTCTCTTAATTCTAATACATCACAGATTCTCTTAAAAGAGATTTCATTTAAAAAGTTATTTAATCATAACACTGTTGGGTGCTCTTGACCTCTTGTGCGTAACACAGGCAGGACAAATTTAAAAAACCACAATGCTTATTTTAAATATAATTAGAGCACATTTAAATGCTAAAAGGAATCCCATACTATTTCATTGTCGATACACTATATATACACATATATATAGGTATATCAATATATATCTGTTTTTACTTGGTTGGAGTGCCATATGGGCATCATTTTGCTCAAACTATTAAAATCTTAAGTTTCAGAACAAGCAAGAATCAAAAAAGAAATCCCAGTAAACAGGTCCTCCTTGATATCCTCTCAGAAGAGCCAGGAGTTTCTAAAGGAAAATGACAAGCTCTCCAAGTGAGCATAATGTCAAGTACTCTCATCTTCCACACTACTAAGCGTCCCCAAATGTTCAGGAAGAAAAATTATTACAGCTACAGGGATTTTAATGTATGTGTTTCTAGTAGCTGGTTGAAATTCATTTCGGCTTGGTATACTCCTGACTGGCTGACCAACATGCAGTTATATGAACTACTGTCATTCCAGGTTGCCTTATTGTTTTTCCTCCTTTAAATGTTTTCAATGGTTCAATCTACTCACGTTCTCAATGCTTGCAAAAGTAAGTTACTTCTGCCTGTACACAGGTCTAACTTTGGTAGCTTCTGTAGCTGTAACTGTGTAAGAGAAGCAGACCAGGCCAGATTTCTCTGTTAAGCAGGCTAGCTTTGCCAGAGCAAGATTCAATAATGCAGTCGAGTTATTTCACATCAACAGTGCACTTAATATTAAAAAGAAAAATCCATTAATAAATTAAACATTTAGAGCTAATTGTGCATTTTCACAAAAATAAAAATCCTGCTCAATGCTCAAGTTCATGAACAGACTTGGATTTAAACCAAAATGAATGCATATGAACTAATAAAATCATTAAACAGAATGTTAAATGATCCATTGTGCATTTCCTTCCCCCTCCTCAAATATAAAAAGCAAGTGAATTTTTTCAGTAAGAAAAAAACCTGACTTTTATTATAAAAAACACGCTTTGGATGTTAATAAGTTTCTTTGGAATCCTTCAAGCTCCCTTGGGATCTGTGGTGAGCTCATATTAGATTAGTATAGGCACCGATTTTAAATACTAACAGAGCTTTAGGCTGTGCATTTTCCTGTGACTTCTCCTCATTGCATTCCTTCTTCCCAGAAAATATTCTTTAGAAGAATTTCTATAAATAAAATAAATTTAAACTTGCAATGGTTTAATGAGCTTCCCACTCTCTACATAAGAAGAGCCAAATAAGAGGTCCCAAAGTTTGTTAAACATGACATTCGGTCTAGCAGTTTTCGGGGGGAGAGAGGGGGCGGACAATGACAGGACACACCAAAATCACCAGAAGTTGTTAGTCACTTGGACAAGCAGGTAAATGGCAACAATCTTGGTCTCTAACTAAAAGAAATTTACAAAAAACCCTAAAGCAAACCAAAACCTACCAACAAACAATATTAATATCTTAGTTTGCAAAGGCAACACACAAAGGACAAATATGCAACAAGTTACAGAAGCAGATGTCTGAATGATTTTGTAAGTCTCCATCCATCAACACTATTTTTCTTGCTTTTTCCTGCTCACTTCAAAGATAATAAAATGAAACATCTTAAAATTCTTTTAAATAAGCATTATGTAACTAGAAGATACATCACACTACTTCGCACTATTAAGCATTAGGTATATTTTCAAAGTCAATGATTAGCTTTAATCTCACACCTAAGAATTTTCCTGAGAAGCTATTTATGAAACATTAGGTAACAGCTGCCGTATTTCAGACTACAATCTATAGCCCTAGATGTATACACTTTCCAAAGGGATTGTAAAAGCCTTAATTTGGCACTTATCAGAGCTCCATGTCTTTTGCTCCCTGTCAGAAGGAAACCGATATAAAGCATACAAAACCTTGTATCATAGGCTGCAGGTCATAACTTTAGAACTAGTACAACTTTAACACCACTTTTAGCTTATTAACTTAGTCTTTTAAGAATCAAAATGTCAACAGAATATCTGTATGCCTTAACACCTGGGAATAATTTTAAAACAAATGTTTCATAACTGATTTGCACTAGAAAAAGCTTTTTGCAACTGTAACCATGGAGTGAAATAGTTTAATTATTTTGAGAAAGCTGACCTCATTAATCATGTGCAAGAAAAGATATGCTGGCTAACAGAGAATAGCACTCCTACCAGCTCTCATATTATTTTTTAATGCCAGGGATATGAAGTTACTTGAGATATAAATTTGGAGTAAGGTTATGTCTTCGACAAAAACAAACAAAAGAGACCCTCCACCCCTCAAAAAAGCCACACGCCCAGGCTGACTTGTACACCATTTTGCAGGGTTTATGCACTAGAAGGGTATACTCTACAGTTTGATGCTCTCTCTTGCATATCCACAGCAACAGAAAGCAATATGAGTGTATCCTTGCATGTAACAGATGTCACATATCCAACATTGAAGCTATCTTTACTCACAGATATGTGATAACGACTAGAAGTTATGAGTTGGTATTCCTACAATTTGGTAAATGCAATTGCTGAAGCCTTTCAGATTTCAGTACAATTTACCAGTTTCTGCATCTCAACTAGCAAGCCTGGTATATTTTTAATACAGAAAACTAAAAATGAAAAAAATGCTGCAAGACTGATTTCTTTCTTAAACACTTCTAAAATAAAAATATTATTTTAAAATATTTTCAGAGCACTAAATCACAGCAAGCTGAGCTTTCCTCCTGTTTCTAAAACCCCTAGATAGACCACTGCTTCCCTTATCATATGCCAACCAAAATATGTATTTTTTAGAGCAGTTTCAATCATGAGAAGTATAAAAATATCTATATATAAACATATATATTTATGAAAGGTATTTCATGCAGACACATTTAAACATAGAGCTTGCTAAGAGGTTCATAAATAAAAACACTGCTGTACAGCTAGAAATTGTCAGAGGTACAACAGCTTGAAAAGGTTAATATACTTCTATGTAGAAAACAGAAAGCTACACCATTTTCTCACATGTGAAAGCCAACTTTTGAGCAACAAATTCATCCTGAAGATGAATACTTTGCTGATAAATGCACACACGTACAACTCCACCCAATATAGGAAATACTGGGATTTAGACAACTTTTTCGTAAGATAAAGTGATGCAGTGATCCTGACCAGAAGACCACTGTTCATCAAGAACTCAGTGATCCACATAACAGTTGAGCTGAGCAGGTCTGGGCTTGTGCTGCGCTGCACAAATTCCTGGGGCGCAGGATAAACCTAGCCAGCTGATTGTAACAGAGGAGCCTGCAGGCAACTCCCATGTAGTACCAGCGACTGAGTCACCTGCATGTCCTCAACTTTATGGAACAGTGCAGCATCAAGTTCTCATTCAAACTTCCTTTCTGTTTGGCAGTCGAAATGAATAAGAAAATACAACAGCTCGAATGACCAGAAGAGGGGAATCTCTTTTATGGACAGGGAGTGCACAGCATGCTGCCCGTGGATCAGAAGCCTGTTTGATGCTGCACCAACTTGGGGTTCCCATCATCTGTGCAAGGTAAGATTATTTACACTACTCTCTCTTTTCAGTGTCAGCTCTAATAAACAGCATTTTAAATGATGCTCTACAGAGTCTGAGCGCCTTTCTTATTGGGATCATAATGGACCAGTACCTCCTGATGAAAAACACTTAAAGCCATGATAGAGAGAACAAAATAACAGTGCTAACAAAGACAACCATGGAAGAAGCTGAATCCGATCCGCCTTTCAGCCTGTGAGAACAGCAAACTAGCATTTAGGCAGGAGGGTAGCATTCACCAACACACTACATCTGTGATGCTTATTTGAGTTCTCAATATGCAGGGTGAGAAACTAATCATTTTCGTAGATGAGTGGGAGGTGAAGGAAAATCACCTTTTGAGAAAGTTTAAATTTGATTGTTTTCTTATTTATATTCTGAAAAAATATGGAGTTATTGATTTAATTAAGTGGGAAGAACTCCAACGTCTTTCTTTGAAGACCCAGAAAGTCATTTCCTTCCAGACAAACAAACAAAAGACGCCTGGAGTTTTGAATATTATAAGCTCCTCTCATAAATAGCAGGAGGATTTCCAACACCTCCAATCCTCTCCACCCCTTCCTCCAAAAAAAGACCTTCCTCAAGTTCTGACACTTTCATTAGGGGGAGGAGCTGGAATCAGGAACTTATTACTTTATCACTTACACTGAGACACTGGAAAAGACACTTTATATTTGCTTATTGTAACTTGCAAAGTGCAAATACATTTGTCCATACATTTCAAGAGCAGAAATACTTCTTAAGACTTAAAGCGGGTAATTTTATCTTAAAGTACTTTTTCAAGTTACAGTTATTTCCCTGTATTTTCCAATTTTTGGCAGGTGGTTAAGTATTTTCAATCCTTAGCATGCTAATAATAAAAAAGTTTGACTATAACCAATTCAGAAAATTTCAACAAAAAGTGGAACCAACTTTAAAATACTGTTTTCTCTGCATCAACACCTTCGCATACCTATTTTCTCTAATTTCCCAAATACCTACTTACCAGGAAAACCTTCAAAAGTGATTCTATCCCCAGGTACTGCCCCAGGTGGGGGAGCCAGAATTTCCACTTTTTCTGGGGAGCTAGCACACATCACCATTGCTTGCGATACTACTCCTCTCATCTTTGCAGGCTTCAAGTTACAGAGTAGTATGGCCATCCGATTCTGCATCTTGGGGGAAGAAAACAGAAGGATACGAGTACTTAAATGTCACATACTTTTGAGGAGCTCAATTTCATTATAACAAAAGAATTACAATGAAGAGACCTCAACATGGACAAGAGAAGCATACAGCAATAGATGCACAAATTTTAACACCTGCACACCACTACCAAGTAACATTTAAACCACTTAAGAGTTGGCGAGTGAATAAGAGAGTAAATGCTGAATTGTGACACAGTTATCGTGGAAATACAAAATGAGCAATTCAGAAATCCAAAAACCAGGCAATGCATTTCACCCACGTTCCATCTTTACTCATTCTAAATCACCACTTCAATCCACTTTCACCATAGCACTATTAACCAAAAAATTTCCATTTAATAATAATAATGATAATAAAACAAAACCACTCTACAAATTAGACTAGCTCATAGATAAAAATTTCAAACTGGGTGCTGGAAGCGTACAGTGTTTTACATAATTAGCCCACTTGAATCTTAAAATTTATCTTATTTAACCCAAATGCTTTGAAGTTTTGTTAACCACTGAAAATGGCTGTATATATTGTGCACTTCAATTTGTCAGAGCAACGCTGCAAAACTAGGTTTCTTCCTTTGTTCTTTTATTTTAATAAAACTTATAATAGTAAACCAGAGAAAACATACTTTTTTAGGGGAAACTGTCACACTTCAGCCTAGAAAACAAACCACATTTTCAAACTGAATAAAAATTAAACCCAGAACATTAAGAGACCTATAGAAAGGAAGCCTTAATTCCCATATTCCGAGTGCACATATATATATCTGTATTTCCAGATTTCAGTCTTTGTGTATTACAATTTTAAAGTTTAAACAAAACCGAAGGCATAACACTTAACAAAACTGATATGATCAAGTATTCCGAAGACTGCATATTTTACAAGTAGAACATTTTAAAAAGCAAAAATACAATTCTCCAAAATGAAGCAGTTACAATGAAAAGTTGGTCTTGCACAAGTTTCAAGGCAGCCCATTGACTGAAAATTTCTTACAGTATTGCTACAGATATAAATCACCCAAAACGCAAGAAATGGCTGTAAGATACCAGTGACTCTAAAATGCAAGTTGTAGACACTACCTAGCACTGAATAAAAATTAGCAAATGGATATACAGAATAAAAGAAACAAGATTTCTGCATTTGGTACTGAAGTTTAGTTTTGACTAACTGGAAAAAATTCTAGACTTCAGAGCATTGCTTTTTTATTACAGATTATACAATTGACAAAACTAGACTGCATTAATACAAAAATGGAGATCATCATCTTCACCAAACTAACAGGAAAGAAAACCAAACTAGCATCACATCATTCCTTTCCAATCCCAGTGGCGCAAATGTTCATATATATTGCATGACATTTCTGTATGAGAAGTTGATTCCTATTACAAAATTAAGAAGCATTTACCAACATTTCAAACATACCCATTTATCCCATCACTTCTACTAGGAAGTATCTTCAAATCCTTTTGAAAAACTGCTCTAATATTAAGATATGTGTATTGATTTCACAAATAAATGGTAAGAAAACGCACAAGATCAAATAAATATTTTTATAAAACAAAACCCCACCCCAAGACAGTCAGCCAAAACCAGAACATTGCTATTTCAAGTCTTTGTTTTTCATTTTTATTACATATGGCTCAATTTTTAAACTGTCTTCAGATAAATGACAATTCCCTAAGTATAGAGGAAAAAGAGAAACTAGACATAAATAAATGCTTGCTAATGATGCAACAGCTTTTAGCTTTTTAGTTTTGTGGGGTTTTTTGGTTTTTGTTTTTAACTGGTTGTGCTTATTTTTATGGAAGGGATTTACTGAATGTTTCCAGAAAACAGGGTTTCAATTACAATAGTAAACCCCTCTATACTGATGCATAATAAGTGTAAAAAAAAAAAAAAAAAAAAATGTTTACGAACCATCAAGGAATCTGAAGCTCTTATGATTTTGTTTTTTACAATAAATGATAAAATACTGAAATGTGTCAGATACAAAGAGTCAGATCCAGTAATTCTACTGATGGCCACTCTCTGTAACCCCATAAATTAGAGAAACAAAAGAAACAATCTAGTTTTTCAAAAGTAACTGTAAAAATAATAATTGGGGAGTTTCCTGACTTATAGATAAGATTGGGCAGAAAGAAAAAGAAAACCCAAACAAAGGGGAAGAAACCTGACTCCCTTTCCCAGTATGTGAAAAGTTCTATCAGAAATACAGGGTGTTACTGAAAAGCAGCTGAAGGTGACACAGATAGACAGTAAGTGTATGTTTCCTTATGCGTATGTGCTATTATCCAGTAAAGCAAATTCTGGTTAAGAACAATAGGGCAAATCTCCACACTTAAAAGGACAAAAACAGAAGCAAGTCTATGTCTACAGGGAGCTGATAAGGCTTTGGCATCACAGGAAGTGTTCAATACATAAATGAGCTGAGAATAAGCAAAGGAAATTAAAACGTTATCTCCTTGAAATAATAACAACCTCCACTGGCCTTCCAAGGAGCCAATCCTTCTGTTTCAAAAATCCAGGAACTTCAGTGACAACTCAACCAGTGAGAAACTGATTTAGTTTTAGCAAAAACTTTAGCTGTTATAGTTTCTATGGTTGGATACACAGCTACTTCTCATTCAGAATAAAACAAAAGCATTTTCCCAACATGCTTGTAGAATGAAGAAGGGGGTGGAGAGGCGGATCTTAAGTTTGGCAGCAAACATAATTTACAAATCATAAGCTTGGTTACACAGATATTTCTATTTGTTTCATACCTGAAAAGAAACGCAGTAGCATTTAGCATAGCCTTGAAGCGCAATTCTACAAAAGCAGAGGAAATAAAACTTGTTTGCTTTAAGAAAGGTGTCCTATATTACACAGAATGTGTCAATAAGTTTACAGTCATGCTGCAATCACTGTTCTTTATGATTTATAGAAACATATTTTCCCTGCAGACTAGACAAAGAAAATTAGAAGATCAAGAGTGTGAATAAAGACTACAATTACCATTCTATTTAAGAAAGAGAAATATAAATTCCAGTACCATCTGCTAATTCCTGGGTGGACAACACTAACGTTAAACAATGATCCGGAAAGAAAAAAAGATGAAGCCTTCTAAGTACAACGAAAAAAGTTTCTGCTATAAAAATGAGACCATATAGTTCATAACAGGTACAGCTGTAACACATCCTCACATAAAGAATGGTTGTAGGACAGTGTTTCTGGAGGATGATGGTGGCCTCTTCTCTTCTTGCTAACTTTAAGATACATGCCCTGTATTCTTTTTCTTCACTTCTGATTACTGACATGAGGATCTATAAGGTTCAAGGGGATTTCAGGCAGTAAAAAAGTGACACATGAGAATTGTCTGAATTTCAAGAATGATTGCCTGAGACAAGTACTGATCATAGAATAGTATGGGTTGGAAGAGACCTTAAAAATCACCCAGTTCAAACACCCTGCCGTGCGACACCTCCCACCAGACCAGGTTGCTCAAAGCCCCATCCAACCTGGCCTTGAACACCTCCAGGGATGGGGCATCTACAGCTTCTCTGGGCAACCTGTGCCAGTGCCTCACCACCCTCACAGGAAAGAATTTCTTCCTAATATCTATCCTAAATCTACCCTCTTCCAGTTTAAAACCGTTACCCTCCATCCTATCACTGCACTCCCTGATAAAGAGTCCCTCCCTATCTTTCATGTAGGACCCCTTTCAGTACTGGAAGGCTGCTATAAGGTCTCCCCGGAGCCTTCTCTTCTCCAGGCTGAACAACCCTGACTGTCTCAGCCTGTCCTCACAGGAGAGCTGCTCCAGCCCTCCGATCATCTTCGTGGCTCTTCTCTTGACTCGCTCCAACAGGTCGTTCTTATGTTGGTGGCTCCAGAGCTGGATGCAGTACTCCAGGTGGGCCCTTACAAGAGCTGAGTAGAAGGGCAGAATCACCCCCCTCGCCCTGCTGGCCACGCTTCTTTTGATGCAGCCCAAGATACAGTTGGCTTTCTGGGCTGCAGGTGCACATAGCCAGCTCATGTTGAGCTTCTCATCAACCAGCACTCCCAAGTCCCTCTCCTTTGGGCTGCTGCTCTCAATCCATTCTCCACCCTTGCACTTGGCCTTGGTGAACTTCATGATGTTCACACTGGCCCACCTCTCAAGCCTGTCCTGGTCCCTCTGGATGGCATCCCTTCCCTCCAGTGCACTGACCACGCCACACAGCTTGGTGTCGTTGGCAAACTTGCTGAGGGTGCACTCAATCCCACTGTCTATGTCACACAGAAAGATGTTAAACAATGCCAGTCCCGGTACCAAGCGATGAGGAACACCACTCATCACTGCTCACCACTTGGACATCAAGCTGTTGACCGCATCTCTTCGAGTTCGACCATCAGCCAATTCCTTACCCACTGAGTGGCCCATCCATCAAATCCATGTCTCTCCAATCTGGAGACAAGGATGTTATGTGGGACAGCGTGAAATGCTTTGCACAAGTCCAGGTCGATGACGTCATTTGCTCTTCCTTTATCCACCAACGCTGTAATCCCTTTGTAGAAGGCCATCACATTTGTGAGGCATGACTTGCCCTTCACAAAGCCGTGTTGGCTGTCACCGATCACATCCTTATTTTCCATGTGCCCTAGCAGAGCTTCCAGGAGGATCTGTTCCATGATCTTGCTGGGCACAGAGGTGAGACTGACCCGCCTATAGTTCCCTAGGCCTTCCTTTTTTCCCTTTTTAAAAATGGGGGGTTTGTTTCCCCTTTTCCAGTCAGTGGGAACTTCACTGGACTGCCATGACTTCTCAAATATGATGAAGAGTGGCTTAGCAACCTCATCTGCCAGTTCCCTCAGGACCTGCGGATGCATCTCATCAAGTCCCATGGACCTGTGCACCTTCAGGTTCCTTAGATGATCTCTAACTTGATTTTCTCCTACAGTGGGTGATTCTTCAGTCTTCCAGTCCCTTGCCTTCTGAGACTTAGGTGGTGTGGCTGGAACACTTGCTGGTGAAGACTGAGGCAAAAAAGTCATTGAGTACCTCAGCCTTGTCCATATCTTAGGTAAACAGTTCTGTTTCCTTCTGGAGAGGGCCCACATTTTCCCTAGTTTTCCTTTTATCACTGAAGTACCTGTAGAAGCTTTTCTTGTTGCCCTCGATGTCCCTGGCCGGATTTAATTTCATTAAGGCTTTAGCCTTCCTAACCCAATCCCTGGCTACTCCAACAACTTCTCCATATTCCTCCCAGGCTACCTGTCCTTGCTTCCACCCTCTGTAAGCTTCGTTTTTCTGTTTGAGATTGTCCAGGAGCTCTTCATTCATCCATGCAGGCCTCCTAGTGTTTTTGCCTGACTTCGTTTTCCTTCGGATACATCGCTCCTGAGCTTGGAGGAGATGATCCCTGAATATTAGCCAGCTTTCTTGGGCCCCTCTTCCCTCCAGGGCTTTATCCCACGGTACTCTACCAAGCAGATCCCTGAAGTGGCCAAAGTCTGCTCTCCTGAAGTTTGGGGTAATGAGTTTGCTCTATGCCCTTCTTGCTGCCCTAAGGATCTTGAACTTTACTGTTTCATAGTCACTGCAGCCAAGGCTGCCCTTGAGCATGACATTCCCTACCAGCCCCTCCTTGCTGATGAGAACAAGGTCCAGTATGGCATCTTTCCTCCTTGGCTCCTCTATCACTTGGAGAAGGAATTTATCATCAACACATTCCAGGAACCTCCTGGATTGCTTATGGCCTGCTGTGTTGTTCCTCCAACAGATAATAAGGTGGTTGAAGTCCCCCATGAGGACCAGGGCTTGGGAATGTGAGGCTACTCCTATATCTGTCTATAGAGGGCCTCATCCACTCTAGACCAGGGTCTTCCTGGTCTGGTGACCTGTAGCAGACCCCCACTGTAATGTCACCTGTCTCTGCCCTCTCTTTAATCTTGACCCATTAGCTCTCTGTCCACTCCTCATCCATCCCCAGGCAGAGCTCCATGCACTCCAGCTGGTCATTGACATAGAGGACAACAACTCCCTCCCCATCTCCCCTGCCTGTCCTTCCTAAAGAGCCTGTATCCTTCCATTCCAACACTCCAGTCATAGGAGCCATCCCACATGTCTCCATGATAGCAGTAAGATCATAGCCCTGCAGGCATGCGCACGTCTCTAACTCCTCTTGTTTGCTCCCCATGCTATATGTGTTTTCATAGTCATTTAAGTCAGGTCCCCAGTCAAGCTGACTTAATGGCTAGAATTCCCTTGTGCTGCACTCCAGGTGCTCTCCTGCTGCCCTGTGGTCCTTCTCCAGGCTCTGGGCACTTATTGCTGGCATTGGCATCAAACTGACAGGAGTGGGATGGATTGAGGTGCCCCTCTCCCGGCTACTTTAGTTTAAAGCCCTCTTCACCCGCTTGGCAAGCCTTAGACCAAAGATGCTCTTCCCCTTCTCTGACAGATGGACCCCATCAGCCCCCAGTAGACCTGGTTTCTCAAAGCAAGTCCCATGGTCTAAGTAGCCGAACCCCTGGCTGTGGCACCAGTCTTGTAACCATCTGGTGACTTGCCAGATTTGACTGGTCCTTTCAAACCCCTTCCCTTTGACCGCGAGGACTGATGAAAAAACTACCTGCGCTCCAGAGTCCTTTACTGCCTCTCCCAGAGCTCTGTAGTTCTTCTTGATACTCCTCAGACTGCTCCTGGTGGTATCACTGTTGCTCATGTGAAACAACAGCAGTGGTTAATAGTCAGTGGACTGTACGAGGCTTGGTAGTCTCTCGGTGACATCCCTGATACGAGCCCCCATCAAGCAGCATAGCTCTCTAGAGAGTGCGTCAGGTTGTCAAATGGTTGCCTCTGTACCTTTCAGAAAAGAGTCGCGTACTACTATCACCCGTCGCTTTTTCTTTGTTGTGCTGGTTGTTATACAGGGAGCAAATCAGGCTGCCTTACTCAGCTCCAGCATCTCTCATGATGTTACTGGTCTTTCCTCTTCAGTCTGCAGAGCAGTGAAGCAGGTCTACAAGGGCACCTCACGCTTTGGGGCAAGTCTCTGCCTCCTGCTGGTTCTTGCCGTTGCAAGCTTCCATTCTTTTGCATTAATGGCTCCCACCCCTTCTGCGTGTGCTGATGGGGGAGTTTTTGGTTGTGAGCTGTGAGTCCACTGCAGACTGCAGTGGTTTTGGTTGTTTGGCCCTGGGCTAAGATGCTAGGAACACAAACAGATCTACTTCAAAATGCCAAATGAAGTGGCGGAAAAGCTGTCAATTCCTGCAGACATTTAAGAATGTTCTCCAGTTGTCCTCAGCTGCTGCTGAAAGCACTCAGCATTGACATGGTCCACCTCATGCTTCAGTACCATATCCATGTTACTGATGACACATGATACTTGAGGGTGCAACTTCGGACTTGGCTTCACCACCATCAGTAGTACACAAAAACACACTGTACCACATATAAATTTTTCACACCCATAAATAACTTGCACTGCATACTGAAATGTTAATGAAGATACATATTGTGATTCCTAACCAAAAGTAAAATCAGATGATAAAAATACTACAGCCTCAAACACTGTTAAATAACCACATCAAACACTGTAATCATAAACTGCTGAACTGTTGATGAATTATGTCCATAGTACTTGATCTGATGTATACATTTTTATTTAAATATATGGCAGTAGTCACATACCAGGCCTTCACATGTTTGAACACTTCAAAAAACATAAAAAGATGGAAGCTTGCCCCTAAGAATTTACTGTCTAACAGAAACTTGCCAAAAGCAAAACCAGACACACAAACTGTTCCCAAAGAATGTGCAAGAATGATCCCTAATTCTCTGTTAATGAGTACTTTGGATTATTTTTTCCAGACAGAAAGTAGCTTAAAGAGAAAAGACTGTTACTGCCACTACATTATGCACACTTCATGTTCATAATTTTATTTAGAAAGACTTAAGATGTTTCTTCTACAGGCTTTCTTGAGAGCGGACTGCTAAAAATGAGTAAATTGAATTTTTGCCCACTGCAAATCCAGTAACTGGACACCATCAAGGTGATCAGTGCAGAATAGTTACAGAATCGCAGAATGGTCAGGGTTGGAAGGGACCTCTGGAGATCATCTAAGTCCACCCCCCTGCCACAGCAGGGACACCTATAGCACGTTGCACAGGACGGCGTCCAGGCAGGTTTTGAATGTCTCCAGTGTGGGAGACTCCACAACTTCTCTGGGCAGCCTGTAAAGTTATTGCATTCCATCATTTTTTTTCAGTTCAATAACTTTTTGTATCATAAAAACAACAATCAAAATTTTAATTGCCTCCTACATTTGCAGTCTTACCATGGGGACAGGGTGTGAATACGGATTGAAAAGGCATTTGAGAAAATGTAGCTTTTTCACACTAAGATCAATTCCTTCATGACCCGTTTTGCAGTTGCTCTATACAACAACAATGCTGTAATTGCCAAGCTTGCATTTAAATTTAGAAGCAGCCTTCAGTCAATTCCTTCCTTCTACTCACCCTCTAGAAGAGGTGTGAAAGGAAAATACAGTCTTGAAGTTTCAGGTTGTTCCCAAGACATACATAAACCATGCACATCAAACACAGAAGTGTATCAACTAAAAAAAGCGTAGAGGCAGACTCTATTCTGGACAAGGAAGTAAAAATAACCATTTTGTATTCTGCTGTGGTTTAAGCCACTCACTGACAGCTAAGTTAAATTTACATGCTCTTTGCTTTGCTCCATGCCAAACACTTCAACAGGCTATAAAGAGAGCTGAAAGGCAAAAGTTTGAAAAGTTTGGATGACAGCAAAAAAGTTACTATAGATTCTCTACTACATACTAGGAAACCTAAAGGGAGGGTCACATCTGTTTGGTCTAGGAGTCCAGTGTGTATCATTGGTATCACAAAGGAGTCAGAATAAGATCCCAGGACAGAAACACTGTAACCAGAAAGGAACTGATTTGGAATAAGGGTACTTCTCCATTTTCTGGCAAATGTTGTTAAGCATTACTTTCATTTGCATTTCATTTTTGTCTTCATGACTGTAAAAATCTTTTAGCACAATGAAAACACATCCTATAAACAGATGATGGCCTTAAGATATTTCAGAAAAGGAAAAAGTATCAGTAAATAATTTTGTCAATACCTGATCCAGAGGAACATGTTTCACTAAACCGCTGACAACAGTCCTTGGGCTTGCTTCACCAACATCCACTTTTTCAACATACAGAGTGTCTGCATCTGGATGCTTTTCGGCAGTAATGATGCAGCCAACACGAAGATCCAGACGAGAAACATCTACAGGTTTTGCATCACTACTTCCAGCAGCTGGCTGCTGTTTCTTCTCCTTCTTTTCACCTATTAAAGAAAGTTTAGTTCATGAAATAAACCTTAAAAAAAAAAAGCATAAGTAACTTATATGACTACTACAAGGGAAAAGCCAGCTACAGTCTTAGAAATAAGTGTAAATCCAGTGTAAAACGCAAATGAAGAGTAAAGAGTTCAGGCCAGAGGTGTTTTCTTGTTTGTAAAGTGAAGTCATCCTGAACTTTTAGGGTAGCTAACATGTATGCAAGTGACACATATATGCTGCCAAAGGCCACATCAATAAGCCTGAGAGTACTGTTTTAATAATTAGCAAATACCAGTAAGTCTTGTCATGGTGTTTCACCAGCAAAGGGAGACTAGACAATCACAAGGTTACTAGTGCCTAACAACAGCTCCTGACTGCGGATAATGCTAAGTCACTGCAACTGCACTGTTACAGTTGCAAAGCAACCCTTCAAGATGACCTTAGCTAACATTTCAACACTTCCCAAATATACTAGTGTGTGAAAATGCTCATGGCTTACGAGGTTCCACTGATGTGAAGTCTTTATCCTATGGCAATTCAAGGGTTTATCATCACTCATACATACTGTATGGTATAAAACAGCTGTGAAATGAAACAACACTCCCCATACTCAGCTTCTTATTTAGATGTTCCCTTTGAAAAGAGCAAGTTACATCCAGTTTGGATATAAGACTGTCCTGTTTAAAAGACGTTCAAGATTTGTTTAACAACTACAGTCTCTGGGAGATTAAGAAGTGTTTAAGTGCTTACTTAAAATAAGCATATTCTGTTATTCTTTCATCCAAGATAGCTTACACATTAATGTAAACTAAACTCCTTCTTTAGTGAGCAAAAAAGGAAAAGTGGACACAGGCAAGCTTAGGAAGTGTGGGTTAGATGAATGGACAGTGGGGTGGATTGAACAGTGGTTGACAGATAGAGCTCAGAGGGTTGTGATTAGTGGTGCAGAGTCCAGTTGGAGGTCAGTAACAAGTGGTGTCCCTCTGGGGTCAGTACTGGGTCCAGTCCTGTTCAATATATTCATCAATGACCTGGATGAAGGGATGGAGTGTACCATCAGCAAGTTTGCTGATGACACAAAACTGGGAGTGGTGGCTGACACGCTGGAAGGCTGTGTTGCCATACAGCGTGACCTGGACAGGCTGGAGAGTTGGGCAGAGATAAACCTGATGAAGTTCAACAAAGGCAAGTGTAGGGTACTGCATCTGGGGAGGAATAACCCCATGCATCAGTACAGGTTGGGGGCTGACCTCCTGGAGAGCAGCTCTGTGGAAAGGGACCTGGGAGTCCTGGTGGACAACAGGGTGACCATGAGCCAGCAATGTGCCCTGGTGGCCAAGAAGGCCAATGGCATCCTGGGGTGTATCAAGAAGAGTGTGGCCAGCAGGTCGAGGGAGGTCATCCTCCCCCTCTGCTCTGCCCTGGTGAGGCCACATCTGGAGTACTGTGTCCAGTTCTGGGCTCCCCGGGTCAAGAAGGACAGAGAACTGCTGGAGAGAGTCCAGCAAAGGGCTACAAAGATGATTAGGGGATTGGAACATCTTTCTTATGAGGAAAGGCTGAGGGACTTGGGGCTTTTTAGTCTAGAGAAAAGAAGACTGAGGGTGGATCTTATCAACACTTATAAGTACTTAAGGGGAGGGTGCCAGGTAGATGAGAAGAGTCTTTTTTTCAGTGGTGCCCAGTGATAGGGCAAGAGGTAACGGGCACAAACTTGATCATAGGAAGTTCCATCTTAACATGAGGAGGAACTTCTTTACTCTGAGGGTGGCAGAGCACTGGCACAGGCTGCCCGGAGAGGTTGTGGAGTCTCCCACACTGGAGACATTCAAAACCCACCTGGATGCTGTCCTGTGCAACTGCTGTAGGTGTCCCTGCTGTGGCAGGGGGGTGGACTTAGATGATCTCCAGAGGTCCCTTCCAACCCTGACCATTCTGTGACACAGCAGGCAATTCAGTTAATTTAGCATTGCTGTAGTACAGGGTTGAAGTTAAATAATACATTCAGTAATAAAAATGCAGGGTTCTTTTAACATAAGCAATAGGTCTTCAAAAAAACTTCAGTTCATATGTGATGAATAAAAAGCTCTAGTGTTTATGACTGCATTTTATTAATCTAATTGTAATTAGATTACAATTAGATTATTAAAACCAGTCATATATACAATAATTGAAAAGAAACTGAAAAAACATCAAAATAGTTAATATTTAATACATAATATCATTTCAATGACCTGCCATCTTTATTCTTGGTATCATTTGCCTCACTGTTCTCCACTTCATGACGTTTCTCTACAACTGTCTGGCGCCAAAAAATCAGCCTCTAGCAGCCTATTTATTTCACTTTAGAGAAATGAAGTCTGTAATAAGGAAAAGAGAACACAGCAAAGCATGTCTGTACACAGCATACATACAGATGCACAGAAAATATCCATTTCAATGCCACAGGCTAAGGAGAGAACTGCACTCCTCTGGCCAGTGTCAGAGTCAGCTCAGAATCAATATCCAGAGAAGCCTCATAGAGGAAGTGTGCAAGAACTGGAACTAAGAATATGGGAACAGCCAGAGAGGAAACAGATGAGATCGGTGACAGAAAGCAAAGGGATTTAAGATATTCCATAATTTCACCAATTTCAAGACTAAAACCCAAGTTTTACATATTGGTTACTTTGAATGCTAAATACTCTACCTACAATAGATGATGAACTCCACAGAAATAGCCTGTTAGGGCTTCTATTTAATATTCATGCTACATTTCACCCTTTTCCAAAGTCACTGGAAGGAAAAAGTCAAACAGATTGCTTTCCAAATTTAAGCTACTTACAGAAGATGAGGGGAAATACAATACAAGAAACTTATTTTTCCTGACCAACTGAATACTTTCTCTGTAGCCACTGAAGACTTGAAGAAAACAGTTAATTGCTTGATATGACATGTGGCTTCTGCTTTTATATTTACAGTTCTGCGGAATATTATTGATATGTCAACGGCTGCAGTAGACCAAAAAATAGGAAATAGCTTATAAACCTGCATACAGCTCACCAGAAAAATCAAAGAAATACAGTGCTCTATCAGCATAATATGCAAACTCTGAAAAGCTGTACAAATCAATTCATAGCAAATTAATAATCATTTGCATAAGAGAATCATTATAAAACACAAGTTTAAGTTACAAGATACGACACCTGGACTTTGCACAAGTTTAACAGACATGTGTTTTCTTCTATTAAAGAGAGTTTGTTAAACAGAAGTCAATACAGACAGCTAAACAAGAAAAAGAGGAGGAAAGGTGTTGGAAAACCTACATATTCTTGTCCTACGCTTCCTCCCCTTTGTCAAAACCAAATGCCTTCCAGCCTGCCATGAACTTCTCTAAACTTCGTGTCCTCCTCTTCCTCTCCCCCTGCCTCTTCCTTCCCCCCACCCCACCCCCTTTGTATGTATGTATTTTGGTTTTGCTTTTTTCTGTTGTGGGATTTTTGGGGACTTGGGGGGAGCGGGAGGTGCTTGGTTTCTTTGGGTCTTTTTTGGGGTTTTTTTTTGTTTGTTTTTGGTTTTTTTTGGTTGTTGTTTGTTTTTTTGGGTTTTTTTTATAAACAAGGGAGTTCAATCAGTTTAAAAGAAATTTGGTACATATCCCATTTAAGTAGGAGTCTAAGCGTACTTGATGGTCTTTGTTAGCTCTAAGTACTTCCAAGATTTTAAGAGCTAGCACATGACTCTTCCTACTGTGGCTGTAAGAACTGTTTTTCTTTGTGCCCAAAATGATGTAAAAGCACTTGCATAAATGAGATGTCTTAACTGCCCATCACAGCTAAGAAAACTGAAGTACCTTTTTTTTCTACTTTCTCTTTCTTTTTCTTTTCTTCATCTTCATCTTTAATTTGATTTTTGGAACCAGGAGATGATGCGACTGCTGTAGTTTGTGGAACATCATCTGAAAACGAAGCTGTAGAAACGGTTGTACCAGGAGGAACTGCAATCTGTTTCACTAAAATCAAAACCATAAAAGTCAGAAGGGGTACCAGAACTTTGAACACTATGACACTTTCTACTATTTCATTTATGTTGAAAACTTAGAGAACTGACATTGTTGCTTAAAATACCTAAACCACAACTGCTGAGTAGTGAAGCACACATTGCAAAACACATATCAGAACTCAATCTATATATAATTATTCTGATCAGTTAAGAACAATGTCTTTGACTACACATTTTTTAAATGGGAGAAAGTGCTAAATGCAATAAAACAGACAAGCAAACACCACCTCTTTTTGCAGTTTATTTCAACATCTAGTTATCTTTGCTACTAACTCCTGATCTCTCATATGTGTTTGTCTAGTTTCAGTTTCTAGCTACTAGCTCTTGTCATACTGGAGACTATTTCAGAATTTTAGATACATAAAATCATTTTTTTATTGTAGTCAGATCATTCCTCAACTCCTTTTTCTGATTAACTAAAGAAACTGAGCCTGAATAATCCCATTCTGAGAAATTACCTGCAACCCTAAAACGATTTGTTGATTCCTCACTTCCCTTCCTGAAATTCTTCACATTACCTTCATACTTCTTTTTCAAATGTTGATATAGAATTCTGGACATCATCTCAGTATCAATCTTACCAGATGATAGCATATGAATCACCTCCCTTCCACATTTTGCTCTCCTCAAGACTCTCATTAAGGCTTTTTACCAAATCATTGTACTGGGTAAGCATCATCAGTGGCTAGACAACACCATCTCGGCTCCCTTTCCCAAGAAAGGTTAGACCAGATGATCTTTCGAGGTCCCTTTAAAGCTGTGCTGTTCTATGATTAGTAACTGTTTGACAAATCCTCCTAATGTCACTATTATACAGTTCCCCATTCCATATACATGCTTCTTTTTACACTTGAGACATTTATTAACCTTCCTGAAGAACTGCATTGTGTTCATTGATACCAGCTCTCTTCAACACCAGTGATTTGCACAGATCATGTTCTTATAAACAATTTTAAAAATTAATTTTAATCTGAGATTTGTTGTACCAACAACTGCTTGCTTGCTGTTTTGCTTGCTAGTTGTGGAAAGACTTTTTATTTTTTTGAAAAACTGAGAAACATCTCAAGCGATATTTTTGATGTTCTGGGTCCACCTAGTTTCTGTGCTCAACTACTTAATACTGTCAAAACTAACATACACTAATTCACTTCAAAAGAAAAGATCTGAATTTAGTCCTACTACCTTTTAGATAAACTAGCTAAATAAAAGACGATGCATGTGAAGCCAAATATTAATTTACTGCTCCTTTCCCATCTTGGAGAAAGTCATACACCTTGAGACTTCCCTCTCAAGCATAACAGAGATTCTATGAAATATCCTATACCGGTCAAGAACTGCTGCAGAGTAACAGATAATGGAGAAATATAAACTAATGGTTTGCTTTAGTACATGAAAGGGCTTTGTTCATAACCAAAGGAGAAAAGGAATTCTCTGCATTTATAAAGTGCTAGTCTTCTTGAAGATTGAATGTGTTGGTTTACTGGTAATTCAGTATGGTTGAATGCTAGCATCCAGCTACACTGGATACTATCTCACCCAATTTACAATACTGACAGCGTGGGTAAAAATAGTAACAGCTGTTGACGGCAGAAGAGCCTTTCTTTGGAAATAATTTTAAAGACGACACACTGGATCTCAAACACTTTTGGTTTTTCTCCTTTCTTTTTTAATATGAATTATATAATGATCGTATGAGCCGAAGAAAGCTACGCAGAGGAGTGCAAAGAAGGAAAAACAGTGCAATGAAAGGCTGGCCTTACTAAAGCATGGAATCAAAAATTGAAAACACATTGTTTCTAATTTTACATTACCACAGATTTTCTAATAAGTCACTGCCCATCTGTACTTTGAACTATGGCTTGATTTTCCATGGGGATTTTTCAGTCATGCTAGGTCAAATACTCAGAGTATCAAGAAGTGTTAGACATTCAGCAACTTCTAAGGTATTATAAGGAGTCACTGTCATCAGTCAAATTCAGGGATTATTATGAAAGGCATTGTACAAAAACATACAAAGAACCAGTTGCACATCTGATTAAGATCTGTCATTTGTACCTATTAGGCTTGCAGCTTACTAAAGTGTTGGAATTAAGCAACTTGTCATAGGCATGGAAAGAACCTAGGAAAATCCAGAATTTGTAAGAAATGCCACAGAGTCATATAGAGAAAGATAAAAATCAAGAAGAATTAAGATAGTTTTGATCATATTTTATGCTAACTAGATCTATGTTGTATGAGGATAGCATTTTTTTCCCCACCTCCATTTCGAATTTCTGCCTCAATCAGCTCCTGTTTCAACCCTTCAATTTCTTTCTTCAATTTAGCATTTTCCACACGGAGCTTCTTCTCTTCTCGAAGAGATGCCTGTAAGACTAGAGTTGACACTATATTAAAAACGACAAGTTTCAATAATTGGCATTCATCAGAGAATGTGAAACATGGTGAGCCAAACTTTAAAGGAGTATATAATCGGTAATATTTTGGAGTCCTTTTTTGTTGAAATAGCCATTTTTTACAATACTTATGTACTCAAGTTGCCTCTCAACATACTTGCTTCTCAGTTCCCTAAATAGACTCACAAGAAAAAAGTCCAAGAAACCTATTAGGAAAAGCTTGAACATGTTGTAATACGGAACACCTTAATTCACTAATACCAATATGTACAAAATATTAAAGTTGAAGGTATGATACTCTTGAGAGAACCTCATAGAGGTGAAAAAGCAGTAACACATTCAGGCAAATGCAGAGTCTCATATTCTTTCCCACTCTCTCGCCCCAAATGGAATCATATACTATCAAATTTCCATAATCTGTTTGTGTCCATAATCCTTCCTCATTCGTGTCTTTTCTATTCCAGAATAGGCAGCTTCAAAAAAACCCACAAACTACAAGACATTGAAATGGTGCTACTATTACAAGCTTTATCTTGGAGAACTTGAAACACACTTAAAAGGCTGACAGCACCAATGAAGTTGTCCACGTTCTCATTTTTTCTTATGAGCATTTAATGTTAACCATCTGGTTAACAAGCTTATCATAAGATAGATAATGCCTTACTAGCTTTCTCCTTGAGCAGAGCAACTTGTTGCTTGAGGTATTCAATAACTTGATCGGCCTCCGCACCCTTCTGCTCCAGTCTGTTCAGCACTGCATTGTTGGCTGCCATCTTTACCAAGAAACGGGCTAAAAACCTAGACAAACAACAGACAGTCTAAAATTAATGACTTCTTAATGTAATAACGCTACCATCTCTTACCACATTAAGCAATTCTAAAATCAGTTGCTGAATAAGAAAATTTGCTAAATGAATAAGCTGGGCTCCCACCCCCTAACGCAAAGCCCAAACAAAAAGCAACATTAAATGGAATCTGATGTTTGACAGCTGCTTTCATGTATTTTGGAAGAAAAGCTACTTCCCAGCTGCAGAAAACATGTTCTTCCTTCATGAAACAGAAAAAGTCCACCTTCTCAGAAAGAAAGGTCTGAATAAATTAGACAAAAAAAGGGAATAAAAGGGAAAAGGTTGAACAGGAGAACACTGTATCCTGGTTTTAGCTGAAAAAAATTTTTAACTGTATGCAGGATTTTATTGAGATTAAGAAAACAGAAACATCCTACAAATATTTCCAAACTTTTCTAATAAATTTATTCAGAATATATTGAATACTTCATGGGTTGTGCATACATTAAGAATTTACTGCTATTTTCCTTCTAAGCAGGATTCATCAGTGTTTTTACTCATCTTGGATTAATACAATTTTTATTGTAGGTTTACACCTTCAGAGTTATTTTAGCACTGATTTCGACTGTCTTATTTTCTTCCTACTCAAATGGAAAGCCAGGCACCCAGGTAACAAATTAAAGAAGCAAGAAAAACAGAAGACCAGTAAAGGCAAGAGCACAAATAAATGCTGTCTAACTTTCTTTCAGGATGTTCAACTCCTTTTATTGGGTTTTTCTAATGTTCTAGAAACTAGCTATGCCTCGCATACAGCCCTTATTTCTTGAAAGCTACCAAATTTGGTCTACTTCCTTCTCTGCAACATTTGTGTCTAACCATAAAAGCTCAAATAGTAGCAACAGAATGATGAGATACAGTTACAGTCACTGGTGTCTGCCGCAGATAGTGCTTTTACCTCCCCACTCAGTATCTAGTAGAAGAAAGAATCTGTACTAACAGCTGCCTCATCTGTAAATCAAGAAAGAAAACTGATTATAGGTGGAAATAAAAGAAGTCTTGCAGATCTTCACAAGCAACAGTGACGTAATTCCTGTGAATTTGCCCATCAACTGCAAAGGGAAGAGCTGGTAACAAAACAGCAATCCAGATCCATGCATCGGCTCCTCAACTTTATCAGAGCCCAAAAATGTCTCTTCTCATATCAAATTGGCAGAAAACTTCCCATTTTATTGCAAGATTATTCTGACACTACGACCTAAATCTGTTTTCAACGTACGAATATTCTCTGCTGGGGTTTGCAACAAAAGCCACACAAAACAGGTTTAGAAATAACTGAAAGGTGAACAGATACAACCACGCTTATGCCAGTGTCAATATATCACCTTTGCTGCACTTTCAGTATCAACTTACATTTGATACCTGATTTTCTATTACAAAGAACTTAACCCTCCACAGCTATGTATCTTTGGGGAAGGGGGAAAAAAAAAAAAAAAAAAAAAGAAGAAAAGGCAAAAGACAAGGAATCAGGAATTGTGTAACTAAAGGTTTTCAAAGTAAAATTCACAAAGCCAGAGAGATACAGTAGTCAGATGACACAGGGGGTATAGTCGTCCTGCAAAACTGATGAACGGGCCAACGCCTTGCCTTCTTTGCAATCTAATATAATCACAGTCTGTTTTACACACATTGCTTCGCTTAAGCATACAGAACATCACTGCCATCACACCTTCCACTCATCCACAACAGATTTTTCTTTTAAAAGAAATAAAATCTCATGAAGAAAAGAGCAGCAAAGTCAGCTCTCCAGGACAACTAAAGTAATCTTAATAGTCAAATTAACCTCTGCTAAAAAGAAAATAATTGTTTTCATGTGCAGTCTGAAAATAGAGGTGGTTAAAAAGGAAAATAGTGAATTCAATAAGTTACTGATTTAGATGTCAAAGGGAAATAGACACGAAACTATTATGGTACAACACAGCACAATACAAAGCCTGGGGTATTACTGTCTGCATACCAGTAAGATTTCTTGCAAGTTACATATTCTCTCAGGGGAACACAATACTAACAGTGGAAACTTTGCCAACAACAACAGAAATGCTACTAAAACTTCAAAGTGAATAGAATTGGTACATTTTATAGGTTTTAGCCAAGTTGGCTAATGAACTGAAGATCTGGAAATAAAGTTACATGATTACAATGGGTAGACATTTTCCCACTTGTCAAATAAATTTCTGTAAACCTAGTATTATAACAATAACACAAAGGAATAGGTATTTCCGATACTAATATAAAGAGCCAACAGGCTGAAATGAGCTGCTACACAGGCACAGAAACCCATACAGCAGAGTGATAAAACTATATCTAAAAAGGGCACATTAAAAAAAAAGTTAAGATCCACCCTTTATTATAAAACACAAAACACTTAAAAACATTAGCGTTGCAACAAAGGTTACAGTCAATTATTTTTGGTATTTTTTAACCTTTCCCCTATTTCCTTTGCCCTCTATTACCCTGACACCACCCCACCCTGCACCAAAAAAACTCCAAAGAACCAACCCCTATTGGTGGTGATACACAAACTAAAAAATAGGAAAGAAAACTGGGAATAATACAGTTTAAAAACCAGAATCATATCTTATTACAGATAGATTCTGACCTGTTTTGCAGAAAATGTTCCAGAGGCCAACTGAAAGTAATGTCACTTCATATAATTGTGCCTAACAAGCTGCTTTCCCTTCAAACAAACAAAAAAAACAGAGTTCTGAAAAACAAGTAAGGAGTAGCTATACTCGGACCTCCTGAAAAGGGTAACGTTCTGAAGTTACCTGGTTGCTCAGTTAAGGGAAACTTTAAAATTAAACTTTGTTTAATTTCAGACCTCTCAGGAGGTCTCAAAGGACTAGTTTGTTACCTCCAAGACATTCAGAACTGCTCCAAAACCCACTTGCTCCACTACAATGGCACCCAATCTTCAACTGGCACTTAATCTTCTCATGTCCTGCAGTCGTTCTTGAAGTTACGTATCAACACATAAAAGCTGTTTAATTTCTCATCGTTCTACTTGCTAATTAAAAGAATTACCTTTTTTTTTTTTTAACAGAAAGCACTGCCTCCTGTGGTCTTCTAAGTAGCTGCAGTACTCTCACAGGAGAAAACAGGCATTACTCTACTTTGTTTCTCAAGAACATGTAATGTGTAAGGGTCTCCAAAGTGGCAAACTCTCTATAATGAATCAAGACTTCTCTATAGTACAAATTACCCCAAAATTTCAACGTTTTACACATACTGCTTTATCAACATTGGCCTAGACCTTAGAATATATCCAGATCAAAAAGCAAATACACCAAGATGATGCTAAAAACGTAAACCTTGTAGCTTACTCTTCAATATTAATACTCGCTGTTTTTAAAAGCAAGAAAAAGCCACCCCCACCCCCCTAAAATTAATGACAAGATTTAAAACTTAAACTCTAAAAATTGTTTTGGAATCTATCCATAGTCCAAAGATGGAACCAATTACTTTTCACTATTGGAAAAGCAATCATTTAACCAAAAAAACAGAGACTGGAAGCCAACTGATTCCCAAAACCTAAGATAATTAGCTCTAAGCATTCCTTCTTTCCAGCTGGAGGTTTAAAAAAGCCCAGTATTTCAAAGTCTCAGGTTTTTTGTTGTGATGTTTTGTTAATGTCAACACATAAATAAGATTACAAGATCTAACCTGCAGACCACTTATAAGACTTACTGCCTACAGATGAACGTGTTCTCCACGTATGCATCAAGTACATCTATGACAGTGATGCACCTTTGTTTCATCATTTTCAATTCAGTAAAGATTTAGGCTGCTCTCCTACATGACAGGCATCTTATTTCTTGTACTCATTCTTTCCCACAGGTCTTAATGCAACACAACCAAATGCCACGCACATTTCAGTTGGTCACCCTGGGCATATGTCAAGACAAAAAGTTGCCAAATTTTGTCTCAAAGGATGTAAAATGAAACAAAAATCACGACGGCCTGCTGCTCCTCTCTTCTTCTCCCACATGTACACTAACTCCTCCACAATAAAAGGGTAAACTTGCACAGCTCACTACACCTAGGCAGCATTCTTCATTGCACAGCTGCTTCACTCCAACCCACCACTGCTCTTGTTTTGTGCTAGCTATGGAGGAATCAAGTATTTCTACAGCAAAGCCAATCCTACTGATCTTTACCAAAGAGCAGATAGCCATCACAAGATGGCCCAGGTAGCATAAACCTATGCCTTAGAAAGAATGCCATGTTTATGAATAGCTGCCAACCAAGACCTAAGATCAGGCAAAGAGCCACTACAGGAGAAAGTAAGTCTGCAAAAAGACATGTTTGCTTTTCGTTTGAGATGCTCGGTTCATTCAAAATAAAAGTTTGTCATTATGAAGCAGAGCCAGTGGGATCAGCCTTATTCTAAAAGTTATCGACAACACAAAGGTAGTTTCTCCAATGCTAAATAAAGTTCATTAATTTGAACTATAGAAAACATTTAATGGCAATTCTTCTTCCTAAGCTTTTGGTCTTAAGTCTCAAGCAGCTCTCAAATTAAACTCCTTTTCTTCTTCCGCGAGATGTCTCAAAGACATTTTATTGTGGCCAACTTGTATAGCAAAGTATTCTACTTTCTGTAAAAGAAAGTATCAACAATCACTTTGTTTCTGCAAGAAGCATGTTCAAAGACTTCTAACTGAGCATCTTTTTTGAGTATGGTCATTTCTGGCAGACAATCTTACAAAAACCCATAAATACAACAGTGCCAGCTGTTTGCCAGATTCTGCTTTCCTATGCTTTGCACTTCTATGAACTGTCAGGATGCAGTGATTCAGATTTAAGAATCTCACATCACACCTTTTTAGTCTGTAAAGTAAGGAACAGTAGTGAGCAGATCAAAACAGAAGAAAAAAAAAAAAGAGCAGAACTATGTTACCTTTGCTAAACCAAAGTATCAGTGCAACTAGGAAATTGTTGTAACTTGTCCCATCTTCTCCTGTTTCAAAGAATCGGCATTCATGCTTTAAAAATCCAATCTCTCAAAGGTTTCTGCTAACTTCTGATAAAGTATCCTAGACCTGATGCTACAAACATCTTTGTCTAAGATTTACAATATCTGACTTGATTTCACATTTTTGGTAGAAAAATGTAAGGTTTAGTTTTCAAAGCTATGAAAATTTAGGCTATAAAAAACCCCAAACCTGAGAAGAGCTATGACTGATTAGTTTTAAGATCGAGTCTTGGTTTTGACTTGATCATCTCCCTACTTCACTCTAATTAAAGCACAGTAGATCAGCAACAGCTCTCAATTTGTCATTAAGGAGGCAATGGCCTACAACATTTTGTTACAAATTTGCAGTGATACAATTCTATTGCTAGGACAATCAGCTATATTCAGTAAATTTCATGCACTTACCTATCACTACCACAGAAGGTTGGGTGTTTCACTGTTTTTATAACTTGTTACACATTAGAAAAGGTAATCATGGCTTTTACAGCCAAATATTCTTTCTCAGGAAATGCAGTTCTAAAAGATTAAAAGTTTCTAGGCTTCAAAAGACAGAGAAGAATCAGATTTACATATTGGAAACACAGGTTTTCCACAGTTTTATCTGTGGAAAAAATATAATTCCTCAATCACAAAATAAAGTAAAACATGAAACTATTCCAAACAGGTTTCAAAAAACATGCCTTTTAAACCCATATGTAAGCAGGAGTGTAATGCTGAGAAAGAAAACAGAAGTATCTTAGATACTAGATACAACTTTTGCATTGCTTGAGACTACTTAATCACAGTCAAAGCCTTAGTTTCCTTGTTACCATAAAGCAAAAACACATAGTGCACCCCGTTACACTTAAACATCATTTCACCCACACTGAGAAGACAGGTGCGTATCAGTTAAGAAGAACGTAGGTTTCCTGAATCTCACATTGTCAAAGTAAGTTTACACAACTAAAAATACGGTTTAAGGCCCCGAGCAAATACGTGTAAATGATCAAAATGTAGATGCTTACCTAGGTCCTTCTCTGCATACAGGAAAGGAGACCTACCAAAATATTTTGGGCAGAACAATGGCAAACCCATGAAAAGCAACAGCGAGCAATGATAGCACAATTAAAAAAGAAGAAAAAACAAAACAAAAACCACTACACGCTGTATTTTTTTGTCAAAATTTTGAACAATATTAATAAGCTGCAGTGTAAAAACTTAAAATCTAGACATTACTATCAAATAAATCATTATGGAACTTCATTTTTGACTCTCAGTACTAGATCAGTAATTGCCTACCAGGTAGTAGAAATGCAGCACTATAAAAGAACAAATGAAATTTTAATTATTAACCTTGTATTTTGCTAACAAAAGAATGCTCTTTTTAAGATGAGCAAAATGGAATTACAGCCTAGAATGTAAGGGGGTAAAGTACAGCTATGCAGTTTTGCAGACTTATAATTGCAAAAAGACATAAAAATTCTATCTTCCTCGTTCTCCCCAAACAAGTGATTTATAACCGGGGGTTTACACAGTTGAACAGCCTGATTGATTTTTTTTTTTTTTTAGCACTTAAATACAATTTTTAAACTATTCATAAACTATGAACTCCTGTGTAGTCAGTATTGAAAGCAATTTTCCAAGCAGCAAATTATTAGGAAAAGTTGTGCATTTCTGCCATATGTTATTTCAACTCATTTTCTGCACTGAGAGAGTCAGAATAATCGCTTTGCAGATTTCCAAACAACTAGCATGTCTAACACAGTCCATCCAAGAAGCAATGCCAGCCCTAAGGAATGATTTGCTAGCTCTGGAGACTACAGTCCAACCCTTCTGGCTGCCAGATAAATCAGGCTCAATGCCAGCTGCAGACAGGTCTTTTAGTAGTCCTAAGAGCCTACCCCTCCCTATTTTAAAGGGCTGTAAATAGTAAAAACACACACAACCAAACTTTTTCATATTGAAAAACACTGCAGCATGAAAGAGTTTTTTTTTTTTTAAATGTCATGGAACATTGCACAAAAAAGGCACATCCACTGGTACCAATTTTGAGGCAATGGAAAGGGAAAGTCACAAGCAAGTCACAGCATTAACGAGACAGGCAAAAATCAAATCTATGAGAAGTAATGAATGAAGAAGACAGGCATATGCTAGAGCAAATAAAGCAGAAGCATTAAATTTTTACTTTAAGAATATTATGACAGGCCTAATTTGAATTAAAATGGATCTCTTGGATCTATATGGTAGAGATCATTAGAAACTAAGCAGTCAGAAGTAAAAATTATTTTAGTATTTTGTTCAAGTGTGCATGTCAAGATTTAGTAGATGCACTACAGCTGCAACATTCAAAAGGTTAAGGTAAGTTAAGAGTACTTGCAATTTCATTCACATCCTGGCTGTAAGCTTGTGCTAAATTTGCATTCAGGGAGAAGTTTCTCTAATGGTTGTCTCAGTCCACTTCTGAATTAACTTTGTACTCTTTCCCACCTCTGAGCAGACACCCCAAGGACTAAACAAAGCAGAGACATGACTACAAGGAGTTCTGTCCACGTTAAGACAAGAGTCAAGCGATCTGGACGTGGTTTGTAACAAATTTTTTGCCTTCAGAACTACCAAAAATTTTCAGTTAGAAAGACCATGTACAAAATTATGTGCAACTTAACTTATTAATCTCAGAAGACTGCCCAGTAATTCAATAGACATAGATGGCTCACAACATGGCTCAAGAAAATCAGCTTCTTTGCACTGCTTGACTTGAGTCTCAACAGGTTACACACCCACTACATCTCCCCTGGAAGTCCAGTAGAGATTCATCTGGTTGTGCTTTAAAGTGCAGTCTGAAATTTAAGTAGCAGCTCGTATGCCAAAACAGTTGGACAGCCTTAAGTATTTTTTCAGCAGTGTGTATCTTTTGGATCCCGCTGCATTAATATTTTAATAGTACTATCAGAATCTTATGGTAAACAATCACCACGTGCAGAAGGAATTCTCACATAAATCCTGTGATGGAAAAGATGCAACACCCACAACATGCTACCTTGTTTCTTTGACCTTCAGCATCGATTTCCAAACCCAAAATACATCCAGTTCTTTAGAACAGAAAGCTTACATCAAAAATTGACAGGTTTTTTTAATTTATAAAAGTTTAATTTTCCAAACCATGGTGTATCCAGTGGCTATCACTGAATATAAATAAAAAAGGAACTGCTACTCATGCCTCAAAGTATCCTTATAAAACTTCCTTGACAGGTGACGGACTTTACAATTACAGACACACACATATGTCTATAAATTCAGAAATACAAGCGGACCCAGCCACACCTGGACAAGTCTGCAAGGTCAGCATATGCCACAGGAAATCGAAGAATCTACTGCGGTTCACGCTCTAGGATTTTACTGGGGAGTGAAAGCTTTAGATTACTGCTATAACTACAGAGAAAACTACCCATAAATCAGATAGCAGAATAATCAGAACTGCACTGAAATCTACCTGTTGATACCAAATAGAACACTGTTTCTTAGGTATTTTATTGATTTTTGTAACTTTATCCTAAAAAAGTGAGCATTCACACTACCTCCTAGTTAAGAACAGGCATAAGAGTTATGAAAAGGTAAAGAAAGAAATGTTTACTCCCTGTCTCTAAGACGAGCCACACTTGAGAACAAAAATACATTTTAAAAGTATCTCTCAAAATCCAATCTTTTTCTTTTGGATCTGTCAGACCAATAAGGATAATAACCCTTGTCAAAAACCCTGTATGATAAAAAGACATTTTAAAGATACCTTCTCCTCAGAAACTTGAAGAGTTTGGAAATAAGAATACCATTAAGCAATGCATTTTATGTCAGCAGCAGCCTGCAAAATAATGGTATTAGATAGTTCACAGGAACATTGATCCCCCTTTGCAATTTTAATTCACAATACTGTTAATGTCTGAAACCTGCCTACTTAGGGACTTCAACTGTGGTTAAAAAGAATCTTGAAATTTATTACTTCTACATTAATATTGGCTTTTCTACACGTAAAAGTAGTGTCTTGTAGCACAGCTAAATGAAAACAGGATTTCACCATTCAGTTAAAGCAGGTGCAGAGGTTAAAAATAACCACTATTTATTCACAAAAGCATTCAGCAGACATCATGCAGATGCACAGCAAAAGAATCAGTGTTCTCTAACTACAACCTCATTAACAATTGCTGGTATTGACCAAGGCAGAAACTTTAGGTATTCTTTTATGTGAGCCACATAAAGCTATAGAAAATTAAACCTGAAAATGTGTGTGTTTGTGTGCATGTGTGTCTGTATGTCAATGCAAGAATACAGGCAAACATCTCTTAATGCGGAGCAACAAAGCTGTCAACCAAAGCTTTAAGGGAAAAAGCAGTCCTCGCTGAACTTTGAGGCTGCAGTTGCAGTATCTTTCTTACATGGGCAAAACCCTCCCACACACATTCAATGACCCAGCCTCATTCATCACACAAATAATTGTAGTTTCCAGTGTTGAATTTACTCATGTAATACAGGAGGATGGTATTTTAATGAAAATCTTCTATAAAGATACTAACTTACCCTGCACTGAGAAAATTATTTATTCAGCTGCGGAGTGAAAAGCCTAAATTAACCTTTAAATCTAAGTAAGCTGACAACAACTAATCCTTAGCAGCCAGAGGCAGTTACATGTCACTTCAAAACCGCATGCCAGCAGTATCTGCCACCACATACTCCTGGCATCAACCTCAAAACACAGGTCTTTCCTTTCAACATGTACAGAGTGAAGAGAATTAAAATTCTAGCAAGCATCTCATCTGCTTAATAATTATATCTGGAGATTTTTCTAAGTATTGTAACTAACTACCTTTTGGATCAGTGACTTTAACTTGCGTGGTAGAAATATACACAATATTTTTTCCCTTTTGGAGATAAAAGAAAGGAACTCTGAAGAAAAAAGTTTTCAGTATATTTCCATTTCTGCAGATGAAGACTTCACTATTCTTTCTCAGCAGTAAAACAAACCAAGCAACTTCTGAAGCACAGACTGCACAGCAACTACCTGTCAATCATTTCTAAATAAAGTGCACAAAGTAACAATTCAAATGATACTTGAAATCAAACCCCCATCCTTCCTTCTGCTTAGACTTGAACATCCACCAAAGGGTTATATTATTACATAGCTATTTCAGATCTTCTACTGATTTAAAATAAAGAGTTTTTCCAGAAAGATGTCCTTTGTATACAAAAAAAAACCCACCACTTTTTCCTGTACAGCAAATGCTGCTTATATTGGACACAGGTTTTTTTTCTTTTTAAAATGAGAATCATTTAATTCATATTAACAGAGATTTTACATGTTTATTTCACACTGTGAAAACCACATCAGTTTGCCAAGACTGATAAGTCAAATGTAAACCCTTTGCAAACAAAAGACACTTTGGACTATTGTAGTTATTCTAGATGACACATAGAAATGACCTTCCCAAACCAAAGAGGGCGATCCTGAAAGGGTTTTTTCTGGCCTGAGTTGCTTTCTATATTCTAAACTAGAGGGGAACATCAAGAGGTTTTTGGATTACCTTTTAGCATCCCTTGCAAAACTCTAGCTGTTACAGGACAGTGCTTGCACCTTCTTCTTCCCTCTGTTAATTTAACGTTACATATGTTCATGAATATCTTCACATAAAAATTTTCATTCACTGGTCCTGTAAAGAACTAAGTTAGGAACATCACTTTTACTAAACCTCTGGTTTTATGAGCACTTGATAACCCAATTTAAAAGTAAGTATACTCAGTAGTCCTTTGGGCGCAGTCCAGAATAGCAACATGGTTACGAGTTAGTAGTATGTTAGTCCAGGTAGAGTTCTGGACCACATCTTCTAGAAATACTTAAGCAGTGTTTGAGAGAAAGCACAGCAGTATTGTATCTTTTAATGTTACTAAAAAAGTAAGTAGTGCTGTAATTGCCTTTCAGAACCTCCTTGGTAGTTGCATGTAGCAAGAAGCATTTCAGGTTCACAGCTTTTAAAACTTCTAGGATGAAAATGATTTTTGCCTCTTTTAATACTAGATCTGTGCAGAGAAAAAAAACAACCACAAAACTAAAACAAACAAACCAACCAACCCCTTGTGCACTCATCTTGGACATTGAGAGGGCTGATGTCAGCTATTAAGATTGATGGTATCTGACAGAAAAATCCAAGCTGCTTTCGAGGAATAGCCGTATTTCATCTATGGATTCAAAGCTTCTTTTGTTTCCATAGTTCAAGACAGATTGAGCTAAATTATAATTTTACTGTGTTCCAAATAATTCTATTAAAAATCAAACCATTTTAAAACAATTATTTTCAATTAAAATATCTTGGTTTAGCATCTTCAAAAAGTACAAATTTGCAGGTAAGTTCTCAGTAAAACTTAATCATAAGCTATATGTAAAAGAAAAAAAAAATAATCTGTGCCTAGTTCTTATCTTCAGCATTATTTTACAGATGGTCATATGGATGTGAAATTACTTACCCACTGTGACGTAGCAGGGTAATTCAACCCCTACGAGAAGATTAATTTCCCTGGTGTATGATTCAGTGTCATATCCTAGTTGGCAATGGTGACTTCCTTAGTGTGTGACTGTTACCAATTACTAAAGCACTTCACGCAGGAGGTTTCAAACCTCACGGTAGGACAAGCACAAGTGAACTTATGGCCTTCACTCCAGAGCAGCTGCTACCAAGCCAAACGTAGTGCCTCTTGCATGCCACGTGCAAGCCCATACACTCTTGTGGGAATAGCAGTCCCTTGCTGTCCCAGCCAACTGAGCTGCTGAAATGATCTGCTCACTTATCTTCAGAGTCTGAAACAAGATGCCACTACAAAGCCCTATATTAAACTGTAATTGAAAAACACTCTGGGATAGAAACCAGATCCAATAGCCACGGATCATTTCTGAGAGAAGGTCCTGAAGCCAGAGACTAATCTTTAAACTATTAATTCATACTCAGTTGAAGTTATGTTGGGAAAGCCCCTGATGAGAAGGAAATGGAAATAAAAGTCTTCTATAATGGGTAGTTTTATGCCAAAAGATTGTACCAAATGATCTCAAAAAGAGATTTGCTAACTTGAGGCAATTTTTGAAGATGTTTTATGCATTGCCAGCCGCTTTCAAATGTAAAATGCATCTCAGAATCTGTCTGCTTTCAGATAATTAGGATATGAGACAACACACCAGGGAAGCAGTTATGAGAGGAATTCAATTTTCCTCTAATCCAGCACAGAATCTCTGTCAGGTTTTTTCCAACATTCTGAGGAAAGAAGAATGGGTTCCTATACATGAATTGTGTTTAATAGATGATGGTTAAATACAATATATATTGCTTTCTAAAATGAATGCTAGTTTAAGCTTCCCTCTCTACAGTTTTTGAAGTCAAGGAACAGTTTCTAGGCTGTTAGTTTATATAAAGTGGCATAAGAACTTAAGAATAGTACACAACATTGTGGAGTATAACAGAAACTGTAAAAGCTAGGTCAGCAGAAGGTATCTCTTTTCTGGAATTTCTCTCCAAAAACTGTACACAAGAGAGGAATTTATCCAATTCCCATTTCAGTATCAAAGTCATTTTCTTTAGAAACAGCAAGTGTCAACAAGTGATTACAGCTGCTGTTACAGACCCCCACTGATGCATTTAATCATCAAAATAGATCCGTTTCAGAATATCGTGACTCTAGGTGGTAAATGTAACTTAAGAGAAACCTTATCTTTCATCTCAGTAGGCAGAAATGATTCCCTCACTTAATCCTTTAAAAGTAATTCATAACTTTATATTAATAAAGTTCACAGTCCATGTGGACAATAAAGGGGTTTGGGACAAACATCCCCTTCTCAGTTTCTATGGACAGAATGGGTGACCTACCCTTACCAGAAGGCCACTGACCAACTGACAATATTCTGACAAAACAGAATGAAGCAAAACAAACCACAAACGTGCAAGTGAAGAACTGGGCTCCAAGACTTCAAAGAAAACATTATTCAGATGCTGACTTATTGTCCTAGTTACTTTTATCACCTCATTCCTGTCACGGTCCCATGGTACAAGACAAGATTTGTTGAGTAACAGAAGAGGAACAGAGCCAAGGACGTTCAAGAGGAAGAATACACATGACAATCCAGAAACAAGTTATTTGGTGGTCATACACTACTGCTAATGGAACTCAGTGTTAGCCTGTAAGCAGCAGCATTAGAATTATTGGGAGTAGATTAATTACCATAGCAAAATAAATAGCATACAAAGGAACAAATGAGCAATTGAATTGCTCCTCTTCTTTTTCCATATGAGCAAGCCAGTTATTTAAAATATTATATTGAAAACTGAAATTGCAACTTCTTTTACAAGCTAGCAATAAGACAGTAAGAGGACATTAAGATCTGAAACATCTGCCAGTCCTGAAAGGCATGTCATTTTTAAGATGGTTTCTTTAGAAAAAAAAGAAAGAAAATAAAGTCAAAACTGGCATTTAGAAAAAAACCTATAAATTATATTGATTTCTTTTGGTGTTGATCAGTCACCTGGTATTACAGAGCATCATCCAGTAGCAGGCCACGACTTGCATCATAAGCAACTGTCCCCTAGAAAACTGAACAGGGATCTGGCACGCTGAATTTTGTCATCAGGAAAGCCAGCAATTGCCATGCCTAAAACCACAGTTATAATTGATTACGAATTTCTAACCATACTGAATTTATAAGCATTTGCCAGAAGCACAGAGCATGCTCAGGCAAGGTACTTTTCTTATTTAAATGTAAACATGTATGCTTGGACAGTTTCGGAATACTGAAATGAATATGGTGACAATCTGAAAACATTTGGAGCTGTCACGCTACCCAAGCAAACTAGCACATTTTTATTATGCTCAAAACATGCTTTCCCTTCTTCTATCAGATCTATTCAACTGACTGGAAACACAGGGGCTACATTTTCAGGGCGGAAATACCTGCTTGCATTTTCAATTTCACGCTTGCTATCGACTTCACCATTAGACGACTTTACATCTCAAAAAGCGTAAAGACAACTAACTAATAAATTAATCAATTAACACAACACCACACCACAAACATCATAGAAAACAACTTCTCACTTTGGAATCTATTCCCTTGCCATGCCTCTCCCCTCCGGTTTAAAGAAAAGAAAAAAGAAAAAAAATCAGCTCAAACTTCAAATTTCTCTAGAAAAGAAGTGGGAGGGAAACACGAGGAAATAAAGGAGAGGCAAGTCAGGAAAGGCCTGACTAGCCACATTTTATTACAGGCAAACTGGCTCAGCTGTTCAAGAGGCTTCCCAAGCAATATTCACATTGTACTCATGCATACTCAAGACCCCCCACAATTGCCATAGATATTTGCTTTTGTTCAGATTCTCCTTTCCTGTCTCCCAACTTTTTAAAGACACTTCAAAGAAGATCAAAAAGCTTGAAAGAAGTGTAGTTGTTTAGTCTACAGAACAGAAGATAGATGGGAGACTTGGTCTTGTTCTTCAAACGCAAAGGAAGTTGGTATGAGAATGGGACTAAACCGTTCAGCAGGTCTGCTGCAGACAGGATAAAGCAAGGAAGACTTAAGTTAGACCTTTGGAAAACTTTTCAAGTAAGAGTAAAGGACTGAACAGGCTGCCTATGGAGGCTGTGGAATATCCATCACTAAAAATAGGTCAGGCAAACATCTGTCAGGAGTGATTAAGTTATAATAGGAGATGAACTTGAGATCTTTTGCTCCTTTTCTGCTAAGGTCTTTTCGTTACACCCAGCATTACAAAACCAATAATATTTCCTTCTTATATCCCTGCATTTTATTTAACTTTAAAAAACATGTAGTAAAATCCACCCTTCTAATTGTGATATTTCCACATATTCAAGTATGACTATTCGGGAGAACAAAATACATCAAAGCTTTGATAACTGTGAAAGCAGAATAAATAAACCACCTGTGAAGTAACACCCCAATGTATTAATTTTACACTCACTCTGAAGAAATTGACCTCTAACATCACAACGCAGACAATAATATATTTTCTTGCTCTCCAAGAGAAAAGAAAATTGGGAAAACTTTGACTGATGACTTACTGATCTGTGGTCACCAAGCCATCAGTAAACCATTTTTCAGTTTTTGCATAAAAGAATTTTTTTTAAAAGGAGAGCACTTTTTCCCAGGCATGCGCACACACACAGAGAAATATAAAAAAAATCAAACCCATGAAAGCAGTTTTGTTCAGAAGGCTGCTTTGAGAAGTATCCAAATCTTTTTGAAGCCATACTAAATTATGAGTAGGGATGGCTTCCACCACACCAGGGGGAAAGAAGTCCATCAGAGACTCTTTTTGCCCCTACTGTTTAATACTAATGTAACCATGGAAATTATTTTTTTCCCTCCTGCTTAATACTGATGTAACCATGGAAATGGAAACCAAACATCTATTTCCCCCTCACCCCCAGTATGACAGGAAATCAAACAAGGGAAATGTTTCTTGGTGACAGTAATAAGAACCATACAGGTAACTGTTTAGAAGGAGAATAAACTGGAGGGGGGTCTCTGATGGACTGACATCATATAATTCATATCACTACAAGAAACAAGAGACACTATTTACTTTGCTCACATCTGATGTTCCGAGCAGCTGCCCTCTAGGCTGACGCCTCAGCTTTATCTGTGTCGTCTAGCATTTGATATTCTTTAGGTTTTAGAAAACAATTTTGTAGAGGAGACAAGCATGAATGAATTCATTAACGTGGCAGCTGCAACATACAGCAATCAAAACTTAATCAGAAAAGTTCAAAAATATTATGGTAGATACCAGATTTGTCTTCCTGCACTCTTGACCAATCCTTCTTACGACAACTGCTTTATATTATCTTTATTATATAGGTATTTCCCCAGTATGCTTAGGGGTACTTGTAAAGTAGGTGGGATTTGTAGAGCTGCCCGAGAGCTCAATTTTTTTTTTTTCACTCTTGGTCTAGACAGGTGTTGGATAAAACTTATCTCCTATTTTGCCAATTCAAGATCCACTCTTCATTCTGATGCCATTATTTGAGTTCTTGACCTCCAGAATGAACAAGCTACCTCTGCTTCTTTTTAGGGCCTTTTCAGAAATGAACAGACTAACATGACATCCATAAAATTAATTACTCTACTTTGGAGGGGACACGGAGGGGGAGGAAAAAAAAACACCTGAGAAACTGGTACTTTTCTAATTTGATTCTATCGCTAATTAGTAAATTTACACAGAGCAGAAATTTTAGAAGTGGTCTGTTGATTCAGAAAGAAAACATACAATCACTACAGCTGATTGTTACCTTATGTCATCTCTTACTATCTAACATGCTTCGGGAGTATAAAGTATGCTGCACAATAAAAGTATAGAAATATTTTGAGGCGTTTCTACCATACTTCCAGAAGCTGTTTTAAACCTTCAGGCAAACTGAAATGATTGTAATGTATCTCAATATATTACAGACTAATATAAACCCAAAGATTTTTACTTCCTACTTTAGTCCTAATTTAAGAAACAACAAGCCCCCCAACCCTCAGTCACAAAGAACTCTATGGAGTTTATGTAAGAAAAGCAAACAAAAGATTAATAGGTAATTTGGAAACACTGATCAAATTGTTGTGATGACGTGTCACTGAAATTAGAAATTCAGTGTGTCAAGCATATAGCATGACATTTCAGTGATAAACATTACAGTTATATATATATATTTCAACATTCTCTAAACTAGGACTTCAAATTAGGACTCTATATTAGTTCTTCAAAAAATGTGGTTCTACCAAAGATATTAAGCGGGCAACTTTAGAATGAACAAGAGCAGGAAAAGGGATGTCTGCCACCAATACGCCTTCCATGATGGAGCATTAATCACGTGACATTTTATAGTTCTCTCTTCAGAAAAACGTAATACAATGAGACTTCCAGGTCAGTAGAAAGTCAAAGACTCCAGCCCTGACTGATTTTCAGAAAGAGTTTTAAGAAAACACCATGAATTGATTTAAAGGATTTTGCAAAAGCAGAAGTCATCCTAGGAGGTTGCATGCATCCCCCCATCATGGCATACAATTAACTTCATTGCTAGTCTTCTTGGATAACAAATATAATTGAAATAACAATAATGTTTTAAACAGACTTCAGTCAAATATATTTAGGGGAAAAGCCATTACAGAGAATACTTCCTAAATAAAAAGGATGAAGAAATATCCATGGGCTGTTTGGCCACCCTTCGATAAAGAGGCCCTAGGTGAGCCTGCCATTTTTAAATTCATACTAAATTAGAGTTACAATGATGTCAAAGCAACTTCATCATACCTTTCTGCATTAAACTTGTTTTTCAGATTGTTTTCCCAGTCACCTATACTTCATCATCAGAAGTATCAAGTCTTAAAGGCTCTAGACAACTTGAGAGTCCTATTATTTCTGACCTGATGAACTATTTTGAGATTTGCACAATGCCATTTTCTTGGCAAATATCTTTTTCGTTTGATACCATTTTCTCCAGACTGCCTACTGCTTTCAGTCTGGGGAATGAGAAGTTGTTTCCTTCTCTATTTATGTTTAAAGGTGTAAAAGAAACAAGTACACCCAAAGCAATATACAGAAAATATGCACAAGCTTTGTATTTACAACTGGAAAAAGACATTCTGAGCCCAAATTTGCTGAAGATAGTTTTCAGAATAATTTTGACTTATTATTATCTGCCTTCAACACCTTGCACCTTCAGGATTCAATGCTGCTAAAACATCAAAGCAACTCATCAATGTATTTCTTAAAATTCCTTACAGTCAAAATTACCATAACAAGAATATATTGTTAATTTGCAACAGGGTGGGGAGAACATATCCTGATAACATATATTACGATGAAACCACATTGACAAGCAAAGATCCTCGAGGTTAGCTGAAAAAAACAACAAAACCAAATTAACAAAAAAAAAACCCCAACCCCAAGCCCCCCACTTTACCAACTATTTGATAAGAGTTGTTGAAGTTCTATCTGTTACTCATTCCTAAGTATCCAGTACTAAAAGTTAAGTTTTAGGACTTTGGTTTTTTATTTTACAGATTTTGGGCTTACTTTCCCACAGGACTGCCAAGTAATGTATTATTATTTAAACATAACTGAAAAAATAATTCAGTAGGTGAACAATAAGGGCATACAAAAATGGGATGCTATATTTAATCACTACTGCCTCACCTTGCTAGAGATTTCATTAAGTACCCCGAATCACAAAACTATTTGTGAAAAGCAATGACTGTATTAAGAACACTAAGTATCTGAGTTAAAGTAATAAAAAGAGCAGGAAATGCAAGGATAACTTATTTTGCAGCAGTATTTTCTTTATTTTGCCAGTAGAAAACCACTTACTGATTAGCTCAAGATATACAGTACCACAGTAACACTGCCATATGCTCGTTTGCTGTGGACTCGTAACACAGCCTAACAAGCAACAAATCGTAAGATCATCCCTGTTATCCAATCTACGTATCCCTGTACAGAATGTGTTGTACGTTAAATCTTACAAGTGCCTCTACTGAGGATGGACCAAATACTTAGTTATACTCTGCTTTTCACTCACTGATGACTATGCAAAAGCATAACAAACATATACACCATTTACCAAAACAGTGGAAGCATCTACTTTTCAATCAGTAACAGCCGTTCCTTTGCAGAGCCCAGTAGGTACTCCGTGCCTGTGCTTTCCAGGCTTTCACAGCATTTGCTTCCACAGCACACCACTACGCCAGTTCCAAACTGCGATGTCAGTCGATAAGCTGCGTAATAACCTGTCAGTCAGGCTGAATAACGAAACGCAACTAATTTCAGAAGCACCACTTCACCTGCATGTTTCCTCCCCGCAAAGTGCGGTCTGTTCTTACAATGCCGCCCTACAGCTACAGCAGCCCCGAGATAAATTCCCTTATACAAGTTAAACAACAACGAACGTAACGCCGGCTCCTCCCGTCCAAGGCGCCCATCCTGCCCCGCCGCTGCAGAGGAACAGCGGCGGCCTCCCTACGGCCACCGCCGCAGCACACAGCCCGCGGGGGAACCCCGCTCCAGCCACCCCCACACCGCGCCAGCGGCTCGAAACAAACTAACAGGGCCCTGTCGGCCTCCCACCTGCCCGCCCCAGAGAGCTCGGCCCGGCCTGCGGAGAAGCCCCACGGCATCAGACCGCCACAACGCAGCTCCCCGGCGGCGAAGGGCACCCGAACTAAGGCAACCACGAGCGCGCTGAGAGGGACAAAGCCACCACCCCCCCGGTGTTGGGACTCGGCCGGGCCGCCCCAGGCCCCACCGAGAGACACTCACATGAACCGAGCCGCCGCCACACACCTTCGCCTGCTGAGGGAAAAAGGACCCTCCCCTCCGGGCTGCCCCAGCGAGCGCCTGAGGTTTATAAGAAGTCGCCGAGGAAAGCCTCGCTAACCCCCGCGAGCGTTGTTTTTACGGCCAAGGCTCCCAACACGCCGTTCTCAGAGTACTACCGGAATACACAAGCGGGGAGGGGACCATTTTTTAAAAGCCTCAAGCAACAAGAAAGCTCAGGCATCGCGCCGGACGCCTCTATCCCAGGGTCCTTCCGTCTGCCGGCGGGGTGGAGTGACGCCACGGAGCGGCGAGGGCGGGTCCCGGTCCCGGTCCCGTGTTCGGGGGCGGGGTGCGCAGCGGCGACGGCGGCGCTCGCCCAGGTACCCCCGGCACCAGCCCCGCTCCCACTGAGGGAGTCCCCGTCCTACTGAGGGAGCCCCTGCCGGTGGCCGTTGGGTAACGGAGGGTCTGAGGGAGCGGCCGGCCCCGGCGGGTGTGGCGGGAGTCAGGCGGGGCGGGGGCGCAGGGCGAGGGCTCTCCCGCAGCGCCCGTGAGGTGTGCGGGCCCGGTTGGAAAGGCAGTGCCGGTTCGGTGCCTTTTTGGGCTCGGTTTTGGGCTGTGAGCACCGGCCTGAGTGTGGTGCCTTAGAGCCGGGGGGGCCTCCGGGCAGGGGAGGGCCTGAGGGGTTACCAGGGTTGCCCGGCGTTATCAGCATTTCCAGCAGTCATTTAGCAAAGTGGTTAAAACTAATTTCTCATTTACTAGATTTAATTCCTGAACAGCCGTGTATGATGCATAAATCAAATGGTAACAACCCCATCTTTTTCTTTGGCTGTAACCAAAACACAGTCATAAACAGGTAAAAGAAACAATAGGCTTATAAATCCCTTTTTGAGCCAGCAATGTGCCCTGGTGGCCAAGAAGGCCAATGGCATCCTGGGGTGTATCAAGAAGAGCGTGGCCAGCAGGTCGAGGGAGGTCATCCTCTCCCTCTGCTCTGCCCTGGTGAGGCCACATCTGGAGCACTGTGTCCAGTTCTGGGCTCCCCGGTTCAATAAGGACAGGGAACTGCTGGAGAGGGTCCAGCAACGGGCTACAAAGATGATTAGGGGATTGGAACATCTTTCTTATGAGGAAAGGCTCAGGGACTTTGGTCTTTTTAGTCTAGAGAAAAGAAGGCTCAAGGGGGATCTTATCAATAATTATAAATACTTAAAGGGAGGGTGCCAGGTAGATGAGAAGAGTCTTTCAGTTGTGCCCAGTGATAGGACTAGAGGTAGCGGGCACAAACTTGAGCACAGGAAGTTCCATCTTAACATGAGGAGGAACTTCTTTACTCTGAAGGTGGCAGGGCACTGGCACAGGCTGCCCGGAGAGGTTGTGGAGTCTCCCACACTGGAGACATTCAAAACCCGCCTGGACGCCGTCCTGTGCAACTGCTGTAGGTGTCCCTGCTGTGGCAGGGGGGTGGACTTAGATGATCTCCAGAGGTCCCTTCCAACCCTGACCATTCTGTGATTCTGTAAAATAGATGTGACTAAAAGTCTATCCTGATCTATCAGAACTAGGTTATATATTTTCTTCATGCTATCCGAGTGTTGTTATTTTTTCTGGTAGCTAAATGATCCTAGCTGCAGATATAAAACTTGAGGTGTCCATAAGTCTCACTAACTCTTATTGCTGCTTTCAAAGTAGCAACATCTAAATCTATATAGTAACATTGTAAATGCTCCAAACACCACCAGTAACTCTTTTTATGGGTATACCCACATAGAATTCAGATGCTTTCATGTATGTACGGCAAATTTCTCCAAATACTACTGAGAGAGAGCATTTTTTAATCTTTGCAGATGGTTTATATTTCACTTGAGTGAAAAAATGCTTTCATATTCCTACTAGATTAGGGAAAGGGATTACTATTTAGCATTTTCATGAAATAACTCTTCATATATTTGTGAGTTATCTGTGACAAAACCACCATGATACCTGCCTTTTTTTCCCCCAAAATTTGTGTGTTCATTGAAGGCAAAATAATGACGTTGGAGCCTTGTCAAAATCTGGTTTGCATTTTCTGTTTATCTTGAGTAACAGTATTATAACGAAAATCTTGGCACACTTATTTATTTTATCTATTGCTGAATTGTTGTAGCTGGAATCTGAAGCAAAATGTTTCTTTTTGCACTGAATTTATTAGCTTGGACAGAATAATAACATTTAAAAACATTAATATTTTAAAGTATGCCTAGTGTGCGTATGGTCTGTAGTTATCTGCCCTTGACTCCACAGTTATTCTTTCTTTATAGGTAGAATACTTCTTACTTCAATGAATGTTAGAGAAGTTAGAACATTTTGTAAAAGAAGACGTTTTGATGTTATGCCACCAGGGAAAATGTTTGTTTAAACACAAGACTGCTTACATTTAGATTTTTAAGCAATCTTACAATCTCTATAGTACAAGTGGTGTTTGTAGTAGATGTTTGTACTGCAGATGAAAAAAATATTTTTGAGGTGAACTAAATTTAACCCAGTCCCCGTACCTCATGCAAAAATTAAGCTGATAAGTTAATATTTTTTTATTATTATTGTGAAGTGAAGGCATCCCAGATCATTATTGTGATTGTCCTAACAAACCCCTATTTACTTTCTATGCTCCATTCCATAGGAATCTGAATTCAACTTTTCTTCAATATCCGTTATACGTTTTAATAGACTTAATGAATAGCTGAGTGATGGTGGACACTAGGAGACAAATCACACAATTATGTTTTTTTGTGAAGTAGCAACACTGTAGCTAAAACTACATCTTTTATTTCAGTTACTTTATTGAATTAGTAATTATTATAGTTACAACAGGAATGTTTTAAGACTTAAGAGCAGAAGAAAAGGTATTTTGTGAAAGAATTTCTTCTTATGAAATGGCCTACCCTGAAAATACTGGGATTTAATAAAAACAGTGTAAGTGTAGGATGTTCATGCCACCTGCTCTCCTGAAATTGTTCACAATTGCTTTAAAAATAATTCAATAGCAGTACTGGTTATAATTATGTTTTAATTGTGAAAAGCTGCCTTCATTAAGCAAGGGACATTTACACCTGGCAACTCAGGAGGCATTTAAATAACTAGCCATTTCAACTTGCTAACAGATATTAGCCCATATGGCTAGTTGTTTTTATTTCTGCATGTGGACGCTTTAGAATGTGTTTCACAGGATGGCTCATTCAGGTTGTTCCGTTTGTATATGCAGTATTTGTTTCTGAGAGTCAAATGTGTATGTTTGATTCTTTTCATTTTTATTTTTTTTTAAGGACAAAGTTCTTAGTGTCCATTGACTCAATTGCCTTTTAGCACTGCTACAATGAAAAAGTTGTAAATAATGGCTAGAAACTGCTAAATTCTGAAGAAAAAAATATTCTCTGAGAGCAGTAGGTAGTCAGAGGTCAGTAGATGAGGGGCTACCTTTTGTATTGTATTTCTCAGTGCTGGCCTTGGAAAAGCTATGAAATGAAGGATTATCAAAATAGTGCTTATCTGAATATTAAACACGAATTATAAAGGTCTTTTGTTTGTGGTGGAGTTTGCTGAGAATATTGGTTAGTGGTTTTGTTTACTGTAAAGGTTTCTAAGGGAGACTTGGGCTAGGAAAGGTCATTCAGAGGTGGGATGCAAAACAGACCGCTTCTGGACTTCTAGTTTTTATGCCAGACCTATTTTGCAGATGTGATAGACTGTCTCATATATGGAATAAACGGTGTTTTGGAAACAACAACTCAGTAATTTTAGATGATGCTAATAAGACAAGTCTTTGCTGCTTCTTCCATCCACTGTTTTGGATTATCAGAATTGAATTTCCAGAATTCAATCCCAAAATTGAATTTGCCTTAACTGTTTCTGGTGTCCGTTTAAAATAACAAACGTTCCTTTTTCTCTTCCTATTTCAAAGTAATAGATAAGTCCTACAGGATATAGTTCATTCCTCCAAATCATAAAATTAATGCAATATGTGTTTTTTCTGTATAGAAAAGGTGAGTTTGAGGTGTAAAATTGTGTGCCTAGAACATGAGGAGGATATGTAGCACTCTATGTTTATAGTTGTGCCAGACTTTGATATGGATTTAAAAAAGAAAAAAAAACCCTCACAATTTAAAAATAGTTAGATAAGATCTTTTTTCAGATTAATTTTTAAAATATGTATAACACTTCTTCTTGAATTTAGAAATGTCAGTAATTAACTGGAGAAATGACTAGACTGAAATAATTTACTTAAAAACCCCCTTTCACTTAAGCTCCAATATGTGACCCTTTTTAAAGGTGGTAGAAGGATTTAGTTTTTAGTTTTGGGGTTACTTGGGTTTTTTTTTTCAAGTCAGTCCCTGGAATTTATGGAGAGTTAAAGACAGATATCAGAGTTTAATTATGAAGGTAGCTATTGACAGAACTAGCTCTTTTCCATCATCAGAGAGCATTTTTTTTTCATTTCTTTAGTGGATTCCACAGAATTAACTCTATAATAAGAGAACTTGTTTTAATGCATACCTTTTAAAATTCTTTATTTATTCCTTTAGGTGGCTGACAGGAAAGATTTCTTGCTTTTCACATTTCTTCCTTTTGGTCTGTGTGCTTCCTAACCAAAGGAAGTGAGTGATAAATCTGCAGTTGTCTAGATTGCAAGTGGTCTAATTCATCCTTGTAGACCAAGTGATCTACAGTGCAAGAAAAGTTTAATCTCTTAAAATGATTATTCAATTGATGATATTTAACAATTGTTTTCATTAAAATTCCTTTCTAAATGTCAGCTGAATGCAGATACAATGTATTACAGAAGTATTATCTAGCAGATTATTTTTCTACAGTAAAAATGAAAACATTTCTTAACCAAATACATATATTGTACATTATGTATTTAACTTTTTAGAGACATAATTTATCTCACCATTTGGCATAATTTTCTTCTTCTTCCCCTCAACTCTGATCATATTAACTTTTTTTATTATTATTTTAGAGCAATTATTAGAAGACTATTGTGCCAAGCAAGATTATAATTCATTCTATGAATCAAGACTTTTTTTTTTCCTCATGGTTAATATATATTCTCTTTCTGAAGCTGGGTAGTTAATTTGGTAGACATGATGGTTTTACAGGAATGTGGGTCTCATTATAAATAGATAGTTAAATCTTTCCAATTGGAGCTTGCTGCATGCCAATAAATCTTTGTGTTTGCACTCAGTCCAACTTATGTCTTTCCAATGGAATATTTTAACTGTAAATTGCATTGTTGGCATCCTAAAATCACTTCTAAAAATATTAAATATTCATGAGATGGGAAAGCATTGTATCTTTACAAATAAGACTCTTAATACAAAAATACTACTATAAAAACTCCAATGATCAATGCTGTTTCAGATTTATTTTCTTCCTTTTTTAAGTTTGATTCCTTAATGCTATGCATTCATATTCAAATGATGATGTATATTAGAATTTAAATGTAGATATGTCGTGTCTGTGTTTCTTCGGGGGGGGGGGGGGGGGGGCGGAACCCACAAGTGAGAACAGTCTTACATTTTCTTTGTATCTTAAATTGGACTGTTATAGTTAAAACAGAAGATATGTTTCATAATTTACATTTGTATAGACTTAGTAAATATGTTTGGTATATAAGGATCTCTGTGCAACCTGTTATGGGGTCACTCTGTCAATTAAGATTCACAAAAGAAACTCAGTACGTTTTTACTGGAAATTTTGTGGTGGCAACAAGGTTATTCCCTTAGAGAAAAAAAATAATTTTGAGACACTAACGTATTAAATGCTCTGATTCTTCTGTGTGACTTTCTCATGAGAAAATAGCTTTTCCTGAAGGCAGCAGGTTGATATCGGCTGAAAGAATAATATAAAGTAGCACTTCGCTTCATTAGTGCTCTGCATAATCCTATTCTACTTTCTTTTTGTTTCATGAAGCCCCTAAGATGATAAAAAATTATCACATCTGCTTTGAAAGAATAATGTTGGTTTTATACTTTAAGCTTTTCATATTATTTATCTTAGGGCCCTCAAATCCTGAGGGTTCCTCCTCCTCTTTTCCTGGAGCAACTGCATATCTGTTTCTACTATTTACAGCTTATAATTACTATTCTGTAGCTGACAAGAGTTGGATGTGCTTTTCACATCAGTGGACTATTTCTGTTGGTTGCATATGCAGATGCTTCCAGACTCTGTGCTGTAGCGTCTCTGGAGTTGAAGTGAGCTGGATGGTACCCTTCTCCATAGGCTGGTTAATGAGGTTTTTTTCTGTTCTGTGGCCTTTCACCCATGTTATGTGGAAGTGCCATCTACTTCACCATCGCAACTTCCAGACCAGAACTCACTTAAGAGCATATAAGATTGGCCTTTTTATCTCTGTTTGTATATGTAGCCTTTTACACAAGTTGTAGGTGCTAGGGAAGTTAGCATGTATAGAGGTATAATATTGCCTAATGACAGCTTGTAGTGCCTCAAGTCACCGTCTGGGTAATCCAGAAATGAGATGAGTAGAGGCTTGATTCAGTTTTTGAATTTGGTTACTTGATGCCTCAGATTAAATTCTTAGTTTGCTAGTAAAAAGAGGTCAGGCAGTTTTACCTGAGGCCTAGCTGACTGTAGAACTGCCTGTTACTTGCGCATGTTTTAGGTTTTCATATTCTTGAATGGCATAATGGTTGGTTATGGAAAAGTGCAGACAAAATGTTTAGCTTGCACTGATTTGAAATGCATAGTTCAGAGTAGAGAGAAAAATAGTCATGAAACTAAATGCTCCTGGAATTAAATTGCAAGCTGATTTATTTTGCTTGACTGTCCCACAGAAATATTTAATGTAGATTACTTCCTTAATTTGTTTTTGAGTCAATGTGTGAGTTAGCAGTTTACCTATGGGTAAGGAAAGAAATGGTGGTAGGACAGAAGACTGTTACTTCGTAGCTTTAAATATTAGGAATGCTAATAGATGCTGATTAACACTAAAGCTGTGGTAACCTGGAGTTGTGGCCTGCTGATACGAGGTGGTATTTTAGAAGAGTTTTTTTCTGTTTGGTGCCTTTACTGTTTTTGAATAAATAACCTACTATATTGCAGTATTCATCTGAAGATTGCATGGATTAAAGCATTTATCTGCTCCTAAAAATAGTTTTACTTGATTCTTAAATCTGTGTTTAAAACTATCACTATATTTTCATCTTTAAAGGTCATGTTTATGATGCAATAGCACTGTATTATTCTTGCGTTCATTATGCAAAAATATCCCATTCCCCTGTAACAAAGAAAAAAACATTTTAATTGCATTAGTTAGTAAGCTGAGTCACAAGAGCTCTGTGTTCTCTTTTTAAGGAACACGAATTGCTCCGAAGGGCTTAAGATTGTGCGAAAAAGATGTTTCCTTTAAAAGACACTGAGATGGGTGCCTCCACATTCTTCGCTTCAGCTCTGCCACATGATGTTTGTGGAAGTAATGGCCTTCCTCTGACACCTAATTCCATCAAAATTTTGGGAAGATTTCAAATCCTTAAAACTATCACCCATCCCAGGCTTTGCCAGTATGTTGACATTACCAGAGGTAAACATGGTGAGTATGTGTTTAATAAGGAAATGGTTACAGTTATATTTTTGTGACAATATATCTAAAGGTGACTATGCAGAATATTGACTTTCTAGCACCAGAAAGTGGCTGTTTTTCAGTCTCAAAATGACTGTATATCTTTGCTGTGACTGGCAGTACTGGTGCTTTTGTTTCTTCTCTACAGAGTCAAGGCAGAGGTAAATTGTCTGTCCTTTTTTTGTATATTATGCTAACTGATAAAAGCTGAGAACTTTCTTCTTCTTATACCATGCTGTAAAATTCTTGTACTCAATTGCTGTGCCATGTTACTGTGTGGGAGATTGAAATACATGTGGTTTTGATGCTGAGCTCCTACACCCATGTTCTGATCTTGTGAACGTTTTCATGTGATGGTTACGTTTCGTGTACTTGATTTGCAGCCGTTCTTGTTGTCTCAGTCATCTCATGTCTTGACTGCAAGCTTGTCTTTTCTTTTTTTCTATTCTAGCTCTTTAAGATCTCTCCCACTAACAATTACTTTGTTCTAGTTCAGATATTTTATATTATTTTTAGTAACTGTTATCACACTTATTGTGAGCTCAAATAAGGCTTTGGTTGTTTTTTTTTTCCTGCTCCCGTTGGTCTTACTCAGTTGCAAGTTCAGCAGGAGTACAACACTTAATTTCCACAAAAAGGCTGCAATACCTGTGACAATTTAAGTGGTTCCACCTTTAACTTTTAAATCACCAATGGTCCCATATAAAAGTGCATTGTATGTACTTGTTTGATTAGCTACAGGGTCTCAGAGTAGAGCAAGTCATTTTTTCCCCTTTACAATGCAGTATGATAGGATGTTTCAGATTTTTAGAAAATGAAGATATTGCCAACTCCAAACACTGAAGTATTCCGCAGGGTGGGGGGTTCTTTGTGTGGTTTCATTTGGTCTCAAACTTGTAAATTTTTCATTTTCTGCAGTCAAGAGATTTAGAAAGTTTATTCACTTTCATCTTGTTTTCACTAGTACCTCTTGAAATGGAAACTGGAATTTTCTTCCGATACTGTTTGGGATGAAAGGTTAAGAAGCATTAGCTAACATAACATTTAGTAAATGAGAGATATGGTTAAATAGGAAAACATGGCCTTTTTGACAATGAAGAGTCAATGACATGAAGGTTTATGAGTGTGTATAAATATGAAGGATAAAGTATTTTCTGATAATTGAAGTAACTTGAAGAATAGCAAATAAAATGCCTAACCATAAAGTCAGGAGACTGTTCTGTTCCTAGTGGCAAATTTGGTGGCAAATTTTATCATTCTGATACTGACAGAATTTTTCGCTTGTCAATCCTATGCATAGCAATTTAATGTTCTTTTTCTTGTAAATGTCAGTTTCTACCCTTACAGAGAAATACAAAAGCAGACTAGGAAAACAATGGAGAAAAAATTAATTAGTTGTATGCATTCCCCCCAAAACACCCTCAAAAGGGGAACATAAAAGTAATAGAAAAACATTCAAACTGATTTTTTTTTTTTTTTTGGTAAAGTTAAACTACTTGTAAATCTTTGCTAGCATTGCAGAAGGCAATCCCAGATTTTTTTCTTCCAAAGAAAGTTTAAGTGGTCCTTTGATTTCAAAAAAGAGAAATAGAGAATTGAGTAACAAGCATTCCAGCTTTAATGTGATGACTTCTGTTCCCCAAAGTATTTTCCATCTTTATTTTATTGTAACAGCCTTCTTATAAAAATATGTTTGAAATAGTTTAGTGTTGATTTAAATTTGAATCTGAACGTTCACTACTAGCTGTTCTACAAGTACTGGAAGTAGCAAAGCCTAGCTTCTTTAGGAATTATCTCACCCCATGTAACATCTTACACTATCATCTTTGCCTACTTTATAATTGCTGTCTTCAGTGCAACAATTGTTTTGTCTTTTTCTCTGTATTCAGAGCCAGTCCATTAATCTTCGGAACATGTGGGACCCCTGCATCCTATAGCTATTTGTTGGGGAAGAGGTACTAGAGATAGTAACGTGCTGGGCGGCCCATCAGGACTGAAACTCCTGTTCTCACTGAGTCCCTTTTCTCAGAGCTGGTATTGCTTTGAGTCTCTCTCATCAACTCAGCCACAGATTTCTGCAAATTTGTAGATGCTTTTCTTCTTTGAGGCCTCTATTCTTAAGTCAAAACTGACTGACATTGGCTGCGGGGTTCAACATTTATTAGGAGGTTACTGGATGGATGGATTGACAGTGCTTTGCGTGAGGAAACAGGAAAGAGAATCTGCTGTATCTCATAAATGAAAATGGTGATATCCAGGAGTTGTACATCTTTAACTTTTAATTATTCGTAATCTTCCATACAATGTATGTCAAGATACTTTAACATCTCCCAAAGAGGTAGACTGAGAAGTCTGTACTCCTGTTGTCTCATTTGGACTCTAGTCCTCTTATACTTACTTTTGGTTTTTTTACCCCTCCCAATTAGAGAGACTGGTTGTGGCAGCTGAACACTGTGAAAAGAGTCTGGAAGATTTGCTACGAGAAAGAAAGCCAGTGAGGTAAGGTGTCAAGCTAAACTCAAATCCACTCACCATAATTTCACATAGCATCTGTGGCAAAGTCCTGGACCTTTTTTTTTGACTTTTATTGGTTTATATAAATTTCACTCTGTTAAAGCTTAACCTAAAGACATTGTTTATCAGGTAAATACATGCCTGAAAGAGGGGGTACTTATTGCTGTACAATTCCAAAAGCTAGAAGAGTTATGGAGAGCTTGCTTACAACTGAAATACTTTGTATACGCGTAAAATGCTGTCTGTCGTACAATAGTAGTTTTGGGTTTTCATTTTAAAAGTAAAGTCAGACCTATGACAGGATAGTATCTTCCTAAGAACTAATTTGAAGATGGTATGTCTGCCAGATGACAAAATACAAATTTCACTAGAAAGGACAGAATTTGGTGTGTGTTTTTGATATGCAGAAATGTATTAACTTAGTAACTAGAAAGTGGACAGGATGTCAGATACATATGCCAGGGTGCTAGTAAGGGATTTGAATTCGGGTTAGTGTAGTCACTTCAACAAGGCTTTGGTCAAAACCAAGTCCAAAGGCTGGATGTCAAGAATATTTGCTTTCGTACTAGAATGTGTGGAATAGTTGAGCTGTGTCTTTAAAGAAACAAACAAACAAAATCCCCATCAGCTTTGTTGCTAAAAGTGTTAACTGTAATTTTTAAGTCTGTCACTGTTACCTTTGGAGCAAAGAAGTGATCTCTTGCCCTAAAGAATATGTAACAGAAAATGTGAAGAGTGGAAGAAGAGAAACATAATTTCCATTTGGGATAGCAAGGGATTGTAGGCTAACTGGTTATTTCCAGAACACACAAATACATAAATATAAAACACATTTAGAGAAATCCAAAGTATCTTCATTCTAGTTTCTGAAAAGTTTATAGCAAGCATCAGAGTCCATCTCTCTTGATATTCATGCAAACGCAGAGGTGAGGATTACTCAGTAAAATAATAACAAATTTAACAAATAATAACAAATTTTTATGCATCTTCCTGGTTAACTGCAGTTAACATTAGGCATCTCGGGTGGGCTGTGTTTTGATAAGGTACTATGCAGATAGACTTCCTGTGACTTACTCCAAATTAGATTTGTATAAAGGGAGTAATACTGGATCTGTAGCCTTTTAAGTCTTGCAACCCCTAAACAGGATGCTAACTATGTTGTCTGGCAGAGATAAATCTAAATGCAAAATGCTCTGTGCCTGTGTGTTAGCTTTTTGTGAACTTAAGGTTGTATGGCAGTATGGGTTGCAGAGGACTAAAGCTTGAGGAATGTTAAGAAAAAAATGGAAGCTGTATTTGCCTAAGATAGAGAGGTATTTAGGTGTAAAGGGCTTTTCATGTGTGATATATATTACAGCCCTTCACACAGTTTTGCATCAGGTTCCTATTTCTGCAAAGTTCCAGAAATAGTTACAGCATCAGAAGCTGTTTTCTTTCCTTTTTCATTCAGTTCTCACACTGTTCTTTGAACATGTGTATCTTGGTGTCAGATGAGAAGCAGCCCAGACTGTCTGCTGTCTCTTGCCTGTTTTTGAAAAAGCATGCATGTAGGTATTTTAATTTGCTTTGAATTGCTTAATACAGTATACTTATGTAGATTCTGACAACTTCTGTTGCAATTTAATCCTGCAGCCTTAGAGCTGTAAAGGGCAAGATGTCTTTTTCTGAGGGGGAAAAATTCTATTTCTGTATCATAATTCTATAAGCAAATCTTTCTTAACAATTGTGGTCTGTATGCACATCCATTATGCCCCTCTATACTAGTATGCATTTTGTGGCTTTGAGAAAGATTTTTGGAGACCTTTTTAGATAATTTGCAAAGGTATGCGACTTTGGTTTTTTGACATGCTTAGAGAAATTTAGTTTGAGATGGTTACCTCAGCTCTTTGCACTGTGGCTCTGAGAGTAGGTGTGTAAAGCCTGGCTTTATTTTTTCCTCTTGGCTTGAGTTTTTACTGAAATAAGTTATGCTACTATCTGATCTTTCTTTTAATGAGCAGATTGGGATTTCTTCAGGAAGTTGTACCACCTGAGAAATAGGGCTAAAACATAGCCTGTAGGTATGTTCATAGCTTTAAGAGACATTAGTGATTCATCTACTGTAAATTACAGCTTTTGTAGTAGTAGCTAAAAGCTAAATTATGTTCACTTCAAATGAAGTTTCTTGCAAGAATGACATTTTCCCTCTACTTCTATTTTTTTTTAATGAAAACAGACATTTTTGCTTCTTATGTGAAACCCATACATTTCCAGAAATAACTTGGATGGGCCAATTCCCAGTTATTGGTTATATGATCTGTCTATATCAATTACCTTTGGAGGGAATTATTTGGCTTTTTCCATGTATTCTGATTGTATTGGTCAACGATAGCATAGCTGATGATATATCCGGAGTTGATGTGTATGCTATTGCCATTAATTTTATAAACTGTTTATGGAAGCTGCTCTTCTGGTTTCTAGATTAATTTTCCTTACGCTTGCCTGTAACTTAAGTCCTTTGCACCTGTACCACAAGCTGATGTAAAATCAGCAGGAAATCTTCTATTATGCTAGTGCTGAAATTCAAGACATTACATTATGGACTGTCTATCTTTCCATACATACTGGAAAACAGGCCGTACAGCTGTTTGGTAGTTATTTGCAGTTAATCTTTCATGAAGTCATGCATCGAGCGTAGCATACATTCCTTAATATATGACTGATATTAAGAAAAAGAAATGTAGCCGACTTCTTTGTTCAATTAACCTTAGAGTTTCACCAGCTTTTCTAATTCTAATGAACCAGTTGTACATAGGGGCCAAATACTAGAAATTAGAGCTCTAACCACTTACTTTATCTGCTCTGTCACAGTGCAGTAAGTCATTTTACTAATCATACCACCAAAAATTTTCTAGAACTTGGATTTGTGATATATTCAAGCATTCATTCTTTACCTAACAAATCTGTCCGGTAAATTTCAAGAACCCTCAAAATGGATGAAATGAGTTGGCTCTTTGCAATTCTTACCGTAAGTAACCAGGTGTAGAAAAGGAATTTAATACAGCTGTTTAGTGTTTTCTGTGATTTATTCAGGAGATACCCATGTAGACATCAAAACTACAATTAATGCTTCTAAAAGTGATATTAATTACAATTTTTTTACTATGCTTCCACAAGGCATCACAATGTAACAGCAGGGGAGCTCTTTTGGAGTTGTGTGCCACAGGGAACTCAGGCTGCAACCGTGGATAAGAGTTTTAGGATAGGATAAGGTAGGATAACAATTTTAGGCTGTGATGTCCCATTTTTTTACCAGACCAATCTCCATTGTTCTCTATGTGAGAGATTGTATTCTGGGTCATTGATTCCTGTTTGTTTATTCCCGATTTATTGTTGTTTGTTACCCTGAGTCAAAGAAAGTACGCACTTATTTTTAGTTTACAACAGTCACATTAGTGCAAAATCAGCTCTCTGAAGTATGTTCAGGAGTCAGTTAAATTTTTGAAGGGCTAGGGATTTGTGTACGTAGTCAAGCAAAAATAGTAAATGCCTGATTTAAGCTCATAATAATTTACTGCTGTTCAGAGATTTGATAATGTGTCTCGGTCTGGCTGGCTTCCTCTGTGTCTTCTTGCACATGCAAGGATTTTTGCTTCTGAACGAATTGAAAATAAGTCACAAAAAATAATGGTGGGTACAAGTTTTGTACTTCAACTGTCTCACTAAGGGTAGTTTTCATGTTTGTGGCGGTCAAAATTTTACTAGATTTTCAAAGTTGCTCGTTATTTTAGCACCGTTGATACCACAGACCAGAATGTAAGATGTGAATTTATTTTTAAAGTTCTCCATCTTCTAAACACATTGACAACTACTCCTTTGGGGTACCTTTTCCAGACAGTGTTAAAGGAGTTATTTTCTCTGCTCCTGTGCTGTTATAATAGGAGTTGTGAGCTTTTGCTCTTCCATCACGCTTGAAGTGTGTTTCTTCTTTGAAGAAGTTGGTCTGCACTTGTATTCATAATAATAAAAATGCCAGCAAATACTGACATTCAGCAGACTTTTGGCACCTATAATCGAGTTTCTGGATTGGTCTTCAATTTGTGGCTTGGGCAGTCTAAGCCTATTCCTTTCTTCAATAAAATATAGTTGTCATATGTTTTGAAAGTCATGGTTTTGAAAAGTTACTAGTGAACCATCAGAGATACAAGGTATAGTTTGTTATATGCGGAACATTTGATGGGAAGCAGACTGTGTCTGCAGCTGTGTACTAGTTTGGAGAAAACATGATCTGACTGATTCAGATGAGTACATTTTATTTGGCTATATTAAACAGTTGTCTGCTCATTGATTGGATTAGTTTTCTTTATGCCATCCTTGCTGTTAATGTGCTTTTGGCAAACTTGAAGTGAAACTACGTTACAGAAAAGATTATTAGACGTGGGGGAAAAGCAATTTCTGAGTAGCCAGGGATTCTTCAAAATATTTTAAGACAGGTGCAAGTCATCAAAAGGCTGAAGGTTTTACATGATTTGACTTGAAGAGCTGCATATGAGCAGAACTTCAAGGGCTGAGTGTATTCTGCTTTGAATCAAGTCTGTGTTGGAATTTCACATCAGAAATCCATATGTCATAATAAGGCTGCATTTAGCAAGGATAAATGATGAAGTAGTAAAATGAAGTAGCATTAATAAACAAGCTTATAATTATTTTTTTCCTAAGCATGTGTGAAAGTCTATAGTTTGGGCCTTTAGTGTCCGTGGAGTTTTCCTTTAGTTTCTTGCCAATGCTTTACTTCCAAAGCTATGATGAATCATTAGCCATTAGTCCAGACTTGCTTATATATTGTTCAATGATGCTTTTCTTCATATAGGAGTATTTTTTTTACTTCTCTGAGTAATTTGTAGTCTGACTGCAAATCGTCCTGTAGCATTCCTTTTTAGCATAAGTTGTCTCCTGTGACTGCATTTCCCCTTGCAACGAGAAAACGATTGAAATCGAAAAGGGGTAGAGCTTTCATGAGGTAGTTGAGGTGAACATTATTGCTCTTGATGTCTGAGTGACCTTTTTAGGTATGGAACAAAATTCTTTGCTTGTATGGTTGGCTGCAGTGTTTGATGGCAGCCCAAAGGCATCCCAGAACATGTGTCCATGTCTCCCTTACATGTGAAACGCAACAGTGAGTGCATGCTTGTTTCTTACCTTCCTCTCCTCCAGGAAAAAAGAAAAAAGAAGTATCCAACTCTTTGAGACTAATAGCAGTCTCTGCTTCTTGCTATTAAAAAGTAGATATGATGGCTGTATACAACATAAAGTCTGTAGATGTGGAAAATGCGTATAATTATATTTCAACCTTTTGCTCTACTGTGCTGCTTCTGCAGTTGCTTGTAGACACTTCATATGGATTTCTGTGCTAAAATCATTATTAAAGACCTTGAGCTGAAGATGAGTTATGCTGACAACAAAAGTAGCAGAGATTTTTGGGTCTTCAGTGTCTAGTGAAAGAGGATGTTGAGTTTCTCTTAAACAGACCAAACACTGTCCTCAGTGGGAGGGTGGCTTAATCCTGCAGAGAGATTTCTGCCAGGAACTGTGTAAAGTTCAGTGTTAAAATTCCACTTTTAATGAATGAGCAAAATACCACTAATGAGCTAATGGCTGAAAAACCAAATGTCAAATATGTACTGTGCAAATCTTACTGGATTTAAGCCACATTATTAATCTTAATATTGATTTATGATAGCTGCATTTAGAATAAAAGTTGCCTGTAGACTTGGGAGAACAAGATGTGGTTAGTATATAGTTATTCTAACTTAATGCAGCGTTTGACATTTCATCCTGCTTTTAGGAAGGAAAAACGGAAGAGCTAACACTCATTAACCTTGCTATACAGTGCATCCTTAGAAAGGGATTATATTTTTCAAGTGCAAGTTCTTGCTTTTTGGAGTAATGTCTTCAGAGGAGCATTTGTCGCTACTAGGGATTGGACAGCTAGTTTATTTAGATGCATTGATACGCTTGCAAACATATTTAATGTCATTGTGGTTTGAGATAATTTTTTCTGTGCATATGGGTGTTCTCTCCTTGGGTTCAAGCTCCTGTTTTACAGTGCAAATAGACCCAGGCTTGTGCCTTTACTCCAAGCTAGTTGCTTTCCTGTGTAAAAGTTGCATTAGTCCCATACCATCCCTACATCAGTGATGTGCCAGACTTGTAATGATAGATTTACAGAGCATAATGTTATGGAAAACATCATAGAGGCCCCTTTTCCCCACCCTGCAATTCTGTGGGCACCATGTCGGGAGCACAGCACTAAGTTAACTGAATTGCTTGGCTCCTGAACCAACAGGACCTTCAGATGGACAGATACATGTGCAGACAGAAGGAACTTGTGTTGGGACTGAATATATGTGCTCGTGTGTGTGCGTTTATAGGTAGATAAATACCAGGGAATTGGAGATTACTGTGATAGGAGTGTTTAGAAGGCTGGCAGATCAGACTAGTTTTAAGGTTTAAAACTGTTAATTTCATTCATTATCAGCACACATCTTGCTAAAGGTTAACTCGTGCATGTTATTAATCATCACTGCATACACAAAACTGTTAGTCTTTAACACATACTGTAAATTAGCCATGACTACGTAATACTACGGAGCTGATGCTGTACAGTTAACAGTGGTAGCTATGGCCCTTGGTGGTTCTTGGAAGTCAAGGTAATCAGGCTTGAGAGCTCTTTGAGTGAAGTAAGAACCGGTGTGTACTGATTTTTCTTCTACTATTATCTAATGCCTGATGTTTTTATGTTATCACCACTCTCCAGCCTCACAAGGTGCTTGCTTTGTTTTATGTGTTGCCAGTCATCCTTCTTGTGGATTTGGGAGCATGTCCTGCATATTTACTGACTGCCGTGCTTCTCTTGTCCTTTTGTCTGGCAACTTTTGTTGTGTGGATTTCTCCTATGTGCAGCTATATCTGTCTCCCTTTGCCCCTTTGGTGGTCACACTTCTCATATCACTTTCAAGGAAATTTAATATTAATTGTATGCTGATTAATGCATTTCTAATTTATAGTCATAGGCTTCTGCTTTGGCTACGCTTATGTTTATTGTTACCTCTCTAGATAGGTGTTTTCTTGCCTCTTGTGATGACGTGTACTGGGATACAGATCAAAGTGATGCACTTCTAATGCCTTTTGGAATATTAGTTGTTAGCTATGAAATTCCTAACGGCACCATTGCTTATTGGCTTAGTTGCAAAGTCCCTTTGATCACCTGCATTTGCAGACTGTTCTTCTCCTGGAACTTTCTGTTCTGTTTCACTTTTGAGTAGCATCTGTACCATTGATATAGGGATCCTGATGTTTTGAGCTAACTACTAAAACATACCTAGGTATGGCTTTTAACCTTAGATATTTAGATATTTTAAAAAAAAAAAAATATGGTATAAATAAATTGTTAAAAGAAGTCTGTTGTAAAGTCTACTAATTTACAGGAAATGCCTGGCTTTAGGAGAAGAGCTGTGCACTTGCTATTTTTGTTCATAGCTTTAAAAATTCTGCTGCATCTTTATAAAATGGGGGAGAGGTCGGGGGTTGATTAGGAAAGGGGCGTGTTGCTAATGCTTAATCCTCTCATGAAGAGATGCCTAAAGTGCAGTCTTTCTCAAAGGGTGAGCAATTTGTAAAAAGATTGCTTTATTGTGGTTTTACAAAGTTCTAGGTATTATTCCTGCTATCCAGTAACTCATAAAAAAGAAAGCATGCTCAGTTATCATTCCTACTAATATCTGTACTTACTGGAGTTAGTGGTTATATTTGTTTATTTGAAATGACTTGACTTTCTTTGGTTAATGTAATTTAATTTTAAAAAGCTAATTATCTTCTGGTGTGTTAGATCTGCAGCTACTCTATCAAGAAGTAGCCAACAGGCCTGCTTCTTTTTTTTTAACTGGCAGTGCTTCACAGAACTGCAGAAATGAATAATAAAAAAATCAGTTCTGTCTGGCTGCAAGGACAGCATTATTTATTGTTAGCGAGTCACAATTTCTAGAGCTGTGAATTCAGTTCATGCTGCCCCACAGCTGCAATAATGTTAACTGCATTAATAACTACATTTCAGCTTTTCTTTTTAAAAATTTTCATTGATCGGATTCTTAATGAGATTTTTCCTGATCCACATGGGGCACCACAGAAAGAGTGAGAGAATCCATCTCCTTTTATAATGAAGTTAGGGACCCATCACTTCTGTTGCAGTGGGAAGGAGAAAGTCGGCATGGCTAACATTAAGAATAACTCTTTTCTCACGCCACAGATATGAGTCTTCCTTAAAAGTAAAGTAAAATATGCGGTTGTCCATTGTAATCTTAAATGGGAGAAAGCACCCCTATGATCTTAAAATGTCTGCTCGATACCTGGCCCTCAGTTGCAGTAGGGCAAGAGCCCTCTACCCTGAGAGGCTAACCTGGCTCCCCGGCTGCGGTGGAAGAAGCTGTGGACACCTGCACCTCAGACTTTTGCCCCTGCTTGTGTCCTGGTGCTGTGGGTAGGAGTTCGTACTGGAAACGCTGGCTGAGGTTGGCAGCTGTCTCAGTCATGGGGACGGCCTGTAGGCTGGCTGTACTCCCCTCAGCCCACAGTGCTAGAGTGTCTTTGTGGAAACCAGGAGCATAGGTTACCACAGGACAAGATGGGGTGAAAAAGCCTTGGATGACCTGTACTAAAAGGGACCTTTCTCAGGCTATCTCTTTATTAGCAAGTAATGTGATCCAGTAGAAACAGATGTGTAAAGGAAAGCGTGCTATACATCTTTTAGGGGTGATGTTTCCATATAGCTCCAGTCTGCTTTGGACCAAATGCCCATTAGCAGCTGCAGGGCAATAGGCAGGTTCTGGATCCTATCTTCTGGTTCATCTAAAATGAATCCAGTTGGTGTGCTCTGAAACCTCTCTGAGTCAAGCGAGGTAGGAGGGGCTGATCAGGAGGGTATACTTTGAAAGTATGCTCTGATCCGAACTCAAGTCTTAATGTAGAGCTCCTTAAGTTGCCTTGAGCTCTCTGCTGCAGACACAAAACTGAATGCTGCTGTTCTCATTTGTTTAACTTCAATAAGCTCAGTTTTGCATAAGCTGCAGAAAAGCTGCGTGCTGGCCCTACATAAGTAGCTTACGTATCCCTGTTGCTGATTATCAAAGTAACCTGTAAGTAGAGTCAAGTCTCTCCTCTTTTCATCATAGTTGCTCAGAATTCCTGACAGATATAATTAATTTTCAAAGATGGAATACTTAATGTGTTTCAGTGCAGAGTGAAACAAGGGAAGCTAGAAGTTGTGGGGCATAGTTCTTGCTTGACTTTATATCTGTAGAATTACAAGTAAGATGCTGAATGTAGATGAGGGTAGCAGGTTCTTGTATGATTTTTTGTGTTCATGTGTACTTCTTGGGGAAAAAATTATTATTTTTCCCTGTATGTCTTCAGTAGTCTCTACACATTCTTTAGTTTTAAATGTAGTACCTGTGAGGTTGCTCACTTCTGTGTTCTGAGCCACTATAGGGAGATGGCGTAACATTTATAGCAAGTTCTTAAAATTCTGAACGCTTGTTCTTGTGTTATTTTCTTGACTATTTGCTACCACAGAAAACTTTTTTGTTTGTGTGTTTGATTGGGGTTTTTTTGACAGAATGATAATGCTTACTTTCACCGCAGAATTCCTTCTCCCCACCTGAGGATTCTTGAGCAATAGTCATGAGACCATCTTTAATCTCTGCAGGACATTATTCCTTGGTGGCCTCTTGCACTAAATGATGTGTGCAAGAAGACTTCTTCTCAGAGAAGCTAAATTCTTAAAGGGAGCGCAGTTCTTCAGCTTTTACGTCTTTGAAGAAAAAGAGCTTTCTGTTTTTTTTCATGGTCTGAGTCTTTTGAGAATTCTTTTAGCTTTTTGTGCACTGGGGAGCGATTTTGGACTTTTTTTTTTTAATCTTCAAAGGAAAAAGGGAAAAAAATGTTTGATTTACTCAGGAGCAGAAGACATGGTGTTGAGAATCCTATTGTTACTAACATTTTCTTTCTTAACTACCTTACACAGTAATTCATAATACATGATCTTTGAATTCAGGCAGTATTTTAATGGTGGGGAGCCCCTTACTTTGTGTGTCTGAATATGAAAGCTGGGTTTCCAGGAGCTCATCTGTTCTGTTCTCTTCTAGCATAGTGAAGGGTAGCACATCTGTTGAAGCTGGGAGAGGTTCCAAGATATGGAAAACACTGGATTGTGCACTACCTGCTTGCTCTGTGATTAATTTGTTTGGCTTCCAGACATAACTGAAGTTTGTAGAAGTTAAAACATAAAGAAGATAAAATATAAAGGCCGACGTGAATACTCTTCTGTTTGCTATCAGTAATATTTTGTAGTCTCCCAGATGAAGTCGTTCAGGTTTAAAACAGACTGAAGGAAATCTAGGCATTGGGTTGTTTGCCTTTTTAATTTATTTATTTATTTTAACTTCAGGTGCTTTGATTGTCAGAGATCTGCAGACTTAATATGATGACAATGAAAAATGAAATGAGTGTTGGAGACAAGTTTCTTTCCTATACTTAGGCTATGGCTTGCCAATTGGTGCCTTTCTATACAAAATTTACATCAAATCCTGAGCAGACAACCTTATGTTGGTTTTACTTTCTAGTGATTTCTGAAATCTCATTTTTCTTTTGCTCTTGTAATTTTATTGGAGAAGATAGACAACTGGTACAAGCCAATTTGAGCTCTTTTGCCGATGTGGCATTTACAAAAGTGGTGAAACACTGGGTTTGCTTTTCTTTATGGGGGAAAAAAAAATGTTTAGCACTGTAAAACCACTGTTACAGTCCTCTGTATGCTGTGCATGTGTGTTCTTAAAAGCATAGAAGCTAATATGCAAACAAACTGGCTTAAGGAAAAGAATTGATTTTTTTATAGAGAATGTTTAGAGCACACTTTGAATTTTGTGGATATTATCCAATTCATTTATTTCAATAAATACATTTGCTATAAACCAAGATTTCTATAATATAGAAATGAAAGCCCCTACCAAAAGACTCAACCAAAAGCTTTGTTTCCAAATAAAGTATCTTTAACTTTTTCTTCTTGTGAATAATGCCACTCTAAGCAAAAACTTCTTAGAAAGCTTCCTCTTAGTAATGATATCTCAAAATAATTCCTCTGCTTGCAGTTGAAAGTATGACAAGACCTTTGGTCTTGTAATGACATGGTTGCAGAGTTTTTCCTAAGAGCAAATATAGGTCATGACCCACTCCTGTCAGAATGAAAACTTCAAAATGTTGCTGTCTTGGTGTTTGTTTTTGAAGAAATCTTGCTGTGACACTGATCTTTGTAGCAGAGAATCCTCAGCCCTAGTAAAATCACAGGTATCTTTACAAAGTGGGATATAAGATTACAGTTTCCAGTTTGACACTTGAGTTCTGTCTGGATAAAAACAGCGGTGGCAGGAGAAGAATATTCTGTCACCCTGTTGAGCTAAGCCTGACAGGTATAGTGGTGGGTGAGAAGAGGAGACTTCAGTATCCAAAAATAACATACCTCAAGGAAATGAACTATTTTTTTTTTAAGAGAGTGGTTCAAGGGTACAATCTAACGTGGGCCACTGATACTCTTCTTTCATATGTACATGGCTGTGCCTTTGATTAAGAAAATGTTTTCTTTCTGGCCTTGCTGTGTAGAAGAAAGCTGCACTAAGTTAGCTGTAGGACAGTAAAGCAGTTCTGGGAATATCCTCCCACTCACCCTGCTTCCCTTTTTTCCTGGCAAAGACCATACCAACAAACTCTGTGCAATACTACCACTTTTCTTAATGGGAGGAGGCAGAAAAGCAGTGATGAAATTGATCAGTAGAATCCTGTCAGAAAACCTTTGAAAAGCAATAATTTTGAGTGACTGATGCAAATAGTACTGAGACTCGCTGACTTTACGGAATTACTGCTAAACGAGCACATGGTAGTGTTTATTTAAAGTGTAGCATTGAAAGCTTTGAGTAACTTTTGGATATACATTGGGTGGACTAGCAACACAGGATGGGCAGGTTTGGTTAATTACTATAATTTGTGATAACTCTGTTAGTTCAACTAGAAATTGATGCCTGGGCATTAAACATTATTTTTGTTTCTTGATGTGGATTCAGCAATCATTAAAGATATCGTCTGACGATAAACAGGGGGAGTGAAAACCTTTCTAGTGAATGATTGTGGTAACTATAAAAAATGATTTTTTTGTGTTCTTCCCCTTGAAAGAGCACTTTAAACATGCTTGAAGTCAACATAGTGTTGCCATAATTGACGTTAGGTCAATGCTTATACTTTAAAAAAAAAAAAGCTTACATTACACTCTGTAACTGACAATACATAATGTAATGGGAGCTTTTTCAAAGTATAATTTTTTCTTAAATCATTAATGTATTTTTGAGGGAAAAATGTGGAAGAACAGTGTTCTATAAATGTAGTATAATTGAAGTTGACATTTTATGTTAGTAATAGTCTCAAAACATCTGTAGTGGTAGAAAAGAATACTAGGAAAAATTATGTTCTGTTAGGTGAATGCTGGGTAGTGATCCCCAGCTCAAAATATGACTTTTGTGTAGAGTCTATTGACTGATACCTGGATTTGAGAGTCTAACGTGCCAACTTCAGCCATTGGAAACAATGTCTTCACAGCATGTGTGAAGCATACAGGAAAAAAAGAGAACTCCGCTTTTGATCATTGGTTTGAAGGGGGGTTGCAAGGATTTGACCCTTAAAATAGCTGTGGTATTCCAGATCTCCACGGCCTTCTGGTTTTATGGATTTGCTAATGTGTGTTAACTGAATCTTAACTTTTCTGGTGTAAAAGTGATACTAAAACAAGAAGTATACTTCTTGGTCTTCATCTTTCCCAAGTCTATAACCACATTTTATACTGCCATATATGGTGAAAGGATGTGCTGTCACTAGTGAGTTACAGGGATCACATGGACTTTGAAACGCATCATAATCTTTTTCTGTAATTTTTTTACTGCAAAGTCAGCGTTGCCAACTCTTGCCATTGTATTGTAACCGTCATTGTGTTTTTTTTTTTTAAAATGCCAGGTTGGTACAATTTGATCACTTAGATGTGATTACTTCAGAGTATGTCTTTGAGAGAAAGATCGTACCTATATAGCTGAGCCTTACCTAAATAGCATGAACTTTTGTAATCCTTCCTACCCCCTCCTTGTAGTAGTAGACCTATTCTTTTCTGAAGTCAGCCTCATGAATGTGTGGACATGCTGGCTTTTTTTTTTAATTATTTATTTATTAGTCATTCTGAATCAGGCATCTACCTTTTCTAATGGTTCCCATGGTATGAAGTTATTGGTTTTGTTTCCATAGCAAAGGTTATGGTGAAAAGTCCAAACCCATGATTTTGTTTTAGCCTCAACTCGCCAAACTGAGATAATTCAGATGTGATCTTTGCTAGATCTATTACTTTTTCTGTCATCTATTTTCTATTTAAACATATACTATTAGGTGTTTAAGTCTGAAAAGATTGTTAGTATGTAAGAATTGTGATAGGGCAGGATTTGGGAAGCAAGCGAAGTATGCTTGCTACAAAAGTCACTTTCAAACTTCTTATTAACTTGGTCACCTTCAAAAGCATGGGGGCTGAGCCAGATGCTGATCCATAGTTGCCAGCTGGCATTCGGCATACAAACCGCAATTCTTTTTCAGATACATTATTTACTTTAGCGTCAAGGAAGGTAAGGAAATAGGAGCTGCCTACTATGTGACCATTCATCATCCATCTTTAGTAGTCACTTTTCCTTCAATGATTGCGTGGTTTAAGGCTCTGGTAATACTGCTGCTTCTACCATTTACTGCATAGTGCATGTTTAATAGACAAATGTCAAGGCATACTTTGGAGAGCTGAAACATACCCTATGCCTAGAAATTTAGATGCTGGTGCATTCAGATACAAAGGAATGATAGTCCTTGCCTAGAGCATGGGATTTGATACCTGGTTTGGAACTAACTTAAGACCCCTGAGCGGCTGAAGATCTGATGTGGTGCCTTTTATTGTAAAGGAAGAGTATCCTAGCTGCAGTTAATTCTGTATTTGCTTTTTATATGTTGTCTGATTTGGTTTCCTGAGTGTGTCAGATTGTGATAGACTGTGCCAGGACTGTTGATTGCAAAATATGTGGCCTTTTAAAGGTGGATGTATTTGTTCAGATGAAGTCCAAAAGAAAATAAAATAAAGATTGTTTTGGAGATCTGACTTCAATTGATCTTAACTCGACTCCTACATTTTACCAGTTCACTCCATTTCGAGGGGAGGAGAATGTGAGATGTGTTGTTTCCTTTAATGAAAATTGGCGGTGTGATGTATGATACGTGTACATAATGCTATTGAAGTTAAGTTCTTTATTGTATACTTTGAGGTCATTGTCTTCGGTTTCATCCCATTAGCTCTTGTTCTCTTATTGTCACCTGTGCACCTAGTTCTGTTATGTTAGTTATCTCAGAATGTATGGTCTGTCATAAGAATGCAGAGTCTGTGATCTGGTTTTAAATGAGGGTTGCTTCGCCTAATCTTTACACGTGGTGATTGAAATTTCATTTATTTCACTGCACTTTTTGGTCCAATGCAAAGTATCATTATTATAGTAACTTTTATGTGTGAGCCAGCTGAGGCTGAGATGCAAAACATTAATTCACAGAAGTTAATCAGTAGCAAGATCAAAAAGTGGGAATGGGGATGTGTCTTTCCCCTTCTGTGCATTATGCCAGATGGCACTAGAGGTTCCATTAAGGTATGCTTACTTTTGAAAAGGACTTTGTTCATTTGCTCCCCCAATTTATGGGATGAATGCTGGATGTCTTAAAGGAATTCAAGGTGAGGTGGTTTAAAATTTTTGCTTTATGAGGAGCAGATACACTTAAATAATTCAGAGTGATAATGATCTGAAAAACCACCTGTCTATTAAAAATCTTTGTGTGCAATCTGCTCTATATGTGACGTTGTTCTTTATCTGTGCCTTCATCCATTGTTTTATGGATTTTTTTTATCGTACGTTACAAGTTGAGACCTTCATAAAAATCTAGTATCAATTGTGTTGCTTTTAAAGTCATGCTTGCAGCTTAGAACTTTAAGAACTGAATGAAATTACTTTTTGAGTTTCCTCAGATGAGCAATATGAACTTGTTGAAGATATCCTGTGTGAAATACCTCTGTGCATAAGTTAGAGACTTCCTAAGGACTCTGCCTATAAAATTCTTTTTTTTGGTCTCGTGTTCTCTGCTTGTTGCATTCCCTTTCAGTTCATTTCATTCTGATAATGTGAATGCATTTCCAAGTAAATTGGCAGTGTTTACAATCTCGGTCCCTAGTGCCATTTTTTAATCAAACACATAATAAAGTGCTAAATAAACCATTCCCACCTGCATCAAACTCTTTATGTTCTGTATAGGGTATTTTGTAATTTATTTACCCAGGAAGACCCAATTTATCTGCACATCTGGGTTTCAACCCAGTCCTGCTTTTTATCCAGTTTTCCAGCTGGTTGATTGAGGCATAAGGAGGTCAGATGGCTTTCTTGAGGTCAGTGTAGTGATTGTCTCAGCTGGGTTTCTACCCAAACTTTATCCTTTGCTGTAACCACTTGGCCACACCACTCCTAACCAGCCTATCTGTATTGTTGGTGGTAATGGAACTAACTGCAAATGTCATTTTCTTTGTTTTATAGTTTTGCTTGTATTGAAATATTGTCACTTTTATGAGTTCAGAAACATTACATCTGTTCACAACCTGGTTCCGTTCCACTTTGAACAGACACAATTTTTTGTGATGAATCTCCTTCCTGGATTCCAAATGCATGTTAGTTTCACAAGTTCTGGGGTAGTGATTGATGACATTGCTGGTTTGTGTTGCTCTGGTGTGCTTCCTCAGGGCAGGCCCTGTCTGACACTCCTCTTTGGAAGAGGAACTCATGTTTTTGCTCCTGTGTATCAGTGCCATAAGTTTCTTAAGACTCCTGGTTGCTGAGATACTCTTCCTCTAGAGTTTACTTGTTTACAGCAATAATACAATGTTAGAACAAGACACACAGATTTGATAAAGGACTTCCTTAAGCGTGCATTTCTGTGTATGTACCCATGAGTTGTAAGTCTGAGCAAAGAGAAACTCTGGAAAGTGGTATCATCAGCATAATCTTACCCTGTTTGGTCTTGCTCTGCCTTCCTGAGGGAAGTCAAAATAGTTCTAGTTCCAGTTTTTGTTATCAATTTCCTCTTGCCTGGAGTTGCCACTGCATTGAAGAAGCATGACTTAACACTAATCCACATACACGTCTCCAGTAGGTAAAAAAAATTACAGGGCTCTCTACAGCGAAGTAGATGATGAAACTTGTTTTCTGTTGCCAGTTCTGTGTTGTTTCAAATTCCAGTGGGGCCTCTGTTCATTTCACTAGACAAAACACTTTTATTCAAAATAGTCCATTAAGTAAGTGTTCATTGCACTGTCAGTACTATCCAGGGATGGCTTTCTTCCTTCTACGAAATGGATTAGGTACTTGATGTCAAGTATTACAGTAGCATAAAAGCAGGTGAAATTTACAGGTGGCCATAACCAGTTAAAAATACCACAAACACATTTGTAACAACCAGAAATATTTCTTCTCTCCCCAAGATTTTGCTGCCGCCTCCACTTTGCCTCCAGTCCCAGTTATCTTTGCTCCTGTATTGCTATCCAGGTACATCTATATGTTCTGGTTATCTACACTGTAATAGCTACAGCTGCTTGGGTCAAAGTCATCAAAAGGGGAGATTGCTTTGTCTAGGAGAAGGTAGGACTGGAGACAATAAGCAGGCAGGAAGATCTTTTGAGATACCCAATTACTCCATCACGTTAAACTATTTTATTGCAGCACCAAAAAAGGATGGAGAAAATGTATTTCCAGTTGATGCCATGAATGCACTTCTGTTAAAGATGATGAATACAGTGATTTCATGTGCAGATTGGCATTAATTTGACTTTAAACTGGAGGAAAAGAAACCTGTGTGAACCTGTAACTTCCATGATACTGACATAAATGCTGAAATTTTATCGCTTCATTTCATTGTTTCTTTTCTCATGTTGGAATTCTTTTATTCCAACAGTTTAATAGGTCAAGTCTCCCGACCCCACCCATCTCCAATTTCCAACTGTATGATCTACAGTCCTCTTGTTCTTAAGTATTACATATGTCATGCATCAAGTAGGTTTTATTTTCCTTTCAGCAATCTGTGGTATATGTAGGGACTACTGTTGCTGGCTATCAAATGCATTTTTCCAAAATCACTTTTCCTACTCTGGAGTAAAGTAATTGTTTTCTTTGCTTGAAGCTGAAATTTAAAATTGGCTTTCTGGAAGTTAGAGCAACAAAGCACCGTAAAGAGAACCTCATGATAAAATAGACAGCAAAGAGATCTTACCAATATAATGCTTGGTGGCTGTGCATGTCCACAGTAACTCAGAGGTGATATTCTGTGAGCATGGATATCATATGTGCTTGCTCTGTATTCCCACTGTTCTAGGCACCTGCTTGTCATCCTTTTTGGAAAAAGGATAGTGGTCTCAAGTATTTTTTGGTCTGAGCTAGTATGACCATTTGTAGGGCTTGGAAGATGAGAAATTTTACCTAAAATGGAAATAATCAGTTGCAGAAAGTTGTTTGTTCCTAGAGCATCCTATCTTGGAGTCCAGCTTCCTGCTTTTACAAGCAGCTACATTATCATTCCCATTAATAATCACAAAGAATAAGTTGTTAACCATTCAAACTGAATAACACATAGATAATATGTTTGGTTTGTTTGTATTTGGTTAGTTTTGGTTTTGGGGTTTTTTTTTTTCCCAAGAATTCAATGTCATAAACTTTTTGATTTCTAAATGTGTTTGCTTTTTTGTTTGATCTTGTGCTTATGTTGACCTATGGCTTGGGCAGTTCTCCCTAGGTATTTGTTCCCAGGTACTGCTTTGTCATTACTGGGTGAGTATGCTCACTCTTAGCTTTCCATTCCACTAATTATTTTAGGGGCTTATTGTCTTTACTTGGTTCCTGATAACTCCCTCTTTCCCCCTCTCTCTGTTAATATCTGATCATTTTGAAAAAAGGTAAGACTCTCAGTATGCCAGTTTCTTCTAGTACAACCTTTCCCTTTTACCCTGGCCCAGCAGCTGTGCTCGGTCAGATGGAATATTGTAGTGGATGCACTAAGAAGAATCTATTATTTTTTTTCCCCCTCTGTCTGAATCCAAAAAGGGACAAAAGTGTCCTAAGCAATCAGATTACTTCATCAGTGGGTTTGCAGCACCACAAGAGATTGAAACTCTGCTGAAACATCTGTTTCCTGACAGGTTAGGTTCGTTATTCCTGAAGTAAACTTCCAGAAAATGTCTTTGTCCCCTTAACAGTAAGAATGCAACAGGCTGGAGATCAGGCTGACTGCTAAGTGGAAAAGTTAATGTTTTTTGGGAAGGCACAATGCAGCCACCTGTGCACTATTACAGTGTGGAAATTAGTCATTTGTCTGGTATAGCTTTTGGTCTGACAAATTCTGGAGGTAATAAAACAATCCTCATTTTTGTGGGTTTTTAAGTCATCTTCCCTTCTCTCTCCACCCACAAATGCCATGCACATGCCTCTCTTAACCATGCTGGTTTTGTACTCTTGGCTGAACTTGCTCATATCAACTTGTAGAGATTTTATTTTTTTTTCCTACCTACAAGATGAATTTCTGAGGAAGGAATTCAGTTTTTCTTTATGCTTCCTTTGCTATGGTTCTATACATCCAAGTTACAGACCTAAACCTGGTATTGGTTTTAATCCTTATATTCTTTTAATTCTTCATTTCTAGAACGAAGGAACAAAAATGGCCCCTTCTCATGGCTATGTTTCTTCATCTCCAAACCAGGAAAAAAGCAGGCAATGATTAAATCCAATCAGTTTGATTTCTACATCAGTGTGCAGCCTCTTCACTTGAAGAGAACCCCTTTTTCAAAAGCCTAGCTGAGTAGGCTACAGCTGACTAGATTTGTTGGTATCCAGATTGAGGATTAAAATGAAGCTTGCTCTTTGAAAATGTGCTGGTAGTTGTAGAGAGACCATGCCTTTTTTTCTGTCTGTGAAGTGTTCTTTTTCCAGAGAAATTCTTGTTTCTTCTCTCTTTCTCCCGTTGGTGGAGAGGAAAAAGAACCTTAAAACAAGTCTTGTTAGGAGAGCTAGGAAACTGAAGACAACTAGTGCCCCTTCAGATCTGCCAGTTGTTGAGGTGCATCTCACTTAAATGCTTTTACTTCCTGCCTCCTAACGTATCTGCCTTGAGCAGTGGAATGATTTGCTTCACAATAGTTTGAAGTCACAGCTGTGATCATCAGCTGCTGAGCTGAACAGGGTATTTCGTGCCATACAGCTGTCATTACAGCTCTCGTTAGGTCAGTGGTGTAGCATGGTTGGTGTCAAACCTGCCATGCCTCCATTTTGCCGCCTTTTCTCCTGTGGTGTTTCTAGCACTGTTGCTGCTCTTTTCCTCCACCTCCTATTAAAGGAGGGTGCTGAAACCTCTGCAGTTCGAGAGCCCTAGTGGTTTAGTTCGAGCGCCCTAGTGGCTAAACCACTCCTCTAAATCTGTCATAGTTTGATACTAGCTAGTCTATTGACAAATAGGCTAACAGATAATCAGGGAAAAAGTTTCTGAATCAGTTCAGATCTTGCCACCAACACTGGGTATCATATTCCTCACTTAGGACTGTGTTTTCTTTTGCTGTTTATGGAGGTTTTTTTAAAGATCAGCTTAACCTGAAGCCTGGAAGTAGCTTCATGATTGCACCTTATGCACTTGCAGAACCCCGTTGCAATGCTTGTAGTGTTGACAGTGGCTGTAGAAACTGGGAAAGAGCTGAGGCCTGCTGAAGCAAGGGGATAGCTTTGGTAGTCATCTCCAGTGAGGCAAGGGACTGCCGTTGAATTTGGCCTTGGGGAGTTTAAAGCAGAGACATTTCTTGTGCTTGATAACAGTGACGAGTGTTGTTGTCAGGGCCTTTGCAATTATATGCAGATCTAATGGGTGATAACCACAAACAGTGTGTTTTACCTAGTAAATGAAATAAGAACTAGATAACGTGCAACACCACTGTGAAGAGCTTGTTACACACAGTTCCCTCTCTCCTGGGGAGGTGGTGTACATGCTTCAGCTTGAGGGTGAGGTGCTTGGCTGAACACTTATGCCCAGCAGGGTGGCATCAAGAGCTTAAGAACACTGAGACTTACGTGTGTCCCACTTTGAGGTAAAACAGCACCAATTTTCTTTTCAGTAATTTTACTTTTCAACTAAACTTCTTCTAACTGATATGGAATGAAAAATACTTATCATTCATGTGTTGCTTGTCGTTGTAACACCATGGAGGATTTACCTTAAAGGGCAAAGAATCCAAAAGCAGTATTTTCAAGCATTTGCCCGGGTTCTATTTTCATGAATTGCAGGAAAACGGGGCGAATAAATGGGTGGCTGAGGCCCCCTAGTGTCACCACAGCACACTGCACTCCTCGGGCTCAATGGACACAAAATTGCAGTTTATATTTGCTTTTATTTTTAATACAAAGAGACACTTTCTACACTAAAATACCTCATGATGTACTACTACTGGTTCACATGCAATTGTTTCCTTACTGGAAACATGAATTCTTCGTCATTTATTTTTCATGTCTTGTTTTGTAAAGCTGTGCACAAAGTGAGAGAGATGATTCTGTTCGCAACCGTTCTGGTTAATATTTGTGTTGAGGGCAAAAAGCTATAGAGGGAGGCTGAAGGCTTGTGAGGTACACTTTTTACCGCAGTTGTATGTCTGCCCAAGAGTGACTGGGAGGAAACACTACACAGCTCGTGGTGTCTGATGCTGTGGTGTATTATATAGCTTGGGGGTGGGAGGGACGAGGAAGAAGTGCCAGGGAGGGAGGAGCAAGATGGTTGTGGGGTTTTGTTTTGTTTTTGTGGTTATTAGCCATGTGGTTTTGGTTGGATTGCTGAGACCTTGAGAATCACTTCCAAATGCTGTGATCTAAGATACAGCAGTGTGGACATATGTTAGAATACATTGTCTTTGTGCTTAAAATTTAACTTAAAAGTGTATATTCACAACTAGTGTAAAGCAGTACAGAGCTCTCCTTGGAAAAAGCTTAGACCCTAGAGAATACCTTCATGTAAGGTAACTTAATGTTGGCCTTAGACTATTACAAGAACAGCTCTGTTCAGTATTTCTGTGTTGCCCTAGTCCTAGAATTTATTGGAATTGTGGCTTTTGTCAATCTAGCCGTTTACTCTTGTGGCAAAGTTTTGGCATTCCATCAGGTGTCAATAGCAGCTAATAAAGCTTTAAAAATGAAATTAATTTTGGTGTTTAGTCAGCTAGCTGGCTTGTCACTCTCACCAGTCTGTAATGCTCTCCCTTATTTTGCTGTTGCACAATTTTTTAATAAGCAAGAGAAGGTGGTGAGCCTTGTCCAGAATGCTATTGTATGTGATTCTTTAACAATGAAATAAAAAAACTGGGAATGTAAAGTTAGGCCTTTGTAAACAGATATGCTTTTTTTTCTGGATGTTTTGTAAACCAGTGTCTTCAGAGATAAACTTGCCAAACAGACCTGAAAATATGAGGGGGAATGGGCGGGAAATGAGGCGGGTAAAAAGTTAAAAGGAATCTCTCTGGGTGATGTTAATCTGTGCCTTTTGTTCTTATTTTGGGTGTGCTTTGGAAGCCTAATACTAGTGGTCTTTGTACAAATTCCTGTTCACTTGTTCACAGAAACTCCTCTTTAAGGCTAGCAATTCTAATACTAAATGGTAACTTTTGTCAAAATACATAGTTATGTCAAAATAGTTTGGATGGCAAGCTTCATCATTTCATTCCAAAGATGGTAAGGTTGATGCTTCAAAGGTTGTAAAACAAAATGTGCTGAAAACTAAGTTTTACACCCTTTTGTTTGCTTCTTGGTTTGGATGTTAAGAGGACCAAAGGCTATAGGTGTGATCTAGCTGTGCCTCTACACTATCTTCTAGATAAGCTTCAGTTAACATCCGAATTTCAAAAACTTTTGTGCAGTTGAACTTTTCGATGAACATCAATAGCAGACTTAAGAAGAACAAATAAAAATAAAGAAGGATTGGCATTTGTTTTTCCCCAATTAGTTGAAGTATAGCTAATAGTTTCTATCACAGAGAATATTTTATGCTTTGTCACAATTTTCTGCTGTTTTTAAGGACCCCTTCAGGGTGAAGAAACGTAGTTGTGGGATATTGAGGAGCTGTGTATGGTACTGAACATAACCTACCATATTCAGTGTTGATCCCTTAAACTGTTCTGGAATTGTAAATCTCTCACTTGTGTTTGGAATAGCTGTGGAACACCACATTTTTACAGATTAAAAAGGGAAACGTTGAGTACAACATGTTCTTTTATCTTTTTTTTTTTTAATTATTATTTTGCAGTTCTTCAAGGATCTTATGCATAGCGTATGAGGTTTTACAAGGTTTGCAATATATGAACAAACATGGAATGGTCCACCGAGCACTCTCCCCTTGCAATATTCTTCTGGATCGAAAGGTACAGCTAGAATAATAATTCAATTATTATGTTTGGTTTCTGTTTTTTCCTTTTGCAGCCAACAAGTAGCATGCTATGTCATATATGGAGACTGGGCAGTCACAGCCCTTCTGATGGGGAAAGATTGCACATCTGGAAAGGTGTTGGTTTTGTGGTGGTTTTGTTTGTTTGTTTTTGTGGGGTTTTTTGTTTGATTGTTTTTTAAACGATAGTTTCCCCCCATTTCCTAAATTTAAAATGTATTTCAGATTTTATTTTTCTCTTTTCCCATTGTCTTCTATCCTGAACCACTTTTTTCACCCTTTTCTCCTTAAGGTGGTAATCTAAGTCTACTTGTCGTCATTATAATTAATTAAAAGACCTTTCTAGCTGTCTAAGTACGAAAATATTCATTCTGGCTAATATTTCCTGTGGTTCATGGTGATCTGATACTTGACTTTTACTTTTAAGATATCAATATATTTCTTGGTTCATGTTAAATTATTACAATTCCAGTGTGTGTCAATTCTGTTGTCACAGTGTCGGCAGTGTGGAATATAGGTTCTGCTCATAAAAGCTGAGAGAAATTAATAGCTGCTGTTGTACTCAGAGCAGTCGCTTCATCTGACTGGCAGCTACGCCTGTCTGACCACGACAGCCTGTCTGCGTAACCCCTCTCTCCTTCTTCTACTTTATTCAGTTTAGATAGAATAGCTAGATCCTCTGCTTGGAAGGCAGAAAGAAAAGAGCAAGAATGAAGGAACACTCTTTTTTTTATATACGGGTAAACAAATAAAAATCATAATAATGCTCAAACAAGCAGAAGTACTTTAGGATTTTAAGATAGTCCTAAAATCAATAAGTAACAAAGGGGACCACGAGACCATAAACTTCTAAACTTTTCCCCTGCACTTGGAATAGCTTGCTGATATAGCCTTCACTTTTGCACCATCTGCAGGCTGGCTGAATATAATTCAAAATCCAGCAGAAACAATACCTCAGTTTAACTTCTGTGCCTATTTTTTGTTGTTTTGGTGTTAACTTTCTGCCTCCACAGAATAAAAGCAAGCACCTGGAAAACTTGTTTGTTTGAAATATGAGTTAAGGAGGGTAAGATAGTAATGAGTTGATGGGAAGGACTGGAGGAGCAAGGCTGGGTAAATGGAAAAGGTGAGGGAATAGCAATAATGCTTAGGGAGCACTAGGATTCAAACAAGATTTCGAACAGTTTTCAGGAAAAATGTTCAATAGAGTATTCAAGCATTTTTAATTTACTGAAAATATACTGTAACTTACAAAGTTCTGATTTTCATGTGTGTTCCAAACAAGGTGATTACTTAATGCTCTTGGAAAGCAAAAGTGTTAGAAATAAGCACCTTATTAACTTGCAGTGGAGTTCTTCGTAATAGATGAGACAGAAGTGTAAGAGCGTGACTTCTTATAGGTATCTGTCTTCTGACAGCTAATGCAACTTGAAGTTTGTTTTTCTTTTAACTTAAACACAGATTCTTCCAATGTCAGATTTTGCTGCTCTTGATCATTTATTTTTTCCTTGTCAGGGACACGTGAAGTTGGCTAAATTTGGACTCTACCATATGACTGCTCAGGGTGTTGATGTTGATTTCCCTATAGGGTAAGGATGTAGCTACGCAATACAAATACATTAGGGATGTATTTTTTCAGGAAATATATTTATGTTTTGAGGAATCATCTTCAAAAACGTGTTGTATGCACAGGTTATAGGTTGCTGTTCTCATTCATATCTGTTGCATACACCTCTTACGCAAAACCTTCTGATAATGTCACTGAAGAGGTTATCATCTGACTAAGTGAAATTGATGAAAGACAGAGAATGGGTGCCACGCAAGCATGTTACTGTAACTATGTGATGTCGGTCCTTATTGCCTACATTTGCCTTCAAATGCAAGTAGTTCCCTGTGACTCATATTCTGGAGGTACAGTCTAATTTAGGAAAAAGCACAATCAGTGCTTTGCTATTGCGCATCACTGTAGGCCTCTTGTCTCTTTATCATTTTGTGATTTATTTTCAAGTGATTTTGTCTAGACAAAGCGGCATGCTTTGTTGCAGTGTTTCCTTGTCACTTTTTGTTGTTTTGAGGTGTCATGTTGTTTACAATTGAAACACTGAGCAGCTGATTCTTAAAGACTTGCCCAAAAGAAGTAATGAAGTTTCCCTTCAAAAGGTGATTTCAGATTTATTTTTTAAGTATGATAATTGTTGTTGTTTGTTGACAGACAAAGTGATAATGTTCTCTTAAAATGGTCTAGTAGCAGGTAGAGTATGTCCTTAACACCTTTTGTTACTTTTTTTACAAATTTAAAAGTTATTTGATGGGGACATTGTCAATGGAGGGGAATACTGCCATGCCCCCAAATCTGGGTCTAGGAGACATTTATTTAATGTACTGATGCTGAATCTCAATATACATTTTCTTTGAGATATGCGGACATACTGTTTTGAAAGCTGCTGTTATTTCCTCTCACAAAAAGAGCTAATGATTAAGATTTGACCTTTTATGTAGTAGGCACTTTGTATTTTGCAACTGGAGTGAAACTTTGCTGCAATGTGTAGATTTTGACCAAATAAAATAGAACAATCTACGTTGCTATAAATTCTAGTTTCTCAGAATGCAAAATTATTTTGGTTACTGTAACTGAAATGTAAGTTTTTTTCGACAGACAGGTTATTACTTAATGTTGCTGCATCTTTCTAGGTACCCATCATATCTGGCACCTGAAGTAATTGCACAGGGAATAGTCAAACCAAGTGATTATACTCAGTGTGAGAAGCCTCTGCCTTCTGGCCCTAAATCAGACCTGTGGTCTCTTGGTATAATATTATTTGAGCTTTGCATGGTATGTAAGAGGATAATTCTTTTGATTGTCAATCTTGGTGAATACTTACATTAACTTGATTGCTCTTGAGTATGGGGTTAATGACACTTTGCCCATCACCCTAGTCCAAATACCAGAATATGTTAGCATTCCTACGTGGATAGTATTGGTGGTGGTTCAAGTACTAGGATGAATATTGGCTTGGCTATGAGTGTATGAGCTAACTATGAAGGCAGCTGCCTGTTAAGCCACAATGATGTGAATGCATGATCAAATTCTTAGCAAGGAATAGCTTCTGAGTCAAGAAGTCTCTCTAAGTATTTTTTTTGTTTTGATTGTGCTTTTAAACATTAAATAACCATTACTGTTATGCCTTCATTCTCCTTGGAAAGGATGAGAAACTAAGAAAGCTTCACAGAGAGGAAGAGAAAGGAGAATCTGCCTTATTGCCATAATTTAAAGAGTTTCTGTACGTAGTTAAGGGTTTATTTGGAAAATGCTTATTTGACTCTAGGAGTTGAAATAAATTATGACAGCATAATCTTTACTATTTGTATATGTTAAACTGAACTTCTTTCATTCAAAGGCAGCAACATTCTGTAGGGAGGTATGATCTAGCAAATACCTCAATATGGATATTTAGCCTTATTATATAACTAAATTGTCAGACAATTGCATGGTCAGGAACCTGTTTTATACAGTGATTAGATCAGGACATTGGAAATAGTCTTTTGCATATTCTGCTCTTCTGTAAATTTGCATAGTGTTCATAGATCATTATTTATTCCTTTGAATAAGTACATTTTCTTAAACACGCAATAATGATATCTTTTGAAACACCTTTAAAGGGATTTTTCAGATGACTTTTCAAAAACACTGTGCAATAATACAAGCTATGATGATTGCCATGTTTTATAATTAGTTAGCTTTGTTCATGCTCATATTGAAAAAAATACAGTTTTTTGAAAGCTTGTTAGTGAATTAATAATAAACCTGTAGGTTTGCTAAGGCAGCTTGGGGCTTTGTTTTGCATATTTTATTTGGTTTTGCATTTGTTCCAGTTGAGAGACGTTATAAATGATACGTTTTTTCTTTAGACATGAAACAGTTTCTGCTATAGTTGGAATAAATAATGTTTTCTGTTGTAACAGATAGATAGTCTGCCTAAATCTAAAATTCATGTGTAGAAACTTTTTTCACTGTCTTTGTATTTAGATGGGTGTGTATGCTATCTAAATATTTTTATGTGGTAGTATGCAACTGTTAATTTGATTTTTGTTATTCATTTAGGGGAGAAAACTATTCCAGAGTTTGGAGATAGCAGAAAGATTGAAATTTATAATTATGTTAGGTAAGTAGCACAAAATCAATTTTTGAAGTTTCCAAGCAGCTCTATAATTAGAACTTTACAGGCTAGTCAGCCTGTGGTACTCAGATGTAAGGCACTTTACGTTTGTCAGCTTTCATCTCCAAAATTAAATAGGCATTTGAAGCATGGTTGCTTGTCTAGATAAGTTACAGAGGTGAATGCCAGGAAGAATAACTTTGCAGAAGAGCTATGAATATGTTAGAGTAATGGCAAACTATAAAAAACCACGCTCAAGAAAGGTTGTCGTTTTGATGGTTATTTGTTGTTTTGCATTGCAGGAGGTTTCTGAAATGAGTTAGGAATTGTATGACACTAAAGAAAACTGTCCCCGCGCTAGCAGTGCTTGTGTACCAAATCCCAAGCAGGGAGAAGCAGGACTCAAATAGGAAGACAGAAAAATAAAAAGAGGGATGAGAAGCTGGATCCAGGCTTTTGTTTCTGGCTTTACCTACAAACTATAAAATAATGCTGTAGAGGTGGAAGTTTTGCTTAATATAAATGAGTCTGGAAGTGGGACTATTTTGTGGGTTTTAAAACTTGATTTCTTGTGGGGTCTTTGTGTAAACCATGGGGAGGGGAAGGACATGAATTTGCGATTTGAAGCTTTATCAGTAAGTTATTGTTATCCAGAATAAATAGTAATACTGTTAAAGTTAGTTACTATCAGTAGAAACATCTTTTTCATTCAGGAATTAGTGCTTGGCTGCTGAAATTCTGACTGTTTTGGTATGTGATTTGTTAACAAAGCTTCCTGAAGCATTTTGGTCCCCCTCAAGTTGAATGCAAGTTATTGGTAACCTTTATTCACTGAAGAACATTCAATGTCCTGACTTGGGAATTAGTTGCTCAATAGTGTGTTGAAAACAAGTTATAAAATACTGCTAGAATTATCTGCAAGTAGCAATAAAATGAAAATTACTTTGAACTTCTATATACGGGTATTTTTAAGTTCTCTCGGGGATTTATTTTTTTTTGTGAGTGGAAAAACTTTTCATTTATATGGCAGACACTGACATTCTGAATTTCCTAAGCCTGTAAAAAGATTTTCACTGTTAAATTAGATGTGCTGCTTAACTTACTTAAGTTTCAGTTTTCTGTCCGCTTAGGTGATAATAATTTTCATTTCTAATTTTGAGAATTCACTTTCAGGTGATATGGCAATGTCAGTAAAAAGTTAAGTGCTTTTTATTGGGGTGGGGTTTTAGCTGATATCCTGTTTAATTGGTATCACTTTTTTCATAGTCTTTAACTTTTTATTGTTCCATTTGTTTTTCAAAGGCTGCGTAGATGATATTGTAACTGTATTGGCTGAAGAACATGGTTGCCTTGATATTATTAAGGTTTGTAGGATTAGTTTGCTCTTACATGCTGTCTCATCCAAAACATTTTATTATTGTTGCAGAGGATTTCACACATATTTATATATATATAAGCTTATTCTGTCACTTAATATTGCATATATTGCAGTATAAGAAAAAATTTTGAAGTCTAAACTACATATCCTTTCAATCCTACAAGATCCTTTCAAATAGCCAGTACTGGTAATATTCATTCTTTCCTAAAATTACTGTCAATCTCAGTAAATGCTAATGCTTTCTAGCTAGTTGAATAAGTTACAAATTTTCTTCAAGATGTTGGGGGTTAAGTATTTTTCTTTTGGAAATTTAGTCTTCTATCTGGTCCACTTTACATATTCTGATAGTGTAGGTTTATACAGTTCAACTTGTCCCAATCCCCAAAATTAATCACTGAATTTTACTGTCTGTATATTTTGAAACACTGTGTAAAAGCATTCTGACTATTATCAGAAGGGAGTTCCCAGGTACTGCATTGTTTCAAGCTGGGTACAGAGTATCTAAATTAAAAAATAAAAAGCTGCATACATTGCAAATTTTCCAGACTTTTTTTTTTTTTCCCCCCCCAAAGCAAATTCAGGGGTGGGGCGGTGAGAAGAATTACTTCCCCAGCATTTTGGTCTGACACAGCAAACCTCGTATGTGTAGGTGTGAAATCTTATTGCCCTCGAAGGAATAGCCTGTATGTTAAAAGTTAAGTATGAGCTAAGTGACTTGCTGAATTAAGATAGTAATAAACAGACTTCCTCCATATTTTTCTTGTGTTCCAGGACCTTTCTGAAAATGTCATAGCTCTACTGAAGAAATGCCTTACATTCCAACCTTCTAAGAGGCAAGTATTCAGTCCAAACACTTAAAGTCTGCTGGGATGCTATGAGATTAGAAGACCTGTTGCTGAACTGGTTTTGGCATACTGATGATTTGTGCTACCTATAAGAAATTCTTGGGTTTTTTTCTTTTCAGCGGAAATCAATATGCAAAACATTGAGATTGAATCTGAATATTTTGGGGAGAAAGCTGTTCAGGCATTTGTAGTTCTAAGTTCACAGCTTTCACTGTTTTCGGTCCTGGAAGTTGGTGGTGATTACTATAGCTCTGTTGTAGCCAGAATTAGGGCTGCTTTCTTCAAATCTCTTCTTTCAAAGTACTTTTTCATTATGTCAGTCCACCACAACTTTCTTCTGAAAATTGAGTTATGCTTTTGTTCTTTAATCAAGGCTTCACATTTGCATTTTTCCATCTCTACTTAGAGGAATTAAAGGGGAATTAATAAAATAATTGCTGTGTACATTAAACGAAGGTGAGAGCTGAATTTAGGCTGTAAAGAGACATGGTGTGTTATGTATCATGAATGGAACAAAAATGGTAGACGTTTTTTGCTATTAAAATTTCTGAAATCCAATATAATTTAAAATAACTTGCTAATATTCATTACTGAGGACATTCGTTACTGAAACGTAACATTTTTTGAAGCACTTTACTCTTAGTGTTTTATTCTCTTTTCTTAACTCAAGGCCAACTCCAGAGGAATTGCTGCATGACAGCTTGTTCAGTGAAGTATCCTCAGTATATCCTCCCTTCCACAAACCTGTTGGTCTGTTCTCATCTTCTCCAAGGTGTGCTAATTTAACACTTCCTGAAGACATAAGTCAATTATGTAAAGGTAAAAGCAGGTAGTGGGATAAATGTTATTGGAGGGGGAAGGAAAACAAAATTTTATTGCGTTTTCTTTGAATGCTTTGTTGGAGATTAACTACGAAATGTTACAATACTACATTCTTGTAATAATTTGTTCAATGGGCAGAAATACAGGCAAATGTATTTTGATGGATGCTTGCAAGTTAAAGGAGGGCATCTTGATTTTGTGCTTAAACCTCATGGAATAAATAAGTATCACTAGTATTCAAGGCCAGCTTGGAATATCAGTTTTGTCTTTTGCCTTTAGAATTTGGACATGTGCATGTACAAGGTAGTATTTCTCACTAAACTGTGTTGTAAATTGGTAATTAAGTTCTTCTGGATGGTAGCATGACATGATTTTTGGAAGTATTGGAAAACTAAATCCTTGTGAAAAGGAGTCATGTTCTACAATAAAAGAGGACGTTTCTAAGTTTGAAACTACAGTATGCTGAAAGTGTTACCACGTCTAAGTCCTCATTAACTTTTTCTGATGAACTTGCAGATTTCTACATGTTTAGAAAAGAACATTATACAATTTCTGGAGACTAAGGTTTTATACCTGTTAGTATGGGAATGGTATGTGAGGGGAAGATAGATTGTAACTACTCAGAGTGAATTGCTAGCTTCTTATTTTTACTCTTAGCGCTGTGTTGTGTACAAAATAGTGTTTGGTTGTTGTTTTTTTTAAAAGGCACACAGGAAGCAAAAGTCCACACTTAAATGTATTTATCTGATTGGTTCTATTTTCTGGCACCAAGGCAAACAGCAGAAATATTTGTTTTTTTCTGACTGCTCTCATCTGCTCTTTTCTTAAATCTTCCTAAAGGGCACTTGCAAAGGGCAGATGACTTTTCCTTTCACTTCACATTAAGGTCTAGGGCCTTTCAAGCATAATTATTTTTTTTTTTCAACAATATGTGTTTAGAGTGGTAGGAAGAAATACAAACTGTCTGAAAAGCTGCAACTCCTTTTTATATGGTTTCTCCTAATAGATGAAGATAGTGATTACCTAGCAGAAAGATCAATTGAAGAGGTTTATTATCTCTGGTGTTTGGCTGGAGGAGACTTGGAGAAGGAACTTGTCAACAAGGAAATCATTCGATCAAAGCCACCCGTCTGCACGCTTCCCAAGTAAGGAAGGAGAAGCACTTTAAGGGAAAGGAGGATGGATGGAGAAGGCCAGTGATTCTGAGAGAACATTTTGGCTTGGTTTTTAGTTTCAAGACCTCTATGTGTGAAAAATATTTAAAATAGCTTTTTTGAACTGCAGGAAACAATGTCACTTCCTCTCTTACCCAATGTAAGGTGTTATTTGAATGCCTTATATCTGTTGCCTACCTGCACTTCATTTTGCTTTCTGAAATTTGAAGAAATGTAGGTGAAGTGCAAAATACTGAACTGGAAGTCCCTAAATTTAGCAGACTTTCCAATAGCATTAAGTTTTAGGAAAAATGTTTCACTGTGCTTTGACAGCATATTTGTAATTGTAATTTAATTTAATATGTTCTGTAGCAAGTTCTCACATTCTGAATTCCCTTTCACAGAGCAGCAGTGCTGAATGGTCAACCCAATTATTCAGTGGACCAGCTGATTACTTTTTTTTAAAATGCTTGGGTTTATGACTTACAGTTCTGTAATAGCATGTTAGTCATCACTACTTCTATCTTACTGCTGCACACATTGCAATTTTATGTAGTATATTCATGTTTTAATCCTACAATCTGATTTTAGTAAGCATAATTATGTGTCCATATAGATCAATTTGCTGGTTCTGGTTTTTAAAAACGCATGAAGTCAGTGTACAGCCAAAATGCAATATCTTAAAAAAAAAAAAAAAAAAAAAAAAAGATGGGCTAGGTTTTAAGTGATATTTTGGTGGCAAAATTAGTGTGAAATTTTGAGGGATTGCCTATTTCTGTACCCATAGGTGAATGCATGTGCGTTTGAATTATGAGGAGAAAACATTTTTTTGTCATTCTATCTGTTTTGAAATGAGGTGTTAATTTCAAAAATGCAATATAAGTCCATCTTCTAAGTGATATGGAGAATGTTAGCTTAATTTCTGGAAATCAATTTTATGTTGCCTGCTTTAAGAATATCACCAAATATACAACTTGTGTATACCCTTTCTTGGATGCATTTGTATCCTTAGATGGACTGCAACAGAAAAGGTCTGGGTCAGACTTTTTCTTGTTTTTTTTGTCATGGTGGGAAATGGCTTTCATTTGACAATAATGTTTTATTTTTGCTTTTCACAGTAAATGGCAGTCCTGGTTTGTGCTAGGTCAAGGAATAAAAGGGAATATTAATCCCGCATCTCATTACTCTTCCTTTGTGTGCAAACCAAAGTTACAGAAAATCTGAAATGTGCCTTTTTACGGCAAAAGCTGTTTGAATAATTTAAGGTGATTGTACGTTCCCTTGACAGCACATTTCATGCCATGCAGTCAATACAGTATACTTCTAAGAGCTGGTATTTTGTTTTAAAGAGGAAACTCATTGATGTAAAAATTTTCTATCTTTTTATAACTCAAGTCTTATGTTATAAAATGACCTGATTTTTTTTTTCTCCCATTTGAAGCTTTTTATTAGAAGATGGTGAGAGCTTTGGGCAAGGACGAGACAGAAGTTCCCTCCTAGATGACACAACTGTGACTTTGTCTCTGTGCCAGCTCCGAAACGTAAGAAGAATATTGTGCGCTCGTTCTTATGTCTTTACTGCAGAAACATTTGTTTAAAGGGAATATGGAACAGCAGCTCCTACTGCTATTCTTACAAATGACAGTTATTCATTCCACGAGAACACTTCTTGGCATCCAAGTCAGATTCTGATTTATGCTATTGAATTGATTTGTCTGCAAAAGCTTACTAAATTTGGTTTACCTTCTGTCACTCCATCCCCTTCCTGTATCCCTCCCTTTCCTTATTTTTGTTACCTGCTTTGCTCTGGTGTAGCCCAAAACAGATCTGTAGTACCTGATATTCGCCACGATTGCTAAACTAATTGGACAATGAGTGTCTTTTTGCATTGTTTTATTCCTGTCTGTAGGTGGCTCACAATATTCAAAAGAAAGATCAACTCAATTCAGTTGCAGCTCCTTAAAGGCTTTATACTTAATGCTGGATACCAAGTTTTCAGTAGTTAATTACTAAACCTTGGAATATACAGCTATTAAACAACTAGTTCGAAAGATCACTTCAAAGCATTTTGCCAAAATGCAGTAATGCAGTTTTCTTCCATCTTCAGTGGAAAAATCAACATATGATAACTCATAAGTTATGATGTAATGATCAGTTACAAGATTTACTGCATATGTCACTGAAATGTTTTAACTGTTCGCCTATCTTTGCACATATAGAGCTTTATTGCTGTAGAATTAGAAATTTATGCTGCACTGTTTGCAGTTTGCTTTTTATAGTAGCAAATGCAGTTCTATTGCAGTTTTTAAAAAATAAAAACTTTCCACATGATTACAGGAGCTAGTACAGAAAGGAAGGTGACTCCTGAAGTCTTGATCTCTGCCACCATTACCTTAATTTTGGGGGCAATGTTGCAAATACTGTGTAAACATATTTCTTCAGCAGATCTCTGCATTACTTCACACAAATGCATGAAAACAGACCAAAGAACTGGGTTGTTTTGTTTGGTTGGTGGGGTTTGGGGGTGGGTGGGAGGTTAAGAATATGCAACAGCTGTTTTAAAGGTAGTACACACTGCAGCTTCTACTGTTGTTCCTACAAAAGGGCAGCTTTTAAGGCTTTTTTTAAACTATTTAATCTGTAATGTTGGTTATTGCTGCCTACTTCTATAAGTACTGCAGCAAATAAGTATATACTGAAGTTTCATTTTGGGGAAGGTACAAGCCTGAATCTTGCAGTGTTAGATGAAATAAATTTTTGAACTTATGCAATTCTTCAAACACTGTTCATAGAGCAGAGCATGATGCTTATAATCAAAAGAGGATCAGTACTGAATGAACTGAGAATGAACTTTTCTGTCAATCCCAGGAGGAACAGGCTGTGTGCCGTATGCCTTTAAGTTAGGGATTGAACTGCAAAACAGAGCACTCCAGGGAGGATGATATTAAACATTAATCACGATGCACCCAAGATGTCTGAAAACTTCAGGCAAAAGTCCAGGCATGCTTGTCTGTCACCTTTCCAGAGAGTGTCTGTGTTCCTGTGCAGCTTTCAGATGCTGCTACTAAAAGGAACTCAAATTTGCATAACTCATGAACTGACTAAAAACATAAAATCAAGTTGTGCAGTTACTTTGCAGGTACTTGGATAGGAATTCCATGTGGAAAACTGAGGAAAATAAGAACTATGTAATACTGTTGATCTATTAATCCATGGCCCGTAGAAACTACTTTTTGTGTGGAAATAGGTTTATGAATGAGGTCTTCAGGTGGAAGAACTTCCATCAACTCAAAAAGCCTGTATTAGCAAAAGGTTTTAGCATTAAAGGCTGTATGTTTCTTTGCTGATGGAGGACTGAGCTAATGCTTAGGTCTCAAGACAAGCTAGTAAATTTAGCAAATGAATTGCTAATTAATAGTTTTTGTATTCCACTAAATGTTTCCACTTGAATTTTGAGCAGCAGTCTGATAAGGAAATTATTTTTATTCTTCATTTCAGAGACTGAAAGATGTTGGTGGGGAAGCATTTTATCCATTGCTTGAAGATGAGTAAGTGTGTGTGTGTAAGTTTGTACATATATAAGGGGCTGAATTTTGAGTTACTAGTTTTGAGCAGCACACTACACAGACACAGCTGTCTTCCAAAAGCAAACCTAACGTGTCCTAGTTTGGCTCTTAGAGTCAATGAGGGCTGATAAGCACTCTACACCGCTGGACTTTGGGCCCTGATACCAAACTGAGGATCCTAGCCTGTTTCTGTGTTCTGGAAATCAATTGTTTGTCCTGAATATTCAAAATTATCCATTTATACTTGTTTCTGACTCAGAAATGCATCACAGGATATTAATTTTTTTTCACAATTATTTGTATTTCTTGCTGTTCACTACAGTTCACTGTACTGTTGTTACTCTTTTTCCAGCCAGTCAACTTTACCTCATTCAAATAGTAGTAACGAGCTGTCTGCAGCTGCTAGTCTTCCTCTGATCATCCGAGAGAGGGACACGGAGTACCAGCTAAATAGGATTGTCCTGTTTGACAGGCTGTTGAAGGTATGGAATCTTTCTGACGCTGGATAATTGGACTTGGTCTGTTAATTAGAGGATTTTTAAAGGACCAGTTAATTGAAAAAGGAAGCAGAGATACAAGAGACCAGAGTGGGAAAGGGAGAAGAAAACCCTACAGAAATATAAGAAGACTGAAAATAAAAATATGAGAAATAGGTCCTTTTAGTAGTGATGAATATAAAAGTAGATTTTAAAGTATGCACATGAAAATAGAGCTGCTGCTAATACCTGTTATTTACTGAAGAAAATACTTCTGCATCCTTTATTTCATAACAGACTAAGCTATTATAGGTATACATACGACTGTAACATTTCTGCATTTTCAAGCAGTAAGGTACTTGAAAACAATACCAGTCTTTACTGTAGCAGTGCCATGTTAGAAATACTGGTTTTGTTCTGAGGGGAGGAAATAGCAGTCCCTAATTTACATATATGCAGAGATGGATTCTTGCTTAAGAATGAGAGCTGATGCGCATCAAGTGCAATACTTAGGAAGGTATAAACTAGAAATGTTTAATAATACAAAGTTGGATACATAGTATGAAAGTAAATACATAATGAAGAAAAAACTTTTAATAAAAATTTGGATTAGTAAATTTATATATGTAGTATACACCAAAGCACATCAATACATTTATGAGGAGTGGGTATTTTAACATCAAACAGTAGTCCTCCATCCAAGCCTTCCAGTTAGGAATGAAACTTTCTTGTTCTAAAGCTTGCGTTCACTGTTCAAACTGACAGCATTTGTTCTTTAGGGCAAAGACTGTCCCAGGATTGGGGTTTGAATTGTTTCAATTACATGGTAACAATTTTTTGCTCTTAATCTCTTGTTTTTGAAGGCCTACCCATATAAGAAAAACCAAATCTGGAAAGAAGCCAGGGTTGACATCCCTCCTCTTCTGAGAGGCATAACCTGGGCTGCCCTTTTGGGTGTTGAGGTAAGGGTAATGGGAGAGCATTGGCAGAAGTTCCAGTATTGACTGGGGAGGGAATGGGATCGACAGGGAAGCTGGAATGGATTTGAAGATTTAGCAGGTAGAATCACTGGAATTTCAAACAAAATCAGTCATGAAATTGTATGAACTAAGATGATGCTGACAACCTTGCTTCTTGTGTCTAGTATTATTTGATTTCAGAGAATGCATGTAAACTTAACTGCCTTTAAATTTTGATTATGGAATGGAAAAATACTACCCATATAGCCAAATTTTGCTAGAATGTTTAAATACAATTGGTAGTTAACAGCTGGGGGGGGGAGGGGGGTATTTTTAATATTTTTGACAAATGCTGTTAGAATCCTTCTGCTCCAGTCAGCAATAGTTAGGCAAAACAGGATGAAACATATCAAATGTATTTTTCTCACCTACCAATCAATGCACTTCCTTCAGAGACTGGAGAATAAATAAATTAAATGCAACCCTTTTGGACAAATGACTCGAAAGGAATGTCCCAGAAATGAGGACTTTTCACAGAGATTGCTTGACTGCCCAGCTTTTGCATCTACTTTGCTTGCAATCTGCAGTAGTGCAGCAAAGAGGTTCTCATAAATAACGCATCCCAGGTTATTCAGGTTATTTAGCTTAGGATGTAATTTGCTGTGTGCTATTTAATATAAAGAAAATATAGCTGTAGAGGTGAAGAACAACTGCTAGTCAGGGTTGTAGCCTGGGTGTTGAGAGATGAGTCAGTTCTTGTGCTTCATCAGCTTACCATCAGTACAATGCAGGTAGTGTTCCCCTGTCCCATAACATTAAGATGGACTTGTTAGCATGCCTGTCTTGGGATTTATGCAAGGACAGGCTACTTAAGAGTAGTGTATACTGGTAATATCAATATTAATTAACAGGCAGTTGGATTCAGTGCCTTTACAGAGATGATGCTGAAAGCCACTTGCCAGTGGTTGAGGTAAGCACTGGGTTTAAACTGAGAGCATCTCTCAACTTGAAAATGGAAAGCTATGTCTATCTAGCTATGCTTTCTGCATAAACAACTGAAAATCACTGAAGATCATACTGAGGTCGTCACAGAAAGGTCTATGCGTCTCCTGAATTACAGCAAAATTAAGATGGTTTTATTAAAGTTCAGCTGTCAGAATTTTTTGTACCTTGGGAAATTTTTTCAGGGAAAAGAAGCTGCGAACTAAAGCACCTAACAAAAGCAGTCAACTTCTGTATATCAGTGTGTACCTTGTAATATGCATTTATGTTAGTAAGGGCTCTCTAAATTCAAGTATTCTTCTTCCACATTTAGGGTGCCATACAAGCAAAATATGATGCCATTGATAAAGACACACCAATTCCTACAGACAGACAAGTAAGGCTTCTGGTGTTATCAGATATTGTTGCTTGATATAATGCAAAGACCTTTTCCACTGGTCGCAGTCATTTGCCTGTTACAGCAGATGTGGTTGATCACACTAAAAGGGTTCTCCCTGTCCTCTAACCTTATTCGTGCTGTAGCAAGTGTCTTGCAAAACAGATAGGAACAAGTAGCTTAACTCAAATTATGTTATAACCTGTGGAAAGTGAAATCCTCTTTTTACTTCAGAATCACTGTTCCTGTAGCAGCAGCAAAGTGTTATATTACTGATGTATTGTTAGAAGTCCTGTTTTTATCAAATGTTTGTTGTGCCTGTTGAACCTTGTACCAGATAGTGCTGAGTACCCTGAGATCCCATAAGGTAGTCTGCACTTCACAGAAATGGGTTCTTGAGCAATTAGGTTCTTGAAGAAGTCTTGCCAGACATAAAAAGACATCACAAGCAACAGCTGTTCCATTTGACTGGGTGAGGAAATAATTTTCATCAAATTGGGTACAACATTCTGAGAACTCCGATTTGATTATCCTTTAGAGAAAAGTCATATTAGCACCTGAAATGAGTCCAAAAGTTGGGTCAGAAAAAAACTGTAACTGTGATGTGCTTCCTGCCTTTTTCAAGGGTTAAAACCCTTTTAAAAATACGAATCTGGAAAAAGGAAAAAAAAAACCAGCCTGTATTTTTAATCTTTGTTAGTCCCCTGTCCCCTTTCAGTTTTGGTTTTGAGAGTGATGGAGGAAGCAGATTGTGTTTATGGTGGTGGTCTGACCTACGTTCTTTGGCTGACTTCCACCTCTGTTGTTGCAAGATTGCTGTATTACTACCCCACTTATCCTGACTTCTCTTTATATTATGTGCTTGGCTGTGGTGCAGATTGAAGTTGATATTCCTCGTTGCCATCAGTATGATGAATTGCTGTCATCACCAGAGGGTCATGCAAAGTTTAGACGTGTATTGAAGGCCTGGGTTGTTTCCCATCCTGATTTGGTGTACTGGCAAGGTGAGTTTGACTAGTTGGCGAGGTCAGATAGTTAACTGGAAAGCTATGGCTGAGTTAAAAATACCTCCCCCTCTTCCCCCAACAATATAAGCGTTTCTTGAGTGCTTTCCTTTCTGTTTCTTTTGAAGAATGAATCTGTGGGTTATTGCAAATTTAGATCCTAATAAATTTATATTTCATATGTAACGCAAAATTGCCCCGCTCTTTCTTACATATTTACTCTCTTTTAAGATTCAGTTACTTTATTTAAAAAAAAAAAAAAAGTCGATTGCTTAATGTTCACTTCCAAGGTAAAACTGCAGAAGTTACTGAGTGAGTTCTTGGGATAGTAAATTGCATTTCTTGGAAGCCTTTGCAGAATAGTCAGTTCAGCATTATAGTTCAACAATTCGAAATCCTCTCTGTTTTCATGCATTGATTTCACATTTGTTCTCAGCATTACATGTGAAACCTGACATTGCAGAATTATAATCAGTATCAAGTATGCAAATTTTCATGATAAATTTATGAATTTATCTTGTGCATTACAATAAATGAGCTCTCTGTGCCGTTTCTTCATGGCTCTTCTCTCTTTAGGTCTTGACTCTCTCTGTGCACCATTTCTGTACTTGAATTTTAACAATGAAGGTGAGTACCTTTTTCTGCTGGGGGTGAAGGGGAAGCATGTTCTGTCTTCTGTATCTAGCTGTAGACAGGTGTGTGTGTGTGTACCCACTTATAGATGGAAACTTTCTGTAGCTACAGAGGAATTTTAAAGCTCTTATTGCCACAGGTTGAAAGAAATAGTTGTTTTTTGAAAAATGTGTGCAGTGTACAGCTCTTCAAGCAGGGGTTCAAACCCTGTGTTTATTGCTAAGTACAATAATGAATATATAATAGAAAGCACAAATAAACTTGATTATAGAAAAGCAAGAAATGCTTCTCTAGCGCTTGTCTTTTTAGTGAAGCTGTAGTTCAGCCTTGTTTAATGTGACTGCATTATTTGTTAACCTAACTGTTAACCTGTCAGACCAGCTTTGTTCAGAATAGCTGATGATGGTTTTAAATGCCTAAAAGCTTATCAGACCAGGATTGGATATGTGGCCTTTATCTTCTTAGAATGTCATTTGTTCAGAATAGGTCTAGTCCAATCTTCTTCCTCTTGCACCTGCCTTTCTTTATGTAAGGTCTCTGTGTGGGAAAACTAGTTTCTTAGGACAATGACTCTTATTATGCCTACTATGCATACCAATTTAAAAATTTCAACAGATTTTCATTGCCCTTGGACATGTTCCTATGCAGTTTGATTGTAGAACCTGGTTTCCTTCCCATTGAAGCAAAATATAATAGTAGGGAATTATGTAAAATTTTGTGTTCTGGTTTACAAACTTAATTGTACACATTTGGCTTGGATGTTTAAAAAGTGGTATCAGTGCTAGAAAATTTGTAACACAGAATTCATTTATAAAATGATCCTATGTCATATTTGCTATAAACCTGATGTTTTGCTTAGAAACTTCTAAATTATATTTATTGTCTTTGGACAATTTCAAAAAAATGCGTATTTCTTTTTTATATCTGTAGTCTAGCATGATGGCTAAGAATTGTATTACAATAGATTGTCTCTCAGCCAAGTTCCCAGGAATTAATCAAGGGCATAAACACTTAAGTTATCCTCTAATCTCTATTTGATACGTATGTGAGGAGCCATTGAGAAATTTAAGGGGGTTTTGTCCATCTTTTTGATGGTATTTTTAATTGTATTCCACTCTGTGGTTTTTCTTCTGAATTCTATTGTCTTTGGTCTCTGAGCTGAAGCAAGAGATGAGATGTGAGTCTGATGGGACATAAACTTGGGTGTAAATTCTGTAGGAGAAAACCCAGAAGACGGCAACAATGTGGTTGTCTTGAAACTATGTCTTCTAAAATTTTATTCATCCAGGGACCTTCACTTTTTGATACAAACATAATTGTGGCTTTTCAAACATCATCCCATTACTTTACCACTGAGAAGTATGGAAATAAACTGGGAGCAGATCAGGTCCAACCAGCTTTATATTGGTTACTCAGTGACAGAAGGAGACTTTTTTAGGAGCTTTTAAAATTCTTTAATGACAAATGTGCCCATTTCATGTGTGTTACAATAATTTTTGTGTATAGATTGATTTAAGTATTTATGCTTATTGTCTCCTTAATAATGAACTTTTTTTAGGTGTACTTAAGTTTCTACCTTTGTAGTTGCATCCTTTTTTCTAATTCTTTCAGCTCTGGCATATGCCTGCATGTCTGCTTTTATCCCCAAGTATTTGTATAACTTCTTTCTGAAGGATAATTCTCATGTTATTCAAGGTAAGTCAGTCCCTTTATTATTTGGAATTCTAAGGGAAGTAGAATTATTTCTGGATATATAAATACACTTTTTCCAGTGGTAAAATTGGAACACAGTTAGAATCACATTGTAGGAATACCCACCTATTTCTTTCAAAAGCTTTATTTTAGATAAATAAGATCAACAGCTGTGCAAGAAAAATAGGAACAAAATAAGTGGGTAAAGATTCAGGCAGGAGAAAAAACTGAACTGTGCACACACACAAAAAAAAAACCACCCCCAAAAAAGTTCTGTGTAATATCCAAGGTAAGAGTCAGTTGATCATGCAAAGCTGTAAAATGAGGAAATAATCTTTCCAGTTTTAGATTGTAAAGACCTACCCTTCAGGTGATCAAAATCATACTGTTACAGGAGCTATTTTGACAATGAAGGAAAATGAAGAGGAACAGTACAAACTAAGGACTCCTCAGAAAAAGGAAGTTACAGTGTTCAGAGTTAGTGATTTGAGGGGGATTTCTTACTGAACAGAAGATGTCATTCAATACAGGACAGGAGTTGGAGAACCCTGAGGAATAATGTTCCATAGTTCAGTCTTCAACACCTATATAGGTAACTCAGAGAAATTAAAGCAGTACCTCGGAAGTAAACATCTGTTCTACTTGAAAATTAATTTTAAATTCATTGAAACACAAAGAAGGAATTGTCTAGATCTAGAAAGCCACCTCAGCGCAGTCTGCATTGGAAAGATAAGTTGTGTTGGAGACAGTTTTTGAAAACCGAAAGAAGCTATTTGAAAAGCCATCAGTAGTTTAAAAAAAACAGGTGGTAATGAATGTTTTTAATTGCAAGCAGTTAGGACTGTTTATTGACTACTGGGTTTCAGCATGACTTGCTGTCCTTGTATTTCTTTTAAAGAAATTCTGTTGTTTATAACTTCTGAAACTCCTGAACTTAGAAATGTTGTCTGACATTTTTTGTCTTCAAAAAATGAAAGGAAATTAAGAACTGATCAACAAAAAATAATTAGCCATAAAAGCAGTTACATGTTGGATAATAGGTAGAGAGCTAGCATAAGGAGAGAACACAGCGGTTAGCAGAGTTTACATATGAAAGACAATGGGTAAGAGGTGTTATGAACTGAATATGTAAAGTAATAGTTTGGAAAAACTATCCAAGAGAACTTGTTTGCATCCTTTTGTCTGTAAAGAAAGAGTGCTTGCTGGAAAAAAAGGGGCAGTAAAGGTCTAAAGATGAAAAAAATACAATGTATCAGATGGTCCTGTGAAGACAACCACTTTAGACTTCACGATTAATAGCTTGGTAAAGACTTTTCTCAAGCCGGTATACTCTTCCATAAAATAATTATTTTGCTCTATAGAGTTCCCTGATGTTATTCCTAAGGGGCTTTACAAAAATACGTATCAGCCAAAGTTAGAAATATAGGTCGGTAGGAGTCTGAACTGAAGTAGTGTAGGGGTTCCTGAGTTCCTGTGCAACATCTGGCATCGTCAAGGACTCCGGGAGACTGGACCTTTTAGGATTCTTTCAGTATTCTGATTTAACCCTTTCTAGGGTCATATGTCAAACACCATTGTGTAAATACAGTTTTAAAGGAAAATTCTGTGTAATTTCCCTGCTTTACTGGGTTGGAAGTATTAAGAATATGTCCTTTAACTGCCTACTGCAATTTTAGCTTCTTTGTGTCTTCCATGTAGAGGTGGACAAGAGGAATCTTTCAAACTTCAGAGTTCAACGTAACTCATTTCTGAGTTTGTCCTATACAATGAAGACAGGTGGTTTTTTTTCTAAGCTTATCGGGTGTATTTCCTTACATGAAATAGGAAGCAAGAGCAGTTAAAGGGGTTTGGGTATGGAATGCCCAATTATGTAAAACAAAAATTCATATAATAAAATTCCAGCCAACAGCAATTGCCTGGACCTAAGCAATAGATTTTTGTGAAGACTTGTGTGTTTTCAGTAGACCCTAATTAACTGTGTAATCCCACACAGTAATTACATTTCATGAGACTGGCTAGTCAAATAAAGATGGTATTTATCAGCCTGTAGTATATCTGTAGAGAACCATCATGGGCACGAATATTCATTTTAAAAATAAATGTGCTTCAGGGAAGCTAATTGTGAAATTGTTTTCATCAGCATACGGCTGAATATGTAGGATTACTATTTTGCTATACCTGACTTGTGATTATTGGCTGTTTCATGAAATACAACTAATGTGAGATGCACTTTTTCTAAATTATTGTAATGTGGTGGTGTATGAATGTAAGGCATGGATTTATTTACCTCCTTAACTTGTATGCATGTGAATTAGAATAACTTTGGCTTGAAACTGAGAAAATGTGAGATATGTGAGCTCTGAAGCAGCCTTGGTGGCCTTGGTGACAGAAAACACAGCATGGGTCTGTTTACCCACTTAACTCCCCAGCTGAGTGCTGCTAGGGCATCCGTAGCATAGTAGAGATGCAGTGTCAGAGGGGAGAGGCTGGCACTCCTAAGATGCCAGAAACCCCCGAAGAGGTTTAGTGTGTTGTGGCTTTGTCTTTGCATCTTGAAGCAAAAGTTGTGAAATTCTGAAGTAGGCTCAAGAGGTCTTAATTTTTATTGCAACTAACCTTGGAGGATTAGGCATCCTTTCAAGTATAATTTGCAGTAGGAGTGTGGCTTGTTTCCCTTGTGCTCTTACAGTGAGAGCGTTGTTTATCAGTCCTCCTGAGGCAGAATCAGCTGTTAAAATTTCCAGTCCAAATAGAATTATTTTACGGAGTGATTGTTCTTAACTTGCTAACTTAATCCGAGAGGAGGTAACTTGAGTGCAGAGAATCAAGATCTCAGTAAGATAGGAGTCTATAAACAGCTGAATGTTTAGACCCACTTCTGTTCTTAAATAAAGGTGTCTATGCATGGAATTGTCCCAGCAGAGCCACTTCGGTGCTTCTTAGCAGTGGAATTGGAATTTAATTTTGCCATTTCAGTGATGAAGACAAACTGAATTATTTGCTGTCCCCAAGAGAGACAGTAGTAGGCATCTAGTCCTTACAATAGGCTTTAAAGGAAGCAATGGCAACTCTGGATGGCTAAGTTGTGGAGCTGTGTGGACTTGGTGCTTGAGGGCTTATATTTGGGGACAGTAGTCTGTGGAGCATTGAGATGTCAGCATGTTCTAATCTGCGAGCGGGGTTCACATTCTGTCTCTCTCCCTCCCCTCAACTAGCTGTCTGGGCCCTAATTACTCTCTTCTTGGGAGCACGGAGGAAAAGGAATTGCCAGCTGTTACAAAATTGCAATGTTACTGCCTCTTCATCTTCCTTCTAACAAAGCGTATGACAGTGTGGACAAAATTAGGAGAGGGACAGAACAGAGAGAAAGAAATCTGTCAGTGTCTGTGTTCTGCTGCCTGCTTCTCTTCCAATTAAAAGCAAGTGTTATTTAGACAACTTAATGAAATTGTACCCGACAGTGTAATGTGCCATGCTGAAGATGTAATAAATTTTATCTTTTACAATAATTATTTGTCCTTATCTGTTCCAAAAATACAAATTAAGATATTACTGATCATGGTCATAGTAACCTTAAAGCCCCATTGCCTTAAAACCTCAACTTCTGGATTACAAAATTTAACTTTGTAGAAAAGAAACCACACAGAATATAATTTAAAGGGTATAAACTTTATGTATCACTAAAACAGTTTGGGTCTTAAAAATCCTTGGAACAGTCTTGTTCTAATTTGCTTCCATCAATATCTTGTTGCTTATACTCATACTGAAAAGTCTTTAACTTTGCATGTTGAACATGCATCACAACCTAAGTACGAACCAAGTAAACCATTGCTGAAAATCCAAATTGAGAAGTACTAAGGAAGAGAAATGAAGCTTTTCTTCCTCTGTATTGAATATAATGGTGACGAGGAGGACAGTAGTGGTATTCACTTGCTGTTTTATTGTCGATTTAAAAAAAAAATAATACATATATATACAAAAAAATAGTGTCTTTCCTTTTCTACAGCTCTATTGTGAGCTAGCAGCATGTGGTAGCATCATTGCCCATGATCTTGAATTTTCTTGTCATTTCAGAATACCTGACAGTGTTTTCCCAGATGATTGCGTTCCATGATCCAGAGCTGAGTAACCACCTTAATGAAATTGGTTTTATTCCAGATGTAAGTGCTAAGGGTTCTTATATAAATATTGTTCAAAGGAAGTAAAAAGTGGAAAATGAGGGTAACTAGAATGAGATGCTTTTCCAGACCGTTTCAGTAGCAGTTTCACACAAGTGAAACTTACATATTAATGGACCTTTCTGAGTATGCTCGTAAAATGGTAAAGCTTTGATTATTGTTTTACATACCTCAGTCCTTCCTGTTCTGTTGGCATGGTAAATGCAATAAAAATACTACTAGTCAGTTGTTATAACTTACAGATTCAGCCTAAGTTGTATGTAATTTTATTTTTAAAGTGTGGATTAATATACAAAAATTAATGTGGCCATAGTCATTTGACTAATAGCAAAATTTCTGCAAACTAATTAAATCATAGAATTGCTGAGGTTGGAAGGGACCTTTAAGATCATCAAGTCCAACCATTAACCTAAGCTGACAAAACCACTTCTAAACCATGTCCCTAAGTACCATATCTACCCTTTTTTTAAACACCTCCAGAGATGGTGAATCCACCACCTCCCTGGGCAGCCTATTCCAATGTTTAATAACCCTTTCCGTGAAAAAATGTTTTCTAATATCCAGTCTAAACCTCCCCTGATATAACTTAAACCCCTTTCCTCTCATCCTATCACTTGTCACCCGGGAGAAGAGGTCAGCCCCCACCTCTCTACAACCTCCTTTCAGGCAGTTGTAGAGGGTGATAAGGTCTCCCCTCAGCCTCCTCTTCTCCAGGCTAAACAACCCCAGTTCCCTCAGTCATTCCTCGTAAGATTTGTCCTCCAGACCCCTCACCAGCTTTGTAGCCCTTCTTTGGACACGCTCCAACACCTCAATGTCCTTCTTGTAGTGAGATCTCGTTGGTTAACACAAAAGACACATCAATTTGCAAGTAATACAAAAAACATGTACAAGTGATGGTTAATCTGTAGATATGTCAGACCTTGGAAGATGTGTAGCAGTGATTTGTTGGAGTCTAAGAGAAACATTGGACAAGTGCATAACTTCTGTCTACATTTTATGCTTTCAGTGGCACAAGTCTGTAAGATGGAGGAAAATAAAAACTGAGAACACAGCCAAAATGTAGTAGAGAGGGAGGGCTATGTTGGAAAAGGCAAACGAAGGCCACCTTTAGAGCCTCGCTTTTAGCTGTCACAGTAAATAGTGAAGCTTTCCTCCTTTGTTTAGAGAGGCATTTATAGTCCAGAAAGCCAAGATAATACTCTTCAATAATGCTATAGTAGGCAGACAAACATTTTTATAGTTTATGGCTGATGTTTCTGAAAAGCAGATTTAGGCAAGGCTACAGAGAGAAAGTTGTTAATTGATACTGTCTATATCATGATATATATGACATTTAGAAATTTGGTAATTACAAGTTGCTTGTAAGAACAGATGATGACTGAGAGGTCAAAATGGAAGAAGGAAACTGAAGTCAGGACATGTTGATGTAGAAACATAAATTTCATAAATAAGAAATTTATCTGCATTTCTTCTATAAGCAATATAAAGCTCATTTTATCAGAAGAACATTAAGCTTATTAGGGAATGCTTCAAGTTGAAGCAGCAAGGCCAAGACTCATTTGTTATACACAATTCCTGGGTGAATTTGTGTGTTTTAGGGACTGGCAGATACTCATTATCACTTTTTACAAAGATTGTAAGGGAAAAGCAAAGATATGCTTTATTTTGTAGAGGTCTTTTTAATGTAATAATGTTGTTCATGAATGATATATATTTAAAAGATACCATGGCATTAAAATGAGCAGAAGAGAAAGCCAATGCATTGCAGTATAAACAGAGATGTTTGAGAAAGCCACGTGTATTGCTGATGACCCACATCTGAACAGGGTGGGCGGGAGGAAGATGAAGGGAAGGCGGCACAGAGAAGGGAGAACATTCGTCTGTAGAAAGCCTAAATATTTGGGGAGATAAAGGACATGGATAACAGCAACACTTAAGCTCCTGAATGAGAATCAATTTTGCAGCATCACTATGTAAATGCATTTGATACTTATTTGTTAAGGCTGTGGGTGACCAAAGCAATTCCTCTGTGTATTTTGCCCAGGATACTAGTTCCCATGGAAGAGGTATAGGTGCAATTTCCCTGACTATCTTACAGGTCCCTATTTCTGCTACTGACGTACATTAGGGCTTTGTGGCAACCCAGCTTGGGTGTTAGCTGATCTTTCAGCAGCTCTTAGGGTCTGCTTATACAGTTATAATTCTCCACTGAAAACTTTCAAGGTGCAAGTCGGATGGAATAGTTTAAAATCACCTGTTTTATTTATATTTTAGGTTTTGTGTTGTGCTAGTCAATTGAAAAGCACATAGTCAAATGTGAGCCTTGTCTCTAAGTGTTACAGTCTAGAGATGATTAGGTAATGCAGTAAGTTATTACAAAACAGAGGTTTGTTTTTTTAGAAAAAAACTTGCATTGAATACAAATGCTAGTTCTAAAATTAACACTAACCTCTGAAAAGAGGTTGCCCTTTCTAAATCATGGGGGGATTTATATACACACACACACACACACATATATAAAAAAAGTTGTTCTGCCTTTTAGATTAGTGAGAGGTGATTTTTGTACCTGTAACAAGACAGCACAGGATCCATCAAGGTGAAGGATATGCACTATAGTAATGAGATCTGAACCAGTTTCGTGCTTGAGTACTAATCCTATCAAAGTAAACCCTGATTAATCTTTCATCAGTGAAGCACAGGCTCCACTGCAGGAAAGACTGTGTTTCCTGGCACCCTTCCCATTCACTTCGGGTCACGTAGCTCTCAGAATATTGAACACTACTGAAGCTTGGAATAGTTCTAAATATCGTTAGCTGATGTGGTGCCTGGATTAAGTACATTGCTGTGGCTATGTGATTTACATGTAAATAGAGGGATATATACGGAGAATCTTACAACTCTTTGCTCACTCTTCCAAAGTTTATAATCCCCCCCTAAGCTATATAATGCTTTATATCACGTTCTATATTTTACTGAATAACTCTGACATCAACAGCAGACCATTTTGAACTGAAGAAAAAGAAGGAAGTGCGCTACATTACTAAAAGGGTAACTATAGCCATAAATTATTCTAAAGAGCTTTCAGCTGCAAGTTATGGAAGCTAGACACAGTTTTCAGCTGGCCATTAACAGAGATGACAAAGTCTGGTTGCAGTTACTTAGTATCATCATGCTGGAGCTGCTGTCCTAGGCAGATACCTTAGATTGGTTTTTGTGATATGCAGGAGGTGTCGGTAATAAGGCTTCGTCTAACTGAGGATTAAAATCGTAAGGTACTCTATCTCTGTTTGTTCTGTTACACAATTACCCAGTGGTGAATATCGGGGAGAGGTTTCTTGCTGGTATTTTTATCCTATGAGGAAAGTAATCATTTTACAAATTTTGTTTATGTAGGTGCATATAGGTGGGTAGAATCTAATATTAAGAATTAGATGCTCTTTGCATCCCCAGTCATCAAAACATTTTTGCACCTTTCTGTAGCACTTAAATATATGATTAATTGTCTAGGCACTATATAGGCTTGAAGCTATGTGTATGTATTCTGAAGCCAGAACATGAATGTGCAAGATCAGGGTTTTATAGAATAGACTATGTCAGCTGGAAGGAACCTACAAGGATTATCTAGTCCAACTGCCTGACCGCTTCAGGGCTGACCAAAAGTAAAGCATGTTATTAAGGGCATTGTCCAAATGCCTCTTAAACACTGACAGGCTTGGGGCATTGACCACCTCTCTAGGAAGCCTGTTCCAGTGTCTGACCACCCTCTCGGTAAACAAATGCTTCCTAATGTCCAGTCTGAACCTCCCCTGGTGCGGCTTTGAACCATTCCCACACATCCTATCACTGGATATCAGGGAGAGGAGAGATCAGCACCTCCCTCTCCACTTCCCCTCCTCAGGAAGCTGTAGAGAGTAAAAAAATTTTTTTTCTTAACAAATGAAAATTAAAACAAAAAGCAGTAGTTGAGGGGCAGCCTTGTTAGGACAACTCAGCAAAATAAAATTCCAGTTTATTGTTGGACAACACTGTTTCACCCATACATCAAGGAGAGATGCACATTTCAAAGCCCCCCTTTCGGTCAATCCGAGATCACTTAGAAGTGTCGGACCTCTTAACTATGTACAAAAGTATAAAATGTACATAAAAAATGCAAACCAATTATTCTTAAAAGTACTTTTAAGAAAGAAAGCAGGGACTTGAAGTTGTGGTGCTTGGTGGGAGGGGGTCTGCAGGAGGAGATGGGGGGTTCTCTCCGCGCTAACAGGAGGCTCGTTTTGCATGTTCATTGAGTGGCAGGGCTGTGCTGGGCCGGGGTTCGCTCTGCTTGGTGAGGATGACCACGGTGGAAGGGGGACGAAGTGGTGGGTGGGGAGGGTGTTGTGATGGGATGAGAGGGGTCCCAAAGGTGAAGAGGATTCCGTTTAGCTGAGGAGCATTCTTTCGTTCTTTGTTTGACCACCTTTCTGTGTAGCTCTGTCAAATGGTCTCAGTTGAGTAAGCTTGGAAAGAAACATTGGATTACTTAACAGATCTTCAATATTTGGGATTGTTACTGGACAATGCAATAAGAAAAGAAATATATGATACCTTTCCCGAATCCTTTCTGTTGTCACTTAAGCTAGTGCCTGCCTAAAGTGTGGAGAAAGCAGGTTAGCATGGCAGGCAAACTGTCTTAAAACTGTCCCTTGCAGGGGTTTTAGCATGTTCTCCTGAAGCAAATGAGCTACTCGTTGGAGGTAGAATACTTGCCCACATTCCACTGATTGCGGGAGTTCCTGTATTTCTGTAAGCGTCATTTCAGCTTTGAAAAAGAAAGGCTCCCACATAAAGTCTTGAACACTGAAAATAGTGTGAAATACATGCTATAGCATGGGGGTTTTTGTTAGCCATCTATAAATTATTTTTATAACACACTGCATCGAATGACAGATGGTCAGGTGAGGATTCTTCTGTAGAAGATTGCAAAAATAATGATTATTCCTAGTGTGTTTATTATCTTTAAAACGGCAGGTATTTTACCTTGATCTCAGCTCTGTAATTGTGTGATGTGTGGAGGATGAACTTTCTTACAGATTTTTGAATTTTCTTATAGGTTTTTGGTAAACTTTATTATATACATGCATAATGAACAAGAACTTGTCAAGAATGGTGTTGTTTTTGATGTTTTGAAAACTCAAACCTTCGATTTTAAATAATTCATTTTTATTATCCTGCAACCAGGTGCATAACTTCACAGTAGCTGCCTTGTGATGTTCTTAAGATGCACCTGGATCATACAGGACATCCGCTTCATTCTTACAGACTTTCTACAGAGCAAGAAGCTCATGTATGCCTTTTAATACTCCCTACCATTCTCACCAACAAACATTAACACTCATTTTCACCTTGCTATCCCTTCTAAAATATCTTTAGAATCAAAAACCCTGAATCTAAATATCTTTAAAACTGTTGTCTTTACAACTGACATCTCAATCTTCTGTAGACACAAACGTGTAAAGCTCTCATCTTCTGGAGGAACATCAAATAATGGAACAATCCAGACAGTAATAACAGGCAATAATAAAATCCTTGTGGAAAAGGCTTTCTTCAAGGTTTGAGCTAACGTCTTCAAGAGCTTTGAATGTCTAATAGGAGATGCACGCTTCTCAAAATATGCCCATATGACTATGGGCAAATAAACACCTCCACCCTGTTGAAAAACAATGAACTGCATCTCCAAGCTCAGGTACTGAGCAGAATTTGTCATAGCAGAGCACTATTGGAGAGGAAGCTTCAGCTAGGGATAATGGAAAAACGGAGAATGAAACTAAGTCTAAGGATAAGAGATTTAAATTTTAACTTAAAAAAAAAAAAGTAGTTTTATTCAGATTAAACAGGAACTGATGTTAGGGGACTGCTGTCTTCTTCATATATAAGAAATGTCTGAGTCCTTACTTAAAAGCATCAAACAGCTTGTATTTTACTAGCAAAGCAAAATGATAATTGTGGCATTGCTGATCTCAAACTCACTCTAAAAAATGAAGTGTTGGTTTTACAGGCTCTTATTTTAATGTGGCTTGTTCCCAGGCTGTTCCAGCAGTTCAAACACTACTTTGATTAAACATTAATTATGCTTTCCAGATACAGAGTTAAGTGTGAATAAAAAAGCAACCCCATTATGTTTCAGGGTTCAGTAGTAAAGGGTTGAAAACCTCTGTAACAGCAGCCAGTTAGTATAAAGTGTGACACAATGCTGTTCCAGCCAGTGATTACTAGAGGGCAGTATTTACTAATATGTTAAAAGTGCAGTCTTTCAACTAAATGAATTCGGTAGCCTGTTTATTTGAAGACTTCAAGTCAGTGCAGTTCTTCTTTTTGCCTGTGTTTTTCAATTTGACTTGCATGGCGGAATAATACCACCGGTGTTGTGGCTTTTTTTTTTTTTTTTTGCTTGCTTATTAGTAGTAATCATAACCTCTTCAGGTTTACTGAGACCTCCTTGTCTTAGAACATTATATTTACGAAAATCAGAGGGAAAAATCCCTTCAATAAGAACTTGCCTGATACCTTCTACTTGAATAGTTTGACCTACTTTTCACGTCACTGTTGATAGGTTTGGTGAGGGTGGTTTAGAGCGAAGCAGTGCTTTGCATTGTTTTTACCTTTTAATAATCTGTTTAATGTTTCAAATTTTGTCTATTTTCTTGCATATTTCTATGTAGATGCATACAAGATAAAGGTGTTTGTGTGTGAAATTAGGAGAAAGTGTGGCTCTGCTTTGGTAAAAAGTTTTACTCAAATATATGAAAAGGAGGAAATAATTGCTTTTAAATACCAAGGAAGTAATGTAGTTCAAAATGACATCTGCATAATATGTACCTCCAAGCAAAGAGGAGCCTCAGGCTATTAGGAATGCTTGTTTTCCTACTGCATGAAAAGCAAGATATTGCATACAAGCAAGCAGGTAAACAGGTATTAGCTGATCACAACTACCGTAGGGGATATTTCAGGGAACAGGGTATGTTGTTATTCAGTAGAGAGCCATCTACTGAAGGCGTGACAACAATATACTCAGGGAAATAGTATGAATGTATTGTAAGACAAAAATGATGATAGAAATGGATTTATTTTGCGTTTTCAACCCTTAAAATGAATTGATGGGTTGGAGGCCAAGCTTTATAAAAGCCTCCTGAATATTGAAATTGTTGAACAGTCTGGTCATCACAGCATTTTTTAGTTTTGTGGATAGTACGGTTCAGGTACTATCAGATGCTCAGATGATATGTAGGAATAAATATTAGAAAGCTGTGCTAAAGAGCTTTTTAGCAAATGTGTGTATCATGTAATCAGTGCCATAACCCAGTTATGAATTTATGGGATAAGTAGTAATTTATTAACATAATATTGATTATACTTTCTGCTTCTTATTTGCTTACTTCCAGGGAAAGCTTAATAGAAGGACTAATTTGCACTTTTTATGAGCTAAAAAGTAATATATTAAGCTTTATGTGTAACTGTAAATCTTCAGAAATGGAAAACGGAGCACATGAGCTGTGCAACTGAATAAAATTTAACAATGGTCGTCTCACTCTTGCATTCCTAATTTGTGGGGACTTTCTGCGCAGTTTGATGTCTCAAGAACCATAGGTTCTGTTGCCTTCAACATGCTAAATACTTCAGTAAAAATTAAGCAAGTCTTAAGGTGTCATAAATGCTTGACTCTTCTAATGCATATTGAATTTTCTCTATATGATGTGACAAGTATGAAAATTTGCGGAAACTAAAGGTTTTCTAAAGCCATTGCAGCAGCACAAGTTCTTAGACAGTCTTGTAGTAGCGTTAAGTACTGAAGCAGCCTCAAATTCTTCAGGTGACTCCTATCTTTAAAGGTAACAGTGGAGCAACATAAATGCTTAAGATTTTAGTAACTGACACTATATGCTTTTGAGAATGATACCATTCTTATTTCCTTTCACTGACAAGTGTACGTTTTAATAAATACCAATGTAGGAGAAAAAAGTAAATACAGTTAATTTTTCTGTTGGAAATTGTGATTTTCACTTTTAATTACTTATATAGAACCAGCTTTTTTCCATAGTGAAAAAGATGTATTAAATCTATGATTCTATGAAATCGAGTTGTTTTATGCTTATTCAGGAATTCTTTGCTAATTTTCACTTAATTTTCACATCAGCGGTATATACATGCAAGGTGAGAACTGTGACAGTTTAATAGAGCAGGTTTTTGAATTCTTTAAGACTTTGGGGATTATCTTTTGCAAACATAAGTCTGCTGAGGGTAGTGTTGCTTTTTTTGTTTTCAATACAGCGTGACAAACTAGTAATTTGAAGGAAATGAGAATGGGGGCTTGGGGGAGGAAAAAACTTCTCTGAGGGGTTAAAAGTCATGTGAGAGTGGTTCTGCCATGGCAGTTATTTCCCATTTTAAATACATTCATGCCAAGCTAGGCAATTTTTAATGTAGTAGACAATTGTCACAAACAGCTTAAGATCTTAATATAACATTTTGTTCTTCTCTTCCCCCCACTACCACTTTTTCCAGCTTTATGCTATCCCTTGGTTTCTTACAATGTTTACACGTGAGTATTCATTCTTTTTCTCTGGTTAAATGTTCTTGTATTTCTTAGAGCAAAATTTTTCTCACTTTTTCAGCTAAAGTCTTCTTAGTTGGTATGATGTGCTTATCGTTTAATAGGTTGCTTGTAAGGATGTGTTGTGATTTGAGTCCCAACAGTGCCTGTCATACTTTCTGCCCCGATTTGACAAAAATTAGCATTTTCTTTAAATAAATAAATAAATAAATTGTATTAAATTTGAACTGGATTATTTTACGTATGCAGTATTTAGGGAATGTGCGAAGGAAGCTGTTATCTATGAGAAAAAGACATAATAGTTTAAAAAAAAAAACCAAAATCAAACCTCACCGCCTTCCCCTGCCCTCACGCAGATGATGTAGGAAAAACAGTAACTTTGTTTTTGCAGGCCAACAAAACAAGCTGCTTTTTATCACACTTTGACACATTGTTACTCTACTAGCACTAGTTTACTATGATATTTGTGCATGTAAGATAGGAACAAAAAGAGCTTTATAATTAGGTAAGCTTTTAATGAAAAAGGACGAAGTTAATAAAGCAAGTCTAGAAAGCAATTCAAAATCTTTTCTTAAAGGTCTGTGTGATTACTTTTTTTTTTCCATTTCATGTCAACGTTGGCAGACTTTGAATTAAAAAAAGTGACAGGATGAAAAGAGCTGCTGGATTATTTCTATGATGAAATTTCAAAGAATTTAATGTGAGATTCTTGATTGCAGTTTCTAAAGATCTTTACTGTAAAGCACTGGTTCTTGCAGTTGTCCATTCTTCTAAAACTTTCATGAGAATCATGACCTTAGGAAAAACAAGGAGATGGCTTCTTTGGCAATGAATTGCAATAAAATGTTAGAATTATTTAGTTGAAAGATAGGTTATTTTAGGAGAGCCATCTTTGGATTTATATGTAAAATGTTGCTATTTTTAACACGCTTTTCTCCTTGTCTTTCCTTTATTCTGCCAATTTTTGCCCTATTTTGCTCATTTTTTTGTCAAATTTTAAGTAGTTGAGCTTATTGATTAACTCATTAATGTCTTCATGCTATTGGAAAAAACGATATGCATGTCATAATGCATAATTGTACTCTACCAAAAGAAAAATAATTGCCTAACTTTGTGTGTGTTTGAAATCTGAAAACCTGCACAATTCTAAGTATTTAATAATGGACGAAAACACTGATGACTTCCAGAATAATCAAACTCCGTATGAAGAGAAACCTGTTTCTAAACAGGTTGAGTCCTTTTTGCTCCTGAGTAAAAAAGAAGTAGCCCTAAGACAACAGAGGGAAAAAGTATATATGCAACTCCTTAAGAGTATATGTGCGTGTATGTGTTTTTATCAACTTGTATGCTTATAGCTTTTTTTTATTGTGCTTGTTCGTCATGCAGATGTCTTTCCTTTGCACAAAATTTTTCACTTGTGGGATACGTTACTGCTTGGAAATTCCTCCTTCCCGTTCTGTATTGGAGTTGCAATACTTCAACAACTGAGGGATCGTCTTCTGGCTAATGGATTCAATGAATGCATTCTCCTTTTTTCAGACTTGCCAGGTACAGGAAAAAAAAACTATTTCTTCCCTCTCTCTCTGTCTTCCTCAGTGTGATGCTGAAGAAAGTAGGTGCTTGCATGTGAATATATACTATGTGTGTTTTGAAATCATCATAGATTTTGGCAAGCTCGCTGTCAGAGTGTGTAGGTCTTAGCTACAGCTTGATTAAGTTAGTAGAAGGCGTTTTGATGTCATCAGCAAGGATTGGGTGAGCTTGTTATGTCCAGGTGAAGGCTGGAGTACTTTCTTATGAAATTTAGAATAATTTGAAATAATTTATAAACGACTGTGTGTAGACATGCCATGTATAGAAACAATGCAGTTGATAGGGATTTCTTAGTGAAAAAAACTTAGTGCTGTTCTGAACAGTGCTTTTCCACTTTGATGCTGGTATTAGCCTGTTTTCATTTCAAAAATAATTAAACTTTTGCTGTGGAAGCAATTAATGTAAAAGAGGTAGGGAAAGCAGCATAGAAGCCATGGGAATTGCTCTGTGTTAAATCAGTTTTCATTTGAAATGTGAAGCATTCAAAAGAACTCTCAAAATCAGATCAGAGGCTGCACGATCGTTGTGCAGAAGTTCTGTCATCTTATTCAGTAGGAGGCTGTTGATCTATCCATACAAGCAAGTGTTGCATCTTTAAAAAAAATTTTAAAAATTGCAGTCAACTATGAAGTTTGGGTCCTGCTTCTGAGCAAGTTTCTAGTGAGACAGTAGAACGCATTTGAACTATTAACTTAAAGATGTGTTTCCATTTGTGACGGACTAATATTTACATAGCATGTGAATGGGAAGGCTACTGCACTCAGAGCATACTTATATTCTTGTATTAATTCCCTCTCTCCAACCCAGGATCTTACTAACATAATATAGATCTTGGTTAAGAGGTGACACTGTTTTAATTTTGTGGCCTTTCTTAAGATAACTTCAACTTTTGGCTAATTGCTGGGCTAATTACAGATTTAGTGGGCTCTGTTTGAACACCATGTGTGCAATTCAATAATTTATAATTTATTTAAACAGAAGTCATTCTTTTTTCAGAAGAAATGAATGAGAGAATCAGGTTTGGAAGAGCATTTAAGCTTAAAAGCTCTTAAGTGTGACTGTCTCCACAACTGCAGATTTAACAGAGGTTAGCAGTAGTCTAGGATGCAGCAGCAAGCATTCTGAGGCTAAGTTCATAGTTGCATAAATCAGTCTCTCAGAAGTTCAGTGAGTTCTCACAGGTAAAGCTCTGTGATTTCTCTAAATATTATTGTCGCAAATTCTGTCTCTCACTGTATACCCTTGAACATGTGTCGGGATTTCAAATTTTTGCTTTTCTGCTACCTTTCAGTTTAGTATGTACTATGCAATTGCTACTGTATTTTTCAATTTATAAGAAACTTAATTAGGGTATTCCTTATGGTGTGGTTTTTTTTCATTTTCTGTCTATATGCTTAGTCGTTTCAAATGCCCTTATTAAATTTAACTGGGTATCTTTAGATGGTCTGAAAGGCGAGTGCTAAACTAAAAGATTGTCTCTCTCCCCCTTACTTCCTCCCCCACCTATTAGCTGTATGTCTTAGTTAAATATAGATTCATTAATATTTTACTTTTTTTCTTGCCTAAGGTCATTTCTCCCTATTTTTTTTTTCCTTGAGTGGTTCTAAATTATATATTCCAATTTCTCTTGAACCAGCTGATTTACTGACAGTTGAAGTACTTTATGCTGAGGTTGTACGTAAGAACACAGTAGTTCTCATAATACATATCTGTTTATATAATAAAGTTAAATCACTGAAATCTGTAGTGTTATAATGTACATGCTTTCTGCTGATTATGGTTTATCACAACTTTGCTGATACTATGGTAGGAAACGTTTTGGTAGAATGGTGTTTCTGAAAAGACATTATTTTTTTTAGTGTTGGTGATATCTGCAATATTTTGGATGTCAACAGTGGCACAATTTGAATATTGTGAGATTAATCCAAAGCATATCATAAACTGACTAGTAAGGGAAAAAAGAATGAGGATGGAAGAAGATCCTAGTGTGACTTAAAAGTTAAATGTTATTGGTCTAGTTGAGACTTCTGTAATCAGTAACTTCTTTGAACATATAATTATCATAACCTTGTGCGTTCTCTTTCTGACCTGAGCTTTATTTTATTTCTGAATTAAGAAGTATTGACTGCTTATGGTTTTTGTCACCTCTGTCTTCCAAACAGGACTTCTGTTATTTTGGTTAAAATAAATTGTGTGCCATGCCTGAGAATTTTCTGAAAGTAATTTACAAACAACCTTCACCTGAAACTGGGTCACCCTGAGGAAGAGATTATGTTGTTCAAAACATCTGCAATAAATTCAATCTAAAATCAATTGTTGCTCAACAGCCTGAAACTCCTGTGGTTTTTAAGCTTTCTATGCACTGAAATGGCTTATCTCAGGCTGCCAGTGAAAGTGACTTGCCTTCCAGAGTGATAAAAGTATTTTACTGCAATCTTGCAACTTTGTGGAACACATTTTTAAGATTTCTTGTTTTTACAGTAGCTATTTCTAAAAATGTATATTTAAAGTTTAAAAAAAACACAACCCCAACACTGCTTTATTTCCGGCTTCCTGCATATAGCACAGTTTCAATTACTTTTAAAAAAAGTTAATGGTGTGAGGAAAAGGAAGGGGCACAGTACCATTATTGATTACTTGATTCTGAAAACCCTTTCCAATACTTGTCTCAAAGTGTTGGCCGTGTTTTATCTATAAACCTGATACAATTGGGCATTACTTGCTATTTTTGGGAGCTCTATTGGGAATTTTAATTTGTTCTTATATAGTTTTAACAATGGTTATTGTAACTTGACTTGATTTCAAAGTTTGTTACCCACTTTACAAGTAGTACAAAGTCATCAGCACCTTTTGTTAGGAAACAGACCTGGGAAGGAAGTGTCCAGATATGTACAGCTCTTTGCAAACAGTTGAAGGATCCCATAAACCAATTCACTCCCACCTGGAATGGATGGAGTATAGGGCCTGGCAAACAGATCTTCCTCCAGAGATCCATGCCAATGTCATCACTGACAGAGAGATTAATTATGGCCTTGAGAAGGGTTAGTACAACTAGCAAAAGATGGGGACGGATGCTATTAGAGAATAAGTAAACACCTATCCTAGACATGAAATAAAACATACTTTCAAATAAGCCTTGTAGGTTAGTTCACAAAGTAACCTTATCTTCTGTAATTTTGGAGTGAGAAAAGGGTTTGTTCTTCTAATGCTGTGCACCTTAGGATGGTGGTTTTTTGCTGACTCCAGGCTAGTCAGCGCTTCCAAAGGAAGATTGTCAGCCTCAGGAAGGAAGTAGAGAAAGGCTGGCTGTGGAAAAGCAATCCACAGAATCACAGAATGGTCAGGGTTGGAAGGGACCTCTGGAGATCATCTAGTCCAACCCCCCTGCCACAGCAGGGACACCTACAGCAGTTGCACAGGACAGCGTCCAGGCGGGTTTTGAATGTCTCCAGAGTGGGAGACTCCACAACCTCTCTGGGCAGTCTGTGCCAGTGCTCTGCCACCCTCAGAGTAAAGAAGTTCCTCCTCATGTTTAGATGGAACTTCCTGTGCTCCAGTTTGTGCCCTTTATCTCTTGTCCTGTCCCTGGGCACCACTGAAAAAAACTGTTCCCATCTACCTGGCACCCTCCCCTTAAGTATTGATAAGATCCCCCCTCAGTCTTCTTTTCTCTAGACTAAAAAGACCCACGTGCCTTTCCTCATAAGAAAGATGTTCCAATCCCCTCATCATCTTTGTAGCCCTTTGCTGGACCCTCTCCAGCAGTTCCCTGTCCTTCTTGAACCGGGGAGCCCAGAACTGGACACAATACTCCAGATGTGGCCTCACCAGGGCAGAGTAGAGGGGGAGGATGACCTCCCTCGACCTGCTGGCCACACTCTTCTTGATACACCCCAGGATGCCATTGGCCTTCTTGGCCACCAGGGCACATTGCTGCCTCATGGTCATCCTGTTGTCCACCAGGACTCCCAGGTCCCTTTCCACAGAGCTGCTCTCCAGGAGGTCAGCCCCCAGCCTGTACTGATGCATGGGGTTATTCCTCCCCAGATGCAGTACCCTACACTTGCCCTTGTTGAACTTCATCAGGTTTATCTCTGCCCAACTCTCCAGCCTGTCCAGGTCACGCTGTATGGCGGCACAGCCTTCCAGCGTGTCAGCCACCACTCCCAGTTTTGTGTCATCAGCAAACTTGCTGATGGTACACTCTATCCCTTCATCCAGGTCATTGATGAATATACTGAACAGGACTGGACCCAGTACTGACCCCAGAGGGACACCACTTGTTACTGACCTCCAACCAGTGCAACAAGGAGCTACAGTAAAACTGTTCAAGTGGAAAATGTAGAGGGTTCTACTTTGTGAGACACAGAAATGTAGCTTTAAGATGCAACATGTAGTCAAATATCTAGCTATCACTAAACCACAAAAATGATTTTCCAAGGAACAGTTTCTCTAATGTGGGAGAATGTGTTACCATTATAGTGATCTGCCAAAATGCTGAATCCTGTGATGGTGAAAGCCATATAAATGCTTAGAAGGATTACACCCAGCTCAGAAATGGACTAAAGATTAAAATATAGTGGAAATTCTACACTAAGATTGCATGGTACAGTTTTGAATTATGTGTTTCTGCTGACAGCAGCAGAAATAGATGCGCATCTGAGGACTCAACTCTAGATATGTATCCGACCCTAGGTAGCTACTCTTTTACTTTCTGTTGGTTTTCTTCCTGAAAAATCCTTTGTCTGCCCACATCTGTGATTCATACACTTTTATTGTGCCAGAATTTCTGGTGGTTCAGCATTTAGTTAATTAAGATTTGGTAGGAGGAAGAAATGGCAGTTGTCTGCAAGCCCACTCTGAGTTTGTGGGTGTTTTGGTGCCTGTTCCCATTTGTTTCACTACTTCTTGAGTAAAAATGTAAACTCTGAGATCAAAACACCAACTTTGAAGAGGCTGAAAGAGACAGTGGGTTCTTCTGTGCCAGTGAGCAATTGAAAAACAAAGGGAGTATGCTGTTTTGATTAGAATTTGACTTTTAGCATACACTTTTGAACATGTCCTATTGCTTAGATTAAGGCTCTGAGGAATAGATGTCCTAATAGCTCTTTTAAAAGGAAACTTTCTTCATAACTTCAGCTATGAAATTTTGTCACATGGTTTTGTTGTAGTTTGCCCAAGTTCAACAGTGTTGTCCCCCATGGAAGGTGACCCTGCAAGGTGATTTATCTGGGGTTAGTGGAGCTGGACTGCTTCTTCAAATTACAGTGTATCTGAAGGAAACCAGAAGTTTGGTCTCTATCAATTGATGTGCATGATAATGGTGCTGTAAAAAAAAACTGGATTGGAAATATCAAAAAACGTCAGAAGTAAAAAAGGAAATCATGTTTCTAGTTTTCTTGAGAGATGTAGATCAGTGATATTTAAGGAAACGTCTTTTTCTGAACATATTCCTCATCTTTGCTATGTTAGGTGGCTTTTTCAGATGCAAGTGGCAGATGTATTTTATAATGCAGTTCCTGAAGATTTATTGTTGCTAAATAATGGCATTTATGAAGCAAAAACTGTGCATAACTGCTAGTAAGTGGTTTTTTGCTTGTTTTGCTGTGCCTTTTTTGCGCCCCCCCCCCCCTTTTTTTTTTTTTCCCCCAAATGGCTTACAGCCAACTCTGGGTTGGGAGCTGGCTTTGGTACAGAAGCAGAGCAATTTGTTAGGACACACCTGCTCACCAAGGCTGTTCGGTAGTGTCAAATTCTGTAAGATTGATATCATTTTTACCTGAAGCTGTGAATTCTTTAATTATTCACCTTTTCTACTTGTGGTGGCATGAACAAAATCCAGTTCTATTTACAGATCCTGCCTTCTTGAGGCTAAAGAGAAATGGTGTGGTGGGTGACACACTAAGAAAAAAAATGCCAAAATCCTTTTTTTTTATTCATATTAGTGTTCTTGCTAGGCTGTAGTTGTCACCAGCAGAAGAAAATCAAATATATATCCTTTAGCAAATGATTGTCTGTCTCAAGAGATGGCCTTTTATAAAAAGGGTGAAACGTGAGTTCATCAGTAGAACTTTCCTAGTGCATGTCTTAATCAGTCTGATGCGCAGCTCATGCCTCCTGTTTCTGGATAGAACCTGTATGTACACTTCATAGCAAAAGGGGACTTCAGACAATAGAATAATCAACCTGTTAGTCATGTAGGATTTTTGTACACATTTACCCTGGAATAAAATCAAGGTACAGGAAGGTAGACTGTCAAACGTACTAGCACTTCTAAGCATGGAAAGACAAAATTCAGGCCACTCTTATCTGAGCTTTGCTTCTACATGTGGTGAATTATTGTTTCTCTTTACAAACGTGTCTTGGAAAAATCTTTCCTTCTTTTTTTTTTTTTGTTTCATTAAAATTATGAACATAACAACTGGTTCAGGGTTAGACTAGTGCTTAGAAAGCAAGAGTGTGCACTAGGTTTTTTTTTTTTTATCCAGTCCTTTTACAATTGCAGAAAATGTTGCTGACAGAGCAAGGTGCCTAATACGATATCTGTCTATGTCTTTGGTATGCTGAATGTGTGTTTGCCTCTACAGGGATAAATAATCTTCCCAATAATCTTTAATTCTCTGCTTATTATTTGAGGAGGATTTTAAAATTACCTGTGCAAATATAACAGTGTTAAAATTCTTTGATTAAAATGAATATTAGCAGCACATGTCTCTATATGATTGTAGATATGTTTTGGGGGAATTTGTGTCCAGTGTTGTTAAGAGATACACATAACTACTTAAATATGGAATTGGAATGGCAGTGTAGACTGAGACCTAGAAAAATCTTTCTGCCAAAATAAAGACTGAGAAACAACTTCTGTTTAAGTGAATTCTCAGCGGTCTCATACTTTGTGATAGCTGTCAATTCCCTTTGGTTTACTTTCCCATATTCAGTGAACTTAAACTCTTGCCTTTATAAATCTACGTGAGGCATTTCATTCTGTCTATCCAAACTTCTTTTTTCTTAATATACTAAGAGCTGGAGTTTAGTAGAAATCAACAGAAAGACCAAAACTAAACATGGAGAACTAGAGCAGAGTTTGTACCTATAGCTAAAACGTTGTTGATTTTGCAAGCTCAGAATAAATTTGGGGACTGGATCGTTAGCACTGAAGGGCAAAACTTCTTCAGGAAGGACAGGTATCCCAACTGGGTAAAGCTCGCATTGTATGTGAAGAATGTTGTCTGTATTCTGAAAATGGTGATAAACGGGGCTAAGTACCCATTGGGGTGTGTCAGGTGAAACCTCTGTCACTGCAAAAATTTAAGAAGTCCAGACAAGCATCTGTAGGGGATAGGCTAGTCACGTATCATTTAGCTTCAGAACAAGGCAAAGAGCTAGACAATCTCTTGCTGTTTCTTCAATCGTCATGCTTAAAAAAACCAAAACATCCCAGCAACTTTTTTCTTTTTTTCTTTTTTTTTTTTTCCCCTCTCTCCAGCATAGCATAGTTCTAAGGAACCAAATTCAGCAATCACGTAAGCTGATAGAGTATAAACCATAAACCTGTCTGCTGGGAATGTAACCCTGAAATTACACCAATTTAAAAATGTCTTAAAGATGGTCATTTTGTTGGTTTTTTTTTTTTTGTTATGAGAATACGATATTTAGGAACATGCTTCTTGAATACTTTCATGTGTAAATTCAAATGGGGGCTGTTAGAAAGCTTTTTCATAGATTAGAGGAACTTTTTTCCTTGACTTCTAAGTAGGTTAATTATGCAGCAAGCTTTAAATCCTTTAGAGATATATATTGACAAAGTTGGTCTGATGTTAGGTACTTAACGCTACTAGTTTTGCACTGTGAAACACTAACATAGACTTGACTAATGGTAAACACTGGAAGTTCATTTCAGTAAGTTATCTACTGTAGTGCCAAATGACAAGAGCATTTTTTTAGAAATGAGAGCAATGGTTATTATCCTTCCTGTTTACAGTTGCTGTATTTATGGGAAATTAATGACATTTTAGACTTGAATAATATGTTTCTTGCTCTTTGGTAATTTTTGGGTGTTACTCTTTAGGGAGATCTAGATATCTTATCTATATTGATCTTTTCCCAAAGTTTTTCCATTATTGGTCTAGGAACCAACAGGTCAAATTAGAGCCTTTGATCCTTTTCTCATGGCATCAGGTACTCCTTTTCAATATTACTTGAATTTTTGTCTTATATCCAAAACAGAAATTCAAAGTTACTTCATATTATTTCCTTAAAAATATCCTGAAGGCTAGCAAGAGGAGACCTATGCTAAACTAAAGATCTTCTACTTATGGCTCTTTAGAGATTGATCAGTTTTATAAGTATTTGGTCTGGTTGGAGTTTCTGATTGTAGAGGGTTTTTTACGATTTTATACCTGTTATGTCTGGGAAACAGCTGATGTGGCTTGTGTCTACCACCCAGCTAGAAACAGCATGATCTTTACTAATGCATACTGAGCTTCAGTGTTTGCATATTGTTTCTGTAAAGGATAAAAAAGGTAAATTTCACTAGTATTTGAGATTGCGAAGTGTCTGTTCAGTCAGTTTTTAAAAGACTTTAACAAACCATACAACATAGAAAAGCCAAAAAAATCTTTTTCATTCAAAAATTGAATGTTGTTGGGTGTTGTGATGGTGGCACAAGTTCCTCATTTCCATGTATTTCTAAAAAGTTTCTTCTCTAAGCTGATCCCTGCAGTTTTGTAAACTTGTCCTCTTACGTATCTTCTGTACGTGATTATCATCTAGCTATGAAATAACGTTCTTCTGCTGATCGGCTTTATTTCCCCTTATTCTTGTGTATCTTTCAGTTTTTGCACAGTAGCCTCCATCTGACTATTTCCATTATACAGTGTGAATTTCTGTCCTTCCATTGTTGGCCACTATCCTAATCTGATGTTCGGGCTGGCCCAGATGTCCTTAACATTTTGTTAGTTTGTAGAAATATCAGCTGTTAAACAGCCCTCACGCACTTCATAAAACTGTTTAAAACACACTTTCCTGTCAGAGCTTAGCCAATATTACAGTCTTTATGTAACCTATTTGGGTCTTCTTTCTCAGCAAGACATAGCACGAGGCATTTGGTGGTTCACTTACAGTAAACCTTTACTGTTCATACAGTCATTCATCATTCAGTTTCTTCTCTGCTCATCTTTATCGGTGCAGAACAACATCACGTTTCCAAACTGGAAGGCATTCTTTATGAAACCTTTTCACTAAACTGCTGAGTCAGAGCAATTTTTACAGTCATGAGTAAGAAAAGGATTCATGTTTGTCCTTTATGGAGTCTAATGTCTCAGGGAATAATTCACAGTGTTTACTGCTGCTTCTCTCTATTGCTCACTACTTTGGTAAGTGTTCCGTGAACTAGCCCAGACAACTGCATAACTGCAGGTAGTGTAATTGTTGTAATTTCCACGACTCTTCTGTCAGCTTCTCTTGTTTATACACAGGCTGCAAACATACTTGCTGTTGGTCTCAGCAGAAGTGTCAGTATCTCACATAGATATGTCATTTCTACTTAAACTACTATCTTCATAACACCCTCCACTACATAACTCTTTATCTTGATGCATTCCTAATTTTCAGTCCTCAAACATCTCCTTTATGGATGAAGACAAGAAAGCAACGAGTTCGTTTTCTGCTCTTTGGACATTGCATGTGATTTCATTATATAAAACCAAACGCCATTCTTTTCTCAGTGTTTCTGAACCCTGATGCAGATGGTTGATGTGCTTTCACCAAGCAAGTGCCAGGGCTATTTCATTTTGGTTTTGTACAGTAACCACTGCTTGAGAGCATGCAGCCTCAAGAATAGTTTAAATAGTTGTCTTTCCTTTCCAACAGCAAGATAACTGTCACATGTACACTGAAAAAGGCAATATTGTCCCGAGATAGCAAACAATATTGACTGTGGAGAACTGTCTAGAGAATTTTTTTATTCCAAGATACTGAAAGAATTGGAGAGTAATGCGCTCTCAGACAAGGTAGCCTGTCGCTGCAGCATTGAATTTATTGATCCTTATTACAGCTGTGCAACATGCAATCTGTCTGAAAATACAGTACTATAGTTTGTTCCTTTGCTTCTGCATCCTGTCATTTTTCTAGCTGAGTGCAACTTCTGTACACATGCTGTATTACATAAAGATATGGTGGCTCCTTGATTGGCAGCTCCTGAGATGCACACCTTGCATCCATGTAGAAAGAAGAACAAAGACTTCTATTGTATTAGCTGAAGAGTATTAAAATTAATGACTGATATTTACGTTGCCTTTGAAATTTTGTCCCAAGATGCACAGGAAGGGATGCTGATGTGTAAGTAAGAACAAATTACTATACACAAAACCATGAAATAACACAACTATCCTGTATGTATGAAATAAATTCTATAAGAAGAATCATTTTGCATTGACCTTCTCGTTTGTAGCGACCTTCTAGCAGTAATACTTACAAAGACGTTGGCTAGCAATGTCGCTTCTCTTCCTGGATTTGTCCTATTAAATATCTAGGCTTCGTGTATCTTTTTGTATGTCATCAGAAAAGAAAAGGTTTATGGCCTTTCACCTCTATTTCTGGTGAGAGCAGGAATCATGAGATGGAACTGACTGACCTATTCAGCTTCCCTGCTTTTATAGCACAGAAGTTTTCTGGCCTATTTATGTGGCTGTGTGGTGAAAGCTGATGTTGCCTGGCAGGGTAGTAATAAACTACTTGTGATGGAGAGGTCAAACCAAGCCCATAATTCTGGGCTGTTTCCAAAATGCAGAAGCAGTTTATTTTGGCCAAATTTCTTAACTGGTGTCCTGTTACCCAAGTAAAGGGCTCTGGAATTGATTAACTGCATACAAAGACTTGGTCTGTATACATTTTCATTAAGAAAGAACCATTCGTGTTATGTTTTTCTCCATTACTTGCTTTCACTTGCTGTGAACAAGGTATGCACGTCTGGTTTTGGTGTAAAAATAAAAAATTCTGTGTGCTTTTGTCACAGGTGTATTGCCTTTATACTGATGCTTTCTTTTTAATATCTGTTTGAAGTGCAGTCTACTTCTCTCCTGTATCTAGAGTAGTAAACACTAAATATACATAGCTTAAAAAGCAGCTGTGTCAGGCTGAGCCATCCTTTTCAGTTGAGGCTGTTGACAGAGGGAGGCAGCAGCTCGGTAGGGATTGATAATTTAGCATGAACAGAGCAAAATGAATAACATCTTAGAGCAACCAGGAAGCTTAGTTCAGAAAAGGAGCAAAATATTTGAGTAGGCTTAATATTGGGATGGGGCCATGGCAAAACCAGCATATGACTGTTAGATCACTCTTTGTTTACTTCCCCAGCCCCAACTTTTTCAATTCCTGCATTGTTTGCGTATTTAGAAATCTCAGGGAAAGTCTTTTGATGCCAAGTAATGGAGTAATTAGCCGGTGCCATAGAATTGTTTCCTGTAAGGCTTGAGAGCTGCCTGACTGTGAAATACTTAGGAGCTCAGCTGAGCCAGAACTGAAAACCAACATTTTAAAATGAAACCTGTGATTTTTAGTTCCTAGGTACTTGGGTGCCAACATTTATAGTTTTTGAAATGCAGGTGCTTTGTACTTTTTGAAAACCAGACTGCTTGAAGACGTACTAAATTTTGAAACGAGAACTTATTTTTATGGTATTTATATTATGTTTAAAGTTAGGCTTAAATTTTTTCAGTGCACACTTCACAGTTAATGATAGGTCAGCATGTTTTCATTACAGATTTTCCAACAAAATAATTTGTATGAATGAAAACAGAAGACACATGCTTTTTAAACTACAAAACACCCCATTGTTGGGACTTTGGAGAGCCCAGAGATGTTATATGTACATGAGTGAGCAGACCCTCCCTGTCTTTTCTAAATGTTTCTGTTTGCTTCTTGCTTTGTTTCTTGAGATTTGTGCAGAGGCTGCTCTCAGAACGATGTTGTTCTGAGATATTTGCACATAACAAGTAGTCTGGCGTTCTGGAGAGGTACTCTGTTTGTTTGTTCATAGTCCTGCTCAAGAATCTAGGCACTGGCTTGTTATATTTACACTTCTGACATATCAACAGTGTGTTTTTAGTAATACGTAAGCTTTAATGTTTTCTGGCTTGTAACACAGTTGCTTGGGAGCAGGAAGAGTACAAGCAGGATTAATACTGTGTGAATGCAAAATCTTGGTGCAGTAACAAAAGATGGATATTTAATTGGAGACCGACTCATTTGTCATATATTTGAAAGGGCATGGGAAGAAATCGGAATTGAAGTAGCACAGCAGACCCTTACTTATTAGACAAAAGGAGGAGAAAAGATCTTATCCAGCAAGGCTGCAAAGGATTGCATTGCGTTTTAGTTACTGACGGGAAATGATTTTTTTTCAACCGAAATTTCAAACAAAGGGTGAAGATGGGCCTGAAAGTTACTCAACTGTGATGCTTGTTCATGCAATGTGACTAATAAACATTCTGTAAATATTTACACCAGTTTAATGGTGTCTTAAACTCCAGTATCCTGAAAGTAATTGATTTTAAAAAAAGAATGCAAGTAAATTTTTCACTACCACGCTTGTGGGTGATAAATGTTGACCATTCCCATATATATGCATACATGTGCCTATGTGCATACGTATATAATTTTTGTTATTATTTGCAGAAACCATGATGTCCTTGTTGTATTTTTACTTTGCATTCCTTGGAAGCAGATCAGTTAATCAGCAGACCGTAAATTGGTGTTAGGCTTTTGATGGCCTCCCTCCCAAACCATTTTAAATTCCCTCTTGTTCTGTGGAATTTCGTTTTCAGGCATGGCCACTGTCATCCTGAAATGCTGCTTAGAAGAAATAAGAAACCAAACAGCCAAAAATCACAGAACAACAGACTCCTAAATATTTTTACTTACACCCTGATGTGTGAGAACTGGTTATAGTTTTTAGGGAAATTTTAGGGAAACCCACTGCTGCATTTCCCACTTCTCTGAATGGATTCCTTTTGGAATTACAGAGCTTGTTTCTAAGAAAAATATTTTCACAGTCTGTCTTAATGCTTAACTCTGTCAATCTCAATTTCTGCTTTCAGCTTTTTCATAACTTTCTACTGCACTTAGCATTCCTGTTCCATCCCCCAGTTCTCTGTTTTCAATTTCAGATATTTGTAGGCTATTATGCCCTCACAACCAAATGTTTCTCATGCTATTAATTATTGCTGTTCAGATAATTTTTTTTTATTTTTTTTTTTATTGGCTAAATTTTGCTTTCATCTCACTTATTACAGAAGTACTGCTAACATTTCCTTAGCTAAGAAGCCCAGGAGACAGGGCTATAACTCATTTATATTAGTCTCTTTACAGAAAAAAAAAACCAAAAACCATGAATGTACTACGCTCTCGAACTGAAATTCCCAACTTTTTATAAATCAAATGAGTCTTCAGAAACGTAGAGAAAGTGTGACTGTAATGACCATGCTTCAGAGTGTATTCTGAACTCTAGGAATAATAACCAGTGAAAGGCATCTGCTGTCTTTACCTGAATTTAGAAATTGTGTAAAGTGTTCCAGTTGCATGGATTTTCCTTGGGAATTATGCTAAATAACCTTCCAAAACAATAAATTCAAACTGACAAACCTAATGTGTTTTCACCACAGAATGAAAAATTGTTTGTTACTATCGAGACACCACATTGTCCATTTATCTCTGACGAGTATTAATCACAAGTAGCTAGAGAACATCCTCACATCCTCATTAGCATTAAAATTAGGTAAACCACAGCTTTAGTCCCAGATTTTTCAGAATTTCAGAAGCAAGATAGCACATAAGCATGTTGTCTTCAATGGAATTAAAGCATATGCTGCAAGTCATATCCTACCTGAATTTGGACAGCTTTTTGAGTGGGAGATTAATAGATCACTGCATTCAGATTTTAAACAAAGTGAATAATCTCATCCAACTGAAATATTTTGCCCCAGACTTCTATTTCAGCTTCTTTCACTCACCACCCTGCTAAACGACTGAGGTTTCTAGAGTAACTCCCTGATGGCAATGCGTCAAATCTATTGATGGCAATGAATGATTGATGGCAATACATCAAATCTGTTTGAGATATCTGTTGAGATAAAGCTTGGCTACAGTGCCTCTGTTTTCTTCATAGGAGCTGATGCTTCAGTCTTCTAAATTGCGAGTGCTGTAATGAATTATCCAAGATGCTTGGGACAGACACAAGAAAGAAGGGCTAACATACGTGTTGTTTGTCTGATGCAATATGCTAGGTTTGTCATAAAACGCAAGCTAGAATAATTTTTCATGAGACTGCAGACAAGAGATGCAAAACTAACCAGTCTTTTTATAGTGATAGAAGAGTAAGTGGGTTTTATGTTACATCTTGTTAGAAGCCAGTTACATGCAGGATGCTTAGTGTTGCAAAAAAAATGATATTTGCAGTAGGTTTACTTTTCTTTTTCCTTTTGCTTATGTGTTTCATTATGTGTTGGTAATTTTTATTTGACCACAGCTTATTTTAGGATGCTTCCCATTTGATGGGTGTCTGCTTTTCTCCCAAGTTGAGTGGTAGTTTGTCACACATGGCACTTCACTCCTTCAGCCAGAATGTTCCACTGTGAGTGTCTGGTTAGGTTTTGGACTTTTTTTTTTCTTTTTTTTTTTTAAATGGCAGACCACACAAAGTTCAACAACTGAAAGCTTTCAGTCTGGCTTGTAGCAGTATTGAACTAACAAAGACAGTTGATCCAAAAATCCTGATGTCCATACACTGCATGAAATATACTTTTGATGTACTGCATGTACTTACTTTCATACTTACTTTCAAGAGTCAATAGTTTAACTTGCAAAGACGTTTAATGAAGATGCCTTACAGCAACTAGGCTTCAGTTATATTCCCATCTTTGCATTGGTTAAAGTTCTGTTACACTTCTCGTAAACAGCTTGCTATATTTCCATATTCCCTAGTTAGGGATAAAATTAATGCTTAAAATGTCTTTGCTAGTTTTTCATAAAAGATTTCTAAGTGTTTTTTTTCTGGATGGGAAAATGTTTTTGAAAACTACATGCCTTTTAAGTGGGGGAGAGAGAGACAGAGGTATAGATGGTTATATGTATATTTAGCAATGTCATAGCTAGGTTAATTGGCCTAACTGATTTTTCATGATTGTGTTTGTTGTTTTTTCTTTACATCCCTGATCAGAGATTGACATTGAGCGTTGTGTTCGTGAGTCAATCAACCTGTTTCGCTGGACCCCGAAGAGTGCTACATACAGGCAATATGCACAGCCTCCACGGCAAGCCAGTGAGAGCAACGGCACAAGAAGTTCAATGTCCTGCTTTTCAGCAGATTATCAGGAAGCACCTCGAAGCGACCTAGTAAGTGACCTGGGAATTGGAGGGGGGAGAATTGTTCAGATGGCATGTTTCTCCTGCCCCAGGTGTGTGTTTTCTCTTTAAAATTTAGACAGGAAGAAAATACCCACCAAACCTCAGTTACAGGCATTTATGCTGTCACTTCCAAGCATAGCAGTTTGACACATTCATCAGATGTTCTGATTTGCTTGTCAGCTCACAGTGTTAGGGCCTATGCCATATTATTAATTTTGATGAACAATCCAATGCAGTGCATGAGAATTAACTGAAAGGTTGTTGGGTTTTGTTTTGGTTTTTTTTTTAAACTTTACGGCTTTGAACTTCAGCTTCTTTGATGTACATGCCAATAAAATTATTTCTTGTGCTGGATTTCTGCCTCTCCCAACTCTTGCTCCTTCGGTTCTGTGGTGTTCGTTGCCACAACAGACCAATGTCCATGACTCACCAGCAGAACTACAAACAGTCTTTATCTTAGGAGAAAAATAGTAAAAAGAACAGTTTGCCAGTGAGAAATAGGTAACTGGAAAGTGATGCAGGAAGCTCTACATCTTGGCGTGTCAGGTTAAAGGTATGGCTCGAGTTACTTTGAGAGGTAGTATTTGAGTTATGTCTGTGTTTGTCTTGGCAAAGAATAACTAGTGGCTAAGAGTATATCTGCATTAAACAGAGACTGAGTTTAGTAAAAATATTTTTTCCTTCTCTCTTCAGTAAAATCTGATGGTTTTTTCTTGTCAAACGCGTCATCTGAAGAATGGTGATTTGAAATGATCCATTTCCTTCCTCTCAGCAGTATAACGCTAGTCAGTCTCTTAAAAATGAAAGTTTTGTTGGTGTTTTTTTCCTTCCACATTCTCCTACAATCAGAATTCATTCACGAGTACATTACAATAATACGGGAAGGATATATAGACCTGTCATATTTATTTGGTCAATTGCATTAGGTTTTAGTTTTTCCATCTGTTTTTCCTAACTACTAAGAATTGCATTGTCACTCACATGTGTCTTGCTTTTTAAGTAGTCCTTAAACCTGAGTTCAGCTATTTTCTTGGGTTTTTTACTTTAGTTTCGATTTTACTTCTATTGCTGTACTTTCTGTAAGGCTTAGCCAAAAATCCAGGAGTCCATGTGCTAGATATGCAAATGCAGAACAGAAGGAAACTCCAAAGAGCTTACAGGATTTAAGAAATAATAGGTGGATGTAGAAAGGCAAAAGAAAAATGAAATGACAGGAGAATACTGATTGTTGTCATACAGGAATTGTAGCCATCACAACTGCTGCTGTGCTGTTCTAGAGATATGTAGAGAGACTTTCTGAAGGAGCTAAGGGCTACGCATTCATAGAATAATTCAGATAGGACTTTAGGAAGTCATCTGGTACAAATTCCTGCAGAAAACAGGCCCAACATTGAATTCAGTTGGGGTTGCCCAGGGCTTTGTTCCATCAGGTCATGAAAACTTCCAAGGAAAGAGATTATGCAGTCTCTCTTGGCAGCCTGACAGTGCCAGCAGTGAAAATGTTTTTGTGTATGTGCTAGCTTTTCTTAATGTTATGATGACAAGAGAGTAAAGAGACAAGTCTCCTCAGTCCTAAGGTTGTGCTTGTGCCTTTCTGTGTCCAAGCAAGAGTGAAGGGACTTGGAAGTAGCAAGAAGGGAGATGGGAGAAAGCTGGTCTACTGAACTGGTAAATAGAACAAAGATTTATATTTGTAGCAGAGATAAAAATCCATTGTTTTGGGTCAAGCAAAGTTTCTTTCAGTGTTCTTCCATTTCCTGAGAAATTTCTTGGGTGTTTCTTTACTGATAGCAATTTTATTTTCATACCGGAAGTTGTGTTTGTTTATATTGCCAGTAACTGGGCTCATCCATCCCACGATTTCCAAGAAATTAAGCAAATGTTTTTGGTATCTTATAAATACCATAACTTGTGTTGCCTTCTCTTTCATTTCTGCTGCTTTCTACTTGGCAGCAAAGCATTTTTCATTTACTGCAGCATAACTGATGGTTTCACTTCTTTTGAAGCTCAAGTGGATTGGATCTTTTGAGTACTGCTGTAGGGTTTTTTAGCTCATCATACAGAGCAGCACTACGTGATTTATACAAAAACATGTGAACATATTCAGGCTTTTTCTGTAGCAAAGAAGAAACTAATCTCATGAACACCTGAATGACAAGGAAGCTGATTCATATGTTAAGTTATAGTCTACAAATGTGTTTGCTCTCACGTGCTGTATTTTTGTGTGTCAGATTTTGAGACAGATATGTGCAATCCAAGTATGTTATGATTCTGTCAGGAGCCATAGTTCAGACTTTGAAAAATCCGGTGTAACATGAGCCACTAATAACCTGACTCTCACTTGTGACCAGTTCTGCACTTCTGGATATTTGTCTTTATAAGATGACACTTCCCTGGGGGTTTGAGCAACGTTGCTAAAACAATATTTGAAATTATTAGTGAAATACACTATTTACACCCAAAGGCGGTGGGGGGGGGTTTGTGGTTTGTTTTTTGTTGGTTTGTTGTTTGGGTTTTTTTTAACCTTAATCCTGGAACTATCTATCTCTTTGTTCAAACATGTACTCTACTGGTGTTTGCTGCCATGTGGAAGCTGTTTTCTACTTGAAAGCAGCGAAATCTGAGTTCAAACTTTAGTACACACAGTAGCCTTTAATGGATTTTCTAAAATACCATTGTGTCCTTGCTGGTCAGTCTAACTCTTAAAAAATTATTTGGCTGTTTCCCCCTCTGTTTGGTTGGTCATTATTTGGACAAGCACTTTGCACTACATTTGTATCTCCAGTTTTACATTTGTGGGTCACCTCTGTATTTGAGGGTGGGGAGGGTAGGAAGCAATTCCTTTGTAAACAAAGCTGTGGGTTTGCTTCTGAAGGTAATTTATGACTTCTTGAACATTAAGTGTTTAGTGTATTTAATTCTAAACACCAGCTGTCTCCTACTCCTCTATTTGTATTTTCCTTCTAAGCTGCTTCAGTTTGTTTCTTAAGTGCTTTTTATTGGCTACTCAAATATTTGTGTGTATCTGCATGTTATGGCGCTTTGGTTAATAATAACATGAGAAGTATTTGCCCCTGGGTGAGTGCTTTTCTCCCTAAATCTTCAGCCAGTAAAACAAAACTGTTTTGACTATTTTTTATCTGTAGCGTTGCTTAGTTTCATTTTAATGACATCTATTTGCAACTTCATAAATAGGCTTGGGTGCCCTCTTCCCTCCTGGACTTGTGTGTTGCTTAATCTTTTACTCTTTCAGCCAGTAAACGTATTTCTACTGAGATAAAATCTCAAGGAGGAAATAGTTTCAGAGAGAATGAATGTACATCTTAAGTGGTTTTGCATGTTTATTTTGAGAAAGATAAAATGTCAAAAATAAGAATGGAAAAAATCCTTTAAATTCACTACTGAATTTTGGTAGCAGTCTACTCAAATTTGTGTCTGTAATTTTTTTCTGAGCAGTACACTGATGTTTTTTCTTACTCTTCCTGAAACTTACCTTCACCCCCTAGAAATTCCAAAAGTGTTTTTCTTGAATGTCCAGAAGTCAGAGAGACGACTAACACTTGTCATGTAACAATTTTCTGCTATGCCTGTGTCTCCTTTATTATAGGCATGGTAGATGTACACTCCAGTTGTCTGTATACTTATAAACAAAGGCGAGAGAATGATGCAGTTTGTTTATTTTTATGAATGTCTGCTCAGATGTAGCAGGTGGACTCAGAAATCCTAAGGCTGATACAATTGTGCCTTTGTCTTGATCTTCTACTGCCCATCTTTTTTTCAGAAGTGGGAGTCCCTGAAGAATGTTGGGGAATGAAAGCATTCAACTGGAGAAAAGTCTACCGGATGGTTATCAATCCTTGCACTGATTTAAATGCCATGAGTCAGGTTCAGTTTTTCGTTTTTGATGAAGTAGGAGAAATACCTAAGCAGGAAGGTGACTTAATGGCTTGATGAAACAGTACAAATGTGAAGACTATTTGTTTTTATCAAGAATAGTATAAGCAAAGTTTCCTGATGGTAACTTTTCTTTGCAGATGATCAAGGATAGCTTGCGTGACAGAGTTCTTACAGGTGGGAATTCAGGCCTATTTGCAATAAATACACCGGCGCTCAGTTGCTTCTAATTTCCTGTGTGCACCTAGGATGTATTTGTCCATATTAAACTGTATTGGCTAGGCTTATATTAAGCCCTTGAATAACGGGTGTGTAAAGTCCATCTGTTCTTCTACAAGAAGCATTATGAGTAGTGTATACCAACATTTCTGCTTCGGTGTTCAAGCTAGGAAATGTCCAGGTGCAATGGTGCAAAGTCTGTGCTGTTCATAACAGCTGTGATATATATTCTGCCTCAAGGGTCTTCTGACTGCCTTGACCCATTTCAGGTTTGGTTTGTGTTCTGTTTTTGTAGGAAACTTGGTTTTGTTTTCTTCTTTCATTGTTCTACTACTCAACAGAAAGCTGTTCCTCAAATTTGTCTTTAGTTAATGTTGTGCAAAGCATTGACTGATCAAGATCTCAGTTAATGTTTCTGATTTGTTTTGCATGTGCCTTTGATGCTTCTGTGTTTTCTGATTGTAGCTGCCAACAGTTTGAGTGAGGAGTAGAGCTTATTTGTAATTTTTGGGATGAGTTGATTAAAATAGACTTTTTCTGTCACTCTCCTGTGAGTGAATAGAAAAGTCACTATTTAATTAGGCATATCATAAGCTCATCACATTCTGGCAAATATTTTTAGGAATTGTTGAAAGCTTCAAAACTTTCTCTGTGTATTTGTTAGCTTTTCAAAGTTTTTTTTGATAACTCATAAGCCAGGCAGCTGGCAACCAAAAAGTGGAGAGTGTAAGGAAACCTCTGCTTCTAGTGCTTTGGTTCTGCAGATTAAATTAGTTGAAGGGAGCCTTTTTTTAGCACTTGCTTTACTCTGCTTGGTTTTAAAAATATGAATGTATTTTATAATGTTTTAGGACTTTTTCGGATAGAAGATAAGGCATTAAATCAATTACCAGAGTAGATAAAACAAGGAATATATTGGCTTAGGAAATTACTGACGTTAAATGTTAATTTAAGAATCTCTAATAAATGTTGTGGTTGTTTTTTAAGTTGTAATATAAATAGCAATTATTTTAATTGAATGTAAACTCATTGGAACAAATGTGCTGTTTTTTCTTCATTGAGGCAGAATTAAAGGAATATGTTTATAATAATCTAAATATTATTTAGATGAGACTCTGATAGCTTGTTAGATGCTCGCTTAGATCATGTTTAAGGATTGTAAACATATTTTGTACAGACTTGGTTTCCGCGTCTCCCTGGGACGTGTTTTTCTGCTGTGAATGTAAATGGGGCAGTTCAAGCAGCCAGAGCACTCTCTGCTGCAGCCTTAGGCTCACGTTCTGGATTCACCGATTGTCCATCTAGTCCTTCCTCACAAGCCTTTGCAATTATACCCACTTTGAAGATAAAAGCTGGGTCTATTTGACCTTTTTGACCTCCCACAATTGGGATTCCATGACTGATTAACAAATGTGCTGAGGGGGAGGCGGTAATTATACCTGAAAAATTAATGAAAAAAAAAAAAAAAAACCAAAACCCTAGCTGGTTCTCTCTCTTTGCATCTTGTGGGAATGTTCTTTTTTGTTTGGGGTTTTTTTTTTCCTGATTTGGAAATTGTTTTGAAATCAGGTTCGGGGTTCGATAGCTCTTGATCAATTAATTATTAGGAGTTTCATTTTCCTCTTTTTTCCAGTTTTGCCATATTACTGGGGAAGAGAAATTTACTTTAAAAATCATAAGCAGTAGCCACTGTATGACAGAATAAGGAATATGGCAGCTGTCGTTGCCACCCTTTGAGGTATGGAAACCATAGACAAATGAGTTGTTTACAAGATAAAGAAAGGATTGGGCCCATAATAAAGTAGTAAATAGAACAAAACAGTACAGTCAAGTTTGCTACAGCTGTTAAATAGTTCAGATTTGAGCCAACTCTGTTTTTTCTCTTCTCTGCCTAATCTTAGCCCCTGTGGAGTGTATCCTGCGAGAAGAGACTGTCTGAAATGCATATGGTAGTCCTGGTAATGTAGTCTGAGGTCAGCCCTTGCCAAAGTAAATTATTGGAATATTGAAATGAAAAATGGAAGAAAACCAGAATTTCTGAAGTCTCTCTGGCCAGTGTTACATCTGCCCAGCCATACTCAATACTCAGCTGCAGCTAGCAATCCGAATCTGAGCTCTGCCAAGTGGCAGTGTGTTTTTTACCTGTGCTTTTTCCATCTGCAGCGATTGATGCCAGTTTTCCTCACTGGTTATTGGTGCGTGATCTCTGTGATATGTGAGCTGGTACGGTTCCATTCTTCAAAACTTGGTGTTGCGCAAATGTTTCTTTCCACAAGTACAGCTGCAGCAAAGCCTTATGTTGTAATTAAGTTTTAGCAAGGAGGAATTTGCTCAGTCTCACTGAAGAGTAGTAGCAGTAAGCAATTTTTCTAATACCTTTTTTTTTTTAATGCACATCCAATGCATGGAGAATGTTAGGAAACAGTTACATGCCTCAGTGTTTTGATAATTTCACTGGTAATTATTTATTGGGTTGCTGACGATGTGATGTAAAGTTAACATTTTGTGAGGGATGCTTTGGAATCTTCCCCTGAGAAATGCGTAAGCAGATCAGCTCACAAGCTCGTAAGGAGAGCACAAGTTCAGGCTGTAGTGGGCCTGAATTGCAGACTGGCTGGCTGAAGACAGCGTTGTTACTTTGTTTGTTTTCATGTGGTTTAGCACTGACTTTGGCCCTGTTTGACAGGGAGGACTATCGTGAAAATAAGTCTTTTTGGTAACCAATATAAATACTTGGTGTGGTTTCCTGGGTGTTAGTTTTATTTCCTACTTTGTTAAATAATCCATATTTTATCAAAAAAGTAGCGGACTGCATCTACAAAAGGAAAATGAAAAAGCAGTGCGGTGTGTATGTGAATTTACTTTACGAGAGAAGCAACATTCAGAATAACCCATTGAGTGCTAAAAATAGGCTTTAGGACCAGCACAAATCTAAAAAGCTTAATGCTTTATTCAGATTCTGATAAGCACAATCAGATACTGCGGAGAGAAATGGTCCACTTGGTATTACATTTTTACATGTGTGCTTGTAGCATTAGAAGGCAGTGGGATTTGGGAGTAATTTTTGAAGTCAGGTTTTGGAGAGGAAGTAAACTCAAGGATCTTAGTAGTTTATCTCACACATAAGTATGCTGAGATGCACAGACATAGCTACCTCCTGCCTCTCACAGCAACTCTAATTCCAGCATGCACTAACTCCCGTGTATGCCATGTATTGCTGCTGTGAAAGTTATGTCTAGAGCACAGTGCTCTCTAACAGTGCTATTGAGAAAATGTTACAAAAATGAATTTTCATGACATGGGGAGGGGATGTATTATGTTGGAGATATTTCTGTCAAAGGCCTAAGATGTTTATTTCCTCTACTCCCCAGCCCTTTTTCCCACCCTATTCTTTTTTTCTATGTAGGTCTCTATAGGAGCTCACCTTAGGCTCACCTTGAATCCAGGATCCCATCACATCCCTTTCTTAATGCATCTCAGGTCAGGCTAGGTGCTGTGCATTTTCCCAATCGAGTCAGGATGCGGTGTCATTATAATCTAACTTTATTTTGAAGTGCAATGAGAGGATGAAAAAGACTTTCCTGAATGCAACAGTCTTGCCTGGTGCTGTTGCTGCGTTCTTGCAATTGATAGCCTAGTACAATTTGACTGGTGGCCTATGTGATCATGTCAACATCATCTTAATCTTTTAGTAAAATTGTTACAGCTATGTATGTATATTTCTGTTATCTGCCATTTTTACCAGTAGAAAATCTGATTTTCAAATATATGTGACAGCATAACTAGAAGAAAGAGTGAATACTGATGGCAAAGTTGAACCTGCAGCAAAAGTTAGTCATGGAGCCCATCCTGCAAACGTGAATGAACACTCTTTAGGTTGATGGGCATACATGTTTCTGTTGATGCTAAAATGGTGACTTACATACATCTCACCAACGCTTGGGCCCAGGTTTCTAAAACGAGCAGAAATCCAAGGAGATTGATGTGAAAAGCACATACAGCTTACAGCGCAACTGTCTGGCTAACCATATCTTCAATATGGTTTGGTGATTTGACCATTTTTGACAATTACTCAAATTCAGCACTCCTCTTAATAGTCCCCAGTTAAGCTAGAGCCTTGACAGTATGTTTTGCTCTTTGGCAGGCTTCACAGTGTTAAATAACTGAAAATGTCCCAGAACTGTGCTGCTATTGTTGATGCCAGTTCAGAAAATGGGAATCATGGATAAATAGCAAGTACAGTTGAATCCTGAAAAAAGATGGATTCTCTGAATCCGAGGTCTTTGACACCAAGTGACATACATGATCACATTGTGAGGGAAAGGAAATTCCTCTTCCAGTTGCAGATTTATTGAGATGTGATATTAAATTCCTGTTGGTTTTGTTTTTAAAGAGGGCAAGGGAATCTCTGACAGTTCGTACCATTAAGATTCTGTAATTATTTTTTTTCTTGAAGCCAAGTGATACAATTGCTTGTCAAGGAGAGAGCACCTATCAAGAGAAAAAAGAGGCACTGAGGGGAAGTGGGGAAGGCTTGCAAGATCATTCTTGCTGCTGCTTTTACTTCAAGTTTTGTTTCATGTTAAAGCATCTTGTGGGTATTTTCAGGCATAACTGGATTATGGCTCAACTTTGTATTTTAAAATGGTTCCCTGCAGTAGTGAGAAGTGTTTGCCTGTTTTATCATATCAGAGGCAATAACTAATGAGACTTTGCAGCATGTCTGCCTAGCTCCATGCAGGGAGAAGCTTGTCTTTCTGCTATGCTGACTCAGCTTATTCAATTATGTTTTCCAGGGATAACATATGTTACTCAATTACATTATTTCAGGGAGAGAGACGTCACGTTAATAATGAGCTACTTCAGCAAGCAGAGCTCGCTTGCGGTTTTGTAGACTGCCTACAATGGTGTCTGAGACATTTGGAGGATGTTCATGAATGACAATTGGCTAAAAGTTGCTGTTTGCACACTCCTGAAGGTTCTGGAGCAGGGAGCTTTGGGGGGCAGTCAGGGTGGTAGAGGGGATGGAAGAGTACAGGTTGCAAAATATACTTGCAAAATGAAATGGAGCAAACCAGAGAAATAGGAAGTAGAGGGAGATCGGGATCATAGGGAAGGTAGGCACCGATGTCTTGACTTGGAAAGATGAGAAGCAGAATATGATGGCAAGGGAACACAAAGGAATCTGTAGTGTAAGAATGAGTTTGCTAGAGAAATGGTGTAGAGAAGAGTGGCTCTCAAGTGTTTGAAAAATTTCAGAAAACAGTTCCTAAAATCTGAAAGTTTGTCAGCTCCACCTTTATAAGTGGTCCTGATTGAACATCAGAAAACACTGAAGCTTTTTTGTATGACCCTTTGCTAATAATGGTCATAAAAAATGGCCGGGGGGGGCAGGGAGAAGGGAAGGGGATCAGGGAGTGCATGAAGACATGTTCATTTTTATTTATGATCATTGGAATGCTTCCCTGCCTGTATAGGCCTCTTTCTGTTAGTAACAGTGGATTTAAGCATCATTCTTTCTCAGTTGGTACAGGAGTTAAGTACTTTTCGCTTATCATGCCATCAGAATTCAAGGGAGCAATGGGAGTCACTCTATTTGTTTAAAAACAAACAAACAAAAACACCCCACCAAAAATAAACATGCAAAAGACAATGCTCCTAGGGCATTAAGTACTGCCTTCATCTACTTAATTATGAAGAATATAAACAAAAACATTTGCATGGGAAATACGAAGTGCAAGCACACTGGTAATGATTGGTTTCAATCATAAAATCCCTTTAGATGATGCAGCAAAAATCCAGTGGTTTTATCTGGTCTTGTTTTCAGGTACTTCATGAAAACTGACTGTGCCTATTGAGAAAACTACTTTTTTGATAAAAACACGATAGCAGTGGCCTTGCCTACAAATCTGTCCCGAAGTGTCCTGTTCTTCTTGCTTATTCTTTCTCTTCTTTTCTACCAGTTGTTTTCATCTGACTGCTATATTTTAATTGGTATAAAATAGTGCTACTCTCTATAAATATATTTATCCCAAAGCTTATATGATGGCATCATGACATTGAGTATTATATTTAGGTGGAATTCACTGTAAAAAATACATTAGCTTTTTTAAGTTATTTAAGTGAAGACAAGCACAAACAGAAATGTCTGCTACAAACTAGCGTGACTCTTGATTGGGAGTTGCATCTGTCTGTGGTTGCTGTGTGAATCTGCTTTTGTCTCTTTCTCTGTTTGATCAGTTCTTCAGAAATGTTTTAAAATCATTATTTTCTAAACTGGTTTAAAAATGTTTTTGTCGTCTTATTCCTAGATATACATGCATACATTGATTTCAGAAACAAAACCTTATGTTCCAAAAATATTGAATGACACCTACCAGGAAGCATGTTTCTTTATGAAGGACTTTGATACTTTGAATAGATTCTTTTACTTGAAACCCAGATTTTAATTATACTGACTTTCACACTGAAATTCCTTCTGTATTAAATTTGCTGCAATAAGTTTTGCCAACTTCAAAGACAAAAGGGGGGAAACCCTTCTTCTACTGAGATAAAGCTATCCTTTCTGTGGATAAAAAGTTGCTTTATAGCTCCTATGTTTATCAGATGGGACTGTTAAGTTCAAGTTCAGCAGAACTAAAGATACTTCCTTATTTTTTCAAAAAAATGTATATCTTCATTTAATAGGCAGGATGAAATGCCTGTAAGAGATTACAGGCTAATGCAAAAACAGATAGGAGCTATGATTGTGCCAGCCTCATGTTCTGAAGTGCTTTTTATCTTTCTGAAGCTTGACTTCTAATTTGAGAATGCTTAATCAACTTTAATTCCTAATATTTTTTAAAAAATTAAATTCTTAATGCCTATTTCCTCTTATTAAGAGCAGTAAAAGCATATGGCTTAGCAATTCCCAGGCCTATTTGAAAATTAATGGGGTGAGAAGAATAAGTACTTTGAAAGTAAAGGATTTAGGGTGTTGTCAGCGAAACTTCTGGGAGGCAAGTAGACCTCAGACTTTAGCTTAAGTACTCTTTTTCCTGTTACCAGCCTGCTGATTAAACCCTCTTCCCTGATGAACAACTTCTTATAGCTGACTAGTCTAAAGCAAGACTCATGCTTGAAGTTAGCATACGCTAAGATAAGTCTCTCTTCTTTGCAGGAAAACAGGCAAAGCAACTTAAGTAGTAAGCTCAGTATCTTAGCACATGTAGACTTGTGTGTAAATGTGTGTGTATCTTTCTGATAATTCTTACTTTTTCTAAGTAATGACAGGCAGTTCAGCTCCGTGTATGAACACAGTTCTTTACTTCCCTGCTGTAGTCGGTATACAATTTCTTACACTACCTCTAAAACCATGAGTATATTTACTAAACTGTTGGAGTGCTACACAAGTGTGTGACTGGACTTTTAACTACCCTCTGGCACTGTGCTTAAAGTAGAGCTTTTGCCTTTTTTAAGAACGAGTAAGGGTTGTGGGGTTTTTTTAGAAATTATGTACCACATCTGCCATGGAAAAGAGTAAAAAGATCACAGCAGAAGGATAATTGAAGAGGAGAAACAAGCGTCTCATATATGTGATATGCTATTTGGACTTAAGTTTTTCCCAGTGGTTATCCTGGCTATTTTTTTTTTTTTTTTAATTGTCCTGTTTGGACCCCTCCATAAAGTAATAAGTATTACTAGCATGGAAATTTTGGTTTGTGGGATAATCCTTCTGCTCCCTTCGTTGTTTAAAACAAATAAAATATTGCAGATGACAAATTCAACAAGATATTGTAAACAGCTGTCTTGAGATGTGAGTACCTGCAATTTAATTTAGCTGGAATCAAAATCTCAGTTGGATACTGCTGCCTGTTTACAATTTGTTGGATATTTGTAAATAATTACTAAGAGACTATCAGTCCCATAAACTTTTTCTGAGAGCAGCTAATCTTACTCAAACGATTTGGTTTAAAGCAGGCCCTCTCCCTTGCTTCACCTAGTGTTCCTTCTGGTTCTTCACAGCTGGAAACCAGTGCCTGCAATGACTTAATCAAGCCTAAACGGGGAATTGAAGCCAGCAGTCAAGACAAACGTTAAGCCTCTGGACTAAAATGTCAGCCTGCATCTCGTGCATCTCTTAGTTGTCTGGGCTGAGGCAAAGAGACTAGTCACTGAGGTGGTAGAAAGCAGCTGGAACACTGCTGTGGAGAGGAGTAGGAAAGGTGTTAAAAGTTCAGAAGAATCTGCAAGACTTGGGGTACTCAGGGGTCATGACAGCCTCAAGAGCTGTTTGAGCTCAAGTCCAGTGCCAAGCTACAGGTATTCATAGCAAGATGGTGGTATGAAGAGGAGGTGTGAGGAGGACTGGGCAGAAGGATTCACAGCTTGGTGTTAGCCGTGTTAAACTTGTGCTGACAGACAGTTCGTTAGGAAATTCCTGTGAGAAAATGTCTCACATGAAATATAGTTCTTACCAGATATGGCAGATAAAGTCAAATTTTTAAATGTAATTAGGAAAGATGATCTTATAAGTGCATGCGCATATTTCACTTTGCAGTTTGAAGGAAATAAATTACACTGATAAAACAGTTGTTAAAAGAAAGAATTGATTCAGCAATTCTATTTCTGGCAAGTCTGTCAAGGAGCTCTTGGCTGCAGCTTTGTTAAAAGCCTATATAGAGCTATTGTATCACTAAATATACCATTTAGCCAGATCTGGACATACTGGGTCAAAGCAAAGTAAAGATGGTTGTAAAATTCACATCTGAATGTGTTTCTTCTTATTTCCAACCCAGTTAAAGGAAAAAGATACTTGTCCTGGTTATTAAAACTTATTCACAGGACAGATGGTGTCTACCTGTGGAGCACTTCTTGTGGCTTTATACTTTTAGATAAGGGGAAAATGTTTTTATATCTGTCTAGGTGAATTTTGACTGGTTGGTTTTCTGCTGTAGACTTCGTGCTTTCCTCTTAAACTTTTATTCTTTCCTGAGGCATTCATCCCATCTGCTGAATTAGACAAGGATTGTATAAATAAAAGTAGGAAGCGTTTGTGTAATTAAAGTCCATCATAATGTAATTGTTTCTCCAGAAGACTTAATTTGGGTCATCTCAGCCAGATCACTGGCATCATCCACATTTATAATGCCTAACTTTACAGGTAACAATAAGCACTTAAGTAGCAATCATCTGACCCTGCTTCAAGGATAGAACTCTTCTTGCAGGGGATTTGCTTCCCTTCCCTCCTTGGTGTTGCTCCAGAAATGTTCTCCTGAGGGAGGAACTGTTGCTTGAGGAGGGTATAGTGATGTCTGCCAGTTTCAGTCATCAGGCAAATTAAGCTGTCTCAGCCAAATATGTAATCACTACTCTTTCTACATTGCTACCTTTCTTGGATATTGCCAGCTTGTGTGTGCTGTGAGTCCCCTAGACAGGGGCTGATGAATTCATTTGGCAAGTCTGGAGTTTGTCAGAAGAGTTTGACTTTGTCCTTCCTCCTCCACTTTGATTCAGTTCATTTCCTTGGACTCCTCTTGGGGAAATCAAGCTACTCAACTGGGAGTTGGCTGTGTCCTCTGCCACACCATTATTTTTACGGAAACAGGTCTCCCTTGAGTATTGACTATTCTGTTGAAACAAATAATACGTTATCCAGAAAATCAAGCACTTTTCTGATTGTAAACCACTGTGACCTCTGTTATTCTGAACTTGGGAGGAAATTATGTGCTGAGACTAGCAGTTTGTAAGTTCTTTTCGTTTAAATACTGTCATATACAATGGAAAAGGCAGTTTGTTGAGCTTATTCCCTGAAGTACAATTGCCAATTTTGTTTGTAATTTTGAGTGCTTTTTGATAACCTGCTTTACAGCAAAGGTATTTCTAACTGCAAAGGACTGTCTAAGAAATCTTTTTTTCTGGGATATAACTCAGGAAAATATGTGTATGCCTCTCTTCTCTCCAGTTCTTAGAGTAAATGAGAAATTAGTATGTTTAGAAACTGAAACAAAAGCTAGAGCTAACAACAGTCAGTTGGACTAATACTAAATAGTAATGCTTCCATTTCCTTCAGTGTGTTACTCCTGTTCTCTTGAATTTTTTTCATGGACTATAAGCACATAGTGTCTTGAATTGGTGTGACCCTGCAATCTAAAGCAAGATGACAGAAATGGAATATTTTTTCAAAGCAGAAAATTTGCTACTGCAAAACTCTTAGGCCTATATTTTGACTACACTGTATAGTATCATTCTCAAAGGTAATGCATGATAATGTTCTATTTGTTCTTTCTTTTCATTTTTCAACTTTCTTTAGTCCATCTCTGTATGCCTGTGCTCATGTTCTGAACAACTGCAGCGTGCGCAAGCTAATCTCCATGATGAAATGGTTGGCTGTTTCATTAATATAGGTCTTCTTCCTCAAAAATAAGACATCAAAACAGTCTGAAGATCTTTCAGAAGATGTTCCCTGTAATGAATTCTAGTTATTCTGTTTGTTCCTGTCTCCTGACAAGCCAGAATAACTCACTAGAAACATCTGTGGACGTAGTTATAAAAAACTTCTGCCTCTATTTGACCTCCTGCTCAAGAGGAGCACAATGGTTGCACAAGACAAATCAGTTCTGTTGTAAGATGACTAAGATCCATAAGTGTATTGTTGATGTACGTAACTCTTGGACCAAGTTGAGTACCACAATGGTTGAGGTTTTCTGCATGTGTAACCAACCTGTTAACTCTGTATCTGCTGGGTTAAAGCATAATGGAAACAAGCTGCTTTAAAAATTTACCTGTGATTTTTTTCAGATTGAGGCAATGGCACCAACAGAAAAAAAAAAAGTTCTTGCTGCAGAAGACTATAAATAATAAGTGTAATTTATTAACTCCTTAACACCATGGTGCATAATAATGTATTTTTAATTATATAGTATATGAAAATTTTAAAAAGCACTTTCAACAATTAATTGAAGTGATATGATGACCTTTTAGTGCACACATACTTCTGGAAGTTCCACCAGGGTAGCTGAGAGATTAAAGAAAAAAGTCTCATGTTTGCATATGTAGTATTAGGAAAAGTGACTGTAGCAGTCCTTTAACTTTTAGATCTTCAGATAGGCTTTGCAAACCTGGTGTTCCCAAGGACAAAAGCCTAGGGCATGCTGCAGATCTTTTTGCATATTGCTTGTAAAGAACCAGAGTTTGACCCTCTTGAACATGCTTTATTTTGAGTGAGTCAAGCTAATTCTTTTGGGTGAAAATGGTGTTGTGATGGCACTTAGAAGTTTCAGCAGTGTAAAAGAACCTCTGAAGGAAGGTGGAGGCACAGCTTCAAACATTTCACAACTGTCTTATGGTGATCATATTTTGTTTGTTCTGCTGCAGTTCAGAGATTTGTATATGTTGGTAATTAATGTAAATACAAGATTTCTGCATTCTCTGTTATTCACAAAAATAAGGAGGGTTAAATTTTTTTTGCTTAATTCAGATATGCATGAGCTTTTAAGAATAGAAAGCGAAGAAATGCTAGCGCTTAGGAATATTTCTAAGATAATTCACAATGAAGGCTTTCTTGTGAAAAACAATTTAAGTATTATCAAACTAGGCTTGAGTATTACCAGGTGTGTGGTAGCATGTGTTGTGTTGTCATCACAAAAAACAATTTTATTTTTTAACAACTTTAACAGAAAATAGGGCTAAAAGTGGTAGACAGGCGTTTGGCACTGCTCTGGAGCTTTTCTATATGCATAGTTTAACTCCAACTAGTTCAGAGTTATAAAGAAAAGATCTGTTTCTGTCTAACAGGGTTGTTACACTTTGAGGTTGTCAAATAAGTAGAAGTTTCAAAGACCCCCATGTCTCTGATTCTATCACCTCTGATATTAATTTTCTTCTTTTAAAGTCTAGGGATTCCATCAAGCTGGATGACCTGAAGGCAGAGGTGTCACCACGAATTTCAGCAGAAGATCTGATTGATTTGTGTGAGTTGACAGGACCTAGTCATTCCAAAACACCTGTAAAGAAAACAAAGTCTAGCAAGCCAAAGCTGCTGGTGGTGGACATCCGTAACAGCGAAGAGTATCCTTCAAATCTGAGTGCCAACCTTGCCAAATCATGCTTTTATCAATTACTTCCTCATTGTCTGCAGGTAGTGACGTCTTAGAATAGTAAATAATGGAAAGGGATGTGGTAGAGGTACAGTGGAAGGAGTGAAGGCAGATTTTTTTTTGTCATGGAGAGGCCTGGTTTGCAGAGGAGAGGACAAATGTATTTTTGCTTTCCCATTTTAAGCTGTGGGTGTAGTGAAACCACTTTGTACCAGAAGCATGAGTGCTTTAATGCTACTTTTTTTTTTTTTTTTTAACATGTGTTGCCAGCAGACCTTCCCGATTTAATACAACCAATATTTTGGAAGGGTGTGAGGCTTTCCAGTTAAGTGGAAGGGAGATAGAAAAGGGTTGATAGCTCATGTGCTTTGCCAGTTCCTCAGTGGAAAATCAATTCCTATTGAGTGCCTTCTTGCTACTGTCAGGTAATGCAGCTGTATGGCTGCCCTAACTTATGTCCTCTAGTTAACTGATAATCAGAAAAGTCTTAAAGGTCTTGAAGCTATATTTTTATCAGGGTTGCTGCCCTGTCTACACCTTAATCATTTGTTCTTTTCCAAATACATGGGTCTTTGCGGGTGAAGTATTTTTTATCGATTTTCTGAGGTAGAGTAGTTAGGGGGCTGGTTTTGTTTGGGTTTTGGAAGAGGGAGTCCTTACGGATGTGCTTTGCCAGGAACACACATCTTCATCAACATCCATCTAAAAGTGGGAATAATGACAAGATTTTATTAGAGGTAAATCTTAATGTTATACTGAGTATTAGGGAATATACTTGTTATTGGTTTGTATGATTTTTTCAAGTATTGCTCCTTTCATAATAGCAAAAGTGATGTAGATTGTGTTTGTGGTAGATGTACTCTTAACTTGCTGTGTCACAAGCTATAATTCTTAATGGGCAAACAATACTCAAAATAACAAAAGAATCATGAGTTTTAGTCCACCTTTTACTTTGACAAAGGAGGATCATTCCTTTTACATATGTCTGGCTCGTTCTGAAAGATCTCCAATGACAGGGATTCAACAGGCACCCAACACCTTTACCATTAGAAAAGATCTTCCAGTGTCTAAGAAATGCTACTAACATACTGCATGCCTATTAGAAAAGTGTAAATTCTAGACAATGAAGTGAATGGTGGACCCATGCCAATATTTGGGTTAAAATATGTAGTAAAAATTTAAATAAATAATGTCTCAACCTCATTTGTTTCACCTAGGTTGTTAAAATACCACTTTAAAGGTAATTGTATATGCAGAAAACCACTGCCACTAACATTTTTCTCTGTTAAATATTTAGCAGTATTTATGACTAAGAGTGAAGTAGAAAAATAAGTATTATTTTTACTATGTAGAGGTAAATTTATTATTTACATAGTAAACAGAATAGCATAATTGGCCTATTCTAAATTAAAACTCTTCTTTTCAAGGAATTCTAGTTTTATTGGATGCCTAACTTGAACCTGTAATGTGATCTGCTGTGTAGATAAAACAAAATGGTCAAAGGAACACAAAAAAGTAATTTTTCTTTTGCTTGCGTGTATTAATTTCATGCATCAGCTAAGGATTCCAATTAAGTAGGGATTCATGTGTCTGAGTAGTTTGACTCTTTATTTTCTGGACTCCAGCGGCTTCTTTACTGCTGGATCTAAATTGTTGAAAATGTGGTCCTTTATTCAGAAAACAGTAAAAATGCGGGCTGTTTTCTGAGAGACAATTTCTTCATCAAGAGATACTTTTTAGACTCCAGTTTAAAAGGGAAGTCCCTGGAATTAAAAACTGTAACAGGCTATTGTTACTGTGTAGAAAGCTTGGTTAGTACCAAGTTAAACAATCTTTCTATTTCTACATGCATCATTCTGTTATTAATTATTTAAACTACTTCCTAGAAATCATGAAGGAGAATACAGAAGGAGAGCAAGTAATATGAAATGCCTAGACTACAATCATTGCACTGAAAGGCTAGTATCTGTGTACGATAGTGATTTATTTATATTATAATCAGGATCAAAGGCAAGGTGTTTGCTTAAATGTTTCTATAGCTTTCCTAAGAGCTTGGTAATAGGTTCTACGCTACTGTTGCACTAATCCTATTCTACTGTAGCAGAGGAGATTCTAAATTTCAATTATTTTAAAATTTTTTGACTACTATGAAGTAAGTGGGTTTATGAGGCTGTCTTTCATATTAAAAAACTTTATTCAGACTTTCCATTTATATTTCTTGAATGAGGAGGCATGCCGGAGAGAGAATATCTCCATACATTGAACAGTACACTGTAATCACTGCTGCTGCTCTTTCAATCTGGTTGGAGTTTATGGTAGACTAAAATGTCCTGTCCTTTAAATAATGGGTGGACTTAAATCCTAATACCCATCTGGTATTAGGAGGTAGGGAATATAATTATTAAAAAGGCAGCCTGGTAGGTAGTAAAATTACCCCTTGAGTGAGTTGATTTGTATGTCAGTTGTAGAAGAAAACATATGGTATATAGAAAGCTATTAAACTGTCAGCGGGTTTGAATATACAGGGAAAATCCTAGGAATACTGTGTTCAGTGTCCTGTTCATTCTCACAGTAAGGAGACAGTCATTGTCACAAAATTTCAAGAAACTTGTACAATAGGATCAGGCAGTCTGTATGTTACAGTGGTGTGTGTTTTTTAAAATGTGACAGACCACTGTGAGGTGTTTCAAAACTATGATAATTTCTTATGTTTTGTTGTTAGTTTTCCTCATCATCTATGCCTGTCATGGTAAACTTCACTCTCACTTTGTTTTCAGTGTGGTTTGAAAAAAGCATGAGAGGACTTTCAACAAGTATCAAACATGCTTCATATTTCATACTAGGATGCACTTGAAAGCTAAGGCATTGTTTTGCAATGACGCTCATGTTGCAAGGCCAAGAGCTACTAGCCCTTTTTCCCAGTAGACAGCTTTGTAACAGAAGACTTTCTAATGAAAAGGTAATATACTCAAAGCAGTGTCTCTGTTGGCCAGAAATTCATCTGAGGCTCATTTCATTAAGCATGTTGGCAGAAATACTGGCAGCCTTCCATTCCTATTATGAAAGTTGCAGCTGCATACTTATGGTCTCTCAGTCTGTAGCAGAAAATCTTGGCCTTTTTGTTAATTGTCTTAGTACTGGAATGTTTAAAATGGTCGCTTAAGATTAGGGAGAATGTGAATGACAGCAAATACAGTTTGGATCTACCTAGTTTGGTACTAATGTTAATATCAAATGTACTTCTTTTTTAAAAGGTTAGGTCGAGTTTCTCTGAGCAGTTAAGCATACTCAGTGGCATAAGTGTGAGCAACTAAATCTGTCCAAAGTAATTTCCTGTCTAAATGATAATCGTTTCAGAACTTTTACCCTGGCTAGTAGCAATGAGAGTGATGTGGTTATAAATTGGGTTGGGGAAAGCGGGTTGGCACAGATTAATGAAGGAGGCATATCATAATTTTCCCCTTCAAAATAGAAAAAAACCTGACAAGGTTACTGAATGATACATGACCATCTTTTTTTCTGTCAAATTTTTTTGTATAGCCATGTTTTTCCCACACTATAACAATGATGATCATAAAACTGAAACCGTTACATAGAAGACAAGAAATGAATGCTAATATTAACCTAAGTCAATTAAATCTTACCTCAATTTAAGGCAGCTCCTTTATTAAAGTATTCTGGAATTTCATTATAAATTAAACTAGCTTTCTGCAAGTAATAAAGTAATCAAGAGTGACTAATCTGGATTTTTGACACTGTGTGTATTTTTGCAGAACTTTACTGTTTCCCATCTCTTCGAAGCTGTTCTTGTTTATTGTTTGGGAAGGGGAGTGTTCCAGGTATGCGTGTACAGTCTGTGAAAGTAATTCAGAGATCTGTGAAGGTCATAGTGCATTTTCAGATTCATAAAAAGCTAGGTAGTAGCAGTCCAACCTAATTTTTATTGAAGAGACTTTCACATTCAATATTTGTTCATAAAATCTCATTAAATGATCATCCTTTGAAAGTGAAGCACAACTAATACATCTCAGTTGCTGGCACTTGTATGTTGTTTGCTTTTCAATACCCAACAGACACTCGCTTTTAGTGGGACTCCAAATAATGTATATGACGCTCATTGTCCAGGAATCTGAGTGCATGTACTCAGTTTGGGTCAAAATTGTAGGGGTCTTGCAGGGATTGGCAGGAGGTTTAAGGAAATTTTCCAATAATCCCTATTTAGTTTTGGTTCTCATTCTAAGTACCTCAGTTCTTTTGCATAAAACCCCTCTGGAAGAGGTGCTCCAGTTGCTTATTGGTATTTGGCTCCTGTTCAGACTAGAGCTGATTTGAAGTAAAACCCACGAAAATACATATACTGTGGATATTGGTTCTTTAGCACTGTTTCATTTACCAGATCAGTTTCTGTAGTGCTCTGCTACATCCTTTATGAAACAAACAACTCTCTGTTTTGTCCTTTTTTTCCATGTAGTGTCAGAAGTTGTTTTCTCTATAAGAGTAAATTGTAAATGGGGTTTGTCAAAATACACTAGCACAAAAGACCAACGCTATCTTCTTACAACAGCCAGGGTGAAGAGCAGGTGCATTCTACAGTTGTGTATGTACCACAGATTTCTCTGCCTTTCAGGTGTCCTTAACTGATCTTTTTAAGCTTTAACCGTGGTCACATTTCTGGCAGTATCAATGTCCCGTTTGCATCAGCATTTACTGCAGAAGGAGATCTTGTCCAGTTGCCAGCAACTGCCACACTCCAGAGCTTTAAAGGAAGAGTCGTGGTGATTGTAGGAAATGCAGTGAAGAACACAGCTGCCGTAAGTATATTGCCATAACATATATGTTTATACTTAGAAGTAGATCAATGGCATGAATATAGGCAGTCGTAAATAGATGATAGAGTCAGGATAATTCAGATTAGTAACTTTGGGTATGATGACAGGATTTGGGGTGGGTTTTTGTTGTTCATTTCTGCTTCTAGACAAAGACATATTTCTCTTCAAGCGATCAATATCTGAGAAAGTTGATGTTTTGGAACTGTTTAACATTACCTTTTTCAGTTTTAAAATCTTTATTTTTGGCATGTTACAGAAGTGACGACAGCACTTCTAACGTGCATGAGTAAGGTCTAGTTTTCAAAACTGACTTGCATTTACGTTCTGTGGTGTTAAGAAGCACGCACAAGGTAAGTAGGGTAGGGACAGGCATGTTATGAAGTTCAAAGTAAATAAGATACAATTCATATTCCTACTAATGAAAAACAATTTATTGATTAGTTTTGTAGAATCATGTAGCTCATGCAGTTGTGCTCAGTGAAGAGGAGAATGGTTCCTACTGGTAACTTTCGTATGATGCTTCTATTGTCAGGGCCTTTAACTAGACAGGGAGAATATTCAGACTTGCCTATTCCTTTTTAGAGCTGAGTATTTGGTGGTGGTGTGAACCAGCAGAATAACAAGTAGAAGTATTTCATTTTCCATTCTTCTCTCAGGTGAAGGAAAGTAATCTTTTTTTCTTTTTTTTTTTTTTAAGACATGCTCTTAAATATGGTATACTTTTAGTTCACCACAGTTTCTTAAGCCTGTTTAATCAAAGGACATGACCTGTAATGCTGATATGACAAGGAGTGCTGTGGAATATTAAAAAGTCTTCATGTGATGGACAGCAGAGGCATTGGCACGACTTATGTTGGAGTTTTTTATACATATAGGGAGTTGTAAGCAGCGTGAGAAATGCCTTTCATTAACCTGTGTTTCATCATTTAGAAAATCAACTTGTGATATGTATCATGTATCTTAAATAGTAAGAGATGAGATGGCATAAAAGAGACTGTACAGCATATCTCAAATAGTTTCAATCAGTGAGCATCTAGGTTTGTGCATGACATCTGGGTAAGTCCATGACAAATATTTCAACATGAAATCAACTCAAATAATCACAATAGCTCACTAAATCTGAATGCATAAATCCCCCCACTCAAAGGAACCAATTCAAAATGCATAAAATGCTAAGGGCCATGGAGATGATTTAAATGATGGTTTACACTTTTGATGGTGGGTTATCCAGCTTCTTTCAACAATTACATTTTAAATCACTGAACGTCCTAATTTTTCTCAGTAAGAGCCTAACCATTCACTAACCTCCTCAGAAATAGGAACAGGAAAAAGAAAGTGCTTCGGTATTCAGTAATGAGTGTCTTTATGGGAGTTATCTCACGTAATACCAAGTCATTTTCTGGGAGCTGTTTCCAGGACCAGTCAGAAATGTTTTCTCTGAAACAAAAGAACACTATAAGTATTCTGTCTAAAACAAAACTAAGAAACAACCTGAATGATTGCCTGAAGGAAAGAAAGGACATAGGCTTTACAGTATGGATTTGAGTCACAAGATACAATTTTCTCCTGTAATGTAGTGACACTTCTTACGCAAACTTAGAATTTTTTTTAAAATGTTTTGTTAAGTGAAAATTGCATGTTTCCTTTGCAGTGCAGCTAAAGAAAACTTGCAGTGTGCTTAGTAAGTGCAAGTACTTCAGTCACGTGAGAGTATGCTGCCTTATCCTCTAAGCCCAGACTTTCTGCAACTGAGACAATGTTGACCTGGTTTACCTGAAATTGTCAATACTATAGCTTTCCGTAAAAGAGAAATGCTGCTTTGACTCTTGATTTGCTTTTAGAGTTCTTGAAAGTCTTAACTAAAGACTGTAGAGTTTTAAATAGCAACAAAATACTGGATTGACCAGTTTGACCACAAATTAATTAAATACCGGAGTCTGAATACTGGTAGGGACTCACCACCTCTGTCACACCCTTAAAGTACATATAAAACCAGCCTCAATTTGACTGTGTTGATAAAACTTAGAACTCCTTTCTTTTGTGGATTATTTTTTAAGGACAGTATCAGTTCTACGCTGCATGGCTGTATAGAACTGTCTGCCACTATTCATGAACTTTACCCACTCTGAGACTATGTAGCTTGAGGCTTGACAAGAACAATAGCTATTACTTTTTAAATTTTACTAGGTAATCCAATCATAAGAAAAAAACGCAAAAGTGAATGTGTGGAAACAAAAACAATTTTGTCCAAAGAAATGTGATAAGATGTTCAGCATAAATTATTTTTTTTTCTAAACAGAGTTAAGTATTTCCAGCTGAAAAGGAATGAGCCACAAATTGTACCCTCCACCACAAAAGAGAATTTTTCAGAAGTGTGCACTGATATTTACTCCTTTAAAAATATGGAGATTGGCACTGTTAGATGTTTGGTTTAAATTTATGCAGGACTGAGGGAGGTGGGGGTAAGTGTGGAAAAAACACTGATTATTTATGGGGCTAGTTGTAATTAGAAGATTGAATCTTTCAATTGAGTTTCATATTAGTAGCCTACTTGGCATCACTTACATAAATTAAAAATTAAAAACAAAGTTGAGTGGAACAGACATATAAAAAAAGCCTTTTTCCCTTTTTCGCACTTCTGTTTCTATCTTTTGGATTTGATTTGGTGCCAGATGCTAAAACATTTAAATTGGAAAGAAAATGCTGTCTAGAAGGGAAAACCCCGTATTTCACCACAGCACTTCTAGCAGGAGGCAAAGGAAGCCAGCAGTGCCGCAGACTTCAGCACAGCTCTGGCTCTAGTTGAACACTTCCTTAGGACAGAATTAAAACAGTGTAACCCTGCTTAGTAAACCATTTAATTTACTCACTCAAAGTTAAATGAATAGATTGGCTGATGTACAAGAGCTGTACCGAATGTGCCATTAGCAGCATAAAGGTATTGTGAAGAGGAGCTTGCACTGGGCATCATGTCGTGGTGCTTGGCTCGCACTTCTCTGGAGAATATTCCTTCCTCTAGGCTGGTTCTCACTTTGTGCCAGCCTTTCTTTTCCTAGGGCATTCTGGGCACTTGGTAACAGAGCAGATACTTGTCTCTGAAAACAGCAGGAAACCTCTACATAAAAGGCATTATGCTAGAGTTAATCAACCAGATTCTATTTTGATTTTTAAGTATGTTAAGTGGCAGCATCTCTTAAGTGAATTAAATTTCCCTTTCCCACAGCCACTGACAGATAAGTACCTTGTAAATTCCAGTATGGGCAAGGGATCATTACAGTTGGGAGTATAATAGTTAAATAGGCAATGAGTGCTCAGCTGTAGCTTCTTTTTTCTGTGCGTGGCAAATAGCACGTCTCCTTATTTTTGTCACTTTCAAAGTCTGAGATGCAGCAAGTGCAAAGGCGGATCATAGTTCTGCACATGTAGGACGGGAATTAGTTTGGGTCTTTTTTTGGAAGGGTGACATTACTTCATCTTCCCTTCTTCAATCAACTGTGAGGTGCTAAGCCATCTTTTCTGTTTCCAACTTTTGGTCTGTATTGCCATAATGTTGACTGACTTTAGAAGAGAAATGCCTTACCTGATATTAAATGATGCTCCAGTAACTCAGTTTTGACAGTGACCTGCTTCTACTTGTGTGATGTTGTTGTTTAATATATATGTGTGTTTCCCCAGTGGTTTAATATATGTGTTTTATTGTCAGTTAAATGCTGTAACAGAATAAAGTATAAAGGACACTTTAATCTGCCTAATAATTAGCAACTCATTTATTTCTTGCCTTGGAAAAAGACAGTTAGATAAGCTGTAAGTAAAAGCTTAAAAGCCATCTATTTTTATAGCAGGGAAGTAAATTCTAAATTGTAACTTCTGATTCTTACATTGATTATTTTTTGTCTACATAAATTATGCTGCTACAAATACGCTGTCTAGACAATTTCTACAAGTTACTGGAGCAAAGTAGTCATTCTTATTGCGTCACAGTAGCTAACAGATAAAACTTATGAATTATGTCCAAAGCAAAGACAAGCAGTCCCAATTTTCCATGAGATCTTTCTCACCCTTTTCAAGGCAAGAGGGAGAGGGTCAAGTTCAAGATTCTTTTTGTATAACATATTTCTAGCCTGAAAAGAAATGTTTTTTTTCTATATGAAAGTAACATTTTCTTTCTCAGCAGACTGTCAAAAATGCATTTCTTCGTACAAGAAGACTGAGACACATAGGTTATAGTGTCTGGTTACCATTGAATTTGTGTGATTTTGTTGTCATCTTCCTCAGGCCTTTTAAAAAGGCCCTGCCAGAGAAGCAAGTCCCTGCATGCTGAAGCTGGTTTCTTGTTATATACCTGTCTTAAAAACACAAATGGATACTCATGAAACTTCATAGGGTGATCTGAAGATTAGGTGTTGCATAGAATACTAGAGGAGAGGTGCGTTGGTGCTCCTAAAGACAGAAACATTTAGTTAGAAGGGCCTAATGAAACTTCTGGAGTGAAAGGAAGTAGAAATGAGGCAATAAACTTCTTGAGATGTTTCCACTATATTTCCATGTAAATATTCTCTGCAGAAAAGTGGTTGAACGAGCAGAATGAAAACTGAAGATATTTTCTCTTTGCAGGGATGGAGGGGCTCCTTATGATTCCCAGAATGTCTCTTTTTCATGTTTGTTTTGTTAAGGCATCACCATTCCTTCTGCATTCAGACAGACCCTACTGGAATCATCAGACGCCTCTTTGTTGCCTTTAAAGAGGAAGAGATTAAGCTTGTAGTTTGAAGAGATTGAAAGGCTTAGTTAATCAGCAGCAATCCTGCCGGTTGTAACTCTACCCAAGACATGGTTACGTTTTCATTATTTTATTCTGTAAAGTCTGTATTATTTTCTTTAGTCCTTTTTGTTATTGTAACATGTATGCATGTTTTCCTTCATCAACAGAAAGCAGCCCAGCTGCTGTTGCCAGTACATTGCTCTTCACACGGCCTGAGAAAGACACTTGGGCTGCCAGCCAGGAGTTGTGTTATGCTGTTGTAATTCTGCCCCTGTCAGTGGCTTTGGATGGTTTGCACTGAATGCCTTAGGTACAGCAGAGATGACCTAAATATTCCCCCTTTCCACCTAGGTATGAAAGAGGAAAAGGGGAAAATGAAAGATGAGGCTCAGGAGCAGAATTTAAGTGTTCCTTTTCCTCTTCTGAAGTAGGTGCCAAGGAAAGCAGGCTATTTCTAAAACTCCAAATAGGTTCTCTTCTTTGATCTTTACTGAGACCGACTCTACAGTTATTGGAAATTTTAGTTGGTTGTTTGATGTAGACTTTGTTTGTCCCATCTATGTGCCTTACTACACAGAGGTTTCGATATTTCTGAGATGAGGAATTGCGGTGTCCTCAGTTTTACCTATCAAAATATGGCTGACTTCTGAGAGATGCTGGCAAGCAGGATCTCAGCTCTTCTCAAACCATCTGGGAGATCTGTAAAGACAGGAAAGATGGGAGATAGTGAACCTGAATCCTGGATTGGTGCTGTCAGGCTCCAGAGTTTCCTTCAGGCATGTCAGCCTTGGCTGTGGTTATACTGTCTTTGTGGGCTGCACCTCTGAAAGATCACCCTTGTCCTTGCATGAGCTTGCATTTATTAGGTTGTATCCATGTCACTCAGGGCTACTGCATTATAACATAGAATTATCACTTTCTGGGGCTGTTTTTCAGCTCCAAGACAGTGTTATGTATTACCTGGTATTCCGGGTTCAGAGAATCTGAAATAGTGATAACTGAAATAGAGATGGTAATGAACTAATAAATGTCAGTTATAGGTTCAGGAGACTTGTGTAAGGATATTGCCAGCTAGAATGGTATTGGGGAATTTGGCAATCCCAGTATTCATACTGCTTGTCTGGGGCAATGTTGTTTTGCTTTTCTCTAAACTGTATCTGAATCAACTTTTGAAGAGGACTGACTGACTGACTGCTTCAGGGAGGAATGTGTCCATTGTGTGAGAGGTCCAAGACTTTTGTCCTGGAGTTTAAGAAGAAATGGGACAAAACTGGCAGTTTGGGTGGTGTTAGTAAAAAGTACTGCAAATCACAAAGAAAGGTTTTCCACTATCAAGTATTTCTTTGAACATTTTTCATTATCTAGAGCAATCTTTAGACTTGGAGGGGGGTAGAATATTTCAGGAAGACTCATGCTTTCTTTTTTATATTCAAGCCAACTGTTACGCATCTTTTTTAAAATACATATTTCTGTTCAATAACAGCTTTTTTATTTTCTGTTGAATCAAAAATAGAATAGGCTTACTTTCTGCATTTTAATTTTACAATCCATTCAACTGTACTGGGTGCAGCTAATATATTTTGGTCAGTGTAAATTAGCTGTGTTGCAACAGCTAAATCTCTGCAATTGAGGTTTTTTCTTATTTTTTTAATACATATAATTTCTAAGTGGAAAATTAAAAATGCAGGTGTTTAAAAGTTATTACTTGGAGAAATTTGAGTGTTTACTCTTACTTTTATTCTCAGTAAATTTTACTTTAAACCCAGCTATTAAATACCTGTCTGTGTAGGCTTATTCTAAAATCTTTGCATGGAAGTCCTTTAAGTTACTGCTGTATTTTTGTACTGATGGAATGGAAAGTGCTCCTTTTTGGCCAGGTCTGCGTGTAAAGAGTTTTTCCTTGATCTTATTAGAGCAGTAAGTTCTGCACTTTTTCCCCCCCCCTTTTTTGGGTTGTGTTTTCTTTTTTGGTTTGGTTTGGGTTTTTTTGTTACATAGTATGTGTTTGCACAAAGCTGTGCTTTTTGTGTTTTATACTTCCATTCAGTTTATGTTAAACCTGTAACCATTAACTGGGCACTGGGGTTTTTTTATATGGGAAGTTTAGGTGCCTATCTCTGCTGGTGCTGAAGTGCCATTTCATTTATTTGGAACCTTTTAATCTAAGAAGTAACTGACTAAAAATAATCTTGTGTGCTGGGTCTGCTTTGTGGCATATGGAAAGTGCTAGACTGATCACCTTGACTATGGTGTAGTTTCAGAGTGGTGAACTCTTGACTGAAATCATACAGCAAAACAGACTGAAGTCACTGAGAGGTTTGTGTAGCATGTGTTTACAAATGAAAAACTAATAATAATATTGTGTCGATGGATAAGTACTACAAAATCGGGTTGATATTTCTCCTCCAGCTTCTAAAGTACCTCTTTTTCTTCTGACTCGTTCAGAGTATGATATTAACATTTAGTCCCAGGTAACATTTCTCAAAGCAGTCTTTTTTTTTTTTTTGGTATTCTGGTACAGCATGTTACTCCTCCTTCCCTCCCAACTTGCCCTTTAATTACAACCTGTCACAAGAACGTCTGTGAAAGTGAATAATGTGTACATAGCAACCCTGATGGCTAGCCCGAAGGGTGCTGGGAAAGATGCTGCTCAAGCTGTTGTGTTATTAGACTCTTTGCTGTAGACAGTCTAAACATGTGACGTGCCTGGTGTAATACATTCAGCACACTTGAAAGCTGTGATTTTACTGCTTGGAACAGAGGAGTGGGAACATTTTGATAAATGCTCCAAAGTGCAGATTATTAAGGGTCTTGATGGTACTTAAAGGAGCAGTCCTGCTATGCTGTTTGTATTGAGAGCAACACCAAGACAGGGTGAAATGTTTAGTATTTGCCCAGATTTGATAGGAATTTGCTGTGATCTTGTCTGTCTTTGAAAGCCTGACTTCTTGTATCTGCATGAAAGAGTCTTAGCTGACTGCTTTCAAATGCAAATTGCAATTCTCTGGCTCAGTTATACTCACCAGGAAGGGTGTTTTATGTGGAATTGATTGATGCATTACTTAACAGAGGAACAGTGTTTCCAAAGTCTCACCAAAGCCATCACATAGTAGTAATTAAACAAGTTGCTTACATATTCATCCGTTCATATATAATATTTGCTCTGAAAGTAGCAACATGAAGTTGAATTTAAATGCTAGATGTAGCCAGTAAAAACACAGTAACTGAACTTTCTTGGGAAGTACATTTTAAGGAAAGGCCACCTGAGGCAGAAAGGAAAAAGCTTAGTGTCTTGTAGCATCCCTTTAATCCTCTACCTCAGGTAAGCATAACTCCATTTCCCCCAGGTAGTGGTGTTTTCTAAATGAAAACAGCAGCATTACAGAGAACTGTGATCCATTGGTGGTATGGGGAAACAGATGTATCTCAGAAGTAATGTCAACACAAGCATTTGATAAATTTGAGAAAGTATAATCACCTTATAAGCGAAAAAGGTTCATTTCTATTTAAAATCAACCTGTATAATGGAAATTTAATTGTACACTACTTATATGTGTTTCAATAAATCTCTCTTTAAAATGTAGGTGGCTTACAGGTTGCTAAGGATGATGTAACTCATTTGCTTATCTCCTCACCATGTTATCTTCTGTCTTAAGAGCACCTCTGTAAATCAGGTTATTTAGTGGACTGCAAATTATGTATTCAGGTGCCTGTTATTAAACTTCTAGTTGACACTTTATGATAGCATTTATAAAGGAAATAGAACCCGTGTGTGAAGTCCAAGGTGGCAGTTTCTGCTGTAGAAAGTCTGTGGCATTAATTCAGAAGAGCACATTGGGCTTTTTTTGATGCATGAAATTTTCCTCTTTTTGGATCACCGATTTTTTTTCCAACGTTTTAAGAAACATTTTTTTTTTTATCTTTCTTAATTTCTTGGGTTTAAGTTACTGATATTTGAACATAAATGAAGGTCATATTGGGAAGGAAGTCTATGTAGCTATTTTAAATAGTCCCTCCTCTCATGCCCCTCCATCACTGCATATGCTAGAAATAACACTTTCATGTGTGAAGGCAGAAAGTAAAACTAGGAATGTCTTTCATCAGATCAAATCCTACTACCCTGTGAGCTAAACCTTGACTCTTTTCTTTGCAGTGTGGAGACAGGTGTATGTGCAAAGCTCTTGGAGGCTGATGTTCGGAGTTAGACGGCAGCTCTCAGCTTATGGCAGCACATACGCTTCTGGGCCCCTGACTTGCAGCTAATTCCCAGAGTAGTGAGGTACCAATAGTAGTACGTTCCCTGCTCACTGGATTTTCCCTGGCTGAATGCTCAGATGCAATATTTTAAGCTGTGTTTGCAGCCTTTCTCACCGAAGCTATGTAGACAACTGCAGACGGTTCTGTGACAACTTAAAAGAAAAAAAAAAAAGGCAATTCAGCTTGCGATATATCATCTTGTTGTGCTCTTGTGCTTTCTGCCTGTCATTTGCTAACAGCCACAGATACTGCAGTGCTTGCTTCCCAGAGGCCCAGCAAGAAGTCAGAGATTCCTCACCATAAGTTTATAAAGGAACCTTTTGTCACACGCAGTGAAGAAAATTTATTTCCAGCCATACCTTGGTTACTAAAGCAGTTCTAAAATGCAGTGGGATACAGGCCTTAATGCTCAAACCCTAAATACAAAGCACTTGTTTGCATATTTTCTTTTCAGATTACATGGAACAGTAGTTATATTATGAATAGGGCATCCAAAAACTTGGAGCAGAGTTTACAGTTCATTATCGGAAGTGTAAAATTGTCAGTAGACAGAAAGTGGAACCTCTCTGCTGACACGTGAGACATTGTACATGGCAAATAACATACTGTTTCCCGTCAGTCTGAGCGCTTGTTGCCATTTTTCATTTCTGCCAGCTATGAGCAGCATTGGTGTCCGAGACAGAGCACTACCCATTAGTCACAGGTGGAGAGCACTGTGAGGTGACAGATATGTATGTATGAAGTAGAGATGTCTGGTAGGCATATTTTACTAGGAATAGATACTATTTTTGTAGCTCATGATATGCACAGCTGAGTGCTATTTTCGACAAAGAGAAATATCTTTGTCTCTTTTACTATACACATCTTTATGGACTGTGGTTATAGTGAGAGGTAGTTGGATTTGCCTAGTGATATCTCTGTGCGTATTACACCACCTCTGCACCAGAGAGCCTCTCTAAAAGCATGGCATTTACTTTTCTCATGAAAACTGGCATCCACATATGGGCTAACTTTACTATTAGCTGTTTTGTTTGTTTGATTGTGGGGATTTTTTCATTTCATCCTTTGAATCCTGCACTGACTGACCCAAACTAATGGGGGAAAAGATGATTGAACTTACTTTTGGTCATCTTCAGGCAACTACCTGAAACAAAGATGACAGCCAAAATGTCCTGACTGATCCACTGTGACCTCTTACTCTGCCTCAACAAGTCCTTAGTGGTTTCAGATCATGTACTAGTTGCTCACTCCCTGGTTGAATCCATCCTGAAACACAGAGAACGGAATGCGGTAGCTGTGTTTGACACATAAGTGGACAGAAATGAATTGCTTGCATATATAAAATAGCTTCAGTGTGAATTAAAAGCTCTGGTTATGGGAGGAGTTTAAAACTTTGCTAGTATGAACTTTTGCGTGTTAAAGAGATTATTTCAGGACTTGTACTTGATCAGGTAATCATGTAGCACATCTTGTTCTGCCTTAGTATCTGTTATACTATCAAGGCTAATTAGAAGGAATGTAAATGTAAAAAGAAATCCTATGTACTGTTTGGATGGGGAATGTACTGCTGTTCTTGTGTTGTTTGTGTAAAGTTAGTTATTTGGACATCATGCTTGCACTGAGTTCTGGAATAGTATCGCAAATCATTTTAAAGGGTGAAAAAGGTAACAACGAATGTTTTACATAGCCCATTTGGAAGCATTTGGTGACTTTACAAATGGTACTAATTTGTCATTCAAGTGTAAAGCAACAGTCTAAGTCTGGGATGGCGGGGCAGTCCTCACAGCTATTGGAAGTGAGGTAAAACTATTGTAGTTTTTCTCGGAGTAATCCATTTTGGTGGCTTGCTTTTTAATGTATTGCAATCAGTATTTAAAAGGCAAGTTTGACATGTGATACACAAAATATCATTCCTTGCTTTTTTATTTTGGTTATTTTGATACATAATTTTTGTTTTGATTTTTTTAAAATAATTATTATTATTTTGATATACAAAATATTGTTTCTTCATCAGTGTATAACTTTTCACGAAGTTGCTACACGGAAACTTACAACTCCTGTGTTTGGTTTAGGGAATGAATTAACTGGGGAAAAAGGCTTTCAAGGACTGGGGGATGTATGTACGTGCTTGCACTGTAACCTGTATAGGGTCAGATGGGGGGGCAGGGGAGAGTACCGCTGTGAGACCCCAAATTCATATCTGACATCTGTGAAATCAAGTAATGTCTGACAAGTTTGACAGGTAAGCAAATGACTATACTATCAAACTACACTGGGAACCTACAGAAAACAGCTGGGAGTTAGATTAATGCAGAGAGAAATATCTGCTATTTCATGCTTTGAGAGGGGTTCCAGTGGTTACTCTGAGAAGAAATAATCCTGTTAATATGAGGTAAAATCCTGTCTAAGCAGAGATATATAAAGTTCAGAGTTATCAGTGTGACGCTTTCATGACCACCAAATTCATCCCAGCTGTTCCAACAGACAGGCTTGGGTTCCTGTGTTGGATTAGTTGGTGCAAAGAAAGAACTTCTAGGGGCTGATTTTTTTTTTTTACTTTTGTTTAACTTGCCTTATTTAACACAAAGTTATTTCAATTTAAGGACCGTAATATGCAGTGTGCTAATAATATATCTGTTTCAGTTTGCAGCTCATCTAGTGAAAAACAAGTACCCAAGGGTCTGCATCCTAGATGGGGGAATCAACAAGATCAAGCCAACTGGTCTTCTCACTGTTCCTTCTCCACAAATTTAAGTGACTGTAAATATTCATGATAATCTATCTGAATAGGGAAGTCTTACATGGATATCCCAAAACCAAAGGGCATTACGGCATCTTCACTATACAAGCTATCCTGATGATCAGTGTCTTATCCTGCAGATCTAGAGCACAGGAGCTTTGTGTTTACTCTTTGATATAAAGCTTCAGTTGGAACAGATGAAGACTGTGAAGCTTCAAGCTTTCCAAGAAATCTCTTTCAGCATTGATGTAGTGCACAACTGGTTGAGCAAGTCTGAACGCAAAAAGAGTAACTCAGATGGCATTTCGTATCTTATAAATATTTCTGCAGAACAAAATAAACTGGCACTTGATGGCTCTAAGCTGCACTTAAATAGATTGTTTTTCAAAAGTACTTTACTGTGAATATTGAAAGTAACAAGCTGAAACTGTATTCTGTGTGCATCCTGTGAAAAAGTGTGTTCTCTAATATTTTAAAGAGTAATTGCTGTATCTTGTGACCTACTTTCTTTTTGAGAAAGCATTTTTTTCACCTGGATTGGAAATAAAGATGTGTCCCAGACTGGAAGTCACTGTAAGAGCTGCTGCTGAGTCAATCCAAACTGTACCATATCCTGCAGAAGCGGAGAAGGCCTATTCCTTTGTGGAGAAGGCCTATTCCTGTGTATTTAACATTCTATTTCCATAAACACAGCAAATGCAACAATTTCTGAAACAATTACATTTACCAGAAACATAAGCTTTTGACAATACTATTTCTTATGACTATAGATCAGTTATTCCACAAATAATAGTGCTTTTTCATTTTAGAAGCTTATGCCTTAAAAAGGATCAATGCAATTTTAATTTTCATATGAAAACATTCTATAGTAACCACTGTTGTGTATGAACTGGAGGTGCAAAGTTCTTTTTGGTTCTCTTCTCTACTCTTTCAGCTAGTGCTGTCAAATTTTTTTTTAAGTCCTATTTCTTAAACATGAACTTTAAAACTGACAGATCAAGACTGCAAACCTGTTTCCGAACTAAACTAGATGCAAGTGCTGTAGATGAGTGAAAGCAGGCTTCCACAAAGGGCATAAGGTGACTGTGCTCTAGAGATGTGGAAATTGCTTTGCAGTAAGAAGCCAAAAGTATTGAAAGCACCAACAGAAACAGGAATTGGCATCTCTCTGTTGCTGAGAAGCTAAAAATAAATTTGATTCAGACAAATACAACCTTTCAGGAGATGTGGAAAAAAAAACCCACCTTAATCTCTTCCCCTCAAAATCCCAGGTTAGCTTTGCTAGCATGTCAGGTCTGTTATTCTAAAAATAATGTGGGGGGAAAAAAAGGTTAAGAAAAGAAAAGATTCTGTCTTCAAGAATGCGACTTGAAAATAGTACCTTTAATCCAGGAAAAACAGTTGTGATAATGTAAAAGTGACAGTATGGCTCTGAGATGGAATGGGAATTTGGAAGAATTTATTTTAGACAGAAGACAAGAAACTCAGATTTCTCTTTTTACATTTTTAAAGTTTAGAAAACACTGGTGTGACATGAGGCTTCGTAATCACTGAAGTGCAGGGATTAAAATGTGTTTTGTAAAATGAACAAAATGACACCAAAGATCTGTTCACCTGGTTACAGTTACATATTAGCTTGTGTTGTGAATTTGACACCATGATCTTTATTAGAGCATTGTCTGGGACACGGCAATTTACATGATAAAAGCTCACTGTTAGGGTAAGAAGGATTTGCTCTGGGTATGGTTATCATACGCCTTACTTGATGATTTTAATATTATTAATAGTTTTTAGTTTGGTAAACAGAAAGTTGCAGCAGCTAACCTTATTTCATTTTTCTTCTGTTACAAGAGAGTTCCAAAACTGAGACAATTGTGAGAGGAGGGAGGGGGTCAGTGATAAGGCTGTGAACAGTCTCTATAAATCACAGGCAAAATGATCACTTTTTTGTGGTGGTAGGGGGTTTTTTTTGAGTTGTGGTTGTGGATTTTCTTGTTTTGGGAGGTTTTTTTGAACTGCAGCTGTGGAAGATGAGATCTTGCGGACGGCATTGAAAGAGGAAGGCTTTGTTCTCGCCTGTGCGATGACCAGAATTTACCCTGAATTTTCAGAAGCTAATCTCTAGCACTGTGTGCTGTCTCCAGGGAGGTTTAGTCTTGCCACACTCTTGCCACCACAGCTGTGGTTTTGACAACCCTATTGGAAAAGTATGATCGGTGAAAAGAATATGGGGAAGAAAGGCACCTTTTAGCTCCGTTCATCTCAGCTGTGATTTGTCTAAAAAACACCTGTGGAATTGCAATGTGCTGATATATATATGAGCTTTCTTTGGTCTAAGGTCAGCATAACATACTGAAGCTTTCAAGAAGTTTTTGACTTTGAGAATTCAAGGTGCCTGGCAGAGTGACTGAGTAAGGGATCAGAAACAAAACACAGGGACAGATCATCCAGTTCATCTGTTAGCAGAGGGTTTCTACAACAATGTCTGGTGAGGCCCATGGTGCTCAGCTGACTTTAAAAATGACCTGGAGATGGAGAGGAGCAGCGAGTTTAATAACAAACTTCCTGATGCTACAAAATCATCCACCGTGACCAAAGTTTTGTGGGGCTGCACACAGAATGAGAAAGACCTTGTAATACTTGGTTTCAGAGAGATTCAGTATGAAAGGGTACACATGGAGCCATGGAGAACAACAGTTTTAACCATATTCAACAGTGAATTCATTGACAGATAAGACAACATTGCGAATGCCTAACAGCAGCCAGAAAGCCACACAGGATATTGGTGATTGTAAGGAAGGAAATCAACAAAACAAGCTATGCCATCAGAGAATTAACCCACATGGTACATTTTGAACACTGCACTGAGACTTCATAGTACAAGAAAAGATGCACAGGATTAGAATGGGTACAAAACAGAGTCAGAATAAGATTATTTTAGTTATGTTGATTGAAACACTTTGGTTTGGAAAAAGAGGCAACCAAAATAGAACATCCCACCTTTTGCCAAGGGTACGTTCTTGAAATGTGGAATTGGTCACCAGAAGAGGCCAACAGATTAAAAATACTCATAAAGAAGGATTAGGCAGCTTTGTGGAATAGCTCTATCTCTGACTGACTATTAACCACAATGGTTGAGAAACGGTATTCAACTCGGGGCTTTTCTGATCTGTAGTTGAGAGGCTGGGAGAATACACCAGAGAAAGACCACCGTGTTTCTTCCGCTCCCTTTTCAAGCATTTGCCCTTCCTAAGTGGATATTGGGCTATACCCAATACAGCAGTTCAGGTGATATTACATATTTAATCCTAACTTGATATTTCCTTCTCCTTTATACAGGTACTCAGAAAAGGACTGTAAGCACAAAGGGTAGAATGCCTTTGAGAAAACAGGATTTAATGTGTACCCAGCCACTCATTCCTGTAGCAGGAAGTATTCTGTATCTCTTGTAGATACTTCAATTCTTAGAGAATTCAAGTTATCTTTTGAGTGAAAAATACCTAATATTTAGCAGGTGCATCAGTTCCTTTTTGACTAATATTGGTTTTAGTATTTAAATGTTGAACATATATAGATTTAAGCTATAATGCGGTTCAGTCTTGGCTTTCAGTTTAGCTGAGTAAGATTCAAAGTCTATGTATTCCACTGGTGTATGGATATATTTTTGACAGAGGACTTAAAACTGTCATTAAGTAAAAGTTTACATTATAAAGTAACGTGTACACATATTTTCCAGGAGAAGTCGTGAGAGAGGATGTGTCTAAAAGCAGGAAATGTCAAGAACTGCTAATAGTATTGAATTTTTTTCCCGTGTAAGTAGAACTACCTGCTAAGTTCTGTAGCTAACAGCTGGATATGGCTGCCAGGTGCTGATGTACCTGCACTTGCTACTTAGTCAGCATTTTTAAAACTCTGCCTATAAATAGGCATACTATGCCTGTTTATTTTAATTCAGTTATGTAGGTCAAGCGTTTAGTCCCAAAATTAGCTTCTGATCTCTTTCCATAGACAAGGAAAATTCTTGCATTTTGTGGTAATTTCTCATTAGATAATTTTACCAAGTTTTTGCAATGTTTGCCCAGTTCAAGAGCATCAAAATATATTTGCTCTGTTACCCCCACCAATTTTGGTATTGCTGTGGTGGAGCAAGCAGTTGTCAAATTTTGTAGAGCTCTTAAAAGATTTCTGGAGGCAAGGTTTTCCGAACATGTATGTTTCTAGAACTACTCTTTGTCCAGCTGTACCATTGTCATCCTCTGGTTTAGACTGCAACTGGATACCATAAAGATCTAGTAGGAGAAAAAATTCTTCATCTTCCATGCTGATGTCTCCTACTGGTAGAAGAAAAATATCTCTACTGAATATTTCCTGCTGCTTGGCCTGGAAAATGCAGCCTCTCCTAGTCTGTTTTTTCTTACCATTTTAAAAACATTCTGAATCTGCCCCAGCCCCCTTGCCTATAGCTTCCTTCCAGGACAGCCAGATTCCCCACAGCCTACCCAGGTGGGTATCTAAGGAGAACAGAGCAAAGGTGTTACACCCTCTTTTTGCAGTCTCACACCTGTTGATCATTGTGGACTATGAAACATTTGCTGTTAAACTAGTGTCCTCCTTCAGACCAGAGGTAGTCCTTTGAGATTTGTATTACACTTTGCATCTAAGTTTCTTGGTTGTTTTGAGGTTGTTTTTTTTACAAAGTAGGTATTTGTCCTATTTCGTCCACTTTTTTGAGCAAAGACTAAGACTATTTGTCCTTATCCTAGAAACCTCCCTTCCTGGACCCATCGTGTCTCCCTTTGTCATCCTGGTTTCTCTAAGTCTAGGTCATCTGCAACCATAATACCTTCCCATTTCAAGATGGGAACAACTCACCTTATGTAGCAGAAAGGAGGGAAGTTGTGGTGTTTACTTCACTTTATCGTTCATTAATATGGTTCACTTCAGGTACTTCTGGTTTGTTGGTTTTTTTTTTTAATTTAGAATGAGCTTTCCCTTTAGATTTATGTGGTAGTCCAAGGTGTTTGGTAGACAGTCTTTCTGATATTTCTGAAGTGGAAACGGTAACCATAGCAGCTCAGCAGAGACAGGTAGTTATTCTTTTACTTAGGTGATTTATTTTTCTGATGTCCTGAATGATCTCTAGAGGTGTGAAGGGCTAAATCATTTGTCCGGGTGGGTAAGGGGTTAAATTTCAATACCATCCTTTCCTTGTTTTTCCAGGCTTTAATCTATTATTAAGCTAACTGACAAGACCGCTACACTTCAATTTGTTGCCATCCTTCTACGTCTTTGTGTAGACATAATCTGTGTAGGCATAATACAGTGGTGCAATGTTATTTCTGTGACCTTCTGGATATTAGTATCTAGACTCGCCTTGCTAGTCTAGCCAGCTAAGGAAGATGCTTATTAGAGTATCTCTTAGCTGGGCTTCAGAGTTGGATCGCACACAACTCAACAAAACAAAGAAACCCCAAGTCACATGAGCTCCTTCAGCACCTGCATCGCTCATGTTATTACTCAGAGAGGTCCTGTGAGAGCCTGTTAGTTTTGTGGCCTGAGTCATACTTGCTGTTCCTATTTGCAGGGCGTGAATGTTGTTCAGAATATCCCTTCTGGAGATTTAATTTACATTTGCAGTTTTGGTAGCTTATCAGCTTCTTTAGTTAATACAAAAAGTAGCTATATCTTTATTTAGCTTTCGCAATGTTCAGATTGAGTTACCAGGAGGTCTGGGAATTGTGTGGGAATGAGTGTGGCCTTTTAATCTCTCATTTCCAGTTATCTTTTCTTTGCTGAGGAGTCAGACTGGCCTCTCCCACTGTTATGTTAGAAACTTAACTACTGCCATCAGTCATATCTTGCTATTTTTAATTCCTTTTCCTGGGCCCAACTTGCAAAGATTGACTGAAAGAATTATTATTCCTCCCAAAAGAGTGTTTCTTTCCAGGGCAAATAGTGAAACTTGATCCATGCCGACTGAGCTAATGTGAGATTTGTATATTTGACTAGCAAAACTACAGATTTTCCTTTTTCTTTGAATCCCAAACTATAATGCCAGTATTGTCCTTCTTTTAGAATTCCAGCCTCAGTAGAGAGCTGATGCCAGAAACTGCATTCTGTTTTGGAAATAGTGTTTCGTTTGCCTTTCAAGTAACCATGAGAATTGAAATTTGCTGCTGGTTGTGCCTTTTATATGGTAACATGACAATACCTCTTGGACAACAGTTTGTGTTCTATGAAAACAGAGTCTGTATTCCATTAATTTAGGTTGACAAATTCATCTTGTACTACCATAAGCAAGTGGTTGAACATGGTTCAATATTGCAGCGTGGCTGTCTTGCTACATCAGCATTTCATAAACCAGTGTTAAGCAGAGTTTAAAAAATCTGGTCCAAAAAATAGGATCCATTTGTAAGTATTTCTTGTAAAGCTTTTTCCCAAAATGTGTTTAACCATAATGTATATCCATGTTCAGATTAACCTCCGGTAGTGGTCTAGCACATAAAGGTGCATAGACACCAAGTTTCCAGACACAGTAATCTGTGTGAAAAAATAGACAGTAGAGCAACTCAGAGATCAATGTGGTAATCATTATATTCAGTGGGAACGATCCAGAGAAAACTTGTAGATTACTGTTTTAATTAGTGTCTCCTAACTGAAGCCACAATAAATTTGTCTCTTCTTTGTCTATGTAGGGTTATCTGGCATTACATCACTTTAGAGAGTGAGAGCATCTGGTGGTACCAGCTCTTGCCAGCTGAGCTGGCCAAAGGAGTAAAAGTCCTGTGAGTACAGAACAGGTACATGGAATAATTGCGGGGTTTTAAGAGATCCAGTGATTATGGCAGTAGCTTGAGTTACTGGGCTATTATTTCCTGCCTTGCTACAGACTTTTGATAGGTCTTGCATAATCTGGGTCGCTAAGTTCCCCTCACTAAAATGAGGCTGATAACACTTCTTCATTTTACTTGGTGTACAAAAAAGAAATGTAGTGAGTACTGTGACTCCTTAAAATGTGTGAGTATGAGGACAATGCAGACACAAAATACTTTTTTTCCTAGAAGCTAGCTGTTTCCTTGGGAAGCCAAAGATAAGTGACAACATGAGTCTAATCATCACTAATTTTGTAAACAGTCCTTTCACTAGTAAGTACTATTAATGAATGGATTTCAGCGTTCCTACAAACAATTCACAGCATCTATCAAGAATATAGCATTAGTAATGAAGAAGCCCTCATATTACAAAGCTTGTTGTAAATTTTGTTGAGCTACATCCAGCAATCATGTTAATAGTGTATAATAAACACTCTTGTGCAGTTAGGCCATAATAAAATATGATGTATTTTCAATGACTGCAATACTTAGATTATTCTTTTTTTAACGTTGATCAAGATTGGCACCTTCCGTAAAATTAACCAAATACCAGGCTTTACAATCCTAGAATACCAGCAATAAAATCCTAGCCTCCCTTATAAAGCAGAGGTCAGAGCTTAAGAAAGTGTTTTACTTTTTATTTTCAGTTCTTTTTTCTCTTTTAGCAATTCAAATGACTTTCTGTTGTATGCACAGAAGTTATATGTAGAAGAGGAGAGAAGTAGATCAGTTTGTGTAGTGCTTTTGGGTCCTGCTATGGCCTGTTAAGGGATATAAACTCTGCCTGCCTCAGCAGTGGTAAAATGCCAAATTTTTTCACTAGCAGTTTTCTCACAGCTTCTCAGCAGGGAAATATAGGCACTGAGGCCTCCATGAAGGGATAGCAGGGGTGTCTAATGTCACTGACATGTTTATATGCTGCATTAAAATACCACAAGCTAGGAAGTGTCAAGCGTTTTGGATGGATCTCTCTCTTCCTATCTCCACTTCAGATGTCTGTTAAAAGGACCTGATAAGGAACAAATAGTTTGTATTAACAGAGATAAATCTAGACCAGAATTTTGGAACTAAATGTCATGGACTTGATCATGTGATATTTAGCTTTTGCTAGTAGTCATCATTTTAGATAAATTAGTATGTGATACCCTGCTATTACTCAGTTTTCCATAGTTTCAGACTGTCAGTGTTCTTACACAAATTGAATACATTCATCCTCTGGCTATTTCTGACATGTTCTAACAGCTGTTGAAAGACAGGATTTTAGCCTTAATCTTTTCTCACTTGGCACTTTCACAGCAAGCTGACTCAAAACAAGTCAGAGCTGTGCTTTTTTTTCAATCACATCCATAGAGAGAATTTTATCTTGTTTGGAAGGTTAGTGCATGGTGCCGGCACCAGTGAGCACAAGAGTAGCACAGTCTATCTTCTGCTGGGTAATTATAATTATTACTTTAAAAGTATTGTACAAACACGGAGTTTCAGAAACATACTTTTAGTGAGCACACAACATTCAACTTCTGCAAAAGGGTTGACTTTCTTGCCATTATGTCAATTAATTTGATTTGCCTTGGTTCAGTTCCTACCCTAAATGCAAATTTTGTCAAACCCTTCAAAACCCGAGTGAGCCGCTCTCTCTGATTTTAAATCATTGTTTCAAGTAAAGCTGTTTCTTCACTGTTGTTTCTCCGGCCTTGGAGAAATAGGTGACATCAGATGTAGGATGATGTCCTCAACAGAGGAACTTAGTGGCTCTCTTGAGTATTACATGTCCTTAGTGTAGAACCAGTTCAGAGCTCTGTGATGGTAGCTCTTCAGCAACTGGGACACTCCTACCCCAGATCTGGAAAGATGCCCCATTTACATTATGTACCTGGAAGAATGAACACGGAGAGTATAGTTTAGCATATAACTATATGCGTGTTATATATATACATATATATGTATAGCTATAACAATATAGTTAACAAACAGCTTTTTTTTTTTAACAAACATCCAATAATGAAAATTCCTCCTTTGCAGTATTTACATAGACATATAGTGCATGCACATGCACATGAATCTGAGTGCTTTACTAAAAAAGTCCTCTTGCCATTTCATGCAGAGAGAAATTTTACAATTACTTTTGAAGGAGAAACCAGCAAAATGGGCAGAGTTAGAACCTGGTGCTGTTGCAATGTATCTGAGCTCAGTTGTTTGGAATATTCTCACTCCTTTTGAAATGCTTTGTGCCTCTTGGTACTATATGTGCAAGTATGTATTTGCCCGATATTTCTTCTTAATGTCCTGTACTACATAAACCAGTATTTGTCCAGGCTTCTTTGCTGTCTTTCGTCCTGCCTGATAGTGCTTTTACTGTGTATTTTACAGGCCCTTCCTCCCTCCAGGATTTCATTCAACTTTTCTCAGGCCCTTACCTTTTGCTCACCTTCCCTATTGGAAACATGTGACGGGTTTTCTTCCTCGGAAGAGTTTTTTAATGCACTCATTGTGTCTCCTGTTCCTGGGAGCTGCTTGTTCCTTGTTAGCAGATGCCTGAAGCCACTAACATTAGGATCCTGGGCTTGTAATAAATGAGATTGCTGCCGTGCAAAGGGGGAGGGAGAAGTGGAAAATTCCTCTCAGTGCCTCCCTTGGAAAGGCAGCCCTCTCATAAAGAATCACCAAGAGAAGTTTTCATGATGATGGATGAGAACCAGTGGGGGTGGCAGGAGACAGCTGAAGGCAACGGGGAGTTATTCTCTAATTACTCTTTCCTGGCAAGGTAGAATAACTGACACCCAGGGCTGTGCTTCAGACTACTGCCACTTGCTCACTGCTCGTTACAGGAGCACCAATGTCCCTCATGTACTGGGGCTGCTCTTGGGTTATCACATCCTGAGACAGTGGCATGAACTGTCACCTCCCATTGTGGCAAAGGCAAGGTGGCTGCTTTTTTTTCTCCTTGTCTTTTTTTTTTTTTTTTTTTTTTTTTTGGTGAAGTAGGGGGGAAAAAACTAAGCAGTTTTATGTGTGCTGCACATAAAAGTTGTGCAGTAAACAGTCACAGTAGCAAGTAATCTAAACATATGGGTATTAGGAATTTATTATACTGAACTTGAAGATATCCTGTGTTTCTGGTGGTCATCTGGTAAATGCCAAAAGACAAAAGGAATCTCAGCCTTTCTTCATTTTCCACTTTATTCAAGCTTCTTCTCATTTTGTCTCATCTCTTCTCTGTGATACCCCTCCATGTGAATCGAGGACTGGATGAATGCTCTTAAGCTTGCAGTAGGACAGACTTCATGTGTTTAGCAAAGTTGCTGAGAATTTGAAGTACTTAACGCTGAATAAATACTGTACTCTGGCTGTGACAGACTGGTCACTGTGGTGCCATGTTAAAAACCAGAATGTTAGTGTTTTGGCAAATGGAAATTTCGTCGGTTACAGAGCATTAAAAGTTTTTTGCCTTTGGGTCTTGTGCAAAGACAAATAGGTATGTAAACAAGTACTCCTCATTTTTATACCTTACCTGCATGTGTGTGTGTCCAAGGAGGGAGAGGGCATGCTGAAGTGCAGAAAGAGAAGTGATTGTCCAGGAAAACTCACCACATCCCTTCTGCCAGTCTCGAAAAGCCAGGACAGCCCTTTCTCCCAGGGATGGAGAGTTCTTCCTAGAAGCAGCACTGGGTATCCGTGGTCTCCTGAGGAAGCGGGTAGGGCAAGTCTGCTTTTCCTGTAGGCTTTCCAAAACCAGATTCTATTGCAGCTCCAACCCTTCTCCAATTTCCATGACAAGTGGCCCCCAACCAGGCTTCTCATCCTCCAAGGTGACGGGATTCAATTTGCCGAGAGCACTGAGAAACCTTTACCTGGTATGTGTAGTGCAGCACATGTTATTTATCTTTTTCTCTATAAATAAAAATTAAATGTATGCACATAGTCAAGGGGAAGCCCCTAAAATGAGGTGAGGTCAGCCTAAGAAAATGGGAAGAGGCATTAGTCCTTTAGATTGCAGCCCTTTAACTGTTGAAGTGTTTATAAGGAACTGATGACTGAACCCGGAGTAAATGCAGGAACTGGTGCTTTAATCCGTTGTTAAACATGCTGTAAAAGGTAGGGAGTTTCTGAACTTTTCAGAACTATTGTTAACTTCAGTCAGGAGCTTCAAAAGATCACTGTGGAACCATGATGGGGGGATTGATAGACTGCTAAGAAGCTCTTATCTATGAATAATACTGTTAGCGTGTACCCTCCCTGACCCTTTAGCACATGGGACCCTAATTCTTTCTGTGGCCTTCAACTACTACTGTGGTTGAAGCAATAAAAGTTTTTAATAGTTCTAAGTTACAAATTACAAAAGAACATGCCCAGCAGTTTTTTCTCAGATTTTGGCTCGGTGTTTTCAAGGTTTTGGTTTTTAGCACAGGCAAACAGTATTGCGAGAACAAAATTATACCGGAGAAGCCCTTAAGCATTATATCCTACACAGTTTTCGAGTGTGGTTGGTCATCCATAGCAAGCAACTTAGATGAAGTGCAGCAGTGGATGGGTCACCAATTTGATGGGAAGCTGGGCAGGAGGGACTGGGGAGTTTTTGACACAGTGTGAGGAAGTTCAAGGTGTGTTTTGTTCTCTGTGGTAAATTCACATCGAAAACTTGAGTCAAGCAGGACTGTCCCAGGGTATCAGAAAGTAAATGATTCCCAGGCTCTTACGTTGAACTAGGCTTAAGCCTCTATTTGCTTGAGGTGCATGGAGGACTTCACCTTATTGTAAATTTTTGCATAGTTGGCTGTCATTACTGATGCAGAGAGCAGATGAAAAGGACTGAAAGCTTGCCCCGGCCAGCTGGTGGGCATAATTGCATGTTTACTCCGTTGTTCTGCTACATTAAGGGGTCAGGGTAATCTCCACTGTACACCTGTTCACATCGCTGTAATGTTGTTGTGGTCCTAAGCAAAGCCTCACCTGTTCGTGATGTATAACATCTTGATAGATTATTACAGCATTGGACTCTTGCAGTTTTGTGCGAGAAACGTATCAGACTTCTCTCTGTGCTGCTAGGTATGAACCAGGTTAAGTAAAGGTTATTTCGTGCAACAGAAACTGCTTCTTGTCACACAGCCAATTTTCAGAAGCCTTCAGTTACTCACACAAAGGACTTGCAAAAACCTGAACCCTTTGTTAAATGTCTACATGGAACTCAAGTTCCTGAAAATCCGGCCTCCACAGTTGCTGCTAAACACTTAAAAATTTGGACTTGAGCTTAGAAAATTTGTCCTTATAAGGGTCAGGATTTACGTACAGTCTGTAAATGTTTTCAGTGGGAAATGCTGGCAGAGCCATCCCTCCAGTATTAATTGTTAACCTGTTTTGCAGACCACCCATTCTGTCTGTGCAATAGAACAAGCCTGAATGGGGCATTCATTGCCGAGATTCGTCCTCACTGATTTCATTTAGTTGATTAAAAAAAAAAAAATCGTCTTCTGCATCTGTTTTCCTTGTGAAATCTTAGGCTAACTACAAAATCCTCTTGAAGCCTCTGCTGACCCTATTTCAGATTTCATTTTCAGGGGAGTGCTTTTTAATAAGAAACCTTAAGAAGTTCAAATATTAGCAGGCATGAGGGTTGTTTTCCTGCACTGTTTTACTGATTCAGCAAGATACTTATGCAGAGGCACCGTCAGGTTGAAGATAATGTCATGACTCCTAGCTTTAAGTTAGGCGTACACCTAAATACCTTAAATTCTTTATTCTGATCTAGGTAGAAATAATTAGCAGGGATGATCAAAACATCAAGCTTTGCCTGAATCCACTAAAAGACCTGAGGGTTCTCTGCTGTGTTGTTGTTTTGTTTTATTAAACCAAAATTAAAAATACCTCCTATAGCCAGAGAGCCTTAATCAGGCTGAGGAATAGCAGTTAGAATGCTAATAATAATGACGGTACTTTGAGGGAAAGAGGAGGGGGTAGAAAACAATCAAAAACAAAACGGAGAAAGGCCACCCACCAAAGACGAGTGTTGAAGTGATGTAAACAGCCTTGAGAGTATGCTCAGAGATCCTGGAGCTGCTCACATGCAAATAACACATCCCCGCTTGCGAGCAGTTACTGTCGAGAGAGAGGAGCCTTTCTTGGCTGTGGTTGTTGAGTTGCAGCCTACAATTAGGTAATGTTTTGTTTCAGGGGCCTGCTCTATGGGAGGTACTGCTTCTGCGAAGGCTGCCTTTACTCGTGGATTTAGCAGCGGTGTGGCCTCCAAGGAGAAAAATTATCTCATTAACTCTTGGCGAGGAGACGGTGTGCAGCCAGAACGCTCCACATGTGCACAGCATGCTCTCCATCACACCATACAATTTGTAATTGCTGATTACTTTTTGGCTGATGTTGAAAGTTTGCCTGTCAATCCCCACCTAGAGTGCAAAACAGTAAGTAATCATCCTCCCCCACCGCCAGCCTGGTTCAGGGTGAGCTCCACAGAAGAGGCAGGGAAGTCTTGCTGCGGGAGAGGCTCATAACCTTTGGTCATATGCAACCCTCCAAAACTATAAATTAAATTCCTGAAGGATCATACTGTAGCTAGGTTTTGTGTATAAGTGCACATGTGCTTAATGCATTTGAGAAGTGGTTTTTTTCCTCTTTTATTTTTTTTACCACCTATTTGAGTGGCTGGGGTTTTTTTAATGATAACCATGGAGCTTGGGAAACTGGGATTTCTCATACATAGGTACATCCAGTATAGGGTTGTTCTTGTTTGCAGTCAAGCAGTAACAATTACCCCAGCACATTTTGGAATATTTAGAAGAAAACAGTATTTGGATCAAAAGCCATTTTTATTGTAGCTTTTAGAAGTAAAGTATTAAGGAGTCTGAAATTATGTTCTTTTCATCAAGATGATTAAAAGTTTGAAAAGCTCACGTCAGTGAAAACAAATGATTATGCAGAAGACAGAGATATTGAGTGTAATAGATGTTCTACCCAGATTTGTCAGTTGGTCAGTCAAGATCTTGAGTCTTAGAAAAGAATTATCATTCACCAAGTGCTCAGCCTCTGACCCTGGTTCCTTCTCCAGCCTGTCCTGCACGCTCCCAGTTTTCCCCTCATATATGAACATAGGCTGTCTTTTCCTGCCTGCTCCCCCTGCCTCGCTTCCCAGATGCACATACGCTCCTGAAAGCAGAGATGATACTTTTAGAAAGTCTGCATAGTACATTGTGTTATCTGTTATTCCAAGTAGATAACTAATTATTCAATTTTTTTAAAGTGGATATTTCCAGACATATTGACATAACAATTAACTATAACTGGCAAATTCTCTGAAATCAAAGGACAATTTGAAACTTTCATGCAGGAGAAGGAAAGAGGGAGAATATGAACTTCATATTCCCTGCATTTCTTCAGGATTGTCCTCTCAACACTGGAACTCCATTTCCTGGAGGAACCAAAGAGTGGGAACCTGCTCATCTCTGATACGCTGGTGTCCTTGCCAAACCAGGTAACGATGTGTAAGACCATTTCTATACGTTTCCTAATGCAGCTGCCTCTGCGTTACAGCAGTATGGTTGTGGATGATAGGTTGTTGCCCTTCTCTAAAAGCAACGAGCCTTACACACACAGTCCTGCCAAAAGATGCTCTCACCTCTACATAATGGCAGCTAGTAAGAGTAAATACTGGCCAAATTGACAGCAATTCCTACCCTTTTTTTGGAGCACAAATTGCTACAAGGAATAGTTAGTTGATAATGCCACTGTGCCCTGTAAGATAGACCGGACTTATTTTGTGGGAAGATGGTATAGGGTTATTAAGAACTTGTGACTGATAATTCAAGAGGCGAGAATAAAGAAGCAGTTCAGCATGCGGACCAAAGTTCATTTTTTTTTATCAAAAAACACCCGTCTTTCTGGAGGTGTCTCTCCAGTCCCCAGCTCATACAGATTAGCTGTTGGGGAAACATTGCTTGTGACACTGTGCAAACCTGTGACCGTGTCTTGTGTGCGTGTGCCCACCCAGCTTTGACTGCAGAGTAGAGACAACCTAAAAATGCATAAATGTATGGTGCCCAGCATGGGCTTAAGACCTGAGATGTCTTTTTCCTTTCAATTTTAAATATTTCTGAATTGGCCTCTCTCTCTGATGCAATTGTTCTCAACACAGCAGCAGGACTGGGAGGGCTGGTGAGGGCTGTTGATGCTGCATGAAATGAATCCCCAAGTTGCTATCACAGTGGAGTACTTCCCTCCTCCAAGGCAAACTAACAAAGCTGGTGCTCAGCTGGGCAACTCTGCACGCACTGTGCTGCACATCTCTAAGTACACCGGGCAAAATCCTGCACAGTCTTAGTAAAGTGGAAGACAGCCTTGATTTTAATAGATAAGAACAGGACTTTATGGAACAGTTTTCCAAAGGCAAGTCTGGGAAACTAGACTGCCTAGTCACTAGGGTTGTGGTTGACTTGGCTCGTACTGATGATTCCTGGGGTTGCTGAGACATGCGAAACACCAGAGCTGTGAATGGAGGGAGCCTCAGTGATGCTGACAGATTGGCTCTACAGAGCATCTTGTGGCAAGATTTGTTTTTGCTGAAGGCTGGAATTCATGTGCATGCTGTATATGGCAGCATTTCTGTTTTGATTAGAATGAGTGTGTGGGAAGCTCTTTGTACTTGCAGGCTGCCTTATTAAGGTATGATGATTCATAACGATAGATGTGGGGATCATCTGAACTGTAAAGTTTTTCTCTGGGGAAATCTGAGATAACAAGGTAAATTAATGCTTTCTGTGCAGATTAATTGTACAAAATTATGCTTAATTAAAAGGAATGTTTTACTGTGGCTTAATCCAAAAGATCCAGAGACTTCAGGCTCCCACTGGACCTCTTGAGATATCAATAGGGCTGGAGAATATTGGCCGTGCAGGTGGGAGTTACAGTCGGGTATTACTGGAAGAGTTTGAACTTCAGACCCATTCAGAGGGGAAAGAAGGGCTACAGGAAACCTGGGGGGCCTGCAAAGTCAAATAAAATGTTTGTGTGGGCATTCAGAATGTACTGTTAGCACCCAAGGTTTTTTACCATTAAAAATAGTAGAAATTGTGCTCGCTCTTCAGTATTCAGAGTACTTGCAGGTTACAGACAGGTCCCCGTAGTCTATCTGTTAACTACAGAAAATGTATGGGAGCAACTTAATATGTACAGAGAACAAAGGGATTAATGTCAAGTGTTGCTGAACAAATTTGTTATCCAGAAACTCTCAACTGAGTGCAAGTCTGGAATGCATCCGTTCTCCCAGTATTGCGCTAGTGTAATTATTTGTTTAAGAGGTATTCACGTGTTTACTGCCTTTACTGAAGCTGGTGTTTGCTTTGCAGAGACCCACAGGTAGGTCTGGCCTCTTTGTGAGATCTCGGGAACAGTCATGCGTGAATGAGGTGCGCTTTTTATTCAGTGGGCCAACGGCTCAGATTTCTCGGAAGAGATTCAAAACATGACGTGCAGAACATTTCATGCGAAAGAAAAGATTATCAGATATAGTCTCGTCTCGTGGACAGTCATTTAATGTGACAAGTGTACCGTAACACACTCATCACATATGGATATCCTTAGAAATAAGCAGTTTATTTGATATAATATACCATATTCTCTCTTCCAATTTCTTTGCCCCTCTTTTTGCAACCATCGGCTATTTTGGTCATTGCTTAGCAGATGTATCACTGATGGCAGTATTGTGTTGGTTTTTTTCATGCCTAGGGTTTCTGGTTTTGGCCAGCTTTTATATCCTGCTGTTTGCCGTTCTTTGGGATTTGTATACAACTACTGACCAAGACTTGAGTATCTTCCAGTGGCGGTGCATTGAGCTTGGAGCCAAAAGGCAGGGTGCTAACTAGAAGCCTGGGGGATGCAACTCTCCAGTTTCTCTGCAACACAGATTCTGTTTCATGCCAGTTACTGTCTCGCTTCCCTTTCCTTTTGCCACCTCTGAGGATATAAATGTCACTCTCACTCAGCCTCTGATCAGGCCCGGTGATTTCTTTACAGTTAAAATTGAGCACAGGAAATATTCTGACAGTAATGCAGCAAGCTTGATCGTGAATAGCTGCAAAAATGATTACATCTACATTAGTAGCTCATTCTGCTGTTGAAACAGTGGAGCAAATCTGCTAGTCCTACTCAGTGAAGATCATTATGCATTTTTAGCTGAGAACCAAGCTGGTCACTGCCTCCTGTTGGTAAATGCATATGCCAAGACCAGCAATGTAGACTTGGACACAGGAGAAAAGTAAAATGAAGCAATTCAGACTGTTTGTTTTTTTTTTTCTGGATGTGTCTCATTCCATGTGTCTCTTATTAGGATTCATGGTGAGTAAAAAATTGTCAATTAGATAGAAAACCATCTGAATCTGATCTGCCCCGAATGAACACTGAGGTGGAGATACTGGTGTATCTGGTGGAGATACTGCAGCTGGTAGTAAATAACATTGTTTTTGCTGGCAACTTCCATACTGAACTGTAGGAGGAAAACTGACTCTGCTCCACTGTTTGATTTGTCTGTCTTTCCCGCTCTTTAATACAATGATAGCAGTCATGTTTGTTCTGCGTGACTTCTGTACGTTGTTAGGACTTGATTTTCTGTCATTGTTCTGGCACACTGCTGCTCCTGCAATGAATTCTGCTATTGTTACCTCCTTTTTTTTGTTTCCTGGGGTTATTATTTTTGCAACTTCTGGGTGCGTGCATTTATGACGTTTCCTGAATGCATTTCAGGGAGTGTGTTCCAGTGCAAGTCAATGGGATGACACAGTAGTTTGTCATTTCATACCACGATTTTGGCAGAGCTATCTGAGCATGAAACTCTAATAGACTGGGCATTAAAGAGCAATGTTGAAGTTTCCACATGTGCTATGAACTGATGTTTGTGCGAGCTGTGAGAATCCTACTTCTCAAGCTGTGCTGAGCTGGGGCTGGTATGCTTCGCTGTCATTTCTTTTAACCACCAGTGAGACAACATGAACACGTGGATATAAAACTGGTTTGGGAGACTGAAAGTTTATTCCTGCCTCTGCCACTGAGTTGAGGCTGCTCAATTAACTTCATTAGAACTTTGTTTCTTTTTCCAGTGTGTGCCTGATTTGACTGACTCTTTATATGCCGTTTGGGAAGCAGATGTGTTTTCCTATACGCTTATGCAAGGTCTAACTGTGATTGGTTTTCAGGATGCTATTGTCATTCAAATGATGAATATATTACAGTTTCAAAGTATTTAATAGCAATATTTAAAAAGTCTTCATTACATCATTTTTTCTAGGATAAACCTATACCTAATATGTGCAGCAAATGGAGACTATGAGGACGGTCTGCATCAGTACTGCATCGGTATCATGGTTTGCATGCAGAGAAATAGAGTGTTGCTAATTAAATCATTCTGTGGTTTGTATGGGGATCCAGAACTAAATATTTACCTGTTTGTTACAATACTTACAAATATAAAACCAGTAGCTGCCATTGTAATGGGCACAGCGTTAGATCCTGTGTGTTTACGTAGCATCAGTGCTGGTAGACCCTGTCGGCACTCCGCAACCTAAGGGGCTCATACGCAGTAACCCGGAGAGTTCCCTGAGGTGAGGCTTCCAAAGGTGACACTAGAATTTGTTGCAGATCACTGGTTCTGGTGTGACGTTTGGCCTGTCTGACTTGAGGAGTGTTGCTCAACTCCCAGATGTTCACATGCAGGTTTGCAGGTACTGCTAACAGTTATCTTCTACACCAGTGGTACCCCTGGAGTGCCTTCCTTCAAGGCTCAGGGATGAAGGGTGTAGACAAAGCATAGCTCTTTGTCTAACAGTGCTAACCCCTGCTAACCTGGATTTCTGGGAGGAAGATTTTACTTGTATTCCGCAGGTGTCCAGGGTTTTAACCCTCTTCCATTTTCATGCTACAGAAGGAGTCCTGTAGGTGTATTTTTAAAAAGAACCATGTCTGAAGTCTGTTGGATATTTTTTTGGTAATCTGAGAACATTACAGGGTACTTCCAAAAAGCAAGCACCTTTTTAAAGTAGTTTGGGCGTGAGAAGATGCTGCCACTGAGCTGAGTAAATGTATGAGGTGGAGAGGTTTTGTTGTGTACTCCAGGCATTGTACAGTCAAGAGGACTGATAGCTGGTGTGTTATATCAGTGGCAGGTCTGTGATGAGTTCATATAGTCAAAGAACAGAAGCTGGGAAACTGTATACAATGACTGACAGGCTTTTTAGTTGCCTTTTGTCTGTTTCTAAAACATCCTTAATTAAATTAACATCTTCTGAATGAGCGACTGCAGTGCCGTGCTGACAGAGCAGCATTCAGCGAGCAGCTGTGCGTCCCGTTGGCAAGTGGCAGCGGTGTCAAATGATGTTGGGATGGGAGAGGGCTGGTGCTGACCGCCTGATTTCCCAAACATGAAAACAACTAATTTATTCAGCTTTTGCTTTAATCGGACATTAGGGTGGAAACATGATATCAGGACATTTCCTTTGCGGTTGTGCCAGTACTTTCTCGTGGAAAAATACACCCGCTCTGATTGTAAAAAGGAGGCATTGTAAAGCAGAATTTCAGTTAAAGCAAAACTGAGTTTAATTTGGCTGAGAGACAGGAGCAGTGGTTTTAATCAAATGGAGAGCTTTCCTGTGAGAGATTGAGTTACTCCACACTGAAAAACATCTTAATTTATTTTTTTATTTTTGACATGGATGGTGAAAAAGTGGAGCTGTAGCCAGCTGTGCCACTGCTCTGTCAGATCCATGGATTTAATTCACTTTAAGAATTGTCTCTTGCTCCTTTAAAACACACTTGGGTTTTGTTTGGTTGTTTTCTTTTGAAAAGGGAATTATCAAAGGTGACAGCTTTTCATAATTTATGAAATGGTTTCTGTGTAGGGTTTAACTTCCCTCTGAAATGTTTTTTGGGAAAAAGCCTTCATCAATTACAGCAGAACAACAAAAACTGCATCTGTCTTTAAACTGAAAGAGGTAAAGTGGACACCCAAGTCCATGAACTCAGGGAAGAGCTCTCTCAAAACTGAAAAAAGATACCCAGTTTATATTTTGCCAGAAACCTGCAGTCAGAAGAGTGCCAAGCGTGCACACTGCAGAGGGGGGAAATGCTGTAACCTCCTCCGTGATGTTGGATTAGCAACCCGATGCCCTGCCATTGCATTGCCCTTGTCTGCTGGAGGTGTGGAGTAACTGTCGAGCAGAAAAATGGAAATTAATAGGTGATAAATTTATTTTGACACGGATGAGCTGTGCGATTCAGAGGGGGAAAATTGCAGGCATAATGCATTCAGGAAATACAGCGAAGCAGTCAAAACTCCGAAGTTTGTGAAGCATATTTAGATGTCAGCGCCTCTGACAAGTCTCAATAGCACATACCGTTGCTGAAAATGAAAATGGGCAAGTTCTTCCTTAGCTGTCTGGAGGTTTGCTGGACACATTGGGGGCAGGATTCAGAGTTAACTAGACTTAATTAGTCTGTTCTAGCTTGGTAGTGCAGCCAGCAGTAGCTGTACTGACAGTGACACTCCGCAGATTGACACAAACCCTACAGATACAGTCCAACCAAGATAAACTCACATCGTCTTTTCATGCACGTGTAGGTTTGTGTCCTCAGGTATGAATTTTCTGCTCTGGGTTTAACAGATTATTTCTGTGAATGGCTTCTCTTTCATTACGAACTTAATTGAGTAACCAAGACGTTTTGAGGAGTACGTAAATTTCTGAATTATAAGCAATTTCCAGAAGGAGATTCCATCTTTTTGCCAAATAAAATGTACAGTAGTTACATTTCAGCAAAATGCTATTGCATTTTATCTGGGCACAAATTAATTCCAGGCTAGCCACTATGAAAACTTATGGGGTTTTTTTGAGAAAAGATGAACTATTCAAAGTGGCCCAGAGTTTCACTGGCAAAGTGGTAACGAAAATAAATGCCCATGATGTTGTTACTAAAGAAATACCCATTTTTAAGGGGAAAAGGTGATTCTTAGGGAAGGCATTCTGAGAGAGAAAATTATTAAAATGGATTTGTTTCAGTTTTGGGGCGGGGGGGTAATGGGGTGGTGTTCTTTCTCTCCCTCTCTCTCTTCCCCCTGCCTTCTCCTCAGTTCCTGGCACTTAACTTTTCATGGAGGAGGTTGGTGTGACAGCTGTTGTTCAACTAAAGCTCTGCTCACAGCAGCCCCTGTAAGAAATACTGATTTGTGTTTTTTTTCTAGTGTTGTGAGTCAAAGTATCTCAGATTTACAGAGGATCACTTCTTTTCAGTATCAGAGGAGGGTGAGAACAGAGTAGCTGAAGTAAAATCCTGCTCGAGTTCTGATGTCTGACATAATTTAGCACGTAAGATGTTGATTGTCATGTTTTCCTAGGTATTACATAGCAAACTTGAGGTGCTTAAGAGAGCTCCCAGTAGGCCATGCGTGAGGAGAGTATTTATCCTGCATATTAGCCTTGGGAGGACCTGAAACGAAAGTCTTGCACTCAGGAGACAAACAGTTTTATAATGCTGAATGAAGAGAGCAATGCCTTAAGTGCTGTCAGCCGGCTACGCTGAATTCATCTGAGGGACAGGTTTCTTTTGGATGATTGCACTGTACGAGTGTCAGGAGCGTATTGCAAGGGTTAAGTCAATTTTTTATAGAACAGTTTCTCTGGAAAAAAATCTGTTCAGATGAAAAATATCCTAAAGGAGATTAAAAACACCATTTCGGGCTTTTGTCTGTTTAAGCAAATGACATAATAGGTGAGATTCCCCTGAATAGAAATCTCCCTGTTCATACAGCATCTAGTTTAAGGTCTGTCATGGATCACTATGGCACAGTATAAAAGTTTATTAATTATTATAGCATCACCTGTTTGGGCACTGTTGACTTTTTAAAAGCACTGTTTCTATTACAGTGGCACAGGATTTTCTCCATCAATTCTTTCGATGTTTTCTAGTCTGAGAGCCTGATGCTTCCTCTCCTGCCGCTTTGTGGCACCACTTTTGCATTGACACGAAGGTAGCGTGAAACACACCCTGACCCAAAACCTGGCGTTTGGCATTAAGAGCGTGCTGATGCTAACAGCAGGACAGTGATGAGTTGTGTGGTGGGAAGAGCAGCCTGGAGGCATTGCTGAAAGGGTAATCCGGGGCTGCCGTCAGGCTTTGGCACAGTGTCAAAATACCGCAGAACTGTCACGCTGGAAGCCTCATTGCCTGGCTACTCGCTGCACAGTCTGTAACCTTCTGTTATTTTATGCAGTAGGATTGCTGATACAGTTTACATCATTTTTTAATATAAAATACCACTGTGTAACTGTTCAATGTTAGGGGAAATTTGGGACGTGTGGAGTGTGCCCAGCAAAGAGCCAGAATACTGGTGGTGGTGGTGGTTTACCTGCATTACCTGGATGTTGTTATTTGCCCTTTGTTTCTTGATCATTTGTTCTTCTCTCTGTAGCAGCCCCTGCCTCTAATTCCCCCAGGCTGTGGGAAATAGATTGATCACGGACTGAAAGGGGAGCACGGGCTGTGACTGAATGGCTTGGCGGTGGGCTTCGGGTGTGCCAAAGCCCTCTGACGTTTAAATTTGCCATAGAAGCAGTTGCAGGGGGATGTGCTGTCTGTGCTATGAGCAACGCAGGCAGATGACTGTGAGCTGATGTTTGGGAATGGATTGGGTAATAAAACGGTGTGACCACGCTGCAACACAGTGCAGACAGACCTTATCTTGTTGCAATTTCAACAGCAGTCTAGCAACAGGGAGCTCGGCTCCGGTGGTGAGCCCTGTCTGAGCGTCGCGCTGGGCTTATTAGTGTCAGCAGTGGGAAGGCGCTACTGTATGCAGTTACCGTGCTGCATGGCGCTCTGCAGCTGTCCGAAGCAGGAGGAGATCACTGTGTGTGAGAAGAATCCTGAGACCATCCTCAACAGTGGCAAAGCGACCGAGAAATTGGATTAACCAGGAAAGATCAAAAGAGCTGCAGGGCTTAAGTTTGGCCGGGTGATTCAGACACGACCTGAACCGTACAAAGATGTTTTGGTTGGTCTCCCAAGAGGAGGAGTTTCAAATTAGCTGGAGCAAAAATTCTGGCAGAAGATCGGGACGAGTACTGCAGTGTGAGCTCTCCTGCGTCTGTTTACGTGGGGTATCACCTGGAGGTGCCTGGCTCGGCTCCGAGCCTCTTTGTGCCAGGCACAGCGTGCGCATACGCAGGGCTACGGTTAGCATGCCTGCTGTGAGGAGGGGGTCACCTGGGGCTTTCAAAGCACTCTAGGCAAGGCAACCGGGCAGATCCTGTTTTGGAGGAGTCCTGCAGGAGAGGGGGGATAGGTGGGATGAGCTATTAGGCTGTACAAACTTTGCTTTCTGTGATTTTGGCTTAGAGTGGGGTGGGTGTGTATACGCACTCCACGTGCTATTTTTAACTAGCTCACGTTATGTTTCTTTGAAGCCTTTTAAACTGTCAGGAGACTGAAGGCTTTTGTTATAACAAGCAGAGCTTGACAAACTGCTGAGGATTTGCACCTGGGAAACAGGGAAAAACTGGCACTAGGGGAGGTTGTTCCTTTTTAGGTAGCGCCCGCTCCCCTGGCAAGCCCCAGGGAGGGGGTCGGGAGGTCCTGCCTTCCCACCGCTGACCGGCCTTGGCAGCACTTCTCAAGCAACCCTTGTTACGCGTTTTACCTGAATGCATAAATATGCATACATATTTTTAACAGATATATGTGGTATATCTATTAAAAATATCTATATATGTGTGTTGTTCCACCTATATAAATACAGGTGCGGTACTGGAATTGGCTGCCTGCTAGAAGCACGTTAAGCTTGTCATCTGTTGCGCTTCACTGTAGCTTGTTCAGAGGGGGGCAAAAGTTGATTTTTTTGTTTCCAATGTCTGGGAGAACAAATAGAGAGTCTAGAAATGTAGATAAACCACTGCAATTATTGTAAGCTTTATTGACTGGAGGAAAAAATACTTACTTTTTCTCTTGGGATTTTGCTCTTTTTTGTTGAATAAAGTCCTTCCCTTTTGCCCTCTGAAATTAACCAGAAGTTGTTGATAACTTTTAGTTTGTTGTTTTCACATCCATCAATTATAAGCATTCAGCTGTGGAGAGGTCTGCAACCATCACCTATTTTTTCATTAAGTTTCATGTGGAAGAAGCATAGTAAATTTTGTGATTCTAACATACGTGAGAATTAAGTGTTATTTCTGAGTAAGTGAATGATGATGAATTCATGAGCTGGAAAATCAGCTGATGAAAGAACAGCATAGCACCATTTGAACTAAAACCTTGATTATAACTTTGCTATCAGCTGAATTTATGTAAAGGTACTTTCCCAGCATAGCCGTAACACTAAACTTAGTTCTGCCACCTCTGAAGCCAGTAGCTGAGCTTGGGGAGGGAAGTGACGCAGGTGGGCAGTGCCGGTGGGTGAAGCTCTGACCTGCATGTACCTCACCGTATCTTATTTTCAACACCTCTCTAGGACACAGTTTGAAGCTGGACTCGTCAAGTAGAGGGAAAAGAGCATCAACGTGCAGGGGAAATTTTTTAACTTTCAAAATCCGCTGTTACCAGTTGCTGGATTCATTGTGTGTCGGTAAATTAGGCTTTGACTCGAAAGAAGCCTTTGACTCGGGGTGCATTTGGTAGTATCAGGGGGAGTGTGACAAGATGCAAATGAGAGCCACGAGGGGCTGCTCTGGAGTTTGCCGTGTCTTGTGGCCTTACAAGCGTTGCTGAGGGCAGCAGCAACAGAGTGGGTTCGGATGAGGAGGACAGACGGTTGCAGACTTGTTCTGCCAGGGAGAAAACATGGCAAGAGGCAATTTCTTCTTCATAAGGGCATGTTGCCACTGCCTATTCTCTTGGCTCAGACATTAAAAAGCTGATTTCACCCTTAGGAGATGGCCAGAAGGCTGAAAACGTAAGAGGACGGGAAAAAAGGAATGGGGTCGGGAGCTGGGAGTGAAAGGTTGATTGCCTGGGAGTGCTTTCGCCAGGCACGGACCATGGGCAAGCAGAAATAAATTGTGTGTATGAATAGAAAACAGATGGGGTCTGACCTTGCTTACTGAGGAGTTTAATGAGGATTCAGACAATGAAATCAGGGGAAGGAGATATTTGCCCTAATTTTAATCTTTGTTTATCTTTACATAGTCTTAGAAAAAATGTTCTGTATTTTAAACCAGGGAACCAAGTACAGGGGAGAGAGAACAGCTCTCAGTTTCTGAATGCTATTTTAACAAGAGGTCCCCAAGCCGATATGGGTCTGTATCAGAATTTGCTATGGACTTCATGCTTTTATTCGAATTACTAGCAAAGTCACAAACTCAATTTACCTGTCATCTCCTGAGATGAAGGGAACGGTATTATTGTTGGAATGGCTGATGTTGGTGCCCCTTGGTTCTTTTAAGTTACTAATGTTATTATTTTCGGTATAGAAAGTGTCATTATCACATGGATGGGCAACAGTACTTCACTTGGGTTTGGGTTCGCTGGTTTTGCTTGTTGAAATATTGGCAAGAGGTATAAATTTTTCTTTCCTTTTTTTTTTAGTATGCAGAAGGTTCAAGTTGCAACACTTAGGACTTGGACATTTCCAAGATGCGATGGAGTCTTAGGGCAGGAACTAAAATGTGGTTCCCTGCCAGGTCTGAGCTGCTGCCCGGGGAAAACAATTGACAGAGGAAAGATTACAAAGAGAAGAATTTATTTCTTTTTTTCTTTTGACAGCTGGCTAATCTTTCTGAATGTGGAAGGTCATAGTCACAAGGCATAGACAGAGTAATAATAGCAATGTGTGTCTGACAGAATGCCTCGCTGCTTTATGGCTATTAGGAAAATACCACAGGAATTAATTTTTTAAAAATAGCTCAGCGTTGCAGGCACAAGGGGTGTGACTGTGGCCGCAGGAAAAAGTTTTGGCTTCTTAGTTCCTAAAGTAAAAAAAATCCTGTTTGCTTAATGTTTGTCTTGGGGAGTAAATTGGCCTCTCCTGCCAGAGAAAACAGTCTTCGGGTTCAGCAGGTCCTGAGGCAAAGAAACTTTATTATTGTTTGGGTAGGATCTGGCAAACACTGCCAGGTGCAGTGCTTTATACCTACCCTGAATCTTCCTGGTAGAGGGGGGCCTAAACTTAAAAGTATGCAGCTGAGGATAAAGGCTTTGATAGCCTGCTTTTCGTCAAAAGCTCGAGACCACAGAGCAACACAGAGCTGGAAGATGGAGAGAAAAAAGTTGGGGTCCTGGAACAAACTGGAGGGTAAGAGAAAAAGTGCAGTTGGGAAACTTTGAGAACTATGTGAGGAGGAGGAGGAGAAAGAGGAGGAAAAGGCGGGGGGGGGGGGAGGAAGCAACCTGCGCGGAGGGTGGGGAGTTGTACCCCCTTCATGCAGAGGATGGAGAGCTGTACCCCCACATGGTGCGCTGCGGTGGCTGCATCCAACTCTAAAGTGTGCATGCACACTTACTGTGGGCAAGATAAAGAAATAGTCCAGTTCTGAATTCACAGTCGTAGCTACTTGCTGCTTAATCCAACTCTTAGTTATGCTTAGAAGCAATGCCAGTGCCCACTCTCCTGCTGTCGGTCAAGGGTACCTGACAGGATCAGGGCTGCCAGGGCGCTGTGGGGCGGGTGGTGCAGGCTTCATAGGCTATATAAATTCAGGTGGTTGTTTTTCATGGACTGCCCAACCATGAAGGCTCAGAGGCAGATGGGATTTCTTCCAGTTTGATTTGTAGAGATTTGGTTTGAATCTGTTGACACCAGGGGCTCGATCCAGCCCTAACTGAAGCCAGGGGCAGCGGCAGCAGGATTGGGTCCTGCCCGGAGTTAGAAACCCCACTCCAGCAAGGCGTGCGGGTGTTGGGACGTCCCCGTGGCTGCCTGCTGTCATGCTCTGCAGAGGCACCCGAGTGAGCCAGCACGAGCACATGGGGCAGCATAGCTGTGTTAAGGCGGTCTGTGCCCATGCTGGTTCATGCCAGCTCCCACTGGGGGCAAACGGCACATCTAGGGCCCGTCCAGAGGGGTGTTGGCTTGGCACCGCGTCCCCAGGTGCAGGAGCATAGTCAGCTGCAGGGCCACAGCTGGGTGGCGGGCATTGCCTTTACAGCCCGCTCAGGGATTAGAGCCCTCAGCTGGGACTAACTGGGGGCAGTGCAACCTCTCCACCAGCCCAGAGGGTTGTAATGACTGGAGCTGAAGGAGGCTGCTTGAGGGTTTGCATTTTGCAGGTAAGAGTACCAGTATTTCAGGTATAGTGCTTATGAAATTGCTGTTGAAGGGCTTTTGACAGATTGGTGTCACTGTGGGCTGCACCGGGAGCTCTGCAGTGGAACTGTAATGTGCTGACATGTGAGGCTGTGAGAGCTCTCCCTTTGTCTTGCCCTGGTGCTGCCCTGGTTTAGTGTTGGTACAAATGCACTTCGCAAAAACTTTGAATGTTGCTAGCTGTTGTTTAATTAAAGAATCTACTTTGGAGCCTTGTAGAGCAGTCTGCGTAGGAGATAGGAATGACATGTTGTACCTCGGCAGGAAGAAAAAAAGCTGTAGCACGAAGAGTATGGTGGAGAAGGGAGGGATGTTGCATTGCAGTTCTTTGATGTAGGCAAAAGAGTTTGTTCCTTTTCAGGTACAGGAGAAATAGGATTTTAAACAACAGTTCTTGCTCGGAGTAAGAACTCCATCTACTACATCCATTTTGAAATGCTGCGTCTATGTTTGTTACTAGAGCACATGCGGCTCTTCTGCAGTGAGTTTGCCAACTGCTTGGCAAGGGACAGGGGAAATGCCTGTTAAAAATTAACCAGCAACGGAGATAAATGACATGTGAACAGCTCAGGGAGCATGGTGATTTCATCAGTGTCTGATCTACTTGCTTGTCTCATGGCTGCCCAAGTTCCTTTGTAATGTGTTTTTGGTTTTCTCGGCTTTCTGTACAGCAGCCTCCTAGATGCCCTGTTCAGCAATTCCTTCAGGACAGAAAGTCAGATGGATTTCTCTGAGCAGCTAAGAGGACTCATTTTAATCAGAAGCAATGTGTTTTGTATGGTATTAACAAAGGACCTGACCTTGTGCCACAGAAGCCAACAGCAGCTGCATCCGGAGTGTCTTCAGCGTGCCTTGCCTGACTGTGGCAGCGGCAAAAGGCCCAAGTCAGAGGTCCAGGCTTCTGGAAGTTACAGACAAATTAAACTTGTTTGCAAGCTTCCCCCATTCGGTAATGCTGGATAATGGAGGCTTTTAATTGCACTGCTGCTTTTAACTACCTGCTGTGGCAGGTTAGCCTAGTTGCCCTCTCTCTGTGTGTCAAGAGGACAGTGTGTAGCAGGAGCATTTGTGAATAGGTTCGAGTAAATGGCGTTTCCCTACCTCTGGGTGCACGATATAAGCATTTGCCCGCTTTTCTTATCTGCCACACGGGTGAGTTTACGCACCTTACTTACAGCAGTAGAAACAGGGGTGTGGAGAGGTGTCCAGAGAAAATTCCTACTGCTCTCTTGAACGTGTTCAGGGAGCTCCCGGGCAGCCTCAACCCTCGGCTGAAGGGCCGGTGGATGAAGCCTGAGACCCCTGGAGCCGCCTGTGCCTGTTCTGCTGCAGCTCTGTACAGTTCCCTTATGGGTGTAAAATGTTTGTCTTCCTGAAAGCGCGGTCATCAAAGGATAGAGCTCATTTGCGCAGTCCATACACACCTCCTAAGTGAGTTGTTGCCCTGTCACTGGGACGTGAAGCATGGGTTGTTCATGTTGAGTGTCAGGACGCAGCCATCTTTACAAGGATGTTTTTAATAGCCAGGTTTGAAAATCCCCTTCATGTATTATTTTGCATGCTGCAAGATTACCCTGCAGTCACTGTTGGCAGCCTCGCGTGGTTTGGGGAAGCTGTGTTCCTGGGCTGTCCCAGGCAGGCTGGCCATTGGAAAACTCACCAGTTGAAGTGTATGGCAGAGCATTTCAGAGTCCAGTTGTTTTTCAGTCCCCAACTGGTGAGTTCAGTTGCAGAACTGCTTGCATTCTCCATTTGTGCCTCCTGTGGCTCTACCTGCAGTTGCCTATTGAAGGGTCGTAGTTCGGATCTGCTTGCCGCACGCTCGGGATATTGCCCTATTTGGGGTTTTTGTGCAGTTTGCTACCTGCGCGCTAGGACCTAGTTGGAGTACGCAGGGAATTTCAGTTGGAGCAGCTAGCCCAGACACTGGTACTGAGTGGGGCTCCTCTGTTGAGGGTCCCTCATTAGGAAGGAAGCAGACTTGAATGTCAGGGAAGGAAAATCTCTTCCTTGCTTTCATCATCAACCCAGCCAGCCACGGAGGGTTAGTCATCGGTTGTGTGTTTGCTGCGACGCCAAGCACACTCTGTGGACTCAGTGGTGTCCTGGGAGGGGATGGCTGAATAGAAGATGAGGAACAGTGTTACGAAGAGCCTGAGCGAGAGGCATGTGGACTGGAGCTCTGTGGCCGAGCCATATTTGAACCCTTACAATTTTTGTCTAGCTCTCTAACTGCCTATGTAAGCTCATCAAAGGCCGTATGGTAATGAAGGCATCCCTTCATGTACCATATACTTTCTCTGCCTCCTTTTCATATTAATGAAATATTTTTTTTTCAAGCTTAAGTCACATACCTTTATTTGGCAAACAAGTTATTCCAATAAAAGCTGGCAGAGTAGCTCACGGTGAGTTTCCCACTGAACATGTGAGCGTGCCAGGGCTGCTTGCTAGTACACAGCAGAGCTGCCAGAATGCCGAGGTCTCCTAACGCCCCACAAAACTGCCTGATGTACCTTATGGGTAGTTAAACATCACTCGATTTTAGCAGTCAGCATTCGATAATGGAGTTCAGCCAATTAAAATATCTTTTTATAAGCAGGATAGAACCATTGGCATATGGCAGGAGGGTGACTGAGTTGCTTACAGTTTAATGCACCTCTAACTACGCGATAAGGGTGCCCGGTTTCTATGTAAATTGGCGTACACTATAGAGTTGTGGGGTTTCATATTAGTGAGCAGTTTCAGTGTCTTCGAGCCCTGTTTATACACTCCAAGGCACAATGACTAAAGGGATCCCCTAGACTATTAACAAGAATCATGCATATTTGATATTTAAGAGAGAAAACTAAACGCCCCATCTGGGCATGAAAACTTTGAAGAGCCCCATGGGATCACAACTTCTCCTGTCCTCCAGCTGGTCCAAGAAACTGAGGTAAGATGACATTTCCTGAGCTAACTCAGAACTTCAGAGGGATGGAAGTCCAAGCATCTCTCTTGGACACCTCTGAATCCAACTAATCACATTTCTTGCCTTAGACAGTCTTCCAGTTATTTTCCTTGGGTTGGACGTGAAGGTGGTCTTTGCTGGCAACTCTGGTGTTATCATTAGCAGCTGAGGTGGCACACATCACGTGAGCTCTCACATGAGGAGCTCTTGCTCTTGTGCTAGACATGAACCCAGGGATGTGGGAGTGCCTTTCGCTGTGCCACTCTCAGTATTTATATCTAGATGGAAAGATATTGAAAAAGGGGAGAAAGTTTACTTGCACTTGGCATCCCTGAATACTGGTGTTAAGATCCAATGAGTAAGTTACAACATTCGCTGGAGCCAAATAATAGGCAAGAGACTTGTTCTTTTAAGTCAGCCAGTTGTTTTTTTTTCTTAATTTAAAATTTGGATGTTGCCTTTGATCTGTTACCAATCACATCTCAGGGTATGCTCTTGGCTGCTTATCATTTTTCTCTGAGCACTCGTGCTACACGTGTATTATTGTGCTCATCTGGGAATAAAATCATGTAAAAACATATTTTAAATTGGCAGTGGTTCCTTTTTTTTTTTTTTGGCAGAACCACTGTGGAGCAGCTGTGTGACAACCTGAGACGCAGGATCTGAGGAAAGTGTGTTTTAGGAGTGGACTGTGTAGCTTTTCCCACAGGAGTGTCCGTGGGGCTTCCCGTTGTACTTCCTCTGTGGATGGGGAACGTGCCGTAAGGGGGAAGACTGACAAGGAGCCATTCGAGTGCTGCAGCAGGAGAGGGACCAAGGGTGACTCTTCCTTCTTCCATGTCAGACTGCTGCGTGGGCCAAGAGCACCTTAGAGGTACAGCCAAGAAACGCAGCTGTCTGCCCCCCTGTTGATCCTGCTAGCTTGCAGGACCCGAGGGTTGTAGCCACGGTCAGTGTTTTTTCCAGGGGTACAAGAAGATGTGATTGCGCCTGAGGACACCGGTCACAACCCTTGCTAGGGACCGGACGCTGGTGCGGAGGTGGTGGATCCAAGCGTCCTTGAGATTTTAGTCATAGGGATTTTTGCGAGACTGTCCCACAGCTGCATCTCAGCATCTGCAGTGTCTGTGTAGAAAGAGGCAGCATGAGAGTGGGGCAGCAACTTCTTCCCCCTCCTCTGTGCCCACCCCTCTTGCTTTGATGCCACCTGCCCTAGCTCTGGCCTTTTGTGACTCGCTTTTTGTTTGCTGGCTTTGTTGTATACGTAGGTCTGAAAAGTACTTCTTGCAAAGCAGCCGCACTAAGAGCAGGCTGTTGTGCAACCTGAGAGGCAAACTGTGTGTGTGTGTTTGTGTCAGGGGCTTGGCAGAGCATTTCTGAAGGAAAGGGTGTGTTTTACTATTCACGTCACACTGCTGTGTCCTCAGAAAGCACTCCCTTCACCTGCTTACAGCACACAGGGCTCACCTCCTATGGCTTAAACCAGGACTTGAGAGATGGGGCTGCGGCTGGGTGGGTTCGGGGCCGTTTCTGCGGGTGCCGTTCTGGGGAGTCGGGACCTGCAGCGACATTGAGCCCTGTGGGCTCCAGCTCTCCCGGCAGACGCTGGCACGGTGTCAGCCCTCACCAGCCAGCTCTGCTCCAAGCAGCCCCTGGGGTGGGTGGCAGTCAGCTCACCCCGCAGTCAGCTGTCCACAGACAGAGCGCACATCGGCGCCCCGTTGGGGAGAAGGGGATTTCATAGCACGGATACGTGGATATAGATTTAATAGTATGGATACATTATTATGTGGTATCCAACCTCAGGGCCAGAGGACGGTCCCAGGAATGTTTGATTGACTGATAAAGCGGTGGCCTCTCTGGAGCTCATGGAGACGTAATTTCTGTTAAGTTGCTATTATTACACACTGAGCCATTTTGAAAGAATAATCATTCTTAAACCAAGTGGAACATTACGCGACTATGCCACCAGACCTGAGAGGTTTTGAGTTGTCTATGGAAGCTTAACATTGCCAGCTTCCTTGCAGAGGAGAAAGAGGGGCACTCGCTAAGATACACACCCAGTCATTTTGTTGTTTCAAAGCCAATTTTCTTTGAAAGGCTTTTTTTGTTGTTTGCAGTAAGAACCCACAGGAACTGAAATGGAGTATAGGCATGCCACAGTACTCCTGCTTCATACGTAGGGGAATTCTGTCTTGGACCATCCTGACAGGGGGAAAAATTCAGTGAGTCCATTTCTTTGAGTTTTTGACCTAAAGCAGGGGCGGGGGAAAAAGGCGAGGGAAGAGGTGATGTGGTCCCCACTTTCTGCTGGGGCACCAGTGGTATCAGAGCAATGATGGTGTCTCCCTGAAGTGGTAATTCCAAACTTTAGCCCCGCTATTGCATGCAAATGCAGTAAAGTCATCCTCTGAGTACACACCATACCTTGTCTTTCCAGGTGTTTGCCAAACTCGAATATCAAAAGAATTCTGGATGAGAGTCTGAAATGAGAACAGGGGCTGTTGAAATGCATGATGAGGAAAAACCTGGGTGAAGAGTGTGAAAGAGAGCTATTCCTGGCCTGAACAGAAGGTAAAAAGTCATAAAGTAGGAGGTTAACAAAAATTACTGGAAAAATGCTGTAGTATCCTGTGGTCAGAGGAAGGCAGGGTTTGGCTGTACCACAGAGAGGAGCATCCTTATTCCGTGTGCTAGATACATGCTTGGCTTCCTTGCTCAAATGCTTAATACTGGCCTCAGCCTGTTGGGCACAATACACACGTGTGAGCACATGCACGCACACAGTATATGCAATTATCCATGATGTTTGCTGGTACATAGAGTACAGAGATGCTGGAGAGATGGCCCTTTTGCTCTAGGGATGTGGTGTCTGTGATACCTGTAGGAGTGGTTTGATGGCAATGAAGCCTTGTTCCTGGGTCTTGGGGAGTCCTTTAATAGCTGGATTACAGGAAAACAGTGAAGTGGCAAAAATCTGCCCATGTACTACAGAATGAGGGTAAATATTACCAAGAGTAATGAAAGAAGTGGTTGATTCTTAACAGCTATTGGGAAGCGACCTGAGGGAAAACAATGATGGAGTCCCTGATCTATAGAGCAGGGAATTATTTCTGTCTTTGTACAGAAAATGCAGATCCACTTTCACAGAATCACAGAATGGTTTGGGTTGGAAGGGACCTTAAAGATCATCGAGTTCCAACCCCCCTGCCATGGGCAGGGACACCTCCCACCAGACCAGGTTGCTCAAAGCCCCATCCAGCCTGGCCTTGAACACTTCCAGGGATGGAGCATCCACAACTTCCCTGGGCGACCTGTTCCAGTGCCTCACCACCCTCATAGTAAAGAATTTCTTCCTAATATCTAATCTAAATCTACCCTCTTCCAGTTTGAAGCCACTGCCCCTCATCTTATCACTACATGCCCTTCTAAAAAGTTTCTCTGCATCTTTCCTGTAGGACCCCCTTTAAGTGCTGGAAGGCCGCTATAAGGTCTCCCCGGAGCCTTCTCTTCTCCAGGCTGAACAGCCCCAACTCTCTCAGCCTGTCCTCATAGGAGAGGTGCTTCATCCCTCTCATCATCATTGTGGCCCTCCTCTGGACCCACTCCAACAGGCTTTCCTGTGTTGGGGACTCCACAGCTGGATGCAGTACTCCAGGTGGGGTCTCACCAGAGCGGAGTAGAGGGTCAGAATCCCCTCCCTTGACCTGATGGCCACACTTCTTTTGATGCAGCCCAGATGCAGTTGGCTTTCTGGGCTGCCAGCGCACATTGCCAGCTCATGTTGAGCTTCTTGTCAACCAACACCCCAAAATCCTCCTCCTCAGGGCTGCTCTCAATCCATTCTTCACCCAGCCTGTATTTGTGTTCGGGATTGCCCCAACCCACGTGCAGGACCTTGCACTTGGCCTTGGTGAACTTCATGATGTTCACACTGGCCCACCTCTCAAGCCTGTCCTGGTCCCTCTGGATGGCATCCCTTCCCTCCAGTGCATCGACCACGCCACACAGCTTGGTGTCGTTGGCAAACTTGCTGAGGGTACACTCAATCCCACTGCCTATGTCACCAACAAAGATGTTAAACAGCGCCAGTCCCAGTACTGATCCCTGAGGAACGCCACTCATCACTGGTTGCCACTTGGACATTGAGCTGTTGACTGTAAATCTTTGAGTGCGACCATCAGCCAATTCCTTACCCACCAAGTGGCCCATCCGTCAAATCCATGTCTCTCCAATCTGGAGACAAGGATGTTATGTGGGACAGTGTCAAATGCTTTGCGCAAGTCCAGGTAGATGACGTCAGTTGCTCTTCCTTTATCCACCAACGCTGTAATCCCATTGTAGAAGGCCACCACATTTGTCAGGCGCAAGCCTTCACAAAGCCATGTTGGCTGTCACCAGTCACCTACTTGTTTTCCATGTGCCTTAGCAGAGCTTCCAGGAGGATCTGCTCCATGATCTTACTGGGCACAGAGGTGAGACCGACCAGCCTGTAGTTCCCCTCGTCTTCTTTTTTTCCCTTTCTAAAAATGGGGGGTTTGTTTCCCCTTTTCCAGTCAGTGGGAACTTCATCAGACTGCCACGACTTCTCAGATATGATGGATAGTGGCTTGGCAACCTCATCTGCCAGTTCCCTCAGGACCGGCAAATGCATCTCATTAGGTCCCATGGACTTGTGCACCTTCAGGTTCCTTAGATGGTCTCAAACCCGATCTTCTCCTACAATGGGCAGTTCTTCATTCTTCCAGTCTCTGCCTTTGCCTTCTGCACGGACTTGGGTGGTGTGGCTGGAGCTCTTGCCAGTGAAGGCTGAGGCACTTTGCTTTGTTGTTTGACATGTTTTTTATTAAGAAAATGAGGCATAGATCGCTACTTTTGACATGTATCATCAAGCATGTGTAAGCATGATATCCCATCTGGTGCTCTGGAGTTAAATTAGAGATTTCTTAGCAGAGAAAAGGCCACCTAACATGAACAGGGCAGTGAGCACTCCCTTCCCGTAATCGCATCAGCTATCCTGATCTCAGTAATGTTACCCAGGCTGGTTGTCAAATTTAAGGAGAGAGATAAATAAAAATTAAACCATTCGTTTTTCAACAAACAGGCTATCATCTCAGCCCAAAGCAACCAGCAAGAGCACTGCCTAGGGGAAGGTTTGTTTCAAAGCAACGGAGCAGGGTTTGGGCTTGGAAGAGGTCATAAAAGTGCACAAGGAGACTTGGTAAGAGCAGAGCAGTCAGTTAGTTAGAATGTTATTTGATTCATTTTGGATTTACAATCCTGAAAACCTACATGGAGCTGGTGTCTGAACTGTATCGGTGCTTCAGTCTCTACTGTTAAAGTTGTCTTTGTGGTCCCTGAAGGGCTTCAGTCCATTGTCATCTTCCTCTCAACCAAATAAAACATTACAGATGTTCCAAATGCGTTTCCTCCCTTATCGCTGGGACAGTTCGATGCAGTGGGTGTGCTCTCAGAATGCATTAACTTTCAAAGCTTGAGGAGGTTTCTGTGTTCTTTCAAACCGCTACAGAACTTACCACTAAAATGTCTCTTCTTTCTTTCTAAAGTTGCAGGTTTATCCCAATGCATTGGTCATCTCGATTTTTTTTCTTTTTTTTTTTATTGGTGTGGAAAATCTGAAGTCATAAAACCTTGTGTGACTCCAGGACATCAGGATAAAACAGGAGGTAAAGTGTTTTAAATACCAGGAAAACTTTGGCAACGTGGTGCTTGTGATATAGTTCTGTATCACTAAAAATTGCATAGGCTTTTTAACTGGGCCTCAGCTGACCAACTAATGACTCTGTCTTGCTAACATTCACAATTAAAACTTCACAGCCAGACAGCTGTAGTTTATCCTGTTGCCTATCTTTAACTGCAGAGTGAACAGGTTTTGCGGTGGCTGTGAGAACGTGTAGCTTGATCCCTGGTCTCTGATTTTAGCAGTCTCTGAGCCAATTACTGTGCCCCATTTGCAGGGAGGAGCAGTCTGTAATGGGGTGTATGTAGCGAGACCTGCGACCTGGGTGGGAGGCAGGTGCTGCTTTTCTCCAGGACAGAGTAGGGTGACGGCACCTGCTGTCATGAGCATGATTCTGCTGAAGGTTGTCTTCTCCTCACTAATCTGACTCTTAGTAGGGTGGTTATTGTAATCTCTATGTTAAAACCAATGATGTTTTGACTCCAAGTCTAGGGTAGGCGATTGAAGGAAACCTAGGGCAGCTTTTCTCCAGAATGACGGGGCTTTACTGAACGCGCTCATTAGTGACTCAGTGACATGGCTGCGGTGAGAGGTGAGGTGACTGTATAGACTGGAGCCCGGAAACAACAGCGCGTAGCGGTCCCTTCCATTGTACTCGCTTTGATGCCAGCAAATGCAGTAAACGCACACTGCCACTGGTCACGGTACCTGTAATTTATGAAGAATCTTTATTTTCAACCTTTTTTGGGGAAAAAAGGTTTTAATATCTTTTAAAAACATTAAATTATATTCTGGTAAGAGGTTATACAGGACATTTGATAAATGTTTTTGTGTTAATTTAGGGCAATTTCTTCTGCTTGCCTAAGGATTTAAGCAGGAATTTCTTTTGGCACAGTAACCTCTTAACTGCCCTTCCTGCCCAGGGTTTAGTAAGAACCTACTTCCTCGGCAGACCTCAGCCATGTTCTCCTCTCTTTCTCACGGCTCGGATGACAGCGGCAGTATCTGCTCCCTCCTGGCTGAGGCGTGTGGCTGTATGGAGCTGCCTGCAAGGGCGGGCACAGCACGAGCTGGAGAAGGATTGTGACACCAGAACCACTGTCGGCCCTCGCCTTCTCTCTTCAGAAACACGGGGGGAAGATGACGCACAGCGTCGCGGTGCAGCCCAGCTGCAGAGGTGAGTGACTGACAGCCATAGCAGCTCCTTCAGAGCCAGACCCTCAGAGACTGCCTCGGTGTGCACTGTCAGCTCAGACTTCAGTTGTTACTCGTTTGATTGTAGCGATGAAATTCATAAATCACAGAGACCCCAAATCCTTCATGTCACCTGAGCACTTATTTCTGTTTATCTTCTGAATTCATTCAGATTCTGGGTTCTAAGGGCCGTTTGTAAAGGGGCAAAAAAACCCTCTTTTGGTCTTGCATAGATAGGAGATGGATTTCTGTTTTAACCAGGGAGTCTCAGTCTCAGAAAGCTGTAGTAATATGTGGTGAAGACCATCTTCATCCACTGTAGATGAACCAGACCAAAATGTGTTAATCTTGTTAGATGCCAAAGAATGTAAAAGTCTGTGCAGGGACAGTAGTGTGTGGAACTGTGGTAGCTGCTTTTTCTTGTAAAAACAGACATTTTATATCGCAGAGGAAACTTCTGAAAAAAAAGCTAGGTTAAAAATCATGATTCTTCCTTTTGAATAATACATATAATGCTCTTGTCATATTATAATGAAATGTGCTTTTATTTTTAAGTCTGGTAACAAGAGCTACTTCACTCTGGTTAATTGTCATCTTTTGGTTCATTTCACTGCAAGAAAAACAAGACTTTTGATCCAGAAATGAAAACAAGATTTCCAATTAGTAGCAAGTAACAGCCTCCTTTACTGATTACTTGAAAATAACAACAAGGTATTTCAACTATTCACAAATATTTCTGACATATTACAAAGTAACATTAGAGGAAAAAACCCAAGATCATATTTGAAGCAAAAATAGTTTAAAAACGTTTACAAATGCATTGTTTTTTCCTTTTCAAAATGTTTGTTGATACAGTTTTGCAGGAGACTATCTGTTTGGTCAAATAAACTTCTGCTATACATACTGTGCTTTGTCCCATGGGACAAACTCAAAAAATATTTTCAAAACAGTAGTTTGTCAGAAACAGGGGTTTGGAATGTGACCTCTAATGGTCTTGCACTTTCGTCTCTGTGCATTTCGTGCAAGGCTTAACGTGAAAATTTTTTTAATGATGGTTTTATAACATGGTATGAAGCTGATATTTATTTTGCATTGTATTTAAAAGAATCTGAGACCTATTTCTTCTATATATACATTTTTGAAGCTTTAAGGCTGTGCCACTAACAACATTTTATCAATCTCTCGTTATTTTCTTAAATGCTACACTGACTTTGTCAAATCTAGAATTGTTAGCGGCGATGATGATGATGTTCCTCATTTAAAAAATCCCAAATCAAACAGAAGAATTCCCTGGGAAACTGCACACCACATGCATGATACATAACTAAAAAATAAGTCCAAAGTTCTGTTAAATATTTAGTTCCAGCTAGAGCTAATAGTTGTTCTAGTTCTAAAGAATAAAATGTTTATTATATACAGAAGAGTCGGATGGAACGTGGACATTTGACAAAGATCGCTCAAGGCATTTCACGGTCTGAGTTGTTCACAGAGCATTAACGCAGCTGCCCTTTTTGCTGATGCGTTGGCTTCTACCTCCTGTGGGAAGGGAGCGCTCCTGGTAGCGTCTACGGGCTCAGTCGTACAAGATGCAAGTTATCTTCTCCGGGCTGCTCAGTCTTCAACGGAACCAGGAGTTTCTTGCAGGATGGAGAGCCCTTTAGGGCTCGCTCCTGAGCTAAATGCAAACTCGTACAGCGTTATCAGATGCCAGTTTACATCAGGTAAGGGTTTGGTCTTTTGCCTTCAGCATATTACAACACGAAAAACTGCACCAGCGTTTTTTAATGAGCACCATTAACTGACTTTGGTAACGTATCCATTGGCACGACCAGCGGGATCAAAGAATATGCTGCCTTGTACAATAAGAAAGCACGGCTGCCAACTACCTTGCAACTACAGTCTGCAAATATTAGAAACATAAATATGTTAATAACCATACACATATACACAAAACACAGCAGCAGCAATATTACAGGATGCAGCACCTACTCTATATAACTGCTTTTTGTTAATACGAATGCAACACCAAAATAAATGCGATTTAATATGAAGCAATCCCTTCTTCAAAGGTCAATGGCAGTAAGCCGAAGTTCAGGCTCAGGCTTCTGCTAATCTGAGGTGACTCTGAAGCTACATCAATCCCACTGTCTCTCAACTCTGATCAGTAAAGAGTAGCACTATGGGAGGATAATGACTATCAGTTAATGCTACACCTTGCTCAGATGGAGCTTTCTTTTGCCACCATTTGTAATTAATTCTCCCTTTTTCACAAGTGCTCTTTGTGTGAGCGCTCACCAGGCTTGACAGGGCTAAAGTTATTACATACAAAATATGATATAGGGGTAAGGATTCCTAGGAACAACCAGCATGGGGTTGGAGTTCCTGAATCCTGGGAGGTGCTCTCCGTGTTTAAGTGACGTTTCAGTGAGATTGCACTTAGCAGACCACTAAGAAATTGTCGCTCTCCAACAACTTCTTTTTCGTGCAGCTCTGTTTCAAAGCTTGGTAGGAACAGTACGAGAAGGGCTAGAGGAGATGACTGTGCGGGTCCATCGTCTTTGCTAATGGTCTTCAGAGCAGCGTCCTCTCCTCAAGGTCACGTCATCTAGTCCAATATCCCCAGTTCTTGCTTTCCCTTTCTCCCCTTTGAAAATAACCTGGGAAGAGAAATGGAACGATTTGAGTGCAAAAATAAAGTAAAATGAAGGAAGCTTTGGTTGAGAAAGGTCTCACCAGTAAGAAAGCAAAAGCGTAAGAAAGCTCAGGCAGTTGTAGCTGAGTCACAAAAGCCTATTTATTCTGCTCAGAATTATGACTGGGTTTTCTGCCTCTGATCCTCTCCCTTCTTCACTCTGGCAGGATCTTTGTGAAGAACCAGCAGTTCAGGACAGTTGCTTCCGTTGCACCGGCTGCTGAGGTGAGATGAACTTCCACGTAAGAGTGCTTTCTACATATCATCTCTGCACTGTTTTCATTGTCCCTCGTGGCAAACACCTAAAATCCTCTGTATTCTGAAAAATGTTGTCTAATAGAGGAGCTTTCCACAGCTGCCATAGCACCTTTGCATCTGCCTTAGCTGTGGGGAACCAGAAACACCCTCTTTTCTTTAACGAATTCTGGGCTCCAGCAGACTCATGGTAAGCCAGGTTCCTCACAAAATGGTGGGCAGAAGTTTGGGCGTGGGATTGACAGAGATCATTAGCAGTCCAGAGTTTAGCCTGAGTAGGAGAAATATCAACAAATATAAAGCTTGACTACAAAGGGCTGGGGGCAATAAATCAGAGACAATGCACAGAATGGCCCCACTGACTCTATGAAACGTATCCCATAAATCAGTATTGCTCAACCTGTGCTAACCGCTGTAGATTCAGACACCGTGAACTGTTTAATAATTTTGACCATGGGCTTAAAAATTGTTCAAAGCCTACAGTGAAACTTTGTAAGAGTCTGCTGTTATCCCTGAGCTGGAAAGAGTTAAAACAGATTCAGAGATCACGAATGTCAGCTGGTGTATTAAAAATAATATGGATTCTTGCTGAAAGCACACTTTTAAATACAGGAGCAGGAATGAAGGATGTGCAGAGAGTCTATGGAATATACTGAATCTGTTTTTTAGAAATTAGGTTATTTTTGGGTTGGTATTTTTAAAGTAATTTATCACAGAGCTTATTCATTAGCAAATGTCTGATGAAGGTGATTCTGGTCTCCATTCGTATTCTTCTCAAGTGTTTCCAGTATGGACCTCGCCTAAAATCACCACTATTTAGTTCGTTGTCTTCCTGGCTTTCTAATTCACGATAGAAAACAAATAGATTCCATATTTCCTCCTGATCTTTGCGCGTCTGGCACGAGGCCTTCCTGCTTGTACCTAGAGTTTCTCGCATTCCTGATCCATGTGCATAAGTGGTTCGGGGTCAGCGCCCCAGGTCTCACCCACAGCTGCCTGGTCAAAGGATCCCAAACTCCACTGTTCTGTAATGTGCCGCTGAGTGGACACAGTTTGCCCAGGTCGCGCTCTGGCTGGCAGCCGCGCTGACCGCTGCTGCTGGAGGTGGTCAAGAAAGGGCAGAGGACAGTGCAAAGGGGAACTGCAGGTCTTGTTTGGGGTCTCTAAAACTCATTTGCTTTTCTGCCAGACAACGTATTAGTAATACACACTTATTTAATGAGCTGCTCTGTCAGGTGAGACAGAGCTGAGGATTGCCAGAAGTGTTAAACTTTGCAAAATGGGTAAGAATATATTGCTTGCCTGTTATGAATATCCACATTCTCAGTCTGACGTTCATTTACAGCTAACAGGTCAGGCATCTTTGTTACTGTTGCTGAGGTAAAGTTTTCAGAAAATTATCCATGGTAATTACAGCCTTAATATTAATTTTAGAACTATATCCTATGTGTGTGTTGTAGCCTGCTCCCACCGTGAATGTTATGCTGTGTGAGTTTTTTAGACCACCTGATATATGTCAGAGCAAAACAGGCCCTGAAGCACCCAAGCCTCTTCTTCAGATCTCAAATAGAAACTACCTTCAAAGCCAAGCACAGGTTGAAGAAAAATGCTGAGCTTTTGATATCGGTTTATCACCCAATGTTTCTAAGATTTCCAGCTATCAAAAGATTCTCCATGGCACTTCAGACAGCTTCTTTTGATTGCACTAAACCATTTGGTGGTATTGGCATAGTTAGGTCAACATTTACCTCCTTGGCCAGATCAGCTGCAGGTATGCTGAAGAGCATAAAACCATGTGAGATTGCAGATATAAACTCGCTGCATTATCAAAAATGACTTATTTTCATTATCTTTGCCTTGATTTGGCCAGTTATTAATCCACAGGGGACGATTCTTTCTATTTCATGGCACGGTATTATTTAAAGCATTGTTCAGGAGGAATCTTGATACAGGTTTTTGGAAATCCACGCACAGCGTGGCACTGTCCATGAGACTGCTCTTTCCTGCATAGTGGTTCCCTTAACACGTGCCGTACGAGGTAGCTCAGTACAGGCTGTTTTGTCATTTCCTGTATGTCTATTGCTGTAGATGGGAATTTATTTTTTTTTGCATAAAACTAATCTGAAAAAATGCACAAGGGCTGTCTTATCCTTAATGTGATTCCATTCACAGGGATCAAAGTAGTAAAACACAGGCTGAAACTGGACCCAGAAGACAAACAGTCCAGTGCGACACCATCTAAGTGTCTTCAGCGTCTCATGCAAAAAATCCCAAAATGCAGCGCATGCGGGGGTACTTACGCTCTTGATGCCTCGTCCTCGTAAAGTTATGTGTGTCTGTCTCCAGCCGTGTCCACCGTTTCTTCCCCAAACAGCTGGTCCGTGAGCACCATTTTCCTTACGAAGACTTGGAGGGCACCAGAATGCAGTCTGGGCACCTTATGCCTAAATGACAGGCACAAGTCCCCCCCGCCTGAGCCACGTGGCCCAACGGCAGGATAAGATGCGCTGCTCTTTCCTTCTTTGCCTTTGGGGTCAGGGATGGTAAGATACTGTCCCCCTGCAAAAAGGAAAAGCAGTTAGGTTTTGGGCTTTTTAAAATTCTACTGTGTTGCAGGACCACATGCACAGGAGTCATTACAAAATCAAGAAATAAGACTTGACCGTTTGGAGCCCTTTTTTAAATAAGGCATAAAGTTGCTGAAATGTGAACCAGAACTGATGCATCTGCCTCCTGTAGGGTAAGATTTACATTGCTGGTCTTCTGTTTACGTTAGTACCAGGTTAGGTCTTGCCTATCCAATTTCTTTTCTACAAAGCAAATAATACCTCTTTTGAAAATGAAAATTTCACATATTCCTTCATTTCTGCCAAATGGTGGCTGCACAATTTTAAACCCACAGTGATATTAAAGCTACTGTGTACACTTATGCACCTTGTAAGCTGCATTTTTTTTTGCTAGTGGCTAGATATATGAGAAGGCCAGCATAAAAGTGATCATGTAATTGAGCTACGGCTCTGTCCCTTTCCTTTCGTTTGGGAACTGTGTTAACAGGTTAAGTCTCAAAGTATATCCATTTGTAAACACAGATAGCCTTTTTATTTAACCACAATTTAAACTCTTAATACAGATCAGATACAGAAAGCTAGAAACAGTAATGACTTCCAAATGGCTGTTAACTTCATACGCTCCCTGAAGTCTTCTCTAACAGTAGGAAGTTGTCAGTGAACCTACATACTTAATTCAAAACCCTATTATCATCTCTGATCACGTATGAAGTAAAAGTGCCTTCATAAAAACATCTAGAACATGAAAAGTAGAGGATCTCAGGTACAGCAACATGCATTAAACAAAACAAAACAAAAAAAAGGCACATGCATAAATCCCATGCACCCTTTCACACAGGCACTCAAAACTACAGTAAATGAGACTTCACATCTTGGAGAAAATCCACACCTGTATTTTTGCTTTGTACTTTTCATTAAAACTTTTGCAAGGTGGATGATAACTTTAATATTTGAAATTACCAAACGGAAGAGTGTTCACTTTTAAAAAATAAAAATTAAAAAAATTCTTATCTCATGCTGAACCTAAGAATCTTTTTTTTTTTTAATGAGTTTTTAAATTATTTTTTTCTTTAAAAAAATCCAAGTTTAATGAACTTAAGGTATAGGTAGCATTTAGGCTACCTAATTGAAACTGATGTAGTAGAAATACTGGGGGTTTGTAATATTGTTGATAAACACAGCCACAATGATTTCCCTCAGAAGCTGTGAGATGTAATGCCAATGTAGCAGGGCTTGTCACACGCTTAAAAGGAACGCCAACCTTGTCTCCAATTCACTACTTCTCTGGAGGTTTGTAAGTTCTTTGGTCTCCATGAGATTGAACAAAGCAAAGTATTATGCTGCTGCCTGGGGCCCCAGATCTGCATTTGGGCATGAAGTGGGATTCATTTGTCCGGGGGTCTGTTAAAATGTTTTGGGGGGTTGGGGTTTTTTGGGTTGTTTTTTTTTTTTTAATGCATTGTTTTTGCAGCAAGGTCACTCACTGCTAAAATAAGCATAATAGAGTTTAAATAACTGCACCTGTTTGTTGTAGATACAATTATATCACTACAAAAGTACTGACTTGACTCATTACCTGCATCTGTTTCAGATAGTTACAGTGACAATCAATAGGAAACAGATTTAGGTAAGCACAAAGCCAACGTATTTGTAGGCAAGCCCCTGCAGGAAAAGGTCCCCTCGAATCAGCATTCTCTGCATGCAAGATAAGCTTCTAAGGCTTCAGCATTGCACCTTTCAAAATGCAGATTCTGATTAACCAATAAATAGCAACCTTTGAAAGGTGAAAGCAAACACTCAGGAACAAGCTGTGAAAATAAATCCTTGCAACAAGGTATTCCAGACAGGAGGGAGTGGGTGGGTGACTTCAAGGGACTAGTTTTAACAGGTTATGTCAACAGCAGCAGAACATACACAGGAAACAAAAAGTCGACGTTGTCCCTGACTGGGAAGCAACACAGGAGGAAAAAAAAACAGTCTAAAAAACCAAAAAAGCCAGTTAAAAAAATCATAGGTCTGGAACTTCATATATATTAGCAACAGTTTTTGAATACAGATAATAAATATGCTTTGATTGACTTTCTCAGAAACAAAGCGGTTTTAGATCCATTGTCTCAAAAAGACGTTTGAATTATGTGTGATTTTTTAAATGCCAGTCTGCAAGCAGGAGCCAGCCACCCGTTTGCTCATCTGCAGGCGGAAGGAGCTCTGCTCTCTCTCCGAGACGTTCGTGAGACTTTCTAAGTATGGTAAGGAGCGCACGGACTGCTAGAGCATGCCTGCGGGTGGGGAGGGGGCCGGCAGCAGTTCCGCTCAGCCAGCTAAACAGCCTGAAAAAGGTGCCAGGTCGCCGGCTGCGGTGGCAAATGACTGTCTCGTCAATGGCAGGGTAAGGACAGACATCTGTGATGAGGTGGTGCGTAAGGAAAATGGTTCTCGGTGCCCCCTCGCCCTCCCTCAGCTTAACCTATAACATTTTACCGCCTGAGAGCGCGTTTCCTTCCGAAGTCTGCCATCCCCTCACATAATGTAAGCATTGTGCACTTCAAAGGCTGCTCTTCTGGGGATGAAGTAATCCCATCATCACGGGGAGCCAGAGATGTGTGTCTAATCCCCAGCACCGTGGGGCAAGCGCTGCTGGGGGCAGGGGACGCAGGCGAGGACAGCCCGCCTCTCCGTGCCAGACAGTGAAATCAACAGGGGACAAAACAGGACCGACTTTCAGCGCTGTGGATGTGCAGTTCTGCTGGGGCTACGCGCCAGAGGTGTGCGAGCGGAGCGGCGGCGGCTTTGGCTGACCACCAGCGCCAATGCCAGGCTCCTCCTGGCCAGCGAGCGCTCCCGAGCAATATTCATTGCAGGGTCACTTTTTACCATCCCAAACATACCCATTTGCAGAAGTCTCAGCATACGAGCGCCTAACTTGTCTTCCTGCCAGTTAACGTAACAGTTTTCCTATATACAGGTTGCTGTAACTCAGAGTAGAATTCAAAAAAAATCAAACTGAGAGGTTAACTGGAACATTATATTCAGCAGCAGAACAAAGACGATTTCCAGCACTTTCTATAATTTTTTTAGTAATACAGAAATAATTATGTTTGCGTGGTGGTTTGAAAAATAAGCTTTGTTTTACCATAAATAAAAGTTGTTCTCTAGTCCACATTTTTTGTTCTTTCTGATTCTTTTAAGACAGAAAATCCTTTACTGAATACATTTACTACTCCTTCCGAGACAGTCCTATTGTAAAGCTACCAGCTATGATAAAAGCGGAAATTCTCAATTGCTCTTTCATGTTGGGAATCCTCAGTTTTGATTTTTATACATAGAAGATGTGTGGGTGTGAAATACATCCCGGAACAGAAGGGAACAGAAGCTGTGTAAATTCATCATACTACGAGAACGGTCATCGACCTCGAGCCTGGGTGGTTCTTCAAATACAGGATGCCATCGTACACGGTATCTTACCTGATGCATCTCTCACTGGTTCCCAGTGCAAGTCGTCATCTCTGTCCTTGATCCATCCGCACAGTCCACTGTCAAAATTGCAGCTGTGCACCAGCACACCTAGGCACAACGGAGCAGAAGGTCACCAAAAAAAAAAAAAAAAAAGAAAAAAAGAGTGGTTTGGAGTGTTTTGGTTGGGGAACTACAGCAATTTCCCCTGTGGCTGACACCAGCAGGTAAATATGAAAATTAAGTGCAGGAGCACTAGAAAAAGAATTACAAAAATACTAAAATAAAACCAAGGATTGTTATTACTAACAATTCACGCTATTTTTGTGCTAAATCTGTTAGGAAATAAAACGATAAAGGTTCACTTAGGTGGTAGGGTTTTTTTCTTTTTACAAAGCATAGTTTAAACAAGATGTAGGAGTCCTGTAAAAATGTATAAAACCCCGAGAAATCTCAAAAAATCCTAAACCCCAGGCCGTGAATGGGAGACACGATCTTTACCTGGGTCATCGTTGGCTTCATATTCATCGGCAGTAATCCCTCTTTCAATTTCAAGTATTTCAAACAGATTATTGCTCACTCCAGGCTGGCGTGGAACTGTGAGAAAAATAGTTTTTCAGAAATGAATGAGATAAAGGAAGTTAGTGACCTACTTCCTTATCTTTAAGAAAAAAACAGCAGAGCAGCTCTGGGCATTGTGCTTTTCTTGGAGAATTCAATATATTTAATTATATTTGACATGAAGAGTCATAAACTTTATGCATATGTGATTTATGATTTATGTTGTAACATTTATCTGAGCACTGTAAAAGGTGATTCCAAATCTGCTAAAGGCTCTTCAAATGAAAGCTCCTTTTTAACCAGGGGGGAAAAAAAAAGAAAAAAAGCTTTGACCTTGAAGCACACTATTCCCCTTCCAAATGCACTTTTAAAGGTAGTGGATTCTCAGTAAAATAAAGCTACATTAAAGCCCTTGCTCAAACCTTCCGATCCACTCACCTTCCAGAGATGTTTATAGGAGAATATCAAGAGGAGGCAGTGGTACTTGGAAGAGGCGCCACACAGCCCTAACCTTCGACACACGGCTGAAGGTACATCCACCTATCTGCAAGGGATTAGAGCTCCCAAAACAATTATCAGGATTGTAACGAGAGCTGAGAAGGGGGAGCTCTAGTAGAAGCTGGAATTCAACTGTAATTATACTTTTTGCTTTCCAACAGTCTGTCCTTCAGCTGCTGTCCTCAGCTGCAAGGAGAAGGAACACTCTCGGTGGTTAACGGGCCCAGAGGTTATTAGACATTCAGCAGCCAGGACAACCTGAAATTTAAGAGGTCTTTGTGGGAACGATGGCTGCCAAAGTCAGGTGGCTACAAAGACTTCCACTTACTTCTGAAGACGCTGTGCCAGTCTGTACACGTCTCCAGAAATAACACACCGATGTCGTGCCTGATGGACAGCTGTCAACTAGAGATAAACAGATTGCGCTGGATAGAGCTGGCTTGGACATTCCTCTTTTAGAGGCGGGTCTAGCGCATAATTAATAACATTAGTAATGTGTTTCAGACACGTCCTTAGATGTTATAGACACCTGTGACACCTACGGTATTTGTGAGGGCCTTATCTATTAAAAACTTGACGCGTTTTCCATGTGCAGTGCTAAAATAAGTATCTTAATGTCTCTATAGGCTTCCTGGGCAAGTGAGAACAAGAAGAATTGAGCTGATTTACAATTCTAAACTGAAATGAAGGACTGTTGTTTTCAGGAAATCAAATCAAAGGTAGGAAGACCTTCTTTTGCACTAGGACAACGCATAAATAGTGCTGCTGCAAGAGCTCCTCTAAAGCCAGAAGACAGAACGAAACAAAAAGGAAGAATGAAGTAGCTTCCTGCTTTTTGGAATTAGGACAAAATAAGCAGCCTGATAAACGGTCGACCAAATGCTAATGTATTTTAAAAGTAATATTGCAGGCTACAGATCTTGGGTGGAAATTTTGTATAATAAAAATAAATACATAAAAAGCTTGAAGTCTGGATACATTGTTTGTAATAATAATTTTGCTGCCTTGCTTAATCTGTTTTTTTGATTACGTGATTAGAATTTTGAGATTTAACATAAAGAAACGTTACACGTGTGCACAGCCCACACCACCTAGGCCAATAATCACCCTGCAGTACCTTTATGCACAAATACTACGTCAAATATATAAAGAAAAAAAATCTGTTTACCTCAGACAGGAAAAAAAAAAAAAAAAAAATCGAAACAGGAATGCTCTAAAACCATCATTCACCTTAATCCCAGCAGTGTAATCCTGTCTTTCCCAAGAGCGCTATCTAATATGTAGGTGGGACAGTTGAACAAGCCCATTGTACGGTTACAGTCACACCTGCAGAGCTGCTTATGATGCTACAAGCCGTTCTAGCACGTACCGGTACACACACGCTTACACCGCTCTAACTGCGTTACAGGCATGGACAACCATGATGGAGTAGATGTGTGACCAGCGCCACTGTGGTACACACAACAGCTAGCGGCACCGCTTAAATTCAGCTGCAGTGGGTTTGCTCAGGAATGTTCAAAACTGGTAATTCAATTTCTGGGGCTCACCGTGGCTGCCCATCTGGGACAGCAAATTCTGCAGGAGTATTTCCTTACAACGCCTCCTGAACTAACAGCATCCTGGAAGTTACTGTCATTTCTGGCAGGACAGTTCTCTGACTGCAATTTTGCCTTGGATACACCCTCACAGTGGAGTTTCACCTCGCAAAACCACCACACTGCTGCTCCCCATGGAATGCAGCAGTCCCCACGCGTGAGACACATCTGTGCTGCACCCCCAAGGGACTATCCCCTTGCCTCTCTTCTTCTCGGACTGCGCTAAGGAAAAAAGATACTATTCATTTCCTACGATATGGAAAACAAGTCAGAAATTCACTTCAAAACTGCTGAGTGCAGCGTATGTTTGTACTATAGCTGCTAGTCCGGGATGCACCCACAGCCTCTTTACATCTGCACGGCACGGGCACGGAAGAGGGTCAGCCCCCAGAGGCAGACAGAAAAGCAAGCTGCCCCCTCCCTGTGCCGCAGGAGGACGCCAGCCTGCGAGGAACCCCACAGCGCCATTGCCCTCGGGCCCCCACGCACCTGCCAACGACAGGATACCCACACCCTCTTCTCATCTAGGTTAATATTGAACTTAACACTCTGCGCTTCATTATCTTCCTGTTCTTCCCCTGTGCCTTAAATTAAATTTTTCTTAGAGACTAAAGGCTCAGACCACAGACTCATAGGTAGTTATAGGGCTCTGAAGGAACCCTGTGGCAGAGAGCATTGAGGAAACCCACAGCCGTTCTCTAAGATTTGTGGGATACTCAGGGGTCACAATCTCAAGGTATGTGCTTGCCCTGTGGATCCCCTTCCCAGTCCCCATAGCTCTTGTTTATGGAAAATACCGCAGGAAATATTAGGAATTTATTTTCCAAACTACTTCAGTTTACTTACTAAAATACCACTTCTAATGCATGGTTATTTTATACAAATCTGAGTTACATCTGTGCACACATAGAAGCATTCCCCAAATTAAAGTTGATATTTTTGCCTATCATTAAAGCTCTACAAAGAAATATTCCTTCAAAACTTTTCTCTAAAGTCCTCTCCAAACACTGTTATGAACTTCTAGAAGAACATGTTGCAGAGCTTTAAACCAGTCACTTCAGTGCTCAGACCTAATTAGAGGAACGTGCACTTGATGCAAAACAAGAGTTACCATAAAAGATGCAGGACTCTAAATATGATCCATGTGTACACTTCTTTTTGCTACGACGACTGATACGTTGAGTGGCGATCGTGGGAGAAAGTATTTGGCACCATTATTTTCTGCAAGCTTTCCAAGCCCTTTATGTGTACTTTATATAGTGTATCAGTGTGCTTTTCACTTAACTTCAATGGTTTGATAAAGCTTGTTAAATATAAACTTGGCTTCTTTTTCTTGGAGAATTTTATAAGCTCTGAGTGAGCCAGTGCATCAACAATACCATATTCTCAACGTTCATGAGCCAAGTTCTTCACAGATACATGAATGTGGTGGGGGGAAAATTTAATAACTGCATAAGACTGATTTCTTTTCAGCTTTTTAATCCTTTGGGAAAACATTAGTACTTCTTTTTCATTTACGTGCTAATTGTTGAGTTTAGGAGTATAAGAGATGGTGTGTACATAATGTCAGGTTATTTGTAATTACGGAATAATCACTGTTTTAGTGTTACAAAACCAACCCAAAACATGGAGTGCAGCTTCGTGTTATTAGTAATTGTTATTACTATTAAGAATACAGTGTTCTGCCTGACAACAAACACTGCGTTCTTATGCAGTTCCGTTCCACACAATAATCATGACCAAGCTTCCCATTTGTGAAGAACACAATAACAACAAAAAAGGACAAAGATTTTTTTGACTGAATAGTTACGATTGAAAATTGTTAAATTCCAGTTCCAAAAACACCCCCAAGCGATGAGGTCTCACGCAGAACTAGCAGAAAATAGCTAAAAGGAAGGGTGGTCCAGAGGTCAGTCAGACTTCGTAAACAAGAATATGTCCCATTTTCCTCCAGTGAAGACTTTGACATATGCTGGGCTTATAAGAAGGGGCAGCAGAGAGGTAGACATCACCCTTTTATCTGGATACCCGCAGCGTCCAGGATATGTTACCTAAAACTCCGCAGACTCAAATTTCGCAGTGAGAATTATTTCAGGAAGGGCTTCCATGGACTCTCCCACCCGTCTCTACAGTACCATTTGCGTAAGAGGGGAGAGACGCTGCTAGCGTGCGACCACTCTGATGTCCAATCTCACAATTCTCAGACAGTTGCTCATTAACTTTGACCTAAATCAAACATCTAGTTATATACCTTTCCAGAAGATTTTCTGAAAAGTCACCTGCCTGTTTTTCTATGAGCAGCTATTCAGGAGGTGCAGAGCGCCAACTGAGTTTCAGGGAAACACAGCTGAAATAAGCAGCCTACAGAAGCTTGTATATCAGACCTGGGGATAAAACTAGCTGTATGATTGATGGAGGGTGTGAGTTATAAGACTCCTAAATCTTACGATTTAGCTCCAGAGTACAAACAGGAACAAAGTGCCTATCTTAAATGCTTAAATATTACGACAAACACATTTAAACAGGTGCCAGAACACCGAAGACAAAAGAAACGGTACTGTAAAATGATGCTACTCTAATGATATCAGGTAATAACAAAACCCACATTCTTCGCTTTTAGAATGTCTCTTCTTTCAACAGCTTCAAGGATCACATAACTGCATTTACTGCACTAAGGACTTTTCAGTCATTGAAAGGGGGAGCAGAAAAAAATAAAGTTTTTTTCCAATCTTTACTTTTTTTTAATAGCTGTTATGAGAAAAGTCTCATAATTCCAATCTTTTCAGCTCCACTAAGGGCTAAGAAGGAAAATTGCTGAACTATCTTTTAATACAGATAAGGGGTTTTGTTCTTGCTCTGCTGATACCCAGTATTATGCTTTGTCTTTAAGCTTCTGCTTTTAATGCTTATCACCCAGATCCCGATGGCAGCAGAAATTCATAGTCTTATGGAGAAGTACTTTCTATTTGTTTGAGGCTTTATCCATTTGAGTAACCAGAAAAGATTCCTCTGTACTTCACTGTAGTTTGTAGCAGTCCTGAAATAGTTAAATATTAAGCCATCACTGCATTCCTCCCTCATTGCCATTCCCCCCATATCCATATCAGGAGAAGATTATCCTTGGTGCCAGATTCCACTGTCTGCATCTGACTAAGTGGTTCAAAGGCCAAGTGTAGGAATTCCATTTTAAAAAATACTCATTTTTTTGTTCTCTGAAAAAGCAGCTCCCCAAAGTCACTGCAGGCACTTCTAGAAAAGAGGTAAAGCAGCTAAAGAAACACAAAAATCCAATACCTTTCAAAAACTGCAAAGGCATTTAAAGAACATTATCAGCATTATTTTCATTTGTGCTCTTTGTCACCACGGAACAGACCAATTTCACTGGTCCTCAGCTGATTTCAAGCTGAGCAGCACATTCAAGAGTGCTCTGAAGTGAAAGCTTAGGACAAGTTTACTCAGCGTGTGGGACAGCAGGTCAAGGAACAGTGAAGGGAGAAAATAGGGAGCAACGAGTCACCCAAGGTAAGCTCAGGAAAAGGTTAAATAATGAAAAAACAAAATTTGAGGGAGGCTTGCAGAAAACAAGTACACTTGCCCAGGCACGTTTCCTCTCCTGATGTGGACCGATCCTAGACCAGAGTGTTTGCAGGATTTGGGCTAACGCAGTAGGACTCCCATCATTGTGCAGCGTACCAACTACCCCTTTGCCATGGATTGCCTAAGGGAAGTACCACCTGGTGATATGGCTAAGCAAAGCACATCTACTACTGTCCTGCTGCTTTGTTAAAGTCTGGCTCAGGCTTCAGAGCCTGAGCGGGGAAAAAAGGAAGGAAGAAGTCCATGCATCACAAGATAACCTAGTTTAAAAACATGACTTTAAATATTGAGGTCTTCAGCAGATGCTAAGGGCTGGAAGATCAGAACTGCCAGTGGTTGCTGGCTACACTGCTCTCTGTGCTGGGTTTTGCCCATCCCTGTGTGATAAAACACTACCTTTTGTGACTCTTCGGGATGCAACAGCCCTTGGCAGCCATCTAAGAAGACAACATAACTTCTGAAGACTTTACAAAACTGAAGTTAAGTCCTACTTCATGATCTGAGTGGACCTAACATCAATTTCCTTCTCTGTTTTCCAAGACAGCGAGTGTTATAAGTTTACTGAATTGCTGGCTGCATTCTCCCGTGGGAAACAAAGGCAGCAAAAGCAAGGTTTTCTCTTCTTTTTTCAGGGAGGCATACGGGGACCACAGTGCAAATTAATTTTTGAGAACGAGTTTCTTTGCTGCCTCAACTGGCGAAGCAGATGATGTGGGGAGACGAACCTAAAGAGGCTCAGTATAAGCCAAACAAAATTAGCTCGTATCCACAACCCAGGAGCACTGCAAAGATACCTGATGTAGGTGAGATTAAAACAGCAACAGTTTTAAGGAAGCTGAAGGAAGTAGCTGAGAAAGCCCCGTCCCTGTGAAAATACAGAGGCAAAGGAAAAATCCACAAACATTTTTGGAAGTGGGGAAGGTCTGGCACATCAACATGGCAGATAAGCACCACGGCAGAGGTTGGCTAAATGTTACTAATTATTTCAGTTTAAAATTCTGTATTGTCTTAACATTGTGGTTGTTAACATTGTGTTTGGCTGTCAGGAATGCTTTTCGAGGGGCCCTGGTTTACACTTGGTGTAAGCGCTGCCATCCTGCAGAACAGCTGCAGCCTAACAGAGTCAGGCACCTTACTCTACAAGCAGGGCTTTCCTCGACAAGGTAGCGTATTCTTCTGAAACATAACTCTCTTGCACCCGACTCTAGGTTTCAAATCCTAAACAAATGCTTTTGCGCACTCACTACATAAATGCCTCTGGACAGAGAGAAGGTGGGAGGGGACACCAGTGACCACTACCTAGATGATACTTTCACAGCAGCCAGAACAGAAAAGAGAAGGGAAAAAGAGCAGAAATGAGAGAGCAAAAGAGAGAGGATAAAAGACACCAGCATATGAAGGATCACACTACTAGCACCATGCAAATTCCTACCATCTAGAGCACAGGTGAGTATGCCTTCAATCATGCAGTTATGTCACACACATGTATATCAAGTATATCTTTAGCAGGGATAGAAGAAATATTATGCAATTAAAGACACATTGATTGCCTTGATCTGAGGAACTATCTGTCCCTGTATTACCGACTGAGGCCAGTAACAGTTGCTCGTGCTTGACACTGAATCCTGCTGTATTGAGCACTGAAGCCTTGGAAGCTATGTATGCATATCACAAACCTCAAAAGGTGGCAGCTGACCTAAATAAATAGTTGATAAACACTTTGCGAAGATAATTTTTTCCCGTGTTTGTTATATGTACCATAACAGAAGCTTACAGTCAGAAAAGAAACTTAAAACACTTTTACTTTCCTACTTTCCAAACCCCTGTATCTGAAGCATATGTATTGAAAGCATTAGCTTCAAAATTCAGCCTCTTGGGAGAATACAGAAAGACTAATTGTAAATAATAAGCTTTATACAGATGATTGTTATGATTTCGTGAAAATAGCTGAAAACTATCCCTCTGCTTTAGAATTCCAGAGAACACTTGCAACACGAGACACCTGGGAAGCGCAATGCAAGAGTCTAGAATAATTTCCACAGAACTCTGTATTTTTAACTATTGGTTTCCACTATATTAAGTTTTAGGAGTCTTTACTATATTTCTTTTTAGAATTTTACATTAAAATGTTTTTAGATTTTTAACTGAATATAGCTTGTTTAAAAATAACCTTGAAAGAGCCAAAAGTACACTTCTCTGATTAGTACCAGGACTTATCTTCCCAAATACTAAGCCAGGTTTTGTCTCCACTTTAAATTTATCAAACGGTCTACAACAGATAAAACGTCAACAGGGAAGACAAACCGTTTTTTACAAGGAACAAAATATTTCACTGCGTAGTGACCTAAGAGAACACAGCCCAAGAAGGTACCACACAGATGCCAAAGCAGCTGGAAGAAAACTCCCACACTGCCTGTACACCTGCTCTGAGACAGCAAACTTCTCCTCCTACTACATTGCTTCAGCAGCTTTATTGTACATCAAGCCGAAGGAGAAGGGCTGATCCAGCACACCCTCCTCATCTCTAAAATTAGCGGCAGAACTAAAGATGAAATCGGGTGTTGAGTATTTCTTGGCAGATATGCAACTCTGTATGTGCCAGTAATGTCTTCTGTGGTATGCACTAAAGCTGGCATAGAAATGGTGCTGTAGATTTTAGAGAAGCTCTTAAAACGACACGTGTTCATGCTATGAGTATCTTAACTATCTTCAGCTTTTCATGTATCCGTTTTCATAGATGCAGTCCATAAAATTAGTCTCTATGTTATTTTTATGCAATTTTCCCATTGCTTAGTCATAAACATGCAAGACTATTTGAATTCATACAATATAGGTGACATGATAGTCTTTAGGTAATTCAGACGTGCTCCCACTTCTTACCATTCTTAAAGCTAAGGAAATATGCTTTCTAAGAGTGACTCTCAACTCCCTGAATTTGAATCCATTGACCATTTAAGAGTTATGTTGCATTTCAGTACTTTTCAATAAAATGTCTTTCATTTCTCCAAAACTTCTGTCTGAAAGCTTAATTAGATTAAGCACTTATACAGGCTAATATACTCAAAAATAATTTCAGGAAGTAAAAAAATGAAATTTTTGTTTGATTTGATTCAGAACTTCCTTCCCACATTTTTGTTAGGTAATAAAATCAATTATTTGTGCAGCTTTACCATATGACCATTTTCAGTGTCGTGTCTTTGTTCTCATTGATAAAGTGTTCCAAAAAACCCAAACGGTACAGCACACGCTTTCACCTCACTGCATCTGCAATGCTGATAAGCGAAAGGATATGTAAAATTACTTACTGAACACATCTCCTCGGGGTTTCTGAGGATCTCTCTGGATCCTGTTGTCATCTGTAATTCCTTGGGAAGACGTAGTTTCAACAGGAACATGTGAAGGCTCTTCAGTTGTTATCAGAGGAGTTCTTTGTGGTGGTAGTGTAGGTCTTAATGTTGTAGACTGAGGTGGGGTTGGAGGTGGAGGCCTCGTCACTGGCTTTGTTGTCACTGGCACGTACCTAGTGGTTGGCGCGGGTGTAGGTCGAGTCGTTGGCTTTGGCGTCGGTCGAGTCGTTGGCGCGGGTGTAGGTCGAGTCGTTGGCTTTGGCATTGGTCGAGTCGTTGGCGCGGGTGTAGGTCGAGTCGTCGGTCTGGTCACCGGCCTTTCTGTAACAATAACAGGTACATATGGTGGTCTGAGGGGTTGCTTTGTGCCTCCCATCAGGAATCCTATCGGTTATACCACTGCCTCCCTTAGGTGTGTGCTGTTGCCCTTGATTATACGATATGGACCAGGTGGTTCAATCATAACATTAGGAATAACTTTGCTGCAAAGAGAATCAAAATGGGACCAAAACGGACATCTGAGTCTCTTGCTCTGGAAACTTAGCAATGTATTTCATTATGACATGGAGAGTCTTTGCTGAAATCATTGCTCTTCTGAATGTTTCCACTAATTAGAAACATACTTTAGCATCAGTATTGCTGAATTATCACATCCCTTTACATAGTACTTCTCATTACGGCAGTTTAAAGATGATTTAGAATGACTGAAGGCCAAGAGACTTCCATCCCCACCTCCTCCCAAGCATCAACTCTCTTTCAGAGGTGGTAAAACAAGAGCACTGTTAGTAAACAAGCATGGGCAGGAAGATGTGTGTTAAGCAGCCTTCTAAACTGGACAAGTTTGTACTCAGGAGCGGGGAGGCAAGGTTAGTAAGACTCCAATATTACAACCATTTTGGTCATGAATAGGCAGATACCTTTGGCTTAAGAAAATTATTTTTCAGACCTCTCCACTTTGTCTAAACTTTTCCCCGTGTCAATAAGCGTTAATCATTTTTCAGAGATTGAACCTAAGTCCATAGCCTTCATTTAGATCTTTACCTTTGCTAAACACCAGGAAACTAAGTCAATGGCATTTTTTCAGCCTCCACAAAAAAAAAAAAGTGAACTGAGCCCCACCTACGCCACAGTGACAGTGTCTACAGTACCATCTCCCCCAAAGAAAGGGCAACAAATTTTAACTTGGTTTCACACGGGGAGTTTCTGCAGACATGAAACGCAAGAACATCTGTTTTGCTATTTATAATTTTCTATTTGTTAATGAGCCTTCTATATCTCACTGGAGATCTTAAAAGCCCCAATAAGAACTCCAGTCACATGTTTTGTGTACAAGTGTTTCAAGTATAACACGCAGTTAAAATTAAGAACTACTGTTTGTTAAACAAGGAATTGTTTGATGATAGCAGGTAAAAAGTTTTTCTCTCGGGCCACCTGTTTATTACTATTCTTTTGAATACCCTGCGCTTTTTACATTATGGTATATTAAAATAAAAAATGCACCTTAGGACTATGTCCCAGTAACACATATGAAGTGTGTCCATATATAATTGCAAGCACTGAGGTTGTGAAAGATCACCTTAGCCAGATCACACTACCATGACAGCTACAATAACGGTACTGCTCTTTAAAGAGATGAGCGAGTCACTAAAGACCAGAACCCACATATGAACACAGCGTCCTTGAAAAGATTCAGCAGATGTCATAGAGCTGCACAGTCCTGAGGGATGTCAAATGCAGGGGACGTCCAATGGCCTATTCCGTACCAAGGGGCGCGGCTGCTTCTCCCAAGAGAAAGGTGAGGAAGGGAATTCTCCACCAGGGAATTCTTCCAGAGGAATCCTCCCTCTCGGCTCTGCTCGCATCTGGGGAGCAGTGGGGAGTGGATGGGGTTGGCTGCCGAAATGGGCCAGTTGCAGAGTGTACATAATAAGAGGGTATGAGTAATACGTACTGTTCGACCAGACATACCCTGCTTACCCAGCTATTCTCATCCTGAAGCAATCTCTAGAATGAAGCTGTGAATGGGGAGAGGTGAATTTCTTTCTAATTGTGAAAATGTTTCAGGGAAAGGTATTTTTACCAAGGCATGCTAAGACTCAGAAAACTCTGACTACGTTCCCTGGCCTTTTATTAAGTATTAAAAATAGTGAAGGGAAACTGAGCCTGATCGTGCTGTATCCCAAAATTTACAACGCTGGACACATTTACTTTCAGAATTCTTTTTTTAAAAGGAGCATTACATACGTATGCAGTTTGTTCCATTGTCTCTGTACCCTTCTTTACACTTGCATTTGTAGGATCCTGGTGTATTGTAACATCGTGAAAAACTACCACACTGATGGTGGCCAAGGGAACATTCATCTATATCTGCAACAGAAAGTGACATTAAAAAAAATCATTTATATCAAAGAAACTTGACTTTCTGCTTATCCCTGCAAAAACACAAACAGTAGTATGGTCATAAGGAAAATACTACTAATTTTGAAAAATTTAATAAAACTGAATTGCCAGTGGGAAAAAGAAGATAGACAGTCACAGATCGACGTGGTGATACAAACATTAGGGTAAAAGGGACTATTGTGCAACTCTGGTATTGCTCAGCTTATACCTTAGCATCAGCTTCAGTGGTGTGCAGCAGTGGTAGACAGCAGTTGAGATCATGAAGATCACAATTTTAATAACCACTTCTTAAAGGTGACGTGTTCTTAATCACATAGGTATAAAACTATTTTTTCATAATATTTTATATCATATTTTTTCAGTGAAAGGATCATAACCAGTTGAGGCCCTGGGAAACTAAGACAGTGGGACCTGGGAACATCTTTGTTGAAGGGCATACACCAGCTGCATTCCAGTCTCATGTCCAGACAAAGACAGGTTATTTCCCAACCCCTGCCTTTTCCCCACCTGTCTCCAGGGGAAGGAAAGTTGGGCAGCCTGGGTTGCAAGGAGCTGGGGTATGCTCTAGCCACATTTTTTATTTTGGATCTTGGGGCATGCTACGGATCACACCTGCATTACAGCTCACACATAGCCTAAGCCCATACGCTGCTCCAGACCTACAACTGCCTGTGCACAGTGAAACCTGTGAAGCCTGCAAAGGCTTTGGAAAGGAATTCCTGGGGTCAACAGCTCTGCTCTCCCATTAGCTTCCACAGGAGAACCAGTTACAAGAATGAAGGCCAGATATATGCTTTCCTTCTCACGGTCTATTTCTACAGTCCACCCTTTCCCAAAATACAGTGCAACGTAAAACAACCTGCTTCAACATTTCAGCCACAAGAAGTAACCATTCCTCTTTAAACCATTAATTTCAGTTTAGAATATGCAGCTCTATTACATGCACATAAGAAATAAATTGTTATTACCATGGCATTGGTATTTGCCTCCGATGTACATAAGATCAAAGCCTTTATGACACCTGCAAATGTAGCTTCCAAAAGTATTGACGCAGTGCCTAAATCGTGGACAGATAACTCTCCCAGTAGCACATTCATCAATATCTGTGGAAACAAAGGAACTGTATTATTCTTAATAGCAGATAAAATAAAACCTGTACTATCTAAATTAAACTGCTTTCACATAATGGAAAACTAAAGGATAGCCAAAGTATTTTTTATAAGGTCCTTTTGGCAACAAGCTGGTCAGCCAGCAGTAATACCTCAGCACTTCTTCTGGCTGTGCCATCTCAGTTCAGCTCTTGGTCACACCCCCAAATGTTTACACCTCCTGTGCCAGCAGCCTGTACAAATACTGTGAGTGACAAGAGATGCATTGGCATAAAGAGCATTGCTACTGAATTTGGAATACTTGCTCTATGGTCTCGCCATCCTGGTACCCTTCCCCTTGCAGAGGAGACATTCTCCAATTCCCCACAGATCGGACGACAGCTTCTTCAAGGCCACAAAACACTCATCCTTAAAACTGTAATGGTACTTGTCTGAAGAAAAGCTCTTTTGCATTACTTGTATAACTTTCTTTTGTCACACTAAGCCCTGTCTATTTATAAACACAGCACCTGGATTTAGAGGCAAGGAATAATAATAAAAACTACCCCAAGTAATTCTGTTTCTGAAACACGCCTAAAATATTGTTCCTGTAGCACAGATCATATGTGCATGTTCAAAGGATCCTTCCTGCAGTAGGAAGTGGTTTGTTTTTTTAAATCTGAGGTGTCCCTAATCCATGACCTGCCCATTGAGCCTATGAGGAAATCTTCATCAAGCTGATGCCAGGGGTGCAGTATTTCTGGGCATCCTACCAGTTAGTTACCACAGGCCAAAGGCTTTTTGAGTACCTGCTCTTTGCAATCTCTTACCCCGCACAGTGCCTGCGCTGTGGCTGGCCCCTCTTTCACAGAGAAATCAGTTACCTAAGTGACCTTAAAATACCTCTGAGGTGCTGAGATACACGGCTCCCATTTACCCTGCCAGGAGCTCCCAGCAGGACCTGAAGCAGTGCTTCAGCAAGCGACATCCAGGCAAGGACAGAGGAGTGGGAAGACACGGGTGATGCTCAGTAAATATCTGATGCCCCTCATCTCCCAGAAGCTGCTGTTCTTCATGCTGACTAACAAGGCAGGCAGAGGCCCAGGGAGCAGCCGATGTTCACCCAGTGCTGCTTTCACTGTCTGGGAAACTCTCAGAAGAGGTCAGGCTGACACACAAAAGCTGCTTGCGCTCCCACTCACTTTGTAGCCCTTGGACACCGAGCTGAAGCCTGCTGAGTGCCTGAACCCTAATTCTTCACTGAGGTAGAGACCCGCCATGCCCGGCTGCCTCTGACGCATGCCGCTCCTGGCGTTTGTTGGTTATCTGCAGGGCACAGTTCAAGCCTTTGCTCTGCAGCTCTATCACGCTCTTGATCTATGGGAAAGCAAGATTTTGCTCTCCACGCAATTCTTTTCCCAAAAGCAGCACTTCAGCTGCAGGTGTCAAGAGTGCAAAACAAAGCTGAGTGCTTGATGCCCTGCTGCTTGCGAAAGAGGCCTGAACAAGGCAGAGAGAAGCCCGAGTCTCTTGTGCAGCACAGAAAAAAAACGTTACCACAAAACTGCCGGTTTTTTAGTGCAGCTACCTGATGCAGGGGAGATGTAGCTCCAAATTCCCCAAGCCGTGTTTCCCACCGCCAAAAGAAGTGACCTAAAGCCATGAATTACTGAGCTGGATGGGCTCTCCCAGTAGCTCCTGCTGGCACTGTCCCACTCTGCATGAAGAATTACTGAGGACAGCAAGGATTCAACCCCTCAGCTCCTACGCTCCTGGCCCACCAGACCCCTCCAAAATAACAGCTCTCCTTTACTCTCAGATGGGAGCACTTTGACAATGCCGTGGTAAAGGCCTGAATGAGAAAGAAAACAAGGCCAATACTGGGCACCTCTCCACAGGCCTGCCTCCCCCTATAAATCTGCCTCGACTTGAATCTATTATTAATGTTTTAGGTTCCGAGTACATTATTAACAGTTTTACAAATTGTATCATGTTCCTTACAGTCATTTAATTTACAAGCCCCAATTTTCTACTTTTTCTTAAAATACTATTTCAAGGGTGCAAATTTCAGACTCTATTACTGTTAGGTTTTGGTTTGTTTTTTTTTTTTTAATCTTTAAACCACAGCTTCAAAAAGGAAGTCAGTAAGAAAAAGATTAGCCACTGAATATACATCATCATGGCAAAGACTATGTTCTTTAAAATCTAATGTAGCTTGTCCTACCTTTCCCTCTGTACACATTCATGTTTTTGTAAATTCCCATAAGGCAAGAAGTATGTTAGATGATGAGAGCACCGTAGTGGTATTGTTTAATTTTCTAGGCAGTTATACATCCTAAAGATACAGGACTGAACTGCTAATCAATACACTGTTGAAAACTGACACAAAAATAATGCAAAAAATAGTAACAGTCTACTGCTTGCATTTAGTATGAGAGGTAGGTGGATGCTCGTTACTGGTGGGAAAACCACTTTTTGATCATTTGCTGGAAGATGGTATGCAAGTGCTTACAACTAGTTGGCTGCAGTTTTCAAATAGTACAGTGACTGTGGCTTCTTTCAAGTCCACGGACTTATGCCAATTCATACCTGGGCCCAAATGGTGTAAGCCTGTTTCCCTTCGCCTGCTGCAACATGCTGCTGCTCATGCCTGCTTCCTATGAAAACCAGAGCATGAAGGGGAGATTTGTATTCCGATCTCAGCCTGGTCTGCCATGGAAGTGCATGCCCAGGCTTGGCGCCAGGGAGCTGCTCCAAAGGCACGTAATACAGACAGCACCTAGCGTGCGTGATGGTCAGTGTTCAACAGAGAAGCAGAATGACAAAGTCTTGCTTCTCTCTGGCTGTGAGTATGACCATATTACCAACTCAAGCACTAAACAACTATGAGACTGATTTAAAAATAGCATGATTTTCAAGTTTACAAGGCCATATTTTCATTTCTATACACAACCAAAACAACTAAAAAGAATTTATTTTACAGTGAAAATAATTATTTTCAGTCCTCAAATAATTTCAGGCCTTCTGAACCTGAAAATGTGTATACTGCTGATTTCATTAAATGAAAATCTCAATCCAAAAAACTGTCAACACTGATTGATTTATTGATTCAAGAGTCCTTAAATTAATTAATTAGTCAATTAATCTGTATTTTCGCTGAGTACTTTGCTGAATTCTTTTTTTCTTCGTTGTTATTTAGTTTATATGATTTACCTTCATAGCCAAATAGTTTGGTAGCTCTTTACTGATTGTCTGGAAGGAACATTTTAACAAAAGAATGATCAGCATGGGTTAAACTAAGAATAGAATAGTGCCTAGAGGAATTTTCACCTGTGCTAAAAATAAGCATTGCATTCCCAGCTGTTTTTCAAACTCTCCTCAAACCAGGATTTCATGAGCTGCAGCCAATGCCCACTTCAATTTTTTTTTACCCTCACCTACACTTCTATTTGTACCGCAGCAATACCCAGACCCTCACTGGAGCCAACGACCTGCACAACAGTGATGGGCTTACACATGTATGAGGAAAAGGCACAGTCGTAGCCCCAAATAGCTTCAATTCTTGGAGGTATTTACTGGTTTTAGTACAACTCAAATTTGATAGAGGAATAACACAAAAAGAGTGCACGTCACCTCAAAAGGGGAGTAGGTCATGTTATGACCCATGAAGGACATACATGACTTGCTGTGACTACTTTCTCTGTATTGTACAAGACTGCTCTGAAATTTTTGTGGAAAGTTTTAAAAATAGGTTATGAGATCAGTCTGAATGATGCACACTCAACTGAAATGTGTGTACACACACACTTCACCTGTCTGGGAAAAAAAGGGTTTTTTTGAAAACTTCACTGAAGAACTGAAAGAGCTTCATATAATTGATTTGAGTGTCAGCCTTTGGCATTAAAAGTGCACTTTGTTTATTTCAAAGTATGAAGTTTGCCTGGATATAAAAGTGCACACTAGGAGACTCTTGCAAGTATTTTTCTAGAAAATTTCTGTACTTTGTATAACTTCCTTGAATTTATACTTAAAATAACTCAGCTCACTATGGCATGGCACAAGTCTCTTCCAAAGATCTCTGTCTGCCATAATGTCCACAGTGTGATCAATCACAATTGAATCCCTTCAGCATGTGACAATGGTGGTGGCTTTTTCTCATGTTCTATCCATTCTTTTGCATACACAGATGTGCCAATCATGCACTTCATAGAATCATAGAGTGGTTTGGGTTGGAAGGGGCCTTAAAGATCATGTAGTTCCAACCCCCCTGCCATGGGCAGGGACACCTCCCACCAGACCAGGTTGCTCAAAGCCCCATCCAGCCTGGCCTTGAACACTTCCAGGGATGGGGCATCCACAGCTTCCCTGGGCAACCTGTGCCAGTGTCTCACCACCCTCATAGTAAAGAATTTCTTCCTAATATCTAATCTAAATCTACCCTCTTCCAGTTTAAAACCATTACCTCTCGTCCTATCACCATACTCCCTGATAAAGAGTCCCTCCCCATCTTGGCTGTAGGACCCCCTTTAGGTACTGGAAGGCTGCTATAAGGTCTCCCCGGAGCCTTCTCTTCTCCAGGCTGAACAGCCCCAACTCTCTCAACCCGTCTTCAGAGGAAAGGTGCTCCAGCGCTCTGATCAGCTTTGTAGCCCTCCTCCGGACTCGCTCCAACAGGTCTATATTCTTCTTATGTTGGGGGCCCCAGAGCTGGACACAGTACTCCAGGTGAGATCTCAACGAAAGCAGAGTGGAGGGGCAAAATCACCTCCCTCGACCTGCTGGACACACTTTTTCTGATGCAGCCAAGAATTTGATTGGCTTTCTGGGCTGTGAGTGCACATTGCCAGGTCATGTCCAGGTTCTCATCAACCGACACCCCCAAGTCCTTCTCAGGGCTGATACTCCATTCTCCACCAAGCCCATATTTGTGCTTGTGATTGCCCCAACCCACATGCAGGACCATGCACTTGGCCGTGTTGAACTTCATGATGTTCACACTGGCCCACCTCTCAAGCCTGTCCTGGTCCCTCTGGATGGCATCCCTTCCCTCCAGTGCATCGACCACGCCACACAGCTTGGTGTCGTTGGCAAACTTGCTGAGGGTACACTCAATCCCACTGTCCATGTCACAAACAAAGATGTTAAACAGCGCCAGTCCCAGTACCAACCGATGAGGAACACCACTCATCACTGCTCACCACTTGGACATCGAGCTGTTGACCGCATCTCTTTGAGTGCGACCATCAGCCAATTCCTTACCCACTGAGCGGCCCATCCATCAAATCCATGTCTCTCCAATCTGGAGACAAGGATGTTATGTGGGACAGCGTGAAATGCTTTGCACAAGTCCAGGTCGATGACGTCAGTTGCTCTTTCTTTATCCACCAACACTGTAATTCCATTGTAGAAGGCCACCACATTTGTGAGGCATGACTTGCCCTTCACAAATCCGTGTTGGCTGTCACCGATCACCTCCTTATTTTCCATGTGCCCTAGCAAAGCTTCCAGGAGGATCTGCTCCATGATCTTGCTGGGCACAGAGGTGAGGCTGACTGGCCTGTAGTTCCCCAGGTCTTCCTTTTTTCCCCTTCTTAAAAATAGGGGCTATGTTTCCCTTTTTCCAATTAGCGGAAACTCCACCAACTACCATGACTTCCCAAATACGATGGAGGGTGGTTTGGCAACTTCAGACTCCAGTTCCCTCAAGACCCACAGATGTATCTCATCAGATCCCATGAACTTGTGCACTTTCAGGTTCCTTAAATGGTCTCGAACCTGATCTTCTCCTACAGTGGGCAGTTCTTCATTCTCCCAGTCCCTGCCTTTGCTTTCTGCAACTTAGCTGGTGCGGCCAGAACACTTGACAGTGAAGACTAAGACAAAAAAGTCGTTGAGACTTCAGAAAGCTTCTGACTCAGGTCTGAGCCTCTTCTTCACATCAGAAGATCTAGAATCTGTCACTTGCTCTGCCAACAAATTCTTGGTCAGAATGGGTTAGCCACTTGAAGAACCACCTCCCCTGTGGACAGCCATGATACCCAAATGGATAATTAGGGCATCCACATTCTCTCACATTCTTTCAGTGCAAGTGTTGTTACTGATTATGGAACTGTAGCACTGCATAGGATATAAATAATAAAATCACCGGAGCATCATATCCATTCAGGATGTATAGTTAATGACTAATGAAATCACATGTCACACTGTTCTTCAGACCATAGTAGACCGTAGCACAATACAGTCTGATTAACCATAAGCCCCTTTTCCATGTTCACAAAGGTGGGAACAAAACATTTCACTTCTGTACAGTCTGAATTCCCAAGTTTATTTTAACCTGTAGTTTTCACAATATGGAAGAAAGATGGTAGCCTCAATCCCATTAATATTTGGAGTGTGCACAGACCTTCACCTTGCCACAGTATAACCTCCATGATTTGCACAAACTCTCTCTCTACTCTGTGAGCCTAGGCACCACCTTGTTGGGTATGAGGGAGAGCTGATGTTCCCATTCCTTTTTTTACACGCGCAGGTATTTTGGAGTTTCTGTCAGCAATAGCTTAAAATGACCCAGTAACAGGAGTGGTAAGGGCTTGGATGCCGAGCAGCCCATGCGAGTTTTAAGCAGTCAATGAAACTTGCAGGACTGGAGAAAAACACTGGCCATCTCTCACACAGACCACTTGAGAGCACCTGAGCAACATGCCTATCCCAATTCTCACTAGTAACATCTTTAAACTGCATGTATGATGCATTCTAAATCCATCTGATAAACTCTCTTGAACTGCATTCTGTGTAAGGATAAAAACATTTTGGAGAAAAAAAATTAAATCTACATTTGATCACCTACCTATGCAAGTCCTGCCATCAGGCCCTAGCTGCAGTCCTGGAGAAGGACAGCGGCAGCGTACTTCCCCTTTCAGTACATCACAGCCATACTGACAGTTTGCCATTGAGCAAGTAAGGGCATCTAGGGAAAAACAATCGAACAAATTTAGATAAGGACTCTGCTCAGTACCAGAAAATGACTAAAAACTTTGGAGAATTAAGACATTGCATAATTATGATAGAAGTGGAAAAACTCTTGTTGAATTTGACAGGTATCCATTCAGGCTTTAAAGAGCAAATGCATATGCAGTAAATTTATTCTTTCCACAAATTGCACTTCTAAGAAAATGAAAAAAGAAACCCACAACAACTGTAGCAAGTTGTGTCATGGAATGCAGCCCCCATGAGGAATATAAAGCCCAGTGCGTGCTATAAACCCTCCTGGACAGTACTGCCATTTTAAAATAGGAGCATTTTTAATTAAAGGTAATGTCTCTCCCCAACTCTTTGTCCAGACACTCAAAGTATCCACTTTTACAGGAGCAAGTAGGAACATGATCTCCAGAGACATGACGATACAATTTTGTACCAGTCAAACAACCAACATCTGCAGCTTTAATGATTTTACATTCATAAGGACATACAGCAGAACTGCAGGTGTCTTGCTGCATGAAAACTGCAAGCACTTGTCCTTGAAGGCCAATTAACAGTGATTTACAGCACTGAAGAATGCTTCTGGAGAAACCCGTAAGAAAACTAATAAAATGAAAATAATTGCTCCTGTTTTTTCAGCCTAGTTTCATTAGAAAAAAGCAGCTCGTCTTGCGCAACTCCATAATTTCCAGCAAGATTAATCTTTTACTTTGGGATTCATCTTCACTTCACAAAAGTTTCCCAGGGAAACCCAAGCAGGGATCTTGAGGAGTGTGAAAAAAAACCAAGCAACAAGCCTTGCCGTACTCGAGCACGTTCCATCTGGCATAAGCATGTAGCCATTCAGACAGTAGCACTTGTAGCTGCCGTAGGTATTCATACACCGGTGTTTGCACGGCCGTGGCTTTAGTCCACACTCATTTAGATCTAAAATGAAGGGCACAAGGGAAGGGGGTGGGAAAAGAAAACAAAGTATGTGTGAAAAAACTACTAGTTCAAGTTCCTGCAGAAAGAAGGGAAAATACAGCAATTAGCTTTTTATACACAGTCTAGCTGATAGCGAGTGTCCACAACATCCTGCATGAAGCACTGTTCGCCCCTCCTGCCAAGTGGCGTATTTTCTTCAATTTCACAGATATCCTTTCAGAAATGACAGTATTAGCATTAATTTAAGTGCCCACAGAAGTTTCATTAGGAAACGCACAAGCTCAGGCTGCCTACATCTCGCCTCTATTCGTGGTGATGCCACGTCCAGGACCAGCCAGAACACTGGAGAAGGAGGAGGGAGAAAGCAAACGTCACTGCTGCAATCACTATCAGTGATTCTGATAGCAATTCAGTGATTCACTATCATGCTTTAAAATTAGTTGCAGAGGAAGGTAGGAAAGTTGATGCTAACCTACTTTAAACGATCTCACAGAGAAAATGTATTCCTTACCATCTAGAAATTACCAGAAAAAAAAAAGTATCTGACATCAGTGGCGCTTCTCAAGGACTCTCCATGAAGGCTCCTATTTCAGATTTACAATTTAATACGGAATCCATGACTTAAATCCATGACTTAAATTCAGCCTACAATTTTCATATTAGTAGACAAGGTTTCTAACAAGTAAAGATTGAGTGAGCATTTCCTTCAGCATTCTCTTCCAAGAATATGTGTTGGTTTTATCTGGGTAAACCAAAACAATTTGTTACTTAGTTATTTGTGTACTGATGAGTAAAGATGACAATAAAGGTGAAAGTAATAAATCTATTCACAAATCCCGCCAGCAAATACTTAAACAACTGTATTACTGACCCTCATCTCTAATATTGCACAATGCTGTCTGGAGGTCTGTTAACAGTAAGAGTCACTGTTATTTCCAGGAACTCTTCAAAGAGCCATCTCCACTATTTAGCACATTCACATCAAAAGTCACTCCATAATTCACATAGCAGAAAGGTAAGCTTTGGGGCTCCTACCATGGGGTAGACACACAAACACAGCAGCCACTTTATCAAATGCCAGCTGAGAAGGGGACGCATGCTTTCTATGGCCTAGATGTGAAGGCTTAGAGCTAAGACATTACAACAGAAAGACAAATATACCTCTGGTTAGAATTAAGTCAGTAATTCTTAACAGTGTTTATGTGCATCATTACATCTGTTCTCTTCTGACCTACTTTGTTTTCATGTTCATGGGGTCAAGGAAGAGTGACTGTCATGCAGACAGGTATCTGCTCCTCCGCACAACCCTTCCCCTAACTGATGGATATCACCTTTTTTACTTCCTTTGCCAAGGCCTCGAGAAGAGCAGCAGGTTTAGGGATAAGAACACTTCCTGCTCCCCCCTACTGTGAGAGGGTAGTGGTAAGGGACTTAATTTTCCCTTTCTTCCTGCAGAAGGCCGAACAAGATGTTTCTAGGAAGCCTGAAGGGAAATATTTGCTCCTATAGTGGCGAGGAAGTCCGGGTGAGCGCAGGCAGGACTTCAGGGAGTTGCCAAAATAAGGGCTAGACCTGTGCTTGACAAACAGAGAGTGATGACCATCTTCATAGTCTTCCTGCAGATCATGCATTGCAGAAAGGTCATCCCTTTGCAGCTCTCACTCTTTGGGAGTGTGGAAACATTTCTGGAGTTGCTAGGAGAACATACTTCTCCCAGCAGGTACCAATGCCACAATCACAAAAGTGTACCTGCTGGGTTTAAGAGAAACAGCTGTAGAAGAGCTGTACATTTTCTAGTGTGAAAGCAAGACCTTCAGCTAAGAGTTGTGACTATTGATAGAGTACCTGCATAGGTCAAACAGAAAAGCAACAGATGATTATGCTAGAGGGGAAGGACAAGTTTTCATTGTGAAAATCTTTGTACAAAAAAACCCTTTACATAAAAATGGTCAATAATAAACAGGTGAAAGCTCGCATTTTGGGAAGCAAACTTCTCTGGGCAGCACAAAATGCTGCTTTTTTCTTTCTTCTGTAAAACTTACTACAATTAGGCAGCTCCTGACAGGCATTACAGCTGCATTAACATATTTATTAGACATGCAAAATGTACGTTAAAAAAGTCATTGTTAAATTCAAAAATTCTGTTAGAGTTTTGCTTCAATTCATAAAAGTATCCCCACAGAGTCCACACTATTGACTATGCTGAGATTCATGGACAACAGTCATTTTGAAGTAAGAGAAAGAAAAGTTCTATAAGTCTAAAATATCTGTATTCTTCCCCTTTTGTGCAAAAAAAAAAAAAAAAAGCATCACTTAACAAAATAAATGCATAACAGACCTAAGTATAAAATACTTAACTAGAAGTATGGACAGAATGAGCAAAGGTAATGCTGAAATTAAGCTGACCGGGCAGGATTTTAACAGTGCCTGTGTTCACTTCTAGTGCTTACGTCCCACTGCACTTCAGCTCCTCATTTCAGATACTCCTGGAGACTTTACCCTTAAGAACTGTCTCAGATTTACTTCCGGAGCTACAAGCACAGATCCAAAGTCGAAAATGTTAAGTTACGACTGTTCTCAGTTTACCATCTTGCATAAAGTATACGTTACATTATGAGCCTTAAATAATTGGATTTTTCTATAGGACTCTGAATACTACACCACCATTTGGTACAAAATTCTTAGTACAGAAATGAAAGCTCTGGTATTGACAAATAGACACCTACTAGTAACATACTCTGAGAATAACATGATCTTAAAAAAGTAGGTGCAATCAACTGTATTAGGATATCACATTACATGCTTTTCATTTGTGGAATTTTGACTAAATTGTTTCTATTGTCTTTGCTTCATTCTATTTCTGCCTGTGAACAAATGCTGTCAACGTCAGCTTTTGATTCACATCTTAGAAAACATGCTGAAAGTAAAATGCCTGTGCCTTGAAAGAGTTGAAATTTTTTACCCTTGGCTGACGTAACAGAAAGCTACGGTCACAAGGCAGCAGAAATAGGCCGTTAGCACAACGCCACTTAAACCTAAACCTCACGTGTCACGGGTTTTCACTTTTGCCTTTGAAATTAGCTACTGAGAGAAAGATGGTTTTAACTTTACGGAGTCAGAATGAATGCTACTGTCTAGGAAAACACGTACTGGCAGTACTGTGGCTGCTTAAGAGAAAGGCCAGCCTGTAAATAGGTTAGGTGTGTTCCAGCATACTGCTCAGCCCATCTTACTTTCCCCAAAATGCAGCTTTTCTTCTTTTCACCAGCGCAGACGGGCACATAGTCATAAACTGCACGACAAGCACCACTCAGTTTCCTAGGAGGCACACTGTACAATGACTGGCAGGTCCTACTGGTTCTACATAAAGGCCTGTATGAATATGCTGACAGCTCTCTTGACCCACCTCCATGCACCCATAATCTGTAACTCTTAAATCCCTAAGAAGAGTCTGGATGTACTGCACAGGGACTGGGGGAGCGCTGAAACATTCCTGCTATTTATATGCTCTATCTGTTTGTGCGTTTCTTGTTCCTCAAGTAAGGTCTATTTTTTCAAGAACAGGTTCAGGCTAATGTTAGCAGTCAAAAAATCAGCTGTAGCAACATACCTCTTGAACAAATGCTGGATACTTATCAATTGTGTATTTCAAGCAACATCTATAAAGACATCTCAGTATAAATGTCTATGCACCAAAAGAGAAAATAAGAAAACAGCAGAAGTTTCCTCTAAAAAAACCCTGAAAGCTAAAATATATACACTTAAAGGGTAATAAAAATAACACTTTTACATCTATTTTCTTTTTAATAAAATACCATCGTTTCTCTTAGTCACTTATAACCTCACACTGGAATTTAAAATATAAAGCCCAACACTACTAAAAGGTTTAACAAATCCCTTTAATTTCTTTGTGTGAATGTCCACTCTGTCTCGCATTTGAGAATTTCATTGTTCAGCCGCTTATATTCCCATGTTGCCTACAATTGTACAGTTGGTGCAAAGCCAGCATTCTTAATTTCAAAATAAAATAAGACAGTACTTTACATAAAAGCATACTGACAGTTTTGGGAACTATGGAAAGCAGGTCTATAACATAAGCACAGGCTGCTGAGCACAAGTATTTTATTTTTAAGGAAATTAAATGAAAATGTGAATGCGAGGAAAGGACACAGGAGTGCTATGCTGGCAAATCCGGATGTGACTTCTTTGACTACTGTGTGGCACCACACAAGAACTTGGATAATGACCGACTTCAGTGCACACCTAACAATGGGGCACTTATTCCTAGGAAGATGCAATACACACTGCTGTTTTCTTTAATTAGCTTCTGCAGAAGACTCCAGCACTCAGACCTTTCCTGCCTGTTAGGTAACTTGGGTCAGGCAACACAGAGGTCAAATATTTAATACCAAGTTTACTCAGACTTTGAAAACAGAAAAACAGGGACCAGAAACCAAGTAAAAAATTAAACAGTTATCACCATACTACAAACGGTAGATCAGCTTTCATTTCCAGCAACTATCATCACACTACCATGTCAAACTTATGAGAGATTTGTATCACCCTAAGAGAGTTTTGTTCACATCACTTAGTCTGATTTATCAACAGCTTCCAAATGCAGAAGTTAGCAACCCTCATTTTCTTCAGCTTCCAACTTTATGTAAATCACGGTTTTCTCTTTATGTAACCTGATAAACAATTTCCATCTCTCTCACTTTACAAAGGAACTCAGAAACAAATAAGTGCAGGCCCTGAAAGAAGAGCAGAGGAAAGAAAAAAAAAAAAAAAAAAAAAGCAAGTTACAACGATGAGTATGGTGGAGAGTGAAGCCTTTTCAGAATACAGGCACACAGCATCAAGGACATACTATCAGTTATTTGCTCAGCATGCTAATGACACTGCAGGTTCAGCTCTTGCATCACAGCCATCGGTCTAGTAGCCTCCAACCTCTTGGTAAGAAACTGTATTACTGTTCCAAGCCGTGCAGGGAGAAGGAGCACGCCACCTGAAATACAGGACCATCTCACCCCTTGATGCTGTATTTCTTGCATGATGATCCAGGGGGCGGAATAGAAGTGCTTTACTGCTCTGACCAGGAGGACTTGTATAGAGCTGCTCATCTTCACAGGATGGAACGAAGGCATAATAAAAATGACCAGATCTTTGTAATATGCATTACTTAATCATTAAAAATAAATAAATAAAGTGCTGACAAGAATTGCATTAAAAAAAAGAGAAAGTAGCAAACTTTTGCATCATGTTCCCGGAACAAACAGGATAAGAGGATAGTAAGTTACAGAGAAACTGCCTTACATTCTTTGCTTAAAAATAACCTTTCCCAGCCACACAACGTTACCCTGCATTTCAACTATTCATATTTGTCTGTGAACATAGATCTTACTGAAGAGCAAGTATCAACTTCCTGATGAATACATTTTGAAAGAAGTATTAGTTCCATTATTATCACTATAAATTAGAGAGCTGTCACAGGGTATTTTCTTTCAAGTTGCTCAGCTTTCTTCTTAACTGGTTACAGCTGTAAACCTGGGATCAAAAAGCTAGAAGGGAAACACCAAAGCCACTCAGGAGATTTGAATGCTGTGGGGAGAGCACGTGGTTAGCTCTTGCAAAGTGACTGCAATTTAGTTGCTGAATGTCATACCATAATAAAAGAGATGGTACCGGCTAATCCTAACTTCTGAGTGACCTAAAGCAAGGTCTAGATTGCCACAGCCACTGCAGCGCTGCTGGAAAAGGACAAGGTATCATTACACAGTCGAGGTTCAACAGTTGTGCTGTGAGGCTGGGTTTTTCTCTTGGATTGGTCACTGGAATATGGCTTGATCCGCAAGGCCCACAAACGGAGGAGATGTAAAGCCTGTTCATCAGTGCTTGTACCCAAAGAATACCTTTCACCAAGAACTGGAACGTACGCTACAGCCCAGCACCATTCACGCATTCTAGAAAGACTTCCATCTCCGCAGGAACACCAACATTTCTTTTGCCAACACCATTACTTTTTGTTATCATTAATTATTATTTGAGAAGAGAAACAAGAAAGATGGGCCGTGGACTGAACAGGTGTCGTGGTTTGGGCCGAACCGGCAACCGGGCAGAACAACGGATGCTCTCCCCTACCTCTCTCTTCAAAGAGAGGCAGGAGAGAGAGAGAGAGACTTATGAGTTTAGAAGGAACTAAACTACTTTAAAGAAATATTAATAACAAAATAGAAAGGAAATAATGAAATATATACAAAACCGTATCAAGCTCCCAGGATGACAGTCACATCACCAGCTGGCACTGGGGCAGTCCCAGGCTGGACTCAGTGACAGACAGAATCCTCCTCAGACGCCGGCCATTGAAGAAAGAGGGCTGACCCTTTGCTCCGTCAGCTTTTATCCAGAGCATGAGGCAGATGGGATGGAATACCCTGTTGGCCAGTTTTGGGTCACCTGTCCTGTCCGCTCCTCCCCGTAGGTGTGACCCCTCTATGCCTTTCTGCTTTTCACCCTCCAAAGGGGCAAATAACGAAGTTAGCTGCCCTTGGGTGTTACAGCAATAAGTAGAAGCAAGAGCCTCTCTGCATACCAATGCCTTGGCATCAACTATAAACGTAGGTCTTATCACTCTGAGAGCAAACAGTTTCTGCACAATATGCTGTTAATGTCAGTAGTTAGAAGAGGCTTAGCTAAAAAGTAAAGTTACTGAACAAAATTGGTCCTGTTTTACCTCCAACCAGGACAAGACGACAGGTGCTATACTAAGGTATAATAACATAGCTTACACTTATCCTGTGCAATTTGAATTTCCTCCCAGAAAAAGCAGACTCTGCATCCACTATGCACATTCAGGTCTCATCCTAATGTGGAATCAGCGTAGGGCAAGAATGCATACCCCAACCCCAGGAACAGCTCAAGGGTCTCGCCACAGAATAGATATACACTGCAGTCATCTGAACCAATGCACATTTGGGACACCGCTGTCAGCAGGCATCTCAGAAACCTCATGCACATCTGCCAAGGCAAGTTTGTTACCAATACTGTACAAGAATATTTGATCAATACTGCCTAAAAGGCTTCCTTTAGTCATTTATCATCACATTTTTTTCCTTCCTTAGCATTTAGAGGAAAGCGAATAGTTTCATTCAAGATCGCAGCCTCCAGCAATTTGTACAGCATTCTTTTGATATTTTTAAAGTAATAGTACATATAGAAACTGTTACATATACATTTAACAACTGTTAGGTCACTGCACTGCTCTCGAAAAAAGTTCCAGACTGACCAAAACAGGTGTAGAATAATAAAATCATAATAATCCATCCTTTAAAATGTCAGCCCAGAGTAAAGGGAAAAGGAGACAGGATAATTTGAGATGACAGAATAAATGAGACTTAAAACAAAACTGAAAAATACATTTTCCACATCAGTCTGGGAAGGATTAGTAAATCTGGAAATAAATATTTATCTGTTTTAAAGAAAATAATTCACTCTAAAATCAACATGGCAAAAGAAGGTTAGCAAACATCAAGGTACATTTTTGAACAACAGCATAGTTCTAAGTGTCACACTTTTCTACCATACTTCCTCAGCACTCTCAGAAAACATATGCACTTTTTCTGTAGGCTGAGACAACTAGAAAAGAGAACAGTTTTATTGAGGTATATTTGTACGTGAACATGTCTTAGGCATCAAAATCTAATAAATCATGTATTACTATTCTATTTATAATCTATTATCTTCATACCATTACATGTTTTGGAGATCAGCTTTTGGCAAAAAAAAAAAAACCACAGTGAAACTATATTGATAATTCAGTAGGAGAACACTTCATCTTTCCAGCTCTTAAGTACGCACTACAGTTTATCGCTACCTAGCTAGTTCAGGATTAGAAACACAAAAACAAGAATGCATACAAGAAATTGTTTTTACATAAACAAGTATTATTTCACTATCCGAGCCTGAAAATTGTAACTTTATGAAATAACAATCATTACCACAAGATTTAAATAATTTGATTCAGATGCAGGACAGCATGTAAATACATACTTCACATTAATCTCATTGATTTCATCTGAATGAAAGCAATATTTTCCCCTGTGTTATCCCACTGCAGATGCCATTTTCTCTAAAAATGTCAGTCCCAGTTTCAGAATAGCTACAGCAGCAACAGACCTGGTATAGGAGTTCATTACCCTATAACTGCAGACAACACACACACAGTGTTTGGGGGGAGAGGGATCAACAATACTCGTGTGATTTCAAGAAGAAATTCTCTTCCTTGGACTTCACTTTCTTACCTTGGTTGCAGGTTTTTCCAGTGTATCCCGGGTGGCACTTACACTTGTTTGGCCCAACGCACTCACCATGTTTGCATCCTGGCTGGCATATAGCTGCAAATAGAAGAATATTCATTATTCTTCCACTCCACTCATGGCTGACAGCACTTTACTTTGAAACAAATGGCAATGACCTAACAAATAGTACCGCTCATGTTCCTCCCTTCAGCATCATTATATGCTTCAAGTACCGCAGTTTAACCATCAGGTGTGCTTTCAAAAACAACCACCACCCCAATACACGTGGGAAGAGTGAGATACTTGCTAGTAGTCTATTTCTGTACAACACTACATTCTGCTGTTTCTGGGATATTAAACTCTCCTCATACCTAATCAGCAAGTAGGCACCGTACCTTCACTTGCTCTATGTATACATGAACTACGATTCATGCCATTAAATTTGGTAAAACTGGAATATGCCCCAGCTATATAGAAAATGCGTACATCAATGTCGTAGGTGATGTACAAACAAAGCCATAGCTCAGTCACTGATAGGCAGCAGCACAGATCCCAGCATTCACTGTTTTCCTCTATAACCATACAGAAACACTCTTTACCCCCTTACTAAGCAATGTTTTGCCCGAATCTCTCCCTGTCTTGTGTTTGGATACTGGCATGGTTATTACTTTTTTTGTTGTTGTTTTTCCTTTTGGAGGTAAAAAGGACTGGGTAAAAGTAAAAGCAATGCTGACTGTAATATGCTGCTTTATCACTGCACATATTCAAGTCACTTTGACTCAGAACATTTCAAGCATTTATTACCCAACCTGCTGTACGGATACAGTCTCAAAATGTGAAGTTACGGTCTATTCTGCTTCCAGGGTCCAATTTGCCAGGTAATTTCTAATTCCCCAAATGGGGCGTAAATACAGAACTCCAAGAAATAATAGTTAGGAAGCCATTTTTTGGTACCTCTCTCAATATAACACAAATAAAATTCATAAACCAAACTTTTAAAGGTTCAATAATTAAATAAGGATTGCTTTTGAAGAAATGTAAGAATTCATGCACAAATATATTTCTACTGACGTAGGATTAGGTAACAGGAATATTTTCAGAGTGCAACGAATCCTGCATAACTGGAAACAATTTTACGACCCAAAATTTTAAACAACATTTCCAAGTCTTTTTTATTAAAAATGTCTTTCTATTACTAAACATACTGTTTAAACCTACTGGAAAAGTAAAGTATTTACTATGCTCTAAAATGTTGTTTATCATTATACGACAAAATGCAGATGCAAAATTCTGGTGAGCTTACTGTTTAAGCAGATGGAAACAAATCGGACAGAAATCAGAGGGCAGCATAACTTAAATAGCCTGTAATAAGGATTCACTATTTACCCTGGCTTTAAGTTCATTTTCTAAACTAACAGTATCATTTGGAATTTGCAAAGTAACTAACTAGATCCAGTTGCAATATTAATTAATCTGACAACAGGCTGTATCATAAAACTGGAGGTATTAAGAATGTAATTTAACAGAAATTTGTCAGAAGGCACTCAAAAATGTAGCTTGCATTCTAGCCAAGCTGTTCAACAGGGTTGAATTAAACAAAATTAAAACAGGAACAAGAGATTAGTTTTGTTTGTGGAAGAACAATGCAAATACATCTCTGATGTTCTAAAATCTTTTCCATATGATTCAAAGCATCCAGAATCAGCAATTCCCACAAATGCATCCACAGAAGCAACTGCTAGCGTAGAAAGAATTTGCTCCAGTTTTAGGACTGCATATGCCCTTTATTATCAAGGCATTTTTTTGTTTAAACATTATATATACGGCCAGCGATATTCCCTGACAACATAAAACCTTGTTTTAAATCTACAGCACTGTTCTCGATGGATCTTCCTAACATGATGCTGCGGTCTCTTTCTGAAAACTGTCTTACGGAATATCTTAAAAGGCATCAGTGAGGGATGTTTCTAGTTAACGCAAGATTTTTTTCCCCAATAAACACTGTTCAGAAACAAAGAAATGGGATTCAGATTCAGAAACATCTCTCAATTAAAGCATTAGGGAAAGGGGCTGCTTAGACTACTAAAAGGTATGTTTTAAAAAGTATGCCCTTGGGTAATGGACAGATTTGACTGAAGAGCAACTAATACATCATGAAAAACTTGTAGAATATTGTACTTGGAAACAATTACTGCTTTTTTAATCACTATGGTCATAAGCAGGCAGAAAGATCCTCTTTGTGTAAGAGCTCATTTAAGCTCTGAGACTCTTATCTTCCTGACATCATTAGACCAGCGTCTAATTAGAGGTGATGGTGGCAAAACAAAGACTATGAAGACCAACTTCATAACTTTGAAGTCACTGGGGAAAAAGAAAAAGATGTGATCTAAACTACAGTAGAGAAACAGAAATTACTATAAATGTTTTTGAAACCTTCCATGAAATTTCAACTGCACTTCAGAGAAAATCCATATCGTGGAGTAGGATACAGTTAGGTAATAATTACTCTTTAAAAAACACAAAGCACTATGGGATCAGCCTCAGTTACAGTTCAGTAGCTGAACCTGCAGCAACTTTAGTTTAGCTGGCTTTTTTAAAGTCTTGGTCTCTCCCTCAATTGCATAGATTGTAGATTAGCAGCAGCTCAGAGAGAGAAAAAAAGATCTCATACCTGAAGACGAAAAGCCTTATAGAATTCAGTAATGAAATGAATGAGATTTTAATTTTATTTAGAAATAAAAATGTTTCTCTAATTCAGAAGGTCAAATACATTTGTATTGGGAATCAGATGCTTGGCTTAACTCTCTCAGTTAACCAAGTAGGTCAGATATTGTACTAGAACAAAAATTACGTATTAGCATTTGTTTAAAACAGATAATATACAACTGTCTACAGATATGAAACATAGGCCATGTTATTAAATCAAGCAAACAGATTTATGGGACCTTCAAAAGATCACCTAGTCCAATACACGTCAATGAACTACTTCTTCATACTATGCAGTATTTAATGTCTTGTATGACATACAGGTGGGTAACTCCTGACCTAGTCTACCTCCTAGTTGCAAGATATAATTAAGAAATGCACTTAAATTACATGACAGATATCTCTCTTCTGTTTTTAAAAGTCTTGGTTAAAAGAGATTTCAGTGCCTCAGCAGTCTACAGCTCAAGAATCTCTACTAGCACAAGGAAAGTTTCCTAATGATGAGCAAACCACTATCCATAAAGTCAAAGTCACCATAAAATGCTTTTTTTTGCACATTAAACAGGTATTTGGAAGTCTGTGTTTGCTGCCAAACACTGTACTTGAAGAAATCCTGTTTAATAAATTAGAGTACATTCTGTGCACTTTGGCTACTTAAGTATTATGCATCCTATTTATACACAGCTGCTGAAATTCAATACAGTGTTACAACTGAAGAACTTCTATACACAAGAGAAAAGCTCTTTTCCGTAAGCTTAGCAAGATCTGTAGCTCAGCCAATGCCACAGATACATCCCACAGGACTTCCCATCAGGAATCAAGCCGCCCTCACCAAGCAATCTGTATATCCACCAGGCCCAGAGAGGTGGGCTGGCTCAGGCTCTGCCATTCGCAGCCTGCAAATACTCCCTTCTCCAAAGGAGGAGCTGCCCCTGCACGATAGCAGATACGCTCCCTGACTCCCAAAGGGCTCCGTTTCAAAATGGTCAACGAGACAGAGGTATAAAAATAAGCTTGAGACTGACTGTCACCATTTCTTCTAATAGCAGACGGTTATTTCAGCTGTTTGGTAAGAGTCTAGGCATACACTACGTATGCTGATGCAATCGGGTATTTTCTTTGAATTTTCCACTCTACTTACTTTCTTGCAAAATTCTGGATAGCATAGGAACAACATAGGAACAGCATATTTCAGTTGCTCTGCTCACACATGAACACATGGCGTTTACCCATTTTTTTAACACAAATAGACTCGTAAGTAGCGGGGAAAACATTCTCGCAACTAATATTCTTTGCATCTTGACAATTAAAAAAATTCCCCCACAACCAACAACAACCACCAATAGAACATATTTTCCCTCCAATCAACTCACATTTACAATGGCTGAAGTAAGCCGTGTTCATGGACTTCAGTCTGCTATGTAACACTCACTTTGCTACTAGGAAATGTGGACAGTGGCCATAAATCTACCAGACTACCTATTTTAAAGGTTGGCAAGAACTACCTTTTCCTCCAAAATAAAATGCAGTATTTATCATCTTAAGTCTCACTTAAACTTCAGGCTAAATTAAACTTCCTGTTAAAAAACCACAAAGAATTGAAACATGAATGAGTGGTTTGTGTTTAGGGTTGGGCTTTTTTTTTTTTCCCAAGTGTGGGAGAAAGAATCTCTGGTGAAATGCACGTGCTGTTAGCACGTGTTATGCTTGTGTAAAAGCCAGAAGCCACCAATCTTCCCAGCCACTGCTAGCTGCTGGTGGTGTCTGAGCATGACACAATCATTCTGAATTATTACTTCTTAATTGTCGCGTAAATACAATAAATGAAAAACACATTCAATGAATTCATTATGGGTCTATAATGTTGGGTTTCATCTGTTTTTTCCCCCTGCACAGTTCCCTCAAAACTACTTGGGAAGTACCCCTCATGTTTTGTCAGTTCCTCTGCACTAAGCTGACCACCTTTTGAGGGCATGGTTGACTACTACATGCTGTTTCCTCTATTCCTTCTCCTCTAGAATTTTAATGTTAATGATTTATTTCTTGATTACGAAACACTGTTTGGTGGAGTCATAAGCAGATGGTTGCACTGCCTGGTTCCTACCTGCCTAACTCCTGCTCTTCATTTGTGCCCACCAATGGAAATCCCTGAGCTTTCTTAGTGGAGTATCTCTACCAATTCAACTTTTCTTTGGTTTTCCAACACTCCTAGCTAAGTTTTTCATCAAAACAGCCTTGAGTATAATTCTGTGTATAATTCTTACATTCTTCTTCTCTGCTTTGCCTCTTAAATTCTGTTCCTTAATAATTATTTCTTATTCCTTGCATTTTTCTTTCTTCCGTGATGCCCACAAGAGGGTTTCTTTGACAGAAGTTACCCTCAAAATCTTTAATTGCATCTCTCCACTCAAATCTGCCTCAAAATGCCAGACTGCAGATGTCCAAACTGTCCTTGAACTTCTATTTTCACCTCTATGAAGCCTAAAAATACGCATAAGAATACCTGCATCTGAAACAAACTATGCTGACCATCTGCCTGAATGGCCTTGCTTCTGTCCTCTCTTCTCAGTAACAGATTTATTCTGACTCTAAATCCCAGCTTCTTAAAATGCCATTTGCCCAAACACAGAAAGTAATTTGTGCATCAGCCCAGAGATGATTACACACTATTCAGCTTCACAAACCTTTACTGGACCCTCTTACAGTGCTGAATGCAGAAGAGATTTCCAATCTTAAGATCGCTACTTACGTTCCCCCAGTGCCAACTTTATAAAAAGACTTGTAGCTTGGTGAAACAAGCTTTCCTCTACGCTTCCTCCTTCACGGGAAACTGGCTCCCCTTTTCCTGTGATGCTAACAGACCACAACCTCAAGATCTATACTTCCTCAGAGCCAGCTTCAGCTCATGTCTGTCTATTTCTATTTATTTTTTGCAATTCTTTGCAAATTATGCAATTGCATAAACACACACTCAGGAAAATAAGTCTGCATTATTCACAGTAATTTTGATCTTGGATCCCAAAGGTATGAGCTAATTTGTAAAATAAATCACCGCAGCTCTTTCAGAGTTACATATTTCTTTTTTGTTCAACTACACATAAATGCAGGAGAATGCATAAAGCTTAACCTACCACACAGTTACCAGTAGGTGGTAAAAACATGTCGTACCCATAAACTCACATTACAGAATTACTTCTGAAAAAGTAACTTTGCTTCCCAAAAACACGTACTAGCAGTTACAACATATATCTCTGCAGAGCTTAAAAAGCCTGACTAGGGCAACTGGGTATTAATTTTCCGATAATTTAATACACAAAACATTCCTTACTCTATTTTTTGAAAAATAATAAACGTCCTTGACCAACTTCTGTAACTAGAGTCTGATCATATGATCAGATAAAATGGTAGTATCTAATGCCTGAATATTTTTTCACAAATTACTTGCACTTATTTGTAACATTCATGATAATAAATGTTGTCAAAACGCATACTTAAACTTCCATCTAAAACATATTAAAAGTTCCATTGAGTAAGTGGCTCCTAATTTTTCATTTGCCTGGGTAAATCAGTTACTCAGTTTGCACATATGATTCTGGCAACAGCACATTAACATGACAAACTGCAACCAGTGAGGGCTATTCATGGCACTGAATTCTTTGCTTGCCTACGACTGCTTCCAAAGGTGTTTCTAAACTGCATACACAAACCCAGACCCTGGTTCATTAATGCCTTGCTATTCAGAACAGCACTTAAAAGCATGCATAACTTAAGCATGGGTAACATTAAAATCAATAGGATTTAATGAAGGCAGTGAAAGTTAAACTAATGCTCGTGTACTTAAATACTCTTTTTAAAAATCAGTGAAAATCTGTTCTAACACAATGCAAAATTAGAAAAGCAAAAACTACTTCATGCTTTGTCAACCTTTTCATGTTTGCATGTCAAGTGGCTCATGATAATTGCTTAAAGAATGGTGCTCTCATCTCAAACGTCTGTTTGCTACCTGAACCTTTCTGTGTGTCTACTGAACTCCAGCAGGTAGAAACAGGCTAGCATGAGTGTCTCTGTGTGCCGTGGTGGAAAACAAGCTGGGCCTTATTGTTATTTTGTTTATTAAAACGCAACACCCACTGGCTTCAGCTGAGTTACTTCTGTATCACAGTATCAAAACCAATGTTCACAGATGAACAGCTGATTGCTTTGCTCCCCTTTCTAACGACTGGTACACCTGCCACAGGGATAAGAAAACACGACATATCAGTTCCTAAGCAGCAGCAGACTACAGCCCCGGGTACCACTGTGAACTAGAGTTGATTTCATCTTGCTCTAACATGCCAGGTTGTACCCTGCTGTAGAGCAGGGGCTGTGAAGTTTCCCTGTTGTGGGAATGACAACTTGCAGTGGAGGTGCAAAGCAGGCAACGGGGGGCAGTAAGTGCTTCAGCTATCCCAAACCAACCTCCCACTGCACATGATTCAATACTGTGAAAGCAAATTAGGCCTCCTAAGTCTGACAGCTTGTAAATATGATGCTGCGAGTATAAACAATTTGTGGGAAGAAAAAAAAATATTGCCTGGGGCTTAAGGGTAAAATAAAGAAAAAGAGTGAAAAGGGAGAAGTGCAATAGCCTAGAAAATAACTATCTCATCGGATAGGTGACTGGGAGAAAACAGCCCTGTTAATTTCCTTCCCTCCTCATCTTCCCCAAATCAAATGTTTAAAAAATGAAAAAAATAAAAGAACATCTACATCTTCTTGTCACGTATTACAGTTTTCATGTAAACTTACGACTTAGAGGCCATAACTCCAAGTCATAACCTTGCCAAAATTATTTCAAGAAATATGTTCAGCTAACCTTTGGGCTGGCACCTTAGGCTGGCTATTCTCTGCCTTAAGACGTAGAAAGCTGCAAAACAAATGTCCAAAAAAAGAAATTCCAGCTTTTTTTTTCTGTAAGGAGGATGGACTTGGCTGGGGTTTTTATCAACTTGTTACATTCCTGGAGACTTACACACATTCAACATTCAGAGCTTTTCTGAAACAAAAAAAATTCTGGTACACATTTAAAAATGGAAATACCTTACATCCGTATTTCATTATGAGATTTAACAAACACATTCTGATACACAAGAATAATTAAATATAATGATGTGATGCTATTCTTATTCAGTCAACTAAGGAGCTACACTTTGTCATGTTTCACATGGTACATAGTTGTAAAAATTCTCATGTTTCAGGGTTTAGGTTCAATGTTTCCATCAACAGAACATAAATGCTTCTCTTAAAGCGACAGTATCCTTCCATTTAAATACAGGTACGTATTTTTAATACTGCATCTCCACAGAGCAAACATAAAGGGTTAGCATCTGGATGCTAATTTGAGAGTAATTAAAATTACACCCATTTATAAGTATTTGAACATCTGCAACCAATAAACATGCTGGCATATAAATTTACTAGTCATTTTTACAGTGTTTAAATTTTGAATGTCATCTAAATTAAAACTAATGCTTCAAGACCTTTTCAGCTCTTACTACCATATGAAACTAGATACACTACAAAAGTTAAATAAGATGGAAACACAGATTTATGTTTTGGGCTTACTTTAAATCAATTTATTTGCCAATAAAATTAATGTTAGCAGCACACCTTGTTAGGCTACATAGCCTTATTATAAAAGACTGGGACTTAAGCAACAGCAGCTCTTTGTATTTTTAGTAGTATGTGACCAACACTTAAGGGTTTGCTATGATTGCAACTTATATTGGTTTAAATTAGTTTTAACCAGGAAGTCCCTTAGGATTTGTTACAGTGGAGAGAGGCTCCCCAAGTTGTTGCTGGGCTTTGAGAGAAGCTCCAAATACAAATACACTGCAGCTGTAAATGGTCAAATCACGCTACTGTTGAGATTTCCTTGGGAAAAACTGGACTGCAAATCTATTAAGTCTATGTATGGAATGCATGAGGGATGCAGTGGGGAAGTGGAAAAGGATACTGTATCTTTAACATGGTAAAGGTATAATTGCTTTAAAAGCATAAAGCTTCTAAACTAAAAAAAAAAAAACCAAAAACTGAATAAAAATAGCAAAACCTCATTTTTCTTGCATAGCTGTATTAAAGCAGTACTGCAATTCTGTATAAAATGTCTTTTCTTTGAAAAGAACCAGGGATGCACAAAAATATTAGTAATTTTATAAGAAGCAGACATGCTGCATATCAATATTGATTAAACATTGCCAAAACAATGCATTAATGTGGACTGTACTCTTGCAACCAAAAAGTCAGTAACAAAACTCGTATTGACTTTAAGGAGGTTTCTGCTAGTGGGCCAGTCTCCCCGTAGCTAGTATTTTCATGGCTCGTTATTGACAAAATCATGGTTTTATTTTTGTGCATCTTGGACTATACAGAATTGTCATTTCCACTGAAAGCATTGTTATGTGCGAGAAACAGAAGTCCTAAGCAGCTCATGGCCTCTTCTCCCATTGATGTATGAGATGATTTGTATGGGCAAACTCCCATCAACATTATGGTTGGTTATACAAAATCTCCTTCGAGACATCAATGAGAGCACAGCCACCTCTTCCCCCATCCTCCCCCCACCAACCTTGCACCTCTGTAAATAGATTGCACAGTACAGACACCCCAGTCTTTAAGCTCATCAGGACAGGAGCAGCAGCATAGATAGCATAAGTAAGTTTCTTCACAACTGTTTTAAGAAGGCAGCAGCATGCACAGTTCCCAGCAAAGCATTTGGTTATGCCTGCATCTGCTACATCAGCTTGTACAAGCTCCCCCTCTCTCGCTCTTGCAGGCCCTCTTAAGAACCTCCTGAAATAGTATGCTTTCTACTGGGTTTGACTAAATCTAAATGCTAACCTGACATCTTTCAATTAACTTTTTTTAGTGATGCAATGCTAAGGGGAGGTGTAAACTGATGGCTTGATTTATACTTTTACTAATGGGCTATTTTACTGTATACCTTCTTGATTGCTCTGTCCCTAGGCTTTTAAGAACATTGTCACGTGTTTAGCATAAGGTGGTGAGAAACTACGTTGCTGACCTATTCTGGTTTTGCTCTCTAGGTAAAACACTGAAGCCTCAGCACAGGGAGATAACCAGATGGAGTTATAACAGACGGATGCTCTGAAAGAGCACACTCATCTTCACAACCTCTTCTCAAGACGGACTTCATAGACTTTGTTATTGTCTAAGGAGAATTCAACATTGAAATGAGCGAAGTAATCAAATAACATCATTACTTGTAAAATCCATGTTCAGTTGGATTTTATTCCTGTTAAGCATCTTCTGTTGGTCAAACTTTCTGTCCAGCAGACAAAATCTCAGAGTACCCTCTGCTGACCTCCAACAGGTCATGCCAGACTCATGCCAACAGAGCATGTGACAGTAGATCTGTATGCGTCTTTAGAAGCTGCATGATCAACCTTCTATTTTGTACATACATGAACACAGCAAAAAGAAACCATTTTTGCCCATCGCCTCTAGCAAAGGAGTTGTCCAAACTGTAAATCAGAATGAGAATTCAAGAGTTTTATATTGCTCTTCTTAAAAAAAAAATCTTGCTTAACATTTTAAATCTATGTTAAAGTAGCATCTCTTTCTGCAGTTCTTGGGTGTTAACTGCAGCTGAATTTGAAGCAAAATGCAAGCTAGAAACTTTACTGTAGCCTTGACTACATATAACTAGCATACAAATCAATTACAAACAAGACATTGCAGCCAAGTACGAAGCAGATGTATTTTGTTCATGAAAGACACACACATGTGGGAAACCATTTTTATAGCTTTTGAAAGAACTAGAGTTATTTGTAAGACAGCTAAAAGCAAGGCAGGATAGACCATTAGTTCTAAGAATAACTTTCAGGGAAACCAAGACGAAATTAGTGGCAGAAATGTCCACGAGGAACTAACTATTTTTCAAATAACCCCTAGCATGGCTGCTGGAAACTGGAGGAAAGAACTTCCTCTTTCATACTGGGGAATAAAAAGCACAACACTACTTCTCACATAAGTCTCTGCATTAAATGAGTGCATCTCTTATCCCATATTTCAGTTTTCTGACAGGCTAACCAGGTTCCAGGGCTCAGTATGCGAGTATACATTCACAGTTGATTTCTGTACACTAGATTATCAGCAAGGGTCAGTCAGCAGTGGTTCCAAGGGACCTTCCTGCTGCTTGGCCCACCTCTGACCTAGCAGAGACACTTGGGACAGCAAGGCCCAGATTATCCTTGCCTTGAGAAACACTCAGGAAGACAGCCATCCCTGCAGAATACTGTCACAGATATCTTATTAGGAGGATGGCTTAGGACAGGCTTCAGCAGGTCTCCTAGACTACAGCAGCTAGGATACAGGAATGGATGTGACTTTTTTCTATTCTGCAGTTGACATTTCTCATCCAGCTCAAACAACTGAGCTCCAGCCCTACCACTGCTGGAAATTCTCTTCCCCCAAGTATTTTAAACCATGAAAATTAATGCTAAATAGCACATTAAAAAAAAAAAAAAGTTGAATCAACTTCCCAAGGCAAATTTTTTTCTTCTAGCACACAGAAAAGTGCGTTTGTGCAAGATGTGTGCAATGATGCATGTCCCAACTTGGGCTTCTCTGTATGCTTTAAAACCTGTTTAATTGGTTCTGGGTTAGGACAACACATTCAGTACCACAGATGCAGCTGCCTTACAAAGCAAACGGAGTTATGAATTAAAAATGTACTGTTGATAGCTGCTCTTACCAAAAAAGCTCTGTCACAGTAAGTCAAAACCCCCTACTCTGAAAGAAGAAATCCTGAAGAAACTCTTCCTAGCCTCACTTTTGCTCTCAGTAATAGTTGTGCTGTGTGCACAACAATAACACATAAAAATGCAAGACAACAGCCCTGTTTTTACACACATCTCACCAGGTACTTCATCAACGTACCATTTTTCACAGAAGGAGGCCTTTATGTGATTACTCCCACTACTACTTATTAAGGCGCATGTAAATCCCACAAACTGAGCAACAACATGGGATTTTTGGACTAATTTCAACTGGGATATTTAACATCTAACTTTAAAGCATCAATGCTGTGAGTCCATCAGTGTAAAGGATCAGCTCTACCGACGATGAAGGTACTTCACATGAACTAAGAGTTGTTTAAACATTTCTGCTGCTTCCAAATTAGCCTTTCTACCATCAGGTTTAACCAATAAACCTGGTTTATATACCAGATCAAAACCTCAAAAAGTCTACTTAGTTATGTTAGTGATGGCATATATCCACTGTTCTAAATCTAGATTAGGCCACTAAATAAGTGTGCATGGATTTTTTATTAACAAGGACTTAGAAATGCCAACAAATTTGAGTTCTGTTTGTTCAGCCTCTTTGAAAATAAGGCTATATTTGTATCAATCTCAACCTGGATCTAGTTGCCTAAACATGGATCTCACTTTGGTATTCACAGCCTGCAAGGAAGAAAAAAGAAAATCCAACCTGTTTCAAAGTTCTCAATTATTTCAGTTGGACGGACACCTTCTAAGTGCATTTGCTGGCATTGGAAAGGACATTTGGGAAGGCAATTTCATGTCCCCGATGACAGAATATTTCTACTAGCTGAGAAGTTACAGCCGACACTGACAGGCTTTGGAAGCAAGTTTACAGACAGATCAGACCTACGTGCACTTCCTTACATATGCAAGTCTTGATAGGTGTAATTTATTAAGAGGAGACAGAAGATGTTTTAAAGGAGAGTGTAAATTAAAGGAGGGGCCTGATTTCAACTTCTTCCTACACGTTTATAAGAGTGAAAAAGACAGCCGAGTTATGCTGACTTGCGTTACTAAGCAGCAGTAAGCATGGTTATGCTCTACGTGCACTCCTTTGTCAGTCAAAGGGACATAAAAGGAATTACTCCACACTTCACAAAGGCAAGTTTAGCTAACGCAGTTCAGTTTCCATTTGCAACTGTATGGACGGATTATGGATGGAAGATCAGGAGCACTGAGTTACCAAGGCTTAATCAGTAACTGCTTGTCAGCTGTGCCACAATCCTACTCTGTTAGAGCTGACGTATACAGGCTTAAACCTCTGCCACAGTTAAACCATTACCTTAAATCACACAGTTGGTTTAAACAAACACATTTTTTTCACAATAGCCACGGGCAGAAAGCATGCCCACGCGTGTTTGGTGGAGCAGCTCAGCTGGACAGCAAAAAATGTATTCAGGTATGTTAGTGATCACTTGCCCATGGCTCACCATGATTCAGAGCTCTCTGTAAAATGGGGCAACCCTGTCATGTGTCAGCCGATATTCTTGCTGCACTCTGGCTCCAGCACGGCTCCCACCTTACATTTGTTGTCAGAAAGATAAATTCAGAGGTGATCGGTGCCTACATAGTAAACTATGCATGAGTAAGCAGGTGAGAGTCCAAAGGCGTCGCAGCACTTGCAGGCACAGCAAGGATGGCTCAAACTAGTTTGAGAAAAGCAGTTCACGCTCACTCATAAAGAGCTCAGCGTTACTGCCTGAGTATTACAGCTTCTTTTTTGGATTCATTTGTAAATTGGGTCTCACTACTAATTTTTAAGCCTGACTCTATACTTGTTTTCAGTGTGCAAATACAACTTATTCTAGAAACAGCAAAGAAAACATACATCTGTTAGAGAAAGTCTGACGTGTATTTATGCCACTCATTTCGGGAACAGGACTAAGAATTTTGTGTTTCTCCATAGAGAAAGTAGGAGAAATAATTGTGTACCTGACTTTTTGGAAATTTTTCAGTGATATCCCTTTGTACAGTAAAACACTCAAGTTTTCCTTTGAGGCCAGGAATGCTGCCTTCTGTGCCAGGTTAATCCTTCATACCAAATGCCACATTCCCAAGGTGAAGAGTTGACTACAGATTTTCTATTTGGCTGCGAGCACTAGAAAGATTCATTTAGTGTAATCTCTCACTCTGCGATATAACTGGAATTTTCACCCCCCCACAACTGGGGCAGATTTATTTTGCTAAGAGTTTGTCTCCCACTTGAAAACTAGAAGGAGCTGTTACATTTTTAACAAGGTCTTCACCCAAATGTCTGAGACTCTTCTGAACCAGCAATTCAAAAATTATCAGTACCCACAGCACGTGAAAAAAAAGGGGAAAAAAAATGCATTTAGACACCTAAAGGATAATTGTATTCTTTTGAAAGTCTGGTCCCAGCTACTGGAGATGACCATATAAAATGCATCTGCGCACTGCTTGGAAATGTACATGGAGAACAAATCTGTGAATAATGGACTAAAATGCAGTGGAAGGAGGTGAGAATTCACCTAGCTTTAGCCTTAAAAAAAGAGCATTCATGGTATTTGAAAAAGTTGCCACTACAAATGACCTTATTGACAAAATTCAAGCAGTAAAAAATAAAAAATACTTTGTCTATTATTACTTTTGTCTCGTTTTCAACTTTTAGTTACAAATCTTTTGCTAGCATCACTTTATGCTATTCCTGTCTCCCAAGATGATAAAAATGTAACCCCAAATCAGACTTTGTAACAGTGAGAAATTAAAGGACAAATATAACTGAAATTGACGTACACCCTAACACGAGCTGCAATTTACGGTCACAACACAGGAGACAACTTGGCTAAGAAAAGGGTCACAGTGAGACCCTTTTAGGGTTTTGGATTTTTGGGGGGTTTTGGGGGGTTTTTTGTTTGTTTGTTTGTGTTTTTTTTTTAACAGTGCGTATTATTGATACTTGCCAGTTAAGCCTTTGTAGCCTCAAACATTGAAATGCTCAATAATTTTCAAATAAAACTGTGTTATGAAAGATGGACATAGATTTTTGTCATCTCTGGAGTAGCCTCAATCGACCTACTTCACTTTCTCCTTCCTTTTCTATAAACATCCATCCCAGGGAAAGGACTACTTGTTACCAACTACAGCCTTAAAAATCAAAATGGTTCATGGTACGGGCTGAGAGATATCAACCTGAGAACTTTGCATCAAAAAACAGTATCAGGGATATTATGTTACAGAAGTACTTTACGTAGCTTTTTTTATCAGTCATCTTATATACCTATTAAACATTGTGGGCTTTTAACACACTTGGGAAGGAAGAAGCCAATCTTGCTGTTTACAGATTTGAACAAAACCTTTGCTGAGAGTCTACAGTTGCATTGCCAATGCTATTTCTATCTTTTGCCTAATATTTGCCACCTACAGTCACTGCCCTGCAGACTAAGCAAGTTACAGTATTTAATACCTGTTATACTTTTAAAAAGGCTTGGCAGAAAATGATCTAGTTTGCAGACATTTGTATCAAAATTAAAACAAAAAATGAGAACCAGTATTTATAGGTTCACTCCTGCAAAAACTTAGGGGATATCACTCATGTATGCACTGTTAAACACATGAGCGAGCGTTCCCAGTATCAAAGGCTATAATTTTAACAAGCTGAGGTCTCTTTGACACTCCTAACGATTTTAACTTCTACGCAGTGCTAGCTGCCACGACAGAATAACTTGAAGATGTAGTTAATGATGAAGACTTATCTACTTGGTTATCCTGCAATTATATCAAAGATTCTACACAGATGTGAGAATCTCTTTACGTGTGACCCAGTAAAAGGATGCTGTCAGGTATATTTGTACCCTTAGTTTGGGGTTACTAAAAGAATGTTTGAACTTAATGTCAATTGGAACGTTTCCATTGACTTTCCAAGTGAAATGCCAATAATTTGGATTTCCTTCTTGGACGCAAATATTCTCGCCCTGCAGTGCCTGTAACATGACACAGTGTAGTGTTATGTCAGGCTACTAGACGAGAGCATGAAATGAAGCGGAAACCAAACAGCGATTCCCAAATTCTCATTGCCCTAAAGTTTACCTTACGTGATTGGAACTATTTTTAGTACTGTTAAGAACAGACAGAATTTTAACCTGACAACATCCTTATAAGTAAGTCAGACTCACACGTGCAAAAGCCTAAGCCCTGCGTTGTAAGAATGTGTGCGAACATGTGAAAGATGTGACTAGGTGTGTGCAAGCCTTTTCTACAAGTGACTAGAAGCCCCAGCAGCAACGATACTCACGTTGGCATTGTCCCCAGGACACTCGGGCCCAGCCCCAGCAGCAGTCAATTCTACTTCCAAACCGGCACAGTCCTGTGGAGGAGACTATTTGTCTGGGCCACCTGAACAAGAGAGTTCAAAAAAAAAGCCTGGTGAAACAATTTGGAAGCAGCTAAAATTATCCTATGATTAAGAAAAGACAAAGACCAGCAAAAACCTCTCCTGCATCAAGATACGGGTTTCTATCGTTAATACTGTGTTTAGTTCAGAAAGTGTAAATGGCTATAGGCAAAGAGGGGAAAAGATAATTAGGGTAAGTTTGTAAAGCCTGAAAAAACTGTCACGCTTTGCAATGTGCTCACTGCTGCCACTCCCAGGCTGGTACGGAACAGTTTCCGAAGTCTGAAAGAATTCGTAACACGGAATAAACCACCAGCACAAAGTTTCAGCATTGGTTTATTTCACACTGTACAGCCAATTTTCTCACCGAAACACTAAACGGAGCGAAGGGACGCCGATGCCGGGGCAGAAGCCCTCGGGGCGGGGATGGGGCCGCTGCGGGGGCCGCGGCCGGGGAGCCCCGTCGCGCGCGGCCCGCGCCCCGCGCCGCACCCGGCGCGCCCCAGCCCCTCCCGCCAGCCACGCGCCCCCCGCCCCGCCCCGCCGTCTTCGCCCGACGCCGCTTCCAGCGCCCCGGGGCGTCAATAATAAACGCACTTTATCCCCGCAGCACGCGAAGCGCTCCGCTTTTAATTCCCGCAGGGCGCAACCCTGCCACAGCAATGAACGTTTGACGCCGTAGCCCCCCACCCATCCACCCGCCCGCCCCCCAATGCAGGCAGCCGGGCGATGCGCAACCCCGGCCGGCTCCGTCCCGGGCCACCCCGCCCCGCGCCTCCACCTGCGGGCGGCCGCCCGCCGAGCCCCTCAGCCCGCCGGCCGTGCCCGCCGACACCTCCTCTCGGCTTGGGAAGGGGGGGGGGAAGGAGGGAGGTGGGTGTCCCGCCTGAGGGCTGCCGGCCGCCCCCGCCTCAGCGGGGAGGCAGCAGCCCCGGGGGTCGGTAAGGAGCCCCCCCCCCCGCCGCCATTTCGCGCCCCGGCGCTCTGGTGGCAGTTCGCAGCCGCGGGCGGCCGAGCCCCCCGCCCCCGGGGCAGAGCCCGGGCTCCCTCCACTCTCCCCGCGGGGGGCTCCGACCCGCCTGAGGAAACACCAACTTCCCCGCCCGGCCGGCCCCCGACCACCGCCCGCCCGCTCGCCCCGCGGCAGCCCGCGCCTACCTTCTGTCAAACTCCCCGGCCGCCCCCAGCGAGAGGCAGGACGCCAAGAGCAAGCGCAGGGAGAGCTCCATGGCCGGCGGGCGCGGCCCGGGGCGGGCAGCGGTGGCGGAGGCGCTCCCCACGCCGGGCGGGGGGTCCGGCTGCCGCCGACGCCGGCTGCTGCTGCCACAGCTCCGGCGGCGAGCCCCTCGCTCTCTGCCCGCCCGCCTCGCCTCGCCGCCGGGCGGAGGAGGCGCTGCAGCGGGGAGCGGCAGCGCCGCCCGCCACCGGCAGAGGCGCCCGCGATGGGGCCGCCCGCCTCCCCGCTGAGGGGCAGCAGGCCCGGCCCTCCGGCACACCTGGTGTAGAAGGTGGTGGGGGGAAAGCAGCCGCCAGCCCCTCCTGACAGGGGCCGAGCGAGGCAAAAGCCGCGGGCTGCGGACGCTAAGAAGGGCGGGCTTTGTTTTTATAAGCTTTTCTAGCTCCAGCTGCATGAAGGAGGAGGGCCGCCCGCTCCCCTCTGCGAGCAAAGTCCGCATCTACAGCCAAGAGCGCAAGATTTGGCCGCCTTCTGCCAACCGGACTTCTCCCCGAATGAAGCTTTTCGAAATAATTACAAGGTGTACATGTTTTGTTGGTTTTTTTTTTTTTTTTTTCTGGCTCAAACACTCCTATTAATAGCTCTCACATGTTGGCATGGGTGACATTGGGTGTCCCAGCCCTTGTCCAGAAGAAAAAAAGTGACAAGTTTAAACATCACCCGTGCAGCACGTAACGACACCCCAGCACCACTACCGACAGCAACGACCGCACCTCTACTCTACGTTAACATGTGAAAATACAGCAGTTATTTTTGTTTTGTTTCAATGAACTACAGCTCTTGGGGCTTACTGAGGGACACTTTTAATAACAGCCTGTCACCAATTTAGGGTCAGAGCTGCTCTGAGATCCCTCTGATTACAGACAGATGGGGCCAAGAACTTGGACTAGGTTGCAGCGTTGGTTTTGATTTGTGCCTAAATCAAGGGTAAATCTCATCAGCTGTTCTTACAAGGGTCTGGCTGCAGCTTAGCAGCAGAAAACAAAGATCTTCTGGGTTGTGCTGTAACACAAAGCCTAACCCTTTAGGGAGTATTTAGATGCCAAATACAATTTCAGGTTTTAGATTTGAGCCGGTAGATCTGTAAAGAGCATTTTCCACCTTCTAAAAACTTCACAGGTAATTCAAACACTACTACACAAAGTTAACTACTTTTTGCACAAGATACAAATTGTGCCAGTGAGCTTTTGAAAATTACACTCTTCCCCAGAGTGGTTTTACCACTTTCTGCTCAAGTTTGCAGCAGAAAGTCCCTTCCAACGCTCCTTCCCTTCTTTTTGTCATCTTTTCAGAACTATACGCGCCGCATGCTAAGCTTTCTGTCCGCAGGCTCAACCCAGCGCTTTCCAGACACCGAGTTTAACAACTGCAAAAGCTACAGGGTGATGATTCTGCAAGGCGTTCGTTACCTATGCTTAGATAACAAGCAAGCCCCCTTAGAGGACCCAGATAGATATAAAAACTGCACTGAGGACCAAACCTGGTTACCTTCACTCACACGAGAACCCAATTGCCAAAGAGCGAAGATGACAACACAGTGGCATTTGGGAAAGACAGGAGAGCATCTGGCTCAGATCACATTCTTGATAAAGCATAAAGCTGATTTCCAGCTCTTGACTGATTGATCACTTTTTTTTTTTTCACTTGGATAACAGACTGTGCAGAATGAATTCACTGTCAGGATTTTGTGCGCAAAAGGGGAGAAATCCTATTTGTGATAACCACAGGGATTTCTTTCTGATAACAGCATCTGCCTGCATCTCTCCAACTTGTAGAAAAAAAGTGCCCACAAATTACACCGCAGCCAAGTTCAGGATGGGTGCCAAAAGCAACATTTGAACTTCACTGTGAATTAAGGTCTAGGGCAACCTGACACTTTCCCCCCCGATGTCCAAAGGGACGTGTCATAAAATCAGTTCCTTTCATGCCATGCTGCACAGTGGCACTTATACATACACAGCAACTTTAAAGCACACGCTACTTCTTTAAAGCATATACTTGCAAATGATCGTTTAATCAGATCATTTAATCTCTCCAGCCTGCACTCAGTATTTAAGATTTCCTCAGCAGACTGTTTGGCACTCTTGTATGTTAATACCAGCGTGCTGATCAGATGTGGTGCCTACTCCAATTAAGATTGTCTGCTTTTGGTTAACTTCTGCTGCCTTTACAATTTGTTTTGGAACATCAGCCTGAAAAAAAGAGTTAACCAGTCACTGAAAGATCATATGCACTTCCATACCCATCAATGGGACTGAACACCCAGTCATTTATGAATTCATTTATTTTGGCAATGTTTTACCAATGCCAGTGGAGTTTTCTTAATGAGGTAGTTCCTCATATCCAGGACACTTGAAGGATTACTGAGTGAGCTGGCAAAGAACCAAATCTCTCAACAAGTTAAAGGTGCATAAAGCCGTCTTCCATATCCCACTGCTGTGTGGGCGTGCATCAAGGTAATATATAGAAGATGAAGACGGAGTTGTTGGAAATATTACTAGAAGCACTTTCGTGCCTTACGTTTAGTGAAGCAGATGAAAACCTGGCAAATGCTGAAGCCATAGGGTGGGCTGAGCTGATGTTCAGCAAGACATTAGCAATAAAAGTCCAGCAGCTGTGCATCAAGAGTTCAGATGGATGACTAGGACATACCCAGCTACTACGCAGAGGATGAAGTGGAGCATGGACAAAAGAACAAGCATCCAAGAAAGCTTTTTCGAAGATGCTGATAAGACATTTGGTTGAGTGCAACATGCTAGTCAGGTTTTTAGCTGCAAATTAGCAACAGTGAAGCAGAAACACAGAGCAAGACATAGCACTTTGAACAGCAATGCTGTACCCTTGTGTATGAAAAAGTCAAAACGCATGCAGCAATTGCCAATAGAAAGGTAAATTTTGCCTGAAAAGGTGTTTATTTTATGCAAGCATAGTGACCCTTCCCACTGTGCTTATTTTACTCTTCTCCATTCCCCCATAAATATCTTTATGTACATTGTGGCAAAGAAGCCACACTACCAGCCACTACCATCATCTCAGACTTTCAGTCTCATGGATATATTGAGCTCAGGCTGAGACACTTGTATGAAAATCAAGATCCTAGACTTGTTGAGAGTGCAGAAGAGAGCACAGAAGGGTCTAGAATACTTGCAGTTTACCACTAGAAAGTCCATTAGGTTCTGAATTATCTAGAATTTCCCAGAGGATGAAGCCCTAGGTATATATTCTATTGCTGTGTTCTACACTGTAAGTGATAAAGGCACATCTGACTACACAGAAAACTGAATTTTGGTGATAAGGTGGCAGGGAGTGAAGAAATCCTCTAACGAGGGGAGCCTGCTAATTCTGCTGCAGGGAGGGTAAAGGTGGTGATGACAACTGCCACTTGTTGGACGGTGAGTGTGACAGAATGATGCCTGGCACAGTACAATTAAACAATGCATCAGGAATGTGTTCAATATACTGCTCAGCACAGTACTCATATTTTTAAAAAAAACACCACAGTGCAGTGTTAAACTCCATTAAGGAACCAACGTCATGAGCAATACATGTAACTGGTAATACAACTGACATCAACTAAAAACACATGTAAACAACTGGAAACCCAGTTCTAATGAAATGAAGCTTACTTTCAGTTTTCTCAAGTGAAATGAACCTTTCTTGTATGCGTGGGACTTGTTCCTCTTGAACAGTAACACTTACTTTTACATCACTTGGGGTAGACTGTGCCTAGCGGTCTCAGTGTTTAAAACTTCAGCTGCAGGGCTAAATACAGGTTTCTAATACACTCTTTGTGGCTGTAACCATTCCTGAGGAGAAAATACAACAAAAAGGAGAAGAACTTGGGGGTACTGGTGGATGAAATGCTGCATCAACAGAAGCATCGCCAGCAGGTTGAGGGAGGGAATTCTGCCCCTCTACTCTGCTCTCGTGAGACCCCACCTGGAGTACCACGTCCACATCTGGGGCGCCCAACATAAGAAGGACATGGACATGCTAGAGGGAGTCCAGAGGAGGGTGATGAAGACGATCCGAGGGCTGGAGCACCTCTCCTGTGAGGAGAGGCTGAGAGCTGGGGCTGTTCAGCCTGGAGAAGAGAAGGCTCCGGGGAGACCTTATAGCAGCCTTCCAGTACCTAAAGGGGGCCTACAGGAAAGATGGGGAGGGACTCTTTATCAGGGAGTGTAGTGATAGGACGAGAGGTAATGGTTTTAAACTGGAAGGGGGTAGATTTAGATTAGATATTAGGAAGAAATTTTTCACTCTGAGGGTGGTGAGGCACTGGAACAGGTTCCCCAGGGAAGTTATGGATGCCCCATCCCTGGAAGTGTTCAAGGCCATGCTGGATGGGGCTTTGAGCAACCTGGTCTAGCGGGAGGTGTCCCTGCCCATCGCAGGGGGGTTGGAACTACGTGATCTTCAAGGTCCCTTCCAACCTAAACCATTCTATGAAAAACAGTTTCTGGAATACTCTCTGGCATTGACTGGGACAGGAAACATTAAGAAAAGAAGAGCTGAAGAGACAGAAGTAGTAGACATGTTAGACTGACAGATACTGGTAGGTATGGTAGATGATAGAATATCATAGATAAGACAAATCACACAAAACATTTTCAATTTTAAAATTTTAAAATTTATCTTAATTGTTACAGGTAGCTGCAAATTGCACATAATTACAGCAGTAAAAGATACTGCCTCAGGGCAAGCTACTGCTGGTAACTTTTCTTTGAGGGAGACATTAAATGAGCAACTTCTTTCAGTCCACCTTTTTTAATATTAACTTCCTCCTTGTTGTCTTAAAACACATTACAAATATTAATGAATTAAGTCCTCTATTCGGCAGAAACAGGCAATACTTTTTGTAACTCCCCCATTTACATAAGCAGAAATTAAGGAACAGAAAAAGATTTTCCCACAAATCAAATAATCTGTCATCAAACCAGAAACAGATCTCCTGTTTTCCAGTTTCATACTTAAACCACAAATCCATTCTTCCTCCCTTCTAAGTATTTCAACCTCACTGAGGCTAGGCAAATTAACCACAAATACCACACTACCCCAAGTCACTAAATCACACTATGACGTGTGTAAAAAAAAAAAAAAAATTAATTTGTAGTTACTGGCATGCATGATCATATTCTGCATCTGTGATGCTAATGTAACACGTATACTTCTTGCAAAATGGAACACAAGAAAAGAATCCAAGTCCAAATTATCTATGACACTTTCAATGTCATTACTTTTCCTCTGGGGCCACACAATTCTGCTTTCCAACCAACTTTATATATGGTATAATTAAAAGTAGTATTTAATTGCGCAAACGTTATCTCCATCATATGCTAGGTAACAACCTCTGCCAGTCCCATGCTAATAAGAAAACTGTGAGGCATCAAGAAAATCCAGCAATTCAATCAGCTAAATCAGTCTTGGTACTCCACCTCCCTCTTAGTAAACCTACTTGAAAGTGTAAGAAAGTCATCAAAACTATCAGAGACTGTAGTATCAAATTACCTTCTGTACAGATAAACACTGTGCTTTGGAAATACTCATTCAACAATGCTTTTTCTGCATCAGGTTTTCCAAACTAATTTGCTTTCTCAAATGAGCTTTTGCCACACATACTTGATCCTTCTTTAAAAACTGTGAGTGGTGTTTGTGTTGAAGTTTCCTGCGTTTCATTACAGTGTAGATAATTTATTTTCCCCCATAAATAAACAATAATTTACCTTTCAAAGCCTAGTAAAATTTCATATTCTGTTCTGCATGTGTCTTTTAAACTGATTTCTAACTGTCCATGTTATCAATTTTTGCAACAAAGGTATTTCGCATGGGGGATTGGAATGATAATCCCCCAAAGTTAACATGACCGTGTTCATTAAGGAGTCAGTCTACGTGGACTCACTTGCAACACAATCATTAAATGCAGAACTGAAATGCAGAACATAAATCTGCAACTGATGTAAAAGTCACCTTCAGCAGGATGGTGAGGGGCAGCCCAACCAGCTTCAAAAACTGGCACTAAATTGCCTGCACTAATCCCAGCCTTGTGCATCCTGCACCTCTCAGTGACGCCAGCAACGAAAGAGATGCAACTGTTGGACAACATGGGCTTAAGACATTTTTTTGCAGACAGGACCAGAAACTGCATTGCATTGATTCCCACTTGTAGGCAGGCAACAAGGCGGAACTGGGATGAGTTCCGCATGCGAGTGAAACAATTGTGAATGCCTTCACAGACTGAGAGGAAAACATGCACGTGGCCTCTGAGGCTGTCTGAAAAAGGGAGGAAGAGAAGAAAGTTTTAGGAACCTAGTGAATAAATGACTGACAAACTATTTTATGCAATCAGATTGTCAGCACTGAACAGGATGCCTCCAACAGCGCATTAGCATCACTGTTATCTCCTCCATGTTGTTTCAGCCAGTTAGCTCTCACTATTCACTGCTCTAGTTCGGCCAGTCTTTGGGAAAAGACTGGGTTCGGTGAAAAGGAGGCAGAGCGAAGCTTCCTAAGGAGCCTGGCTTAGCCAGGCCTCTGTAAAAGCCTTTTCCACATAATCTTCGTAATGTCCTACTGTTCCAATAATACACCCAGTCCAATACAACTCCTATAGCTTTACAGCAGGTGTTCCGCAGATCGTACTACAGCTCTTCATGTCCAGTTTTACACCATGCAGCCAACGTCTGATGTCTCCTTTCCTCAGGAAACCAAATGCTTGAACAAGAAAACTGTTCTATATATCACTAACACATTGTCACCTAAATCAATATCATCTCCATGGGCTACCTGCACTTAGCAGTCAAAGCAAAGAGACCAGAAGCGAGGCACAAGCAAGACATTTAGCCTGAGTGAAAATCACTGAAGAAATATTACTTACATGGCAAGAAAATACACATACTTGGCAACACTCAGAATCACTGTATTGTCTTTTTCATGGGCAAGAAGTGCAAAAAAAACCTCCTGTTCAACAATATTCAAGCCTGATGACAGATTCTTTAAAAAAAAAAAAAAACAAAGCAAAAATCAAATCACCAGATTACTATCTATAACTAAAAGAAAATTTAAAGAAAACAAAACAGGAACAGAGTCACATATGTCATACAGAGGATAACTATAAAAAAAGCTGTTAAGAATCAAAAAACCGCAAGTACGTGAGCTAAAACCATATTTAACCTCACACTTTCTGCTATAACTTTAACAAAAGAAAAAGGCAACATTAACAGAAGAGATCTCCATGAAGACATGTTCTCGACCACAGTTCTAATGTAGACCGATTTGAATCAAGCAGGCCAAATGTCTTATATATTACCTGAAATAATTATGGACTTTACCTGAATTTTCTCTTTCATGAGCCCACACTGCAAGCTAGGACTTCTTGGGCTACATAAGAATTTTAACGTATAAGAAACAGCCATAAATCAGCCTGAAGTTACCAAAATTGTCTTTAGGACAAAAGAAGCAAATAATCTGGTGCAGCATGGATTTAATTGTTTCTGCTCATGAAATGCAACTCCTTACAGCAAGAAGTACACGGGGAAGTTCAGAACCAGAAGCAAATGATTTCCAGTAGCTTAACATACCAGCCTTGACTATCAGAGTTTTTGTAACTTTGCTTTTCCCCATGCCTTGGGGTCATTGACAATATCAGACAAAAACAGTCGGAGGTCCACATATTAACACAAGTATGCTGCCCAGACTACCTATATAAATTATGACAATCACTTTCCAGAGAGAAATGATCAAGCACTACTTTAACCTGATCCTTTAGATTTTCTTTTTTTTCATACTGAACAGGAATTGCTATCTAAGTTTTGGCAAAGATGGACTAAATTAGCTCAAAATATATAAATCACTCTGGGTCCTGATTTTTCCTGTTTTACTTGGTTTCAGGTGCTGTAACTTTGCTTGCCTGAGCTGAGCTACAGCTGTGTAATGAGATAGATCCTCTGGTACTGGTTGCTGATAAATTGACCTAGAACAACTACTATAAATGAGTTTAAATCGCTGTTTTTAAGGGGGAAATGGACTTGTCTAATTGATTGAATTCCTTATTTGATTTCCATCTTTTTGACATACAGAAAACTCCTAGTACATTCTGAGACATCAAAGGGGAATGGTAGGCGGGAAAACCTACCACAGATGCCCCAAGGGAGAGTTTTCATGTAGTTACAATATTGTTGACCCAGGTCCTCTGTTCCACTCTATGTAACTGCAACCTCTGAAAGAACTTTCAGAAGTTAAAATAGTGTGGACACCTGATAATTTCTATCGCTGTTTCACAGAATCACAGAATGGTTGAGGTTGGAAGGGTCATCTGGTCCAACCCCCCTCCTCAAGTAGGGTCACCTACAGCTGTTTGCCCAGGACCATGTCCAGGCAGCTTTTGTATAGCTTCAAGGATGAAGACTCCACAACCTCTCTGAGCTCACTCACCCTCCCAGTGAAAAGGTGTTTCCTGATGTTCAGATGGAATCTCCTGTTTGTGTCCGTTGCCTCTTGTCTCTAGACACTACTGACAAGGGTCTGGCTCCATCTTCTTTACACCTTCCTTTCAGATATTTGTCCACATTGATGAAATTCCCCCGAGCCTTCTCTTCTCCAGGCTAAATAGTCCCACCTCTCTCAGCCTTTCCTCACGGAAGAGATGTTCCAGTCCCTTACACCTTAGTGGCACTTTGCTGGACTGTCTCCAGTAGCTTTGTAGCTCTCTCATACTGGGGAGCCCAGAAGTGGACACAGCACTCCAGGTATGGCCTTACCAGTATTGACTAGAGGGGAAGGATCACCTCCCTTGACCTGCTGGCAATAAACCTCCTAATGTAGCCCACGATATCGTTAGCTACCTTTGCAGCAAGGGCACATTGCCACCTCTTGTTCAACTTGGTGTGCACCAGGACCCCCAGGCTCTTTTCTGCAAAGCCGCTTTCCAGCCAGGCAGCTGAAAGAATATCATGCATGGGGTTGTTCCTCTCCAGATGCAGGACTTTGCACTTGCCTTTGTTGAACTGCGTGAGGTTCCTGTCAGCTCATTGCTCCAGCCTGTCGAGGTCCCTCTGGATGGCAGCATGACCCTCTGGCACATCAGCCACTCCTCCGAGTCTTGTGTCACCGCAAACTTGCTGAAAGTACACTGTGTCCCATCATTCAGACCATTAATGAAAATGTTCAACAGCACTGGACCCAGCACTGACCTCTGTGAAACTAACAATTTATACCAACAAAGTTTTCGTATGTTTTAAGTCAAAACCATAAAAGATCTCATAGAAGTATAGTGTAGCAATAAATAAAACACAACTGGTATGATGATTATTGCACAGCCTTATAATGCCTTTCAGCATTACATATTTTGTTTGTGGTTTTCATTAGGTAGGATTTGAGAGACTAAAATGTGCATGAAATTCACGTCTTCAGAATACATTGTGAGAGACAAGAGGATGGAAAAGATTTAAGATGGGTTTAAGTGCTCAGTATGAAAGGAAATGAAGTTTCAGGGTTATCTACAGGTTTTGGTAGACAGTTACTGATTCTTCTACATTCTCTTAAAACAATGCAGTAACATTCAATTTTACTTTGCACTATGTTCTTCTTGAAGCTGTATATTCAAAATCAGTAAGTCCAAATAACAATTCTAAAGACTTCTGTGGGCTTTCATGGGTATCTTTTGAGAGGAGACAATAAATTTGGGATTCCGTTTTAAAATGCAATTTGACACATGCCTGAACTGTTGAAATAAACCAGAATTCTCCTGAACTGCAATTTCATAAGGTAGAGGAATATAATAGCTCTGGCTGAGATGGATTGGGAGCATCAGACTAGAAGCCTTTTCCATCAGTAATGAAGATACTCTACAGAAGGAAAAGTGAGAAAATTTCAGGAATAGAAAACAAATTCTAATGGCTAGCACAAAAGGAAAGAGGAACCTAAAAAAGAAACTGGAGCAAAGCTGTTGACAATTTTAAAAACCGATTTGCAGACCATATCAAAACGTTCTAGGACAAATGAAAAACAGTCCAAAATTCAAAGGGCTCTGTAGAGCTTTAAGCAGCGGAATCCACAGGTAACAGAATTAATGAACAGTTCTATGGACAAACAGAAGATGGAAATAGGACAAAGGGATAAGTGTTGGTTCCTGTCACATTTCAGAAAGTACATTTATTCCTGTCCTTTTAGTTCTAATACATAAATAACCACCACTGATAACTATGCCTGGTCAAGTAGGGGGAAGTATTAGAGTTGAAAAAAGAGAGGAAAGTGTCTATAAAAAGCTCTACCTTCTTTCAAGAATTATAGGCTGAACTACTCAAAAATATTTTGCTATAATCTAAATAGTGTAAAAGCTACAACCTTTAAACTGACAAATTGTCAGCTCTGCAAGACAGAGGGAAACTATCCAGATAAATGAGGTGACATTCTTCCTTTGAGTGCTGTTAAAGAACTGACGTTCTTTAACGGCTGCCCATCAGAAAAATAGACTGCCAAGCTTGCATAGTACTCATTTCTACTTTTACTGAAACTGAAAGCAATGATCATGTAAGGAAAAAAGGAATCCACTTTAAACATGTTAAATTAGGAAGCAATCAAAAGAAGTCCACTTAAAGGATCAGGTTTGTTTGTACTGTAAATGACATTAAAGATGCTAATCTCTGATTCTTAGCTCCCAGAAGGTTATGATTTTGGGATTCAAACCAACAAACACTTGAACACAAACCTAGTTGTATTGAACTTTTAGTTGATTTAGTTTATGAATCATTTCCCCAACATCAATAGCATTACCGACATGAATAAAAAGTTAGGTGCGCACACTTGTAGGGCAACTCTACATTATATGCAACCCCAAAGAACACAGCATCAGTGTGCACTAGGGATGTGTTTCATTAAGCAGACAGGTCACAGAAATTTCTAGAGAGTTCTCTTGTATGTCAAAGCCTGACTGAATTTTCTCACTCTTCACACAACGGACAGCACAACAGGGTCTGTAGTATAGCTTAGAGATTAAACTAGCACCTTCTGGCATTTACTGCTTTTGGGTCATTTCTTCCTATTTGGCTCAGGGGTGTCAACTTCGCTGTGCTTTTCTTGGTTCAAACCAGAAAATTACTGAGTTAAAGAAAGGTATTTTCTACTCTTTTGCAATGTGCGGAAGGTGCATACAATTAGGAAAACCAGACAGCACTTACAGAAAACCTGCTGTGCTTCATGTAAGGTATGAGTCTAATGGACTTGATCACCCAGGAATAAAGTGTTACTGTTCAAAAACAGCTTGAGAGCAACAGCTAAAAGCTTTGCTCGACTGCCTTTGCACTGCATTGACTCTTCGCTGTAGATGAAGGTAGGTATTAAGTCATAGCAATTTTTTGCATGTGTATGCCTACATTTTCATGGTTACCATGACCTTCAGAAAGATACTAACATTCTTCAAGGATCAGATTGCACAAGACCGACTATCCTGAAAAATTTTAAAAACTACTTTCTAGTGATCTCTACATACAGCAGCAAATTCTGAATACGGATGGTAGACACAGAATGGTGTTGTTATCCTCAGAACTTGAATGCTCCCACTTCTTTCAAGCAAGGTAAGTGCTAACATGAAATTAATTAGATGATTTATGTCCATCAGGTTGACAGTAAACATGTCAATGGTATTTATTCTTGTAGCAGTAGCTATAGTGTATACTAATAGTATATAGATATCCTGCTAATGTAAGATTATCAAGAGCTAAAGCCAACTGCAGTTGCAAATTCTCTCAGTAAGGATTATTCAGCTGGAAGATGTTTAACTTTAGAGGGCTTTTTGGTATTTATTACAGAGCATATAAAAGTAATCCAATTGTAATAAAGATTCATAAACTAACTGAAGGTTTCAAATTGCATAATTGCTTTAAATCACTTTTAAAGGGATTTTCTTTTCCAGAATCCTACTTTGAACATGAAATGTTACTCCAACATGGATGAGGTATCTATTTATAACCAAATGTTTGTGTGTAATGGTCAAATGCAAAAAAGAGGAACTGAATGTTTATTTTAGTCTTGACTTTAATCCAATACTTTGTGTAATTTATCCTGAAATTCTAATTATATCCCCCTATATAAGCACTGCAAATATGAAAACTGAGAGGAAAATCTACTTGCTAGAGCTTTTTTCCTCTTCTTTTTCCAAAGTAAAGAGATGCTTGTGGTCAAATTACTTAATGAAAAGAATTCAGTGTGTCAGTGATCATCCCAACAAAGAAAACATGTCCATTTACAGTATTGTTTAACTATTTCTATCGTTGGTGACCGCATTAAATGGGTATTTGAATGGGAACATGCCAGATGAATAAAAACAACCTTCATGGGTGCCAAACATTAGCTATTTCTACAAAATTAGCTAAAAGCATGCAAAAGCAATGTGCAAGATTACACACACCTACTGTAACTACTGGCCTCTAAGGCAACATGCGTAGTCTATAGCTGATGTGATTTTGTTTAAGAAGGCAGTGTCAATAAAATGCATCAGGAGTTATTACCAGCCCATTATGTCATCATCCAGGCTTATACTGAACCACAGCCATAAATATGTATTATAGCTCAGGAACTGTAACACAGCAGGGGTATGAAAATGGGGGTCTATTCATGAAAGAACTCTACAGTTTATGCTGAAGTACAGGAAAAACAATGTTAGCCGGACAAAACCCGTAATAACCAGAAGCTGTGCAGTTCAACAGCCTTTTAGTAGTTAAGAATAAAATTGAATCAAAGTTAATTTTAAGAAGTCAGTCTCTGCAGACCTCAATTACAGGAAGGCGCCTGGGATTTGCAACAGTGAATCCGAACTTTGATTCTTCTGGTTGCCAATAAGGGTCCAGACCAGAGGCCTCCCAGAAAGGAGCAACAATGTTTTTAACGAACAGCAGTTGGCTCAAAGTTCTTGGCCCAAGTTCTAAAGCATGAGGCTTCCATCACCCATGATCCTTCCCTACCGTCTATTTTAACCATGGATAACTCCATTATCCTTATTTAAAAAACCCTCTATTTAAAACCTGGCCCAGTGACAGTTTGTCATAGGGAATTCCACTGGCTAAATACAGATGCCACAAAGAAGCACGCACATTATAAAAACGACCACTTAACCTTTAGGTTTGCAAACTTACTGATACCACCAGAGTTCTACACTGTTGGCTATGTTTTCCCAGACCACCACTTTTGTATTTTCTTTGCAAAATAATAGGATTCTTTGTACACATGCTACTAAAATCACCTACGTGACTTTCTTCACCTTATGCTTGTGTTTTAGTATGTATTTTTATATAGACTGAATGCAACCAAATAGTAGGTCAGTTTGTCACAAAAAAACCCACAGAAGCAGCTATTAAATCTATCAATTCAAACAGCCATAGATAGCCCAGAAATGGTCCATTGTCCAGGAAATACCAAATGAAAAACCTCTCTACAAACACATGGGGGGGGGGCAGGGAAACAAAATTGCTAGCGGGAGTGAGCTCCACAGCTGGAGTATCTCAAATAACCATCCTCCATTCAGCTTGCTCTTCCCTCTCCACATTTACACCCCACTGTTCCTCTCCACATGCCTGCACCAAAAACACACTGGCTGTCTTGAAAATATTAAGTTAAACATCTGATAAAAGTCAGATGTTTCTCAGTGGAGTAGTCACTGTGTGGCTTGTTTTTTTTTTTAAATGAGAAAATTAAAAGTTAATTTTAGACTTGTTCATGTTTATTTCACAGGCGAGAAAACTTACCCATTTCCTCCATGTTTAACATTTCCCATCATACCATAGCCACAACCCCCTTCCCCCACTTAAGACACTGTTCTCTGACTCATACAAGTCCATAGGAGTAGATAGGACACATCTGGGAGAGTCGGCTGGCATCATCATGAGGCTGCTCTTCATTGGCTTTGAAAGGTTGTGAAGATTGGGGAGGTTCCCCCAATGACTTCAGAAAGGTGAATCCTAGGAAAAATCATAAAGCAAGGCCTCTTGGAAGCCCTTCAACCTGATATGTCTATGATTTCCACCTAACTTTGTAGCCTCCTTAAGAAACAGGTATCACCTCCCCACGCAAGCTCTAAAACTGCAAACATTCTCTCCTTTTCTTACCTCTAACATCACTTTAGGAAAATTTGTTCTGGCAAACCCTAATCATTCCCAAATGTAACTGGAATCATGCCAAGGCATCTGACATGCTCCTGTTTGGGGGTGAACAAAATTACAGAAATCCAAAGAAAAACCACTAGAACTGAGAAACACGTGAAAGGTTGTGCATTGAGACAATGCTGGAGATAAAGGAAAGCTAACTTTTGAGTTTTCTGTTCCATGACACAGATGAATTTACTGTTGCATTGTTTACCTTAGATATGCCTTTTTATTACTTTCATACAATGAAGGCGATTTCCCTTTCTCTCTTGTGCCCATGAATGGACAATTGCATTTCTCTTGACCGTAACTTAGAATTATATTGCTATAATTGAAGGTGTTTGAGCTACAACACAGCGGTACTGGTAACAGTTTAAAGTACAGTAACTTAGTCTATCTTCATACATTCAAAAATACATTCCTTGCAAAAATTCTATTATAATGTTAAACGAAATGTTACAACGCTAAGTGCAGCAAAAGCAACCAAATACTAAAAAAAATGTTTAAAATTACAACAATGACATATTAGAATAAAGGGCATATTAAGTACACTGGCATGTTATTATAAATTGACACTTTAACGCTCAGAAAAAGCTGTTAACAATTAAGCATATGCATGGAACGCTGTTCCAGCACACCCAAACTAATAACCCGGGTTGGAACACTAGCACTGGGAGAGGGAAAAGCAAGAAAAATGGGAGTTATAATAGCACACTAATAGCAAGATAAAATGACAATTACTTAGGACTGACAAAAGTATAAGGGTTTTAATGTGAACTAATGCTTTTGATGGATCTAAGTGCACAAAAATATTAAAAAGAGTTTCTGAAATTAGACTTTGGCTTTGGCATATGAACACACCTAAGAAACACAAATGCCTTTTTTCTGTATGCTGTATGTATTTCTAATCCTTTTGCAACTAGCAAGTGGTAGTTTATCCAAATTTCATGATCACATATATAACAATGTAATTACTGATATTATTTTAGTTCTCATATATGTAAGATTCTCCTGACTCCACCACTCATTTAACTGCACTCTGATACTGAAGCAGACAGAACAGAGATTTTTTTTCTAAGCTTCAAGAAATGTAATTAAATCCTCACCAATATACAAATACCATATTGGGCACTAATGTTGATGAATGCATTCCAAACCGAAAAAGACACCCATTGAAAAAAAGGGATAATTTAAAAAAATAAGCTGTATCAACAGTAACACTATCAGCAATAAATTATTTCTACACTCCAATGTACTCACTGCAAACTAACCAAACCATAGGTGGCAGAGAAGTGTGTAGGTACAGCAGATCTAAAAAGGAGAACAAACGATATCACATCAGCATGATGTCACCACCATCAGCAGCATCTTTCAACCTTCAGATTTGTTAAGCAAGAAACACTAATGCTTATTCTCTGCAGGTGGTTTATCCATGCATTTTGATCAGTGGGTAGTGTAAACATTTTGCAAGATTTTCACAGTGAATACAATAAAATTGCGTCACAATACGTCTTACATATGGTTGTCCCATGCATAGGTGCAGAATTTTACAACCTGCTGATGAAATGCTTCCTTGGTGCTGAAAGAATCAAGTGTCCATTGTGAGCATGTCTGCTATTGGATTAGGCACACACAGTACACCTCTCTGGGCTATCATTGCACTGTTACGCTTTGGTACTTATGTATGCCATAACCCGTCTCACCTGCATGTCTGCTCCACTCCACAGCAACTACTGGCTGTATCTCTCTGGAAAGTACAAAAAGCTCAGCCCGGATATTTTTTGTCCTGGCTCTGCATTCCATACTCATTTTCCATTCTGCTGCATGCAATGTCTACTGTAGCAACCTAGAGGATCGCAAAAGATTACTGCCATTGTTTAAGTACGATATATACAAACCAGTTCAAGAGCTTTTCATCAGGATGTCACAACTCCAACATGGTATTACAGATTCTATTAGACAAGTCTCACTCAACCTCTCAAAAGATCAATTTAAAACCCCCAAAGACATCAGTATTTACATTTGAAGCTAACTCAGATGTTTTTAAAATAGAAGCCCCTTAAAACTTTTCAAATACCCTCAACAATGGAGTCTAAACATAGAAGGTGCGCAGTACACAAAAACAATTAAAAAGTGATGATTTGAAAGTCAGTGGATGAAAAATTAATTGTCCTCAGTAACATGGAAATTTTGCCTTCAGTGCAGCAGTGATTTCAACCCTCAAGTATCCTGAGCAAGTGCTCTTCTAATTCTTAAAGCTCAAGGGAAATCTTTCACTTAAGGAAGAATGACAAATTTATTACAAGAAATGTGATGGTAAAACTGCTGAAGCAATAGAGGTACATTTCAATTCACACAACAGGTTTATATTTCTCGATGATACTGGACAACTTTTTTTTTTAAAAAAAAAGATTAGCACTAAATTAGTAGTCATATTCAATATTAGCAAACCTGTTTCAAGGGCTCCATCAAAACTCACGCTGTGTAAACTTATGAAAGATCAGTAACAACCAGGTAAAATATAGTATGAAGGGGGAAAAGTACAGAATTAGTCAATAATTTAGTTTCTAGAATCAGTGATTATTTAATTGACAAGAATACTCAAATAATATCACTCACTTTCCATAAAATGAGTGTTTCCACTACCACCTTAAAAAAACCCAAACCAAACCAAAAAACCAAACAACAACAACTATGTAGGCAAAAAATTCAAACATTTAAGTGAAATAATTTTGAGTTACAAGTTAGGAAACATACCACTTGACACATACGAAGTTTAAAAACTGTTCTGTTTTCACTCAGAAATGACCTGAGTGATTTATTATAAAACTATCCGAAACACTCTTACATACGAAGCTTATGAGAGGAACTTTGAAAATACAGGTATTTTCTTAAATTTACTTTGAGGAGTGCAAAGCAGGACACTTCATTATTCATTTAATCCCTAAGTAAATAGAAGCTACAAGCAAACAGAAAATTAATTTGGTTTCAGTTTTACTGTTTGCGTATAATCTTAATATATTATTAACTTAGGAAATTAGAATGGAAAAGAAAAAAGAAATTGAATTTCTTTTAACTTGCTAAGGACAAGCTACTGAACTGAAAGCACGATAGCCAGGTAACTTAAGTGCAGCTCTGAGTGTGGAAAGTTTTGAGGTTTCCTCCATTTTATTAGAGGCATGTAAGTAACATTTTTGACACTAGACATATAGACAGGTATGACACGTAGGTTTTCCTTTTTAAAAAGAAAAAAGAAGCAGTAATAAAATCACAGGAACTTTGACTGAGATTGTATATCAGGAGTTTGTTATGACAGGAAAATTCTCCCAGGCAAAAACACTGAAAGTAGTACTTGAATAGGCTTAAAGGAAAAAATTGTGCTTTTCTTTCTGCTGACAGCTAAGCAACTAAGCACTAAGACTGAAACCAACACTTCGGTTGTTCAGTTACCTTTTGTTAAGCAATGCTTTTCTCGCTCGATACTCTTTAAGATATATATTTATCAGCTGAAAGGGTAAATTACTAATTCTAAACCAAAATCTTGACAGAAAATAGCAGCAGCTGATGATGCCCAGCCAAACTAATACCCGTATAAACCCATTATAAAATCAGCTGTGTGCCATTTCACTGCAGAATACTTAAAGCTTAAACTTATATGTGTACATACGTGACCATACAGATTTTTTTAATTGTTCTTTTCAATGAGAGTACCTGGCATAGCATGTCACCTAGGGAGACAGCTATTTAAAAAAGAGATTTCTGCTTATTATCGTTGCCTTTTCAAATGACAGATGCACCAGATAGCTGAAAGTCAAGCAATAATCAGAAACAGAAAAAATGAGCCTAAAATTTATGGCAGCCCTACTAATGAATCATTTTGTAAGTGTTTTTGTAAGAACAATTAATGGGTAGTTTTGACAAGACACGCAATTTTCATTTAAAAAAAAAAAAAACCAACAATAGATTGGTTTAGCAGAGTTAATACTAACATCTCAATTTCTTTTTGGATAAGATCAAGCCAGAGAAAAATTAGGGGGCACAAGGTACCTACTAGGAATGTCCCTTGTTTATAATACTCCTGCCTAAATATTGCAATACTAACACCTCTTGAAATAGGACTGTGGAAGCAGATAATTAACATGATAAAGACAAAATGAAAGAACAAAAATAGAGATACATGTACACACAGATGACTAACTAACACACAGAGGAGCTCAGCTCTGTTTGGTCATCTGTTTCCTGTTCTGAACTTACTTTTTCCAGCATTACTGGCTACCAGGGTAACATAAAAGAAGACTGGAAAGACAATGGAAAATTATGACTATGTTAAGACAACATTTTGCTCACCCTACAGCTGGTCCCAATGGGGCCAGACACGTAAGAAACACAAATAATATTTAGGTCTGCATCTTGGACATCAAGCTAGCTCCTTGCATAACAAGCTGCTAGAAGAAAACCAACAGTTGCCCACTTACTAGGACCACAATGTCCAGTCACCTTGTTTAGGGAATTCTAGGCTCTATTAAGTCCATACAGTTTATGTAAACATGTAACAAATTAACATACCAAAATATTAATATAATTGAGCTCACATTTCTAGAGGGAAGTATATGGCACAGAGTGGCAATTTAATCTGTGGCAAATTAGCTACTATCAGCTGTTGAAAAATATCTTCTCCTTTTTATGCTTTTTTTCCCACCTGCTTCTCTTCAGTTTTCAATAAACAAAACATCAATTCACCTCAAGTATAGTTCAGCCTTTACTATTCATAGTAAGGGAACGTCATCCTTAGACACAAGTAAGATTCTGTTCTCCCAAGAAGAAAAGGAATCAGAGCCCATTGATGCCAACAGTGACAAGGTCACAAAGCAGTATTACAAATAGGATGCAGTCTCACTATCATATAAGCCATCGAGATGATGGATACTATGAAATGCAATCAAAATATAACTGATCTCTGGAAAAAAAAAAAAAATCTGTCAAACTCACTTTCTATAGTTTGGCTCATCCAAGGATAATGGGATGTCATGACGCATATAAAACACAGCACTAGTTTTGCAGGTTTTTCTCCCTTGCTTCTATAAACCTTTTCTTCTTGTGAAGCCTAGTTTTATGTGGGACAGCAGATATAAAATAATTTACTTAAGTCACAAATAAGCAACACCTGTGGGAAACTGCATCATTAACATGAAAACAGGTATTTTTAAAAATGGGAAAAAAACCCAACAAATGGAACAGAGATTGGTATTTGGATTCTTGTATGACTTCAGCTGTTTTACTTGACTGTGCTAAGCACCTAATAACCTCTTGGACATTTGCCCAAATATGGCTCCTTCTCCATCTCTGTTTCCAAGAAATACTGGCGTTGTCTGTTAAAAAAGCCATTTTTATCTTTTATTCAATGGGACATATGCTCCCTGTGGCACACCCCAAATGTAGTCCTTCTCTATTCTCCTATTTTGGTAGATCCAAAAACTATTACAGACTATTCAGACAGATATTGTAGAAATTCTGAAACATGCAACACCACAGATTTTTGCTCTACTGAAAGGTATTTATTACTGCATAATATCAGACTATGCCAAATATTCATATAGTCATTCATTCAAATATTCAAATAAGTATGCAAGAAAATCCTGGACGTAATTAGTATTGCCATATATTTTGTATTTGCGATATATTCTTCCAACCTCCAGTTGCTCCTGCAACTATAAAAAGTTGCAGAAAAAGTACTGTGTCATTATCAGGCTAAAGATATGAAATCATACTTACTTGCTTACCTTTGTGCTTCCAAATAAGTGTGCAGCTTCCTTCAGTCTTCACATTTAAAAAACCCAAGTATTTAGATCTTTTAGAGATTTAAGTTTCATGAAGACTAAAATACTTCAGGATCTTTTTTTTCCTCCAAAACCTATTGTTGTTTGTAATTCCATTTGCCACATGCACTGAAGGTATGTTCGCACTGACCAAACTTCAGATATGTTTAAATTAATCCATGGCAGAATTCATAAACATATCAAACCCATAAACATAAATGAAAAATCTTGTTAGAAGCTACCTTCCATGGTGTTAGTGTCAACAGATGATTTTAAATTAGGATAGAAAACTGCTTACAAATCAAAGCACAGAAGAACATTTATTTTCATTTTACAGTAACATGTCTGTGATTGAACTTTTCAAATGGTTCCACAACTGCAACTTTTCCAAATTTTAAACTGAATATAAAATCAATGAAGACGATGAATATAGAGACACAAACCGTCCTTAGAAATTTCTTCTGACAGCAAGTTTCTTAAGAATGGGAAGCAATACACTTCAATTAGAAGAGGAGGCAGTGAAGTATCCATTTGCTAACATCACCACTAGCTCTCGTTATCTGGTCAACAGGTAAACAGGTGTTTGCTTTCTTTAAACAGAATTATGGTTACAGAATTCTTGTGTAATTTTTAAAGTCTTTTTAAGAAGATTGGTAAGTTAGAATACATTTTTCTATAAGCAGAATGATACCCAAAGTATTCTGATGAACTTTTATTAAAAATAGTCTTCCTACAGTAGTATGAAACTCTTTAGCCAAGTCAAGCCACCACCTGTTGCACAGCCTTCTTCGCTAACATCATAAATTTGATCTTTTCTGGTCCTCTAGTGATCTGCGTTATTGGCTGATAACTGCTCTGCTTATGAGCACGAACACAGTTTTGAACATGAACGCAATTTCAACGCAGCCAAGACAGCTTTACTAAAAAGGAAATCACCTTCCCTTCGATGAGACCAACTTTTTTCTAAACCTTTGCAGATGGATATGATTCCATGCACAGTCGTTAGATCCAGAAACTTCTCAGTAAGAGAACCAAAAGTTACTTAATGACACATAACAAGTATGATTTGTGACGTTCTGCATGCAGTTCACTTTCTAAGACTTTTTGTGCTGCTTCCTTTACCCAGCGCAATGGGTTCAAGACGCGTGACGTCTGGTTCCCAGCTATGCTTGTATCTGCTGGATGTCATTATCCGCCAAAGATTTATGTTCAACTTCAAATCAAATGCAAGTTTCACACTCTAAGTAGGGATGCCCACAAACATATTGTTCTTTGGAGAACAACTCTCTGGCTCCATAGATATAACTTGAACAGAGTAGTTACGTTCTTCTGCAGCCCATGCCCGATCCAGATCCACAAGCCCCATACACTGCTTTCCTAAAACAAGAGCAAAGGAGAGCATGGAAACTCTAAAAATGTAGAAACATTATCAGAAACGTGCACTTCAATATTCAGTGTTAGGGAAACACATCAGTAAGTCATCTAAAAAACAAGTTCCAAATTTACTTAAAAAACTATCTTAATCTGTTTTACTTCAAACAGACAGTCATTAATAGTTCAAAAATCACATCTGTGACTTGTAACCCTCATTTAGCAAAGAGCTTGAGAAGGATTATTAACTCTTTACATATGGAGAAATATAATAGGCACAACTATTTTTAAGTATTCTCAAAACTTACAGAAAAATCCATGCGTTAATGTAAAAGCCACAGGAAGAAAAAAAAATGCCTAGTTTACCCCTTAGCTCTTAGAATTTATATATATAACCACATATAACCAGTTTTAACCATAACTGTTTTCCTCCTGTACTTTCACCTAAAAAGTTATCTCTGGTTATTGAATACCAAACAGTGATCCAGTGTTACTGATTTGAGACATATGAACATAACTGCTTATAAACAAAAATACCAAATTACTTACAAAAACTAATCTTATCTCAGATTTACCTGCAGAAAAAATGTGAAGGATAAATTCAATGGGTTTTTCTGCTTTGAAGCCACACCAAGACTTATTAGGGCCTATTAGTCTCAACAATCAATTATAATGAGTAAATATCTAATGTTCTGAAATACAGAATTGATTTGATTGTATTTTCAGCAGTTTGAAACTCTCTTGCAAGAAAGATTTAGCACTTCCCTGAAATGTTTTATCACTAGTAGTCATACAGTCTCAAGTCACAAAAAAGGCACAATCGTGCTTCAGTCTCAGAGCCAATGATCCTACATCTTTTCTTGTTTCTGACAGAATTGTACAGTGAAATATATTTGGGGTCTGAGAGGACACCACGTTAGGGGGGAATGTTGATCTACAGAGGGATCTGGACAGGCTGGATCGATGGGCTGAGGCCAATGGTATGAGGTTCAACAAGGCCAAGTGCTGGGTCCTGTACTTGGGTCACAACAACCCCATGCAGCGCTACAGGATTGGAGAGGAGTGGCTGGAAAGCTGCCCAGAAGAAAAGGACCTGGGGGTGTTGGTGGACAGCTGGCTCAATATGAGCCAGCAGTGTGCCCAGGTGGCCAAGAAGGCCATTAGCATCCTGGCCTGTATTAGGAACAGTGTGGCCAGCAGGACTAGGGAAGTGATCATCCCCCTGTACCCAGCACTGGTGAGGCCCCACCTCAAACATTATGTTCAGTTTTGGGCCCCTCACTACAAGACAGACATTGAGGTGCTGGAGCATGTCCAACGAAGGGCAATGAAGCTGGTGAGGGGCCTAAAGAACAAGTCTTATGAGGAGTGGCTGAAGGAACTGGGCTTGTTTAGCCTGGAGAACAGGACGCTGAGCAGAGACCTTATTGCTCTCTACAACAACCTGAAAGGAGGTTGTAGTGAGGTGGGGGTTGGTCTCTTCTCCCAAGTAACAAGCGATTGGACAAGAGGAAATGGCCTCAAGTTGTGCCAGGGGAGGTTTAGGTTGGACATTAGCAAAAATTTCGTCACTGAAAGGGTTATCAAGCATTGGAACAGGCTGCCCAGGGAAGTGGTTGAGTCACCATCCCTGGAGGTATTTAAAAGACAGGTAGATGTGGTGCTTAGGAACATGGTTTACTGTTACTAGGATAACAGTTGGACTCAATGATCTTAAAGGTCTTTTCCAACCCAAACAATTTTATGATTATGTGATTTGATGAAGGGGAGAGACAGGAGCACTCATTCTGTTTGCCATCAGGATACAAGGCTGGCACTCCCAACTACCCTCTGGAACTGCCTACCTCTCCCCCGAACACATACAGAGCTTGAGTGCCTGTATCATTACAAGCCCTGGCACGCATCTGTAGTTGCCTGTAGAAGTTTTTGGGTGGGTGGCACTAACATGCTTCTCGGTATCCTTGTATTTCAGAACTGCTGATGCACATCACAATTAAATACAGTACTCAGTCCAATCTATTTGTTCTTTCCACAGTGAGCCATTGGCCAGAAGTATTTTCTCCTTCTAAGCTGAATTCCTTATTTACAAAAGGAATTCACTACTTTGACTTCTCCAAAATGCCATAATGTTGGTGTCAGTTCTGCCAGTGGCTTGGAATTTGAGAGGGGTTGTAATCAAGTAGCAGACAACTTAGAGATACAATAATAAGGTTAGGCTTGAAAAAGAACTTTCCAACTCAGTCCTGTATGGAATTGTATGTTGCAGGGAGAAATTACCAGTTTATATAACCAACCAGGATAGAGCTCTATAAATTACTTCTTGTGGCACTATTCTCCTACATTCGCAGTTTCATAGAAAATCACCTCCTGCAGTTCGCCGAACCAAATGGCATGTACACGCTCCTGCCACTGACAGCAATACCATTATTACGCAAAGTGTACACACTAAGGGGCAGTTGGGATTGTCACAAGTGGGGCCTGGATCCCCGGCTGCTCTCAGTAAGATCGTGTGAAATACATGGAGCAGTTCTGTGATCAGACAGAATAAATTAGGTGCCCTGTAACAATGTTCACAAAACCGTTCAGTATGTTTGCACTCAGGTCCCACTGCTGCATATAGTGGGTAAAATGCACATGTTCAGTGAAAATGGGAAACAGAACTTTGTTCGTTTAAGAGGGAATTGCTGTGTGTAGCGGAACTGAGTTGAACTGTGTATTTTTACGTTCACAGATACTACAGAAATTGGTGATAACTCCTTTGACAAATGTGTTGTTTCAGCCATGACAGACATAGACAGAACACTGTACTTTAGTGCTTTAGGGGCTTACGGGTAATGAATCAAAATGATTTGCCACTGCACTGAAGCTGCATAAATTCAGTGATAATTGCTAAAATACAGTTTACAATGCAATCCTTAAATATTCAGAAAAGTAGCAAAATAAGTCATTTTGCTACCATTTACAACAGAACAGAAAAATTCTTCACCTGTTCAGGAATATTTTCATTAAATGAAATCTACACAGTTTTCTCAATACCTGATCATGCATTGCACAAAATTAAATAAAAAAATAAATAAATCTCACCATGGTTGTAACACTGATCTGATTTAATCTTCAATTATTTGCAAGCAAAACTTAAAAGCACCCCAACAAGATTCCCATAAAACCACTTTCACAGCTGAAACAGAACACTGAAATGGGTATGATCAACACTGAAACGCATTAATATTACATGGAACAACTTAAAGAAAAAATAACATTCCTTAAAACAGAAAAAGCAATGATGAAGGGGAAGGCAGAGGAATAAGATTTATGTTTGTTTTTTTTGCTAGGGCAAAGCACATAAAAGTTAAATTTTTGAAAAAAATACACAAACAAACAAAGAAACCCCACACAGTTTCAGAGACAGAACATATAAAAGTTACAATCTTTCAAAAAAGTTTTTTGGGCCCTTTTCCAATTTTCAGTTCACCTGGCAAGCAGCAGGAGACAATGTGGGGTGCTACACTGGGAACTGAACACTGCTCTTTTGTTTTATTTTTTCCAAATACTATGATGATAGCAAAAGAGCCGACAAATTTATTATAAAATAGATATTGTTATCTCAGAACCTGTATTATTTTCTTTTTGAGCAGAAATGCTTTGAATGCTTCAAATGAAGCTTTCTAAAAACATTATGACTATTTGCTACTACTGCTTTAATATACTTTCTAAGTGTTTCTTGCAAGCCAAGAATGCACAATTATATCCGGAGAGTTCCCAGCCCCTTCTGTCTTTTCTGACCTGGAAGCTAGTTTATAGCTTCCATCAGAACATTAATACCAGACAGGAACACGTTAGACCTTTTTGTAAGCCAAAGAATACTAGAACATTGCACATAATGAAGAAATGGCTTTGCTTATTCCAAATATTTGAAGTGTTATGCATTTTGCTGTCCTTCTGAGTAATGAAATTCCCCACTATCTTAATGATAGCTTCTTGCATTTCTTTTCCTCAGAAATCATTGACACCTGACCAAGCAACTAAAATCTCAGGGATCAACTTACTTTGGCCTTTAATTGCACGGAAATGTCCCACAGAAGGCAGCTGCTCTTACTCAGAATGGCAATAAAGTACAAACCTGAAACAGAACTGACTACTGAATGGTAAAAATTGAGTCATGCACTGCTGTAGCTATAACATAAGTTTCTCCACAATTGGAAGCTGGTACCCCAGGTAAGGGTGAGTCAAAATGTGTTCTTGGCAAAGTCTTCAAATTAAAAATATTATTCACCATTAAAAAAAAAATCCCAGAAAACCTTTTGGGTTTTTTTTTTTCTAAAATTATTATGATGATCTTAATAATGAGGTGGGCCAAATAGGTTTGTGTGTTCTTAAGCCTGCCTGTACCAAAGTTAGTTCAACGTCTGAAGTTCAGCCTTATTGTTTCCAGCTGTCATTAGATTTTTGCCCTTCTAAAAGAGTTATCACCAGAGATTACAAGCAGGACAAAGGGTGCATGCTGAAAATCACTACTACCAATAGCCTGTGCTTTTAATGTAAGATAAACCAGTAACAGCAGGACTTTCATGAACTTTACAATAACCTCATTCTTTTCAGAGAATGATGAGAGGAAAAAAAAAAAAAGGTGAAGCAACAAACATTAGTAAAATGCAAATCCTCCCTCTCATACTGACAATTTTGAAAGAGGAGTTTCTATACCATAGTTCAGAACAGCAACAGGAGAAATGTGAAGAAACTCAAATTTTTCAAGTGTTATTTGAAGACAGCAACTTAGTGCCCGCTTTGAAAATGTACTACTACTTCCTTCATATAGCAAAGTAAATCCATTATTAAGATAATTTACACAACAGCTGCAGAAATTCCTACCTATTAGCCTGCGTTCAGGTGGAAGCTGAACAGCTGTCTGATCTGCAAATCTGCAAAGGATCATGTGCTCCTAGGAAAAAAAAGTAAAGAAATTTTGTCATGTAACATTTCCCTCTTCCAAATAAAGTAAGAAAACTCTAATTAAATGCTTAAAAGTATCAAAACCACTATCATATTGAAGACTATGTTTCTAGAAAAGTTATCTGTGTGCAAATCCTAATTTTGATACTGCCTTGACTTGTAAATAAGTGTGTAAATCAAGCGTTTGTAACCATGACATTTCTACTCATAAGTATTTGTTTCTTGCTAAAATTTCTCTAATTCTCTGCAGCAGTTGAATTGGATGCAATGTATACAAGATAGCATTCTTCATATACGTAACGCAGATTAATTTTGCCTTCAATTACTAATGAGCAACACAGCCTTCTTTTAGCACGGTCATCATGGGGCTTCATCTCTGCATCAATAAGCTGCCAAGACAAAACTATTAAATAGGTGATCTGAACTACTGCACATTTCTCCCAAGCAGTGATTTTGAATCCCGGAAGAATCGCCTTGTGGGTCAAATTTCCTCTGCTCTGCCATATCCATTCAGGATCAACCCAAGATCCTGAAGGCAAAATTGATCCTAAAGGCAAAAAATACCTGGCTGTGAATGGGAAAGTTTCCTACCTCAAAAAGAGCACAATTCACTTTCAAGCTATCCCTGTTCCACTTGAAGTTTCTGCAGAGGCTTCTACAACAGCTGCTGTTCATTTCTTCCTGTCTTGTCACCCAGGGGTATGGTGCAGTAGAGGGTTCGCCCCACCACCTTACTCCGTGCTTAGCTACACAAGCAGGCAGAACCCCATCCTCATTTGCCTTCAAAAAACACCGCCTGTGCTAGCACAATGGTATCTCAAAGGCCAGCCACGCCAAGAAAGGCAAGTTAGCCAGATGGTGAAAGAAAAAGCCTTGAAGGTGTAGCCATGAAATTAATGCCCTGATGACAGCTGTGCTTTTTGGGACAGCTGCAATATTAAGTACAGGACAGAGTAAATCAGAACCATTTTAAAAAATGTACAACATTCCCAAGTCTTGTATACCGTCATTGGGAGAAAACGGAAATGGACAACAACAAAAAGTGCTCTGCTAAGTAAAGCTTCCAGAGCTATAGCTCTGAAAAAAGGACCTGTCTTGCATCAAAAAGAAAACTTTTTTCTTCTTGCCTGATATAAAATGATGATTTTAAAGGTTTGGTTCCTGTAACAGATGGAGAGAGCAACTTCACCTGAAGATACTTCAGCTTCCTTCAGTATCCTGAAGTAAGGGTACTTACTCCGGCCTTTTTTTTTCCCCCCACTCCAGACGTAAACATCCAGAAGTGTTCATGTCACAAAAAACCTGAATTAAATCCCATCTTCATATTAAATCAAGATGGTAACTTCCTCCACAGTACATTCCATCCAAGTCATAAATTTAAGACACCTGACCACAAAAAAGTTTGCCCAGATACTGTAAAAAAATATTATCACTACTTGAGGCTCAAGTATTATTCATTTAAATAAATTTACAGTATCTTGAGGCAGGGATATTTGTTCCCTAGTATAGCTCATTCACATGAAGGTTTTCAGCTCACAACTCCACAAGAAATATGTAAGCAAAACGAGACCATGTTATAACATGTTTAGAACTTAAACATGTTATACCCAGTCAGCCCAGTTCAAATATAGCTATTTTTGTAGTACAGAAGAGCTGAAAATGTTAAACCCAGATGTGACTACTCAAGAATGGAGGAGAAGGGGAGCCACAGGCAATGTGGCTGCTGTTGGGAGAGAAGAAGCAGTGATATGCAGCATGGGGAGAAGAAGAGGGATACAAAGGAGAGGGAGAAGATTCACGTCAGCACAGAACCCCTTCACCAGCCTTCAGGCACTCAACACAACCTGGCTCTTTGCAACATCAGGTTCTCAGCACATCCAGCTAGACCAGAGCCAAGATAAGCCTTGCCAACCTGAAAATTTGGACTGACTCTTATGCCTTGGCTTCCTAAGGAGATGATCCAAAAAGTTAAACTAGGATCTAAGTTATGAATACATCATTTCTCCATGACACAGTCATTAAATTTGCCTATTTCCTGTTGGCAGAAATAAGAAAAGCATTTCCAAAATAACAAGGATAATAATTATAAACTGCCCAAACTTTTTGTGTGCATAAACAGTTGACTTGCTTACTAGAGCACCCATGCCTTCAATTCCTATTAAGTTTTCAGAGCTGTATGTGCAAAGTTATTCAGTTTTACTTTCTAATTCCCCTATAGGGAGAGCGTCTTGACAAACAGAGTCTCAAAATGTATCATGGTAGAAATCTACAGCTATCATAACCTTATTCTTTGCAGCTATAAACTAATGAATTACAGCATAATGTTCTCATCAAAAAAGTTTTCGAATTGCCAGACTTCTGGATGTCTTTTTAGATCTCACTAAAATGAAAGATAAGAGAAATTTAAAATGGGAACTGGAGGGGGGTGACACAGACAACGTCTGGCTAACAGATGGCAGCTTTGGCTACTAGCCAATAACCTGTAACAATTTATTAATATGAAATATAAAAACGCATATAGCTAGCTGTATAAGAGAAGTTATTTATAAGTAGGATTATTTGAGGCACCAACCAGCCTATACCGTTTGTATAGACTCTTACATTATCAAGAGCAGGAATATTTTTTAGCATTGTCCTTAGCCCCTGTGCCCTTCCGCAATACAAATAATAAAAATCTTCTATAGTGGTGACAAACACTGTGATTTAAACCTCTATGGATTAACACATTAAGAAAAAAAATTCACTGAGCTTTAATGAGATTATACACACTACCCTAATCTAGGCATCCTTGACTTTATAGTTGTCACCATCTCCCTCTGTACTGTCGACAGGTCTACTTTTAATAATATGTTAGTAAATAAACTTTTTCTGAACTGAAACCTGAGTTCTTTGTGATTATGTTTTAGAAACGTATATATATACGTGTTGAAAAGACTGTTCATCAAGGGAAAAAATAATGGTAGGTCCAAATTCACCGTGCTACTTTTATCATCGAACTCTATGGACACTTATTTCCATGTAAATTAGTGAAGTGTACATAAACCAGACTGTCATGAAGATAAGGCTCATGTGTTGCCAGACAACTGAACTTCCCTATATAAGATGGCTGGAAGTTTTCTTAATTTTCTAAATGCCTTTTTACTTGAGGATTAAAAAGGATAATCTCCAATTTCCTGCTACATACCTAATGTTTATCAGAAAATTATACCTATAAAAGTAATATTTTTACATAAAAAATAACCAGACATTTAGGCCAAGTGCAAGGCCCTACATCTGGGTCGGGGCAATCCCAAGCACAAATACAGGCCCGGCAGGGAATGGCTGGAGAGCAGCGCTGAGGAGAAGGACCTGGGGGTGCTGATTGATGAGAAGCTCAACATGAGCTGGCAACACGCGATCGCAGCCCAGAAAGTCAACTGTATCCTGGGCTGCATGAAAAGAAGTGTGGCCAGCAGGTCAAGGGAGGGGATGCTGCCCCTCTACTCCGCTCTCGTGAGACCCCACCTGGAGTACTGCATCCAGCTGTGGAGTCCCCAACATAAGAAGGACATGGACCTGCTGGAACGTGTCCAGAGGAGGGCCACGAGGATGATCAGAGGGATGGAGCACCTCTCCTGTGAGGAGAGGCTGAGAGAGTTGGGGCTGTTCAGCCTGGAGAAGAGAAGGCTCCGGGGAGATCTTATTGCGGCCTTCCAGTACCTAAAGGGGGCCTACAGGAGAGCTGGGGAGGGACTTTTTACTAGGGCATGTAGTGATAGGACGAGGGGGAATGGCTTTAAGCTGGAAGAGGGCAGGTTTAGATTAAACATTAGGAAGAAGTTTTTCACTTTAAGGGTAGTAAGGCACTGGAACAGGTTGCCCAGAGAGGTGGTTGAAGCTCCGTCCCTGGAGGTGTTCAAGGCCAGGCTGGACGTGGCCTTGGGCAACCTGGTCTAGTGAGAGGTGTCCCTGCCTGTGGCAGGGGGGTTGGAACTCGATGATCTTCAAGGTCCCTTCCAACCTAAACCATTCTATGATTTCTGAAGTATAACAGGAATAGGAATGGCTCACTTACACATTATGATTAAAAAAGTTCTTTTGTGGAGAAACTATTTAATTTTATTGAAGGAAAAAAGTTAAAAAATGGATGGTGGAGAGAAAGCAACACTGACATCTGCACTACTAATGAACATTTCACATAACACATACTCCTCTTCGTAATTAAAAGATAACCACTTACATTTAATTTAATAAGAAGATCCAGTGAAACACAGGAAACTGCACATTACTCTCTTGCCCCCCCCCAGCCCCACAACCCTTTTACATACCTTGTAGGACAAAACTTCTTTGAACTGATGACTGAAAAAAAATAGACCAATTCAATTATCATCTAAATAAGCAGACGTGGAAAATAGAAGCAATCATTACGTACCTGAACACATTTTAAACAAAATAGCAATATCAGTATCCTACAGAAAGGCATTAAAAAAACCCAGAAACTATTACAGTTCCAGTTCACCAGGAAAGGAAAAGCATATTTGGTGTTGTCTTTTTTTTTCAAATTGTATTATTCACAAAAATTCTCTCTTTAAATCATTATAAATGCTAACATAGACTTACTGGCATTTCCACATTGTCACATAAATACTTTATATCACATGTACACAACCTTTAGACATGCATATATTTTGTTTGTTTCGCAAAAGTAAGGTGCATCTACAGTGGAAGTGAGTATAGAACACAGACAATATGGGGATACAGGCAGGCTATCACGTTTTATGATCGTACCAAATTAGGAAAAAAGAAAAAGCAAACCCTAAAATGTAGCTCGAGCTAGGGTTGATAATTTTCTACATAGGCTTATGAACTTAGATTCAAAATTTTAGCAAACGCAAGACCATAATTTACATTCTTGCAGCATGTACAGCAACAAAAGTTTTCTAACATAGTGAGCACTTCCAGTCTTCACGATCTAAAAATGTAAATGGTCAAAAGTTAAACAGTATCCAGTCCATTTTAGAACAAGTCAGAGATAAGCTATATGCCTGCTAACTTTAGAAGACAAAATTTTATTGCGCCTTCCTTAAGAATACTTATTTGTTTTACTTGTTACATGAGAAAACAATAAGGGACACACATAAAGAGATGGAAGAATCAAATTGACTAAGAATATATTGTTAGATACAAAGTTTATCAAACTGTCAAATTCTAAATATTTACTCTCCACACACTTCTGTGACAGCACACTTCGATATTACAGACAAATATGAAAAATATTAACATGGATGCATAAAATTTTTTTTAGATTTGTTGATTGCTTTTAAGACAGCATGTTTCAGTTTCTTAAGCAAATATATACCTAAGACAATGTTGTAATTTCTAGTAGAATTAAATCTCATTAACCTTGGACATCCAAAATGAAAAGCTCAGCTTTGTGATAAAAAACCCCACAACCCTCTTCCACATCTAGTTCTGCCTCAGAAAGCTGTTAGCCTCTCGTCTTCTGCCACTTTATCCTTACCTTTTACATTTTGTTTATATTAAAGGCATTAAAATTCTTAAGCCTGAGATGTATAAATATCTCCTACGTGGCAGATCTGAAGATGACAAAGTATCTACACAGTCCATTGAAAAAGTATTAAAAATATGAACTGAAATACAGAAGACCTTGTCTACTTGGGAATAAATCAGAAGAGTTTCACAAGCATTAAACTGTGGTATAAAGCAGACCCATTTCTTTAAGCTGACTGCTTACATCTTTCTCCAACATTAAAATGTCAATTCCCCTTCTTACAGTAATTTTCATGAGTTTTCTATTAACTGTGATTTCAAGGTAAAAGGTCTGCATATTACATAGATTCCCACATACTGTATCTACTATGTTGATGTTATAAAGTCTTCTGAACTATGAATAGATAAATCCAGACGAAAAATAACCCAGGAATTACCAGCCTGTCTCCCTGTCAGGATGGGTTTGCAAAGAGAAACAGGAGGAAACAGTTGCATTATAACTGTGAACCAATTTAGCCTGGACACTTGCAATGATCTTCAATTGATTAACTCTGTACTCTTTTAGTATTTTCTTCCTTCATCTAAGTTGATATTTTAAAGCTTATCTTGTTAGCTTCAGTTTACCTTCGTGGGTATTTAAACTTCACTGTGTTTTGAATGAAGCCATAACAACAAGGGGAGACAACAAAGGCTGCCCGTGCCTTGATGCAGTGCTCGATCACCATGTCTGTTGCCACACCACAAGCATGCAGAGCCACCTAGAGTGTTAAAAACATGAAAAAAACAAAGAAACAAACAAACTCTTTATTGCAATATTCTAAATACAATCCTGTTGCAGTATTTTTTTGGTTGATTGAGTTACTTAAATATATGAGGAAGTTTTTGCAATGAAAGTTATTACGCCAAAGGCCTTAATTCCTCAGTTTTTCATTCCTCTCCCTTATATCTACGCCGAGGAAAATTTATGACCTATTCCATTAACAAGGCAACCACCAACACTGAACAAGGGTCACTCACCAAAAGCTCTTAAAAGGTACGTGCATTGCATTGTGATATCAAATAAATAAAAACCAAGCTCCAGAAAAAATATTAAAAGAGAAAATACTGTGGTCATCAGTCAAAATTTTTTTGTCAAGCAAAAAGGACTTAGAAATACAAAGAAATATTTCAAAACTTGATTTCAACTTAGCAGTAAGAGAAGTAACAGATATATCTGAAGGTCACATTTAAAGGTCAACATTTATGCATACATTTTGATCATTTGATTGTAAGGTATTGAGTAAAAACTTCAGAAAACAAACATTGCTGGTGGGGGGAGCATCAAATACAACTTGCTCTCCTTTTCTTTTTTCCTCCTTATTCTTTTCTTTCTTTTTCTTAGCGATGGGCTTTCAAACTAAAACTAGAATGTCATTCAATCACGACAGCAACCTGCAAGCATCGATTGTGTGTTTGGGCAACGCACAGGTTGCACCCAAATTCTTCATGCTCTCCTACAGAAAGGAAAGCTATTGCTGTACTCAGTACGTTGCAAAGAAAAGCAAGCAGCTCTCTCCTATCAATACCTGTGAGACCAAATGGGCCAGCTGAAATGGAGGCACTACTTTCTTTGCCTTCTTCCATATACTCAGGAGCTCAAAGACTAGGCCTGGCGCATACACATTGCTCTATGTTTTCATTAAACTAAGGACATTTTTGAGGCACATTTTTAATTTTATGCAGCAGTGCAGATTTGTAAAACTGCATTGTATTCTTTGCTTTTTCTTCACTGTCAATTTAGGAAAAAAGTTTAAAACTGCAAAGCTCAGATTTCAGGATTCAAAGTTTTTTTCAAGGTATAGCAGTTGGAAGATATAAACTCTGCTCTCCGATATAGATTAAAACAAAGACTTTTTTGTTTGCAGACTGCTTGATGTAAGCTCATCTGAGCAGACCATTAATCATCAACTGAACTATAACAGCATACAGATGCTAACAAATATTCTTGTCTTAAGCAGAACATTAAAAATTAAGAACATAATTTCACAATGAAATTATGAAAAAATGACATTTTCTGCTCATATGAATTTAACAACAAGAATAAAACTACTTTAACATCAGAAATAGATTCTTAGTATCACAGCTATTAGATTATAATGGAATATTATTACAGTTACTTCCTCATCTATCCAAGCAGAAAACAAAGACCTTTGCTTTGCTTGCACGTTTGTAAAACAGACCTTAAAACAGCAGTGGATAAAACAAGTAGCTTTGCTGAGCATGTATGAAATTTTACACCAGCTGATTTCTTCTTCGGCTTTCTCAGAATCAATTTAGTTCAGTGAAAAACCACAAATAAAACTCAAGACAAAGCTTTCTCAGGATAACCTACATATTAAAATCACCATCTGAAACAAAATAAAAAGTGAGGACTAATGCAGATAATGCATTTGGTTCACAAATCCATACATTTGCAGACACAGGAAAACCAAGTGGAGCCTGAAGAGAGCAACAGAGCTAATACAGTGTGAGACCACTGCCCTGCATTACTCCTCTGGCACTTCAACTCCCCACAACAGACTAGTGCACACACAAAAGTGTGCAGGGAAGGGAAGGGAAAAGAATGTTTCATGAAATCTCAGGTTCACTTTGGTGACCTTAAAAAGAAAAGAACTCAACACACGGAAAAAAACATACTCCCCCCACCAACCAAACCTTAAACTTTTCAAATTGTTCTCACAAATTAGCTAGATACTATGAGTACTACATAAGTATTAAAAACAACTAAGATCTCAAAAAGACTCCTCTGGGTGTTGGCATGTAAATGAACACTGCATGCAAATATTTGGAAGCTTTCACTTTTAGACTAAAATCCTTTATTGTGGTTGGTGGCTGTAGTACAACATGTATTACAATGTACCAGTACATTTGGGACTCAACAGGCTGTTTCACAGAATCATAGAATGATTTGTGTTGGAAGAGACCTTAAAGATCCTCGAGTTCCAACTCCCCCTGCCATGGGCAGGGACGCCTCCCACCAGACCAGGTTCCTCAAAGCCCCATCCAGCCTGGTCTTGAACTGGTCCCCAGGGATGGGGCATCAACAACTTCCTTGGGAAACCTGTTCCAGTGTTTCACCACCCTCACAGTCAAGAATTTCTTCCTAATATCTAATCTAAATCTACCCTCTTCCAGTTTAAAACCATTACCTCTCATCCTATCACTATACTCCCTGATAAAGAGTCCCTCCCCATCTTTAAGTACTGGAAGGCTGCTATAAGGTCTCCCCAGAGCCTTCCCTTCTCCAGGCTGAACAACCCCAGCTCTCTCAGCCTCTCCTCATAGGAGAGGTGCTCCAGCCCCCGGATCATCTTTGTGGCCCTTCTCTGGACCCGCTCCAACAGGTCCGTGTCCTTCTTATGTCAGGTGCTCCAGAGCTGGACTCAGTACTCCAGGTGGGGTCTCACAAGAGAAGAGTAGACAGGGAGAATCACCTCCCTCGACCTGCTGGACACGCTTCTTTTGATGCAGCCCAGGATATGGTTGGCCTTCTGGGCTGCGAGCGCACATTGCTGGCTCACGTTGAGCTTCTCATCCACCAACACCCCCCCAAGTCCTTCTCCTCAGGGCTGCTCTCAATCCATTCTCCACCCAATCTGTATGCGTGCTTGGGATTGCCCTGACAAGGTTTCAGAACCTTGATCTTCAGTACCCAACAACTTATAAGGGCAGAAATTTTATGTGGAGCAAAAGAGAATTAGGCACTGGAGAGGGTCCAGAGAAGGGCCACAAAGACAATCAAAGGACTGGGAAGCCTGCCATATGAGGAAAGGCTGAGAGAAATGAGTTTGTTGAGCCTTGAGAAAAGAAGGCTTAGGGGAGACCTCATCATCACGTTCCAGTATTTAAAGGGTGGCTACAAAGAAGATAGAGACTCCCTTTTTACAACGAGTCACAGAAAAGAGGAGTGTTAATGGGTACAAGTTACTCCTGGAGAGATTCTGACTGGACATGAGGGAAATTTTTCACAATGAGAACAATGAGCCATTGGAATAATCTCCCCAGGGAAATGGTGGATTCCCCAACATTGGACACTTCTAAGATTCAGCTGGACAGGGTGCTGGGCCATCTTGTCTGGACCGTGCTTTTGCCAGGAAAGGTTGGACCAGATGATCCTTGAGGTCCCTTCCAACATGGTATTCTATGATTCTATGATACTTTTTTTTAACCTGCTTTTCAACTCCTGGCCGATAACAGATAAGTAAATAGCTAAGTAATGCGCAGATTTGATGTCAAGGTAACTAAAATGCATATAAACATGTTTTAAACTAATACCAAAAGGACAGATATTAAGACTTCTGTCACGTTCATTTTTCTAAACCTCTTAAAAATTCAAGTACTATAACCAGTGAATTTCTGGTCATCATTTTACACTGTATTGTTTTACTGAAAACAGTGAAGTCACGCAATGAGTGACTAGCTTTACAAGCCTCAGAAGATGGGTTTAGAAATGATTCATTGCCAAACTTTGTACATACCTACGTACTATGGTATTACATTGTCATTTTTGTATCAGGCCAGTGTTTATGGCATAATGATACAAAGGCAGCTAAACCTTACATTATTTACCTTCAAACACACCAAACACTTGTGCTACTGGTCAATAAGCCATCCAGGTCCTGTCTTAAACACAGCTGCATAGCAAAGTTAATCCCGAGTTAATGACCTAATCCTGAAGATTGAATCATGGTATGATACAAACTAATTCTGAAGCTGAGATTGATAAAGGTGTCCCAAAAAGGGAAAACTCCAGGTTTGTCGGTTGAATAGATTACAGAATCAAGTCAAAGAAAGTGAAATCACAGGCCTGGAAATGAAGAATTTCCAAGCAAATTTTTCTGACATATACGTCAATATTTTCCTTGTCACAAAACTTGAAAAAGAGAATACAGCACTTTTTTATTAAATAAAACTCCATGGAGATATTTAACTTAGTATTAACCTTAAAAATAGACCCCCAAAAATGAAGACAGGAACTTTTATGATCACAAAATTGGAGACTCATTTCACTGAAAAACTATTACACGTTTCACACACAGAATGCAGTAAATTATTCATGAGATCCTGATTTTTTGAAACAGATCTCTAGTTCATCTACTGAGATTTATATGACAGTGTAGTACAGAAAATAAAGCTAGAGAATTGGAAATTTACACTCGGAAGGACTGGGCTAAAATAATTTATTCTCTCCTCTTTCTCCTGTGGTGTATTTCTTTTCCTTTATTAAATAAACCAACCAAATAGTTAAACAGCGCTGTTCACGTACCATAAACCTTCAGCATTAAACATTCTAACCTACAGCCAAAACAGGCCCTTGGATGGGTGATTTAAAGAACAGTTAGACTCACACTAAAAGCTTTGGGCTTGCTGCAAAAGTTCATATTCTATTAACAGAATATAAAACTGGAAAACAGGAATCTTTACAGAGTTACAGAAGACTATGCCTTACTCTTCACTAGGCCTACATAACTGTGGAGAAGGCATTCATCTCATTTACTTCCAGGGTCTAACGCAGATGCTTTGAATCAGTATTCAAATCACCTACTTTGCTCCTGCAGAACTCAGATTCCTGCTTTGGTCTGCTCACGTACCGTTAACTTTCAGAACACCACCTGTTGACTGCAAAAGGTGTGCTCAGTATAAATCCTACAAAATTGAGGTATCCTTCTGCCTTTACAAATATAGCTCGAGCATAGCTTACACAGTAAATATGCGTGTATATCATTAACATAACATTCTCTCTGTCATGATAGTTCCTTCTCAGTTTTGCACTGTGTAGTCTTGAACTGTTTGCTTTATCTTAAAATGCTTTTACTGTCACCTAACTACATTTCTGATCGCACTTTACTGTACTCAGGCTTAATCTGCGCAATAGTAGTCTTCTCTTCCCATCTTCAAAACCTTCTCCAGAATATATCCATTAATGAGTGAATGATTTTAAAATAACATGATTAAACAAAGAATCTACCCCACTTTTTCTTCAACGTGGTCAGACAGGACTTATATTTTTATATTTGACTGGAGCAGGCACTTCTTTCTTCACTCATGTAATATACAAGCCATGTCATTTTGCAACAAATAATAAATACAAACAAAATTAATACAGATTAATATAACAAGGGTGCTTCTCATAGCATCAAAAATACCTGTTTGTAAGGACATACAGAATTTTCTTTTCTCAGATATTTTAGTTGTTTTAAAAATAATTAACCAGACACTGAAGATTCGAAGTGGAAAAGTTATAATCACTTACCCCAATGTTAAAAGTCCCATTAAAATAGTCCAAATTTGCTTGAATGAACCAAATGTTGTTTAAACCTAGTTCATCACTTCTGTCTTTAGCACGCATGAGAGATAACTCCTTATTTTCTATGAGCACCACCTAGATTTCATACATAGCAGAAAGTAAGGCAAAATAATACTGAGAAATCAAAGTACAACATTATTATCAAGCACAAAACTTAGTAGTTTAGTTGCAAAAACCTCTAAATTACTTGTGGCAGAGCCTGAGACCTCAAAAAACCAATTAGCAGGAAACCCAACAACAAAGGCAGGCATTTAATACTTGCCAATATCAATCAGCTTGCAGTTATTTCATATTTTCCCATAACTTTTGTTTTCTCAGGAATGCATCGCACACATTTGGGATTATGCTAAAAATTTGCATGTTTCAAATTTAAGCCCTCTGCTGAGACAACTGTGTCTTCATATTTATTCTTCCCATATGCACATCTTTTTGAGATGATTACCAGAGACCAAAAGCTCATACTGTCTGTACTTTTTACTTAGAAATTACCTGACATGATGGCAACATGTGAGCAAGAACAATTCCAACATGGCCCTGTGAAAACAAAAACAAACAACAAAATCTGAATCGCTTTTCAATGTTGCCTGTTGCTGACACATTACATGACCCCTAACCAGTGACAGAACCTTTGAAAGCAGCTAAAATCTCAGCATTTTTACTTTTGCTTTGCTTTACGGCAGAAACTGCCAAGAACTGCAAAGATGAAAGAAAATGCATCATGTAAACAAAAATATACATTACCCCTCCACTGCAAAAATCCACAATCACATCTCCAGGCTTAGCAAGCTTTGTCACCGCTGCTACCAAATTATTCAATTGCTGCTGCTTCCTCAGAGCCCGGTCCCTAGACATCTTTCCTGGGGATGACAGAGAAAATGCCTAAGTAGAGATCAGCAGTTCTCAACATTGATAATTTTAAATGGGTAACAGGAAAGCATTGCAAATGAAGTTTCTAGCTGAGACTAAAAACTGGCTGGAACACTTGGGCATCAGAATCCACTTTGAGCTAAACTCACAAATATTTGTTAGAGTTTTCCCTAAAACTTTAGTATATTTAAAAATATACTTTCCAGTTGTTGCTGTTAATGTATCCTTAGGAATAGACTCACATAAACTTAATATATAATAATCAAATCAGTGTAAGGTCTAGCCTGATCGTATTCCAAACCTGTGAATCATGCCTACAGAGCTCAAACCCATTCACAGTAGTAAGGCTGCCAAAATAAATCTCTTTACTATATCTATACACTACCCTTAAGCATCTTATTTTTAATAGTTGTACTCTTTCTCCTGTCAATTTCCACTTTTCATAATAAGCAGCCCTGTTTATTTAAATGAGCGTGTGTGCAAGCAGGTACTTCTCAAAGCGGCTATTCCTGTGTAGCAAAGTCTGGCTTTCCCTCACATCTGTAACACAACTAGAAATGGAAAAATTATTAATTTCTTTCAAATGTGCTCGGTAAAGTCCAACATACAGTTGCTTCAGATATGATGAATTTGTTTAGTCCGCACTAACACATTGTAAAGATGCATTTTGTCCCAGTGGGGCTAACAGAGTGCTGACAGTCCTATTTGATACTCTTCATTTGTTCAGAACGAAGAATTTGACATAGATATTGACAGTAAAAATATTCATGAGCACATCTTTACAATAAGAAAAAGGTTCAACTCTCTTGAACGAGTTTTCATGAAGGAGGTTTAAGACTACCAAACAATGTTAGTGTTCTCCGAAATAGGAACATATTTTCTGCTTGGAGCACCACATTATATTTGAGTATGGGCACTCTCAGGTTTTGTATTGAATTCACTAACTTTGTCTATTAAAAATACATTTTTCCCAGTACTGAGGAATACTTTAGAATAAAACCCACAAATCAGTGAAGTTTCCTGGTTACTACAAAAGCAATTAATTTATCATCATAATCATAAATTGCATTCATTATACAGTTTATTGTTCAAATATCTATCCTGAAAATGTATTAATTTTGTTTTATATTTTACTGTAAATAACATTTCACACTTTACAAATAATCCATCAAATTCAAGAAACTCATCAGATAAAATTGTCCCTACATTGCTCTGGGTAGAATGAGGAGGAAAAAAAAAAAAATCACTTTTCAAGATACTACATTCTATACTGTCAGGGCAAAGAAAAGAGAAAAACTGAAAACAGGAGGCAGAGGAAGTAGGGCCGAGTTCATTTTACAGTTATTGCACCAACAGTCATTTAAAAAATCACAGTAATGATGTTTTAAAAAAAAATATTCCTAGGTGACTGCACTGCATGGTGACATACTAAAATGTGTACTACTTCTTAATGGAAATTAAAAGACCTAACACAACCTCTGTACTTCTTTGTACTTCAGCTTTGTAAGTCTAAAATAGTACATTTTATAAAAATAAAACCACTGTTACACTTCAAACATTTTTTACACTTTGTAAAACTTACCATAAAGAACAGACCCAGAAAATTAAGTCTGCTAATGACAAAAATGTATACAAGGACTGTAGATATGAAACCTTTACCACATCATGTAAAATGACAGATACATTTTAAGAAATCATGTCTTTCACATGAGTAGATCCTTGGAAAAACCTTCTATGAAAGACTATACTGGAAACCCTAATTCCTTGTGTGACAAATATCTATGTGAACTGCTCCATAGCTTGTTTCTCATTTTCATGGTTCCACTTGAGAAACTCATGTTCAAATGTTCTCAATGCCTACAGTTCTAACTGAAGCCAATGGAAGATGCAGGCATTTCAGCATGTGCAAAATCCAGTGCTGTCACGGTGTTTGAGCTACAAATTCAGCTTGTGAGGTCAAACCTATAATTTGTTAGGTAGACAGGTATTGTGATATTAATGCCTAGGAAATCCTATATCTAAAAACCACACAAGTACATTCTCGGTGTACATGTATATGTATGTGTATGCATATACATGCACACACAATCACAATGGATTGTTTGAGTTTAAAAAGAAGCTGTAGTCCTGCACATAGCTTTAACCTAATTGAAGCTACTCAAGCAATAAACGAAAAGAATCAAGAAATATAAATTATATTTGTCTGCCATATACCACATACCTGAAATACAGCTGTGGCAAAGGGGGGTAAATTAACAGGGACTTTTATCTTGATAATACAGGCTACTACTTGGGTTTGTTGATCTTATTGTTTTTGTTTCAATTATTTCAATTCAACCTGATAAAGTACTTAATGAAATTGAAATAGACATTGCTCTAAAACAAAAAATGACCAGATGCCTTCCCCTTTTATGGAGGGCAGCAAGAAACTGAGTCACGTTTGAATTCTTTCATTTGATAAGCAAATGAGCAGCCAAGCAAGTCCAGACTCCCCAACACATACAGCTTCCTCAGAAGCCCGCTACAAGCTGTCTATGCACAATATCTACATCTGACTACGATTACACAGCTGTAAGAGGTGTGACCCCAGCTCAGCTCAGTAAATCTGAGTCTGCTTTAAACAACCCAGTTTGGACACCGACAGCAACACTGCTACGACAGCTCTGCATTTAGGGCAAGCTAGCCTTCCACAAACCTATTCGGCTCCTACCCTAGTAAAACCCAAGATACCAGCTTAAAATTAGCTTGGCTTACCTCTATAAACTGCAGACAGACTTCAAACTGTGGTATAAACTGCGGTATAAACTGCCTCCTGTGATATTGCAGGTCCAGAACTAGTGGACAGCAGCAGGGTGCACAAATAGCAAGAAGGAAGAAGGGACATAAGTCCTGATCAATTAAATCACATAAAATTTCAGGTTCAGCTAAAAACAGAAAAACGGGCTTTCCAAAAGCATGATAAAAGCATAAATAGAGGGGGTTTTTGTTTGACAGATTTCAGTATGGACTTGCCCTTTTAACCTCAACACAGTCAAAGCACACCGAATCCCTGAGTTAGAAATACACTGTGATGATAAAAGGTCAGCTCTGTTCTCCAAAATGGGTTTGAAGGCAACCAAATCTGTCTCATAAGCTTAGGTGGCTTCATTTACACTGTAACTCATTTTTAACAGGGGTTGGTTCTCTGCAAGCTCCCTTGGGGGACAGCCTTCAGCATTCAAGGCTTCCTGAGCTCAAGTAACTGCTGCAATTAATTTAATGGGATTTGTTGTAAATGCCTTTTTCCCTGGTAACTTTTGTATCACTCTCTTATATTCGCTTTCAACTTCAATCATGGTAATTACGAGGGGGACCAGGCAGACAATTTTGTTTCCAGTTCCTGCCTCTCAACAGGCATTAGCACAAATGTTCTGAGCTATTTTCCTGCAGAATACGAAGGACAGACCACACCTGTCATGCCACAAACAGCACAAAAATCCATGCATGCAAATGCTCTTACTTCCCTATCCCACTTCTCTGATCTTACTCTCCAGCTCTAAGGTTTTCCCATAAGCTCTGGGATTTATTGATATCAAGTACAACTCCTGAAAAATGCCACCAAATTTTCACACTGTGCAAAGTCAGCAAATAGATCCTAGAGTGACTAAAAATCAAAAAGTAAAATAACAGCTTTCATCAGCAACAACAGATCCACTATTTAGTACTCAGTTAATTGACCTCCTGAGTATTAAATTAATAAGAAATATTTTTAAAAAATATTAGCCTTTAAAAACTCCCTAAAAATTAACTCTTCATGGTTGCCAACAAACAAGGTTTCATCTTCCCTTACTGTGCCACCAATAAGTAACACACATTCCCTTAAAAGATGGAGAAAACCAAGCTTGAATCAACAGGTCTTTTGTCTGCTCTACCTCTGTATTTTGAGCTCGGTAGCTGGAATTATGGATACGCAGCGAGCCATGATGTAGTCTGTAGCGAACGTTAGTTAGCATAGCTGGGCACTGTAGCCCTTCATTACAGCAAATAAGCAATACATTGAACTAAAACTTCTGTGTCTAAAACCACTAGAGCTCACTTTGCATTTCTCAAGCCCTGTGATGGTAAACAATGCCAATTGTTGTCTTCAAGAACAATAAGAGAGGAGGGTAGCTTGAAATTTAGCCCTACAAGGCAAAACCTTGAAGAACATGATCTTTTCCTACAACACACTGAAAGGCCTCCACAAAATCCTTTGGTCCTTTTCTAAGAACCCAACTGACAGATTGCCATACAGTGCCGGAAAGATTTATTTCCATTTTTAATTAATGGTCACAACAAAAATATTTTATTTCATGAATCCAACATTACTGTTAATTCAGCCCTTGTCAAGCAGAGCTTTGAAGTCTCTGTGGCACTTAGAGATCTTGCATTTTGGCACAAAGAAATACAACTTTTCAGCAGGCAAAAAGCCCTTTATTTTTACATTGCCTTTTGTCAGTGTTCAAGTTCATCTAATCCTTCAGTCCTCAAATAATACTTCCATATTTCTCAAGTTAAACTTGAAAAGCCATTTAAGTTTCCTTAAATAAGCAAAACCCAAATATCATCTCTAAGACTTTAACCCTATTCAACTTCAAAGTCATGACACAGTACAACAGAACACACAACTACCAAACCATATACATAACACACAATAGACACCTTCTCCTATTCTATATAGCAGAATTGCATACTTCTATTTAATAGCAAGATACTTTAGCACAAGTATCTTGCTATTAGGTTTTTCGTAAGCCTCAGCTAACTAATTCAGATGATAATGTGAGCCTGCTTTTCATGGAAATTCAGGTAGAGAGTATTTTTTTGCTATATTGATTTAATCTTAGTACAGCAAAAAGGCTCAGTAACTATAAAGCAAAAGCCAAGACACAGTTTTATTATTCTATACTAAGCTGAATACATTTTTCTGAAACCAATGTGCTTTTTTTCTTCTAGTTCCTTATGATAATTCAGCATATTCTAATTATTTCTTAATACTCAGCTCGTACCTCCTTCACTTTGATGATGTTATCTCCTGCTACACTATTTTTGGTACCTGTTGGGGGGGTGTGTTTGCTTCCGTTTTGGGGCTGGTTGTTGCAGTTTTGCATTATGGACTTTTTTTTCTTTTTAAATATAGTATTTGTCAGATGAACATAACTGTACAGTGGTTCCCATGTAACTGCTAGAAAAAGCAGAATTCAAACAGGTGAAGAATGCCAGCCCAGCTGGCATTTATTTACAAAGAAATGTTCTTACTAGTCAGAAATAATAATACCTTCTTATAAAGAACTCTGCCAAATCTTGCAATAAATACAATTAGCAAGGACAATAACTTTGCTATGGTCCAGTGGTCACCTTGGTTACTTGAACAATATTCTTCTTCGACTTCAGTTGCTTTAATTCAATCTGTGTGGGCCAGTGCTGAAAGCTGAAGATCTGCCCTCCCTTTCTGCAGCCGGGGGCCACCTTCCAGCTGTCCCCTTTCACTGCACTGACCTGTCTCCCTTCCCCTCCCGCCCAAGAAGGGAACTGTTAACTTTCAGCCACATCTCTTTCCTACTCTTATTGCATGACCACACCAGAGGAGAGAGGAGAAGTAGTAAAAGACGGGCCAGACAGTCTCTGCATTATCCACAAGTATGTCATGGTAAAGACCCAGCTGAATCGCAGTCTGAAATACGTACTACATCATAAGGCAACCATGCCAAAAAGGTGTGTGAGAGGCAAGTGTATCTCAATCCTCCTCTCCCTCTCACCCTATTTTCATAACAAAGGGAAGAGGCAACTTTGATCACGCAAATAGGATGATTATCTTTTTTGAGCTGTATTTGAATTCAATACAGCAAATGCTGTGTTTGTGGTTTTCACACTTGGGTATAACTCAAAGTGGGGGACACAGAAAAGAAAGCGGAGCTGTTGAGAGAGAATTCTGACCACATCCTGTATCAGGACTTGAGTATCTCCCAAATGATATAAATCTGTCCATTTAAAAGCAAAAAGTTGCATTCTTCAGAGTGTAGTTTCAGCTTTGGGAATAAAGCAGGCTCTTACTCCAGAGTCACTGTAAAACAATTAACACCGCAAAATGCCCCTAACTGATTCCTCATGGCAGTCTAGATTGTAGAATGACACTAACCTTGGCCCTCCACTTGTCAGGCTTGTTTTTCTTATGTTGTACTCCCTAGTTGTTGCATAGCTTTATGATACAATTCAGTCTGGCTGTTTCCAGTGATGCTGGACTAAAAAGTGTTTGTCACTGGAAGTCTGCCTCTTACTTACAAAGAATGTACTTCTTTACTAAGGGTTAGACATGAATGCAGCATTCAAAGGTTGACCTCTAACACAGAGTATTTTTGAAAAAGGATTTTGTGTATTTGTTTTACTACCTTACATTGACATACAGGACAAAGTAACTTGTTAGCAATAATCTTGCTTCTTCATCTCGAGAATTCTCTTTCTTTCCTTTGCTAAGAAAAATATTACAGGAACACCTAAATGCGAAAAATAAATTTGAGTCCAGCCAAAAAAGGAAGTCTGGTCCAGACCAATGCTAAAACGAGTCATTTGACATACTAAAATGAAATTTTACAAGCCTATGAAGATATGAAAGAGACAGAGAAGCAAGGCTGAAAATACCCAAGAAATGCAAAATCTGCTGAATTTGGTCATAAAATCACTCTCATCGAAAAGTAAATGGAAACATTTAACTCAGAACAGCTCCACAGAATTCTAAAGTAGGTATTTAATCAGCATTTTCGTTATATGGAGGAGATACTTCTGGGTTGTGCTACCTGAAGCAACATATGAAGACTAGGAATCTAATTCACATTTTCGAAAGCCAGGGAACATAATCATCAGAAACAAAAAAGACATAGTTTGAAACATCACAAAGTATCAAATAATTCTGCAGCCAAAGCTCTATGCCAGAAACTATGTTTTATTGTAAAGAAAACTACAGTAAACCTTAATTTTTTTCTGTTTCATTCTTCTGCTCTTGTTGCCTTTCCAAGACCTTCTATCTAACGTATACCCAAAAGGCAGTTTGCAGGTGGGGAAAGTATATGCTTTTCGGCTCTGCAGACAAACTCGTAGAGTTGTAGTGCGACATAAAGACAGAGGGGCCAGCGATCTCCAAAGGCCAGTGGCAGAACTAAATGCTCAAACCTTTTCAAGAGACATATCTACAAGGTGCAGCAGAAAGATGCAGTTACACAAGATGATGGCAACTGTACTGGCTCTTTGAGCAGTAACAGCCCTCTTAGTGCAGTGTTAATCCCAAATTCCTTTGTCTATACTACTACTTTTAGGGATCCTTAGCTTGTTTCTCTGTAAGGTGCTACACTGCACCATATGAAGTAGGTCTCACTCACTGCTTATTTGAGCAAGTCCTAGTGCTGTACTCCGCATTTACACAGTATATATACACCTCAGCTTCCTCCTTGCCTTTCTCTAGGCACTGTGACACTGTCCCAGAAAGCAAAACAGCATTTTAGGACAGAACAGAATTGTTTTGTACTTACAAAAGCTGCTTGTAACAATTCTTAAAGGTTTTCTTATGCATACGGCCAACGGATATTAGAAAAACTTTCTTCCCAGAAAGGGTTATCAAACATCGGAACAGGCTGCCCAGGGAAGTGGTGGAATCGCCATCCCTGGAGGTATTTAAAAGACAGGCAGATGTGGTGCTTAGGGACATGATTTAGTGGTGGTTTTGGCAGTGTTAGGTTGATGGTTGGACTCTATGATCTTCAAAGTTCCTTCCAACCTAGACAATTCTATTATTCTATGACTGAAGCCTTCAAAGTGTAAATCACTTCCTCTATTTAACCAGGTATAAATTCCTATGCAAAAATCAGACTAGAAGATAAGCTTTACTACTTGCACCACCAAGGGACAACATTAACCATCCTTTTCCCTAATTCTGACTATAATATTAAAAGATTTCTAAGATACAAAAGGGAGTCTGCAGGCGAGTTGAAAAACTGCTTGCTGAACAATTCTTAATAGAAAATGTAAGTAAAGCAGAATAGCATCTATGGTGAGCAATCACCTGCTTCCTAACTCTTCTACACAGATGACTCAAGACAATCTATCATTATTTTTCAGTTCGCAAAGAAATAGGGGCCCATTCTATTACATTTAAATTGTCGCGTTTGTTTACAGAGGCTAAAACATTTGTTCAATCAGATAAAAGATCAGATAGCTTGGTGTTATTATTGACTCCTTTGCTCTTCTTTTACTTTTGGAAATTGCTATTCTGATCTTTCTAACCACACATTGGGTATGAATATGGATATGTGTGCATATATATATGACAGTATTATATTTTAAGCAAAAACAATGTAGATATTCAACATTAGTTAATATAATATAGGTACACTAGCAATACGCCAATGTCTCATTTCTTTTCAGCTAGGACTTCCTGCATTGGCTTAACTCGATTTCCTCTTAAAACCATTTTCCCATTGATTTAATTTCAAAAGTAACTGAGTTCAGTCAAACTGAAAAAAAAAATGTAGTTCCTTACTTCTGCATCAGAATTTAATGCATTAATCCTATCACGAAATACCTTACTTTATCACAGATGTAAGCAAAACAGAGGCAGTGAGTTATAAAACCCAGCAATGTTAACTGACGGGCTGTGCTTTTATTACTGTTCTCCACACCTCACCTCCTCCCCTTCTTAAGCTTTCTCTCCATTCATTCTTGGAGAAAGAAAGTATGAGCTAAAGATTCACAGAAAACACCGTTTTATAGATCAGGTTGCAATGACGAAAATCTCATTTTCCTCTATTTTTACTACTAACATTTTATAAAATAACTTGGTTTATAATATGCCTGTTTGAAACAGACAAAGATATCCTGCTGCTCAGAGTGCATTTGTATGAAGAGAAGTAATTAGTAGCCTCAGCAGCCACATTTATCCAAACAGCGCTTCTCTTTTTTTTTTCCTTTCTTTTTTCCTTTTTTTTTTTTTTTTTTTTTATTATTTTACCCCTGAGTGGATGTTTATCAAAACATATTCTGTAACTATGAGGTTTGGAAACACCCCACATGCCTTTACTTGTTGGTAAAAGGGCATGTAAACGCTTACTTTTTAAAAGAGGTAACAGATACATATGCCAACTCTACAGCTTCATACATTTTTAAAAGCAGCCATCCCTATCAAATGAAGAAAATTGCTATTAAGTTGTCTTGGCATACAGCCTATTCACCTTTTCCTATCAGACCACTGGATATCTTCATTGTTTCTTTGTGTCTTAACTTTTCCAGTTCATCACAACAGTTGTCAGATTTTCAGGGAAGTTGTGTTGTTTTATGTTCGTTTGTTTTTTAACGAACCTCTGAGGAGGATGTGACTAACAAATGGGTTCACAAAAGCCAACACTGGTTGTCCGGAGCCTCATTACAGCCAAGAATATACAGCTGCACTGCTCTTTACAGTTCACAATGCATCAGACTTCATTCTGCAAAGACCAGACTTTGCACACTTGGAAGTTCCTGGCAAGTCTAAGAGAACTAACATGAAGTTTACTAATGCATAAACACATGTAAAACAACAGCCTTAGCACTCGAGGGGGCAAGGGGAGGTGGGGGCGACAAAAAAAAACCCCAAACCCAAACATCACAAAGCCTATAAACTATAAACTATCCTTCTGGAGAACATATAGCATGTACTTTCAGTCAATAGATAAGGTGAGAAAAGAAATCCTCAGAGCACGTATTATTTTTTACTATATAAAGGCTTTTATGATCAAATGTGGTGATATTTTAGCTATAGTCAAGGGAGTAGAAGAGTGCTATAATGCATGGTTTAAAATCTATAGATATAGGATAATAATAAAAAGGACAGGTAAGGCAACTGAACTCCACTGGAACCTTTTATTGTTTTTTTAAATAAGACTCCCTCCTGATCTTACCAACCAATCTGCTCCTTATTAAGGCAAGCTTTGCAAAATAGCTTTATTACTTCAGGCATAAAAAAACTCCTTTATCTCACATACACTACCTTGGTGTAGTCTAAAAAGGTCAGAGCTATGAAAACTGACCTTTGACAACCTAAGCAGGAACTTGGCCTGCTTCCTTTTTTGTATTAGAGAATTTTAAGCAACAAAAGAATAAGTAATCTTTAAAAAAATAAAGATCAACAGAAGCCAGTAAAAAGAAATTAAAATTAATGCTGGGCTCCCCCTGAATGTAACTATGTTCTACTTATAAAAGTTTTTGGGGGTTTTTCCAATTGCTAATCTTCAAAACTAATCTTCTGAATATTCAACAAAAATCAATCCAGACACAAACAGCTAACATCATTTTCACACATCTCAGCTAGTATTTACACTATTTTTTAAATTTTTTGTACTAGATTATGAAGCCTCTATACATACTCAAGATTAATAAGTTATCTACACTAGTATGTACTTGTTAGAGCCATGCTCATCTAAGTTTTTCACATTATAATATTGCCAACAGCAATCTTTAAAAAAATCATGTATCAGCACCTCTCCCAAAACACCAGATTAGTTCCAAAATTCTGAGCTACTACACATTTAAGCTAACTGACAATCTCTGTTCATCCTTCTTTTGATTCTGAAGCCGTTGAGATTCATATTTTCAAGCTATTTTTCCAGAATCCCAAAGATTAGGGAATTATTTTGTTTTAAAATGAAAGCAGGCAATATTATACAACCATGGGATTTCAAGGAAGATATCAAACACTGTGTCATAACAGAACTGTGAGGAAAAAAATGACACTGCATTTACCCTTCTTTTTCTCACACTTATTCATATGCTGCCTCTCATGCACTCTCTTTTTTCTTTCACCTTTCTCCTTTACCTTCACTTCTTTAGGTTCAAGGTGCCATAAAGAAAAGTCAATGTGTCCAGAACTCGTGAGCAGCTGTGGGACCTTATAACTGACCCTACTGGACTATGTGATCCCCTGAGGTCCCTTCCAACCTGAATATCTTATGATTCTATGAATGGATATGTTACAGGTACTGAGTGCTAAACGTCTTGCTCAAAGAGTAGGTATCAAAGCAAACACAGTACAGCAGACAGATTTGTAACAGCTTTACAGCACTGACGTTCCTTTAAATTTACATGTCCTGTCCTCACCTAACCTCCTCTGTTGCTGCTTTTTGCCTTTCTCTTCCACTCCTTATGTGCCCAAACCCATCTATCACTTACAGCAAAGTAAGATGTGAGGAAGAAAGCACATCATTACAAACCTTAAAAAGTGAGACACTATAAAACTTTTGGGGAAGAATAAAGGAAAGGGAAAAGCAACCTCTGCTGTGCTAAATGTGGGAAAAGCCCTCTAACCCCAAAAGGTGCGCTGCTTTACCTGTCCACAATATTATCCCAAAGCTCAGCAACATCCAGGCTTGTGAGGTAGGGGCAGCTCACTTTCTGCAAAATTTCTTCAGATGCAGATGTCACTACCTGATCAGACAAGAATCAAACAGTTTCTTTACCTCTCACAAGCCTAACATACTGACTGACAGCTCCTGTGTTGCTGAGAGAGGGGAACAGCTAATGCCTGCTGAATTCAGTGCTTACCAGGGGCTAAGAGCAGTTTCTCCTGCAGAAACGGGAGAGCTCATTCCCCAGCAGGAACCAGAGATGGGCCCCTGCTGAGGTCCGAACAAGGGCCAGAAACCCCCGTCATTCACACTCACAGCTGTTCAGCAGGATCTTGCCTTCAGGGGACCAGTCCTCCCTATTTAAGAGGCAGCTTATTCACTGTGCATGCAGGAACATAGCAGGTCTCCCTTTCTGAGCTCCTTACGCTGAATATCTCTAATTGATCGTTAAGGAAAAGGTAAGAGCCTCTGTACAGTATGGAGTAGCCAATCACAAGCAGTTGAAGAAAAGACCAAAAGACACCTTCTAATATATATCATAGCATTAATTCCCACCACAGCCTCTAAATAGGTTAAAAAAAAAATATTAGGTATATTAATAATTTGGATGACTCCTGTCTCTGATTTGTTTATCAATAAGAGTGAGAGAGTCTGAATTAATCATTCAGAAACAGGAAAAGCTGGCTTAGAAGACAGACATGATTCATTTGGCCCTTATGCATCAGCCAGTTGAACATCTGGCTGCTGGACAAACAGCAGTACTTTCAGCTTAACTTTACACCTCATGTCTGTTTACTGTACAAAGGTTAATGGCTGGAGGCTCCAAAACATTTACCCTGATTAAAAGGAATATCATCCTTGAAATTTCATCCTGCGTTTCAGTCATTACAAAAATTAAATCCCACACTGCAAAGGGTTTGATGACCAATTCATAATTCACTGACATTTTAATACGCAAATAACTACATCATTTCACAATGGCTGGACATGACTTCCAAACACATTCATTCTAGTTGCACATGGAAAGGCCAAGGTTACATATTTCTATCTCGTCTGATCTATGCTGCAATTATCACAGCACTTATAGCTTGATCCTGTATAAATCTCCCATTTATGAAAATTTTAGTCAATTCAAGCAATTTTACTGTATTAAATGAGTGTCTGGTATTCGTGTGGTTTATGTTAGTTAAGAGGGCTGAAGAAACGTTCAAGAGTTCATAGGAAATATAGGAATTGCACGACTCCATCATAAGGTTTTAACTCAGTAATAGTAACTGCTTCAACACTTAACTGTTTTCCTTTCATTTCTTTTTTTTCTAAGTAATCTTCTTACCAAAGTTGGGGAGGGAGGGGGGGATCAAAATGAAATGCACTTTAGACAGTAAACACAATTAATTCCTTTGAATACCTAGCTAACTAGGATGTTTTCTATACAGTTTTGAAGTGAGTCACCAGCTTTTGATAAGTGTTCTTTTAATCTCTGATGTTGAAGATGTTGAAGGTCAGTATCTGCTTCTGCAAGGTTACCAGTCTACCACTATAAATGCTGATGATCAGCATTAAAGTTTGTATAACCTCCAGAACTGCATCCTACAATAAACAAACTTTTGTTATAAGAAGTACATATGACTGATTTTAAAAAAGTTACTTTCAATTAGTATTTTTCCTTCCATAGTCTTTTCCCTCCAGTGCTTTCTCCTACTATGAACACAAAATGAATAAGCCACAAGCAGCTGAGACAGCAGTCCTTTAGCCATCATTAAGTTCCTGTTACTGAATGCTAGCTGTACAATTTTGCAGGTAGCATACCACAGCCAAGTACGGTTACCAAGTAGTCCTTTGATATGTTTATGGTGCTCTGGGTAACCAATTTGGGTCAGAACCAACATATATTTCACCATTCTCAGCTTTGTCCTTGAGGAACTCTGTAACGATGTAAAACCAGACCACTTGCTAAGCAACTTTGGCTTTTACTATTATGAAAAAAAAAAACCAACAGGCTTCATAACAAAGGTATTCGTAAAGATAATTCATTGGTACCTTTGCCATCTTTAGAGCTGTAATAGATATGTTATCTATCCACACTAATAGAATCAGGGCATTTTGCAGAATGGTCCTGTTCAAACTGCTCCTTTTCATTGCTGTCAGTAATCCAAACCACCCATTCAAATCCTTTCAAGATTGGCTAAGCACAAATTGACTATAATCAGCACAAGCTAATTAAAATGCAGTGGAAGACAAACCAATGAAATGAACAGAATAAATATCTCCTTTTTTCCTTTTAATAAAGTAATGGCAAAAAAAAAAATCTGGATCATATTTCATAGCAATAGTCATCCATTACGAATAAATGCTACTTTACTACACTCTTTAGGATAGAAAGATTGTGGAGTTAAACAATCCTGCCATAAATAGAAATTTTTCATGACAAGTCAAAAACATGCAACATGCAGACAATAACATTTTACATCAAGTTTATAAAAAGAAAATGTAATAAAATGTCAACATGTTCTAATGAGTTTCTGAAGGACTACACATGAGGCGAAAGGCCTCTCAAATAACACAGAGGTGTTGGTTTATGCTACACAGCACTTACAAATAAATACATTCCTTGGAGATTTTCAGAGCAAGTATAAAATACCGATTAGAGATAATTTGGATATATCAATTCAGAAAGCTGCCTAAAGATAGAAAATATTTTAATCCTGGTTAATCCAATGTAAAATCACTTCGGAAACACTGCTGGAAAAGTTAATTGTGCATACCGTTCTCCACTACAAACATACATGTCTTTGACAAGAGAGCAAAAGGCAGCCTTTCCTTACTGATATTATAAGGAATAAAAGTATTCAAGCTTGCAAAGATTGTCACAGATAAACTCATTTTCCTGAAATCCAAAGCAGAGGCAAAAATTGAGTTTCCAGGACAATGGATATATACAATTGGCACTTGTTGCCTTATCAATGGTTCTAGTAACAGAAAGATCCTTTTGCTTGTGTATTAAGCAGCTTTTTGCGTTATTCTTACATAGTTTATGAAAGCAAATAGCCAGGAAAATCCGTAAATCCCTTCAACCACATTTGAAACAGAGACTGGGATTTAAATGGAAAAAAAAGTTAATGAAACTGTGCGCACCAGCCCAGTACTGTACTTCAGTCCCCTAGGCTTTACATGTAAAGAACATTAGGAAACAAAGACATGATTTCATTTGGCCCTTCCATAGCAAGCAACTCTGAACAGCTGGCTGCCGGGCAAACAGCAGTACTTTCAGCTTAACTTTACATGTCACTTCTGTTTACTGTATAAACTATCGGCATAGTTAAGGCCATCTAACTAAACAGTAAGGTCATCCATAAACTTATCTCCTGCATGAAAACTCTGTATTAATTAGAGGAGGAAATGTACGATAGTATCTTCCTGCTCTTTATGTCAACACTGAGTTCTCTGCAGAAGGGAAAACATTAGCACATTTCTCTCCCTCACCTACCCAATATATTTTAATTACTTTATTATACTTGAACAAAATTAGACAAGCAGTTTTGAAGGCATGGAGAGAGACAGAAAAATAGGGTAGCACTGACTGAAGTAATTCAAACAGTTTTCTGAATTTCCATAAATATTTCAGAAATTGATCTGAAGCCAACAGAAATGAAAAATTATGAACTCTTTTCCAACAGAAATTAATCAGCTCAGTCAACTAAACAAAGACACAGGCTAAAAAAACATCTGCCTTCAGAAACTTAAAAAAGAAAATATATCTCCTACTAATTGCCAGAAGGCAGGTTTATCGAAACATCTGCCTTAATGAAAAATATACGACTAAACACAAGAAAATAGTAGAAACACAACATAGTTCAAGAGTAGTACAGAACATAAACCTAAGATTTTTAAACAACAGGCTAATATTTGTGTAGGGCGTTGTGTAGAAAATGGTCTCGGACACAAACTTCATATGCCAGCACAATGCCAAAGGAGCCAGAAGCTGGAAAACGTACAAAGAAAACAGCACAACAAATCATCACAATAATGTTTTTTTGGGTAAGACCTCTGGAGTTATTCTGGTACAACCTCCTGCTCCAATTAGAGCTACCATCAAGACTTGGTCAGGTCTTGCTGGGTCTTAAAAAGCCCAAGCGTACAAATACCACAGGCCCTTGGGTAACCCACTCAAGTGCCATACTGCCCTTCCAGTGCAAAAATCATCACATAGAATTGTTTTTCCTTCATCAACATCATCTGCGGATACGCAGCTGTGGTACCGGAGAACATACAGTTACATTTACTGTATCATCATCATTCAATGCTGATGTAGAAATTGACCGAACAGGTCACCAAGTATCTGTGACTATAGACCTCTTCACCACCTAATATATTGTGCATATGAAGCTAAGACAGCAATATAGTCACCTACTTCAGGGTCACTTCAGAGTGGGGCTAACAGTTTGCCTTTTTTGTTAGCCTTTTTTCTTAAGCTTTCCTATTCACAAGCTCCACACAGAAAAATCTGCAAGATTCCTACTGCATCCCATTCTACCTACAACGTAGGCACTGACAGGCTGAACTATTTTTCTGGACCTATAACTGTGTGGGGAATTGAGAAGGGAAGGTCCCAGTAATGCAGGTCACAAGGAAATCAACGCTCCTCAAAGTAGCTGAAAGGAACGGAGAAACAAAAGGACCCTTCAACTTTGTACAGACACCACCTATGAGAGCAAGGCGCACACAAACTCCTGTGATATTTCTGAGACAGAAGTCCTGCAGATTCTTAAGCCCTTATATACCCACCGCACAAAGCAAGCATTCAAAGAGCGACCTAAAGGGGTATTGACATTGAGAATAAATTCTCTTCACGGATACAGACATAAAACTGTTTTGACAGTAACTAATACAGACACAGCATAGCACACAACCTAACTAACAAAGAAAATCGTCATCGCTCAGATCAATACTGTTATACAAATATAATCCTTAAAATGGGTATTTCTGGTATAAGAGTGGGATTATTTTGAGGCTACTTGATGGGATTATTTTCTTTAGATTAAACCACTTCCTGAATAAACCAAACTGAAAATACATGAAGCCAGAACAAGCATCTCTATACTAAAAGAATTATATTTCAATTACAGGGAAAAGTGTTTCTTAGGAGTATCCATAACTGAGTATTCAACAATTTTATGGGGTATTTTTAATTACAAAATCCAAGAAAACCTGAGCTGTGATAGTAACCACAACCTCCACCATGTACCTGCATAACGGTGAATATTGGCAGAGACGTGCAATATAGTTTACAGTCACTAAAATCTGAGGATGCAAGACAAAGCAATCGCTGGTTTTCAATTCATTCCCCCCCCTTGATAATCAACAGCCCTTGTAAAACCCATTTCTTCTCTTGTATTGCAGCTTTATATAAAAATATAATAATTATGATGTATGCTTCTAAATTTACTCATGCAGCAGTCACTAGATGTCTTATGAATGGACTATAGGCTACATTGCATCAGATGTGATTTCTCCATAAAGCTGTTTTGAGTTAACGACTAAAGTATTACAGGGTTATGTTTTGGTTTTTTTAGTTAATTATTACTGAGTTGAAAATACTAAGAAAAGTTATTGAAAAAAAAAAAAAAGAGTTGAGCGCTATGCTGTGTCCCTCTCTGACACACAATGAAATTAAATGGGAAATTAATGCAGTATGGAGCACCTGACTTTGCAGCGTATTTGCGATACAAAAATGAAAGAATATGCTAAGTAAAGCAAGAGTCTTAAATTTTATTTCTTTGGCTTTGTGTACATTGCACAGTAGCAAATCTGAATTACCTTAATGAACAACATAAAATTAAAGCTGTGATTCTACTGAAGCTCTTGTTGCTCATTTTTTACATGACCTCAACAGAACTACTTCTACATTTAGACAAAGTACACACATGGTTGCAGTAGGGAAGAATAAGCTCGACAAGTCACTGTAAAAATTAAAATTACTAAAAAAAAAAAAAACAACCAACTAAAAACAAAACCAAAAGGAAGTTTCCTTATATCTTTTTAACTAATTTAATAAACTACTTTTTTTTAAGCACGCATTTCCCTATGGTATTTATTAAAATGATGAACAACTTAAGAAAAAAAAGCTTGACATTTACAAAATGCCTTGAAATAGATATATTAGCTAACTATTAGACATTAACTTATCCTTGCAGGATCTTCAGAAAAAAATATGGCACAAAATCTGCTCATCTCCCTGACAAAAATATCATGAACAGATACGTTCGTATAGACCTGCATGTTTTGAATTTGACACAAACCCAGGTGAAGCTGAATCTACAAACAACCAGCGTGTTCTGCAGAAAGTTACTGCAGTGACTTTCAGCCCTACTGTTTGCCATTGCAACAGCTACAAACCAATCTTTAAACAAAATTTCTGACCTTATGGCTCTAACAGGAGTGCAACATTCATAATCTCTGCCATATGTTCTACTTGCTCTGCACAAACGAGAATCAACTGTGGCTGTAATCTGTCACAGTTAAAAACATATAGAGATGTAAAATGCATGTATTAACATGAAACAAGAAAAAAAGGGGGATACAAATGTAGAAAGAACAATCTAACCTTTGTTTACAAAGCAATTAAAATCCAAAACGTCAAGAAAGCTTGACTGAAGGTATGATTTATTTTCTGCATCACATCTTACTTAACATCATCCAAAATAACTTACAGAGAACTTATAATTCCAACATACAGCAAGTGGGATCACAACTGGGCCAAAGCATCCGGTAACAAGCACAAGCAGAGGAATGTCAAATACGTGCTGCAGATAAGATGGAAAGTAATCCATTTGGCAGATGTTTATTTGAATAGCACAGAACACAGGATTAAGAACTGTTCTGTCTCAGCTCAAATTTGGTGGGGTTTGGGTTTTTTTTTCTTTGTTTTTAGAAAAACAGATTATTTTAATTAAGTGATTTCAAATCTTTCAAAGAGAAGAGAGTCAAGTGAAGAAATTATGGCAATGCTTCACAAAAATTGTACAGCAATAGATTGTGCTCAAAAATACATTACAGAATATACGGACACTAACAATTTTGAAAGATGGCTATATACCCATTTATGTTTGCTTTCATATTTTAGAGCAGGTAAACTGAGAGGAACCACATGAACAAAATTTATTTCTATTGTCAAAGTTCCTCAAAACTGATACCTGCCTAGCAGGCTACTGTTACTTCACATAAATATGAAATACAAACCTGACTTACAAAGAATGAGAGTCGAGCAACAGTCAAGCAATGAAGTGCTCAAATGAAGAATTTTACTGTTTACATTTATACAAAAAAAAAAAAAAAAATCACTAGAATCAAAAATGGCTCATTTAAGAGAGCATGAAACATTCACTTGATTTACTCAAAATGCAACCACCGCCCTCAAAAACTAGCACCATTACCAAATGGTTTACAAAGAGGTCCAAAACTATCTGACCCACAGTCTACTACAGGAATGAGAGATCCTGAAAACTTGGAGAAAAAAATATGGAACAAAAAGTTATCACAATTTTATGTGCCAGACTTATTTTCAAAGATTTTTGGCCAGTGGTGTGACAGAGAGAATAAAACTCTATGTTTAAAGTGACTAACAAATGAAATGTCTTATTTAGAAACTATCAGTCTGAAGTTACAGGATCTGGATGCAAAATTTGGGATTTGCTTCCACATTTCCTACATTTAAAGCATAGTGATATCTATTTTTGCTTACTTGCAGTTTGCTAGAGAAACCACCAAAGAATGCAAACAATTTCAGGATTACCACACACAGAAAAGCTGTACGGCTGCTTTATGGTTAAAGGGCCAAATCAGCTACAAGTATAAATTCAGAAGCTGTTCAAGAGTAACCAGTCTTTCTTAACCCTTGATTCTAAAAGTTACATACGAAAAAATAACACTAAAGCCCCTGGCTACAAGACTTTTCACAGTACTTGCTTACAGTTTTATATTTACATTATAAATAAGAAAGAAACATATCTATATACACCAATCCATAAACATAATTATTCTAAAGCATGTCATAAATATTGTACAATACAGTTTTATACTAAAAATAATTTCTTGCTACTTGCTTAATATAACACCACACTGGTCAGTAACAAGTTTCCAGATTACAGGTAAATTAGGCCTGGAAATCCGAACTTATTATTTTGGAAACCATTTAAATTATCATCAGGATTTCACAGAGTCTTCAACAAGCAAGGTCTAAATTCTTAGCCTATGAGTTATTGTAGAGATAGATCTGGAAATTCCAGTATTAAGGAGCCATGCATTTCAGATTAAGCCATTTACTAAATTTGGTAGGACTGTCCACATTTTTCTGAATCTTCCTCCTTCCCTTACAGGTGAAAAAATGGGAGAGGAAAAATTATTCTAAAACCAGTTAAGTCCTACACTCTAGTCCAGCCACAACAGTCAGAGTCCAGCATGATTAAAATATATTCATTCTTACATTACTACAAATCATACCTAAAGTTTCAGTTTTATTTGAGGAGAAAAAGATGGGTCATTGGCTAATATACTAATGTGGAAGCAGAGTTCAGGTTCTGGCTATTTCATTTTTCTCTTGCAGACCTCCTCAGGCACATCAGCTATGCCCAGTGCCTCAGCTGCTATGTGGGTATTGCTGCTGTCCCACGTCACAAGTCAGCTCTGAATCCGAACAGCTGAGAAGCTATAAACTGGATACCACAGCAATAGCAGTGACACAAATGTCTACGATAGAAGGATACAATTAAAAGTGTTTCCACTGCTGGAAGAAACTTGTGAAAGAGAGCTATGTTGAAAAAGAACAACCAAGGAACAATCACACTGCAACAACCCACTCATCAGAAGAGATTTTTAAGGTAGAGGCAATTACAAGAATTTCAGAGGCTGCACAAACAATAGGAAAAAATGCAACAATTTGATTCTACAAAGCAAACAGGATAAGAGATAAAGACGAACATTACAATAGCTATCTTGTGATATTTTTTATTTTCTTTTTAATCTCCACATATGCTAAAAGACTAAACACATATCAATCCACCTCTGCCTGTGCTGCCACCTCTTCCTCCTTCTTCCATTAAAAAAAAAAAATCACTAAGTAGTACAAGCCAAATCCAAACAAGATTTTCTGGAAAAACAGAAGTCATTAATGAGAAATGTTAAAAATGCACATCTCTGTGATTATATTAATTGAATACGTACAGAGATATCTATGTAATTGTCTTACAAACAATTGCAACTACTTGGATAAAGACAGAATGAAGACTTGCTGCTGTAATACATACACTTGGTTCAAAAAAAACGAAACCAAAAAATAAAACCTCTTAGTATTACCCTGAGTTTCTCAATTTACTGATTTACAGTGATCAGAGATGCAGTGATCTCAGCCAAATTATTTCAAAACCAGTTATACTGCTGGATTATTGTCAAAAGAAATAAAACAGTACCTTTTTTTTTATATTAGTCCAAAGTTGGGCTCAAAATGTTTTCATAGAGAATGTGGGAAACAAATTTGATAGTAATGAGATGGTGATATGAACAGACTGGTCATACATCCTTTCAGACGTTCAATATTGGAAGTGAAGAAGGACTTGATTATTGAAACTGAAATACCCATAACTCTCTGCCGAGTTCTACATCCTTATCTTTTCTTCCTTAGGAAATTACTCTGGAAATGAACCAAGTGAAATCAAAGTACAATTCAATATATGGAGGAAGCGGCAGAATCAGACTCTTCTAGGAAGAATAAGGGACAGATTCCAGATTCTCCAGACAACAAGCTCTTCTGGGACAAGGACTCTAATTATGAGTACATGCAGAATTAAGCACAAGAAAGGATTCTAGGTCAGGTGGAAGTTAAACAAGTTATTAAATCATGCTTGAGTGCTACTATTACCAGACCAAAAATGCAGCTTCCTCATATTGCAAAGCATTGATTCCATATCACCTCAAATGACAGTTCTAATTCTGCGACCCCCCCTTTTCCTTTTTTTTTTTTTTTTGACATTTAACTTGTACTGTAAAGCTTCAATTGAGATAACATGCTCTCTATCTATAGCACTATCTATTGCCAAGTCAGGTTTCAGGTGTCCTTTCATTGCTAGCATAGCAGTATCTAGGCACAAGGTCCAAATTGTGTGCTAATTTGTCACAGATACAGTAGCATGCCAACGTCTGATTCAGATCAGACTTGTACTGTGAAGATATCTGGCAGTGAAACCATTGCTTCTGTTGAGAGACTTAAGTACTATAGGAATACAAACAACAGAAAAGACCCCGGCCTTAGAACTCTGCAGACCAACAGATGTCTACCATGATTAGAAAGCTCAAAATAAGCAAATACTCACAAATTGGAAGTGAGGGAAGTTCCACCAAAGCCATCCGTGACTAAGGTCATGGTGAAAGGACTGAGGCAGTCTCTCTTATTTACCTGGATTATTCTCCAGCATTATACTGTAGGAGTACAACACAGTGCTCTTTTCAACAGAGGACACTTTAAAATCATGCCTTCGAGAAGACACATAGCACAAGAACAAACAGAATATAGAACTAAATGAATATAACTAACGTATTTTTCAGTGTTAGCATCGTTGCTTCATCCCTTTTTCCTTTTTGCTAAATATAAAAGTAACCTTTTTCAAGGTGTGGAGGATACTCTTCAGAGCAGACTACTAACAAAAAAAATTAGTTTAACTTCCCACTGCAGAACGAACTATGCTTTCCCTCCCACATTAAGAAGAAAAAGTTTATTGATTTCAGAATCAAAAGAATCCACTTCCACTGAACAAGCAACATCAATACCTATGAACAGCCATCTTTGGTGAACAACAGCCTTCAGGCAAGCTGTTAACTTCTGCTTTTGAAAATAAAAATTCTTCATTCCTAACCCTACCAAGTGTACCTATTTTTAAAAAAATCCACTGAAGTATCTGGCCAGAGTACATTTTAAAATGTACTCATCAAAAAGGAACAGCCATGTTGACAGAATGTGGACAATCATAGACACTGCAACCTCTACAGTGCAATAAAAAAAAACCAAAATCATTCACACTTAGATTTGTAGCAGCAATATGAAGCTCGTTAAAGGTAAAAATAATAATTCTCTCTATTACAGTTGACAAGGTCTAAAGAATATAAGTCAAAAAAGCCCAAATCATCAATTTAAAGTAAGAAAAATACTAGAAATTTATCTACATTAATGTCAAATTTGTCATTACAGTCCACAAAATTTACCTTGCACAGCAAGTCTGGTTTTCAGGCTTACCTATGTGTATTTGATACCCTGGGTCATTTTTCAAGTTACTACTTCTGAACAAAGATTTAATTACATTCTTTTCCCTGTATGAAGGAAAATGAGCTACAAACACCAAATCCCTACTCGCAGTATTGAAACATGCATTTTGAGAGCAGGCAACACATATACAAGTAGCTTCTGTTGATGATACAAAAACATAAGAATGATATAGATAGATAAATAAAATTTCAAGCAAAATATACCCAATATTACTATAAAACGCAACAGAAATACGAAGCATGATTCAAGGTATGCAAGAACACAGGAAAGATCTGCAAATGGGATACTCAAAAGTATTTAAGCAGATTTAAGAGCACTTCACCAAACAGTCAAATTAAAAAATTCGAGGTAGAGTGTGCTGATGGAATGACTAAATGAATACTATCTCAACTGGTCTACTCACAATACTTAAACAAACGATTTGAACATCAACACAAAGACCAACTACTCAGTGACAGATCAGCAAAAGTTTTAAAGTAACATCTTGGCACGAACTGAAATAAAAGCACCATACCTCTCTCTGTTATCTCTGGATTTTTAGATTAATGTTCCACAGTAACACGGGACAAATTTTATTGCTTCAATTAGATTTGACTGATTTCAATATTGGGATTATTCTCCAATTCTTCTACCCTTACAAGACAATTGTACAAACAGCTGAATTTCCTACTTGCCTTTGCTCTTCAATACTTTAAAAGTTTTTAAAGGATGTGAATTCCTTTTGATATTGCTATGGTAAGATGCCAGAAATTTGACATGAGACATGCGCCAAAAATTAAATTTTCAGAAGCTATTCCAGACCATCTGGAGAAGATGCATTTCAAGTACAAAATAATTAATACCACCTTCACTAAAACACTAACCAAACAGTAGTCTGGCCTTCCCTTTGTGCAATTAAAAGCTTTGAAAGTATCAGACTACTCACAATAGATTATGAATCATGCATAACAAAATAATTATACTTTTTTTTTTTTACACTATTAGATTTAGGGTTGTTTTTTTTTCTTAAACATAGCAGTGCTGTCTTCCTTGAAATTGCTGATTTAAATGCACAACTGTGGCCTAAGAACTCACTTTCAGGAAGAGCTAAAATGAAACTCCTGACCTTACCCAATGTTGAATTGTATCCAAATCAAGTAATACATTCATGGTTCTTAACATGGAAATCTAAAAACACTGAAAGTGCAGATGGAAACCATAAGTAACTTCAACAGACAGAAAAATTCCTCCTTATCTCATATTTTGTCACAAGTGATTTATGGATTGGAAACAAAATCTGTACCTGAATTCTGCAACAGATAAAGATTAGGGGATGAAAAAAAGAAGGTATACGCAGCCACTTGTACAATGCTTACCTTTAAGAGTACATACAACACCTGGGTTGCTAGCAGAAACATTAGTTTCAAAGTATGTTTTATATACACAAGCCTACTGCATTGCCTCTCTGAAATATGTTGTAATTCATAAACTCCTTATAAAATGGCAATAAAGAGCTTAAAGAAATTCACTAATGCCGCACAAAACTTGACAGTACCTCAATAGCGTTAGGATTTTTGCATTACAATGAGGCAGTCCTGCCCCAAAAATGTACAAAACTCTGATGCTGCAAAGTAATGTTGTTCAAAACATGTTTGCCTACATTTCTGAAGGAAACTGTGTAGTGTAATAACCATAAAATAAACCTCCATTTTATTTACATAAAATCTAGGCAATCACAAACTCTGGAAATAACCAGTAGCCTCAGAAAAAACTCCTTAAGGATATTAAATACTAAGTAAGAGAGATGAGTAAAGTTTCAGTAATCCAGTAAAATAAGAAACTGAGAATTAAGAACACAGGTTGAATTATTTTTCACAAATAATCTATTGGGTTCTCCAAAAACCATTACAAAAAAGATAATGCAAACCATCTACGAAATATTTCAACTTCCAGCAAATCCTCTCCTCCTTCCCTCCCAAATCAATAACAAATATTTTTAAAGAATCTATCCCACAACAGAATATGAGTGAATGTCAATAAACCTGAGTGAGAACAACCTATAAATTCTTTTGATATGTTTGCAGTGTTTTGTTACCAAGGAAGAGGAGAAAGAGTCACACTCAAGCTCAGTCTCAGTCGTTCTCTGAGCTGCAGTCTTTTCTGTGCCCAAGCACAGAAACTATACTTTCGTTCTCATGTTTAGTTAATCTTCTGATCTTAACTTCTGTGTAATTTCTCAGCGCCTACATTTCCTTTTTTGGAAGCAAGACTATACCAAGAAGAGAAGTTGTGAGAGGTTCAATTAAGAGAGAGAATCTTTTTTGACGTGTTTCTGGGGAACATCTTCAAATGTTTGCATAGGCTAGACAGCTCTTCTTCTGACTACTGCCCTCCCCTCCTAATGAAGGGGGTCACATATTGTCATGTGCTCAGAGTGCTGCTACAAAAAGAAATATTACTGGTTAGTTGCTTAAAATTCACCTCCTTACATCCTTTCATTTGCCTACTTTTTTTCCTTCTACCATATCACACAAGTTACTTGTCTTTCCTCTGAATTCCAGTCATAACCTAGCTTTCAATGCTACCATCTTTTTCCATTACCAATATGTTGGCCCTTGAACTGTAGCAGCATTTATTGATCAATTAAAAAAAATGATTTTAAATCACTTGCACAATTCTTCTCATGTTGTTACGTATGTGCCAGGAAAAAAAATTCAGAAATTTCCATTGAGCTCCTCATTCTCTTACAAACATCTTCCCAGCATTCTCCTTTATCCCCAAATATATGAAACCAGCAGAAGCTGAGCTGATCAACTTTCTCTCTGTCACTCCCTGCTCAGCTGTTACCTCTTTTCTTAGACTTGAAAACAGTCAAGGCAGAAGGCATCACTCTGCTATGTGTTTACACAGCATCTAGCACAACAGACTCTGCAATTATTGCTTTTAGGTCCTACTCCAACACAATGACTATGTCAAGTGTTAAATCATCAACTTTTTTGAAGGAAAAAAAAAAAAAGTTTAAAATCAGTTTTTCCAACAGGTGGTCCCAAATTTTAGGATTAGAGGTTATTGAGCTGAGACCAGTCACATAAAAAGCATCTTTCTCTTGGGCGACTCCTTAGTCGCAGGGCACAGCTCCATCCATCCAGGTACAGTTTCTTATCCAAACAGATTTTGCTGCCCTCCTGTGGCCCGTGAAGATTTTAAGCTCCAAAAGTCACATATACACCAGCGCACCAGCAAAACAGCTAAGAAAAATTCTGATTCCCCTGGACCAGTTCACACTTTTGTCTTGAAAGACAGATTGCACAGCTCAACATTACACTTTGAAGACAGTAAAAAAAGTCAAAATGCTGTTGCAGAGGTAACCAAGGTCTCCTGGTGCCTCTGTTTGAAAGGACTGCTGAGGCTTTGTAGCAGAAATACAGAGATCAGTCATGCTCACTTAACAGCTGAGCTGATAATTTTAAAACTCAGCTGTCCCTCTGTCACAATGTATAGAAAACAACAATGTAAGTGACCTATAAAAATACTGCAAAGAAAGGGAAAGAAACCTAGCTTTAAATCCTTGTGTCGATTATGCTACATAGCTATATGAATTATGAATCCCCATACTCTCAGATACGGCAAATAGATGACACATGAAATTGCTACAGGACACAAGCTGTACAGTGGCTACACCCTACCATCGATGGAGTTGGGATTTAAGCCTAATGAGAAAACTTACAGAACAATCTTCAAATAAGCAGTGAAGACACTTTACAGCAAGAAATATCAGAACACTGAAGCAGATTAAATATTTCTTTTGAAGACAATGCCGGTGCTACAAAAGTTCAATTTAAATTGTACAGCAACTGGAATACTAAAGTATTAGTATATTCTGGAAAAAAAAAAATCATGAAGACTAACATCATCAACAATTTAACTTTTTATTCGATACCATATTCAGAATATTTGGAGACAAAGAAAGGCATTTACTCCTCCTAAATATGTGTAATTAATACAAATATACTAATGCATATGGAATTCATTACTACAACATTTATTAAAATATTTAGAAAGTTTAAACAGATCTTTCACAAAGGGAAATACTGGCCCCAACAAAGTAAAACCAATCTTTTCACTTGCTTATGTGGAAACAGGACAGGATTTCCTTACACATCTGTACAAGTTTTTAGATGGTACCCAAAGGTTATTAAAGGAAATCATATTCCAAAAACAGGCACATCATTACAGAAGCATGCTGAAAATCAGGCACATACAGATTTAATACTGGACAAGGTATAAAAATGAATTTACTGGAAGTTTGAACACTATATATACTGTGTAGGAAAGTTCACATCTACTAGTGCAAAGAGCAAAACTCCTGAAAGAGGCATTTAGTTGTTCTTCATAGTGGCAGGCATAAAGTCTATTTTGACCTATTCAGAGGCAAGCAAGAGAAAATAAATGGAACATGATCAAAAAAGCCAGCATTCCTCCATCTTATTCTCTGTTTATATTTTTTGCTGAAGTTCTGAAACAGGCAGATTTTTTTGACAACTAGTTAGCCAGCTGCAATCAGGACCTTCTGAGGGCCAGCAGTGCATGAATGGTCAGCATCTGTGTAATTCAGACCGGATGGCATATATGGAATCAGCTATTATGAAATGGCAACACTATAAACAGGACTCAAAAAAAAAAAAAGTAGTTAAATGCTTTCTCATACGTAGTTTCCAGGCAAAAAGGAGCAAGAAATGTGTCATCACTGTCTTCTCTACAAAGTGTCACTTTGTACCACAGCATCACTCTTAAGTACACCTTACTGACCATTAAAGGAGATAGATTTCTATATACTCTGGCTTCCCTAAAAACACACCTGATGATGATTTCAAGACATGTTTAGACGAAAATGTCTTTTTCAGTCACATTAATCATCTGTCCTGGATTTTTGCTGGACAACATCCCAAACCAAAAGTGCTAGAATGGATTATCAATCCTTCTTTCCTCCACAGTAAGCTTCTGTAAAGAATGTTCCACATCTCCATAGTAAGGAGCACTTAGCAGAAACTTCTTTAAACCTCTGGCTTAAGAGATCAATAATAAAACTTTGGAGCTCTGCTATCCCATGAACAAGGAACACAGAAATATAACAGGGGCAAAGAAACAAGTAAACTCTACTACAGTGATATCAGGAAAAGAAAGACAGACCTAATAGTCTAAATGAAACAAAGGCCAGAGTTACTTAGCAGGCTATTTAACATTCATGAAAGATTTCTGAGGAAGACGTGGAAAATTAATTTAACAGCCCTGTTAATAAAAAAAAAAAAAAAAATCTTCTAGTTTTTGGTTCTTATGTCCTTCCATATGTGTGAGAACTTTAGAGACAAAAGGGAAAAAACCCCACAGTCTAATGAATAAAACTACTTTTTCTGTCTAGTGCAGATCACACGCAAATTCTATCTACACATAGCCAGCTCAGGCAGTGACTGACAAGTGCAGACACTTTGTAAAAGTTCACTCTGATTAATCAAGAATATGTTTTAATTTAACTGTCAGAACTAAGACTACTGTGAATTTACAAAAACAAGTAATTAAGAATTGCCTTCAGTTCCCAAATCATAAATCCCTAAAACATTTCAAGTGGCAAATTGCAGCATTTAATTTTAATTCTTTAGATATGTTCTGTAAACAAACACAAACCACAACAGGACTAAAAAAAAGCCTCCACTGAACTTTATGTACTGTATTCTATAAAACAAATCTCAGAAGCCTAAAAACTCACAGTTAACAAGGACTTGTGAACTGTAAAACCATACCTCTGGGGATTAAACTTCATAAAAAAAAAATGAACTCCTGTTATAGGGGATATTCAATATGAAGGGCTAAGGCTTCAGTAATTCTCTGAGGGTTTACACTTATTCCACAAAGCAAGGCACTAAAACAAAGATGACACTTTTCAGCACGATTATCAGCCATATGTCAATCACCCTCACAATAATAATTTCTTACAGAACAGGCCAAACACCAACGAGAATGTGTCCTAACCGAATCAAAATGCAGCTGTCAGAACTTGACAATATTCTTTCTAGTATGATTTTCAGTAAGATACACCAGCAACTGCTGTTTTTACTTTGCAGATTTTGAACAGTTCAGCAGCTGTTAAACATGTTACTTAGATCAAAACATCACTTAAAAAAATGCAACAGACTTTGAGCAAACATAAAGGTACTGAACTTGTATCCCTCATAATGCAGATGCATTGTTTTCATGAGGCATACAAACCTTTTGTTTTCAAAAAGTATTCGTTTCAGTAAAACACTGTACGTAAATATCATTATTACGTACTAATTCAACTTAGTCACATAATAGCTTTGCCTCCTATCTCCAAATAGGCATCTTAAAAATATAAAATAATGCATTCCCTTCCCTTGTTTAGTTTGGTAACCAAGACAATCACAAAAAAAAAAATGGAGGGAGAAAGCAGTAATAGTACGAACAGTGTATATTGCCATGGACAAGTTCTCTGGTTTGGTGGCATGCACAATTTATTATTTCCAGCTACACACAGATTTTTTTTGTCTAAAAATTAGAAATTGCACTCAAACTCCCATCAAAATTGTCCTCAGGTCAACCATGCAGTCAAAAGATCCAAAGAGGTCACATATGAAATCTAAAGTGTTGCAAGAATCCTCTTTTTAAGATAAGCCACATTAAAGAACAGTGAAATTGCAGTAATAAGCTTCCATTTTCTTACACATATCACCAATGTTGCCTATTTTCAAGTCATACGCACTTCCTTTTCTCTTTGTTACTGAAAATTATTTACTTAAGTACTTATTAAGAATAAGAGGCAACCTGGCTTCACTGCCATCGCAGGATTTCCAGATCTTGAACTGCAAAATACAATACATTCATAAACGTCATTTAAACTTATTTAAATGAGTGCAGCAAAACTATAACTTTAAGAAGAGGTTAATGAGAAGCAGCTTCAGTTGAGTTTCCCTTGGATTGTTACCCATGTGGCTTGCAGGCAAAGAGCTGTCTGATATGGAAAAATCAGTTGAAGAAGAAGGATGAGTTCCTGCTTCAGGATGCTTGAGATACTGAAATAGGCTACAAAACTATTAAAAAAAAAAAAAAAAAAATCTTCAAAGTCTTTCAAAAAGTTCTGACAGACTTGGAAGGGAAATAGAGAACTTTAAAGTGTTTCTTTTAACTCCTTTTGTTTTATAGAATAAATGACTGCCTGGATCTCATTTTAGAAACACTGTTGCTTTTAACATTTAAAGTAAAACACATAATTTGCATCTCTTGATTAGCAAAAATTTTAATAAAACATCAGATTCCCTAAAACACCTTTGATTTTTAAGCATTATGTATTCTCATCTCAGAAAGCATCTCTCAAGTGGCAAATATTCCAAAGGTAATACCAATATAAAAAGCAGAACAAAATAAAATAACTGTGACCTATCTTCACAAAATAATCCAAGAAGCAACTTGGATATACTGAATCAATCTTGACAACAATTTCAAATCAAATAACTCTGCATCTAATAAGGCATTTATTCCACAGTTATAATGTTAGTTCTGTTAGCAATTCAAACAATTTTAGTATGCACCCAAAGTCACAAACTTCTAAATTGGTTAAAAGATAATGACATCATTTAATGCCATTTTCCTTCATTGCTGTAAAAAAAAAAAAAAAAGCAGCAACCATTTAAAACATCAGGAATATCTAATAATGTGAAGTTGGAGAATGGTTGATAGTCATTTGGTGTAAGGGTAAAGCCCAAGAAATCAACATTACATCCAGAATACAAGGAACTCAGAAGCCAGGCTTTTCAATGGTTGATGGATTTAACCAAGAATCTCATCACAGCCCACCGATGTCTCACAGAAAGCAGATGAGGAAGCAAACTACTGAAATAAATTCCTCTGCATACTTTATTTAAAAATACTTTCTCAAAGCTTAATGCAAGTTTATTATAAAATGTCCTATAAAATCAGTGTTCATGGACAGAGAAGGAAAGGAGAGTAGGTATGGAGAGAGAGTGTGCAGAGCAGCAAATCACTGATACAGTACTCAGTATTTGCAAAGCATTTATGATGAACGAACTCGGTCTTTGAGAGTTGACCCCAGAGGACAAACCAAATCGCTTTGGAATAATATACGTAAATGGGATCTCCAAGATCAATGGTTGTCCAACTATAAAAACATTTTTGAGGTCCACATGCCAGTGAATTTTTATTTAGCAGATTCATGTTTGCCACTGAAGGAAAACCCTCTTGCCTTCCTAAGATGTTTCAACAATTCCAGTGCAACAAAGTGTCAGCCAAATATCCATAATTCATTTTTCTTTCTGCCAGAAGAAAGATTTCTATTAAAGTAACCCTAAGTTATGTTGGATAGTAGGTTAAAAACAAAACCTGGTTTGCAAATAATTAATGCCACAAGGAAAACGAGAGCATTAGCTCTATGTGACAATTGTGGAACACAAAGATCCTCTTTCTACAGAGAAGCAAGTTTCACTGCCTTGGGGTTTCAACGGTTTGTTTTTAATTCCTAAGCAATTTCTTTAAAAATAATTTTAAGAAAATTTTCTGTTCTTCATCTGGCCATACATATTGTGATGTCAATTCTCAAAGCCACATACTAGATTTACTCGTTTCTTATCATACTCAAATGATTTGAGATAACCAGTCATCAGAAATTGCGTTCAAACAGTTTCACTTGTGTTTTTACCAAATAAAACAATATCCCAATCCCCAAACCCCCAAATGTAGCATTTCCTTTCGGGAAAAAATTATCACCACTACCAAACATAAAGAAAGGTGGCACAGTAAGAAGAGCTTCATACTCATGTCACCATTCTTTCTGTGAATCAGACACGCTATTTCCAATCTGAACATTCTGTACTCTGCATGTACATAAATAACCGAATATGGCACCTTCAGTAAGATTTATATTCCTGCCTATATTAAAATACTCCTATTAATAAAAGCAGGCCTCTCAAAAAAAGAAAAAACACTGAAGATCAAGTTCTCAGCTAACATAAATTATTTAGGAAAAGAAGACAACATAAAGGCAAACTTTTAAATATTATATACATTTATTTCCTGAATTCTGCTTCTCTCTGTTTTTCCCAAAAAAACCCCGTTTACAGTACATCATAAATTATTCTGTGGCTTATAAATCAAGGTAACAAATCTCTTCTTAACAACTGTTTAAGGGACAGTCTTATCCCTGAACAGTAGATGCTGGGCTTTCCAAATTTTGTCTCATTTTAAAAGCTAAGCATTCTAAAAATCTAGCCACTTTCTCACAAGTCTGAAGACTTAAATGCAAACACTCTCCATCCCCACATACATACACTATCCGCCTCTCCTTAATGTGCTTTGGGTGAGCCTAAAGAAAGCACCTCTAATCATAACCAGTCAAACTGATCTTGATATCCACAAAGCCTTTGCAGCTAATAGGAAATTAACCCGAAGACAAGGAACAGTTTCACACACACACAGGACCAGAACACAAGCAAAAACTCCAGGGTTGACTGCAGTTCCAAAAAGGGTAAAAAATCCTTTCTACTGCTGCCTAATATGAACTGTGAAACCACAGAAAAGACGCCCCATTTCTTTGTTGGTCACAAATCTAATTAAATATAACCTCTTCTTTCCCAGACCTCACATTTAATCAGCAGTGGCACACTATTTCCATTCAGCATTCTTATTTCAACAAGCCCCTCTCTCCAAAATTTCAGCCACCACCCTGTCGGGGAAAAAACAAAAACATTTCCTATGCTGACATACATCATGTAATTACACCCCTGTACTGCTGATGCAAGTACCTCATTTTCCTTCAGTCTCACATCGTGAACACCTACACTTTTATATTCTGACCTGCTACCCTCTTCGTTTACTGTCTATACATATTTACAACCGTAACTACCTTTACTTCTAAGGAAAGCTCAACGCAACCAAGCACTGAGCGAGGTTAGGACCTCTGGGTCGTGTCTACTGCCAACTGAAGTACTTGTACTTGCTGCATTTATTTCATTAAATATTTTAATAGCGTATAAGTTTCCAGTATTTGCCTCTGAAATAACTTCGGAATACTACATCTCTTTTGAGATTTTGCACAAATTAATTTTTTGATATCAGGAGATGTATTTAGCCAGACGGATTTGGTTTGTGTGCTTGGGGGTAAGTCTTTATACACTATGTGATTTGGGAGAAACAACAAAGTGTGTGGTTTTGGCTTCTGTATTTAATAGACAATATCAACGTATTTCCAATCTAAACACAGATTTGGAAAACAAGCTTAGAAAACTTACTGTTAAAGCACTGGCCAAGTTTTTATACTAGAACAGAAACCAGGATTTATAATACATTTTAAAATAAATGAAATATTTTGTGTTAATTTCCTTCCAAAAGTGAAAGTTTGTACAACAACTCAACAACTACAATATCCTAGAAAATCAACAGTTACAGAGGGCACTAAGATACTATATTTTTGGATATTTTGCAATGTTTCAAATACAGTCCAGATGCTCACAAAGGCTTACAGATTCACACATGTCTCAAGGCTGATACACACAACTTTAGAAGCCAAATATTTTAGAAGTAATTGACATAATGGCAGAAATTTAAAAAGCTGGAGGATATCTAAAATGTAAACATGAGTCCATTTGGGTCAAATACCTTTGAAAAATTGAATCAAAACTAGAACTAACAGAGGTTTTTTGCGTGGGAATGGTTCAAAGCTGCGCTAGGGGAGGTTTAGACTGGACATTAGGAAGCATTTCTTTACCAAGAGGGTGGTCAGACACTGGAACAGGCTTCCTAGGGAGCTGGTCAAGGCTCCAAGCCTGTCAGTTTTTAAGAGACATTTGAAGCCTCCCTTAACAACATGCTTTAACGTGGTCAGGCAGTTAGACTAGATGATCCTTGTAGGTCACTTCCAGCTGACATAGTCTATTCTATTCTAACCATCCCCTTCTGCTTCAGAAATATGACTAAGCAAATGAAATGCAAATCATGTTGTCATAATCTTTAGTTTTGCAACAGTAAATAATCCCTATCAAAAAAACTGAATGAACTTAAATGTATAATCTAAATAATACATTAGAACGGCAATCATCAGTAATTCTTTTCTGTAGTAAATAGCTGTGACAGCAAGGTGGTCTAATTAGACTTACAGAATGAACAATTCAATCCCAGAACCTCCACATACATATAAGAAATTCTGAGCTATCGAAGCTGAGATACAGTGAAGAAAGTATATCGTATGTGCAATTAAATTAAGATTTGCCAGCAAATTAAATTCACTGTGGATAAAAAACAAAGTGAGTTTTAACTGAAACATTCTCTACTTTGTCTCAAATGCTATGAACACTAGTAAGAGGAAATTTATTCACCAGTTACAGGGCTAATCTGTTTGAAAGCTTGAATTGCATTACTCAAATCCAGTTTAAAACTCTGTCAGATTCAGTGACTGTTTTCTTAGCACGCCAGGTAGAATTTAGTAGTAAAATATTGAGAATTCAATTCATATAACTATAATTACACTGTACTAGCAAAAAAATCAGGAAAGAGAGAACGGTACCACTTAGAACAGCAAAGGTAAGCATGCAAATGTATCCAACTGAAAAGCAAAATCAATACTCATATCAGGAAATTTCTTTTTGTCCTATGTGACTCTCTTGCTCCTGGACCAAAAGCACAACCATTTGGAGTTTCCCTAAATCAGAAAATGGCATCAGCATCACTGTGATCTTGGATGGAGGGAGGTGAAATCTCTTGGCACCTTGTTGAGCTAGCAAATCTTCCCAAAAATTGAATTGAAAACTGATTTCAGATATCAACATCATTAGTAACTATTTCAGCAAACATGAAAAAAAAGAGCAAGCACGCACACAGGCAGGAAGCAGCAGGAGTTGATTTTTCCCCCCAGTCAAACCAAGTCCAAGAGACTCCTTCCAGCACAAAATTTCCAAATATACATTCATTAGGTGTTTTTGTATGTTATGCATATTTTTCAAGATTTTCTTTCAAATAGAAGAACAGAGATATCTCAACAAAAGTATGAACTAAAACTTACAGCCAAAACCCTAAGCACTGGAAATAAGCAAACACATTTATTCACTTCGGACGAAATATGGGAACTTGGCACAGAAATTCAACGCACATAATCCTCCTTGAGCATTTCAGCAGTTAGACTACAAAGCTATTTTAACATAAGTACATCGAAAACATCCACATAAAGTCTGAAGAAGCATGTAACATTGACAGATGCAAACACAAGTTTTGTTTTGTTTTTTTTCTTTCATGCTAAAGGAAAGAAAGAATCAATAATTAAAGCATGGTGTGCAACTTCCCAGTAAAGAGTTCTCTCAGGACAAATCCAGAGGAAAACAGTTCACGTTAGAAGGATGGACACTATATAAAACTATGAGGGTTTTGTCATGGCTTTGTGGAACTAAACACAGATCCAAACCAGAGGAAACCAACTTCAAATTTGATCTTATTTTTAGAGCCTGTATATCATAAAGGGGAATACATCCCTGCATTCACCCAGTTAGGTATCTAAAAACCAATAAAACCCCCAAAAAACCCACAGTATTTTTTGTAAGTGCCTATAGCTCTTCAGTGATTCCTAACATATTCTGTGAGAAATTTCACATATTGGTCATAGAAGAGCATCTATACATTGCACGTTTATTGCCATATTCTTTAAATCAGAAGCTCTGTGTCACTGAGGCTAGACTGAGTCAAATATCCAAGTTATCTTATTTACACAAATGAACAGAAACCTTTTTCTTCCCTGTAGAAAGAAGTGACCATCCACTAACTTCTTACTGTCTGGCAGTATGTACAGGACCTTTTAGATGAAACTCTGCTGTGTGGTGGAAGACGCATTCAATACTCACAACACCGATGAAGACAACAGACATTGTGATAAATCAGTTTTTCCTGTGTAGAACTATAGCCACCAGGCAACAGACTGCCCTGCAATTCAGCAAAGCAAACAATCCCTACAGGGCAGGGAACACTGCCACAAAAGGGAAGACTCGCTCATGTGTAGCTACCAAACTTTGCCAATGAATATTATTTTCCTCAGAATAAAATCAGCTACTGCTGCTTTGGGAGATACAGTCCACGTACAACATTCATGCTGGTTATATTAACATCACGCAGTCAGAATTTACTCTTCTAGATATGAAGAAAAGTTTAGGAAAGTAAGAAACAGTGGGAAAAATTATGGTTCAGGAATCAAGGTCAGGCTTTTATTCCCAGTTTGGTCATCAGCTGTTGATGACCTGAGGGAAATCACCTCACCATAATTTTAAAACAGATTTAAAGCTGCTTACCTGTTTTACCGTACTCTGAAATACATTGAAAAGTGACAGATTTTCCTATGAAACAGTTACGTAGCTTCACCAGAAGGCGGCACTGTTAAATACATACACATACATATAAAACCCCTTACCTTCTCCAGGATTGACTGCAGATGGTAGATTGGTCCAGTCTAGGGTCCAGCTGGGGCATGGATGAGGAGAAAATTTTGCTTCAATACCATTTTCCTACGTGAAAGGTGGGAAAAAAACAAAAGATTAAGACCCTATTCCTTTACCCACTGGAGTTAGTAGCAAAATTCCCACTGAATTTAATGGCATCGGATCAAACCGTGCAACACTTTCAGCATAACTGAAACTAAACAGGCAACTGACTCTACGTTATATGGGATTCAAATTATCTATTTCTCTCATTTTCACAAGAAAGCCCCGTTAATTTTCTTTAGGAAATGCTGTCAGCCTCTATGCAAAAAATATTGAGAGTTATGGAACATGACAGAGAGTTTTCTTTAACAAAATTCATTAGGGTTCCCAGATGTTCAAAGCTCTAATCAAATGGCAAATGATAGAATAATGAAGCCAAACATAAAAGCAATGTTTTTGTCATCTTTTATATAAGTATCTTTAAAAGAGGAATACAATATTGCAATGCAAACAAAAAGTTACTTTGATTATTCAGATTTATTGACAGGGCTTACAGTAGTCCTATTTTTGCTCAATTCCTGAATCAATCAAATATCACAACAACAACAAAGTAAAACCACTTCTAAGTCGATGCATATGAGACAGAAGATGGGCAAAAGGTATTAAACTGTTCAAGGCTGCCAGACTTAGCTTCTACGCTTCTAATAAATTTCACCTATTCCAAATCAAGCAGAATACTACTATTAAAAATAACTCACTGAAAAGCTTAAATTACCATTAACTTAGTCATGGTTGGCCTTGGACCACCTATAAAATGACTGTCTTCATTCTCCTCTTCTAATTCATCAGGAATTGAAGAGAAGTCCTGTAGCTGTTCCTCTGGAGCAGACATCAACTCTGGAAGCTGGAGAAGCTCCATATTGCATTTGCCAGCAGCTTTCTTTACTCCAGGTACTTCTTGAACTCTTCGATACCAACTGGATATCAGAGGCAAATTTACCAGACTTTTGCCTTGTTTTTTGCTGGAAACCTAGCAAAATAGAATGGAAAGGTTACTTGCTACTGTAAATTTCTTCCTACAAGCCAAAAGATGGTATGAACTACAGAAGTAGCTTGGCTCCATGCCCAGCATGCTTACTCATAGCATGATGGTAACGCAAAAAGCTAGCTAGTTAAGAGCTCACGCCTGCAGGTGGAATTGCCAGTTGGCCATTTAGACTTTATCTGCAATTCCCATTTGCTTCATAGGATGAAATGGTTCACATGACCTATTTTAATTATAATTTCAGTCAGTAACTGGAAAACACAATTTAAATAATATTCTTAATTATCTGCTACGTCCTAACAAGGAAATGATTCATTTCGGTAGGTAATCACACACGCCAAAAAAACCCAACCAAAAAAAAAAAAACCAAAAACCCCCAAACACCCAAAATTTGCAATGAATACTGAACTTTAAGCAAGACATTATGGTACCTGAATGCTCTTCTTTCCCACAGGCACTCTGAAGCCCTTAAAAGCTCATGCACTGGCAGCTGTTTTGCTGGCAACTGCAAGCCTGAAATACCTTTGACTACGTGGTAACAGCAAAACAGCACAAGCATACATTGTCCCTGGTCTTTACTGAAGTCTTTGCAATATATCTGTGACTTTTTTTTTTTTACTAGCACTGAATCAAAAACTTTTTTTTTTTTAAATCATATATTTACTCAAACTTTTGAGTAAATTGTACATTTGTATACAAAAATGGTAACTAGTATATTTCTTTTCTGAATTAAGTATATATGATGGTGAGATGAAGTAGCCTTCAATAGAAATTACAACTTTAAGTGTAAAAAAAAAAAAATTATTAAGTAAGAGTACCATGCACATATTACAAAAAAAGATACCCAAATCACATTTTCACATGGAAAGCAGCTAATTTTAAAAAGGATATATTTGGCGAGCTTAAGTAATTTTTGTTCAGGTTCCCAAATGTTTTAGAACAGTGAAGATCATCCCCTCACAGGAGAGGTTGTGACATCTCCATCCTTAGAGACACTCAAAACCTGACTGGACGTGACCCTGGGCAACTGGCTGACCCTGCTCTGAGCAGGGGGGTTAGACAAGATGACCTCCAGAGGTGCCCTCCAACCTCAACTATTCCATGACACTGTGTCTGCTTTAAGCAGAAAATTAAAAATCGTGATTACAGGAAAAGGCCGTGCAAAAACAGTGCTCCTCCACATATCTGTCCTCACTGTGGAAATAGAAATTGGTAAAGAACACTTGAAATGACACAAAATTTCAAACAGCTTTTTTGCATGCTGTGTTTATAATGTCCTTAGGGTAATAACAAGTAATTAGTAATAGCTAAAGGAGGATGAACTACATAATTTTAGTATCTAATTCAATATCCTAGTAGAAACACAGGCAGAAATATATTAATTCAGTTAAAGAAGAAGTCTTTTGGAAAACAATTCTAAGAGGCACTGTTACAGTTGATAACAAGTGTTCTAAATTCTATTTTAAAAAGTCAATAGTGGTTTCTCCAAGATGGAGAATGGAGCTTTTGTTATTCTTCTATTAATTTTAAACAGTTACAACTAATAGAAAGTCTAACAAAGCTAAACTCAGAAAGATAACAGAAATGAAATGGAGGTAATGAAAAACAACTCTTCAGCTTCATTATCTTACTTTTGGTAATTACAATTACAATCAGTTAGTCGGGTCTCCTCACATTTATTGTATGATACTTTCCAGACACATACTCATTGAAGACTTCATTATTATTCGCACACTTAAAGCAAAGTGGAAGTGCAACTATAATGATTTTTTTAAACAGAATCAAGGAAGTCCAATTATATGTGATAAATAACATTTTAATACAGAATTAAACTCTGGCATTTCCATCAACAAGAGCAGTTTCAAACCACTACCTATAAGAAGCTTTTAGATGCAAGTTATTCAATTAATGACAACTGGAGGAAGCAAGGTACAATTGCTTAGAAAATGACCATTTACCAGAAAACAGAAATAAACCAACATTATCCCAGAGCTCTGATAATTTAGATAAAAATGAAACTGAAAACCAGTTTTTAAGGACAATCCTTCGTACGAGCTAACACAAATGTATTATATAATATATAGTTCGTAAGCTGCAGACCACCAGGGCTCAAGGGTCACACCTGAAAAGCAAATAAATACAGCATTCTCAGCTGCTCACGGTACATCTACAGAACAATTTCAATTGGATTGCTGAAACCAGTTAAGCACCTGATCCAAGAATCTTCTCACGCCTAGCACCAGTAAATCAAACTTCACTGTAATAAGTTATGCTCTTCTTATTTAAAAAGACGTTGGAAAAATAAAGACGACTGAAATACCTTAAACTTTTTAAAATAGTAGGAAAGCATTTTGTCTTACTACTTTTGTTTAGTATCATCCATACAGAAGCTGCTGTTAATCCTCAATTATGTGATTTGCAAAACAAACAAACAAAGCAGAGATGAATTAATAACCCTTTCTGTAAAATAACTCATCTTAATTCAAAGGTAGCCATATTAACCTACTTCTGGACTCCCATACTGCTATCATCATACAGAAATCCACTGAGGATGATGATCTTGGTTAAAGAAGTTATAAATTGGACATTTGTCACATATTAATGTTCACTAATTATCTTGATTTTAGGGATTGTTTCTCTGAATCCAACTGAGAGGATCTTCTCCAGGAATTACCTTTGTTTTCAAGCACCATAAGGCAAATTCGGCAAAACAACTTGCAAAATCAAAAGGCAAATACCAACTTCACTCAGAGCTCTTCCTCGCAACAGACACCAGCTTAGCTATCAATCTCACCAGAGTAACTGCAGGAATACGGGTAGCAGGCAATCTTGTTGTACCATTTTATTGTCATGGGAAATAGAGACGCAGTTGTTGTTCTTTACTTCTTTTCTGTGTATACGTCCTCATAAAACTAAGTACACAGATTGTGCTGAGCAAGACTCTCACATAGTCTTGCCACACAAGTTTTTCCCACTGTAAAATTGATTTTGAAGCTGAGCTCAAGTCACTTGCGCTACTAAGCCCTACCTCTTTCCAGAGGTGAGAAAAGAGTCGAGGGAGAAAAGGGGGACAGGGGAGGGTGTGTGTTAAAAAAAAGGAAATAAAAATCAAATTACATGGCTTTATTAGGTTCAGAACATATTTTGATATATCTTCCTAATCCCAATGTTACGATATTTGTACAACAGAATCTGCAAGATGCTCCCACTTACTAGATAAGCGCTATGAAAAAAACCAACCACCACCACACACACACACAGAATCTCCTTATCAGACCCAGAAAAATTTTGTACAATGGGAGACATTCACCCCAAAAGATTCAATAACCAACCGACTAAGGGTGTCCCATACAAGAGGGGCAAAATAAGCTTTTAACAGATCATTAATTGAAAGGTACAGAGACATGAATGTTTTACTGATTCAAATTACAGTCAAGTTGACACAACCAATAGCCTCGCAAACTGCATCCTGGAGCGCAGGAACTTCTAAAATCAGCTTTGCCACTTGCGACAGTGTTTCTATAATGACTTTCTATGTCAGGGAGCAAAGATTTATTCCCCAGTTTTCCACATTCCATATGGTGCCCTGACTGCCAGCTGTGTAGGTGCTTTTCTTGTTTTATCTTGGTGAAACTCTTTGAAGGTTTCAAATTCCTCCATATACAGACTGGGAGACCTTTTGAGATCTCTAAACACATCACAAGATGCATAATAGTCCTACACTCAGAATTAAATTTTGCATATACCCACTATATACAGTGTCCATGTTACTTTCCTAGCATACACTGTTTTTCCTCATTGTGCTGAGAAAACCTCTTGATGTGAAGGAAAGAGACAAGGATTAAGACAATTGAAAACAGCCCATTGGCGTTTATTCAGTATTGGGAATGTACTATGTTGACTGCAAAGGAAATGAGAAACAAAGGCATCTTTGAATAGACCACACTCTTGGCATTTCCAAAATACTTACACAATCTGATAGGAAAACATTCAACTCCCCTAAAGGAAAGTACAGACTTTCAGCATGTTATTGGACCATACAAGATTCTGTTAGGAAAAAAAATTAAGCAGCCAATCTCGTAGGGCTGCAAGGAGAATCATAACTTTTCAGTTATAAATTTCACTCAACAAGCTTCTAGCAACACAACCTTTTCCAAGGAACTTCTCCTTTCACTGCAGTAAACCAAGGACCTTCCACAAACTGTGGAAAATAGTTTAGTAGCAACAATACTGTGAATGACAAAACTACAGATTACTGAAGTTTCAGGGGCTGAAGCACATCCCAAAGAAGCTGACTTCCTAGACACAACACCTGATTTCTGAGTGGGGTCACAGTGATCAGTCCTTGCTTGAAGAATACAGACTAAGTTTTGTAAAAACAAAACTGCACAGAAGAATAAAAGGTTTGCTGATATGTAGGTATTATGCTGTCCTAGGCACCCATCTTTAGATAAAGATCTACAATGAAACTGCCTTATTTTGTGGAAGGGCTTGATAAAAACCCGGGTTGGCTACACAGGAATGTTTCCTCCTAAACAAAGGACTCTTTCCTAGGAACTAGAAGAGAACAACAGCAGAGATTGAGAGTAATTAACTTATTACAAAGAGAAATAAGCAAATTGGAAGTCATAGCATACCATATTTTAAAAAGAAATATCTGTAGACAAAAAAAAATCTCAAGATAATCTCAGAAAATTATATACCAGTAGCATAAACAAATGAGCTTTAAGAAGTCTTTCCCTAGTCAATACCCAAGTACCTCTTCAGCTCTCATATGGGTAAGGAAAGTCAAGGATTTACTCCTTCAAAAAGCCACCATAGTCCCTGAATCCCTCTCCATTCACTCCCTCCCTAGAAGGCATTCTCACTTTCTTAGAAGGTACTTGTTTTCTTTTAGGTGTATCTGTCCATGTCAAGATAAAGTCGCATGAAGTTTCAAGTCTTTGCTGAAAAGAATTCCAATTCAGATAATATCCATGTAGTAAAAGTACAACAAGCCAGGTAGGAATTCATTTACCCTTTCCCCCCAGTACACTGAAACAAAAAATAAAATAGGTCGATACTTACCTAATTTTTTTTCTATGAATATTACAATGTACTTTACGCGTCCATTTTAAATCTCCTATGGGAGACATCCCTTCTAGTATTTTAAAATTCCTATATCATTCTCAACCCTTCCTCCTTTTAAAATTTGCAATTTACGATGGAATCAAAATTCCAAATGTCAAAAAAATCTTCACAGATAAAATGGTCTCACTTTAGCAAATATCCATTGAGTCATGGTCATAAATATAGTACACTAAATTCGAGCAAGAAAATAGATTCATGCTTACCTACTTTTGCTTTATGCATACCAGAATGTACTTTAAGTATCCATTTGAAGTATTTTCATGGAGGAATTTTCTGGGCAACTTGCTGCCAAAATATTTCAGTACAATATTTTAACAGTTAGCAGTGTTTACTAAGTATCAATATGCTGTGTAAATAAAAGTAATTTTAATGATCTCACCAATCCCTGTTCTTTGTTTGTACAACAACAAAGTCAAATCTCCTGTTTCAAGTTAAGTTCACATTGCAAACACCACAATATACTTTAAATTAACACATTTTACAACTTTCCAGTTCTTAAAAAAATACATATACACTACTTAATATTTGCAGAACTTGTTGTCTTACCAAGAACTGATGGATGCATGGCAAAAGCACTAGATCTGCCAAGGTAAAATAAAGCCCTTCTGCAAAAACATGGTCCAAAAGTGGAAGGTCAGAGGTTTTTGTTCTCCTGATGTGAGGGGCCTCTCTGTTGACTGCATCTGATACTTCCTGGACAAGCAGCTTGGAGAAGGCTATGCTCAGTTCCAAACTTGGGAGTGGGTGTTCATGCATTTCCACTGTTTTTCCTTCCTCTGTTGTTTCTTTACCAAGTACAGGCACTGCAGCCTTGGCATCTGCCTTCTGTTGTTGAAGTTTTTGCCTTCGAATTTTGTCATCATTATGTACTCGGACAGGTTCTCCAAGCTTCCTTTCAAGCTGTAAAATGTCAGGAGGAATAGTCTGACAGCGCTCAGGAGATGCCGTCAAAAATCCTTCAACAGCCAGAGGTATGCTGATCTCACAAAGTCTGGTCCACTGGCTAACCTGTCAGACAAATTTACGTAATTAATGTCTCTACAGAAAGAGAAACAAAACCCAAGGTACCTTTTTGTCCACTTTAAGCAAAGAAATTCCAGCTTTAAATACATTCTTTGATAATCTTAGAAGCTCAGATACTCTGTATTACTTTTGCAATAGCAGAATTAGGAAGATAAATCCTATCTATAACAGAATGAACAGTTATCCAGTATAGCATATTTTTATTCCTTATTATTGGCATAAGATTAGGGTGGCTGTGTAACTCATGAGAAGCAAAGCTGTGATCAATTTATACGCATCATCTCTACCAAGTGCTGGTAATAAAACCAGATTACACCAAACAGATTTTGAGCACATTTATTTTACAAAAATGTATTATATTATTAGTGGTTTTTTAGCATGCAACATCAAAAAACTTTACTCTAGCCAAACAAAAACTGAAAAGAAATTATTTTTTTCATGTTCTTATCCTTGTCCTCTTTTTCTTATTATCTGGACTTAAAGGTTTTAAAACTTTTAAACTCTTGTCTTTTCTTATTCAGTTTACTCACTTTGCAGCCATCTGAAATACGGAATCAAGTTTTCCAGCAGTTCCAAAAGAGATTAGAACCAGCGGTTTCTGAAGGATGTCGGGGACAATTTCTTTATGCTTGTGCTAGGTGGACTAAGACGGGGATATGCTTCCTCAGACCGGCTACTCACCAACAGGGATGAACTGGGTTGGAGGCACGGTAATCAATGGCAACCATGGATGCAGCAATCATGAAATTGTGAAGTTCAACCTCCCGAGAGAAGCGAGGAAGGCAAGTCTAGATGGATGAGCTGCCAGATGAGTAAACTGCTATGTGATAAATGGGCTGAAACATCAACTCAAAGGGTAGCAGTGGTTTAATGGTTCATGCTCTACCTGAAGGTCAGTTAGAAGTGGAGCACTTTAGGGGTCTATGCTGGGGCCTATAAAGTAATTACCTTTACCAGTGACGTGGAGGGGAAGATGGAATACACTCACATCAAGGATCATAGAATCATAGAATGGTTTAGGTTGGAAGGGACCTTGAAGATCACCAAGTTCCAACCCCCCTGCCACAGGCAGGGATACCTCTCACTAGACCAGGTTGCCCAAGGCCACGTCCAGCCTGGCCTTGAACACCTCCAGGGATGGGGCTTCAACAACCTCTCTGGGCAACCTGTTCCAGTGCCTCACCACCCTTAAAGTGAAAAACTTCTTCCTAATGTTTAATCTAAACCTGCCCTCTTCCAGCTTAAAGCCGTTCCCCCTCGTCCTATCACTACATGCCCTAGTAAAAAGTCCTTCCCCAGCTCTCCTGTAGGCCCCCTTTAGGTACTGGAAGGCCGCAATAAGATCTCCCCGGAAAGGATGATGGTGAGTTGTGCAGAGCAGTCAATAAACTCCAAGAAGGAGCAGCCATTACAAGGGCCTGGACAGGCTAGAGAACAGGCTTACAGGAATTGACATGAAACTCAGTAAAACATCCTGCACCTAGGATGGAGCAAACCCGTGCAATGGTACAGGCTAGGGACTGACTACCTGGCCAGGTGGCAGCTCTGCTGAAAGGACCCTGGACATCCTGGTGAGCATAAGCTAAACAAAAGCAGCAGTGTGCCTTGGCAGTGATGAAGGTTAACAGTATACGGTGCTCTTGGAATCAAAATTAACAATAAATTTGGTATTTCTTAGTTTGGTTCAAACTGCAAGGGCTCTACTTTATAATTCATTGAAACTACACTGCTAGACATGAAACAAAGATCTCACCTATTTTTTGAATCCTATGGTTCTTTTTGTGCTGCTAAAAAGTAGTATCTTTAAAAAGAATTATTTTTTCATCTTTATGCCAAAATACAGATACTTTTCCACTAAAGAAATTTAATTTTCTAAGCAAATTAAGTTTCTCACTAAAAGAACTTAGTTTACATCAATATTAAGAGTCTACTTCGGAGTATTTAATGCTTATAAAACCCCCTATTAATGTATCTTAGAGAAAGAGATGCACTCACTTCAGCACAGGCTTTTAAGCAGGTCTTCTTAAAGCCTAAGAGTTCCAAAACATCCTTTTTAGATGGATTTGCCTCATATGTTTTCTGTATTATATGCCTTAAGACAACAGAAAGCCCAGCTCGGCAGAACTTGCCATCCTTCACGAAAACAGCAGGTAAACAGCAGCTCTGCACAACCACTGGAAGCTGACATCTGGAGATTAAATGGACCTCAAGATCGCCAAGGAGGTTTTTTGTCACAAACTGATCATCCACATCTTCACCAGTTGGCACTAAGAAAACTTTGAATAATTTGCAGTCACAGTAGGATAGCAAAAACAGTGAAATAGATGTATGAAGAGGAAAGATACTATCTCTGTACTGATGAGAAAAACCCAAATATAAATGTTCTTCAGCGACACTATCTTTCATCTTCCTCCTGAGCTGAAGTTCCTGAAATAGAAATCAGAACACAGCAATCATAAAAGAATACAGAATTTAGAACAAAAAAAGAGGGTTTGAAACAGTGGTCCTTCCACTATCTGCTAAAACTGATTTTAACATAAGACACTACTAAAGACATCCTGTCTGAATAAGTGGACTGCAGGCCCTTCTTGAGAGCAAGGAATGGTTTCACATATACACCGTCTCTTCGCATACAAATCACTGATAAGGAAATGATCTGTGTAAATTTTTTTTTACATTTTAGCATATTTATGACATTAAACAAAACATACAAAACCAAAAGAAAATGTTTCCTTTTAAATTTTTTGGTGTATAAACATTTTATAACAAGGCTTTTTTTTTAAATCAATTATCTCCCACAACATTAGCCATATATTATTGATAAAACATGTTCTTGAGCACATATCTACAACAGTCCGTTTTCTAATGCACACATTTTGTCTTGTCTGTAACTGTTAGAAGGTATATATAGGGTATTTAGGCCACGGGAAATAATATTGGCTTCTGTATTAAAAATTAACCTAGAGCCTAGTGAGATACTAACTGAAGGACAAGAGGACACATAAAAAGAAAAAAACTGTTCATTTCAAGAATGCTACATGAACACCTCAAACGCACAACTACTTTAAAGGTTATATAGCTGAAATTAATGTCTTCTAAATATTTTAAAAACTTAAATTAATTTTCCTTATACCTGATTGAAAATTACATTTTTCCTATTAAACTGTTCCATACCAGTTTAATATAAAACAATGATGCAATAATTTTTCTGCTTCATCACTCAATAAAATTGCCCATTAACTTATAAATCACAACTCGCATTGAAAAGCTTTAGACACTAGATGGCAGTCTTAAAACAGTATTATAGAAGAAAGCTTTATTATAATAAAAGAAACCCGAATGTTGCTAAGAAAGGCCAGTATGGTTTTTTATATACGTAAAGCACAAGTGACATTGGAACAGCACCAGTCTTTCAAGTAACTGTCTAGATTAATAAGGTCTCTGTACAGTTACATGAATACAATGTAATTATTTAAAAAGCAAAAAAGATTTTCATATGACATATCTAGATTATTGGATTATTATTTTTCATGCAGACGTGTACATCAGATTTACTATTTTATATCATCTGTCACTGGGCCAAACCAATTGTCCAAAAAGAGGCAGTACAAGAACAAAATCAAGTCCACCTGACATTAAGTAAAGGTCATAATAATGATTGTTATAGCTAAGTATTTTTAAACCATCACATTACATGACTGTCTCAGAACAACAGTGGCTCAGCATAACAGTACTGTTGCTTTCCTTCAATTAATACTCCTGCCACACAAAGCACAGTACAATACATAATGAAATAACTACTTTCCTAAAAGCTATTTTATTGGGATAAATCTTGACAGCTTATAAGTTAAGAGAGATTCAATACTGTAAGTACAGCTCTGTGGAAGAAATTACATAGTGAAGGTACTGTTGATGAGATTAGTCAAGAAGAGTTAGTTTTACCTGCTAAATCAATAGTTACTAGCAGTTAAACTCACATACTGGACCATAGTACTTCTTTCAATATTAAATAGTACTGTCATACGCATTTGGGTTGTTTTTATTTTTCATGGGAACCCGTAGAGCATCTTTTCCTGGCCACTCTAGCCACTCAGACATATGCATTCACCTTACAAGTCACTTCACCACTGAAGTTTTTCTTCTGGTTGACCTTACTGGACATAATCAGCTTTTTTTGTCATTACCACGCTGTATAGAACCGCTAAGTATTTTGGTAAATTCTGAAGAGGTTTTGATTTCCAAAGTATATTAATCTGTAGTTTCCATCTGTTAATCACCTGTTCTTACAAATTATTCCAAATCCATCACTCAGGACTGCACAAGTAAAACATTAACCTTTTCACCACACAGGTACTCTCAACAGATACACTGGCCTTTGCCCATTTTCAATCTAGAGCAGCAGCTCCAAAGCACTGTTTCCCCACACAGGATAATGTATCACTAGACTAAAAATAAAAAATAAATACTTGAAAGATGCCCAAGTAGAGGTACTACTTAATAATGCTACTGATTAAAATTACAAAAATGTCCTGCTATGAAAACTGGTAGATAAAAGGGTGAACTCCGTCAATTTGAATTCTCCTTCAATCTGTTGAACAAAATTACTTCTACCCAGTAGCAATGAGTAACAGATAGCAGACATCAGTCAGTCCCAGAGACAGTAACTGATTGGAAATAATGACTTGTTGGTTACTGGTCTGCTGTGTATTCAACCCGGTAAATGCCACAGCTGACACTATCCTATCAATCCACCTGTCTCCTTGAAGTTTGAAATTTGACTTGAAATTCCTCCGGACAAATTCAACTATTCTTACCCTCAGGTATACAACTATCACATACAGAAGTCACACCAACCAAATAAATCAATACTAGGGTCTTGCTGAAGCAGGATAAGCAGATGTTGTCCAGAGCTACCCACTCCATTCTCTTGACAGGGTCAGAAAACAGGAATATGCATGCAGCCCACTTCATTTAGTCCATAGTATCTTAACCTAAAGTCACTTCTCTCAGCCATTTTAGGTAAGGCTCTGGATTTTGCACTGAAGCAACGGTACACTCAGGAAAGGTCTGTTCTTCTAAATACCTTTAAAAGAGAACCTCTGGGAGACAGTTGGGCCAGACAGCCTGAGGGTGGTTACTAACTTCTTCAAAACTCAAAGTAATTTTTTGTAAACATGCAGAGTAATTTAACACTACTCAGCTGCAACACAGTGAACTACGCAGAGAGACTGATTTTTCTGAACCTAAATGAACTTCTACAAAGACAAAAAGAACACAGAAATAATGACATTAATGATCTACTTACACAGCAGTGCTGTGCTCATGCTGTAAAACCAGAACAGTTTGCAGAACTGATTGAGAACAAATTATTTTGGGGAGGGGAAGAAGGAAGGGCCAAGGCTTTTCTTCCCCCTCAGCCATAGTAAATTAATGTCGTGCAGCATGGAGCTGCAAAAGTGCCCATGTAAAGGACATGGTAGAAATGTGCAACCACAAGTGACAGGGAGCCCAGGAAATTACTTGTTCTGACAGTGGCTCAGACGTAGATGGCATCAACCGGTCCTGGTATCACACGCTGAATCAGCATATTACCCTCTAGTGCCATGACTTGTTATACCTTCTCCACAGAGTCAGTTCAGACTTCGATTTGGTTCTTTCTTGTATTCTCCTTCCTCAGGTAAAGCCACCTCCCATATGGTTGGTAGTGCTTAAAATAAGCTTAGCTAGCCTACGAGAGGGGTTCTCACTTAAGACAGTCCAGTACAACACAAGTTACTGTACTCAGTGGCTAGCAGTCCTCCAGTGCCTGCCGGTAATTATCTACTCATAAGCCCCAAAGGACAAAAAAGTTCTCCAGTAACTCTCCACAGAATTGTATGCTTCACCTCCATGAAGCACAAAGAACCAGTGAACAAGTCCACAGAGGTAAGCATAATGCTCAAATGCTCCAGCTCTCATCACAAAAATACAAATGTCTCATTTCTTTGGTTTTCAGAGAGAGTTAAGAACATTGCACATTTCACAAAATCAGGTCTTAAATCTGAGAATAGGTACTTACATACACAAATTATTTTCAGACCCTGACAAAGCAATCTGTCATTTCGTCATTCATATGACAGCAATTCATTTCGGTTCATACAGGCAATCAGATCTCTCTCAACTAAAGGTCCAGATCCTGCAAGTACTCATGGTACCTGACCTGAGGTGTCATTGCAATATACTGTCCCATTATTTTCAAACATAGTCCTAAATTCTTCCCATGTACTATACTACTACTACTCTTCCTACCAAAGTCCCTTTCTCTTCTCAAATTTGCAGTGCTGCAACACTGAAATTGGTTTCCCAGAACCATACTCCCTGTTCTGCTACTCAGACGGTCAATTTAGATCTGAGTTATTAAACTTACTCTGTGGAGTGGAACAAATTCTATTCTTAACTAGGGTCCATTTAGGACAATAATACTTTTCTGTTTCTGCAGCTAACCTTCAAGGGATGAAAAGATGAGCGTCACTCAGCAGGAAAACAAAAGAAATGTTGCACTTGAAGCTCCTGTTTGCATCCTCCAGGTGCTTCTCTCCTCCTTTGCTATGCCCAGCGTGGTGATCCAGGGACACGTCTCCTTTACAGTTGCCAAAGAACTTGCATCTAAATTCCAAGAAAGCCCAAACAAACATGTTAAATTATGTATCTTTAAATTCATAATAATTTAAGCTCAAACGTCAGACTAAGTATTTTTAAGACTCTTAACTATTGATTTACTGAAGGTTAAGATTCACTTGTCAGTTTGCTCAGGTTTTCTCCTCCATCTCCTTCCAATACTCGCACTTAATTCTTCACTTTATTTCACCCAATTGAAAATACAAATTATTAACGTGAAGGTACCATTCTCAAACAAGAACAGATAAGCTTATCAGCTGATACTTCTGTTGGTGATCAACAGTTAGGAAATTAACAGTGCTCACGTTAAAACAGCTACCAAGTGAACACCCTTAAGAGCTGAGCAGTATAATACAACGTTTTTCAGAATTCTAAAGGAATTAAGGCCACTGGTTTGATTTATAGTTGGAAGTTACTCTTTGCAAATAGATTGGCTATAAGTTGTTTCTAAGTTAATTCTTGACATACAAGATTCTCAAGGAGCAAAGGACTTCTCTTTCCATTCTCCATTAAAACAATCAAAAGTTTAAGGGGTTTTTACTTTTTTAATCTATTTGTATTTCACGTAAGAGATTTCAGAAGGCCAAAACATACCAATTAAGTTAATTTTTTTCATAGATACGTAAGTTGAACAGCAAATGACATCCTGAATAAAGTCAGTCTCTATTAGAGATTCAGTTCTATTGCAACTATAGAGTTCACACGGGGTAAACAAAGAAGAAATTTTAACCTATTTAGAACTTCCTACTACACAAAGAAGGAGAAAAAAAAAGGCCTGAGCTCAATGGCTGAGAAAATCTTTTGCAAATCACCTTCACCCATTTTCTGACTTCTATACACAGGTGTCTCTCTCTACCAACTCCAGAAAGCACTGCTAAAAGTTCTCCATCTTTATTTTTCATAAGGTACTTACATGGAAAGTGTAACTTCTGAACTCATACAGAACTTTCATACAGACTATGCAATTGCCAAATAACATGCGTACCTTGCTAACGTTAGAACTTTTTTTATTCACATTTGAAGTTAGAAGATTTAGACTAATTCAGCAGGTTTCTGTTGCTCTTACTCCCCTAGATATCAAAAAAAGTCTTCACCACAAAAAGGATCATTCAGCAAGTACCTCAAAAGTTTATCTAGGAAATTTTCTTTTCCAGCCTCAGGCAGATAGTGACCAACATAAAGCCACCTGCTACATTCTTGAATTACAGGGTAACAATTCAAATAGAAGATTTTCCTCTTTCTCCATTCAACATTTGTTTCTAGAATTACTAAAATGAGAGCAGCATTATTAAAATTGTAACAGAGATTTCAGAGATTGATAAAATGCACATGAGGTAATAAAAGAAACAAGACTTTTGTCCTGGACACAAGCTTTGCCATATACATGGCTAAACCACAAGAACTGCATTCACTACCACTGTCAGAATGCCCAAGCGTTGAAGCTTGTCCTGCTTCATACTGGCAATTCAACTCTCTATGCCACAGATCTCTACCGTCTCATCTTTGACTAGATCACGGTAATATTTCTTCACAACTGGAAGCACTGAATCTTCTTCCTTTACTGTATCCATATACCAAAAATGACGTATCTGACACGTTGTTAACTAGTATTTTTCGCTTACCTTTTGCCTGAATTTAAATTTTACTATTCCACTTGTTTAGAGAGAAGTTAGCAGATTTTAAGCAAATTGCAAAACAACAGGAAATATTAACTACAGGGATGTTTAGAGCTACGTACTTTTCAGACCAGGAGGACAGACTTTTTCAGACTACAAGGTAAAGAGAGCTAGCAATGGAAAACCCCACTCTGCTTTTTGGATTGAGCTTTTCAACATCAACAGAATTACTCTTATACTTTAATTTCCACAATAACTTTAAAAAGTATTTTTAACAAAATGGGCTTCTGCAACTCATTGCATATTTATTTCAATAGAATCACAAAGCATTCAGTCTGGATTTATTTATATTGCTAGTTACTGTAAAAACTTCAATGTCCCCTCATCACAACAGTAACTGAACGTCTCATAGACTTTCCTCTCAAAAGCCTTGCAAGGTGGAAGTTTCCTGTATTCCCATTATACATGTGAAAAAGCTGGAGCACAAAAAGAGTTTTTAGCTCAACATCACACAGGAAGTCTGTCCTACAGCAACCCTCGAAATCAGACCTTTTCCTTAAGGGTTTCGTTGTTTGGTTGGTTGTGGGTTTTTTAAGTCCAGTCTATGAACACCATGTAAAACTACAGTCATGCTAATTTTATTCCCAAGTCTCTCACAGAAAAGAAACCAAAATCAATCTGTCCAGTTCTGTCTACAATTAACTTTACCTGTGTTTCCTTAAATTGTTTCCTGTGAGAAGATAAGGCCTTGTTACATAGTCACCCCAACAGAACTGTACACTCTTGCACAGCCATATCCCATCCCTCTCCCATTTTTACTTCAGAGAATTCCTCCTAACATCTGTCTCTAAGCACAGACATTTATAAAACCTTGTTTCCTATATTTTTTGTTTCTAAGATAGTTGGCTTTTTGCACTATTTTGGCTCTGCAGAGTGCATCTTCCTTGTGGATTTATGCACAGCCCTTCCTTTGAAAGGCGTAATAGCCTACCTGGTTGTCCATTCTCACTTAAGTATTTTCACATGACTACCACCCTTCCATTAAATCCAGTAAATTTATGAATCTTTTGGCAGCTTACTAAGACAAAAGCAGCCACAGATATACGCAAAAAAGCAAAAGATGGAACTCAGAACTAACAAAACCTACAATACATCACACTATTTACTCACAATATTTAACTCCTGTGGGAAGAGATGGTTTTTATTCTACATTGGCCTTATTTTACAGTAGCCACTGTTGAAAGAGGGAAAGGGAGAAGTAACGAACATCACACGATTTGCAACGCAGCTTAAAGACAAGATAAATAACGTTGTCTACCTTTGGTATAAAAACCACCTCAGCTATTTAAAAATAAGAAACATTAAGCAACTATCATTTTCACTAATTGTACTGTTTGTTACCATTTTCTCTTCCCTTTCAACATGCACGAAACAACAGTTAAATTAGTTTCACTGAGCTACTGTGTTAACAATGTAAGAAAGAAAATTGTTGGTTTAAAAACAAATGTTTCCCAGGAAAATGAAAAACTAAAAAATTAAGAATAAGTAAGTACATAAACACGCTCTTCCTTTCAGTTCCTGAAAAATATCTCATTTATTTGTTGATTATTACATAGTAGGACAAACCTTTTGTTAAACATATGCGTTAGCATCTGAGAATTGTTCAACATAGTAATTAATTTAAAAAATGTAGTTTTCCTCCATCAAATATTTAACTTTGCACAAAGTAATATTTGTGCTTTAAGGCAGATAACTTTGGAGATTGGAGTTGTAATTCTATGCAGGCAATCAATTTACTATACGAGTTTAGGGTCACCATTGCATCCTCAAGTGAACGCAGATAGAAGCATACAAGCTTTTTGTGAAGAGGTTCAGATCGGAATTTCAGGCAGGTCTATCAGTAAAGTAAAAGACGTTTATGGTTCGAGAAAGTAAGACACAGGCTACGAAGAACTAAAGTCAAACTTCAGAAAAGTCAGCACATTAAGATTCAGTTATTGCAGAAAGTAATACCACCGAGTTAAAATTCCTTTGCAGACCTACTACATAAAACCTCCAAGCTTCTCTCAACAGTTTGTCAGCCCAGAAAAATCGGACCTGGTAGTCAGCACTGAAACCTTTTCTTTTTTTTTTTTCTTTTTCTTTATTTTGTTTTTAAAGAAAACAGCTTAGCCGTAAGTCACAAAGTACCAGACGAACGACACGAAGGCTCCAAGCGTGTTTCCCGCCATCAACTACCACCGGGCTTCACCGAGAAACACCTCAACAGGGAGCTTCCAGCCCACCCTCCTTCACAAAACACACCACTAACAGCAAAGGGGGCCGACGCGGCCGTTCTCAGCCCAGGAACCCGGGCGGGCAGGAAGCAGAAAACCGGGACTTCCCCAGGGCTGCCGAGACCCGCCGCCCTCACCCGCGGGGACCCCGGGGCTGCCCCCTCAGCCGCCGCGGCCCAGTAACGGCCGCCGGACAGTAAGGCCCGGCCCGGCCCTCCCCTAACGGCTCCGTCCCCCCGCGCGCGAGGCGGGCACCGACCGCCGCTTACCCCGCCCCGCCCGCTGCGCTCTCCCGGCCCGGCCCGGCCCGGCCCGGCCGCTTCCGCCCCGACTCCGCCCCTTCCTGCGCGCGCGCCTCGCCGGGCTCCGCCCCGGCCCCCACACAATACCCTCCCCCCCCCCCCCCATCCCCGCCCACAGCGCCGGGCGCGTGCCCGGAACGGCTGCCTCCGGGGCCCTGGTTGCGTGGGGGGACCGGCGCGGCGGCGGACCCGGAGTCGGGTCCGGGCGCTGAGGGGCGGCTGTCTCAGCACGCCTTCATCCTCCTCCTTCTCTCCGGTAAGAGCGTGGCGGGCGACTCCGCGGTGGCAGGCGCGACTTCGCCGGGACCCGGGGAGAGGGGGCTTGGGAGGAGGAGGAAGAGGGGCGCCCCGCGCGCACGCTTGGCGGCCGTTGCCCCCTATCTTGAGGCGAGGCGAACGGTGAGTCTCCCTGTGGCGCGGGGAGGGCCCGGGCGGAGCCGGCGGGGGGCGGGAGGCGGCTGCCGCGTTGTCCCTGTGGGTGCTGGCGCCCCTCCTGCCCGGCGTCTGGAGGGACGGTCCCTCCTGGCACACGGGCACGCCCGGTGCCGCGGCCTTGAGGGAACCGGGCCAGGGCGGTAACGGCTGCGGGAGGTGAAAACTATAATGGAGATATAATCAGTTTACAGGTGACAAACCAATGAGCAGTGGTATCTGTTTATACAGCGTCTTCAGGTCCGTTTTTGCAGAATGTCGAAGCTCGGTGGTAGTAGGGATTAGCAAATCTCAATTGTATAGGTATGATTATCTCATTTACTTCAATAAATGTTTTTTATAAAACTGATTTTTGTGGCAACACAACTATGCATGAGAACAAAAACATTTTGTAGTAAGGTAAGGCAGATGTAACGGGAAAAGGCCTCGAATAAACAGAGAACTCATGACAGAGCTCCAGTGCGAAAAGGACGTGTGCAGGAGGTGGAAGTGGAGACACAGGCTACAAAGGAAGAATGTAGAAATATTGCCCAGGCATGTGGGGATGGTGTTAGGAAAGCTAAAGCTGAACTATATTTGAAACTAACGAGAGATGTTGATGGCAATGAGATGCTGTTTATCAGGAAAAGGATTTACAAGGAAAAAAATGGTGCTATTGCTGAATCAGACAAGTGACAACAGACACAGATAATTGGTGTCATCTTTGCCTCAGACTTCACCAACAAGGTCTCCCAGGCCTTTTGCCACAAGGCAGGGTTCAAGGAGAGGAGGAACTACAAGTTGTGGAAGAGGATTAAAGCAGTGGTTGTTTACCTGACAAGTCCGTGGGCCCAGGTAGACTACATTAAAGGTTGCTGAGAGCTGATAGTGTCTTCGTGAAGCAACTCTCTGTCATGTTTGAAAGTCCATGAGATTGGGGGAGATACCCGAAGGCTGAAGAAAGGCCAATCTTACGTTCATCTTCAAAAAGGGCGAGAAGGACAATCCAGAGAACTACAGGCTGGTCAGCCTCACTCCTTCCACCTGTGGAAAGATCATGGAGCCAGCCATTTGTAGGCATAATATGGTGGTGACTGGGGTAGCCAGCTTGGGGTCTACCAAGGATAAATCATACCTGACCAACTGGCAGAAGGTTTGCCACATTCCTGTCTTCGGAGGTTTTCAAGACCCAACTGAGCAAAGTCCCGGGCAAGCTGGTCTGAATTCAGTGTTGACTTTGCTTTGAGCAGGAGGTTGCGCAGGGTGACCACTTGGGTTCTCCTCAGAACTGAATGATTCCGTGATTCTTAAATAATGTACTCTTTGTGAGGAGTAGAAAACAGCAAATATAGGGCAATAGTGTAATCTTAGAAATTACGGGTAAACAGGTTACTGTGGTATTGATTGAAATATTAATTTAAAAATACAGTATAAAATATGTGGTAGAATAGAATGTAAAATGAACGATACCAGCCCTAATAATTCCATAGCAGATTTTACTCCAGTCTTCTAAAATTCTTTGGAGAACATGTCAAATAAATAAGAACTGATTAATACAGTTGTTCTGATTAATACAGTTGTCTGGACTACTAAAGTGTGTGAGTTCTGAAGTATCCCTCGTGGGAGATAACTGAGAAATTATGTTGTCATTAATCAAGTCCTGATTAAGATACTAAAACAAAAACTGAAAATAAAAGTTCAGTTTTTCCCGCTTTTAAGATTTTTTTCCTTTATCTACTTTATTAAGACTTAAATTAAGTCTAATCTGAAAGTGAGCTGGAAAAGGCATTATTGGTAAATAAGCAAAATCTGCCACTATCACAGTTATTAGATTAGTCAGGAAGAGAGAAAATCCTGAGGAACATAAGAATCCAAAGGTGTGGGGGGGGGTGAATTCATAATATGGTGGTAAGTGACGTTAATTATTGATGAACACAGTGCAGTGCATTGGAAGGAATTTTGTGCTATTGATTAATGTTACTGGGTTTTAAATTGCTACAGACGTTGAAGGTAGCTGAAAAAGATGTGTGAGTGAAAGTCCTTTTAATCATCGGTGTCAGTGAAAAATAAAAGTATTGCTGAGTTTGTAAAGAAAGGGTTTGATAATAACATTGCAATATAAATTGAAGGTGTGCACTTTCTTGAAAAAAAATCTTCAATTGTACGCCTGTCTCAGAAAATAATAGACATAGGAGTTCAGAAACAGATGGGTGAAAATATGACTATATCTGAAAATGTAATGTAAGTAGATCCATTTAACTGAAAGTTATGATGAATAAGATAATACATGTGTAGGCATACAAAATAATAGCTGCCAAATAAATGAAAAGAAAGGGACTCTTACACCCTGGAAATCTAATAAGTCTATTAAATTGGAAGACCACATATTATGTATAGTGCTCAATTAAGCTTGTATGTATTTGGCAGAAGACAATAGTGTGCTCAAAAAATGAGAGCCTTAAAAAATTTTTAGATGTTTTAAGAATAACAACCCAGTAATTAACTTTTTTCTCCCCACAGGGATTTGAACTACTTAGAGTAGTCCTCATTAGGAGGTTACTCCATGATTGTACATTGTAGGATTTTTAATGTTATCTCGAATACTTCAGAGAGTTTTGTTACCTTATATTTGGTCTTGTCTATCCATCATCAAATAGTTCTTATACAATAGTGAAAGAATGTCAAACAAAAAGCTAAGTTAAGAAAGGTGCTTTTAGGTCTAGGCTAATGGGTTAATGCTTAGTCGCAAGAGGGTGCACTTGAGTTCCTGTCCCTGCACCACGAGTTGCCTGTGTGTTGCCTTCTGTTACTGCTTTGTGCAAAACCAGTTCTGTGCTCTGGGTTCAAGGATTATTACACAGCCCTCTAATCTCACAGCTGTGTTATCAAACGCTACACAAAAGGCAGGGTCATATTCACTTTGTCTTCCATTTCCTTTTCCTAAACAACATTTGAACTATTTACTGTACAAAGATTCCACTTCAACAAGAAAGTCAAGGAGCACTCTCACTCAGAATAACCTATGGCATCATCATTAAAACACTGTACTATTCTTGCTCTGAGGCTATCAAGTTGCTATATGCTGACTTCACCACCAGAGGAGCAGTTTATGAATGAAAGCATGAATGAATGTAATTGGATCTTAGGTTTATAAGTATCAAACCACTGTTCTGATCTGTAAACATCTGGAAAAGGCTGCTACCAAAAGCAATAGTTTGCCTTTTGGACCAGGCGGGTTATTGGTACTAGCCTATTTGACAGTTGTGTTATTGTGGTCCAGTAGGGAGAACATACTTATCAATTTACTTTTTTTCAGATGATGCCATTTTTAAGACAGCTATTGATGTGTTCACCTTTCCATCAATTATCCTTACCTTCTTTAACTTACAAATAGATCTTTTTTAATTTGAAAATATATGCCTAAACTGAGCGTACTTGAATTGTTTCATAAGCCTAGTTCCCTCCCTTCTCACGAGAAATTTCTTGTGATATGTTAGTTGTAACTGTAGTAGCCTATGACGTTATAATTTACCGTTGAGAACAGAGAAAGAATTGCTGCAGTCTCATATGCAAACAAAAGAATAAATACAGAGAACCCTTTTGAAATTTGGATTTTAACAGTTCTTTTGCAATAGATGTCTTTAAAAAGCTAGAGCTAGAAATAAATCTGGGAAGTGTTACCTTCAGAAAGACGAAAATGGAATCAGTGTGCTTAGACTTGTTCTCTAAATACTCCAGACATCTTGAACTGGCTGCTAAAGACTGTTGAGGCTACCTGTTCTTTACGTCTATGGTTATATATTCCTAGAAGAAGCGTCAGAAAAGAAATTAAAGGATTTTTTTAACAGGGAATTATTCAAAATTTCTGAAATTAGTGTTTTAATTCTACTATTTTCATTTAACAGAGGGTTTAGCAGAGTCCGAATTTAAGACTATATAGTACTGAAACTTGGAAGGCATATTCACAGAACAAAGAAATGGAAGAGATAACCTATCCACAGAACTCAGGAACAGCCTGAAAATTTATCAGAGGTAGATGCATTAAAAAAGAGGGTGTGTGCTTTCCACGTGCATTGAATTCACTTTTTGTAAACATCAGAGAGAGACTGAATTGTCTGGATGGGGCTTGCACTGCAGTCTCTGCTTGATCAGTGAAAAAGCAGGGTAACTGGTGTGTAGTACTTACTAGCAGAAGTTCTGTGGCCACCAGAAAATGATTTGACAAGCAGCAAAGATTAAGGAAGAGAGAAGAGGCTCTTGAAGAGGATTCTTAACTCTCTGCTGGGTCCATTGATAAAATCCCTGTGAAGTCTGCTGTATGTCGAACTCCTTGATGATTTTAGTCGAGCGATTCTCTGGTGTCTCGTGAAAGCTCAGCATGAGATAAAGGTTCCTGGAGACTTCTAGGCAAGTGTTGAGGGAGCAGGCTGCCACTGCTGGTGTTTTGGCCAAAGAGGTAAAAGTTCACTGCCTTGAATATCAAAAGGAATTCATCAGACAAAACCTTGGAAGCTCCAGCTGAAAAAGCTGTCCAGGCAGTGCTTTTGAGCAGAACTGATGAAAGCCTTTTCAAGAATGTCTTCTAGATTACTGTATTAAAAAAAAAAAAAAAAAGTCCTGATGTGTTTCAAATGAGATTTGGAGGGATTATTAACAATACCACTTCTCATCTATTTTGGAAAAGAGCAGTAAACTTCCCTTTCCATGTTATTTCTTAAATTATTACTTGTTAATTACTGATTAAGTTAGAGAGCTATCTGTCTTTGTAGGGACAATCTCTGTTGTAAATGCAATTCCTTAGAGTTTTTGTTAAAGAAATTAACAGCAAAGGCTCCAGAGTGCAGAAATGTCTTGCTATGAAGCAAACATATTTTTTTTTTTTAATTCATTCTACCTTTTTCCTCACTTTATTCCATTTACACTATGGCATCTTAGAGCTATAGTCATTACTTGACATAAAAACCTAGGCTGTCACAGGGAGACTTGGATAAATCACAATCTGAGGTATAAATTTTTTCACTGTTTCAGCTAAATTTAAAAGTGGACAATATATTTTTTCAGATTTTTAGTATATGTAAAACTGTATACTAGTTGTTTTATGTCTCATACGTTACAATGAGCTGTTCTTTTCAAAGTTTCAAACGGCAATTTTTCTACAAGTGAGAGATTTTTCTTTCTTATTCTTAAATGAGCAATGAGATAGAAATCACCTTATGTGCAAATAATGTTAAGGAGAAGAGTAGGAATTGCTTTTCTTGAGGTTTACACTTTGCATACTTTTCAATATTCTGTATGTATGGAATATCAAGAATATGGAATATTTGTTCCATTTATGCAAGTATGATGAGTTTAGTTTCTGAACATCGAATATACCAAAGAATGAATTTGACATCATTTCAGCTGTAAAGCCAAATTCAAGTTCTACAGCTCTGAAGTTCACAATCAATCATCTTCTAATGATAATTAAGTCACACATCATCCGTGCTGTGATTTAATATAATTTCATTTTACAAAAAAAAATAATCTGTGAGATAGTTAGCCACATGCTGTTTGAGTTATGCTCCATATGAATAAAGTTGTCATTGTTTATCTTTTCTTTTTTTTTTTTCTTACCCCAAAGACACCACTATGGCTGCTACAGTGAACTTGGAGCTTGATCCCATTTTTTTGAAAGCCCTGGGATTCTTGCATTCGAAAAGTAAGGACTCTGCTGAAAAGCTGAAAGCGCTTCTTGATGAGTCTTTGGCCAGAGGGACTGACTCAAGCTATCGTCCATCTCAGAAGGTATTGGTATTAGAGAGCAAGGGTCATTTTTGTATGCCTTTTTAAAGCTCCTGCTATTCCTAATGTGTCTTTTATAGCTGAAAAGTTAAAGGAGAATCAGAAATTTAGGAAAAAGAATAACTAATTATGGAATGTTCATTATTCCTCTTTTATGCAACATAATCCATTTGATTAATTGATGTTAATGGAAAAAAAATCTGTTTATTTTGTTGATGCACCAAGACCTGTAAAAGAGATATTCAACGCTATATTGCAAGTGTCATAACTTTGTAATAGTACTTTTTATATTCACTTTTTAATGGGTTTTGGCATTTTTGTTAGTTAGCTATCATACATGCTATTTAAGATGAACCCAAAATTACAGATTTCTCCAGTTACAATCAGAGCTAAAAGGTCTTTAAAATGCACATTATTTTTGCCACAGATAAATATGGAACAAAACTAGCTATTTACTGATAAACCTGGATCTCTTTTTCTTGAAATTCTGTTGATGAAGTCATGAGAATGAAAAGCACCAAGTGGTTCAAAACAAAAATGATTTGCAGACAGAAACCATCACAATCCAATGGACAAACATTATTTTTCATCTACTGAAAGTCGCTAAACACCTGCTAGAGAGGATATTTGAATCCGAGATTAGTGTATGGAGATAACCAAGTGGGGACATCCTTGTATTGCTACGTATTGCCATATGGATAATGAGGTAGTTCTCCCCTAGGATGCCCAGAAGTCAGGCTGGTATGTTCTAATGATGGTCCGTATGCTGGTACATTAGTCATGTTTCATTTCTACGTGTACGTGGTTCTGAATAACTAAAAGGCACTATTACTGCTACCGTATACATGATGCTTGTAATGTCCTTCCTATTGAAATTGTTAACTCTGTGAAACCTAAACTGCAGTTCCCTCTAACACAGGTCTCAAAACTCTCAGGAGCCCTTTGTGTCAGAGCTCAAAGAAGCATTGGTTTGTAGTTTTAAGAGAAAGCAGGGAGCTGAATAATAGTACAAAGGGGCTTGGGAAGCCAATTCTAATAACAGCTCGGCTGGTAGTCACCTGCCCTCAGGTGAGACCGAGGCTCAGGCCAGAGGAAGAAATCTCTTGTTCCCCTCTATTCAGTGTGTCTTCAGTATCAGCTGGACTGCAAAGCTCAGAAATGGAAAAAGTACAAGAATTCCTTTAGTTGCATTTTCAGGCTGCCGGATTAATTTGTGGTTGACCATGAAATCTAAGAACAGTGTAAGGAGCCCAGGATTACCACAGTTGGGCAGACGAGGAAATCGATTTCTGACCCGGCATGCAACAGAAAGTCAGCAAACTTGGGGGGGCAACTGAAGCTCAGGGCTCAGGACCCATCCCAGTATACAGCAGAGAATTACTCCCTTCTTACCAAACTGGGTGGGGGCTCCCTTGCCATGCACATTTCTGTGATTAATCACTCATTTACAGACTTGCTCACTTATTGTCCATTGCTGACACTAATGCATCATTAATAAGAACTATTGATTTCTGTTGAGATCTGAATTTATTAATCTGATAGATGAATATGAACTGAGATTAAGCAGAGGTCAATATTTTCCTCAATGAGGGAATGAAGTATTGAGATCTGGTGACATCAGATGTCACCTTATGTTTTCAGCTTTTATTGAATTTTGTCCTCAGAACTATCTGAAAATTTTTGTTTGTTATCTCTTTGAATTTTAAAAGCAGAAAAGTTTTCCTTTTTAATTAATGTTCCAAAGAGGATGTGTCTTTGGAAAAAGAGGACCTTTTCCTCTGGAAGGTGAGTGATAAGGGGAGGCTTTAATAATTGACTTCGGCTTAAACACGCTAATTTGTCGATGTGATATGAAAATACTTAAGAAATGTTAAAAAAAAAAAAGTGTACATATAGGTGATCAATGCTGTATGACATGTTGCTTGCCTAACCTGTTACCTAACTAATTGCAAACTAGGAGGTAACTCAAGTGTAGGGTTTGCCTTCAATTTTTGTTTCTGTTTTTAGGAAGTAGAGCAACCAAAAGTATCTGTTACCAAACCTATTTCCAGTAAGCAAGAGCCTAAAGCTTCTTCTAGTCTGCCTTCTGGCAACAATAATGGCAAGCCCACTGCATCAGAAAAAGTGAAAAAAGAAACAGAAAAGAGATCTGCTGATAAAGTAAGTAATTTTTGTTCTCTAATGAAATAACTTGGTTAATAAACTTGAACATGTTTTAGACAAAAGCTCTCCTTTTTAACCTGTGTAAGTCAACTCATCTAATTGGGCATAGCCTGTGAGCTGCATTATCCAATCATATTCCATTTAGGCAATCCAATGAAAGTCTTGGTATAATTATTCTGTGAATGTTTTCCCTGCTCATTGCAGGGGGTTGGACTAGATGACCTCTAAAGGTGCCTTCCAACCTAAACCATTCTATGATTCTGTGTCTTAAATATCCTGGTAATAAGAGGTTACTAAAATGTAGCAGGCTGAAATGTGGGATTCCCAAAGCTTTTTTCAGCATTTTGCGGTGAAGTACAAAAAGTGGACTTGAGCTTCTAGTTCATAAATATTTTGAAGAAAATGTGGATCTAAGGAAAATATGTTGTGTGTATGCTATGTAAAGTACACCTTCTTATACTGCTAACCTAATTGTTCTAGTAATTTTCTCTTTTTAATAATAATATCCATTAGCATTTTGCATTTTCCCATTCTCTGTGTGTGTGTGTAATAGATAAAAGGGGATACCGCTGAAGGACCTGATGCACCAAAGAAGCCCAGACTAGAGAAGCAAGAGGCTCGTTCCTCTCCTATTACGGTTCAGACGAGCAAAGATTTATCCATGCCTGATTTATCTAGCTTTGAGGAAACCAGTGCTGATGACTTTGCTATGGAAATGGGATTAGCCTGTGTTGTTTGCAGGTAAGTCAACATTGCTTCATTGCAATTGTGTAGTTACCTTTGGTTTTTTCTGTGTACTATTGAGTTAATGCTTCCTGCAGTTTTTATTCTGGAAATCATTTAAGCCCATATCCAAAATTAATAATAAATGTAAGGATCTTTCATGAATAAGAATGGCTACTTGAAAATGAAAACTTCAATGAGGAAACCAACATTTCTTCAGGAAAAGTCAAAAATAATAAAACTAGAGAAGTTTTACTTCTAGAATTAAACTAGAAGAAGCAAAACCTATAATGACAAATACTGATTTTTAAATATTGGAAAACAAGTTAAAATATTAATGGCTAATTATAATCATTTAAAAATAATCAGTTCTCTTCTGAAAGCAATTTTTAGTGGCATTTTTATGGGGTCTGTATGTGTTGCTCCTCTTTTCATAATTGTTTGACGTTAGTTTACATATAACCATGTCTTTTCAGTTAACAGCGTAAATATATCTTGCAGTCAAGACAGGTCCTTTTTACTTTTCAATAAGGGCTCAAAAATTGGATCTTAGTAACATTCTGCTAAATACATTTAGTGTTAACAGAAGTATAAAATACTCTATTGAATATCAACCCTAGGATCAAATCACTTGAGTCAGGATTTCGTTTCACAGGTGATTTATATCCGTGTAAGTCCCCACGACTGCCAAAAGGAATAGTTTGACTCTCCCAGTTGTGCCTCCTTCCCTGTGCTGTTTAGGCGGTGTATTGCCCACATAAGCTTACGATCAGCTGAATCAGCTTCTGAGTCAACTCTTCACTTGGGTTTTTCAGTAGGTTTAGGTTTCAGGCAGCTTAGTGAGTGTAAATGCTTATGCTGGCATGTGTGTGGATGCCGGGATGTAGAGCCAGGACAGAGAGGAATGTGGGACTGTCCTTTTGGTAGCAGTATGTATTTTAGCTCAGCTTAAGTGAGTTGGGAAACTGTGCTTTATAGCTTTGGTCATTTCCATGGTCATTCCTGTTGTGCAGATAAGGAGGTGTCTCCAGTCCATGGAGGATAAATTTCCATTGTTACAACTAATTATACTCTTAACCAGTTGTGGACTAATGAGATCTCGTGTCACATTATTCCTATGCGTAAGCTCAAATGTTTGATTTCTTATTATAGACATTGAAAAAGGAATAACAGTTGAAACATTTGAAGTATGAAATATTTATTTCAATTTTACCTTTCTTCCTGCAAATTCTGTTTTTTGCTGTCTCCTAAAGGGGCAAAGCCCTGTTCAGCAGTATGTTAAAATGCTACTAAAAACAGTATCGTATTAACTTATTTGTCAGGAGGAGACAAGGATAAGTTTTGTTTAGACAGTCTTGAGCTGCTGTGAATTATTAATTCTGCATCTTCCCTGGCAAAGGAAAACACATACAGGCATAATGAGAAATGCCTGCAAAGTAAAGAAAGTAAAGAAGGAAAATGCAACTGCTGCGCCTAGCGTGGCCAAGACTTTGCTTTGAAAAGCATAGGCCAGGTATGTGGTTCCATTAGCTGTTCCACAATTAATGTTTAATCTGGCTGCTGAAGGCGTTACTTCTAGCTAATCGTGATCACAAATTGATCATGCTCTTGCAAAAGGTGCATCTATCCTGGCTAACTAACAGCATTGATAGATAAGGGGAGAACAACTGACGTCATCTACTTGGACTTGTGCAAAGCATTTGACACTGTCCTGCGCAACACCCTGGTCCCTAAACTGGAGAGGCATGGATTTGATGGATGGACCACTCGGTGGATAAGGAGCTGGCTGGATGGTTGCACTCAGGGTTGTGGTCAACGGCTCAATGTCCAAGTGGCAAGCAGTGATGAGTGGCATTACCCAGGGGTTGGTACTGGGACTGGTGCTGTTCAACATCTTTGTTGGTGGCATGAACAGTGGGATTGAGTGTACCCTCAGCAAGTTTTCCAGTGACACCAGGCTGTGTAGCACGGTCAACACGCTGGAGGGAGGGGATGCCATCCCAGAGGACAGGCTTGAGAGATGGGCCTGAGCAAACCTCATGAAGTTCAACAAGGCCAAGTGCGCAAGGTCCTGCACTTGGGTTGGGGCAATCTCAAGTACAAATACAGGCTGGGCAGAGAATGGATTGAGAACAGCAGCTCTGAGAAGAAGGACTTGGGGGTGTTGGTTGTTGAGAAGCTCAACATGAGCCAGCAACGTGCACTTGCAGCCCAGGCGGCCAACCGTATCCTGGGCTGCATCAAAAGAAGCTGGTCGAGGGACGTGATTCTGCCTCACTACTCCGCTCTGGTGAGCCCCTACGTGTAGTACTGTATCCAGCTTTGGAGTTCTCAGCACAAGAAGGACTTGGGCCTGTTGGAGTGAGTTCGGACAAGCACCACAGAAATGATCCAATGGTTGGAGCACCTCTCCTGTGAGGGTCATAGAATTGTAAAATGGTTTAGGTTGGAAGGGACCTTAAAGATCATCCAGTTCAGCCCCCCTGCCATGGGCAGGGACACCTCCCACTAGACCAGGTTGCTCAAAGCCCCATCCAGCCCGGTCCCTTCCAACCTAAACCATTCTATGATTCTCTAACTAAAATAGCTCTCATTAAGCTGATGCCAGAGGGAGGGAGAAGCACAGCAGGGAAGGAAACAACACGTGAGAGAGGGCATGGTAACAGTCGCCCAATGCTCAAATTTGTTTTCATTTTACATGAAATCTGCTGGAACTGATACCGTGTGGTTCTCGATCTCCAGCTCAAGCTGGACAAGATGTTTTTCATAGTACTCATGTTTCAGACTTTCTGAATCCAACACATTGGTTAGACTGTATTCCACTATTTACTGCTCAGCTTTCAACTTGTGGGCCCTTTTTGGGGTTGGCCATCTTGAGCTGAAATAATAACATATGAAATGTAAGAGTACTGAATACTCTGTAAAATAACGCAAGTATGAATAGTATTTTAAAAATGACATCTTTTAATGACTCAATTATTCAATCAATTGTGAATGAAAACATCACATCCAACTGCAGAGTAGGTGGGGTTCGTAGCCAAAGGTTTTATATTTATATTGCTTATGAAAACAAGTTAACAAGAACCCAGCTGTGGGTTCACAAGTGGAAAAGAGTGTGTTTGAATATTAACTATTCCTTTTTTATAGATGTAGAAACTAAAGTAGAGACATCAAATGTTTCTTCAAGATTTGCCAAGTGTCAAATGTATTTTCATAGTGATTAGGAGTATTGAATGTTGATGCCTGTGGTGTTTTTCTTCTTGTTCTTTTATACCAAGTTAGGCATAAGGAAAGGGGAGGGGTATTAAAATAACTTCACCCTCTCCAATAGCTGCAGATCTTAGAAAAACAAGACTCACCAGTTATATGGCTCCTCGGTTACATGAAGAAGAAATACTACATGCAGTTAGCAGATGGTGGTGAACTCTGTCTCTCAAAAAAAACCCCAAAATATATGTCTTTAAAAAAGCCTGGTTTTGAAAGAACAACCTTATTTTTTTATGCATACTTTTTTGTTTGTTTGTTTTCTGAAGGTAATATCATTAGGTTTGTTTCTTGGTTATCGTGTCATTTAAAAATAACTCCAGTTTAACTTGTTTCTGGGCATGAAGTGTTCATGTTTTTTTAAGCAATCTGGGATTGTTGTTTGTAATTTTAAAATAGGGTGAGTCTCCTCCCTTGAGACATGGGGTGGAAACATCACTGCTTTGTTCTGACCCAGTTTGTCTAGGAGTAACAAACAAACAAAACAGCTTTTGAAATATCCTGCATCTAAAATAATGGTTCCTGGAGTTTCAAAAGGTTTCTCCCTCTGTTCTTAAATGACCCATTTAAAAGAGAAATATTTCTTAGAAACTGTTCTAGTATCCATATGAACGATACCTTCAGACTTCATTTTCCTGTTATATAAAGAAATAAGGTATTACCTTTCCCCACCTATCTACAAATAGAGTTTCCATGGTTACCTGGGTACCTGCTCCTCAGGGATATGAGCAAAAGCAGCTTAGCAATTAAATAGCCTGATTTGTCATCTGAAAGAAGAAATCATTAGGAAAATGGTATTTGGCTAATTCACAGACATACTCCCAGTCATGTGTATATCACTAATTTGTCATTTATACAGCGTGATTACTTTCACCAGAGGCCCACGCAAAATTAAGTCCTCATCACCAGCTTACATGTTTGCTTCCAGGCAGGACTGCACAGTTAATCCTTTCTATTCCATCTTTCCATGATTCTGGTATTATCTCAAATTCCAAGTGTCTGTTTGTGTAGTAGGGACCAAAAGGATGGCTAATAAAACATCTTTAAAGTAGTATACAGCTTGGATGATTTAAATCCTGTAGCAGAAAGCACTCTTACAGGCTTGTCATTGAGAAATTATTTGTTCTTGAACTGTATTGCTTTACAGTTTACAGCAAAATTATCCAAATGTAGACTAGGCCTTCATATGCTAATATAATTATGAAGTCATAATTGGTATACAGTGAGGTATCCATAAATGCTCAGGTGAAGCAAAGCATGAGGCTTACATTTCTAATATAAAAATAAACCAGGGAAATCAAAAGTGTCATAGACACATGTTTAATAGTATAGAAGTTTTAGATTTTCTTGAAAGAAATTACCTTTAAAAAATATAAAATTTCTAAAATATTTGTTAGGAAGAAAATGAATAAATTTCATTTGCCACAGGTAGAAAATATATGTGAAAGCAAAAACATATTTAGTTTTTATCTTAAGCCTTGCAAAATTTCCAACAATTGGATAATCCTTTAAGTGCTTTCTCCCGTAATCTGTTCTTAACTATTTGCTCTGCAGGCAAATGACAGTTACTTCTGGGAATCAGCTAGTGGAGTGTCAGGAGTGCCATAATCTCTACCACCAGGATTGCCATAAACCTCAGGTGACGGACAAGGAAGTGAATGATCCTCGACTCGTATGGTATTGTGCCCGCTGTACCAGGCAGATGAAGAGAATGGTAGGAGTCCGTTTTTTGTCTCTTATGAGCACTATTTGAATACAGCAGGCTATTTCTAATATGTGAGAGTATTTGATGGGTTGCAGAAATCTTTGGAAGCATTTTGGAAAACGATTTTTCTCAGCAGTTCTTCCTTTTCTTCAGCTGTGTTTTTTAACGCAGCAACTCAGAGTATTCTGTAATGTGCTTTTTAAACAAAGCTTTTTAAAAAGCAGAAGTTGGGTGAAGAAGAGTGAAATAGGATTATTTGCTACTTGGTAAGCAGCAGTTGAAAACTTTTTTTTGTTGTTTCAGGTGATACTCAGTTTTTACTACATGTCTACCAAATAGCCCTACAGTTTTAGTTTCCTTCTCATTTTAGGACATGAATGAATGTTTCCCTGTAAGACAAGACAGCAAATTTTGGTCCAGATCTTGAGTGTTGAGTGTTCTCAGGCTCAACAATAAGCTGAGGGTAGCACATTCCAGGAAAAAAATCCCTTTATTTTGATTGATCTGCATGTTAATTTCTTGACTAAACAGACTAATTATTCCTAATCCCGCAGGAATTCCACTCATCTCATTATGAGAAACAAAACCATCAGAGTAAGAAAGCATCTTTGGATGCACGAAACATTAACTATTAGTTCTCATGACTTTAGTTCTGACATTTTAAAAATCAAACCCTTTTATACAGCAGAAAATGTGTTCTGGTTTGGAACTGTTCTACGATAACTTAGGAAATTGTTATCTGTTGAAACGGCTTTACTAAGAAACAAGAGAAGGCAATGTAAGATCCTGACCTAGGAGTTATCATCACTGACTGAACACATGATTATTCTAATGATCATCAGGCTTTTGAACTCAGAGGAGTGTTTGCTTCAGATCTGTTTTGCACAGCCATTACACCCATTCAGTGTTTGCCTTTAATATGCCCTTTCCTTTTTTCTGTTTAAGCATAAATTCTACCATTTTACCTGCCACTTCTTAGCAGACTCTTGCAGCCTGCATCCCAGTGCTGCTAGGTTATGTCCCTGTCTTCCTCAAGTTCACCTGTCTTTGCCTTATTTCTGTGAAGGCCCAGTGCTCTCCTGTTCCCTAAGCGTCAACACTTCCGCTCCTTCCAAGCTGAGCTAGCAAGGCCTATTTGGTATGCTTTTTGGCTGGACTCTGTCCCCAGTACCATGCTCAGTGCTACCTCCACATCCTCTATTACCTTATTTCTCAGGTACTATTCAGCTTCAAATCGGAAAGGCTAGATGGCAGTCTAATAATGCTCATGCTTTTTGTTAACAGTCAAAACAAGTCAATGTTATGGGGCCCATAACTAATTTGGTTTTTTTTCCTACCACTTACACAGGCTCAGAAGACACAAAAACCACCTCAAAAACCAGCTCCTGCAGTGGTTTCAGTTGCACCAGCTGTGAAGGACCCATTGGTCAAGAAGCCAGAAATTAAGTTAAAACCTGAGAACCCACCAACTTTTCTAGCATTCAAGAGAACAGAAGTCAAGGTAATGTAGTTTAAATTTTCCACAGGAAGAGTTTATATTTCACTGCACAAATGATCATTTTTTCAATCAGACCAATCTTTTATCACAAGAACCGTGCATGAAATATAGTTGGCTATACTATGCGTACTGAGTAGTACCATGGCATAGTGGTTTTGCATTAACACCAAAAGAGTGGGGAAAAAACCCTCGATTCAACTATAAGTCCCTAAAGCATCCAACTCTTGACTGTGTTTTTATGTTACAAGGGAGAGTATAGAATTTATTCTATGGATATTTTTAATGATATTTTATACAAGTAGAAATCCTCATAAATGTGCACTAGCAGCCCAGAAAGCCAGTCACATCCTGTGCTGCATCAAAGAAGCATGGCCAGCAGGTTTAGGGAGGTGATTTTCCCCCTCTGGTCCACTCTGGTGAGACCTCACCTGGAGCACTGCATCCGGCTCTGGAGGCCCCAACATAAGAAGGACATGAACCTGCTCAAGCGGTTTCAGAAGAGGGCCGTGAAGATGATCAGGGGCATGAAGCACCTCCCCTGTAGGGACAGGCTGAAGAGAGTTGGGGTTGTTTGGTCTGGAGAAGAGAAGGCTCCGGGGAGACTTTATAGCAGCCTTCTGGTACCTACAGGGGGCCTACAGCAAAGATGGGGAGGGGCTCTTTATCAGGGAGTGTAGTGATAGGACAAGGGGTAATGATTTTAAACTGAAAGAGGATAAATTTAGATTAGATATTAGGAATTGTTTACTGTGAGGGTGGTGAGACACTGGAACAGGTTCCCCAGAGACAATGTGGATGTCCCATCCCTGGAAGTGTTCAAGGCCAGGTTGGATGGGCCTTTGGGCAACCTGGTCTAGTGGAAGGTCCCCCTGCCCATGGCAGGGGGGTTGGAACTAGATGATCTTTAAGGTCCCTTCCAACCCAAACCATTCTATGATTCTATGAATTGTATGAAAGATATGATTTTCTCTCTGTGGCCAAGTAACATATGCATATTTTGATAGAAGGCTTCTCTTCATGATAATAGGGGAAACACTAGCTGACTCTGTGAGACCTAATTTAGGAGGTGGCTGCTTATATATGTTGCCTCATGTTTCTGTTTCTCCAGGTTATTTAATAAATACTGTCACAAGTTGGTCAAAGGTGGTAAACCAGAAGCAGCACAGTTGTCTAACAAATCAGTCTAGGAAAACACACCTTTAACTCAGAATCAAAGCACTTATTCATGTGCTCAAAGTTATGTTTGCCATTGCTCTGCCTGGATTCTAACCATCATGAATAATATGATGGCTATTGCTCAAGCACTTACACTTGTGAATAACTTTTTTCACCTCAGCAGAGTTATTTTATGTGCCTAAACAGGTTGTGAGGCCTGATTTCATCCATCACGTTTACTGTTTAGAAAGTGTCTGAATATATTATAGAAGGGGTATTACTTGAATAGAGGGGTTTAATTTCTGTTTTGATTCTGCTGTTTGGTATAACTCCAGTTTAATAATTCAACGTGTGTATTGCCGCCATCTGAAAACTGGGGATTATAGGGTTTAAGGTGTAGGAACTGCCGTTAATGTGTATACCACTTTGCAGGCAAAGGAAACTGCATTAGCAGGAGGTTTGTCTTTTGCAGTATCTGAATGGGAAGGCTACAGGAAAGAAGTCCAGTGACTTTTTTTTTTTTTTTAATTGTATGTGTGGTACAGGCTGCTGAGAACCAAGAGGAGGGGAGGGAAGGAAAGAAAAAAGTTTAGACACTGCTACTTTGACCAAAAGACTGTAATAAATGCAGTACTTAATTGCTCAGTGTCTGATTTTTCCTGAGCATGTGTCATGTTGTTAAAAAGTGACACCAGGTCAATAAAAGGTGGTAGCTTGCCTCCCTATTTTTATACTTCACAAATTTGGGCTTTTTGTAGTTACTTCAGTTAAGCCATCTTTTAGAGTTTATGGGGGGATCACAATGCCATATGATAGCCTGCTAGCTGTATAGAAGAAGGAGAAGAAAAGGTAATATTGATTTTTATGTGGCCGCGAAATTAAAAGTTGGCTGCACCTTTCCTTTACTTCTTAATACTTTTAACTGTAGCGACTAGTGATGAAATACTGTCCACTGGGTGTTCCTGGGAAAAGAAACTAAAACAGAGGCTCAACCTATTCCTGCTGTGATGTGTTACGCAAATAGATGCTACTATAATAAGAATGCTTTATTTATTTTAGACCTCAGCAGCAACTTCAGGGAACTCAGCCAGTACAAGTGTTTCCTCTTCAGCAACCAGTGGCCTCACAGGATGGGCTGCTTTTGCAGCCAAAACCTCCTCTGCCAACCCATCAACTGCCAAACTGGGATCAACAGCACAGAGCACCAGCGGGAAACCTGCAGCTTCTTCAAATAACCAGAAACCTGTGGGTTTGTCAGGGTTGGCAACCTCCAAAACAGGACTAGGGTCAAAAATAGCTTCTGCCAACAACAGCACAAACCCTGTTCAGCTGAAACCTCCTCCACCTCTGACACTGGGGAAAACCACTCTTAGCCGTTCGGTAAGCAGCGACAATGTCAGCAAAGTAGGTCTTCCTAGTCCCAGCAGTACTACGCCGAGCACCAGCAGTCAGGTGAGCAGTGGGAATGGCAACAGTGGGACTGCAGGGAACAGTGGGGGCAACGCAAACAAAACCACGACAGATACTGGTAATCAGTCAACCTCCCTAAAAGGCCCAACTTCTCAGGAATCTCAGCTCAATGCTATGAAAAGGTTACAAATGGTCAAGAAGAAGGCTGCTCAAAAGAAACTCAAGAAGTAGTACGGCTGCTTGCTAATTTTGTTGGTTGTGTTCTGTGAAACAGCTGCGTTGGTGTTTTTCTTAAAGAAAATCCCCCAGTTACTGGACTGAAACAGTAGTCACATCAGGGAAGCCCAAAACCTATGTTATACAGGAGATCAAACTTTGATTATCCTTGTATTCCTTCTCACTTTGCAAATCTGTGTTGAATACATAGAAGGAATTCGCTATTATATGGTCCTGTTTTTTAGCTCAAAGCACCGAAACTTGAAATTGTATAAGTTGGGTATTTTGGAGTATAAAAAAAAAAAAACAGATTTATGTGGACACTTAATAAATTGAACTTACTGAAACTGTCATTCTTAAATGTTGTTAATAAAAGTATTATTAATCTGGGAAAACATTACTGCTTTTCTTTCACCCCATTTTCCAATGCTTAAAATGCTTCAGCTGGTCGGAGTTGTTTATATTGTTTGTCCCAAATTATACAATTCTGTAGGGAAAATGTATTTTATTTTAAACAATATCAAAAATTAACTGTTAAACAACATATTCAATTTAAAGGGAGAATTTAGGTGGCCTATTTTGGTTTTAAACAGTGAGAAACTTCATGGGTTGTTTTGTTGGTGTAATTCTCTGAGGGAGGAGAAAAGAGCGTTGGCAGAAGATAAATGGCCCCTAAACTGTAAAAAGAGCGGAAGAAAGCGAAAACAGCGTGTTCAAGTATTCTTAATCTGTAGAGAACTTTAATATTGTCCTGTTGAATATGAATGGAAAGTAAGTGGTAGGCAGTGTATATTTTACTTAAAACACAGTCCAACTGAACACCAGTGTTCTGATGATGTGAGAGGGAAAAATAGAAGAAAATGAAGGGAATTGTCTTAGGTGTCAATAAGTTAGCTTCCTTTCTGGCACACCCGAAACACAGAAGACTTTTTGATTGCCTAAGTATTCCATGCTGTTAAGTATTGCTATAAAATTCACAAGCCTTGCATGTGTCAAAGTAGTACTGCCTGCCAACCTATTTTGGAAAATGAAGCCTCTAGTCTCTAACTGTTCTACTATAGCCTGTGTGATTATTATCTAAAATTACTGCTTTCTCATAGAAGGAAGGACTAAAGGCAGAAATCTCTTTAGTAGTTAGTGACAACATTGGTCACTGTTCAACACTTCAAATAGATAAAACCCCTTTTCTAGTCCTGTCAGCTAGTTTCTAAGGGAAGATGGTGGTTTGTTGCTTTTTAAAAAATATGTCTATTACAGAGTTTTGAAATCAGTTGGAAAACCTTTTCCAGCAATTTCTGTGGGAGATGGAAACAGAAGTAGATACACACAAGTGCATGTCTTTCACGATACTCAAAGTACCAAATGGATTCTGTATATTCTAAAAGTTCCATTTCTTTCCCCTTCCCTTCAGTGATTTGTATTTTAGAGGGAACACTCTGTTTGTGCATGCTTTCCCAAATGAGCTGGAAAATCCTCTATTTGAATTTACTAGCAAGTGTTGCAGGTCTTCTAACCGGATATTGGCATTGGATCTTTCAAGGCTTGCATGTAGATGGGTTTAAGCCTGGGGAGAAGGGTTGGATTTCCAGTTGAGAAGGGCCAGGACATGTTGGAGATTTAGAAGACTCTTAAGCTTATAGGAAGTTGATTCCAATCTCCTGGTTGCAAAAACACATTCACAAAGAAATGCTAGGACACAGATGTTACCCAGCTGTTTTATGGCACCTGTTCTATATCTCGAGTTGTAATTATAGGAAAAACTACGAACCACCCCACCAGTTCTGATGCACAGTGTCAGATTCATATTCATCTAAGACCTGTGGCAAGCTCCCTGCTTGGGTTTCAGGTTGGCTAGCCTGCCAGCAGTGTCTGAAGGGGCAAGGGCCAGGGTCTGGAACTTGGGAGGCTAGGTATTAGGATCCATGTAACCGAGAGTCGGGACCCTGATATGCCACTGTCCCTCCCATAACATTAATGGGACAAAGGGTTTATTTGATTTGGGCAGGGGGTAGATTCTCCTCAACTCACAGGCTTTCTTTTTGGGCAGATTCTCCTCAACTTGGACTTCCTTTTTTCCCCCTCTACAAGTTCCTTTGTGGATTTCCAGGTGTCTGAAATAGTGGTATATGGTATGTTAGCTGTTAAAATAGGTCAAAAATATTTGCAATAGCATAGATTTTCAAATAAAAAAGATTGCTTAGAGATCTGAAATATTCCTTTAGCCCTTTGTGAAAATGAGGGTTCATATTTTGCTTAAATAAAGAATAATGAAAAAGATGGGTATTTAACACTGTATAGGAAAAGTTTTCATGTTATACTGAGTGACGTATTCCACAACTTTCACGGGAACTGTCATATCTGTGTTTACATATCTGTGTTTCATTGTTACCCAGTGTCTCAGTTCCAGGAGCAAATGAAGCAGATGCCATGGGATTATTACAAGAGAGAAGCTGTGCCAGGGCAGAGTTGCATCCAGACATCAGTAGTGTCCAAGGTGACTTGTATCCTACCAGCATCTTGCGTCCTCTGCCCGACTGCTAATAATATTATGAACTTGAGGGAGGGGGAGGAAGAGGACTTTGTGTGTGGGTGTTGTTCAAGCTGTATATGTTAAATTCCCACTTCCAGGGCCTTGGGTGGGGTCAGCTTTGTCTCTCTTTATTTTGCCAAACATAAGCCCCCGTCACCCCCTCAGCCCCATCCCAGTCTTGCACGTAGCCCAGCTGCTGTTGCAAAGGAGGTTTGTAGGCGCTGTGACTGCCTCTCAGGAGCTTCCTATGGAGGCTTTCATGGCTTTTTCCTGACTAGACATAGCTCTTACACCAACAAGCCTCCCGTCAGCTATTTCTGTGTATCCTAACGGATTCTGTTACACTCCTTCAAACCTGTCCCGATCACGCACGGGTTGCACTTAATGCTTTGCCACCGCAGCTAAGACAGGTAGTTGAGAAAGCATCGGGTCTTCCAGCTCTCCGTTCACACCCCTGAGCTGTTCTTCACAGCTTGTGCTCCCTCTCTTTGTCCCAGCTGCTCCCGGCTGTGTTCGGCTCTTAAGAACTGGCTCAGGCTGAGCACTGGAAAAGGATCGCGACTCTTTCTGTCTGTGACCAGCACTCAGCAATCCTCTCTCCATTCGTTCTGTGATGAGGGGAGCATCTCTAAACATGAGAACATCTCAGATTTCCATAGGTAGGTGAAAGCTACAGCTTGTCTTAGCCATCCTTGTATTTTAAGTATGTGTAAAGCTGATACATGCAGCTATTTCCCATACCTCTTCTCCTTTCTCCACAATTAAGATTTAAGCCAAGGTTCTGTAAACATCCAAAGGAATAGTTTCATTTACTTAGGATTCCCTTAGCTACTTGGAGAATTTGCATACTTTTTCAACTATCATTTCCTGTGTGGAGGAAAAAAAGAAAGGCTTTGTCTTTGTAGTGCCTGCAGCTTTCAGGGCAATTTAAAAATAAGAGAAGGAAGAATCCAGAACTTTTATTGCTTTTCGATCAGCCCATCTTTCTTCCTCTCTAGCACAGAAGGTTTTTAATGGTGGTATGGTAGGAAAAGGCACTGAAGCTGTTTCCATTAGCAAACAGAAGGCATATTTTCTTCCTAAATGTTAATCAGAAGAATGTTGCCTACGCTATGAAGTAGAATATGAAGACAGATTCTTTTAATGGCTGGAGTGTTCCTATGTAAAGTGTTCACTCTAGTAGTAAAACCTGCTCCCACAGGAAGGTTCAGGGTGCTAGCTGCCTCTGTCTTGCCTCTGAATATACATATAGTTTTGCTTGCGAGAGTTCAGGAGCTTACATCTGAACTGTGCTTTAGGTACCACGTATGGTGTGAACAAAGGCAGAAAAATTTGATCTTTGTTTTTAAATTGTGGTAGCTAGTGCCATTTTAAAATGCCTCTGAGACCTGGTTCAAGTGGATCCTGGTGTTTTTACATCTGTAATTCTGGCATGGATTGACTGTAGGTTATCTCCTATTCATTTAGAATAAAATAACTTACGCTATACCTTTTATACATGCTTGTTTTTTCCTTCTAATAAGGCCAAGTCTAGCCTGACTTGCCAATATCACTGTATTAGCAAAATCTGCAATAGAGCTGCAATTTGTATCGGCAAAAGACTTTCTTCCACTGTAGCTTTCCCAGCTTCCTAAATGAAATATAAAGTCTCTTTCTGTTGGTATAAAAACGTCAGTTAGGATTGTGATTCTTTGAAGTATTGTATCAGGAAGGATTTATAGCAGAGACCTGGTCTTTTAAATCAAGTGTTTAGCTTGAATATGTTAGATAGGCACTGCTGAAAAACAGAGTAGATTGAAGGGAACAGTTGCTTTCTGCTTTGAAGTTATAGTTAGGATGGAATTAACAACTGTATTTTCACGAAAGGAGTCTGTTCTACAGGGTTGTTTGACTGAATTTGCACTTCAGGTTGATGAATTTAGTGTAGGGCAGAAAGAAGGAAGGCCCTTCTGAATTTTGAAAAGCATACCTCGTATTTATAAAAAAATAACTGTAAAATAATCCTGTGATTTTTCTATCCCCAAACCAAATTGCTCTGTGATTTACTATCAAAATAGTTACTTGACTTTCCTTATCTATTTTATAAATTGGTATGGTAATATTTTACTTCCCCTTAAATATGACGTTTTTTCATAGATGCCCAAATTCTGATACCCTTAGTAATGTGAAACGATAGGTTACTCTGGTTCCATGAGTGCTCCTTCTGGCCAGACTAGGAGATGCTGGCAATATCTGGGTCTAAGAGGAAAGATCTAACACAAAGTTCTGTAATTTATTTTAGTAACACAAGCTTTTATCTGTTGCAACTCATGACAGACCTCTGGCTGGTCATGGCAGTAAATAATGGTCACGACCTCAGGAGCAGCTAGAAAAGAACAGAACTAAGCTGACATTTGGAAACTTGAAGTGTATTTTGAAACTTGCTCGATATTTTGATAGTGTTTGATGAGTTCTAATATATGGATAGATAAGCTAGGATGCACACTAGAAATGCAGCATTTTATCTGAGGCAACTCTATTTTCTCTGCTCTGCTAATTTTGCAGTGGTGCTCTTCACAACAGAAGGCAGATCTTGGATAGCATATAAAGCTCTTTGCTTCTGGAAAAAGTTGTTTTAAAAAAAGAAGAAACATCTTTACAAAAATAGATTTTTATTATTACAATGATTTAAAGGAAGATTTTTTTCACCATTTCTGAACAAACAATATTGTAAGAGGAATTATCGGTAATAGATCTACAGGCACAAAGATTGTCATGGCTGTGTTTCCTATTGCAGGTGTTAGGTCCGCTTCACGTATCTGCATGTTTACAAGCTATCTTAAAATGACAGCAAAAGTGTTTGAAGGATGTAATTACTCAGTGAAGCTTCCTAAGATGAAAAGTCAGAAGGAATAATTCTTCAATCAGTGTTTGCATTGAAAAGGTGAATCCTTACTTAAGGTTCACAAGCACCGTCCAAGCAGAGGGAAGATGGTGAAGCACACAGGTGCCAGAGGTCAGAGCCAGAGACTGACTGTTCGTTGGCTTGGACATTTTCTGGGTTCCAGCTTATCAATGGCAACACTTAAACATTCCCTGAATGGAGAAATTCTTCAGTTTGAGTCGACGCAATCTTCGAAGTACTTGTACATGCTTATTGTCACAATGGTTCAAGTAAGTAAAATGCACATTTGAATAAATGCAAGATCAGTCCATTAAACTGCAGCCTGTCCCTGCTTCAATCAAAATAAATTAGTTTTGTCATTAATCAGAATAAGAAAACTCTAAGAATACTATGAGAAACAGCTGCAAAAACATTGCATATTCTTGGGAATTTCTGGAGCCCTAACATAGCTCAGTTTCTAGTATTTAAAGCACTCTCTTAAAAAAATGTGACTGAGCAAGTCTAATATGAATTGTTGTAAATCTCCTTAATGTAGGAAAGCTTTAGATTCGAAGAGTGTCTCTTAATTTTTTGCAATTGTAGTTTGCATTCATCTATTTTAAAAATAAAAGTTTGCAATATATCTGTAATACCAAACAATAACAGCTTAAACTTTGAATTTCTGAAATTAAGTAGACCAATCCACCTGGGCACCTAATGAAGTACTTTTTCTGGATCCCAACTTACGAGGCTATAATAAAGTCATATAAATTATCCCACAAAGTAAAAATTAGTACAGTTCCTAACCATACAGTGGGATTTCATATGGCCTACTAAGAGATCCCAAGTACCACAGAAGTTCAATGAAATTTAGGTGGCCAGCTCCAGTATATTTATCCTTCATTCCTTGTTACTTCAGGATACCTAGTGAATATTTTGGAGAGCAGCATTTGAGTACACTTTGAGACACCTTCACAGAGCCTGATTTTTCATGAGGAATGTACCTAATACTCAAAATCAGAGCTCTCCCTATGGCTCAAGCTGAGTTCTCAGAGCTAAGACTTCAGAAATCTTTTTTTTTTCCCTGACTCTCTCCCTTAATTAATTTCACTGTCTGAAATACAAAACTTCATCATTGTGCTTACATGACTGCATTAAGCCTATTAAGTACAATTCAGTCATTTCTAAAACTGTTTCAACTATTGCAAAGTATAGATCATCTCCAAATAAAATATTCTAAAAAGTAAGACATACTGAAAAGCTTCTTGTGTGCATCTTCCCTGTAATCTTAAAACATAAAAGCCAAAGCAAAGGGGAGAGTCTTTCAGTCCGTTCTTTGAAGCAGATTTAACTAACGGCAAAGTTTTCCATAAAAACAGCTGCCTCCATTAATAAAATGAACGAGAACCTTTTTTGCTTGCTATGGAAAAAGCAAGATTTAAGTGCATCAGGTCACGTACAGTTATGCAAAATAACGCGTTATCTATTATTACTGCTCACTGGATTGCAGTAGTTCACAGAGTTTCACATACCAGTTTCTGGATGTCCATCTCGGAGAACTCAAAGTTTCTCTCTCATATAATTTAATCCAGCACAAATTTCAGGTTCTCATCTCTGTGATCCACTGCATTCATCTTCCAAGCAAGATTAAAAACTTTACCTTTTTAGGAAAATAATATGAAAATTTGGGACACTAAAGAAAAATGAAACTATGTTCATTAGTGCAGCAAAAACTACTGTTTGCATCAACTGCCCTAACTTTTCTCATCCTTTCTTTGCTGACAGGTTATTTCCTGTAACATCTCAGTAACGATTTTGAATCATTTCATCTTCATACCCCACACTTCAACTACAAGAAGTAGAAACTTACACAAAAGCTTTAGAACAATTTCTGTATACCCTTGATCAGCACCACACACCCCCTTAATTTTAATAATGGCGTCATTTTAATGCTCAGTCAGTAATAAGCAATTATGCAGCAATACAGAAAACACCTGACAGGAGTTTACCTTCAATTACATTATCTGCTGCAGGCATAGTCACTGTTTTGTTTCCTTTCTGCAGTACTTAGCACAAAGAGGTCCTCACTTGTCACTAGAGGACCTAGGCATTGCTGCATTGAAATAAATTGTGATGAATGCCCAGTTATCAATGGCAATAGCAACAAGATGTTGTTATGCCACTATTCAGTCTAGCTCAAGTGTAGGGCACCAGCCTGACCTAAGGATCGCTGTAGTCAGTAAACCTAAAGAAGTACTACTTAACATTCAGATCGTTCCTTGGGATTTTTTTTTCTGCACTCATTGAGGATGCAATGTGAACTATATTCACTTGTTAAAACAGCCTCCACCATTTTGAAGATACTTTAGCAAAATACAGGGCTTTTGACTCTGAATTCTGCAAACAGTGAATCAGCTCATCGATACATTCTTCACTGTTCAATCTAACATCACATGCTTTGAGAATTATGATTTTTTTTTTTTTCCTGGAAGAGAAATTTTGAAAATTTCCCAAGTCTAATAATATAGGTTTCATTTCACTACGCATATCTTGCACTATAAAGCAGTTAGTGTGGAGACACATGTGGAATTTCAAACCTGGGGCGCTTTCATATTGCTACAAACTGTTTCCCACCGTATGAAGTACTTGTGTAATTCTTTTGAAAATTATAACTTCTTTATTTCACAGTACCTGTTTCTTCTGCCCCCTCTTCTTTCCCTCCCCCCATTTCCATATATAACTAAACATACCTCCTTCCCTGGGACCAGCCACTGGTACCACCACATTTGGTATGTTTTAAGTTGAAATGTTTCATACAAAAATGAAACCCTTTTCTTTTCCCACTCCAATAATATCCACTGAGAAAAAGGTTCCTTATAAAAGTGGCTGAGGATAAAACCAGACAGCCAAAAAGCTCAAGTTTTAAGATGCGTTTATGTTCATTGAGATAGCAGTTCAGGAACAATTCAGCCTGAACTACAGCATCCCTGAAGACTGAATTTGTCCTTTTTCAAGGCTAATTCTCTTCATCTTGAATATTATTTGCTAAATATCATGGAAGAAAAATGTAATTTTAGCTCTGATCTGTACTTGTAGGTTGACTTTTGATGTAGAATGCTTTGACAAAAGAGAAAATTATGGGGTAATAGAAAAGCAAGCTCTTCGGGATGTTAATCAGAATCAGTCTCCCTGTTAAATGTTTCCTCCCTCAGGTCTTGACAAGGTGATGGCTTTTGGAGGATGGAGGTTCTCAATATCATCTGTGTGCTGTACCAGATACCGTGGCTTCTGTCAATCACTTGTGAGTTCGCCTTGCTTGCTGCAAACTGTAATAGATGATTATTCTGTTTACTTCAGAGAAACTGGCTCAATGGGCCGTTCTCTTCCTAAGCGTATGTCATCTTCCCGAGATAATTAGATGGTACATATCCTTTCTGACCTTTTGCTTCTGCTAGCCACCATTCTTTATTGCCACCCAGGTCAGAAAACCGAAGTATCCTAACCTTCTGGTATTCCTGAAGACTGAGTTCCTGATCATTTCTTGCTCGAAATGCGTAAACAGCATAGAAGGTCTGAAAAACAAAAGCCACAAAAACCAAAATCTGAATTCAGAAATGTAGCTACATCTTACCCTGTCACTGTGTATTAGTATGAATTCTGCATAGAGAAAATGTGTAATAAAGTATACAAACCAGTACGCAACTGTATGGTCTGCAATTGCTAGACAGACTACAATGAACAGGGCCAAAATAAAAAGGAAAATTGAAGGATCGGGGAATTCTGCATGGGGAGGAACAAACCAAGCTCCAAGACCTCATCACCTTACTGCACTAGTAAGGTTTTCAGCTCACACCAAGTGTCTGTTTCTGTCACACCAAGTGGCCTTGGATTGGACAAAGACTTTTCCAGCAAGGTTTCTTCAGGGAGAATCACCTTTCCTAAAGCTCCTGTACTCAAGTGGAGCTCACAGGCCACTTCCGTACCTTGCTGACTTTGCCACAGCTTCCTTGTCAACACTAAGTGGAAAAATCCCCCAAAACGGAGCTATTTTGCAGTTTCCTGCGCCATAGGAGAACCTTGAGGTGTTGTATGTGGGGTGGGGTAATGCCACGGTGTGTTTTCTGTGAAACAGGACTACGATTCCAGGTTTAACTGATTATCTTTTCCTACCTTGTAGCTGTTTAAGAAAGACAAAAAACAGAGGATGACAAATTCCCATGCCATACTGACAGATTAGTGACAGTCATTTCCGGTGTAAGAGAAAACCATTTAAATTATAAGCTGTGTAATTCTAGATTTGAAATAGGAACAACAAGAAGACAGGCACAGTGTGTATCATACTTACATGCTGATCATCCATATCCTGAAAAGCATCAGTCCCTGTGCTATTAATTGTGGCATTTTCACAGAATTGAAGAGATGAGCTGCTGTCACTCTTCTTGTGCCCTGGATTTCTTGTGCTGCTGTCAGTAGACGGCCGTGAAGAGACAAAGAGGCTGATATTATCAAAATCATCATCACCGAAGCTGTTTTCTGCTACGTCCTTCTGCGCTTTGGTTGGATTGTAAGGCCTCAGGAAGGAGGAATACACATACCCTTTAAGGACTAGACACCAGAATAAAAAGAGAGAAAATAAACAGCAAAATACTGCTAAAACCATTTCAAAACCAACCATTTTATGCAGCTGTCAGTACAACAGAGGCAAACAGATGGGGCCAGAATGAAAAGAAATTAATATCCCAAAGGGAAGCTGTTATTGGGATGTTTGTGCAAAGAACTTACTTCCTGTGTCAACAAGCCATCTGCTCGTACTTCCGAAGGGGTCCTTTTGCTCCACAACAGCCACCAGTTCTCCTTCATGTAAATCAATATCAAATTCCTGCGTGGCATTGCACTTGCGCTTAGCTTGGTATAGCGATTCTGTGCTGTACGTAGTCAACAGCTTGGACCTGTGGTCTTCTGTTTGACGTGGGGATTTGAGCTGGAAAGCAAAAAAAATATTCAGTGGGAATAATGCTGAGGCCATTTCTAGAGCAACACGGATGCATAAAAAACAGTGTATGCTGCATGTAGCAGCTAACCCTACATTTTTACACACAGCTATAGGTAACCAAATCTCCTTTGCACGTGCAGCAAGGACCTGTCCAACTGCTATATTAATAGGTGAGCAATAAAGGGCAGATTTTAAAGAAATGTAGGAATTTCACTAAGTAAAGACCTCAGTCTGTCCTCTGCTCTAAAAGAGCTGGTGTTCTGTATGTGAAGTGTCACTTGCTTAATTGTTTTTCCATAGCAATGATCTTTGAATTCCTATGTAGTATCACAAAAAAAGCATAATCCAAAAATCAGCTGAGGTGCACTAAGGTCACATAACAACTTGCATGATAAGGCACTAGGCAAAAACAATCAGTGGTACCCAAACAGACTGCTTTTTGTGTGAAATTACCTTGCTAAATAAGGGCAAGGTGCTATTAACTGCTGGAAGCATATTCACTCAGAGTTTGGTTAGAGGGCAGGGAGGGGGGTGCTGCACATCAATGTGATCTTAACGTACCACAAAAGTAAGAGCACGTGCCTTATTGATGCTAAAAGGAATCCTACAGCTTCCTCAGCTTCTCCTGTAAACCTGCACATGAGTTTTTATTTTTCTGTAAACTAGACTCCTAAAACCTCTGGAAATGTCTGGTAAGATTGGGAATCAGGGGGACACAGACTTCCTGCTGGATTTTCTGAATCTTTGTCTGTGGGGGTGCATGTGTGTGCATAAGTGTGGAATCACCAGTACACATAACCATGGCTGAGGATGAGGAAAAAAAAATGTTCTGAATTAGAAGACTAAGACGCACTGTAAGAGTATTTAACAAAAGAAGTAATCAAAGTTTACATATACAACCTTAGACTTAACACGTGCAGAGATAATTTCAAGTGGATTTTCAAGATAACAACATGAAAACAGTGAAAAACCCTCAGAAGTTACTGGTCAATAGAACAGCTTCATTCCAACAAACTGATTCAGAGTCACAGTGAAGAGACCAACCCCAAACCTCTAGGTAGCATGAAAATGGGTTTGTTTCAAAAGCAATCCAAAGAGGATGCTTCATACACAATTCAGGTGTCTGGTACTCACTGGAGAAGGGACAGGTTTCTTTTTTTCCAAGCTCCATTTTCTCTCAATAAAGGTTGCACTGCTGTTTTCTTTTACAAAATTCAGCTTGTGAACCTCTTCTATCAACTGATTCTGCACTTCGCAGATGCTTGAGGAAGACAGCTGCAAACACAAAGGTGGGTTAGATCTCATGAACAAAATGGTAAGGAGATTTGAGAGAGCAGATTTGGTTTAATGGGCTGAGCACTAGGAATCAGGAAATCTGACAAGTCACTGCTATTCTCTGCAGAGCCCATAGTGCGCTAGGTATGAGATGGAAAGAAAAGAAAGGTCCTTGCTTAAACAAAGTTTCTAACGATTGCTGTTAGATTTAAAAGACATACTAATTTAAGTTAAATCATTAAAAAATATTCTAAACAGTGATGAAAATGAACAGCCTTGCACTTATTCTACTGAGTCACCTGCTTTCAGATGCAAATGTGCATCTCAGAAGCTATCAATCAGAGTGGTCAATGTGCTGTAAGGCTTGGAGTAGTTTACCCTACAGCTGTGTGTTTGTGCAATCCAATGATGCCACCAGGTCAAAAATTGTTGGGTAGCTGAAGCTCTGTCTGTGGCACGGGGTAAGTGCTTTTGGTCTATGTCTAACCCCAAAGGTATTTGCTGATGTAAACAGAAAAAAAGAAAAAGAAGGTAATTTTGTAGGCAGAGCCTCACAGAAAACGATGCTGTCAATACAACAGCTTTCAAAACATGGAACGGCCAAATTACAGGGATGCAATTCTTCATGCGGGAAAAGCCTTCATTTTCCCATTAAACAGTGCAGCAGTATGTTTTGATCCTGACCTTGTTTCTTAATATTTCAGCTGCCCCTGACTATAAAGTGCTGTGTTCAAGCCTTCATGAACAGGAATACTCCAGAACTGCCTCACTACAATGTGTTTCCTATCTAGAGTCTTGCTCTGGTTCAGGTGAGTGTATTTGGATGTGTGGAAGTGTTTCTTGAGTGGGGGTTCAAGCCCTCTAGGCAAAAGTACAAGAAAACTGGCACACTGTAGGATTTTTCACACAAATTAAGAATAATTTCTCAACTTCAATCTTCAGATAATGATCATAGTGCCCAGAAAGAGTAGAGTGGGCTGGAGGAACTGATACCCTTCTGCGTATCTCGGACAGGCATTTTTGGTACTTTTGGCTACATAAGTGAAATGATTTTAACTTTCTAAAAATGCCAACATAGACAAAGCTATCCCTTACGGCCTAGGAGATGTCTGCAGGATCTTCGGCATATTTGGGTTTAAAAGCAAGTTTCTTTTCACAGAAATTATTTCATCAGATCTTCTAATTTGCTTCTTTTCTGCCGTCATCTGTGACTCTGCAGCTCTAGCCGCAACAGTTCATGTACTTTCTTAGAGTTTCTCTTCTTGGGTTTTTGGGCTACACAGGGTAGACGCTAAGAAATAAAGACTAAAATGCTAGCAGCTGCCTCCTTTTTGCCTTACTGTAATGTTCTTGCCATTACTATCACTGTAGCAGCTGGAACAGCTGCGTTAGGATCATTCTTGGTGAAAAGTCCAGGCCTGGCAAAACTTAAGCTAAGAACTTAACCTTTGCTGAGCTTGCAAGGAAAAAAAAATACCCAAACCTGACTGTGCTTAGCAGAACAAACAAAATCAGTGTAGCTTGTAGGTATGTGTCCTGCATAACTCTAGCCAAATCATACAGAAAGAAAAAAGACAATGGCAGAGCAACACCTGTTTCTAATGTACTTACCGGAACAGGCACCACCACAGTAGAATCTGACTGAAGTGCTGCACACATAATATTCCTGAGGAGGGTGATGAAGCAATGAAGGCAGTTCAACACAATCTTTTTGGCTGCTCTGTTGAATACCTGAAGTTCTTCCACTAACTGTGCGTTTAGAGCCTCATAATCTTTCTTTGCCAGGTCCAGTTCTTCTCCTGTTGACCTCTGAAGGTAGCTGTTGTAGTCCAACAACTTGTCATAGCGCTTCTGGATGAGCTTCTGTGGGCCTGAAAACAAGGCTTGTAGAGCTGAGAGAGGAGACAAAACAAGCTTGTCCAGCTGAGCCATCTGCAAAGGTATAAACCAGACCTACTTATTACTTTATTCATACAGTTCTTCAGACCCAGTAACAGGTTAAGCCTGATGGCAGACTATCAAGCAATCTGTTAATTACTCTTCACAAAGCACTGCTGTCAGAGGCAGCAGGGTCTAGCATGAGTTAGAATCTCCTCCATAACATTGCAAAGGAGAGGTAACAGTTTTACAGCTTAACGTGCCTGGCAATGGTAAAGGTCCCTTAGGAGCACGCAGCCTGCGGTACTGCCCTTGCTCTGTTACTGCTGAGGAAAAACTGGGCAAGGATCAGTGAAGTGATCCAATGAAACTGGGATTTCCATAACTGGAAGGCCCATGCCAGTATACAGTCTAGAGGCAATGAGGTCTTGTTAAATGGCAGTCTTGCAGTCTTAAATGCTATCAAAGCTTTTTTTTTTTTTTCTGGAAACAGCTGTAACTCAATTCCTGTTTAAGCAAACACAAACAATCACTTGATTTGATTAAATTATGTTATGCTTGTTGGTTTTATCTCTAGTAATCAACAAAATTAGACACCTGGTAAAAAAACAAAGTCTTTCTCAGACTTTTCCATTAGTCTCTAATTGTCTCAAGGGATTAATATTGCATGAAATAAAATTTATTTTTGTAAGTAAGTCACTTGTTCAAATACAGCACAAGCTTGTAGTGAGTGAAACGCATCATCATATTAAAGTTCTTGGACATGGTTCTGGATGTGAATGAAGTTGTTGTGTTGAATGTGAGAATAAAAGAGCAGCTGTCTCTCTACCCTCCGTAACACACCAAAGTTGAGGACGGATCCATTTGAGCACCAGAATTGCTCTCCCAAAGCCAAGATGATGTACACTGGGTAGACAGTTCTACTTTATTTCCATATGAAAAACTGGTCTGTTTAGCAAACCAAATTTTGACATATTAAGAAAATAATTTTTTCAAACTGCTGGACCTGATTTCTGGAAAAGAAGAGGCTATTGTGGATTTCCACACTAAAATTTTCCCTAAAATATGAGAGAGGAAAGTATTCATTATTGACAAATGCACAGAGGGAAAAAAAAATTAACCTGAGCCCATTGCTGAGCTCTCCATTGATAACACCCCTTCAGGAAAACATGTGAAGAGCACTGTGGGTTGTTCAGTGAGAACATCTACTCATCATGCAATGTCAGGACAAACATTTTTCTAAAAAAACCCTTATACATAGAGTAGAGAATCCTTTTAATCTTGTAAATCCAAGACATAGAAATAAATTGATAATAAGTAGAAATTAACATGATGGGTTTTTTTTTTAATTACATAGACCTTCAGAATAGCTGGTCATGAGCCAATAGGAGTTACAAATTTTTTTTCTGAAAAAAATTCTCTGTTTCACAGAATCACAGAATGGTCAGGGTTGGAAGGGACCTCTGGAGATAATCTAGTCCAACCCCCCTGCCACAGCAGGGACACCTACAGCAGTTGCACAGGACAGCGTCCAGGCGGGTTTTGAATGTCTCCAGTGTGGGAGACTCCACCACCTCTCTGGGCAGCCTGTGCCAGTGCTCTGCCACCCTCAAAGTAAAGAAGTTCCTCCTCATGTTAAGATGGAACTTCCTGTGCTCAAGTTTGTGCCCGTTACCTCTTGTCCTATCCCTGGGCACCACTGAAAAAAGACTGTTCCCATCTACCTGGCACCCTCCCCTTAAGTATTTATAAGTATTGATAAGATCCCCCCTGAGTCTTCTTTTTTCTAGACTAAAAAGCCCCAAGTCCTTTCCTCATAAGAAAGATGTTCCAATCCCCTAATCATCTTAGTAGCCCTTTGCTGGACCCTCTCCAGCAGTTCCCTGTCCTTCTTGACCCGGGGAGCCCAGAACTGGACACAGTACTCCAGATGCGGCCTCACCAGGGCAGAGTAGAGGGGGAGGATGACCTCCCTCGACCTGCTGGCCACACTCTTCTTGATACACCCCAGGATGCCATTGGCCTTCTTGGCCACCAGGGCACATTGCTGGCTCACGGTCATCCTGTTGTCCACCAGGACTCCCAGGTCCCTTTCCGCACAGCTGCTCTCCAGGAGGTCAGCCCGCAGCCTGTACCGATGCATGGGGTTATTCCTCCCCAGATGCAGTACCCTACACTTGCCTTTATTGAACCTCATCAGGTTTTTTTCTGCCCAACTCTCCAGCCTGTCCAGGTCACGCTGTATGGCGGCACAGCCTTCCGGCGTGTCAGCCACCACTCCCAGTTTTGTGTCATCAGCAAACTTGCTGATGGTACACTCCATCCCTTCATCCAGGTCATTGGTGAATATACTGAACAGGACTGGACCCAGTACTGACCCCTGAGGAACACCACTTGTTACTGACCTCCAACTGGACTCTGCACCACTAACCACAACCCTCTGAGCTCTATCTGTCAACCACAAGATTTCATGTATTGTGGAGTTGGTTCTGCTTTTCTTTGATGTTTCTGAATACGGGGGCATCTTCCATACTGGATACACTCACCACTGCAATGATAGAGGGGTACTCTTCTGCACTTTATGCACTCATTCATTGTAAAGACATTGAAAATATCTTTCTGATTATTGAGATTAATTTTTGAGATTCTTTTCAAATGGGGGAACTTCAAAGGAAAGGAAACACAACATCTTAGTTCCCTGTCATTATCTGGGAGGATGTGGTCTGTCAAAGATCCTTCTGTTTCTTGGCAGATTTTGTTTTCAGTGTTTTGGAAAGGACTGAATGGCTATATTTTAGTCGGCACAAACCTAGGAAAGTATAAGAAAATCTCCACCTCTGAATTTTCCAGCTTTAGTAGCTGTTTGAAAAAGCAGCCTGCCCCATTTTGAAGAGACGTTTTAGTCTATCTTAGTAGAGCCAGGCATTAGAGTTCATTTGGAACCTGAAAGCAAGAGACTACTTGAAAAAGTATTACCTTTTTTTTCTTAAATTGCTTTTTAATTCGTATGGGGTATATTCAGATTTTTCATGGTTTCCCTCTATGAAGGGTAGTAACTTACTTGAGAAAAGGTAATAAAGCTGAGATTTTCACAGACCTATGATTCCAGGAGCTAACAGTTCATAAGCACAACAAAAGTGACAAAAGGTCACTCTAAACCTGCAAGTGTTGGTAACAAAAGTAGCAAAGCAAAGATCTGCTGCTCTTGTCTGTAGCTCAGGTGAAATGTGCAAATTCAGCACAAATATTTTAGTTTAAACCCAGGAATTTAGCTTGAGAAGTTTTCTTTAGCTCTTCTAGGGAAAACACAGTGTGCTTACACTGATTTTTATCTTATTTCTTACAGAAACTCAACCAAAAAACCCACTCATCTTTCCCAATGGATTCCTAAGGGTTTTTGCTGTTTTCTGTCCTAGTCTTCCTCAGATACACCTGTTTTCTCACACGTACAGATATCTGTGTAACACTGGACATTTCATAAACTTACAAGGTCTTCACAGAGATTTGCAGTGTTGTTCTGTTTTTTCAAACAGTCGTTGACTTCGTCATCTTTGTCTTGCAAGATTTCCTGAAGCCCAATTATATTCTGTGCAGCCAGATGTATAGAATCCTAAATGAGAAGATGGTAGGAAGATGAAACTGTATTATGATCTGTTTTAATGTACTGCATTCACTCATGCAGATACTGCAATAATACTGATGGAATCAGAAATATTTTCCATCTCTGACACTTGTGTTGTTTCTGTGTAGTTTCCAGCCATTGTGGGATTGTTTTCTGTAATAATATTTTCCTGTGTTTTGTCTGTTTTCAATGCAAATATTTAAGAACCAAGTTGTTAATGTTCGACTGAATAAATTATGCCCAACCTAATGAATGTCCCAGTGGAAGTTAGCAAATCCTCAGCAAGAAGCCAGCTCAAGACCCATACCTCAAAGGGCTGTTTTGGGGGACTAAGAAAGACTACAGTGGTGTATTTCACTTACTGTGAATTTTAATCTTAATGAAGTGTGCATCCATTTGCATAAGGAACTGTCAACACCGTTCCAGGCCACAAGCCTTGTTGGCTGAGCTCACTGGCCTTCCCCTGTTTGCTGAACCAAACAAGGTGCGTTTGTGATAAGCTCTGGCCAGCTGGCTATTGATCTTACTTACCTCTCAAACAACCTTCTGGTCCGGTTTGGGCACGCTTACACTTTGAAGGGCCTCATGCCATCTAAAAAGTTGGCAAGTTGTCCATGAGAGGGAAAAGTTGATAAGTTACAAGCCAAGACACATCTTTGGAGAGGAGGACAACTAATGCTAGCCCCCAACACAAGCTAGCAACAGGATAAAGGAAGGAGTCCTCACATCCAAAGTATGTATTTTTGGACATTTTAATTCACGTTGCTGCAACTCATTTCTTCCATTTTTAATGAGAAACAGTTGGTGCTCCACTGCAACAGGTGTGCATGACCCATATGACGGCTTCACACAGTGACTGAAAGTCATAACTGTGCCACCAGACAGCACCTTCTTTTCTGCACTGCGCCCAGGCTCCATGGAGCCTACTTGTGTAAGGGGAAAAATGCACAAGTGTGGGCTTCAAAACCTCTTTGCCATGGGCTTAGTAATGCAGCAGCAGCACAGCTCCTTTATTTAATGCTGTGATGTAGACAGGCCTGCCTATAAATAATTTGGTGTTGCCTAACCAGTGGCAGAAATGCATGTTAAACTGGTTACGGGCATGGTTTATGGCCACAGATTTCAAAAAGGCCTGTACCCACCTGTAGATGTTGCGAGGAGAGTGAAATGTTCTTCACACACAATTTCACAGTCTTCTCTAAACTTCGAAATAACTTTTCTTCCTTATTAAAAGTTTGATCTTTCACCTAAAACAGACGTTTGGACTGTTACTTTGGCAGCCCAAAGGAGCCTGGCTAATGAAAGAAATGTCCAGAGCGCTTCTGGAAAAATTCCAAACCTTCCCTGAACTCCTCCCTTTGAAAACGGAACAGATTGGCGCTTAATTCTCCCAAGCTCCAGTTTTAATCCAAGGAAAGTCAAAAGCAGAGGGCAACATGACAAAGAATTTAATTTTTAATCATTGTGGAAGCAGAGAGTTGCTTTATTACAAGCACACCTACATATGCTAATAAAACTCTTCATTTTCTGTATATTGTTGCTCCATTTGAGGAAATAATGGTGAAAATTTTAAGATGTTTTTATGTCACGGCATTACTTCCCTGGGTGCTTATTTGTGGGTGATGGGGAGATTTCCCCCAGGCAGGCTGTAGGTGGAGCTGTTACCTCTAGAGCAATGCCAGCTCCTCAGCTAGAAACCTCAGCAGCTGGAAATAGGCTTGTACTACTTTTTTATGCTAGCTGAAAAAACCCTGAAAATTCGTTTATTTCTGCCTACCTTTTACTTGAGGAATTTGAGAAATCTCACATGTCGTTTTCAGTGGTCTTACTGTAAGGGTCACAGCGTGTTTCACAGATGTGAATTGGGAACTTTCTTAGTCTAATTAAGCAGGAGAGAGGGCTGAATCTTTAACAGATGTATCCTGATTCTAAAATGATTCTCAAATGTTTTAAGCTTAATTAAAAAACAAAACAAAAAAAAACATAAACCAGAAGCTTTTAAAGAAAAAAAAAAGAGAAATCACATCTCCTCTTAATCAAATTTGATTTCCTGGTTTTCTGCGATTTTATAGCCTTGCTAGTGTCCCATTCTAAATACAAAAATTTCCACTGTACAAATAAATGAACAGAAAAAAGACATGTGGGTAGTTTGCGTCAGAGAAAGGGGGAAACTACTGATAAAAAACAAAATAGGAAAAAATGGCACGTATCTTGTAAAGTCACATCTAGAAAGGTAAGTGACCTTGTATAATCAGCCTCTCATGCAGTGAGGTGCACTGGATATAATTTTCAAGGTCAGTTGTAATTGATTTTCTTTGAGATTTAGATTTAAGCTTTCCTGAAAATGTTTATCCTGTTAGGTTTTGAATTAAAACCTCGAAATTATGAGAGAGTTTTATTTTTGGCCACTCAACACCCATCAGACTTATCACGGGGTTCTTTGCCTCTGGTAGTTTTGACCACTAAGGTTCCAGGTCCTTACACATGTAGAGGCAAACCCCATGGCCTTTCCCAACCAGAAGGACTGTTCATCTTCCTTGGTAGGTTCAGAACCTGAATGTTACGACGTGGAGCAAGATGGATTGAACACGTTCTCAGCACCAACACTAACTATTGCCAGTCTATCCGCAAAGTGCCAATCTCAGGCTGAGTTTCACAAAGCTACCAGTCACTTCCTCTCTGCTGCAGATCAGAAGTTTGAGAAACTCGTAGATAAAAAAGGAAAAGGTGGAGAACGCATTATGTTATTTTCTATTTCAATCACAAAGATCTTTCCTGTCTTCTGTGACAGTCAGAAAATGACTTTATAAATGATGCAGAAAAAAAGCAACACCACAAACTCAATTTCCAACATGTTTTAAAAAATGCCCAGCGCAAAAGCAGAACTGAAGCTGGCAATGCAAATCTGCAGTGGGATGAGTAAGTACCTGAGGTTCTCCCCCCGTCAGTATTTTCAGATGGCTGGTGACCCTCTTGGATTTCTTGCTAATGGAGTGGATATTCAGTCGGGAAAACTTTTCTTTAAGGGTTTCATCATCATCATTCCTCTTATACTTCAGCACTGCAGACAGAGAATTTCATGACACTAATAATCTGTACTCGCAGGGCTTTTCACAGGGACAGGCACACAAATATGAAACCATTTGAGTGCAGACACTTTGATGTCACTTGCTGTAATCTTGTGTGAAAATGCTTGAGATGATGAAAACCCTGTTACCAACACTAGCCTTGGGAAGAGGTAGGGCTTCAATGTGGCAACTCTATAAGAAATATTGCTATCACTGCATCTTAATTATTATCAGTGTTTGCAACTGCATTACAGACAATGAACATGGATAGCACATGAATTCTTTCATCATTTTCATATTTCTGGAGTTACCAGTCAGATAACACAGCTGGCTGAGGACAAGTGACATTAAGGCATCTGTTACCTTCTTGAAACCCAGTGTATTACACAACTTGGGTAGCAGCAGCCAAAACTGTTGTAGTGATACAACTGGAATTGAAACCTCTCTTGTAATTGCCAGCCCAAACCTGCAAAGTCAGAAGAATTTACTGTGCCTTTTTCTTACCTAAATCTTTCCTCCTTTTAAGTTCATTGATGTTCACATTAATGTTTTTCATAGCAAAAAGGGCATCTTGTAGCACCTTGTGGTCAGGGTGAGAAGCAGGAGTTGAATTCAAGAGTTCACAGAGTAACAAGGGATATTTCATCACCCGTTGCACTGGTTTGATCATCAGGGATCCCATGTCCATTAGATTTGGCTTCCCTCTATAATTTATACCAAAAAAATTGTCACATAAGGAGAAACTCCATGAAGACAAAAACTTATTATTTCTGTCTAGTCATTGAAACTGCTGCCTTTTATATCCTTCAGTTGAGCTTTCAACTACAGAAAATATCAAAACCAGAGCAGTGCTTTGCACTGAGTCATGGAAGTGCAATAACCACTTAAGTCAAAAAATAAGATACATCTGTCAGGGAACATGGGCCATTGTAAACGAAACCCTCCTCTCGCCCCCTCAATGAGACATACACACCGGGTCTGAGTTTTCTGTATTGTCAGCAATCTGCCAGACTATTGCTTAGACATTACCTCTGAAATGATCCCACTCAGTCTGAGGGTGCCTGTGGTACAACTTACACACCACAACACCCAGGAAGGGAGATGTAGGTGGAAGAACAAATAACAGGAAGTCTGAGAAACGCATGTGAGTGGGGTTATTACATCCTGCTCTGGCCCCTCAGGCTTAAAATTGCAATATTTCCCTGCTGTGAGTAACTGGGATGCCCGTTCACAGCTGCATCCCTTCTCTCGACATCTCTCAACTCGCCACTGCGGCCCTTAAGCTTTACTGTCATTTACCTGTACTATTTCTTTGCTGGCTGCCAGTAGGTTATTTCTAAGAGTGCCTGAGCTTCCAAAGGGTACCAGACCTGGCCTGAGGAAACACTGAACATACAGGATGTTCACCCGGGCTTGATCCAATCTGCTGGAAGTCACGTTACACAAAGGCAAAGCAGGCAGCTGCCTGGGGTGGCAGAAAGATGAGGGTAGGGAAGTCACAGCTTCCAGTGCAGGCACAGGGACGCTCTGCAGCTCCAGGCTGGATCCCTGCTGGCTCAGCACGGGCAGCAGAGCAGCTTCCCCAGGCACCCAAGGCCATCAAGGCCACCCAAGCTCTCTGGCCCCTATGCAAGGGAGTTACCAGCCAGCTGAATTCATGCTCCAGCCCCACTCTGGACAAAAGCCTTTGCTCACACTCTCTAGACTTGAAGGGGAGAAGCTGTGCAGTTTGCAGGCCATCACAACAGCCTGGGAGATAACAGGGGAAGGGCAGGACCAAGACACGTGCCTTCATTGCCTTCCATATGGCTGGTAGAAACATGGGGTTCCCTCGCAGTAGGTAACACCAGGTGGCCAAGCTCTAGGGCCAGGGCCAGCCATTAGTGAGGCTCCAGCAGCAGGAGAGACATGTCCATTGTCTCTCCTTGTTACAGCACGCTCCTGAGCAAACCAGGCAACACTCTAGCACCAGTGCTGGTACGAACCACCTGTGACTCACAGACCTCCCCTTTGAAACTGAGCGTGAGCTGTCGGCAACAGTGTGAAGGGCAGTAAAGCAGAGCAAGCTTTCCATTTGCATGCCTGAAAAGGCTGCTTTGGAGGGGAAAAGGTTGTTTGACATTAACCATGCAAGAGTTAATGCTAGGCGAAGACGGATTTCTGCATATGGAAAGATGGAATAACACAATGTAAAAGGAAAGTACAGAAAACAGGGAACAGCCACTTGGTTTTGCAGGCTGACATCTATTGTTTTGTGCAGCAGGAAGAGTAAAAGAGCAAAAAAGCTTTCATTCCCAGTTTTATATGTATAAAAAGTACAAGAGCCAATCCTTACTGCTGACTAATTAACTAACAATTTGAATGCCTTTGAGAAGAGACATCTGCATATTTAAACCATCTCTCTCGCACAGGCATTATCTGTAAAAAAGTTCTGCATGAAAAAAATTAACAGTAGATGCCTTTTAAGGCTTCTTGATGTGCCCAAACCTTCTCATCATTTCAATCCCCCTCATTTCCCCTGTATCCTACATTAAATATAGAGAGCTATTTTCCCTTCTTTCAGCTTCTGGCAGCAATAATGAAAAAAAAAATCTTAAATTGTTATTGTTTTCTCTGAAAAGCCCCATGAATGCAAATCTATAAAAGCTGCCTCATGAATGGAAAAATCTTCAAGTGTTCTTCTCTTTATATAGTTGCACTTTGGACAGCTGCCCAAGTGATAAACAGCCCTCTGTTCACATATCTGCATGACACAGTCTTGCAATATGGTTCGAGAGATAGTAGGTTTGTTATAAGATAATGACTCCCTGGGGCACTAAATGCCACAAAGTTCAACTCATCTAATTCTCCCCAGCAAGATTAGTTGATGATAGCCACTCTCCCTGGACGAGTCCCGTTTGCAATGCGCCCCGTTTAGGACGCACCCGGCCGCGGGGCAGGACGTGGCCTTGCCACACGACCAAAACAGGCGAGTAACTGCTTGTGACATCTATTGTGCAGAAAATTAAGTTGATAATTCATTTGTGATGCTACTTCAGCCTTCCCCCCATGTTATTGTGAATTTAGCAAGTATTCTAGGTCATACGTAGCAGTACTAATCTCATCGCAAATTACTACCACAGCTCTGCAGTAAATGCAGCCGGCTTAACGGCAGTGAGTTTCGCAGCATACCCTTCCTCCCTCCTCCCAACAAAACAAAGTCACACATGCGGAAGGATTCCTGCCTGTTTAAAAAACACGCGGTGGTGAGCTATGCAAAGACAGGTGATTCAGGATTTAGTTTCATTTGCTCTCATTACCCAGCAACGAGGTCCAGTGGCAAACACAATAGCCAGTATGGTACAGCTGGGCTGAGACCGGTGTCATATTCGCCTTGGCAGTTTTGAAATGGTGTGCGGGCATCACAGGCTGCAGCGCGACTTAAAATCTTGGGCTTCATGGTTTACTGTGCGTGAGTTAATTTTACTACAAGACACGCAGGACAAATAATTCACTGTGCCGTTAAGACCCTCATGCAAAGCCAGGGAATTCACTGAGGCTGCACAGTTGTTAAGCCAAGCAGAATTTAACCTATTGAGCTGCTAGCAAAGGGCAGCACTGTCTGGTATTTATGTAATTGTTTTTTTGATCATGCTTGAATGAAAAGCAATCTGGGAGCAGCAACACCACAGACCGTTTGGGGTGAGTTACGCTGTGTTTTCCAGCTCAACGTTAACCAGATTTTTGGGCACGGTCCTGCCCAAGGGCTGCAGAGACTGTGCAACCTCTAAGCTGAGTTGCAGGTGATGGCATTTCTGAGTGCCCTGCCAGTCAATGGGGAAAACAAATGCCACCACACCGTGGGAGGTATCCAGGCTCAGGGAGGGTCCCGCAGCTAAACCTGGCTCATTGCACTCTGCACAGCTTTTGAAGAGCAAGTTTAAACTCTGAAAGTTAGTTGTATCCTACACTCCACTGGAAACCGTTTGAAGGAGAAAACTAGGCATTCATTTCTGATGGGGTTACACATGGCAGAGCAGCCGGTCTTGCACTATTTCTATACATGTTCCTGGCTCACATGATCTTACTGTCACTCTCTGGGTATTGTGTTCCTCTTGGAGCCCTGCTCCTTGGGAGACAGGAGCACACAAGAATGTCCCTTATCAAAACAAAATGCAGAAAAACTATTTCCTGTCATAGACTAGAGCTCAAAAACCCCAACTGTAGAATTTCAACATGCAAATCCTTTGAAGTCTATTTTACATTGATCTTACTTACGACATGTGATTGACTGACTGACTAACAAATTCTCTGACTTTACAGGTGTTCCTTTCCTACCAATATAGAGCACACTTGCTCCTCTTCTCTCTCTCAGCATTTCTGTCTGGGATTGTAATCATTTTCTTCGGTTCAGCTAACCCCTCCTCTGACCTCTCCCTGCAGGTAACTTCAGGAGATGCTGCATTTCAATGATCCCAACCTGCTGGATGTCCAGAAACTGCAGCTGTGATAAACTCTCCTTTACAGCTTTTCAAAGATGTCACGTTTGGCACAGAAGTCCCTTAACCACAAGTTGTCGGTCGCTGGGTGAGTATTCTGGCAAAGTGTTGCAATGAGCTTGCTCTTTTCTGATGTTCTTCCAGCCACTGTCAGAGGGAAGATCCTAAGGTGGACTTCTCATATAGGGCTACCAAAGGGGTCGTCACCTTAGAAATAGCTTTACCTGTGAACATAACGTGTATTGTAGCAGGTCTACAGAGGCCTATGCAAAATGATGTCAGAGTGTCTGGATTTCAAAGACTGACGCTATGGTGTTGACGAGCACTCTTGCAGACCTCAGTGCTCTCTAAGCACATTTACAAGACAGCGAGGTGATAATAAAGGGCTCCAAATGAATTGACAACCAAATTAAGTAACTTCATAACCACAAGTTTTGAAAGATACTGCAAAGCTAGTGCAGTGGTAATCAGAAAACTAGACAGGCTTAGGGAAATTAAAACTGAGACTCTTTATCACATACGTCCTGGAAAAAATCTATGGGCTATACTGACACAAAAGGCTTGTGTTCTTGAAATTTCCACATGTATAGTTTTAAGCACACTGAAAATAAATTAAAGATATTTTAAAGATTATTTTACATGTAAGAAAGGCATAGTACTTACTCTTCCTCATATATCTTTCTGCAAAAGAGAAGAAAACAAAACATACATTAGATTCGTCCTAAAAGGATTTATACAGATCAGGGGCCAGATTCTCAGATACACTTATGTGACACAGAGCAGCCGTAACTGGCCAGTTAACTTAGGTTTATGGCTGCTATGTGTCAGCAGAACTGCACAAAACAGCCAGAGGGTACCGGTGAATCTGGCCCTATATCTTTTTGAAAGGACAGCCCCAAATGAGAAAGGATTGTCAGAAACCTGGCTTTGGCTATAAGACTCAGCCTTGTCTTAACACTGTTAGAGAAGGAAGTTTGGGTCGCTGTGCTAACAAAGGTAAGTAAGATCAAGTCCTTAATACAAAGTCCTTAATACAAAAATAAAATTAAACATGTCATTCTTATACTTTACATACATTCCCGTCTACTCTCTTTAAATAGAAATGTGTTTCTAAATGAGAAATAATACATTTCAGGCTTTTAGGATATAGAATCAATGAAGCTGTTAATTTTTTTGTAGGCTACACATCAACTGAAACCTCTTCAGTGCAGGATGGTGTTGATACATATGCTGAAAGCAGTAGGGACGTACAATTGTGGTTTGAAAACATGCAAACACGCACATAGAATATTTTCCTTACGGTATGAATTCATTCAAATGCAAGGGAACCAAAATGTCACTCCATCTCTGTGTTAGGCTTTCCTGACATCACATCACCAGCCACTGCTTTTTGACTGCCTGCAGTCTTATCTCCTTGCCCACCGGTGCCTAACTGAGCATCTGGGAACTGGTGCGCTGCTTCTGCACTCTCAGCACTTTGCGTGCTTATGACGTCCCTCTGCCCTTGTAATAGTTGACCAAACTACTTCAGACTGAAAGCAGAGCAGGTAGTTGCCAGCATCCTTTCATTTTTACCAGCTGCATTTCTTTGACTAAGCTAGCAAACAACATCCCCAGTTTGCATAATCGCTGCTGAAACACGGGACTCTACAGAATTTGGATTTGCACATGTCTCCAAGGCAGACACCTACATTTTGGGATGGAATTTCTCCTCTTCAGTCAACAGGAGGAATAGGAATCTCAGCATGCCTAATTAAATCTGATTTGTCTGTACAGATGTGTGGAGTGCCACTCTCAAATTGCTCCTGATATAGAAGTTGTTTTTCACATGGCAGATATTACTCAGCTGAGGAACAGAAGCCCCTAATAACATTAGCCCATTTTAATTTTAAAATATTCTTCCAAGGAAAAAAAGATTATTTAAGAAGTAAACATTTTTCAAGAATAGTTGTCACCAGCCCCTGCATTTATTATGTCTCATAATGGAAAACAGCCTATAATTTATTTGGTAAAAATGCTGCATAATTTTCTTCCTAGGACAAGTATTCTCCAATGAGAAGTAACAGGGTAGGTGACCGCAGCCCTGCATTTGAGTGTGCACTTTCAGGTCTTAATATTTGAATTGGCTGCAATCTTTGGGCACTGGGAAAAAACACAATGCACCAGTGCTTTTTTTTTTGGTTCCTGTTTAAAGGCTAATCAGGAAAGAACAAGACAAAACAAGGCTCCATTGTGAGGAAGGCTTTGTCACTTCCTGCTAGCAAAGGCTACAATGGCTCAGCAGAAAATATCCTTTCTCTTCACAAATCCCAGCTGTGATGTTGGAACAGGAGCTCCTCTTGCTGGCTCTGGAATTCAAGTGGCAGCATCCATCCTAGCATGTATGTGGATGCTATCTTTTGTCTTTATTTCCTTCCATGTCCCCTTGTCTCAGCAGCAGGGATGAATGAATGACAGCAGCGACTTCTCTTGATTAGCCAGAAAGGAATATTGTAGGCATCAGCAACTAACACACCCCCTTAGGGGAGATACCTGGCCATCCATTAGCCTGAAAGCCTGAGTTTATATGAAAATCTATTTCTTTCAATTTCCAGGGTAGCTAAAGCCTAAGTACCCTGCACGTATACTTTGTTACATATTCAATAACTGGACATGTCGCACAAAATAAGCCTTATTTTCAACATAACCTGTCTTCAAAGGGAACATTTCTCTTTTAATGTTCCTCCACCACTCTTTCCAGATTTCACTTGGACATACTTCCCATCTCCTAAGTCTTAACACATCTCTGCAGACTGATCACTAACTGGGCTGTGGTTGAAATACCTGTCGCTGATGTATACTCCATTATTTGTGACAGCTTTACATCTCTCCTACAAGCATGCAGTATGGATGCTGGAGCTGGAGCTAGACCTCTGATCTGAAAGACTGTGGTGCACTCCCTCCTGACAGCTCTGCGTGACGCTTTTGGGAAAGTAAGGGGGCAAGGGGATTTATGGGTGGGAAGAGAAGCACTCTCCACGGAGTGGATGTGGTGGTTCCTGCAACTGGCTGCCAGAGGAAGCCACACATTCTTCTGGAGCATCCCCAGTTCTCAACATATTTTGCCGAGGGGCTGGCACTGGAGCCGACGGCACAAAGCACCTTCCACTGTGGGACCTGGCAGCCTGCTCCAACGCTGATCATTCTCAAATAACCCCATCGTGAGGGGTCCAGCACCACACAGCCGCTCCAGATCCCTGGGGCGTTGCAACAGGGGCCCAGAAACACCAGTGCATGTGAATAGCTCCGTTACAGGCTATTTTAATTCAAGCAATAGAATTACTGAAGATGAGGGCAGCATGTTTCCTGGGAGCTGGGCAAGGTGTTCCCAATAGCCCGTGATATGATGCAGCATTTTTTTGCCAGTACGGGGCACTGAAGCTAAGGGAAGAACAACCTTTCTTGCGCTATTTTTGGCCATCTTAGAGAGAAAGAAATCTAATCATGGCCCCTGGCTTGTCATCTTTTCATGAAAGCAGCATAAGCCAGAGCTCCCAGCAAGCCTCATAAAACTCCGGATTTACAGGGGACCTTTCATCTACATCCATTTAAAATGTTCCCTGCCAGGCAACTGACTATGGACGGAAATCATCATTTGAAAAGATCTTACTTTAAGGACTGTACACAGTGTCTTAAATGCTGCTTCAGTTCTTCATCCTTTTCATAGGATTCCAGCATGGTGTGTGCATCATCGTGGCGATAGCAGTAGATTTTATATGTGTCTTCTAGTGGGCCTTTAATCTGCAAGAACACTTCCCCTGTTAAGGAGAAAAACAAAGCGTGTCAAGCCAGACAACAGCATCTCAGAAGGAGTTTTATTATTCCACCACATTAGCCGTGAGCTAAAAAGGCTGGCTTCCACTTTACTTCCCTTAGAAACGATCTTGCGTGTTTATGTGCATTATTTATTACATGTATTTCTCAGCTGCTCATCTTTGTCATAGCCAGGCACCATTATATCAGTGTTAATGCACAAAAATTCCCTCAGGAAAAGGCATGAAATCTCTACACCCTGCACCCCTTCGTACACAACCCCCTAATTCACTGCCCCACCTTAATGCCCCTTCAGTGGAAACCACACAGGAGAGCTTAACTGTTAAGGGCAGACCATTTTTGTGTCGTGGGCTGGCAGGAGGGATGAATGTAAGCCTGTTAATTTTCCTTTTGACTTTTTTTTTCAACTGAGTATGAACTTAAATGGGTTATAACAGGAATAATGACTCCATCTCCCATTAGCCATTTCACTTTTATCTGTTTTGCAAAATCCTGAAATGGCAATTGTTATGGCCTAGAATAGAGATTTTTCTTCATATGACAGAGGAACAACCTCCACCCCTCTCCTAATTAAACAAAACCACTGTGGATTACAGCCATTTTTATATAGTATTTAGGTTTATATACAACTGAAAGGGGAAAACATTTCCATTTCCAATCCTCTACACCACCATTTTCCCCCAAAGAACAGTTGGGAATTTTAGAGGCACTAAAGTAGTCCTGCGCCCATTTCCTATTTAATTCTGGTGCCTAATTCTCTCAGCCTAAAACTCCTGTGTCGGTTTCTGCGTATGCAAGAAGTATTATCTGAGCGGAGAAGGCACGCTTCATCTCTTCTGCTGAGATATTCATTCAGTTCTTACACCTTTATGGAGCAGCACCCTGATCAGCATCCTTGGAAATGCAAATAATAAACAACAGCAACGGTGAAAACTCCTGTCTTGGGCATTTACTGAAAATTACATCTATGTGGCAACCAGTCCAATGTTTTATAAACATTCCTGTTGACTTATAGCAATGATTATTAAAGTTAAAAGACGAACACCACATTAATTGGGAGCTCTCTATTCATTCACAGAGCGAGCGCCAAGCTGTCAGGCACACTGCATGTTTCATCCTGACCGGAGTGGGCTGTTTCATAATACATTGCATTGAACTGCTCCATCTTAAAGTGAAAAATGATTCAGTTACCACAGTAACACAGCTCTGGGTTTTTTCCCCTAGCAGCGAAGGTTAACCGGGCTGTCTAATGCATGTTGGTTTCAAGGTGCAAATAAGGGAACAACAATGACGGAGCTAAGACCACATGAGTTCATTTTAGTTACTGTAAGGTCACAGTCAGAAAAGCACCAGCATCCCATAGTTAAATGCTCTTTAGCCGTCTGTCTTCTCTGACTTTGTGCTTAATGCTAATGCTGATGGCTACCAATGCACATTGCACCCTGACTTTCCCATGAACTCTCTACACAGGCCTTTATTAGCCAACGGTGTAAAGGGAAACCTTAACAAGCTTTGTCTTGATCCTGCTCCCTTGGATCCCGATTCTCAGAGATGCTGAGCTCTCACAATTTTCACTACCTCTAAGTGGAGCTCCAAGTGCTTAGCACGGCCCATACTATGCTAAGCCCTCAAGAGAGATCATGTTTTCAGTAGCAAAAATGCGAGCTATAGACTTACAGCTTATTTCAGCATATACTAGAGTCTGGATATTAACATTCTCTTCTCCAGAATGAAAGAGACGAGCAAGATCCATTCACTGATGTATTGTGCCACAATGACAGACACTTTCATTGATGCTCAATGATGAGAAAAATTACGTGCTATTTCACAGATAGGGCCTTTTAAAAGCAGACGCGTTTCTTAAGCCTGAAGTCCTTCTTGGTTCTGAGCCATATGGACCGAATCAGATGAGCTTCAAGCATATCACTGTGGGAGCTTGCTTTATGGACCAAAACCACATTGTATTTGGGAACAGCTTTAAAAATACAGAGTCTTTTGCACACTCTGACAGATGCAAATCTTCATGATGCCCCTTCTTAAGTGTTGTAGTCATCACTCTCAAAGAGAAAGTCCTAGGAGGAAGGTTTCAGCGACAGAAACATTTTCTCCCTGTGGGTTTCAGTGCTGCTTCCTGGGTGGACAGCAGTGGGAGAGGGAGGAAGAAGGGGTCTAATAGCTAAAGCCAGGGTGAGGTTACTAAATCTTCATATTCCTCCATAGACAGTATCCAAAGCAGAGAGGAGAAAAAATACAGGAGAGAACTAGACAGGGTATTTAACCTCAGTGGCATCTCTCAATCCACAGGGACAGGCTACAGCCAATCTGAAGTAAGACCTTTTGAAATATGTCATATGGATACCAGGTCCTTAGCAGCAACTGTTTCACTCTACAAGTCTGCTCCTATTGGACATTACTACTTGTCAATGTGAACATAGCATAAGGTGTGGCGAACATAGACTAAAGTACGACATGAATACAAGCAACCACATGGTTTTGGTTTCAAACCAGTGAGTTAGCAACCTCACCATGACTGGGTTGCCTTCCAAAGCAAGATATTTCAATGCAAGATGTTTCAATACCATAAACATGATAGAATATGATGGGTGTGTTAAACATTCTCACCCTGCTTTTTCTATAGACTGGCTTTAACAACTTTTACACTGATTATGAAGATCTTGAAAACAAAATTATCACCTTGCTGTACTTTTAGATGATGACAAACTTACTAACTTACTGGTTAGAGTGATGCAATTATTCTCCCTGTTTTGTCTCAGCCTTTGGAAGAACGTCTCGCACCTCATTTGCCATCTTTATCCCTGCCATAAGTTAGCCAACTCTGTGATCCACAATTCCATGCATTTTCATGGTTCTTTGGCTGATTCTGGAGACATACACCCTAATAGATGGATGAAATTGTTTGTCTTTACTTCTGGATGTGGCAGGGAACTAAAAGGATGATTCTCTTGGCTGTGAGAAAGGCACTTCCTGCTAGAATAGAACATTGCTTATTAAGGGTATGACTCATCATGATGCACTTTTATTGAAATACCGCCAAACAACACAGTCACATCAAACGATGTTAAGCTGTTGCCTTGGCAAATCAGATTGAGACATGCTAGAATGAGTATTTTTCCCAAGCCTCATATGCTTCAATATCATGTTTCCTTGTCAAACGGCAACTGATAGTTATTTACCTCATTATTTGCGAGAAAAGGGGTCCTTTCTCTAACATGTTCCCTGTGGTATGTGGTCAGTTTAGGGAAAAAAGAACCTCTCTAAACTCTGAATCATGGCTGGAAGTTTTTTAAACTAAACTGGATGACTTTACACTGAAGCAAATTAAGAATTCTCACCTGATCCCTTAAGGTGGATGACCTACTGCCTCTGGACTGAAGAAGCAGTTATAGGAGAGCTGATGAGTGTTAACTTCTTAAGTCTCTCCAGCTGTGCCAGAATGTCAAGTGAATAGATCACAGCCTTAACATTCATTTGCTGAAAATGTCCATGATCCCTACAGACATTCCTGCACAGATTCCCACAAACATGGTATCAATTACAGTTTTCTTGCCTTTACTGACCATGTCCCTCTTGAGCGTACTTAATGACCTCTTACATTAATTGTATCGCCAGTAGGTATGTTTACAATGTTTGGGGGGGTGGGGTTGTGACATTTTTATTATTCCAATAATTTTTAATGCTTTTCTTGAATGAGACAATTATGAGCACACAACATAAGAGTTGGTGTAAGCATGAGCAGAGTTAGGTAAGCAATATCAAACTAGGTGAAAAGGATATTATCAGTATGTGGCATAGCTCAGTGCTGCAGTTTTTACTCATGCTAAACTCACTCTCTCCTTCCTTCCTTCCCCTCAACGTCCAGATGGATGGAAAAAGAAGATCATGATCATACAAGTACAGTAGAGCAACTGGACAGGTCTCACATGTCACTTTTCCTGTGTCATTATGGACAGCTTGTAGCATGTTAGCCTCTGGGAGTGGTACTAGTTAAGTCTGATGAGGGTAGAGGACAGGAGAGTGTTATGTTTATTCTTTGACGTAGCTTTGTAGAACTCAAGAGGACAGTAAACATACCGATTATTTGCATGGGTGGTTCCACATCTGTCGTAGCTTCTTCCAACAATGACAGCAGTTTGGCTGATACTTGATGGACCAATTCAATGTTGCTAAACAAGCCATCCACGTCAAAGCGAGCAATCTAATGGAATACAAATATTAAGCGACTACTGACGAAGGATAAAGAAGGACATTGTGTATTACAGACCTTCTCTTACTGTGCCCTTAGCATTCAACACTCCAGGAAGCACCACTTCTGCAAAACCTCATATAAACATCCTCCTTGTGACTTCAAGGACACATATACAGTTTTCAGATTAGTATAATGTGGTTGACGCAGTTAACAAAGGGCATGTTATCAAGTGCTTTTAACCTTATTTTGAACTATTCCTAATCTGAAAGTGTTTACCAAGGAAAGGAAATAAATATTATCATCTCAATTAAAAAAAAAAGATCCTCAGCTGGCTTTAAAATGTTTATTTACTTTCCCACTGAGGAAAAGAATAGTTGACAGTGGGGTTTGATTCCCTAATTACCAGTTGCTAACAGAGGCCGCTACATAAACTGGGACCTTGGCACTTTGGTGCCAGCTACCAGCTACAAAGACCTCCAGATGGTGGTACGATTTTAAGTTAGTTGTCCTATAAATCCAAAAATACTGTCAAGATCATATACTTTCCACTAAAACAAACACATTTATAATTCTGGGTATTAATATAACCTAAAGAGCTTCCTACAGAGCCTGGGCGCACAATATTGACTTCAGTGAGCTGCGTCAATTTACGCCAACAGAAAATTTGGTTCTGCGTCCCTACTCATTTTAGAGCAAGTAAAAAATTTCCAGGACACATACTTTTCATGCAGGAGTTAGTTATTTCCTTGCACAGTGGGGCAACAGTTAATATTCGGGGACAACTGGAGATAGCCAGCGGTAATGTGTTAATACTCAGAACAAAGGCAAGACTGATTTTGACATCCATCTCTCCATTAGAAACAGAATTGCTGAGGTTATATAGCAGCTTACCAGATGCCAGGAGGATCAAATTGCATGCTACTGTAACAGAATCAGAAATATACTTTCAGTACTAATGCAGTTAATTTCTTTATAAGTATTATAGGGGCTAAAACATGTTTTAGCCATTTGGAAATATGAAACAGATTCATTGCTAGGTCAATTTTCTAAATGCTATCCTTCTCTAAACACATTACAAACTTTCAATACAGTAGTTTATCCGAGAACTAGCCTTAAAACCATATAACATTCTTGAAAGCCTTTCAAAAATGCAGAGGTTATTAAATTAAGACAGTTATAATCGCTAAATTACTTTTCCTGTATACATCTAGCACAAGACGTCTGACCTGTGCTCCAGCACAATGCCTACATAATATTTGGAACTACTCTGTGCATGGACACTTACACACGTTAATACAGTGACAAAGGACAGAATAGAAACGTGTGTTTTCAGTTGGCTGGAAAAGAGCAAAGGAATACAGCACAGTTGTCAAAAATGTCAGTGAGTTCAACCAGGGAATACTCTTGCTCCGTGCTGGTCAGGCTGGGGAGGGAGTCAAGTGGAGACTACTTCTAAACTGATGAACAAGTGAGGAAGAAGAAGTCAAGAACTCCTTAAAGTTATGCCAGCAGATGCCAGCTCTTCTGAAAATGGGTTGGAACAAACTTTGACAGAGTTCTAAGAAAGAAAAAAGATCCTGCAGGAGCTTAAACAGCACAGGCTTTAGCTGGCCATAGCGTTTCCCAAAGAGGCAGTGCCAATGTCATCTGAAGACACTTTGGCACCTGTATTTTGGCACCAATTTAATAAGAAATCCTACATGCAGAATACTTGGGTTAAGGTCTGTTTAAAATTATTTTTATTCCTTATTAGCAGCAGATATAATTTGTGCAGCCTCTGTGAACGCTATGTTGCAGGCTCCACAAATACGAATCTTTCTCTGGACAACCTCTTCTATTCCCAGCTTTCGGCTGCACAATTTTTCTACAAATTGAAATACTGTTGAGGAAAAGGTGCTCTTTGAAGTCTCAGCTGAAAAAGAAAATGGATATCATTGGCCTAATAAGAGCTTTTGCCTGAAAGATAGTTTATGAGCTTTCCTTCTTAAATGTACCTTTTCTGTGTAGAATGCAAATTTCTGAAGTGCTCGCTGGTCTGTCAGGCATGGTATTTCTCCACCACAGCTGTCTGAAAGGCTGGATAAAGTTATCTTTGCAACTGAATTTAACCTTGATGGGGAGGCTCATACCATTCCAGGTTGTTATCACGGAAAATACTTGGGTTTATTGGTTTTTACTGCTTTTGGAGGCGCCAGTAAAGGTCTGCCAGGGCATGTACCAGGGGTTATAGTTACAGAGCAGTATGGAGAGGTGGAAGCTGCTATTGCAGCCCACGAGCAGGGATACAGCGTCCAAGCAGCCCTCTGGGCAAGTACCTTGATGCAGGTGTTATGCAAGCGCAGCACAAGTGTCAGCATCATATCTGACTTCTCACTCTCCTCGCGAGAGCCCTGGCACGTCCCTTTCGGGAAAGGTAGCTCTGGACCTACTCCCGGCACCGTGTCACTCTCACGCTGACACTTGTGCTTGCATTAACATTACCTGCAAGCAGAACGTGGGTGAGTTGAGACCTTGACGTCACCGCCTCGTTCTCCGCCCCCGGCACTCACCTGCTTGTTTCTCAGGGGCTGAATCACTTCCTTGATGCAGAGATCCAGGTCGCTGATATAGTCTTTCTCTGTCTGCATGAGTTCTGCGATGATTTTCACCCTTTTGGCCATCATGCATCTGCTAACATGTTCTTCGTCCTCCTGCAGCGAAGTGGCAGGGGTTGAGGACGCCATCTGCGGGGCCATTTTTTCTGTTTAAAAGAGGGAGATTTGTGAGGAGCATCACAATACCACGTGCTCACCAAGCTTGCCCTGGGCGACCATGGGGGAACGTAACCGTTGCCTGTTGGAAACTCCCAAATCGCCATGGGGAGCAGGAAAACAAGTATAAGAAATGGCAATCCCAGATCAGAGCGAGTGTCGTCCCATCTCCCTCCTCTAAAAGTGGACACAGGTTTGGGGAAGGAAACCATCTGTTTGGCATAAGGGGATAACCCATCATCAGGTCCCCAGCTTTGATGTTATGCATGTGGGCCGAAATTTTCCAGGCAGCACAGGAGAGTCTGATCCTTGTCACACTGAAATTCAAGGATAGCTGATGCCCTTCTACTCCTTTGAAAACACAGTCTTGGTCTGACATCTATTATGATTTGGAGGATGGGAGAAAATGTGTTCCTGTGGAAGAAAAAGGCTGTGTTTACCATAAATATGCTTCACTGGAATAACCTTTGCTCTGTACGATGTAATGTTGAGTCTTTTCATGGGAGGCTGAGGGCTGTAGGTACTGGAAGACAAACTTTCGAATGAAGACAATGTTACTAATGATGATGATGAAACCTGTAATTCTGTTTAAAAAGATTTCTTTGAAAGAGGCAAAGGAATTACAGGAGAATATGGGAAAACCTTTAATGATCAATAAGAAACATTTCTTAGAACAACAGAGATCATCGGGATCAGGACATTCTTAACTATTTTTCCATACTTAAGACCTAGAATATCTGATTTGTTCCAAATACATGGAAATGCAAGTGAGTCTTCTACAGATAAGTAATGTATGTATGCTACAGGACCTGCACACAACCTACTTATCTCTAATTATGGTCTTCCCTTTGCCGGTTTGTAAGCCATCCTGCAGGCATCCATGTCAGCTGTACAAAGGGCACTGAATTTTATCTGTGTACACTGACAACCTGTGTTTTTCATTAGGAAAAACACACATGCACACACACACAAAAAAAAAAAAAAGTGAAAGATTTCAGAGGCTATTCTGGTGTTTTTCTGCTAGCCACAAGATGGTGCAGAGCACCAACAAAGATGGACATATCATTACCGCACTCATCTCTGCGTTACCCAGGTCGTGCTTTGACAGCATGGGCTTTTATTGCTGAGCGGTAAAGGATGGGAATCTGTGCTGAGGATCAGACTGCTACGCCTTCGTGTCAACTTCTTGTAGGGAGCACAGTATATAATGAGGCAATAGCAAGCAGTATCTGATGCTTTGCTCGCTGATAGCCAATATCGAATACATTGCAGTTGTTTGAAGTGACTGTCGAGGGCGAGGTCACGAGTGCTCAAGTGAGCGCTGAACAGCGTGCAGCTCACCAGTACACCAGCCAAGGCTGCAGATGACAACCTGGAGCTGGACTTGTGGGAAACCCAAGCAGCTTTCAGGAGAGAGGGCTTTGAGCCATTTTCCGATGAGAGCTGTAAAATGTTGTAAATCCAATGTATCATCATCCCCAACCCTTTCTACAATTACGCTGACCACTGATATTCAGAAAGGACAGTTTTGTTATTAATCCTTCTCCCATCAGGTCTTCTAGTGCTACTGATGCAACTGCAGCTATTGTTTTAAATAGCTGCTTTGGAACTGCACCTCTGCATCTGTACTGATAGTTTTAAACAGTGAGGACAAGGAATCCAAAAAAAACGGGGAGGAGGGGCCATTTTTTCAGACTTTTTTGTATTTAGATGTACTTTTTACCTTTGAGTTTTTAGTCTTGAAGTCTGTCTATAACACAGGCATGAATATTTTTGTCCTCAAGTTTGTACACAGACAATAAAATAGAAACATGATGAGGATGTCTCTCCTCCGCAAGGCTTGGGCTATCAAAAGAATTTTAAACTGAATCTTGCCCTAGTGAGTCCATGCTGGTGTGAGTGCACGGGCTGCATAGGAGCTCACCCTGCTGCAGAGCTCATCTGCCAAAGGTGCTGTGTGCTGGAAGAAACAGACTCTGTCCTTACTTTAGTGAGGTTGAGGCCAAAATTGGTACCAGTATCACTCCACAGATCCCTCTGAGCAATTTTCTGCTAGGGTTGCAGAAATGAGACCAACCTTGCCTGCTGCTTACGTGCTAAAACGGCAGGTACTTTTTCCTCTGAAAACTTACATTATGTAACCACACTTATAAATTCACAAGGAACCATATGAACAATCAATTTCTGTTCCAGTTCTGCACCAAAATCAGCATTTTTCTTGAGACTGGGTGTGAAAATGTTTGCATGTGTGTGACTGTGTGTGAGAGTTCAGGACGACTCCTGAGAAAGTGCAGAGAGGACCAGAAGTCCTGGAAGATCTCAGAAGTGTCATTTCGTCTCAGATGCAGCACTGCTACAATATCAGATGGAATTTGAAGGTAAACACAAGATGCTGCGCAAAAGAACTTTCTAATCTTTTAGACTGGTGGCAGGGGAGGGCATTATATGAGCAAAATAAAGCCACTGTATCCCACTTCAGGCTTCAAGTCACAATCCCTTGAGAGGCTGTTCTTTCAGTTTATGTCATTAGATCACCCTGATCAAATTTGATTCTTGAGTTATGTCAGGGCTCATCTATTATCCTTATTGCATGATAGATAATAACGCCAGGAAAGAAAAACTATTCTCAACAGGAAGAAATAACCACGAGAAATATCAGGTAGATGCTGTTTCCTTATAGAAAACATGTTTTTTAATAAATGTATCCTTTTGTTAAAAGTAATATAATTTTCCATTTTCACTCAATACGTTCACTTTTTCATTTCAGGCATGTCTGTCTCTATAGAATGCAACAGCAAGATCCTGAAGTGATGATTACAGCCAAAACCTGTGATTTCATGTTCAGCTGATTGCTTTTGACCAGTTTGAGAACATTAGTAGCTTGCTGAAATCCTTGCGGAGTAAGTGAAACTTTAATGAATGCACAAACAGCAAGTGCATATCTGGAATATAAGCAGACTCGTTTCTACCTGGCAACGTGTACCAGCCCCAGAACAGTTTGAGAGGGAGGATTAGCAGCAAGAGACATTGCTGAGGATTAACTGTTACTGTAAGAATTTGGTCATTTGTCCTTGGAGATGCTAGGTTTAGAAAAAAGAAAAAACTGTCTGTTGAATGGTTTGTTAGACAGCTACATCTTAAGACCTGTTCACAAAAAAAGTAATTGGTACTTTTAGCAGGCATAAAAATGTAAAGAAGAAGATAGTGTTTGCGATTGTTGCTTTGCAATGTCAGTTATCTGCAGGAGTCACCTTTCCGGAGAACTTTGCTTTGGAGAGGAAGGCGATGACATTGTTTTTCCGCCTGTGTATTGAAGTACACAGCTCTAGTTGCATGCAACAAGAGGTTCAGTATGTGATGACACAGACAAAGCAGCCACACGTCTTACAAAAACAGTTTCTTGCAAGTGTGAAGTCTAAAAATATCCCCCAGATGGAGACATCCAGCAATGCAGTGAGAGCGTGGAGGAACAGAGCCCACAATGTGCAAATCAGCAGCTCTCTTCTAAGCCCAGGGGAGGTATTGAGGGATCCACAGCAAACAACCAGAAGAGCAGCCAGAGCAAGTCTGCAAGATCTATGCGTGCAAATTTCCCTGGCTTTCCCACCTAGAGAGTGAGCGGCCCCCAGAGGTCTGCTCTATCCATCCTTCCTCCCAGGTAACATGCTCAGGTTGGACACTAGGTTTGCCCTTGGGGACGGGACCCAGGTTTCTCCCCACCTAATGCTTTCCATCTGGAAGTGATGGTACTGGCACAGAATACAGCAACAGGTACAGCAGTGGCGGTGCATGGAGAGAGTAACAGGCCTTTTCGTTACTCAGGCAGCATTTGGAGGACGCTAAAGTAATGCAAGTTCTACACTCACGCTGTGCGGATACAGGGATTTTGCCTGGCACAAGGGAGCAGTGAAAGCATAAGTTATCAAGGTATAACCAACAAATTGCAGCATTACTGTGTTTTCACGTGCGAAACCTAAGTCTCACATCACCCTAGATAAAATTATTCCTCTGTGAAAGCAAGTCCTCAGATAGCCTGTACCCTCAGATAACCTAGCGATTACACATGGCAATGTACACCCGCTTTTATCAGCTGGATTTGGGAATGAAATGCAGGCAGCCAAGTTCAGAGACGGCTGCCGTGGCAGCTTTCCTCTCCCCCCTTGCATCTCCCCTCGCACCGTGGCCCCGACTCTGCCCCTTACACCCCTGCTTCCACTGCGGCTGCCGGAAAGGCTGTGGGGCAAAGGGACACTGGGATCCTTAGAAGTGAGGGAGTCTGAAATGGGACAATCAGTGGGAAAGGACGGAGTGTCCCGCTGCATGTGGGAGAAGTACATCACAGGAGCTAACACACAAGGAGTTTTACTCCAGATCCCCCTCCCCTTGTGAGGGACCGCTTCATTGGGGTGTCATCATAGTTTTGCACCAGAGTCATTGCAGTGCAACAATGTGGTGAAAACATGGTGTGAATTAGATCCACTGAACTCCAAGTTGGGCATTGAAATACAAAAGGATTGGGAGAGGGTTGTGGAAAATGCCTTCTTTCCTTTTTCTCACAGACGCACATAACAGCAGCATTGCTCAGGAGCGGGTTTGTTGCACACGGGCTGCGAGTTACACGTGCGAAAAAGCCCCTTTTCTGAACACAGGAGGAGAACACAGCAGGACCAGAATGACCTTGCACCAGTCTTCCCGGGCAACAGGTTCACTCGTAAAATCTGTATCAGAGACTTCCTTGCAATTAGGTCATTCAATCTTTGATCATTTTTCTGTTCCATAAGGTACAGAAAATATTTACATTCAACACGCAAGTTCTTTCTTCAATTCCTTGACAGCAGACTGCTTTAATTATATGTGTGCTGACAGGACTACAGAGAGATCCCATGTGACCGCAGTGGAAGGGAAGAAAGCTTATCATCAGGTGACAGAAGAATGCCCTTATTGTTAGCGCCAATACTTACTAATAAACCTTTCCAGTGTGTCATATACCTGTATAAATATACCACTCCTGTGGCATTGAACTAATATGTTAATAAAGTAAGAAGGAAGGAAGGGCTGCATCTGAACCGCTTCCCCTGGGACATGTGCGCCTCGAGGTTTGGCACTATGAGCTGTGTGACCCACAACGCTAAGTATCCCAATTAATAAAACATTTGCTAATATGCTCAGAGAAGGATCTGTAAACCTCCTTGGGTCCCAGTCTTCACTCCTTTACCCTGGTTGCTGTTACTAGCTATGCTGCGGCAGCTCCTAAGAGTCCTAAGCCATACGGCAGGACTTGATTGTGCTAAGTGCTGTGCAAACACAGCAGCACAAAATGGATTCTGTTCTGAAAAAGATGAGCTCGCTTCCCAGCATGGCTGCCACTGCACTAAGTTCAAGGAATAACTCCAGCTTCATTGCAGTGCAAGTTGACAGAATTAGATCCTCCGAGCTTACATTTGCACAGGAGAAAATAAAAGTATTTGTTAGACTGTGATTTCTCATCACAGGGCACAGGGGGGTATCCTCATCAAGCCATCTCCTCCACTTCAGGAAATAATCCGGACTTTTACTCCTTACTGTACTTCAGCAAACCAGCCGCTCCAAAGATCAATACGTTTTTGCAGTGAAATAGGATATGATCTGCATTGTAGTCCATAGAAAGTTAATCAGTAAGTACACTGCAAAGCAAATAAGGAACTGGAGAGAGGTGAGGAGGATCTTTACTCCTGGTGGGAGGTGCCGAGAAGCTGCGCGCATGGGCAGCCCACGCAGGGAGAAGTGGTGTGCTGTGCAGGCAAGGAGGAGGATGGGGTGGAGGAAGGTGCCCTGCTTGTGATGGAGTGAAGGGGAATGAGTTGCCTCTCTGACTGGGCTTTTGTATATTAAGGGGTAGCAGCTGTCCAGGAATTTGTATAATTTTGCAGGTTTCTGCATCATTTCCGGTGTCCGTTATTTCTCATAACTACATCAGACACAGGCAAAACATGAAATTCGGGGTTCAGATACAAGCTCTGAGGTAATATATTGTGGTAGCTGTGTGATTTGAATCACTATCTCTATTACAGATATGTCACTGATGTATTTTAAATTTAAGCATGTGCAGATCATTTAACAGTGCAGCTGACCCATTCACAGCTAAAGTTATAAGGCAGTTAATATGCAATAGATTTTTAAGACAAGGAGTATTTTCAAAACATGTATTGTCTCACTGAACACTGTGAATGCGATCTCTGGTTCCTTCTGGAAACCCACCATTTTCTGTAGCCCGTTTTTCACACCAAGCACAAGTTTGGTATATGATTATTAACAAAAACCAACAATCTGTCCAAAACCTAACAGACAATGAACTATGTTTTAATTTCCTTTTCATGGTCTGCCCTTTTTGCTTGATAGCATCTATCCCCACGATACACTGTATCTTAATCTGCTCTGACCTTGCAAACATTTATGTGCCAATAACTACATCAAGCAAACTCCTCTTACCGAAATACTTAGATACTCACAGAATAGTAGCTTTAGGTTGATTTAAAGACTGCTCCCAACATTAATGCAATACATAGATATTAATAATGTTACTTTTACAGCTGCTACTGAGGGATTTTCACTGTAGAAAAGAGACCAACTCCTACCAGCTAAACAGGTACGGATAATACATTTGAAAAGAGAGCTGCAATGCTATGCCATTGCTGAAGGATAGTAGCAAGTTCTTCATTCCTCTTGAAAGAACGTATGTGCAGGATTTTCTAGTGAACATGGAGCAGAACACTGCATAGAAATATCACAGGAGCTGTGTCTTAGCTCTTATAATGACCGTTGATATTATTTCTGCATCTACCACAGATGCTAGTGAATACATCTTCCTTAACCCCATTCTTCCCTCTTTAGAAAAGTGATGCTTCTGTCCAGTTGATGGAGAACTATGGAAGAAAAATATATATATGGCTTGATCGAGGTATTTCTGGACTCATCCAAGAATGCAACTACAACTGAGTTCTGGATGACTGCATGGTTGCATCACGAACCTGACATCTGATAGTAATCGCCCTATTTTCCCCTATCTAAAATGGGGCTGCAGGCATTTGGTTCTCTCGCAGGATGAGCCGAATAGATGCAGTAGTGCTTGCCAAGCTCTCTGAGAACATAATGGTTACTTTGCATCTTGTTTCCTTTTTAAAAAGAGTAAAGCCGGGAGGTGTTGCACGGCCATTCACACCAGATAAGGTACTGAATAGATGTGTCTAGTATAATAATTAACAATGAAAATGCTTTCTTGTGTTTTTAATGAATCCTTAATTTTAAAGTGAAAAACGCTTGCAGAGGTTTGCACCTTTAACAATGCTATTGTGCTCTCGTGTTTGTAGACTTACAGAGCAAACCACCTTGATTACCCTGGAGATCCGGGTGGTAGGCTCCCTTTCTCACTCACTCTTTATAGCAAACATTTTGGATTCTGTATAAAACAACAAGACTTAAGAGAAATCCAAAAGCAGAAGCTGAATTCTCAGGAGTTTCTATGCCTGACTGCTTGCTTACTTGTTTTGTTGGGTTGTTTTTTTTTTGTTCGTTTGTTCATAGGCTTTTATTTGGGGACCTATATTTCTAGCACACTGAGCTGCACTTTGAGCATATGCTTCAGAGCTGCTGGAAATGGCTGGGGAGGCAACAGCCTGGTTTCTACTCAGGGAACCATATAAAGCACGCAGAGGACTGGAAGGGCCCTGGCGAGATGTCTCGCCCATGCCTCACCTTGTGCGAATGCGCTACAACGCTGACGTAGGCATTGCAGTGTAAAGACAGCTTGGTCCCCGTGCTCTGCCTAGATTGCCGGCCACTAGCAGAGGTGGGGGTCCTCCAGCCTCCAACTCTTGGCTTCCCAGTCCCGCTCACGGGGAATTCCCTTCTGCAGGGTTTGCTCCTGTCTTACACATCCTTGTCTGTGCTAATACCAACCACAGTTCTGCAGACTGTCTGTTAGAAAATGTATTAACAGGGGCCTATAGAAGGAAGGGGCAACTAAACACAGAGCTTTTCCTCCAATTCATACGGGAAGCAAGTGCAAATTATTACCACTTGTATCTTTTTGCAAAGCATTTACCATTCTAGGGTGACTGGAGAGTCCCGACCTGGTGATACACAACAGACGGTTTGTTTATGTCACCAACAGATCTGTTGGGTTTTCTTACCAAGAATGGAGAACTCAAAAGCTTTGTGCCAACAAAACCACTTCCCTCACCTTGGAGTAAGCTGCTTCACATCCCAGTGCTAGTGAGACAAATGGAGAACATAAAGGCGTACAATCATTGCACGTCATCAGTGCTGGCAGGTAACACATTAGGTCTGGGATCCATGATCATTATGATCAGATCCAGGCACATCTAGCTCAGCAAAATTTGATCCAGATCAGGCCTTGGCACATAAACTCATTTCTTTCTATTGCGACTGTAAATACACTTCATGGGAATTTCTGCTGACTTTGTATTTTCACTCTGAGGACAGGCAACTTCTAATCCAATATAAAGCCTGCAGGTACCTTGTTAACCCATCACTGTTTTTCTTGAACAAACACGAGCAAGCAGAGTGAGCTGACACCAGGCCGGCAATAGGTGGCCGCGGCAGTCTCAGCTGGCGGCAGGAGCCGTAAAGCTGGATTTACTGTCTCCTTGGACTGCTGCCATAAACATAACCTCATGCTCTGCCATGACTACCCAGGCTTCCCCGCCTCCTTTGCTCCTGATTTTAAACAGGAGAACGTTCATGGCACGAATGCACCCAACACGGAACAGAAAGATCTCACGCTTTTTGCTGGGTACCGCTCTGATAACCTTGACCTCACCTGGGCAACCCCCTTCACCAGTGAAAAACCGCTGGTTTGGTGGGACGTGTGCCAGGAGCTTCCCTGCCCAGCCGTGGCGATCCGTGCCCGTACCCTGAAACTCCCATGCCAGGTCCCTGCAGCGCATGCCTGGCTTAACTGACAATTTTTCATCTTCTCATTGATTAGCTATCACGAGGAAGGAACAGCATAATCGATGAACCGCTCTGTTGTTTTCAGCGCAAGCAGCCCCCATAGAAATCCTATTATTTTTCAGGTTTATGATTTTATTTTCTGGTTTTATCGTCTCTCTGAAGGAATGCTACTTCCTAATTAAGCGCATCAAAACCATAATACAGCAACCCAAAGTATTTTCCTATTTTATTTCCCCATAAAGAATTATTGCCACAAGAGTGACTGTCATTAGGCAGTTGTATCATTATTAGTAATACACGCTTATGTTATAATGCTACTCAAACCCCACATTTGTGATAGGACCCTGTTGTTCAAGACCCCAGAAACCCACAGAAATTCCTAAGTTTGTGTTCCAGAGCACTCCCAGAAAGAGCCATATGCATTCTTCATGCTTTTCCTCAATTTGTGGCATCGCATTTAATTTTTGATTGGCAGGCCCAGTACTGACATAATTTGCCAATTTCTGGTCCACATGCAATTTGGTTATTTGAAAATAAACCCTCTCCACAATGGTAGAATTTGAATCAGCATATCCATCAAAACATGCATTTGGATGTACTTCAGTTCAGGCTTGCACAATCTGAGCAACAGATAAACACATTATAGATCCTGGTATTCTTAACTGAAAGAAAAAACTGCCCTTGATGCTTCTAATTAGTTAGCATATACCCCGCTTGGTACGACAGCCCAGCCGAAGACAGATAGGATGGAGCCATCGTATTTTCACATTACGGTTTGCGTTGCAAATGCGCTCTGCTGACGATCGAGAAAGATCCCAGTTGCATACAGATTTTGCAGGAAGGCGCCAAAACCTTCAGTTTTGCATCCCGCCTACACGACACTATTTAGAAAAATTAGGGGAAACGTTTGACACCCTGGAAGCGGGGGACAAGGGCGAGAGGGGGCAACTGCTGGCTCCAACTGTAAGTGCGTTGGGGCAGAGACTGCCGTTCCCTCCTTTATCTCAGGGCTGCAGCCTGGAGGGCGTCGAGACACCACCCCAGCCCAGAGCATCCCTCGCAGCAGAGCACAAACCAGCTTCCCCGGTACCTTGCAATTTCTGGCTGTACTCTGTCCTGTCCGACTGACTCCTCCTCAAGGTGCCGTGGTCCCCGGCGGCGGTGGCGGTGGTGGTGCTCTCCACCACGGGCTCCGTCCTTCTCCTCTCCCCCATGTACAGCTTGTTCCTCAGCAGGGACAAATTCCTCCTCCTGCCCCCCACGCCTTCCTTCCCCGGACAGTCCGTGCTCGCCATGGCCAGCCTTGCTTGGTGGTGGCGGTGGGTGGGTGGGTGTGTGTGGGGGCGATAGCTTGATTTTTAGGGAGGTGAACTCGCTGCCCAGCTGAAGGCTGGTTGCTTTGGGCTTGGTTTTGGAGCAGGGCTCCCCAGGGCCCGGGCTCAGCCCTGCCACCTGTGCCGGAGCAGCTCCACCCCCGGGAAGCTGACGCCCCAGGCGGTGTTTGCATTCACCTGCCTGATGTGCAAGCGCGCCCGGCGGGGCGGGTTTGGGAGCCGGCCCCGGACCGCAGCCGCTCGCCGGCCCTTGCCCCGCCGCAGGGGCCGCTCCGAGCCCCGCCGCGGGGGCCGCGGCCGCCGGCACCCCCCCGGGCGGAGTCGCGCCCTGCCGGCTGGGCCGGGGCTGCCCCCGCCGTGGGCAAGCACCAGGCTGTCGTCGGATGCCTTCCCTCCCCACCGCGCTGCCGGGGCAGCCGGGAGGCAGAGGGGAAGGCAAAGGGGAAGGGGAGGCCAGCCACCCCCCTTGACCCTCGCTCCTTTCTCCTTCCCCGGGGCTTGTGCCCAACCTGCAGCGCGGTCAGGACCCCAGTGCCGAGCGTATCTACCTAACTGCATCTGCCAGGCTCCCAACCCCGCCGAGATGTGCAGCCTTTAGACTGGAAACTCCTGATCTACAGGTTTGAAGGGAGACCGACCGTTCCCCCAAACAAGGAAGAAAAGAGCTGGAAGGGAGTTGAAAACCCCTCTAGGAGGTGAGAAGTGGTGTGGAGCCAATGCTTGTCTCAAACCAGGCTGTGTCCTGCTTTACACCATACACAGGGAAGCGACATGAAAGCCTGCCAAGGACCCGCAGAGGCTGTCCTAATAAATCAGTGTGCTCCGATGGCCGAGGAAGCGGACAGCAAAACACCTGCTTGTAATACCTCTGGATCGGCCCCTGGAAGAGCCCTTATCATCCTGTCTGCTAGCAATGGCCTCTGGCACGCAGGCGCTGCCCAGTGATCCCTCCGTAGCGCCAGTCTAATCAAGCTCATGTTAAAACAGCAGGAGCTGCTGGCATCTCAGCTTGGACCGGACTTATCCTGGGAAGAGCCCCAACAGCCATCAGCAGCAATCACTGCCGCTGCTGTGATACCCACCCCCTGCCGCCCTCCCTGCTCGAGGAAACGCCTGGTGGGAGCCCCGTGGTGCAGCCTAATCGGTGTCACTCGCACGCACGCTCATTGCCACAGCATCTGCCGGGGGGACACAACTAACGTCCCTCTGACAAACGCTGGCAGAGCATATTGCTTTAGCGTCGCCACACTGTGTCCCCAAAGGACTGCGTAGTAAAGAACAGCAAGCGGGGATGCAACGCAGTAGCGTAACCTCATTTCCAACTTTTATTTTTCTTTAAGAAGCTGGTCCTGCGATGCAGCCTTCTGATTCAAGGCCCTCATTTCCACCCAGCAGTGAAAGGAAAAGGTTATGAAACTGTTAAGCAATTTACTACGTCAATTTGCAGCCCCGTGCCAGTGCTGCACAAAGTGTCCAGCCCAAACACACAGCCTGGCAGAGGAATAAAGCGGCGAGGGGGATACTGGGAAGACTTTGTGCTCGCGCAGAGAAGTCACGTATTACGTAGGCAATTCATGTGTTAGTCTCGTCTCCCCTTTGATATTCCCTAAGAAACTCTTTTTGTTTTGCAAGTCAGACCACAAAAGTTCCTTGAAAGGCAGAGCAGTGGTGACAGCGGGGAGAGGCGTACGCAGGGACTGACCCAGTGGCACCCTTGTGACAAGCACTGGAGCCCCAGCAACAAGTCAACAGATTAAGGTGGGAGTTGAGGGAAATCAACCATCCCATTTCCTTTCACTGGGGACTTCCTGAGGTTTTTTGGTTTTTTTTTTTTTTTTTCCGAAGCAATGGCTTGGCGTTCAGCGAGGGTGGCAAAACTGGTTTAAACAGTCACCACCCTGACTGTCCCCCTCCCCCGGGTAACTTCGTTCCCACTATTGCTGCAAGGTGTAAACACCCACATTTGAGACAAGCTGGAGGAACCAATCTGGCTGAAAACTCCCTCCCTCCTCCCTTTCCCCTGGGCTATACTCCATCTGGATCTGTGCTGCTGTTTAGTTCGCGCCCCAGCTAGGCAAGCGGTTGGGGCAGCAGGAGGCAGGGGATGATGCAGGGGCACGTGTGAGCAGCTGGGGGCAAGGGTTGGCGGCTGCTTAAGCCAGCGTTGCCCAGAGAAGGTATTTCCCCCAGCCAGCATTTTATGGTGTCATGCTTCTCAGAAGACACAGGTCCCATCATTCATATGAGATCTCATTATATGTATTTAAATTAAGATGGTTTTGGGGAGAACAGGGGAATACATTTTGGCCCGGTAGAGGTGGAAGAACAAACTTTATATAAATTCTTGGCTTTGTAGCCTCTCTGCCACATACGCAGAGTTACAGCCAAGATAGGATATAGTAACGTTTGTTCAGGTGTTTATTACGACAGCAATCTACCCACATGCAAAAGTTGTCTTCCTCTTCCTCCTCAACTCAGTGGCAGGGCGTGAAAAGGTATGTGTACGTTCAGCAGGAGAGCAGTAGCAGGGAAAGTTGGCTGTGGCTTGCTGCTGCCTTCGTGCTTGCAATGGTTTATCTGGCTTCAGCCAGCAGCACTATTTCTGAGGCAGCCAGGAGCCCAGAGCGAGCTTACACCGCAGTTTGGAAATGCAGATGAGCACTTTCTGCAACCTCAAAATATCTCCTCTGTGCCACTCAGCATGGAAAAGGCTGAAAATAGCATGTCTTCTGTGATGCTCCAAGTGAGGGGGACACACTCAGGACCAGTAGCTGCCCTATCCCCTCTGGAGGGACGGAGGTTTGAGACACATCCTGGTTTATCCATCGTCACATTAAATCCAATGATTGTTTTGCACTAGTGGGCTGTGCCAGTGCAGCCAGCAGGAGGAAGACGTAACAACAATCAGAAGCGTATTTGAGCAAGAAATCCCTATAAACTCTTATTACTGTTTACTGTACTTTACCTGGACTGTAACAAAACGCTACAGAAAGCGTGGTCGGAGCTGCCTGTGAAGTACTTGACTTCAGCTACCACTCGCAATAGTACAAGCAGCCCTCTCTCAATTTCCAAATTACTCCTTCTGGCCCCAGTAACAACTGATGGTCAAGCAGTATCAAAGCCACTGATCCATACAACAAGAAGGAATATTTGGCACCTACGCAGACAAAATGCTCTTTTGACAATTAACGCAAAAATCTCTTTAACCACTGTACGTTGTGCTCATTTAATTCTCCTAAGCAAATTGTAATCCAGTCGATGCGAGTGCTCACATAGGAGTTATTTGCACGGAAGCCACCCTGCTTAAGAGACAGAACAGGTGCTGGTGTCAACACGGACAATATTGCCATTGTGTTCCCAAGCAACTGTATTAGATGCATATAAGAGCTTATTGTTGTACGGTCAATGCTAACCTTTATCTCGGTCCCGAGCTATAAATGAACCGGGAGCGCCATCAAGACTGATGGCCATTAAGTAAGCAAACAGTTATTTGGTTTTTTTTTTAATACCTCACAGCTGTTACAGAAGATTTCTTTATAACTCAGTATCCTGGAGCGTATACGAAAAACGCTGGTGCGGGTTGACTACCGTGCCTGTTCCCCTTGACTGGAGGCACAGACCACTGCTGGAGTCCTGCAGCAGTGACAGCGGGCTGCCATTTTCAAGTTTGCCCGCTGCAATGGCCAGCGCAGCCACCACGCGAAAAAGAGAGTCTCAACACGCAGCTGCGGAGTGACTCCGCCAGCCAGCACAAATTTTGCCCACGTAAAGCCATTACACTCGACAGGCAGTGGCGAAGCAGAAAGGTACTGCGGTACCGCTGCAGAAAGCTGTCCTACCCTCCTCACAGGTGGAGCGTGACAGCGAAGAGCGCAGGCATCTCTATAGCTCCCCGCCTCCGGACAAGGAAGCCTAGGTGCGTAGGAAAGCAAGCCTGTATCTCTTGTCGCTCTGCCTGTGTGCACGAGCCATAGCATCGGATGTCTTCTGAGGGACAAAACGTGGAGGCTTTGATAAGAGCACTCACGCGTATGGCCCACGGAGGACTTTGAGCACTGGAAAGCGCTAGTACGTACACCCTACCTGCTTGCAGCTATACTGGTGAGATAAGAACAGAGTGACGGGTGAGGATAAAAGCAATAAAAAGGGAAGGCTTAAGGACAGGCAAAACTGGAGTCTACACATTGATTTTTCACAATGAATGAATCAAAACGACTTTGAAATATACACAGAAAAAAAAAAAACTTCAAACACCTTTCAGTAGTACAAAAAGAGAAAAAAGCCTGTCTCACAGGTGAAAAGTTATTTAGTGTGGCAGTGTCGCCTTCACTCCTACTGTTGATCTTGCCACACTGGTGATTCCTGTAGAGAAACAGGTCTTTAGAAGTAGATGCACAGCGATAATTTCTTTTAGACTTGTCTATAGTGTTTCTTATCTAAATATTTGTAGGAGAAATTAAGAAAGCACACGCCTGCCAGGGCTCAGGCTAGGCCGTGGATATTTTTAAGAAGGGGTGGCTCAACCTATCAGGCTGTGCAATCCGTCTCCTCCGACTGCTGCGATGCCTTCCTACTCCGAACAAAGACTCTGCCCTGGTTTACACACACAAAAGGCCGACGCGTTTTCTGCCTACGGAGAGGGAGCCAGCTCTCAAACCAAACACCTGCCGGAGAGGAGAGGGCATGCTGAGAGAAGGGTCGGCGGGGCTTGAATTGTCCTCACAGCACCGGTGGATCCGTCAGTGTCCAGCCGGGGCTTTGCGTCACTCTCTGAAACAGGCTCAGAGCCGGGCCACCTCCCAAAGGCGCGCATCTAAGGGCAGCGCTGCTTTGAAAGGGCTGGGAGGTGCGGAGGAGAGGGGAACTCGCCAAGGAACCGCGCAGCCCTTTGATTTCTTCGGGGTTACAGCCGCGCAGTTATTTTCTAAGGAAAATAACCTGACTCTATTGATCAAGTAGATGGCACTGTGATATCAAAGCTAATGAGGAAAGACAAGCAAGCGAGCGAGGCACAGATAAAAGGACAGCACGATGAATCTTCATTATTGTTATGTTTCGATGTAAAATAGGGGGGTGTAGAAATTACCAAAGATGAAATATTTTCGGTGGGATTCTTTGAGTACCTTATGTCTGGCAATTCACAAATCAAGAGGGGAATGGTGCCTAAAAAAGACTGTCACGAGCAATTGGCGAGATTTTCCTTTTAGGTCCCTATTTCGAATGATTATAGATTTGCAGCTTTGCACTAAAACTTCATGTTTCCAGACAGTATTTTTATAGCTGAACTGGAGCCTTTTTTCTCTCTCTCTTTTTGTGTATGCGCACGTATGTGAAAGAATGAATGAAAAAAATGAACAGGGAAGAAGACTTTGGTGATTGCTGTTTTGTGATGGGGAAGTTGCTTTGGAGTAACGAAGATGAGAGTCTTAAAAAAAAATATTAAGTTTCAGTTCATACTCACAAACAAGTTTTGGTGAGAGTTACGGTAGGCTGAAAGTCCTTGGTTCACAGGGCTTAAAATGAACTCGGTACAGATGCCCAGGAGGGAAGAAATGGGCATATCCTACAAAGCTTGACTCAGCCACAGTGTCCGGGCCTCTTAACAGGCAAATCACTTTCTAGGCAGAGGTCCAGAGAAGTTAATCTGGCAAGCAAATCGTAACATATATAATGGGGAGCCTAATGAAAAGCATCGTTAAAACCAAAAAGAACAGCTCAGAGAAACGATTTATTCAGAAAAAACCCAGGGTGTAAACTTGACATCTTCCTATACAGGGTACTGAGTAAAAACGAATTTTGCATAAATACAGAGGATCAGTCTTTTTAAAGCAATAGGGTTGCTGAAGTGAGTTCACTGCTACGAGAAAGGGTTCACAATCTGAGCCAAGGCACTTAGTTTCTTTGGGACAGGAGCCTCTGTCTTTACTCACATTGAGCTGGAAAGTAACGTAACCTGATAAACCTAATTCTAGCTACTGAAATACACAATTTGTTCCTTTTAGTTAGATTGTGTAGTCTTTTGCTGCCATCAGGCATTTGTCAGCACGTAAAATGTAAATACGCGTGTGAGTAGGCTGTGCGTAGACATCCTCTCCCAAATCCCGCTGTGGCAACGAAAGAGGTTACTGACTCCAGCCGCCATCCTGACTGTCACCCCCCCTCCCGCGGCAGACGGAGCGGGTCACGCTCCTTAACTTGCTTCGGCTGAAAAGCAGCCCGACTAACTTAGCCAGCGTCCCCACACCACCTCAGCTAGCCTTGCCTGGCTTGACCCCAACCGGGGAGCGCCGGCAGGAGCTGATCCATCGGCACGTTGGTGAGATGGTGACGGCCGAACGAGCGACCGGTTCCACCCCGGCAGCTGGATGGGGAGGACGGCTGTGCATGGTTGCCGGCCCCTTGCACACAGGTAGCCCCCAAATAGAAGGCTGGCAGGGATTGAGTCCTTCAGATTAACGGTCTTACGAGCCACAGAGATAGAAGTTACACTACAGCAAAACTTAATGATAATGATGTAATCACCGGTCAAGAGCAAACGCACTGAAATAGCACAGAGTGGTACTAATGAAATTCTTCAAAGCCTTATTAGCTGAAAAGATGAAAATGATTTTCATTCAGGAGGAACTGAAACTGTTGGGTTTTTTAAAAAAAATTGTTATATAGATAATGTTTTCTGCAATTTGCACAGCATTTTCATGGGCAAAACGTTCATTTTTTATGTGTGTGTGTGTGTATAAACATATATAAAATAAATGTAAATGTACACTGCAAAGTACAAACTTTTAAAGTAAGGATGTCCTTCAGGCTTAGGTGATTATACCGCTGCTGAGTTTTTGCTATACTCCAGTGGCATTCTGCTGGAATGAGATTCACCCCTGTGCAGAGGGCAAGCATAAAACCCAAGTACCATGTAAGTCCTACTTAAGTCTTAAGGACCTGGTTCTAATTCCATTGAAATAAATAGCAATATTTTTATCGTCTTTCAGTGGGAGCTGTTTCAAGGTCAATAAATGGGATCAGTCCTATACAAGCCTTTTGCTGGCCCAGTTGGAATGATACTTGCAGGAGCTGGATGTAAAATACTTGGGAATAAAAGGAGGTGAAATAATACGTTGACAGTAAAAGCCTGGGTAATTCCGAAGAATTTGCCTAATGTAGATACTGGAATCAAAACATCCATTTGTTTCAAAGATTCAAGGTTGTTGGGTAAATTTATGCTAACCAGGAAGCTGGTCTTACCCGAATCTGACTTGAGGAGTCCTGTACTTCTGCCATATTCTCTGTAATATAATGGATAATACTGAGAAATACAGTAAATCTATTTAGAGCTTTATTACTATTATTATTATTTCTGCAGTACTAGGAGAATTTTGGATACCTTAGAGTACTAAAACATCATGGTCTCTGCTCTGGCAGCATTAACAGGGTTTCTGTGTGTTTTTCTGCTGCATCACATACCCTTGCTCGGTAACACGGTGGCATCTCTTTATGCATCTAAAAAGCGCCTGCACAGAAACTCGTTTATATTTCATAAATTCCAAGTGTTTCACAGCTGATTTCCCATTACAGATGAGAAAGCTTTAGACAAGACCACACTCCCAACACAAGGCAACAGAGAACGCTACGCTCAGACTTTGTGCATCTTACAGGGTCTCCTGGCCACAGCAGGGTATTTCACTTCCCAGCTCATATAGGGAAATAAATACATATTGGACTCTTTCTGGAATAACCTTACACCCAACTGCCCACTTTGCAAGTGTAAAAATACTGTGTGTGTGCTCAGTAAGTGATTTTCAAAGGCTCTGACCCTTCCATAAATGAAATCCAGATTCCTTAGAACTAAGCGGAGGTGGAAGGCTAGGCCTGTGGCACATGCTTGTTTTTAACCTTGCCTGTTTCAGCAGTAGGCCAACTCAAAGAAAGCGCAGAACAGATTTTTTAGAATAGAAAAAATTTCTCTACTTTTTTTTTTTATTATTATCCCACACAAAAAAACAGATGGTTTGCCCCCTTGATAAGCTTAAAAAAAATGAAAAACTTCAAACAGAGACTGTACATGAAGAATTTCACCCCCACACGTCCAGTTGAGGAGGTTGTCCCTGAAAATCTTGCATTTGGTGAACTCAGTGAAGACATCGACTCCCCTGGTGAAATGCCAACTCCTACGTTGCAGCTTCTGCAGAGGTGGGTAATGGGGTCTGCAAAATCGCCTCTCTGTTCTCCTGAAGATAAGTCTGTTGTAACAAATACAGCAAGTAGTGGCACAAATCAGAAGAGACCGTAGCTTTTTTTTTTCTTTCCCCAGAGCCCTCACTGTCATGAAAAATCCACACACTAGAATCCAGCTCCCTCCAAGATCCAGAGCAGCAACTAACACATTTCAGAGGAGTACATGGAAGGACGGTGACTGAGGCCACCGTGAAAATCTCCTGCTCTGATGTAAAATAATGCTGGGTCTTTACTGCAGACACCAGACAGACAATCCTGATGCTTTTGAAACCCTATCTACCAAACAGTAGAGGGGACAAATAAAGGGAAGAAGTTGTTACATGCTATTTAAATATGATGGAAGATCTTGACTTAACCTTTCTGCTGCAAATAAATCATTCCCAATAACATTTAAAACACTGTATAAAATAATCAGGGTAACACGGAGTTACCCTGCAGAAATCTTTCAGGGCAATTCAAATCAGAGTTAAAATTCAAAGCTAGTACTGACCACCACCTTTAGAGGTGAACGCACAAGGTGACTGGCTTGGCATTTAAGAGTAATGACAGCAACTAGAGTTCTGCCCCAGTTTCTCCACCCATAAAACGCAAATAGTGGTATCTGCCCCTTTTCAGGAATTTTTGAAAGATCCACGAGTAAGAAGCACTACTCCAAGAACTACCACCCATATCGACACATGAAATCCATTTGAAATCCTCCTCAAGGATCAATGAAAAAGAGAATTCAAAGGAATCAGATCATATGTAGGGGTAATAAGCTTTAAAAACAGCTCAACTTGAATACAGATGAGAATCTAATTGAAGGATCAGCAGGGTTCAATAAAAAATGCATCTACCATCAGGAACCCGTGCGAATAGCCCGCCTGTAAGCGGTGCAGACGGAGACTTGCTTGGGTGACATAAAACTGTGCATGCCAAGGAGAAATGCACGCTTCCCTGCCAAGGCAGCAGCAGGGTAGGGTCACCACACCAACGTGGGCCTCAGGTAAGGAAACAAACCTGCCACCATCACCCCTAATTTTGCCTCCCATGCTTTTCGGCAGCGCCGGTGGCCGCCTGGCAGCGCCTCAGTGTGGGTACAGCTGGGGTACCGCCCGCCGCTGGGGGACACCTGCCACATCAGTTGGGCTGTTTTTTTTTTTGCAGGTGGTTTTGATGTTTTTCAAGTCAGTGGAGCCCTCCCTTGAGGCTGGGCACCCCACGGCCGCCTTCGTCCGCGATGCTGACCGTGGCCTCGGCAGGGGGAAGCAGCCGCCTCCCGGGGCCCCGCTGGGGAAACGGGGCAGCGCCCGGGCCCAGCAGCAGCCACCCCGCCGGGAAAAAAAAACTCCGCCGCACAGCCGCCTTTTGAGGGCCGGTGCCGCCATTTTGGGCCTCTCGGGGCTAACGGCCGTGCCCTCCCTCAGGTGGCAGCCGCGGCCGGGAGCGTAGGCGGCTGCTCTCCCTCTTCGCCGGTGAGGCGGGCGGGAACAAGGAGCAACCCCCGGCGGCCGGTAGCACCCTTCGCCGCCGTGCGAGGTTTCCCGGCGGGGTGCAGGCGGGGCAGGGGGGCTGGCGCGGAGCAGAGCGGAGCGGAGCGGAGCGGCGCAGGCCCGGCGGCCGCAGGAAGGGGAGGGAAGGCGGCGGGCGGCCGCCGCCATCATGCGCGCGCCGCCGGGGCTGGCGCGGCTGCTGGCGGCGCGGGGGTGGGGGGGGGCGGCTGCCGCCGCGCCGCTGCCTCGGCGCCATGGCCCGCTACGGCACGGAGCAGCGGGGGCGGCCCAACTCTCCCGATTACCGCCTCTACTTTAGTAAGTAGCAGCCCCCCGGGCTCGACGGAACCCCTTCCTTTGCCCGCCTCGCGGGGGTGCAGCGGTGGGCAGAGGCGGCGGCGGCGGCTTCCCCGCGCTCGCCGAGGCCCCTCGGGCTGGCTGAGGTATCGCCCCTGAGCCTTCCTCCCCCCCCCCCCCCCCCCCCCCCCCCCCCCCACTCCACGGGGGCAGTTTTTTTGTGGCGAGCGAGGGGATTTTTTTTCTGGCAGATAAGCTTTTGGAGGGGGGGATGCCGGGCCTGCTCGTTCCTGGGGGCTGGTGTGCGCGGCACAGCCGTGCCCTTCCCCAGCCCCGCGAAGGCCCCGGGTGTGTGTGTGTGTGTGTGTGTGTGTGTGTGTGAAGAGGTGCTGGGGGTGCAGCTGTGCCGTGGCGCAGGGTTGCGGCATCCTGGGCGCTCCGGGAGCCCAAGGACGGCCTCTTGGCCGCGGGAGCCTCGCCTCGCCTCTGCGGTGTGACAGCCCAGTGGGAGCATGGCCTGTCTGTCCCCTGTGACCAGGCCAGCCCTCCCTCCAGGAACGTCACGGGGAAAGGGGGGGGAGGGGGGGCTGGCATCCAAAACCGTGTGGCCGCCAGCCCCGAGGGGGCCTGTGGGGCCAGCGGCACCGGGAGGGCATGGGCAGGGCTCCAGGAGGCTTCCCAAAACCCAGCGGGAGCCGGGGGTGCGCGGTCTCAGTATTACGCGTTTTAGTAACACCCTCGTCCGTTTGTGTGCCGCTGCTCTTCTCTCGCAAGTGGGTTTGCGCCGTTTTGGTGTGCTGACTTAGAGGCGGTTGATGCTGACGTCCGCGGGTGTGAGAGAAGCGGAGGCGGCGCGTACCCTGCGGGCAGTGCCCTGCCAGGGGTCCCTCGGGCTCGGTCCCCAGGGGGCTGCCGGCGCAGGAGCTCATGGAGAGAAAAGTCACTTTCGTTAGCGGGGATAAGCAGCTTACCACTAACCTTTGTTTTATTTGGGAGGAGCAGCTGGGAGCCTTCCAGGAGTTGCACAAAGAACTGCCATTTACTCCTCGTTGCTGAGGTGGTCAAAGTACAGACCAAAGCTAAATGAAGTGCCTTGCCTGCTTTTCCCTTTACTGTGAATAGGGGTGCTAGCAGAGGAGAAATTCTTTGGGATTTGTGTTGGCACCTTATATTGTTGTTGATGTTTGTGTTTTGGTGCAATACTTGGGCTTTTAGTATGTTGAAAAATTTCCAAGTAGTTTGAAAAGCTTAAGCATCCACTCCAGTGAATTTTGTTCCTTTCTGCAGTGGGAGCAAGGCTGAGGTGCGGTTTGGGCCCTCCTTAATTTAATGTCAGTTTCTGCTGGTTTCAAGGCGTGGTGTTTCATGTATAGGGCCAGAGCAGTTATCCCATCCCTCGCTTATTCTTTCGGTCAGACTTTGGCCTACTATGTTGGGGGATTTTCTCCTTTTGTTCATAAAACTCTGTTGGAAATACAGTGAAGTCACGAGGGCACCATTGCTAGAAACCCAGATGAATTCTCTGATCACTGTATTGCTGGGGAGGAGGAGAAGAAAAGAGAATGAAAGGATCTTCTCATCTTTACATAGCTTGTATTCCCAGGTAGTCAGAAGAGAAGTGTAATATTGAATACTAAAGCAATAATTTTGATTCTAATGAATCCTTGTCAAACAATCAAATTCCTTGTCCTGCACGTAGCATATTTTTTAGTCCTTGGAATTAAACTTCAGAAGAAGTTTAACTGATGCATACTTGTGGCATATCATACATTTCTGTAATGCATAATACTTAGCAATAGCAACATCTTATGGCATATCTTTAGATTTGTAATGCTACTTGTTTGGTTTTTTTTTTTTTTCAGAGAATGCAGATGGTAAATATATTTCCCCATTTCATGACATTCCACTCTTTGCTGGATCTAAAGAGGTATGTGTTTATGCCTTGAAACACAATTAGTTTCAAAATGCTAACAGATTTGTTGGTATTCTTTAGGTAACAATGGAGCTTTTAAAATATTGTTGGATTTTTGGTTTGGTTTGGGGTTTTTTGTTAGCAATCAACAGACAAACATATAGCACCAGGAAGGACCGCTTTAGCCCAGGCTGATTCCTTATGTAATACAGGCACAATAACTCCACCAAATTTTCTCTGCTGAGTTCAGTAACTTGCAGTGAAACATAATAATTACTGTGTAGACAAGCCTAGATGTCTCTTTAAGTCTCCAAGTGACTGAGGGTGGGGGGAACCCTCTTTGTGTCTTGTGTTAATACTTCTCTGTGTTTAAGGTTTGTGTTTATGTGTGCTTGAATTCTTTTTCTATTATTACTCTTTTTAAATTGGCATTTTTCTACATCTGCTATTGAAAGTGTACATTTCCTTGCAGTAGGAGATGTACAGCACACGCTTACATAACTTGCGGTGTATTTCTTTAATTCCCAAAAGGAACATTATAATTGGAAGCCAACAAAAATGCCCAAGAGAAAAGTGGTAATCGCACCTTTGGAGAATTACAAGGCGTGAGGTGCAGCTGAGCACTTTCACGTCTTGTTAGCCACACTCCCTGGAGTTTCATTATAGCAATAATGAAACGCCTCTTTTATGTGTCACTGGTGGGAACTGCCAGTCTTTGGTTTAGGCTTAGGTTTGCTTGTTATGGTATGCTTGTTACACAAACAGGTTGGGAGGGTTTTGGCCATTTTCTTGATTTGTTGCTGAGTCTCTATGGATGTTATGAATGGCGAGAAAGATCAGCAGTTGTAACGTGTTCAGATTAAGACTTCTGAACTAATGAACCAATCTTTTCAATTATTTAAACCGAGAGATTAAAAATATGCATGAAACCTTTTTGATCAGCAGACCCTGAACGTACTAGTCAATGGAAAGGTAAGTCTCCTTCAGAGAGTCATTGCTAAGATGCTCTGTTCAGTGGGTGCTATTGCTGGAAAAGCAGCAGACGTTTTCATCACACATTCCCTGGGGGCCTTGCTGTCCCTGCATCTAGAGTTTTAAGTTTTGAAGGGGTGGATTACAGTCTGTGATTTTTCTGTAGATTAAATTATAGTACAGTGATGTCTGATCAATGTGGAGACTTTCATTTTGGTGTGTGAGCAAGGAAAGAGCACTCCACAGGATATAGGGGCCTGAGGGGGGAGCAAGAAAGGAGTCACTGTGAAGGTGTCTCTTAATTTTGCCACCTTTGCAATAGGAGGACGTAAGGAGTTGTATGTTACATTCTTTCCCTCCCCTGGTCTAAGCTTTGTGAACTTTATTGTATGATGGATAACTCCAGCCTTATTTTCCATACTGATTTTGTTTGTTTATTTTGGGTTTTTTTTTATCTTTTTAAACTGAACAAAAGGATGACTGTGTTTTTAATCAGTTGAGGACAGGCCTAAATTACTGCTTGAATCTTTTAGTAGCTGGCAGAAAGTGCATGTGTCCTTGTACATTTTTATCTTCCTCTGTTAACATCTGGAAGGTTATAATCTCACAACTAAACAGAACTGAGTACTTTAAAAGTTATAGTTTGGGCCTTTATGTTCACAAAGAGATGTTTCGATTGCATTGAAAACTACTGTTGTCTGTATTTATGCAAATACAGTATTGCGCTCTAATGTTCTTTATACACTTCTTCACTCTTTCCTATAGGATAAAGAGATTCCTGCAAAGAGGTCAAAGACTACTGGAACTGAGGTACTGCTAAGCGGCTTTTTTTTTTTCTTCCTTAACTGTTCCCTCTATTTCCTTTCCAACATCACTTCGCTATTCTGTAAAGCGAACTTGCTCTCACTGAATATAGTTGACATATCTTTAAATGCAAGTCTTTTAGGAGGAGAAGGCTTAAAGGGATTTAATATTCTCCTCTGTGAATGGGCCAGAAATGTCAGCATTCTTTTATTCATCAAGATGTTCTCAAAGGCAAACACTTTTATGCCACTCTTTGAAAGGTTCGTTACGACTGTTGCAGCGTAGATATGTTACCTTTTTTGCTATAGCATTCAGAATCATTTGCAATAAAACCTCCATTAATGAAATATTCATTATGCTCTGACTGTGGGTAATCTTTGATATAATATACAAAACTTCAGAAATCCTAAGTGTGTTAGGGCAGAAATTAGACTTACTATATGTTTTTTAGGGCTGAGGATAAGTTGTTTTCTGTACTCATATGGGAAGTCCAAAGAGAGAAAAATCACATCTGCTAATGGTTCAGCATTAACCAGCACTGACGTTAAGCCTTACAGAAGCCCAGAAAAACCACAGAAGGTCTGCTCAGGCTTTTTCTGCGAAACAAGATTTGTTCATGCAAGTGTCTTTTCCAAAACGTAGCATTTTTTGCAGTGCTTTCCCTGGCACAGGAGTACCTAAAACTTAGTAGAAGAAAGTGAAAGAAAAAAATGAAACAAAGTATGCTTTAAAGCCATGATGTGTTCTTAGGATGTGGGTGTGGGGTGTCACAGTCTTTATCTTTTCATATCTGTTTGGCCAGTCATATTGCAAAACTGTAACTACCCATCTGATGTGAAAGAACTGTCCTAACTGTCTGGGTTCTCACAGTTTGGTAACTACTGTGTGGTGCACTGGTTCTTCTGTTGTACAACAGTCCTCACGCAATCCTGCACTATATATTTCCTCTCCCTTCGCCCTGTGATTCATTCAAGGTACAGTGCCTAGGTAACGCTTTTTAGATTTCTTGTTGCTTGATGCCCATTTAAGTACTATTTAGTAGACGTAGAATCATGCCTAAAAGAAGAATTGTTGAAGAGAAAGAGTATGTGCCAGTAGCCTTTCTCAAAACAAAAATCATGGTCTTGCAGTGTGAATTCTTAATTACTGTTCTTGCTGGAAGTCAGGTATTGTGTTTCTTACCTACTTACGAATACTGTGACAATACCTTGCTGGTTGCAAAGATGCAAAGCCTCATTTATGCAGTCTAAAACTGTTCAAAACTGCATTTGTCTGTGTAGTGGGAAGCATAATAGCGTGTTGAAACCCATGTTTCTAGTACCTTTTTTCTGACCTCTGAATCAGCCTATGGAGCCGGGGGAGGGGGGGGTGGAAATGCCAGTGAGGCTGAGCAGCTCTTGCTTCCTGGGCCAGTGTAGACTTCAGAGCTGCTTCATGTAACTCCTGCTATGAGAGACCTCTGGACTGTGGTTTAATAAAACTACAGAAAATGAGCAAAGGCAAGCATACATTCCAGTCTTTGTGGGCTTGTGATGTGAGCAAGCAAACAAACGTGCAGGCTGTAGGCTTCCCAGACTTGCTTGGTCTTTATTTAGATGGTGAAATGTGAGAATGCAAATAATTCGGAAAACCCTTTTTCATCATCGTCTTTGGGAATTGAGGAGAAGAGAGAAAATAGAGGGATCTTTGTGTTCAGGAAAGCAGTTTCTTCTTACACTGGGCTCTTCAGCAACTGTCCTCACCTTGGCCTGGTGAGAAATGCATCCGTGTGTGCCTGTATGCAGGGAAAGCACAGCTTAATCAAGGGATAAAGGGAAAATGAGGAATTTAATGCTGTGTACAGAGTTCTGAAGACCTTTGAAGCACTGTACTCCTTACTCTTGTCTAGGGACACAAAGGCTGCTATTGATACCTGGTGTTCAGTTGATCCTTGCACTGAATTTGGCCAGAATTCAAAGCTGATAGTTCCTTATGCCCTGGAAACACAGTGGCATCTTTAAAATTTGTGCTTCTAGGGTGGTAGTTATTTGTTACTGTTGACAAGGCCAAGCCCTCTTTAGAGTGCGTGTTAAATTACACTGAACTGGTGTTCATCAAATGGCAGTTTAGCTATGGAAAATGAAGATAATTCTGCGTGAGTCTCCTTAGTCTGTCTAATCTATTTTAAATTGTTCTTGGCATTCCTGGTGCCAGAAAAGAAGGTCTCACAATAGAGGAGTTTCAGCTTTCAACATTCATGGGATGGGAGAACACACATCATACACGTGTCTGTTAGCTGCTTTGCAGTCTCAGCTTGTAGTTCCAAGGGAAATGCTGTGGTGTTTCTGTATGAACTGTTCATCCATTTCTTGCAACATTTTAGACCTTTCCAAATTTCAATTAGATTTAGCTTTGCAGCCACTGTTGACAACTGATCTCTTTGCTTTCACAGATGTTTTTTGGCTGTTTGAAGACTAGAGAGAAGTTATTTTGAGGGAGAAACTATGCTGAAAGAAGTCACATTCAGCTCCGGTCTCAAAATTGTTACCAGCTTGCAGTCTGAACCTCTGCTTTGTCTTAAGCATTGTAACCACTTGGAATCCACTCCTGCCCAAGTAAATCTCTGTGAAAGGTATCAAAAAGTTTCACATCTCTGTCTGGAAGAGTGGATGTTCCCACTGTGGTTACAGTCAAAACTGTCAGAGGCTGATTGTTGAATATGGTCTTCCATGTCTAACAGGAAGAAGGCTTGAAGAGGTCCTTGTTTTCTTTTCAAGACAAATGTGACATGTTGTTTCCCTGCAGTAGTGGAAGAGTTTCTAATCTACTCATCATTGTATGTCTTTGGTAAAGGATTCACATGTCATCTCATTCAGAGGACCCAGGTGTTCTGGAATGCAAAGTTTTGCTTAAAATGTTGTCCTTGGTAGGGAATCTGTTCAAGCATTTAGGGATTATAGTCCTCTAACTTGCAGACACCCACAAGAGCATTTGAAAGATATTAAAAACAGAGAAGCAAGACAACTCTTGTTTTGTTGTATCCTGCAGGTTGCACAGTGCTAGAATGCCCTTGTGGACTTCAATTGAATTTCTTCTGTCGGGCAAAAACTTCTGACAAATTAACTAGTCAGGTGAGGTATAAGGGGTCATCAGAATAGTCGTGCAGTCTGAATAGGTGATCTGATAGAGGACCTCATGCTTGGAACAGTGTTCAAAACTGGTGTCAAGAGTTGTCTTATGATAAAGTCAGTATGTTTCATAAGAAGGGACAAGCTGTCATCGTTTCCCATGTAGTACAGGTGCAAACTTTGTACTGACTTCGTATTCTGTCTTAACTACAGCCTCTGTAACCTTCTTTTGGTCATGTTAGACGTTTTCCGTATATGTAACCTGGGCTGTAGTGTGTCCATTATGGGTGTTCAGGGATTTGTGTGTTTCAAATATTAGATTATCAGCGAAGCTTTCATCCCGATGCTTGAACTTGCCCAGCCTTTTTCTATGGAAGTGTCCAATAGCTGCAAGCTTTGCTTTGTGTTCTTGTAGATTAACAAATACTGAGAATAGAAGTAATCTTCACTCAGTGGTCCAGTTAAAATCTACTGGAGTAGAGTTGGTTTACTGAGAAAGCTGCATCAGTGATTTGAGCAAGCTTAACTTCAAATAAATGGTTCCTTAAATTTGAGAAAGTCAGTGTTTTGTTTTCATTCGTGTCATGGTTGTACAGTGAGTAGTTTTGCAGGTGATTGTGTCCAGTAACTAGTTTGTCAGAAAATATGCTTGACACCACTTTTGGGATACCTGTGGGTAAAAACTTGTGTTCGTGATTCCCTTTTGAGGGAAGTACACTATGAAGAGGCTGTAGGCACTTTGCATTTATGCTGTGCACTGCATTCCTTTTCTGCTGTGGCATGTTAATTTATATTGGAAAGGTTCCACTGACTTCTCGTTTAGATACAGTATATTTGGTCTCCAGATGTTGCTGGCATCTGGTTTGTTGTTTTCATTGGCAAATACCTTGTAGCAAGTGTTACATTGGGAATGCTTATAACATGAGTACTCATTTTATAAGCAAGCCCTTCTCCGTTTATTTCTGAGTGTATTTCATGACAGTCCTTATTTTCCTTCTCCTTTTTTTCTTTTTTTTTCTTTTTTCCTTTCAAACATCATCCTTTGTTCACATTGCTGCTGGAATGCAGCTAATCTTTTTCGGTCTTGTTAGTCCTCAGGTACATGCTGCCATGTTCAGTTGATGGTTGATGAGAATCCCTGCAAGATTGCAAATGAACAGAGAGAAAAGAAATGGAAATGATAGCTGCTTTTTCTTCTTGTTCTCTTGTGAGCTCAGAGCTTCTCAGTGAGGAAGGGTCAGCAGCCCCCAAATGCTGCTCCTAATGCCTTCAGATTTTTTTTTTAAGCACTCTACTATAAAAACGACTAAAGTAAATGCAGGCTTTAGCATATCTGTTCTCCCTGTCATGCAAGGGTGATGGTGAATGGCAATCAGGCCTTAAAAAGTGGAGATGTTTGTCATTTAATGAAATTATACTGAGTTTTCTGTTCCTCTCTTATCTCTCGTTTTGTCACTTTCCTCGCTCTGCATAGGTTGCTCCACTTCTGCTTCAAATATGCTGAATCTTCAGAGTTGAGCATTAGGTATTGCAACCCTTGGGCAAAATCATAGAGTTGTCTAGGTTGGAAGGGACCTTTAAGATCATCGAGTCCAACCATTAACCTAACACTGCCAAAACCGCCACTAAACTATGTCCCTCAGCACCACATCTTTTAAATACCTCCAGGGATGGCGACTCAAAGCCCTCCCCTCAAATGCACCAGCTAAGGAACTTGGGAAGACTGGGAAAGAAAATAGTTGAAGAAAGGGAAAGTTAGGTAGGGAAGAATTGTTTCTGAGAAGGGTGTATGGGAGTCCAGAAGGGCAGGTTGTAAAAATAGTGTCAGAAACACCCTTAATTTTTTTTTTTCTTCCTGTGATTCTCAGCTTTGTAATAATAAATCCTGATCAAAATGAGTTATCTTCTATAAGAATCTGCACAGCCAAAGCTAGCAGTTATTTTTGGCCATCAGTCTTAGTGGAGAGAACATTGTACCCAGGTAAACTGTGAGTCAGCAGTCTGTATTTTCCTTGCTTTTCCCAACACTTGCTGTATGAATATGTTGAAGTACATTTGTATATCTTTTTATCTTTCTGTGGCTTTCTTATTTCAAAAAAAACCTAAAAGCTGTTCCTGTTCTCTGTACGAAAGGGACATTTTTGCTTGTCTCAGGAAAAACGGTATCATGATACGTTAAAAATGATGTTCAACTGAAATGGAATGCAGTAAGTTGCCAAGCAGTATTAAAGAAAACACCCCAATAAAGCAAACACTTATTTACATCTTACGTGAATTCCCATGTAATGTACTTATCATGTAGTTCTTAGGAAATAAAGGATATCATTTAGACATACTGTTTGTTCCTTCTCATGTCATTTTTTGCTGATTTTCATATTCAGTTTCAGGAACTAGCAGATGCACTTTTGAGTTCTGTGTTGCGCAAATGAATTTTTTTTTTTTCCTATTACCTCTTCAAGGTGTAATAAAGCATAAGTCTAAATGTCTGTTTTGTGTTCCCATTAACTCAGAGTCAAACAAGCTACCTAATACCCTGGGTTGAAAGTCCCTCTGGGCTCTGTCAGGTCACTTCCCCTAGCAGATGGGTTCTGTCCCTTTTTCTGAATCAAGGAAACTGCTTCCTCCTCTTTTCTTGTGTGCTCCAGGAGACTGTGCTTCTGAAGCAGCCGTCAGCCAGCAGAGTTGGCATGAGGCTAGCCTGTAGGAACTACTCCATCTGGCCTGTTGTACGGCCTGCTGTCATGAAGTGGAGTCCCTTCTACATTAGGCGCTTGCAGAGCTGGATTAAATCTGGACTGCAGCAAGCAGCGATCTCGTAGGCAGACCAGTTGACTGCTGTCAGGCTAAGGCAGTTAGATGGTAAACTTTCCAAAGCAATAATTTTCGTTTCATGAAAATCTTTTTTTCTTTTTCTGTCACTGGAAGGTGTGTTACATGGGCTGTTGAACCAGTCTCAGCATTGCTTGAGGGGGTAGAAGTGCTCACATGGGGGTTTGGTGAGGTGGAATTTTTTGTTTTACTGATTTAAAATAAAGATAAAAATATCAATTACCAGATGCATTCACCATCCAAAACTAACCACTGAATGGCATATGCAGATGGTAATCTGTGAAGACAGGTGGTGTCTGACACTTGCATTTCTGTTTGCAGCTGAGGCAGGGATGGTTTTGCAGCAAGGGATGGGGGAGAACATTAAAGTGGTCAGAAGGAATAGGTGCTTGGTCTGGGAAAATAAGTGGTGGAAAAATACCTGGGTGGTTAGGCAAGGAGGTAAATGACGGGAAAGAGGAGGAAAAACCCCCTAAAAAACCAGAGGAGTACACTTCACTCTATCTGTCAAACTATCTAGTATGTGCTCTCCTTTCCACACCAGTGAATCCTGTCTCATCACTGTGAAAATGCGATTGCCCTATAAATAAAACTTTTTATTTTTAAATGTAAGCACTGCATGAAGTTATTAATCTCTTGTAAATGCTTGTGGCAGCTTAGCATTAGAGAGAGTACTTTCGGGGATTTTTTTTGCATACAAATTAATCTGTCAGGCTGTCACATTTAAGACTCTTGACAATTCACACTTGACTGATACCACAAATTATGAAGGCCTGGTCTTAGAGCTGAGTTAAATCCAAGTGATTTTTTTGTTTTTGAAAGCAGCATTGTGTTCATTTCAGTCCAGTTTTTGTCCAGTCCTGAGACTTCTTTTGGTGAAGACCTGGAATAACTCTTGACCAATTAAAGCTCTAAACCAAGATTTACAGGCTGCTGAAGCCATTGTATTTGGCATGGTCAGGAAAATGTACAGTGGCATCTAAACAACAAAAATACAGGATTGAGGTGGAGCGGAAGGCATTGTGTATAATTCCAGGAGTAGTTCGTAAGTTTTCTGCCTGTAGCTACCAGTCAGAACAATTCTTTTACCTGCTTGGCAGTTCCCTGAGAGTTTCTTGTCAGCACTGGCTTTCACGCTGTGCATTTCTTTTTTCCAAGTGTTTCCCAGATGGATGTGCAGACTTTATTTGGCGCTCTTCCAACCCTTCCCTTACCTGCTGCTGCATGTATGTTACTTTGTTCTGTCTGCTTCCTTACCACTGACGTCTTTGAGCTTTCTTTCTGATTACTTTCTGTTTCAACTGTTGTTATATACATAAGGTGTACTTTATGAAACTGATCTGAAGCACCTCTCTCCTTTTTTTTTTTTTTTTCCCCCCTCTTGTTTTGTTTGGTTATGACCTGATCGGAAAAAGTGTTTCCATCTGACGTGCCACAGACTGCAGTATGGGCACAGTACTTTTGTATGGCAAATTTAATTAAAATTTACTGGGAATTTGCTGTCAGGATTGTGCATGGGTTGTGATCTCATGGGAGAAATGCTGAGTGACAGTTAGGATTTTCCTTTACTTTCTTGCTTTCCACATTCCAGGTTTGTTTGGGAGGAAGAGATCATAGAACCATTGGAATTACTTTAATCATACTGTGGCATTGACCCTGGTAATGGTATTTGTTTGTTGCAGCTGCAGGATACAAGGAGCAAAAATACAAATATTTGAGTCCCCTGGAGCCTTAATTGCAGTGTAGTTAGAGTCAGTGCTAGTCTTCAGTTGGTTTAACTTTATCTTTTTTCCTACGAATTTCTGCAAAAACAGAACTGTTGCGATTTTTAATACCAATGCAAGTTTGCTTTGGCTATGAAGAGCTGTCCCAAGCAATGTGATATTTTGGGATTATTTTAGTAATCTAGGAGAAAATAGGTTGTAGACAATGGTCAGTGGTTTGGTCTAGTTACTCATTTCAATTAATGCTCTACTCTTTGGTAGTGCTTAACTCTGACAGCTTTAGAAGAAGAAACCTTACAGCAGTTACAGAGATTTTTCTCTTTTGAAATTGTCACTTTAACCTCCTCAATAAGAAGGGCATAGATTACTTATTTTTCTTTTAAAAGCATGAAAGTTTACATTTCAGCTTTATTCCCCCCCAGATGCCCCTTCTTAAACCAACTTTCACTTTGTTTCTATTAGGAAGAAGGCTAATACAAACAAGAGGTGTCTGTGTCCATGTCCTTGCTCTGCTATCACTTTTGGATTAATTTTGCCTCACTTCAACCAGATTTGACTGCGAATTGGAAATGTCAGTAGTTGATGCATTTGCATGGGTTTTTAAAAAAAAAATGAATGAGGCAAAAGAGGAGGGCCTGAACAAATAAATCTTCAGGGGAAAAAAAACAAAACATTGTCCTTTCCAGTGCTTGAAGGAAAGCTAACTCTGTCCTATGGAAACGTCCACTCCTCTGACTAGCAGAGTGAACCAGTGCCTTGTGACAAACCATTCCATGGACTTTCTGAACATTTTGTGAAGAGTAATATTGATCTCTGAATAAAAAACATCATGTGGATTTCCACTACTTGTAGTTGTTCATATTCTCAAGGGGGTGGGGAAAGGGTGAACCAAGGAGGTTGAATATCGTTATGCAGAACTAAACGAATTGTACTTAATGTAAAAGCAGCTGGAATAGAGATGTGATGTATGTTGCTGTTGAATACAGAGGAGAGAATTTGTCTTGCTGTGAAATACTAATTACCAAGTGGATTTTGTTTTCAGTTCTGTCATTGTTTTTTGTTTTAGGTCCTGTTTAATATGATTGTGGAAGTGCCTCGTTGGACAAATGCAAAAATGGAGGTAATTAAGAAAAATACCTTGATTATATAGGTATCTATGAAAGTTATGACAACGCAGTGGCTTCCAATACTTGGAGTTTAATCAGTGTGGTTTACTCTTTACACATAAAATTGTTTCTGTTTAAAAAACTAACTTGAAGTTGTGCATACAGACACTTCCCTTGCAATTATAAGGTGTTGAGGTTCTAATTTTCTTTCTGTTCTGCAGGTGAGTGACTTGATATTCTTGACAGCCTTCTGACTGCAGAGTGCAGCATACCTGCAGCAGAGTCTGGCTTGCAGGGCATTGTCCAACATTTAGTCTCACTCTTGCTTGCTTATACAGCATTACACTCAAAGGATTTAATTCCTCTCGTTTCCACTGTATAGTGTGCTAGGCCAAATCCTGACAAATAGAGTTGCGAATGAAAAAGCATTTCTGTGTGACAAAAAAAAATACTTGGGGACCTCACTGAGTGATAGTATCTAGTCCTGCAGGGAGATATTTTAAAAGTAGAGCCCGGTAGGTTGTTCCTCTGCAGTTATAATGTAGAAGCTGAGTAATGTTTCATCTGTAGTGTTTGTGAAGCAACAGATCTTACCAAGATATGTCCTGTCTTCCTGAATGTTTGTATTAATTTTAGGGATGCTTCCTGGATGCTTTTAAGGAAGTTTGTGGTTGAGCTGTTAATTATCTTGATTATTAAAATAACACCGAAGAAGCTCCCCAGCGTGTTGTTTCAGAATTCTGTTTTCTCCTTTCTCTGTTGCTGGAAAATCATTTGAACTCTGTTTACCACCACAGTTGCTACTCTGCAAGCAGGGCTACCTTGGATATTTACCTTGTATTTTAAGATGATGATTTATTGTGGAAGCTAAGTTCTCTTTTGCAGAGTTTCCCTTTGACAATGCTATTTGAACTCTGCATATAGGTCAGGTTGCTGTCCCTCACCTTCTCTCGGCATGTTATGTCAAGAGTAGAAAAGTTTGCTGTCCTGTTAGGTTCAGAAATCAGTGGGTTTAGACATTTCTGGCTTGATAGAGGAGACCAGATGTAGTTCTCTAATCTGTAACTTTTAATATACTTGAAATTTCCTGCATTAATCATTAAAGCAGTCCTGGCAGTCCTTCAGTCCAGACTGTGGTAAGGTGCTAATACTAGGTCTTGTCTGCATCTCTCTGCTGAGATTTCCTCATGTGGAATGGAGACTGTAGGAAATTAAACCTTGCCTTAGGGTGAATGTTTCCCACTGTTACATCCCCAGTGCCAGATCTCCTGCTCATCAATTTGTTGTATTTCTGTTGTTCTTCCCTTGATTTTACTGAAGGTGATTTTCATGACACTTTTGTCCGCTGTTGTCAGTTATTCCTCTTTGTCCAGATTTACATCAAGAAAAAGCGTTGCTGAGCTCCGCTTCTGTCAAAGTCCCAGGTGGCATATTCGAGGTCTTCACTGTTAAGTTATGACTAGAAGCAGGTAGAATCAAGTGTGAAACCTAGACACGTATGAACCTCAATCTCAGCTCTTGGGGAGGGTTTACTTGTGGAATAAGTGCATGCTATTGACAGCTTGGTGTGGTTCAAAATGGTGGAATTCCTTTGGGATGGCTTTGGTAGTGGTGTTTTAGGTAAATTACAAGGATGTTGTACAATGAATGTGGACTAAGGGCTGTGTGCTTATGCACACAGCCTATGTACCACCTGAGCCAGTGTAACCATCTGAGCCTGTAACAAATGTGATGCCATTCAGATGAGCGTTTGTAAGCAAGAGCCAAGCTAACGTGGGTTGGGTTATGGTGTGGAGTGTCAAGAAGATGGTTGCAGTGATTTGGCTGATGCATGGTAGGGAACTCATGTGGCAGAGGGTTTGTATTTGAGGTTTTGGGGAGGATGATGACAATATTAAACTGTTCAGTGTTAATTTGTTCAGTCCTTCTGTGAGTGCTTCTTTGGGAGCAAGAATGCCGACTTCTAATGCTACCTTAACTTGTTCCAAATCTGCATTAAGCTGGCATTTGGTGACTATGCAGGACTTGTGCTTACTAAAAGCATTTGTATGCTGAGAGGTGATTAAGAGAAGGGGTATGTACAACAGGAGAGCAATAAACAGAGGATGAGAAGAAGATCATAGAATCATAGAATGGTTTAGGTTGGAAGGGACCTCGATGATCATCGAGTTCCAACCCCCCTGCCGTGGGCAGGGACACCTCCCACCAGACCAGGTTGCCCAAGGCCACGTTCAGCCTGGCCTTGAACACCTCCAGGGACGGAGCTTCAACCACCTCTCTGGGCAACCTGTTCCAGTGCCTTACTACCCTTAAAGTGAAAAACTTCTTCCTAATGTTTAATCTAAACCTGCCCTCTTCCAGCTTAAAGCCATTGTTTCCAGCTTAAAGCCATTAAAGATGAAACATTTCCCCTGTCGCTGTCAAAGCCCCTGTTGTCAGAAGAACTTGTGCCACCAGTTGCATGTCTGTTGAACCTGTACTATAAAGTGCAAGAGCTTCTAACTTAAGTTCCTTTCAGTATTTATGGTTGACCGTGATAGTCTCCTTATAAATTTATGACTTTCTCTTCGAGATTCATTTTTTTCCTTGCATACTTCACAACGTTATTTAAAACCTTAATAAGCTGCTTTTTGAACATGACCCTTGAGATTTAGAGCGAGGCCATCATACTTCTAATACTTCTCAAACCACAAGCACATGCTCCCAGATGGATCTTTCTAACTGGTTGGGTACAGAATGAATTGCTTTCCACTTTACTATTCTCCCTTTCTCTCTCTTTTTTCACGATCTGCTTAGATTGCCACTGAGGAGCCGTTGAATCCCATTAAACAAGATATAAAGAAAGGCAAGCTTCGATATGTGGCAAATATCTTTCCTCACAAGGGTTATATATGGAATTATGGTGCCCTCCCACAGGTAACATTTTTGTTATAATGGTGAAAGTTTTCTGTCTTCTGTGTAAATTGCCTTGTAAATCTTGGGTACTGCCTGAATGCAAATCAGTTGCAAGAGGGATGTTTCTCTTTGATACATTTGTAAATTAGGATTTTTTTATGTTGAGCTTTATTGCGTCTATAAATTTTGATCAGAATTTGGGTCTGGGTGTAAATATGTACTGTGTTTCAGGAAAGAGTTAAATGATCAAGAAATCTCAAATCTTTAGTCTGTGTCTCTGTACTGTAGTAACAGAATTAAACTGTCATGGTCTGTCATTCAAGAATACTTTGTCAAGTAGCCCTTTTCTGCTTAAGCAAGGCATTTTTTTAAGAACTAATTTAGGATTTTCTTGTATTGCAGCATAAATTTTAATTGCGATTTCTTAATTTCTTTAACAAAGAGGAACACAAGGGCTGTTCTTTTTCAGATTAAACCTCAACTGCCGTAGTTAACTTTTCTCTGAATTATGAGACTTTACTGATCATGACACATTCAAAATTTTGAGCCTTAAAAAAGCCCAACTAATGGCTGAAATTTTGAGCATAATGAAAGGTTTCAAACTTTTTTCACTTCTGTGAGTAACACATTGGACTTAAATTATTACTGAAGAGCATGATGAAGCTAGAAAAGAGTAATTTATTTTCTTTAGACTTAACTGCATAAGCAGTGAAAGTTTACACCTGAAAATCTGCTTACATATTTGATCCCAAAGAGGAGATACCAGGCAGATGCTGTAGTATAGCAGTGAAGTTCTTACCCAGTCAGCAATCTCGGTAGAAAAAGTTTCCAAGTAGGTATAGTTGGGAACCAGCAATTCCATTCAATGTTTTTAAATTCACGTGTGCCTTAATATTAAGTCAAAATGAAACATTTGAATGTTTTCCTGCACACAGTGCATTATTTTGGACTGATGACACTTTCCCCAGGAGAAATGTTCAGCTTCCCCTGTTACCTTGTGAGTCAGAGAGGGCTGGAGATAATTGTCATTTTTATTTTCTGTAATAAGTTTAAAATACCGGTTGGGTCGTTATACCTCCAATTGTTGAAGTCTAGATGATACTCCAGATTCCTACTAGCAACTGTAACATACAAAATCCAATTCAGTGTCTCCATTATCACAAGAGGAGTTTTCATCAGGATCAGCAGGTGCCAGAAGTTCAACCCTAGTATATGGCATAAAGATATGTATTTGTGGCTGCTGTTTTATGCTGTGGAACAGGGAATTAAAAAATGATGGTAGGACTATCACTCTTGCAGGAGTTGCTGTACTGTCCAGAGAACAGTACCATTTCTAGCAAGCTTTCCTTGTAACCGACAGGTGGAGGGGTGCAGCTGGGCAGGAGAATAGTTACTGGTATAATGCAGCCTTAAATAAAAAGCACTTTGGAAAAGTATTGCAAAAATAAGTTTTAAGTTGAAATTCTCTCTTGACTCCACTTCAGCAATTTTTTGGTAATGATTCTGCTACATAAACACCTGAGCATTTGCTGTTCACCATTTTGCCTTTTAGTATTGGTCAAGTTCTCAAGAACACGTTTGAGGTGGAGCTTTGGACAGCAGGAGCTAACAGTATAGCTGCCTGGAAAAAATGTTTTCCAACACCCTTTCAACAAAACTTCATGGGACTAAAAATTCTTACCAGGAAAACTTCTCAACTTTAGAATGAGTTACTCATTGCTAGCCAGTAAGAGACAAAGCAAGAACTGGTCTAGTGATTCAGTTAGTATACCTTGGATATGATTCCTTGCCTGTACAGAGCTCAGAGCAGGGATTTGAACTTGCCTACTGGAGAAGCTTCTTTGGTCTTAAGCTGTTGGCTGTTTCTGGGAATGTACACATCTCAAAATACTCAGAAATATTTCATATCTAAATCTAAAAAAAATTGAAAAGCTAATTGGGTGCTGACAAATCCGTATATAGGAGCTCAATTAGCTCAAAGCCTAGATGTTTTTGAAAGCAACTTATTTTATTGCCATGGTATTCAAAGAGTATAATAAGAATGTAATTGTAGGATGTCCTAGCTTAATCCCACAACCACTGGTAACTAGAAGAATACGTATTCAGGGTCCTCTGCCATAATCACTGCAATTTGATAAAGTGTGTTTGTTGAGTCATGGATGCAGTTAATATTTTTGTTCCTATGTCCTCAGTAATCCTCATGTTACTTGTCCTGAGTATGAGTTACTCAACGTCAGTCCATTGGCTGTTTATTTGTTTGTTTTTCTTTTCCCATTGAGCAAGCGTGTTCTCAGAAAGCTGATGTTTTTACTGGTGTTTTTATTAATCTTAGTAATTTAGTGGTTAGACGAATTGTAATTGCAGGTCAGCTGGTAACTGGTAATTCTCTTTCCTTTGACAGACCTGGGAAGATCCAAACCATACAGATGGCAATACAGGATGTTGTGGAGATAATGATCCCATTGATGTTTGTGAAATAGGTTCAAAGGTTTGTCTTTATCAGGATTAATTTAATTTATCAAGGTTAATTTAATAATTTGGTAACAACTTTTGGAAGAGAAAGGCAGATGGAAAATGAGAAAAGGTGGTAATAGTCTCAGCGGATGACAAAAGTAGGAATAGAAGATCTGAGGAGGGAATAGGTAAGGAAATGGTGGATTTTTAAAAAGGAGGATTTGGTAAAGTTTGTGTACTGGATAAAAGGGAAAATAAGAGAACGCCACCCTGAAGTTCTGTGGCTAGAGAGTGAGTTTTGAGTGAAGGAGGAGGGGGTTAAGATTTTCGGGGAAGGAAAAGATTTCTTTTTCCCCTGTTAACAGTACTGGAGCTAGGAATAGCTTTCTGAAAGATGAGGAGGTACGGCAGTGCCATGCATGTAAAATTACAAGGTCAGATGCACAAAGAAAACAGGTTTCAGTTTTCTCATGGGTGCAAACAGAAGTAGATTCCTCTCCTCTAGAGACAGGAACCTGTTGCAGTGTTGCAGAGTTATGAGATATGGAGTGGGTGGATGAAAAAGAGGTGCAGCAAACACCATTATTAGGTATAGGGAAAGGTTTAGCTTTGTGCTATCAAAGATGGGGTTATGAAACAGATGAGTTTGGAAGAGGGATTTCTTGGGATATTTTAGGTAAGGGGAAATTTAATTGGTGACCTCAGCGGAGGCGGCTTTATTTGAGAAAAGGAACCTAAAGCTGAATTTCAGGGGATCCAGAAAGAGTTATAAAGGGAGTATTAACTGGAGAGAGAAAGTTCCCAAGAAAATGCAGAAAAGAGTTATGCTGATATTTCTGGGGAAGGGGTGTGTATGTATATGTGTATGTTGGAGTCTAGAGGAAGGAACAGCGAGGGAGGTTAAGAGCAAGAATTGAGAAAACAGTCAAGAAGCAGGAAGGATTTAAAAAAATGAGCATGAGATACTTTTGACTTGTAGTTTCGGGTGAAGATCAAGAAGGTGTGGGGGAAATAGGTAGAAGAGAAAAAAAATTTCCTAGCTTGTGTCGCCTACTTAGATAAATGCTGACTGGAGAATTGAGGGTTGAAGAATAGCAGTGGTGGGAGAAATCTAGTAATCTTAAATGGATGTATCAGTATTACAGATGTAATCTGTATTACGGATTTATCGTGCAATTCTGTCAGCTGCTGGTCAAAAATGTACTAAAAGTATTTTGTTTGTAAGGTAAAAGAGAAATTCTACGTAGTGTTTTCCATATCTTTGTAAGTTTATGTTCTGTTTCAGATTCGTTCTTCTGGTGAGGTTGTTCAGGTGAAGGTGTTGGGTGTTTTAGCTCTTGTTGATGAAGGAGAGACAGATTGGAAGATAATTGCTATTGGTGTGGATGACCCAGAAGCTCAGAAAATCCATGGCAAGTATTTTTATCTGTCTTAATGCAAGTTATGTTAGCAAATTGCACAGTAGAATGGTACCTGAGTTTAGGCTACCCAGAATAACAAGAGGCAGACAGCCAAAAGACAAGACTTTTCTTTTTTCTATTTTTTTTAATTTGGTTTAAATCAGGTGCTTCCTTCAAGGAGCACATATGTGCTTTCACACTAAGCTTTTGAAAAAGTTCACTTGGATTTTCAAGAGGACCTGTCATGCAGAAAGTCTTTTGACTTCTGAAACACAACTGCCTTAGAAAGTAACCTCTTAAAATTACAGACTTATCTCCTATGTAATAGTGCATATTTACCCACTCAGATTATGTAGCACACTGCTGTTTTCCTTGTTGAAAGTGTTTGTTCCTTTTATATTTGCAGGCATTGTGTTGCATTCTGAAAAGGGCTGTACACTTCCAATGTTTTGTCACTTGTAACTGGGTTACTTCGAAGGTTTATTGCCTAGTATGAATGATTAGGTTTCACCTTTTAGCTTGAAAATTTGCAAAGTAAACTGCCAATGCAGCTCACCCTAATATCAGCCTGCACGGTGACTAACTGTGCAGGGGAAAATACCCTGTCCAGACTTGTCCTCCTTGTGACCATGCTCCTGGTATCCAAATGGAATTCAAGTAGTAGAATGTGTCTGTGAGTGGCACGTGGGGTGTAATTCTGCTCGCAGACTGTTCGTTAAAAAGACAATACAGATGTGTTAAAACTGCAGGGAGTTAGGTTTTTACAGCACAGGTAAAGTGCAGCTTTTCTCTGGATAAATGGAGGTTCACTTCATCAAATGCAGTGTTACTGGGAATCATAAGAATTAAGTGCGGAAATTTGTCTAAAGGTTAGTGATTGTTATGAGACCAAAAACCATATATGCCATCAGCTATGCACGGTTGGAGCCTGCTCTTTGTTGGTAGGGAGCACCAAGGCTCAGAGTGGCCTTTCTGTAGGAACAGGGCTATCCAGTGGCTTCTTAAGGAATTATGTTTCTCAGCCATTGAGGCTTTTTCCTGGTTTCTGAATGTAAAGTAAGTATATCACTGGACTGGCCCTTCATTCTCAGTTTTCTTGCAGGTTGCTTTCACGTGGAGAATACTTGGCTTGTGGGGAAAGAAGGGGAGAAGAGGAAATGAGGAAAAGGAAACTCTTGGGTTGATGCTGATTAAAATAATGGGCAGATGAATTACTACATAGTGTTTATGACTCTTTAACTACTTTGACAGTTAGAGATTAAGAAGTTCAGCTTAAGGAAATAGTAAGTACTAGTTTGCTGTTAATGTTAGTATCAATTTAAACCTCTCTATAATGTGCAGTGAGATGTGATGTGGCAGTAGTTAAAAGACAAGTAATTAGACTTTATTTCTATACATTGTTCTGTTTAACTCTTACCTTTTTTCCTTAACAATTTCTCTGAGAGTTTAATTAGAAAAGTGGGTGAGAATTTAAAAGGAGTCCACTAAGTAGTGGTAAAACTGGAACAGTTTATGCCACTGGGTTAAGTAGCTCTAATTGAAAGCCCTCTGTTTTGTTGTTCTGTTTTTTTTTTTCAGGTAATGACTGTTTTGTGTCAGCTGTGTTACAGCTGTAGTTTGTTCGGGAGGGCAGTAAGAGTTTGTCTTGTTTAATAAAAAAAAAAAAAGCCAAACACCCAAAATGGGCAAGCTACTGCCTATAGTTGATTCCTGTGTGCATCCTTTCTTATCAGAGAATAGATGTAAAGCTTCAAGAGTTCAACTCCGTCAGCTCTTTCTGTCTGAGGTTCAGAGAAGTGCAGAAATATTTATCCAGTTTAATATGATTTCCCTTTGGGATTGGAGTTGCAGTCCAGGATTTACAAAAGGAAAGAAGAAGGAAAAAAAAAAAAAGCCCCCATCTGCTTTCACAAAACATGACTAGCTTGCAGTGTGTAACAGCAATCCTTCTTCAGTCTGAAAACAAACAAATCTGTTGGAGTAGGCAGTACAATATGTCCTTTTATACTTGTTTTCCCCCCTTCCCAAAGATGTTAATTATTTCAGTACAAAGGGGGTAGCAGCTACAGATAAAACTGGTATCTCCCTCAATAATTGACGTGCTGCTGTGTTACGGTGGTGGCCTCCTGGGGAAAAATGAGGCTAAGTGTTGCCTTCTAAGTCTGTCCAGTCATTTTTGTATCATTTGCTAAACATTCTGAATTGGACTGAGAATCATCACATTTGCTTTCAGCTCAGTATGTGCACAGCCCCCAGTGAACATTTGGAAAAGATAATTCCGAGACACCAGAGTGGTGATTACTTGCAAACCCCATCCTGAGCCCGCGCAGTGTGTTAACTCCTCTTGCTGCTTTAAGCATGCCCCAGGTACTCTGTATATTCTCCTTCTGGGATTGTGATCATTCTCGTAAGTGCAATTGATTTTTCTGAGACTTCACAGAACTTAAAACCGAGCAGTCCCAACTTCTGAGCAGTCCTCATTGTTTATCCATAGCACTCCACTGTACTGTGTCCTGCAGGCATTTATTGATAAATACTGGTTTAAATTGGAAACCCTGCCTAGAACTCTCTCCTTGACACAATGAGAAACTCCGGTTTATAGTGACAATACCCAGGAATGCTAAGCAGTGCTTAGCACCTATTCAGCTGGGTACTGCATTATCAGTGGGAAGAGCAGAGGCTTAGTGTCTTTTGGGACTGACTGGAAGGTAATCTGTGTGAAGTTACAGCAGCTAATACTGGTGGGCATGGGGACAGTCTCACTCCAAATACAAGCTGTATGTCAGGTGCAGGTATCTGTATGAGAAGGTTTCTTTTGGACTAAAACTGAACATATTCAGATTTATGTATTTCAATAAGATCTGTCTCTGTGGCTACCTGAAAACCACTGTGTTGTCTTTTTGCTCAGGCAGTTACTAGGCAGATGGCCATTAGCAGACGAGCAAAACAACTTCAGACCAAGCAGGTGTGGGAAAGGACCTAAAAGCTCCCTGCACACCAAAACTCTGTCTTGGTGGTGTAATAGGACTGACTGCATTTTTTTTTTTTTTGAGGGTGGGGAGGGGTGTGTTGTTGCTTTTTGTTTGCTTGTTTTTTTGTGAAATACTAGCCAGGAGAAGCAGCAAATTCTCAGAGTGGAAAGGCTGCTTGTCTCCTTATCTCATAATTTGGATTGAATTTAATGTATTGGAATTCACATATGTATCTGATGTGCTTTACGAGGTTGGGCTTGGAAAGGAAGAGCAATATTTTCGTGCTCTAATTTGGTCTAAATGTATATGGCATCTTCATGTTGGACAAGAGGTTTTGAAAATCACTGGCAGTTGAAGCAGAAAGTGTGTTTGAAGCAGCTTATGAAAAGTCTGGCTCTCAAAAGGTCATCTTACCCTCGCTGAGCAAATTGGCCAAGTCTTGTATGCTGAATGGCATTTTGGAGGTGATTTACTGGCCTGGAATCTTAGCAGCCGTTTCTTGCTATTGCTCAGTGGAAAGATGCCTGGATATATTCAACAGCAGTTGGTCATGTCTACTGGCTTGGTTGCGCTACCATTTGCTGGTACTGGTTTAGTTAACTGGGCTATGTCACCGTGCTTCTTTTTTGCTGTGCAACTCAAGATTAGCTTTTTGAGTTAAGTGATCAAACCCTAAATGGCAAAAACAAAGCATATTGCATACTTTGTACCATATATTGTTATAGACCCTTGCATGTGAGTGTATTTATATGCAGAGCAGCAGCAGAGGCCCTGAAAACCTTTGTTGTGGATTTGTGTAAGCATTCAATATAAAGAAATTAATTATCTGTACTGAGGCTCCCCTCCTACCCCCTCACACCAGGCTGCACAAAATACACTAAATGCCTTTATATGGAATGTAGCTGCTGCTTCCTGTAAATGTTTATAAGATGTTATTAAAAACATATGTCCTCTCTTCCCACAGACCTTGTTTAGAAAGCTTGCTGCAAGCATGTTGTTTTAGCTTTGCTTGCAAGAAGCAGCATCTGTTGTACTAAAAATGGTAGTTTTGTACAAATGCTTTTGTTGCTCTCTTTTGTAAAGCCAGATAGATTTGGGATCAGCGTTTGCATTGGCTCACTCCCTTGACAGAGAGCTAGCAGCAGTTGTTTGTGCCAACCTCTGGAGATTTTCCTTATTGAGACTAAACTGCAACCCTTAATGTGATTAGCCATCTCTTTTTAACCCTTGGTGTTTAACCTTGGTGCCCAGAAAAATGTGACCTGTAGTTGTATGTAGGCAGTATACAGAAATTGCTGCCTAGAGCCCGGTGGGTACGTGCTGGTAACGTACATGCAGGAGCCTGAGCTCCCTGCTCTGTCACCCTGAGCAGGGCTTGCTTGCAGAGGTGCGACCGCATTAGGCCAGGTACATGCTTGCTGCTCCCCTGCTTGCTCAGCCCCTTTTGACAGCAGTGCGAGTACTCTGCTCTAAGGGAAGGTAAGCAGTCAGGGTCAGGAAGAAGTGACTAAGTGTCTCTTGCGGAAAAGACATCTAACTATATTTTTTTGGTTTTAATCATGATATGCAGCTAGCTTCTATAGATACCGGTGCAGTAAATCACTGCACTGCTTATCGTGATCTTTTCTTTTACCTTTCTTTGCTTACTCTTTTCTGAGTATATTTTTCTCCTTCTGCCCCTAATATCCCAAAGATGCTGTTTGGATTTCAAAGTGGAGGGCAAGCTGTCTTTCAAGCTTTCCTGTGGCACCTTGTAATGAACTGAAGAGGTAGCTGCTGTTTTCTGTATATTTTGTGCTATGTGCTGACTTCACAGCAATGGTATCGATTTTTTTCATTTTTTTCCCTTTTTTTTTTGGTTGCACTTTTTCCTGCTGTTTGCCACCAACTCCCATAATAAAGAGTAGTGAAATGTCCTTCATAATAAAGAATAGTAAAGTGAAGCATGGGGATGAAGGAGAATAACTTGCAAAGAACCAAGGAAATAAAAGCAACCACCCTTTTAAGTCCTCAAAACCAGAATATACAGTACTGTAGGGGCCATATAGTGCTGTAGCCTGATTCTGTGCAGTCATTTTACCTAGGCAAGGTATTTTCCAGTAGAGAGGGTGGTGAGGCACTGGAACAGGTTGCCCAGAGAGGTTGTTGAAGCCCCATCCCTGGAGGTGTTCAAGGCCAGGCTGGACGTGGCCTTGGGCAACCTGGTCTAGTGAGAGGTATCCCTGCCTGTGGCAGGGGGGTTGGAACTCGATGATCTTCAAGGTCCCTTCCAACCTAAACCATTCTATGATTCTATGAAATACAGAGAGTTGATTCTATCCATGAAAATGGTCATCCCTATCTTAAGGAGGTAATGAAAGCCTGCCCCAAAGCCTATTCTAATGTTTGAGTCCTTTAAAGAAGTATAACCAAAGCCTATAAATAAAGAACAGCAGATGGGGAAGTGCCCAAGTATTAGTTAGTAGACAATAAAGCACTTTTGGTGGACAGTTTTTATGGTGATAGGAGGCAAACAAGCAAGTAGGAGGAATAGAGAAACAGCATTAGGAGAGAAGTTTGCTGAAACAGGAACCAGAAAAAAAGGAGCAGCAGTCTGAGAAAGTATCCTTCAATTTAAGTAGTGTTTGGAGGCGGAGACCTGGAGTTCATCCACTGTTGGGAGCTATGGAAGTTGCTGCAGCAGCCTAGTTTGCTTTACAGACTTGAGGAGATGCTGTCTCTTCAACAAGTACTAGAAATCGTGAATTCAAACCTCACAAGAGGAGGAGATTACAAGGACTTGGGAGGAGGGATGTGCCCTTGCTTGGAGAGAACAGGATGATACACTGGAGCCCTGAAACCCATTTGAATTGGAGCTGCAGTTTTATTAGTGCCCAAATGAACATCCTGCCTCCAACCAAACCTCACCCTTTTCTAAATCATTCCTTCTTGTTCGGTGTCACCCACCCACCGCGGTGAAGGGCTTCATGTACTCTTAAAAACGTATTGCAGCTAGGAGACCTGCCTCTAGCACAGCCTTATGTGCCCTTGCTTTTTTCTGGGCTTCTGCCAATGAAACTCCTAATCTTCTACAGGCGGATGGCCAGCAGCCAAGTTCAGAATGTGTTTTACTCCGAGTCCATAAACACGTAGCCCTATTAAGTGCATGCAGAAGCAAAAATTTACATAGGATTCTTCAAAGTTTAATGTTTTGTTCTTTTGAGTAATGTGTGATCCAGTGGAATTTGGAAGTGGCATCTATCAGATACCTAGGAACGCTCAGCATATCTTCTCACGGTTCAGTCCATATCATCTCTCTTGGTGGTCTATAGAGAATCGAACGGTCTGTAGCACAAGACCTTTTCCCTTCTCTTACTGTTGTTTTTTGAAATACTTGAATGTCTTTGTTCAGGTTCACAGACTAGATTTTAAAAAGACATTTAGGCCCTTAAAGATGGAAAGCACATGACTAGGTGTCAATCCTGTGGACTAAGCAACTCTAAAAATTGGTTTTATGGGACTGGATAGACAGCAGAGTATCCATCAGGAATCACTGCCAGCCAGGAGGTGTCAGTGAGGGAGGTATATCTATGGGAGAAGAGAATGAAGTAGCCAAGCAGTATGGAGAGGGAGCAAGAGAGGGTGAGGTGTCAGGGAATCGGCAAGGGAGAAGTGAGCAAGTGACTTGCAAAACACTAGAGAAGGAGGATAACGCCGTGGAAGGTGGCCTGGGCAGAGTGAGGTTGTGAAGTAGCTGGAAGTCTGCATGCACTGCACAGCAATAAAAAGTCAGCTCCCATTTCCATCAGAAGTGACTGTAGGGAGGAAATAGATGGAAAGAGAAGGATTACACCAGCTATAAAAGGTACTTTGCTTCCAGAAATGACAAAACCCTGTATTGTAGCAAAATTAATGAAAGTTGTATTGAAGGCTTTGCCATGTAAGCATGTTGCCAGAGAGTTAATTTGCCAGGGGGCTGATAGGACCACCTCATTGCAAGTGACAGGGGTGATGGTAGTCTCGCAGGACAACCTGGTAAAATTTGATGTGTGCAGCAGAAATAGATGTTTAGGATCATGAACTGCGTCTTTGCTATAGCAGTATAGCCCTCGAGCAGAGTTACTGTGTGGCTGTTTAATCTCTCTGTACCCACTGGGCAGTGTTCCTCTGTGCGTCCCAGGGGTGTCCTGCAAATGGCATGTGTTTGTCTCTTTGTCTCCTGTTCCATTTTTGCACGGTAGGATTACAGAGGGAAAGGTAGAACTGGCTTATCAATGCAAGTATGCAGATATCACAGAGTTATCAGCAGAGGTAGTGTTTAGTGCTCCTGGTGTGTATCTGTCTTGTAGCTAATGGGTTGAATTTGGAAGTAATGTGACAGAAGGATGCCTTTAATAGAACTTTGAGAAGCCAGGCCTTTATTTTGTTTTGAGGTGCTGGTTTAAAAATCCATGTGTTGAAATTGTTTTTGCTAGCTATTCTTTCATTATCAAAAAATGCCTGTAGTCCATGTAGTTGCTGGGAAAAAAATTTACCTCACTGAATAATCTAAGTATTGCAAGAGGTACCTACTGAGATGAAAGCCTATAAATACGGAATTTTCTTCTTCTCCTGTCACAAGTATGGTCCTTTTATTCATTGTCCCTTTGGGTCTTAATCAATGAAGGGCAGGAGGCAACTGATTTGCCTGTTTAGTGTTGTTGTGAAATCTAAGATATCAACTATGGGCAGCTAATGTAATAAAGTGAAGTTCCCCAATGACTTTGAAAGTGCTCAGTGAAATCAAATTGCTTGCAGATCCTTTATGAGACTTTAAAAAATGAATGTTAGGAAAACTGTGAGTAAAAATGACCCTTTTTTTTTTTTTTAAACCTACAGATATTGGTGATGTGAAGAAGCACAAACCAGGTTACCTTGAGGCTACCGTTGACTGGTTCCGATTATATAAAGTTCCTGATGGAAAACCGGAAAATCAGTTTGCTTTTAATGGAGAATTTAAAGACAAGGTGAAGATAATCCAAAATTAAAGATGCATCTTTCTGTCATGTGACCCCTTTAATACACGCTAGAATTTTTGAAATTGTAAAGGAGGAGGCTTAACAAAAAGAATTTTTATGTGAGGGATCTTTGAATATAATTTACTAGGCTAGAAATAATGTTTTCTTCCATTTTATTCAGGGGGAAAATGCATCAGTTATTAAAGGAAACTGCAAAAAAAATTCAGTCCTAATCCTGACAAGACTTACGCACGCATCTATGTTTGTAGATTTTTTTCACAGCATTTTTATTCTCCCTGTCAGGAACGAACAGATTGTCTTTTCAGGTATTTTTTCAGTTCTGATTGATACATGTTCCTGACTTTTTTTTTTAAGGCTCTGCAGTTCAAGGCAGACAATAGGTTGCAGATTTTTTCATCTTCAGTATTTGCTCAAGGTGTACTTTTTCTTGGTAATTTTATGTAAAAACATTTGAGGTGTTTTTGGCTTGAAGGCTGAAAAAATATTTTCCCCTTTTTTAGAAAAAACAAATGGTGTTTTAAACTATCTACAGTAAAAATGGCCAATATTTGAAAGGAGGGTGGACCTGGGAATAGACCTCGCTGAAGAAAATACCTGGATTTTTCCAGAGGAAATTGGGTGTGATTTGAGTAAAAGTGCTTTGCAAATCATGTATTGCACGCTCTCTGTAGACTATTTTTGGCAAAGAATCACAGGTTCCTAATGAATGATGTCCATGTGTCAACTAGTTCAGCCTTGCAGTGTGCCATCAAAGTTATAAAATGCCTTCTAACCAGCACAGGCAACTTTACATGTTTTGTCTGGTTAAAGAGATGCCCTGACTCCCATCTGCACTAAAACTGTCTTTTAAAGCCATCAAATGTGGAGTTGTAAGGCTTGATAACCTGATCTCTCCCCTGTTCTCCCAGGAGCTGCTCTTAGAGATTTTCCTGCTCTATAAAGCAGAGTGTTGCTCTGTAGTGACAGTTTAATGGTATATCCCTGTCAGGCCATTGGACTTCAGGCTGGAGGCACTAAATGCCCCAAGATAGCTGGGTTTGGAGCACTTGAATAATTCTCAAGCATTTCTAGAGACCCAGGATGCGGCGAGGCGGCTGTGGCTGCGCTCCAGCAGCTCTGGTGAAGTTCACAATGTTCCAGTGGCATTTTGCCAAGTCACTCCTTGTTAGGAAACGTGAATGTTCTGTTGGCAGCTTTTTGCAAGCCAGTCTAGATATCGTCATCTGGACACTGAGGGCGTATTTTACTTTTTTTTTTTTCCCCCGAAGCTTTTTCATCTGCCCCCAATATTACTTTTGTTTTAAACAAACAAAAACTGTTAAGCAGCTGACATGTTGCGTTGTTACAAATGCTTAAGTATATGATTGGGCAATTAATGAAGTAAATGCAAATTTTGCCACTAGAGAGGAAACCTTAACTCTGACCCTGATGTGCACGCGTAACAGAGGAGTCATAGCTCATACACTTTGTCCCATTTAGGACCTGGTATAGTTTCCTACAGCTGTAGGTGTCTGCTTAGCATCTAGCGCTGATTTAATTTTTTTTTTTTTTTTTGCAGCCTTCATGTTTTCTGGCTGTGGACTGAGGGAAAGTCCTGAATGTGTTGCCAGTGTATTTGATAGATAATGAAGTTTGTTTCTTCTCATAAAAAAGGGTGTTATATTTTCCAGAAATTTAATGAGGCCTCAAAGGAGGCCCCTTAAAAAAAACACATGAAACAGTATGTTTTAATAAACTAGTTCTGTGGCTTTTTTTCTGTTTAATAACATTTTAAATCATAAAATTTTTCCTTGATGTAAACTAGGATTTTGCTGTTGAAATTATTAAATCCACCCATGAATACTGGAAAGCTTTGCTCCATAAAAAAGCTGATGGAGGTACTATTAAGTGGTAAGTATCCGGTCACGTCTTTTCCTCTTTGTTTTGTGCTAGTACTGGCGGTATTCAACATGTGGCGGCTGTGCATGAACTGCTTTGTTTTTTTACTGATGACAGGAACACTCGTGGTTTTGATGGATAATTAATTGATAATAGATTATGATTGACTAATTGCACCTTGTATCACAATGATTTATAGGTAAGTGGTTTCAAAAATATATTCATTGTAGAAAAGTGATGTAGATTGCTTCAACTTTCAAGAAGTGGCCCCAGAGTGTTTGTTGGGGTTTATTTTGGGAGAATCTCAGTGTCCCATGCAAATCCTCTTATCACTGTTTATTCAATCCTTCCATGCTGCATTGCTGTGATGCAAAATTCTTTTGCAACTTAGCATTCCATATTTTTTAGTTGTTCTCTGGAATGAGAGAATCAAATTCTCTCAGTAGGCTGGTAAATTCTTTACTAGTCTTTGGCCTGATCTAAATTAAAATTGGTTTTTTAAAGCCTTCTGGACTGGTTTGCATTGGCAGTTCTGGCACCAAAGGCCCTGAAGAGCAGGCAGGTAGCTTTGCCTGCTGCTTTCCAAGGGCTGCAGATTGCCATTAGCTCAACCAGAGGGCAAAGGCTGTGGGGGAAGCTGTACTCAGGTACTCACTGTTGTCTTCTGCTTTATTGGGAAAATGTGACTTTCTCTCTCTTTCTTGAAGCTGATTGAACACCTTAGCGGTTGTACAGGTTCTCTTTTAGCATGGCATGAATACTGTACTATAATATTCAGATTTTGGTCTTGATGATTTCAGAGGCACTTTGAGCTTCATATTGAAGAAACTGAAGCAAGACTGCAATTTTAATTATTTTTTGAGGAATTTAACTTACTGCTGTTTACTGTGTAGGACCTTAAAAACTCATAACCGAACTCACTTTTGGTGTGAAAGGATATATATTCATAGGGCAACATTTCTGCAATGTATTTGGTTGCAGAGTTTGTCTGCTCTCTGGAAGTAGTACAGGTGTCTGCTGCTTTATATTGGAGCAGAATTTTGACCTGTTTTTTTCCTCCTCCTTGTTAGATACTGCAGGCAGGTTGCTGCAAACCAAAGGTGGCCTGCCACAGAATCTGGCCAACCTTCAAGGCAGAAGAGCCGGGGAGGATATTCACACCATCTGTGCTAGCCATCTAGGTGTTCTTCAACTCCCTCAGGAAGTGCCAGTTTCTCTCTGCTGACTTTTTTGGGGGATTTAGTTTAACCGTGGTCCTCTGAACTGTACCCAAGTTAGCTGCCGAAAGCACTGAGTGTGAGCGCTGCTTGCACTAATATAGAACGTATAGCCTAAAAAAACCCCTCAAACCTAAACAAACAAAGAACACCCCTCCACACCCCCATTCCCTTCCAACATTACTGGTTACTTTGTGTTTTTGAATTACTCATTTCTTGCAGATACACACTTCTTAGCTCTGTATGTGAAGGTGTTTTTTTTTTTCATACTTAATAGTATGTGTGGTACTTAATAGTGTGTGGCTCTTTTCCACTGATTGATAAAACATGTTTTTAATTTTATTTTTCAGCACAAATGTTCTGGTGAATGGCAGCCCGTTTTGTTGCAGTGAGGAGGTTGCCCGATCGATTGTGCAGTCGGTAAGGATAATACTTACTTTTATCGGCCTTTTTTTAAAAGTGATTAATAGGAAAAGATTCAGAGCTCCAAAGCTGAAATAAAGTAACTAAACAGAAATGGTCCTTAACCAAAAATTTAAGGCATAAAGTAAAAGGAAGAGCACAAAGGTTGTGGGGGAAATGTAAGTATTATAATATAAACCTTTCATTGCAGTGGTCCAATTGTGCTTTCTGGCAGTTTCATTACTGTTCTGGTAGGGTTTTTTTTGTTGTGTTGTTTTTTTTTTTTTTTCCCCTCCCTCTGCAGTGCTGTTTCTTCTGATCCTGAATAGCAAGATGGACTGCTATTTGTATCTAGCCTGCTGTCTTCTCTGTCTCCCCTGTTGCCATGAGTTACCACCCAATGTTAGAACTCATTGACTAGCTGACTGTAGTCCCTGATCACTAAAGGGGTCCTTTGTTTGTCTACTTGCATAATTAAATGCGTTGCTGTGAGAGAGGGGGATGCTTTTTTGAATGTTTCTTAAAGAATGCCTGTCATATTCTGAAAATTAACATAAAATTAAAACATGCAGGTTTCCTGTTCAGGCGAGAAAAATGTCCTGCAGGTCTGATGCTTTCATGTGCAAATGCTAGTGGAGGAGAATTTCTTCCATTTTAAAATATGCTAGTTTGGATGCCAGAAATTAAGCAAAGTTACCAGAAATTATACAGAGAAAAGTACCTCCAAGTATTAATTAATTATTTTTTTTAAAACATATGCCGTGATTGAGCGTGTGCTCATGATCACGTGAGTGTGGTAAGTACTATGCACATGTGTATGACTGCCTGGGCAGCCAGTGTTTTGCCCCAGTAGTCAAAGTAGTTATGCAAGTTCAGGTGTCAAAGATCCCATCCACTGTCTGTGCAATTAACATTCCAATAGCGTTTCTACTAAGATTGTGTTGTCCTGGGTGGTGTTTTGTCACAAGCAAGTAAGATTGTCTGTTGCAAAGAAAAATCGGTTTAAGTCCTAAAGAAGTGTCAAACCTAACTGGTTTTCCTATTCAGGTCTCTTGCTTTCAGTACTTCTTTAAGAGTACCTTTGTGGTTGCACTTGTGAATGTTGGTCAATAGGACTGTAAGTTTTAAATGAAAGAAAACCTCATTTTGGAATTCAAATATGTTTCTAGACATGTCAGTCAGAGCTATAAGCAAATCTTTACCTCCTCTATACTTTCAAATTGACAATAACTCTTAGTAAGTGTTTAAATGCAACTAAAATTTCAAGTTAAAACAAATTTGGATGGTGACAAACCTGCAAAGGAATATTTCATTTTGTGTTCTGTGCTGTTTGTACTTTTAACTATGTTAAGTAAATAATTGTCTGTTTAAATCAGCGGTCTGTGTATAACAAATCAAAATTTTTCTTGTTTTTTGAGGGGCAGGTTAGTAAAACCAGTTCATAAAATCGGCACCTTGCATAAAACTTTAATGTCTTTTTTATTGTGAGCGCTTGCCACCTTATCAAATATTATCACTTCCTGGCTTTTTTGTGCCTCATTATTTTCTTTAAGTGATACTGTTTTCTGAAGTTGTCATCACATACTCCTTTCCATCATTCTGTTTCACTTCAGTCTAAGTATTTTAATTGCATCTTTGTAGGCTCCTGTCTTTGGTACTTTTCAGATAGGGAAAAGACTTAATACTCTTAAATACTGTTCATACCGCATGCAATTTCCAGTTTATGGTAACTAAAAAAAGTAGAGTGCTCTTGAAATATGAATGGTGGACAGTCAAACTCTAAATATAAGCAGGGAGGTTGACTTGCACATTTTAAGCAGGTATCTTTTTGTCTAGTACACTACACTGCCCACTCTGGTTGTCAGGCATTCATCTCTTTCAAAGTGAAGTGAAAGTACGTGAGTGTTGGCTGCAGAATTTTAATGGCTGTGGTAATTTTAAATGAAAGCTGCCTGAGTATGTCTTTGTGGGGGTTTTTTGTTTGTGTTTTTTGTTTGGTTTTTTTTTTTTAAACTAAAAGCAGACACTTTTTCTTCTCATTTATTTCCATCTATTAACTTCTGGATGAAAACAGAAGAATGAAAGCTAAGGTAGGGATTTTGTATGCAAGTACAGTGAGAAACATATTTCAGCTACAGCAAAACTTCTGAGCTACTTGTGGAGTGAGAGCTGGTTCCCTACCATTCTGTTTCCTGGGTCAGACTGCAGTTACTGAGTTTTTGACCGGGTGATAATTGCCTTAAATCAGGTATATTGAGTTCTCAAAAAGAAAAGAAAACAAACAACCCCCAAACAAACAAAACCCAAAAGGTAACACTCAGTATTGTTATGAACCAATTTTTATGGTGAGCAAGAGAACTAGGAGAACCAAATGGAGGACAAACAAATCCTTACCAAATTGAGCACTAATCAGAGTTTTATGTAGATTTTGATTGGGTAGTTCCCAATATAGCCCTGTTGATTTCAGTAGGATTTATTGTGCTATTACTTGACCTTTCATTGCTTTACAGATGTGGGACTAGAATGGCTTGTCTGTGTTGGGGAATTTCCACTCCACTGAGTTAGTTTCCAGATGGTGGGCATGTGTACTGTCAGCTGTATTGGTGGCAAACTAGGAATGATTCTACGGCTGGTGAAGTTGCTGTGTCCAGTCAGTCCCAAAGTGATAGAAGATAATCTGTGCATACGGGAACACATACTGAACATTTGAACGAGCCAAAATTACAGCAGCCCCCTGCAGCTACAAACTCAGTTGAGTTTTAACACTAGGTAGTGAAAATTTCTAATGTTCTCTAGACTCTGAAAATTGTTTCATCTCTTTCTCAGCCCTAGTGCTAGTATATGTTGAGAACTAAACCCAGGACGAATACAGCTTTGTAGCTGAACGTGTTCATGCTAAGATGTACTGTTTATTTCAGGCTTTTAAGTGTTGCCATCTGTAAAACTGACCAGGACAGCCAAACCTTTGTTTAACATTAATCCTGAGAACTGCTTGCTCACTTGCTCTGTGAAGAAGCTGCTGAGGACTTTGCAACTTGGAAAATCTCCAAGACAATCTATATTTAGTTAGTAGAGCAGTGTTTCTCAGACTTATCACATAATTCTTCCCTTATAATACTGGAAAGTGAAGTAGGAAAGCTTTGCTAGATGAGGTCTCTTCTGATAAAATGCAGAACAATATCTTACAGGGGAAAATATTTGTCTTTTCCCAATAATTTAAAAAATCTTCAACAAAATTTGAATCTGTATACTTACTAGTGTGTTTCAAATAATTCAGATCTAAGCATGGAAGTCTGTTAACTGCCTTTATCCCTACATGTTTTCTGTGAGGGCATTTCCATTTGGGACTTAGTAGAAGCAGAATTTTCTGTTCCGTGGCCAGTTGTGAAACAAAAGATTGGTGGGGTTTTTGCTCTGGGTTTTTGGTTTTGTTTTGATGGGGGGTTGGTTTGTTTGGGGTGGGGTGGGTTTTTTGTTTGTTTGGGTTTTTTATTATTTTATTTATTGACTTGTTTTTTAAACAGTGTTCGAAATGAAAGGGTTGTGTAGTGAAGAGGTTCCTGGTTGAGCAGGATGAGTTTTTGATCTGTTCCTGGTAGGAAGGTGCTGAGTCCTTATCTCAGGCTTTCTGAGCAATTATCCCAGAAGCGGCAGACATCTGCTTATACATGGTAACCACTGGTTCTCCCTGCCTTATGAGATAAAGCTTTGGTTTTACTGGAAAGAGAGAGGGTGGTCTGGTGTTAAGGCCAGGAAGACGCTTTCCATAGAGTGCAAGAGCTCTCAATCCCCACATGTAAGAAATCAGGAAAGCACAGGAAGCAACTGTCATGGATGAGTCAAGACCTGCTGGTCAAACTAAAGGGCAAGAAAGAAATGCGCAGGCAGTGGAAGCAGGGCAGGTATCCTGGGAAGAGTATATGGATGGGGTCAGGAAGGCCAAGGTGTGGCTGGAGCTGAACCTGGCGAGGAATGCAAGGAATAATAAGAAGGGCTTCTATAGGTACATCAGCTGGAAAAGGAAGGTCAAAGAAAGTGTACTGCCCCCTGATGAACACAACTGGCAAACTGGTAACAACAACCGAGGAGAAGGTTGAGGTACTCAACAACTTTTGCCTCAGTCTTCATTGGCAACCTCTCTTCCCACATCTCTTGAGTGGATGGACAGCAAGGCAGGGAATGGGGGAGCAAAGTCCCTCCCACTGTAAGAGATCAGGTTTGTGACTGCCTGAGGAACCTGGACATACAGAAGTCTGTGGTATCTGACGAGATGCATCCCAGAGTCCTGGGGGAGTTGGCTGATGTAGCTGCCAAGCCACTCTCCATGATATTTGAGAAGTCATGGCAGTCAGGTGAAGTCCCTGGTGACTGGAAAAAGGGAAACATTGCACCCATTTTTAAAAAGGGTAGAAAGGATGACCCTGGGAACTACCAACCTGTCAGCCTCATCTCTGTGCCTTGGAAGATCATGGAACAGATCCTCCTAGAAGCTATGCTAAGGCACATGGAGGACAGGGAGGTGATTTGAGGCAGCCAGCATGGTTTCATCAAGGGCAAGTCCTACCTGATCAACCTAGTGGCCTTCTATGATGGAGCGACTACATCAGTGGACAAGGGAAGAGCTATGGATGTCATTTATCTGGACTTCTGCAAGGCCTTTGACACAGACCCCCACCACATCCTTCTCTCTAAATTGGAGAGATACGGATTTGATGAGTGGACTGTCTGGTGGATGAGAAATTGTTTGGATGGTCGCATCCAGAGGGTGGTGGTTGACAGCTCGGTGTCCAGATGAATATTAGTGACAAGTGGTGTCCCTCAGGGGTCTGTATTGGGACCAGTACTGTTTAATGTCTTCATCAGTGACATAGACTGTGAGGTCAAGTGCACCCTCAGCAAGTTTGCGGATGACACCAAGCTGTGTGATGCGGCTGACATGCCTGAGGGATGCGATGCCATCCAGAGGGACCTGGACAGGCTCAAGAAGTGAGCCTGTCTGAACCTCATGAGGTTCAGCAAGGCCAAGTGCAGGGTCCTGCACATGGATCAGGGCAACCTCCAGCATCAGTATGGGCTGGGGCATGAAGGGATTGAGAGCAGCCCTGCTGAGAAGGACTTGAGGCTACTGGTGGATGAAAAGCTGGACATGAGCTGGCAATGTGTGCTTCCAGCACGGAAAGCGAAACGTCCTGGGCTGCATCAAAAGAAGCATGGCCAGCAGGCTGACGGAGGTGATTCCCTCTGTTCCACTCTGGTGAGATCCCACCTGGAGTACTGCATCCAGCTGTGGAGCCCTCAGTACAGGAAAGACATGGACATGTTGGAATGGCTCCAGAAGAGGGCCACACAAATGATCAGAGGGATGGAACACCTCTCCTATGAGGACAGTCTGATAGAGTTGGGGTTGTTCAGCCTGGAGAAGAGAAGGCTCCGGGGAGACCTTATTGCAGCCTTTCAGTACTTAAAGGGGGCTTACAAGAAAGATGGGGAAAAACTTCAGCAGGGCCTGTAGCGATAGGACAAGAGGTAATGGTTTTAAACTGAAAGAGGGTAGATTCAGACTAGATAGAAGGAAGAAATTTTTTATGCTGAGGGTGGTGAAACACTGGCATGGGCTGCCCAGAGAGGTGGCAGATGCCCCATCCCTGGAAACATGCATGGTCAGGTTGGAGGGGGGCTCTGAGCAACCTGATCTAGTTGAAGATGTCCCTGCTCATTGCAGAGAGGTTGGAGTAGGTGACCTTTAAAGGTCCCTTTCAACCCAAACTATTCTATGATTCTAAGACCCGGATTATGTTTGTCACATCCTTTCAGACCAGTCACATAAATCCCCGTGCAGGCAATTATCCTGGGTAAAGTGGGGAAAAGAATACTGTTTTTCCCATCCCTCCTCACAGGCTTTGACCTGCTCTTCATTGGGTTGAGCTCTGTGCCTGCTTGGAGACAGGCACGCACATGAGGGAATGTCACACCAGTGTAGCTCACTCTGAGTCCTGCACCGTGCTCAGCCCAGTTGTGTGGCTTCTGGGTCAATTTGCCTACCTGTAGGATACTGCAAAGTTTTAATTAATGTCTTCACGTGCTGTTAAGTAGTGGCAGGAAGTTCCACCTGTTGGTGTGGGAGACATGGGTGGTCGCTGTGTGGCTTTGTTCTCCTGAAGCTTCAAACAGCTGTAAGCCCTGCCTTTGAGGCGGTTTCTTTTTTGCACGATTCACCTAAGTGGTTACTTCTGGGGTTATCTACTTGGTAAGCGCAGTTAGGGTGGGCTTGCGTCTTGGCAAAGGCCAACATCCACATGGTTTTTGTGCTTGATTTGTGTGTGTGAGTGAGCGTGGTAGGGTTCCTTGTGCTGAGATGCTCTCTTGCGTCTTGTTATGTCAGATGAAAACTTAGCTGTGAGGAGCTGAGAGAACAGCAGTGGACGATTGTTCCTATGCAAGTAACTAGCATCCTTGTCGTGAGGCAGGTTGCTTCCAGCTGGTGTTAAAACTGGCTTTAATTTTGTCCTTTAAGTAATAGGACAAGACATGCTGTGTAATACTGCGATTGAATAGTCGTGTATCCAGCTTTGAAATGGATCTGGACTTACAGACCTACATTTTAAAACAATCTGTCACTTTCCACAGAACTGAATCCTGCTCTGTTGAAACATGGTTGTAAAAGAGTCTAATTACACATCTTTTTAATATGTTTTTTATATGTAATGTAAATTGTGTGTGCATATATATTCATATGTGTACCTTTATACTGAAATATGTATAGCAATGTAATTGAAAAGGCATTTTTACTCTTAAGTATGTAAACAGCAAATCCTGTTATCCTCAAAGACAATACAGTAGGAAAATCCCCTTTACATTAGGTAAGATGTTAATCTATCACTCATTATTAGTCTGTTTGTTTTGTCATTTATGAGCAACCAAGAAATTTGTATAGTAGTTATGGGGGAGGGGGAAGGAAAAAAAAAACCAAGAGGAAAGTCTGTAAGGTAGAGCATTGTCCTGGGGGGGGGCAACAGAAAGTTCTGGTTTTATTAATATCTCTTGACTTCAGCAGTAAAATAGCTTTGAGTTTGGGTGCTACCTGTGAAACTTTAACTAAACACTGATATGTTGGTTTGGTGTATTTTTTGTTTTTGTTTTTTTAGGCACCAGTGCCTGTGAATGGAGATCCTGTTTCCCCAGAAGGTATGTTTTTCCCCAAATGTCATGCGATTTCTTTAATTGTTTGCTTTAAAAATTGACATTAAAACTGTCATGTTGAAAAAAGGTGGGTTTGTGCATGTGAGAATGATAATAGTTATATTCTGTGAGACTGTAACGCCTGTCCCCTTTAAATAGAACATATGCAGAAATTAATGGATGGTTTGTGGGAGAAGATTATTTTTGAGTATGAGTGAAAATTGTAGTCCACGTAAAAAAGATAAGACTAAATATTTTTGTGACTGGTCATGGAAGGCAAATGCATGACATTTATGCTTTTCAAAGGAGAAAGGTTGCTTTGCCTTAGTTTTTGTCATTCCTCACAGTAGCTAACTAGTCAAACAGCCCCTTTTCCTAAAAGTGACATAAACATACTTAATTGTCAACTGTAAGTTCTGAAGACAAAATTCTCTCTTTCACTCTTATGACTGTTTCTCATGTTAACAGAACATGTGTTTTTCATCAAGAAATAAGAATGCATCCTACATTTTCTTTTTTAACTACTTTAAAAAAAGATATTTTTCTACTGGCAGGAACTATTATAGAGAAGGCACATGTGCTTTTTGAGATTCAGGGAGTTACAGAAACACTAAGAGAAACTTAGTCATGAGTTGAGTTCCAGATTGTTTGCAAAGTAACATCTGTGTAGTCCATGTCATGGGAAAGCAAGTTGTATTCCATTTGCCCTTAAATGGCATGCCAATAAATAGCATTTATTTACTGAACTATTGCATCTCAGACCTCTGACAGACAACTGAACATAATCTGCCTGATCTTTGATGTTTTACAGGGATGGTCACATCAGTCTTGTAACCTGTTGCAGGATTGTTTCAGCCAAACTGTTAAAGTGAACAGATACTATTTTTGGGGCAGTGCTTTACATAGGCTGGGGATAGAGCTTAGCCAGCGTTGTTACGGGAGGGGAGATAGCTGAAGGAGCAGAATGTTAGTTTTCCAAGTGTTTGTGTCTGGCTAGTTGTATAGAACTAATGTCATTCTTTATGGTTTTTTGTTTTAGTTGATTCCTGGCACTTTTTTCCCAAGTGATCGTCAAAGTGTTCTGAAGCTGCATCATGCATCCCTTTTTTGAAGACAGGCAAAAGCACAAATTGTTGGGTTCCTGTTGAAACAACTTTTCAACTTGTGTAAACCTTCTCTCGTGTAAATAAACTCCGACATTATAAAATTAATGTTTCCTTTCTATGTCTGTCTTTGTGCAGGGTGGAGCAAAGGGAAGAGGCCTGGCTTGCTTGTTTGTTTCTGATTGTCAGAACTCCAGAATTGCTCTTACCCACTCATGAAGTGTAGTATCAAATGAGATGGGAGATAAGGTGTCTTCAACCACCTTCTCCAGTTTTTGGAATAATCCAGCCATGAGATGCATAGACTGTGTTACTTTGTATTTTAGGGCTTGTTTGGCTACCCTGACTGTAATCCTTTTCAGGTAGACAATAATCAAAAATAGGCTTAGCAGTTTACCATGGTCTTTAATATGCGATTGTGTACTTTTCCTGAGTTGTATTCATTTTTGTGCCCAGTTATCTGTGCATGCTTCATAGAGTTATGAGCAGAGCTACTTGCTTTAAAAAAGCAAATACAATTTCATTCCAAAGAGTAATTTTACTAGGAAGGGCTAATTCCATAACAATTGAAGTAAGGATGCACGTGTGCTCTCTGTACTACATCCTGTTTTGATAACTTGTGCGTTTCATCACACAGGAAGGACTTTCCTTATGGAAAGCTTTCATTTTTAGAATTGTCTATGCCTGGAGGCTTTTGATAGTTCCTCATTCAGCAAGACAAGGTTATTAAAATGTATAGAACTGAGCTTTGTGCTTTTATGGTAAAAATATCTGCCACTTTTTCTATTGCAGGATTATATGTGACCTGTCTGTACCCACAGTGTTCAGTAAAAACAAAAAAAGCCAGCTGTTAAGTAGAGAGGAAATGATAATATAGACAGCTTTATCCAGCTTGTTACTGAGATAAAAGGTGAGCGTTGTCCACTTTGTATGATGACTGAAACAAAAGGTTAATATTGCTGACACGTGATGGAAATGGAAGATAAAGAACTGAAAAAGTTAGGCTGTGACTTGCCATAGAGGACTAACTTTTCCTTAGAAAGGATAAGCTATTAGTAAAAAAGCTTTCACCTTTGGGAATGTTTCTTTGATTTTAGGAGATGATTTACTGGTTTAGAGTCTTTTCTGTAGAATATTGTCCAGTGTATAAGCACCAGTCACTTGGGAAATCTCAGTTTGGGCTTCAGCACTGATGAGTAGATGGAGTTCTCCCATCTGCATAGAGTTTTGTATTGTTTTATACACAGAGTTTAGGTGTGGTATGAAAAATGCAACATAAACCTCAGATATTAAGGACTACTTTTTTTTTTTAAAGTCAAGAGATATATTGCATCCAGCATACATTTACAGTACTAATTTTCCGTACTTTATTTTACATTTTAGAATTCTAAGTAGATGTAACATTATACCTACAGATATAATAGCCTTTTTTTTTTAAATAGAGTAAATGTTTCCGTGATGTCTTGGGTTCATGTGCAGCTTCTTGGTATGAGATTACTCGGGTTCGAGATGAGCTCTTGTAGAGTGTAGAACAGCTGCTGTATTTGCCTGTGTGGTGGTCCATCTAGGAGTCTTACTGTTTTGTAAAGTGCTTAGGGACAGTTGGACAATGAAGGGCACTGTGCAAATTATCTTCGCTGTACAGTGGTCGCTGCTGTCTTTTTTTTTATTTTTTTTGAGACACAGAATGACAAGTTGTGTGCATATGAAAAGCAAGTATTGATTACAAACATACCTTTGCTGAACTATCAAGAGCAGGTCAGCAGTTACTTCATTTTTGCTTCAAATAATTTTAGTAGTGTGTTTTAATTTATAACTGTATTGATGGCATGTGGTTAGGAATTCAGAAGGAGAAATAAGTTTCTAGATCAGGTTATACTTTGTGCAAGAAAGTAAGAAATAGTACTTGGGAAAGCTGAAAAATAGAAGTGATCAGAAATGCCCAATACTATCATAAATTTGAAAATGTTGAAATATTTCTTACATGTAGAGTATATAAACAGATGACCCTCTTGTCTTCAGACTACTTGCTATGTGTGTTTATGTACATTTGCTAAAGGTTTTTCCCAAGTGGGATAAAAAGATGTACTGTTACATGTAGCCTTGCTGCTAAAATGTACTGAATGCTACTGACATGGATTTCAGAAATGAAGTGTAATGAAATAGGTGTGCAGAGAATGTCTGCTAATAAGGGGATTAGGGGGATAGGACAGAGAAACCAGAATATATTTTTCAGATCTCCTTAGGAAAAAACAACTGTGTGCAATAAACACATTTTTTTTTTAATTTATTTTGGCTATTTTTGCAGGCAAGGTCTTCTGTTTGTCTGTATTTATATGCCTATGTTGTTGTAGTTCAAATTGGTTTCATTGTAGTGGGAAGCTTAGTGTAGCAGTGTCCAATTCTCGATAGTTTTATGTGAAGAACTTTTTCATATCTGATACTATCATCTCCTGGAAAGATGTCTTGAAGAGACATAAGTATCTTTTTTCCCCCCAGGAAATAAATCCATCTTAACTGCGTTTTCTGTGTTGAATATATAATACACATGTGTATATATTTCTTTCAAGGATAAGTGCATCTTGGTTTTGTCTTTTTGTCTGTTTTGGAGAGAAAGGAGAGGTTGCTCTCTTTTTCCCCTCACTATGTGGTGGTGAAGGTTCTTTTTACGTACAGAAAGTATTAACTGCTGCTCAAAATAGTACCTTTGACTGACATGGAGTCTGTGCTTCACTCCCCCCAGTCAAAAATGGGGCTAGAATTTTACTTATGTGAAAATAATGTTCGTTATTCTTTTAAGTGTGAAAATAGAAGGATTGTGAAAATAGTATGCTATTGTCACTGTTAGGGTGGTATTTTCATGCTGTTAGTAACAACGGACATCCTGTGAAAACCCCCAAAAGAATAGAAGGTAATTCCGAAGTGTGTTTGGGAGAGTTGTTTATAAATGTTATGCAAGGAGAGTACCTTACGATTACTTGCCTGTATGGTTGCCACTTGTATTAACAGAAGAGCTATGGCATGAAGCAGTCCTAAACTGATTGAAGTATTATTTCATGCTTCTCTGCTTTTACTGGGATTGAGTCTTTTTAATGGTTTGTAGTTCAATTTTAGTCCCGTTAAAGGGCAAAAACAATATTAAGTCAGTAGGGTGCAATTTTATGTTTTTTCTGCCCTTGCTGTAAAGCTTAAGGTGTTTTCTTACGAGGTTTGATAACCTGGGTTCCACCCCCTGAGGGCAGGAGGTCTGAGATTTACAGAACAAAGAGGTGAAAAGTTAGCTGGAGGAGAACAGAAAGAATGGAAGACAGACCTAGAAGGTTCAGGCAAATAAAAGTAATGAATAGAACATTAAAATAGGAGTGACTGAAATGCTTTAAAACAATTTTGCCTAAATATTGGAGCAATACGTAACAATACTGATTTCATGTGACTGGAGAGGTCAATAGGATGCATTTGCCAAGGAGGAAGATTATGTACCACACAGAAGCTGGAATTACGTACCACACCAATTCATGTACCACGCAGAAGTTGGAATTGTAACTCCTAAGTGCCTGGAAGTAGTACTTTAATCTTTGGTCTCCTGACTGGGGGAAAAACAATGGAAAGCAACAATTGTTTTTATTGTTGAGTTGACTTTCTGGAAGTCTTTTGGCTTGTGCAGAGCTGACCTGGGTGCTCAGCAATGTTGGCTGACTGATCCGTACACAGTCGTTGGTTTCTCACAGCTTACAGCTCTGTGCAGCAAGATGCTGGATGTATGCAGTGCTCTTTTCCTCAATCTGCAGATGAGGTCTAGAGGGTAGACCAAAAAAAGCCAAGCTCACTGCAGTAGACTGTCACTTTGTGATTATTTGTTGGCTTTGGCTAATTAATTCATTTGCTAATTCTAGTGGCAGAAACTTTTAAGTGTTCTGGAGATATGGGCAGAATTCAGATACTGCTGCATGTTTTCTCTCGTTCTTAATCTGATAAGTTACAACTGAATCCATTTTATCAGTGACTCAGTATGCTAAGTCAGAAGTAATATTTTTGTTGATGATTCGGTCTACTGTAAGGGTCAAAAAAGGTTTTCCCTTTTGAAGGGAAAATGCAGAAGCCACAAAGAATTGCACTGTTCTGTGCATGAAGAATATGTCTTATGTGTCAGAACACTGCTGCCCGTTAGCTTTTTCCCTTAGAGCATTCTCATAAAGTTTCTAGATTCTTCACAGATATCACCAAGTTTAATACTAACTTTTTTGTTTATTACCTTTGGAAGAATAATACTTCCATTACCCAGGTATTACAGCGCATGTGCAAATTTATGTGTTCAGTTGCACTCCTTGTGGTTTGCTTCTGTATATGCATTAATGCTTGCCTGGAAATTAAGGGTTTTTTTTTCAGACCTGAAGATCTGGGTTTGTGTGCACTGTTCAGTGCTGGTCCTGTAAGCTTCTGTTTCGGGATGAAGAGAGTAAGTATAGTCACTGAAATGGCTGCACTTTGTAGCTGTTACTAGCTTCATGTTCATTTATTGGTGCGTGTATCAGGACACGGATATTGGAATGTCATTAAACTGGTTTGTCTACTCTGTATCTGACTGCTGTCTGCTGCTATTATACCAACTACAGGTTTGAGGTTTTTCTTAAGCATTTTGTATTTCACATTTTAAATATGCTGAAGAGTAAACATCTACCTGGTGCCAAAAGCCCTGGGTTGGAATACAAAGAATTAAATTTAAATTCTGCTTTCCCGTAGGATATCTTGTGGGCTTGGGCAGACCACGTAGTCTTTGTGCTACCTGTAATATGGGTAGAAAAGTTTCTTCTGTGAGTGGTCTGATTTTTACCAAAGAGACCTGACACTTCCCCAACACTGAGAGGGGAACTCCTTGCAGTATCTAGGAAAACATAGGGTACATTCAGCTTTGTTTACAGTGAGAAGGTTAGCTATACTGACCGGCTTTCTGAAGGACTTGACTGAAGATGCAGGCTTTGTTAGTCAGACTGATCTGCCCAAGGGTTGTCTGATGGTGTAATTATCTTAAGAGTGAAAAGAGCATCAATGGTAGTGAAAGTTCAAGGGGTAAATTGGCATCTTCGCCCTTGTGAGTTCTGCTGGAGACCAGACTCAATTCTTAAGCAGGTCTTTAAATCCCCTAATGGAGTGCAGAAAAGCCAATTTCAAAGTGTAACTTGTGACCACCTGGGAGTTCTGAGCATTTTAACTCTAAATCATAGGAGGCCTGGGAACAAAGCTGGTTTAAGAGTCAAAGTGAAAATATCCTGCTGGTTCCTGCTATTTAGGAGACCTACTGTGTGGTAAAAAAAAATCATGTCTAGCATTTGGCAGCCAGCTTTCCCTGGAGAGCTGGGATGAGAGGGAAGGCACAGTCAGGTGAGGACAAAATTCTCCTGACAGAGCTGTTCACTGAAATTTACTTCTTGCGTCATCATTCCCTTGCTTTAACTAGATTATTTATTCCTTGTGTGTGGTAATTTGGGAATCAAGAATTTAGGAATTCCTAGGCCTTTACTTGGGCAGTTTTCTGACTCAGACAAACCACATAAATCTATCTCTTTTTTTTTGTGTCTATAAATAGGGACAGTATCTGTTTATATTACAGTAATGCTGTGGGCATTAGTTGCTTAAAAACTTTAAACATCAGGAAAGCCTTATTACTAACAGATGTCTCTCTGACCCTATAGGTTGGCAGCACAAAGCTTCGAAGTGTTCACGCAAGAGGGTTTTTTGGAATCCTGTCAAATAAAGTTGCTATAGCTGTGTGTGTGTAAGGGAAATCCTGCAAGAGAAAAGGATGGAGGGTATGAGCAGGGAAGCTGGGCAAGGGTCATTGTGAAGTGTGTGTGAAAAGAAAGTTGTAGCTTGTCATGCAACTAACTGGGAGAGCAAGCAGAGAATGAGGGGACTCAAATGAGGGAAAGGAAAATGGCACCTCCTATCCAAATACGAGAAGAGATTTGAGATTCGCGTTTCTGTGGACCTAAGTGTCATCAGAACATCTTTGTTCTGATCATGTACAGGTGTTGCTCCCCGATTATGATAATCTGCTTTGTAAAAGTAGCTCTCTGATTCATTTGGCTCTCTGCCTTGAGCTGGAATGGCTTGCAGGACCTCTAACTGAAATGCAAATTAGCCTTAGATGTCTCTCTTCAATTCACACTTCTTGGAAGAAGTGACACAATTCTTGAAAATATCATAATGATGTTTCTGTGACGTGCAAGCTCTTTATTATATACGTAGTATAGCTAATCTGAATCATACCAATATGCTTATGGTCTGTCTGAAAGTGTAATGTATGCAAGTTGCACAGCATGTGATATTTTTCACTGAATGCATGATCTGCTGATCTCATGTAAAAACAAAAGTTATTTTTCTAGAGAAGGGAGAAAAATGGGGGGGGAGGTGCCCTTTACCAGGGAGGGACCAAGCAAACTGTAACATTTAATGAACATATGCACACCAGCTCCTAAAACTTCAGGATTTTTTTTCCTTTTAACTTAAAAGCTTGATTCCTTTCTAAATATAGATTTATTTTAATAAGTGTAGCAAAAATTGTTTCTTTATGATGATTAGTTGCATAGTGAAAAGAGGTAGCTGACTCATTTCCAGTTCTCTTCTGTAATAATCGGTTTTTGCTTTTGAATGTTCAAATCGTAAATTTTCCTATTTAAAAATGCCTATTTTTAAATTCTTCATTTTGAAACAATGTTGCACTGAAGTCTTCTGACCCATCAAATGATACAGAGTATCCATGAAAATGAAATGCTCATTCTATATAACGGCTAGGAAGCTATTTTTTCTGATTTTAAAGATGCTATTTTCCAAAATATAAATAATAAAAAAAACCCCTAATTTTGCAGCCATAACCATTTTCTTCATCTATTAGCACTTGTGTAATCATGATCAGAGAGCATTGTAGTAGGTACGTTGAAATACACATAGCACCTCAAAGATTTAGCAATCTAAGTAGGAAAAAACCGATAAGAGATGCGAGAAGTAATTACTATTCCTGTTCTGCTATTGGAGACCTTGAGGAGCAGTGAACATTAGTGGGTTACTCGGGGCAGTGGCTGATGTGTGAAGGAGGTGAACTCTACAGAGACTTATTGTGACCCTTGAACCTCTATACTGTAATATCATGGTGTCACTGTTTGACAAACAGTTATATGTTACATGGAGCGATAGTGGCTGTTTATAAGGCAAAACAGTCATGTAAGCAAAACTAAAGCTTAAGTGATAAATTTAGCATACCCTAAATAGTAAAAAAAGTAGGATATTGGTCCGTGCTACTGTATCTTAATGTCTCAGTGGTCTGTGTACCACGAGTTGCTGAGGCCCAGAAGAGGAAGCCTTGTATTCACAAAGGAGATAAAAGTAAACAAAGTGTGACTCACCGTGAGGAAATACTTTTTCCTGGACTAGAACCTATCTGTTGTGTCCTTTTGCCAGCTGAATTCTAGAGCTTCCATGAATCACACCAGTCAACACGTATGTGCAACCAAACTGTGAAGAGTAACTGCCTTCCAGGAGTTAAGATAGCATCACTTGAATTGTTTTCACAAACCCTTTGAGCTGGCATTTGGAGAATATTGACCTGTACTATGTTACTGTAGAACACTTTTACAGCGTTGACAGAGAACTGTCACCTCACAGCTGGTGCCAGTGAAAGAAAACTTGGGCATCTAACGCAGACCTACTGAGGTCTTGTCTTTCTGCTTACTTCCAATCTTGTCATGTTGATGAAAATGTAAACTAGAGGCAATTGCTTTGGTGGGATGACTGTGAAAGTATTTCTGTGATGGGACTGTAGCCATTTAAATCCTAGAATTATAGAATACCAGGTTGGAAAGGACCTCAAGGGTCATCTGGTCCAACCTTTCCTGGCAAAAGCACGGTCCAGACAAGATGGCCCAGCACCCTGTCCAGCTGAATCTTAAAGGTGCTCAATGTTGGGGAATCCACCACTTCCCTGGGGAGATTATTCCAATGGCTCATTGTTCTCATTGTGAAAAATTTTCCTCTTGTGTCCAATTGGAATCTCCCCAGGAGTAACTTGTACCCATTAACGCTCGTCTTTTCTGTGTGACTCGTTGTAAAAAGGGAGTCTCTATCATCTTTGTAGCCGCCCTTTAAATACTGGAACGTGGTGATGAGGTCTCCCCTAAGCCTTCTTTTCTCAAGGCTCAACAAACCCAGTTCTCTCAGCCTTGCCTCATATGGGAGGCTTCCTGGTCCTTTGATCATCTTGGTGGTGCCCCTCTGGACCCTCTCCAGCCTGTCCACATCTTTTTTGTATTGTGGGTGCCAAAACTGAACACAGTATTCCAGGTGTGGCCTGACAAGCACTGAGTAGAGTGGGATAATGACTTCTTTGTCTCTGCTGGTGATGCCCTTGTTGATGCAAGCCAGCATCCTGTTGGCTTGCTTTGCTGCAGCAGCACACTGTTCACTCATATTGAGCTTGTTGGCCACCAGGACCTCCAGGTCCCTTTCCAAAGAGCTGCTTCCCAGCCAGGTAGATCCCAGTCTGTGTTGCGCTCCTAGATTATGTTTTCCGAGATGCAAGACCTTACACTTGTCCTTCTTGAGCTTCATAAGGTTCTTGTTAGCCCACTCTTCCAGCAGGTCTTCCTGCAGGGTGGCTCTCCCGTCCAAAGTGTCCACTTCCACACTCGGCTTGGTGTCATCAGCAGACTTTTTCAGGTTACGCTTGATCCCATCATCCAGATCACTGATGAAGATATTAAACAGTGTTGGGCCCAGTATTGCTCCCTGGGGAATCAAGACTAGGCCCATCAATTTAAGTTGAATTATTCATGCAGTCCCAATAATTAACTATATTTGTTAGTAGTTTTCCATCAATAAGAAATTCTGGTGTAGGAGTCTGTGCATTTGGCTTTTTATGCAAGCTGATGATGTTTGTTTCAGTAAAAGTGTGGTGTTTCGACCATATGCTCAAATGTTAACATGTTTAATGCCAGCAGCAGAATATTTACATTAAAGGACGTGGAGCCAAGTTAAACTCAATTGCAACTTTATTAACTGGATTACAGTATTATCAGCAAAAACCAGCTGTGATAATCAATTGAGTGATCTCTTCCCTCTAATTTTCTGAACAGGCTCGGGCAGATCTGCCCTTGTTGGAAGTTGTGCTCTAATTACTATCTTAAGCCCTAGTGCAGCAGGGTGGAGGGGCTTCCAAGAGGTATTCTGCTTGGACCTGAAATCCTTGAGAGGGAGGGATAGGAAGATAAGCATATCCAGGATTTTATTCCATACTCCCTCCCTCTTGTTGAGGGACTAGAAAATGCTACGTGCTTTCTCTCAACAGTGCACAATTTAGCTGTGTTAAATTAAGCAGTAGTTCTGGAAGAGAGATTTTACAGGTGAGACTGAGGCAGTTGAGTAGATTGTCCCCAAAAGGCTGTGGATGCACAGTGTGTAACTGTAGCAAGTGCCTCGTGAGGTTTCCACCTCTCAGATCAGGCTTGCAAAGATTTACAGTTTTGATTGTATAGCTGAACCAAGGGCATTTTAATAGAAATGGCTAACGGAGGGATAACCAGACTAAACAAGTCAGCAGATTTGAGGAAGTGGTAACTCTGAGCAAGGCATGGCGTGACCGGTTAGTGATGGACTTCTCTTCTGCTCGGTTGCAGCTAGGGGAAATGATCTGTTCATAGATGGTGTCAGAACTGGGACTGCAATGCAGGAATAAAATCTCTGTGCGTTGTTTTAAATAGTAACGAACAGGCTGTTGCCTAGTGGAGCCACAGCTAGTGGTAGGATGATGTGACCACGAAGCTCAGAATTTGAATAAGCATTCAGCCTTCAAAAAAAAAAAAAAAACCAACCAAACACCAAACCCGTAATGACACCCTCAAACCCTGGATGTTCATCCTGCCAGTTTGGAAAGAGGATGAGAAAAGTCTTTCTTTTTACAGTTCCCCTTTCCATCTGAAAAAGAGAACCGTCTGAGGAGCACAGAAAGGAGAAGTTCAACGACACACTTTTATGGTTGGTTTGTTGGCAAACACTAGGCCATTTTTTTCTTTTTCTTCTTTTTTTTTTTTTTCTTCCTTCTTTTTTTCCCCTTCCCTTTCCCATTCCAAAGTTGTTAATTCTAGTTAGGCCCATTCTGGATGATCTTGGAGACAGCTGACAGAGAGTTAGCTTCATAGTATGATGTAGCCACAAGTGACTTCTGCAGAAGATGGACCTTTGGCATCCCATGTGTATTTTGTGTGCAATATGGCTGCCCTCAGAGGAATTCTGCCTTTTTGTTGAGACAAGAAGGCAGCAGAATGGGCGTGCAGTGAAGAATGAAAAGGTGAGGAACTTACACAGAGGGAAAAATTGATCTGCCACGTGACATTAGGCAGCAATAGAGCTGTAGACAGCTTTCTCCTTGCTGAGGTGATGTTTCTGAGGCTGGGGATGGTGGGTGTTCAGGCAAGGTGAGCGCTTGTGCACTCATTTTTGGGAAAGCACAGATTTGTAGGAGAGAGTGTTGGACCTGGAGTTGTCTGGGTCCTCAAGGTGAGAGGGGGTGATATATATGAAAATGAGAGAGAGAGATTAGGCTTCTAAGACGACTGTGGAGATGAAATAAGTGGATTTTTTTGCGGGTTCTTTTTTCCCCACCTTGTGTGTTACTTCTCCAATGTTATACTCGTGAGCAGGAGCAAATGAGAGAGACCCCTCTTTCGCTTGTTTGTTTCTCAGGGCCCATCAGCTTCTCTGTATCACTTGGCAAAACCCTGTGACACATACTTTGACCACGGCAGTTTGTGTCTTATTCTGAGAATATGGTCAGACTGTGGTGATGCTTAGAAAGGGGTTATACAGATGGTAGCCTCAACTTCCCCAGTTATTTTAGGGCCCAACCACTTCTGAAAGGAGGATGAGCTTAGGGGGAACAGTTGATTCATTCACTTCTTAAAGCCATCAAGCTCTCAAGCCATCTTGTGTTATTTTCTTAGTTAACAGTGTCTTCTTGAGAAAAGATCCTGTATGATGAGGCACTGACCCAAGAAGGAAAACAGTAGTGGGAAATGTCAGGAGGAACGGAAGGAGTACTTCCATGTTTGCAGAAACTTTAACATTTGGTCATGCATTTACGATGGTCTTCCAATTTTTTTCTTTAACCTCCCCCCTCCCCCCCCCCCCCCCCCCCCGCCCCGTATTCAGTGACTTTGTCCAATTCCTTGTAACGAGTTAGAACAGACAATGGTTCATTCATTAAGGTGATCACGTGTGGAAGTTGGTTGGAAGTTGGTTCAGTGATTGCAGGCAAATGAAAAGACACTCAAACCTTAAGAAAATATGTTTGGTGGGGAGGGAGATGCATAAAGATTAAGTTAAAATGAAAATGTTATCCAAAACAAACAGTGGGCTTAAGTCTGAGTTATTTTTTCCTCTTGAAGTAGTTGGAAAATTGTCTCTTGCATTCCAGATCCCAAATTTAAAGTGCAGTCATGCTTTGTGAAACTAAAGACGTATTACAGATGTTGATTTCTATACGTGATTTAGTGGTCCTGGCAAGTGGCAGATTTACAGCATCAGGACTTCCAAGTTTTACTGCCGACTGAGTCATTTAGTGACCTTTGGGTGACTCTTGGTGAAACACCTACATACGGAGCTTGATGTTGAGCGGAGAGGAACGGCTGCAGCTTCCCTGGGCTCCCCTTGAGCTTGGCCGAGACCCGGGCAGGGGGGCTGCCCCGCACCGCTGCCCGCCGGCAGCAGGGGTAGCTACGCCGCCGCCTTCTCCGGCGGTCCTCTTCCTTCCCTCTCCTCCCTCTTCCTTGCCTGGCAGAAGGGGCCGAGAGAGAGTAACCACAGAGCTTCTCCCCCTCGCTGCCTGCGCCGGGGCAGGGACAGGAAAGGGGAAGTGGTGCGGTGTGTCAGCTCAGAGGGCCGCTTTCCTGGAAGCGTGCCGCTTCCTATGGAGGCGTGCGTGGAGATGGGAGTTACTGTCGTTGCTTTTTCTCCAACCCCCCACCCCGCCCCTGATGCAAGACTTTTGGTTGAATGTCCTGAAGTTTGCTTTCTTGATGTTGGAACGAGTTTGTGACCAAGGTTGCAATACCCTGAGTGGAAAAACGCCACCTGAACCTGTAGGAGACAGAGCAGGTGAGGGAAGAGGGAAGGTAAGATGAGGGAAGGTAAGATGAGGAGAAATGACAGCTTCATCCAGCTTAGCTTCCGAGTTAATGCCACATGGCAGTCAGATGACTGAGCACAGCTGCATGGCTGCGTGGTCACATTATCCACATCCTCGCTAAGTAGTCTTACTACTTACTACTAAGTCTGATTACTTCAGAAAGACAAGTCAGGGAAGGGGAAGGCAGAGAGACTGCTGCGACCCACTGTCATGTGGCACGGGAGAGTCTCTGGTGCTGTGTTTCCTGCTGGGACATGTGAAAATAGTGAAGAGTGAAATACCTTTGTGTGCAGAGCCCGATTCTGTGAAGACCCAGGCTTAGTGGGCAAAGCAGCGCAAAGAGCCCTTGTGCAGATGAGTGCTCAAAGATTGCCAATTTCCACCTTCAGCATTGACTATTTTCATACAAAGAGATGTGGTGGCGGGTCTGGGGCTGCTGGCAGGCGCAGGAAGAAGTATTCAGCTGCATGGGCAGTGTTTGCTGTCCCCATTTCCTCCAGAGAAACAACTGTGGGCTGGGCTGGTTTTAGCACATACCTCTTCGAACTAGCTTTGCACATCACGCACGGTGTGCACACCGCAGCTTGGGAAGTCCTGACCTAGATGAAGGGAAGCCAGTGAATTACTGCTCTCAGCCTGTTTGAAACTACAGTGCCATAAGTGGATGCTGCTTCTTTAGAAGAGGTGTTACCAGTAAGGCGCAGCAAGCCAGTGGTGGTGGTACTTATTCCTAGCAGAACTGCTGAATCAGACCCGCTATTCGCATTCACTAAACCTAGTCCAACACTAAATGTAAAAATCAGGTGGAGGAGGGAAAAGCAGTCAGGGAGGTGGCTGATTTAGTTCTGTTGCCATAATCCTTTGGCTTCACAGAACACATCAGAAAAGGACAGGAGAGGCGCATGTGGCTGGATGTGGTGATGGAGCAACTCCTGGAGAAAGTGAGTGATCTGAAAGCCGTGGAGTCGTTGAGCCATCACCTTCGCTTCCCGTAATTACAAGGAGAGAGGAAACTGGAACGAGGGGTCAGACTCTGGCTAAAGGCAAGTCCATCTTCCACGAGGCAAAGAGTATCCTAAAGGGATGATGAGACTGGGCCGGCAGCAGGGCAGGATGCTGCCCTACCATGTCAGGGGTGGCCACGGCCGCTTCTGTGGAAGGGCAGGAGAAGCGAGAGGCTCTTCGCTACCGGCTAAGTAATATTTCTCTGCCATTCTGGAAATGCTGTGAGACTTCAGTACCATATGCTGCATGTATTTAAAACAGCCTTGATCATTTCATGAGGCTGATGTGACGTGCCTGCTCTGCTGTTTTTCATGAAAGACGGCTATGTTTTGGTAAAAGAGGAGGGGGTTTATATGAAGTTGAGAGATCTCAAACAGTTTTTTCTTATTTCTTGAAAAAAAACTCCCACCAAACCAACCCCCCAAAGCACAAAAAAAAAACCCCTGAAAACAAATGTTATTGTTTTCACTGGGGAATTTTGGAATGTTCAAACTAAGCAGCTGTTTTTTCAGCTGTTGCAGGTATTAAACAACAGCAAGAAAATCCTCTGCTATGACCTGTCACAGGAAATAATCCTTTCTGGATCATGGTGAACAGCTGGGTTCACTGCTTCTCCTGCAGTAGTAATCCTCAACTTCTTGACTTGTTACCTGCATGATGGCTCGTCAAAATTTTAAGCTAACGGTATAAAAAAAATGAAGTAATGAAATTGCAGATGTTTAAGTGCAAGCTTGGGATTCATAAATTAATGGGAGCTACAGTGAATTGCTGTTAGGAATGAATTAGGTGTTCGGAAGTGACCTGCTTTGAAGATATTTTTCCTTTTAAAAAAACGCTAAATGCTTTTGACCTCTCTCCCCATTGCAATGCAAGTGACCACCTAGTAACACCACTTCAATTTTGTTGCTTTTTTTGTCATCATAAATAACATTTACTTTTCAATGGTGATACTTGAATTATGCAAATCAAATTCTTACTTGTAGTTTTTTTCAGACCCCATAAATCTGCAGTGTAATTTGTTCTTTAGTAAATAGGTCAGGGGAAATGCAACAATGACAAGGGTGGGCAGATGCATTTTGGATCCTCTGTTTAACTACATGTATGCTGTGTAATCACTTAAAAAACAAATGCCGAAAAGCCCAAAAAACTGGTGGCCTGTATAAATGTTAAGAAATGGAAATCATGATTGGAATTGCTGTGTTTCGTGTTGTTATTGTCAATAAAGGGGCTGTTGCCAATTTATTTCACGTAACAAATATCAGTGGAACCAATCCTGAAAAATCTTAAAATCTTACTCTGAGAATATCCTGTAGGCTTCCTTTACTTGGAAACCAACATGTTTATTTCTGGCTTGAATCTGCTTATTGTTTAGATTAAAATCTGCTTTGCATGGTCAACATAGTTGAAAGCAAGCAGATTGTCTTCTGACATTATCAACACAAGAATAATTGCAATCACAAATAAAAAGGCAGGAAATAACATGCATTACTTGAAAAAGAACAAACAACTTTCACGTTCACAGATTTTTAAGGTTAACAGTTGCTTTCCCTTCTCTTTCTCCTGCTTTCAAATCAAAACAGAACCCTACCCCTGAAAAGCATCGAAAACTCAGGAACAAGCAAACTACCCCAAACACTGAGAAGCAGGCAGCTGTGAACTGTAGTTGCTTGGGGCAAATAAAAATCAACTTTTGCTGTGTCATTTCTAGAATTGTATTTGAGACCGGTACTGTGGCTGAACTGTTAATTCAAAGCGTGTTGTTAATAAAAGCACCGGGGCATACTGAGGCCGAGTTGCCAGACCCAGCCAGACCAGAAGCCCAGTACACTGCAGATACGTTTAAATTTGGTGTGTAGCAATACAAAGTAGTTTCTGGATGATGTCTATACTCACGTGCACACCAGGCAAGGCCCTTTCAGCTGGCTGATTGCGCAGGATGGGAGTCTACAAGATAATGTGAAGAGAAGTGAAGACTGCAGAGTCATGAGGAGGGGACGTGGAAGGAGAGTAGGGTTTTGCACCATCCTGTATACATTGAGAGTAGTGTGATAGCCGTAGCCAAAAAAGGTGCATTTTAAGAGAAGGTTAGATGTTCTCCATGCCATGCTTGTCCCTTCCCTTTACCATCATTTTGACATTGTAAGTTGTTATAAAGAAAATTAGGGCGTTAAGAGCATGAGACACCTTAAAGAGTCAGTAGGTGAATACCAGTTCTTTGAAGATAAGCACAGTCTGTCTCAGAGGACTTGTAGATTATCCAACAGCAATTTGATCTCGTGCTCTGTTGGTTCAGTGATTTGACACACTGCGTTGGCATTGTAATTTAGGGCGTTTTTTATAAACCAGTATGAGCTGGTTTATCCTGTTTAGAGTGTAAGCTAGTTCTCCCATTCCCGCAACTGAATCTAACAATTTCATTACAGTGAATGCTTTCCTTACTCATTTCTGAACTCTTAACTACGATCATGAAAAAAACAGCTATGACCTCTGTCTTTGATGTGAGGTTGTCAGATTTTTCTTAATATGACAGGGGATACTGTGTTGCCTTGCTTTGGGTGGTTGTTCCCCATTATCTTTGGAAACAAAACCTTTTTTAAAAAAAGGTTTTTTGAAGAACTGTCATTACATTAGCATTTCTCAGGCTACGATCCTGGATTGCTGGTCAGCCATAAAACACGGAATGTTATCCCAGGGAGGACAGAGAGTAAAACACTCAAACTGTACCATGTGTGTGCTGTCACATATGTCAGCAAATCATCAAAGTAGAGGAAATGGGCAAATAAAAATAGCAAACATACAGAGTTTTAGCCTCATTTTTTGTCGGGAAGTTTTAATAAGCAACAGGGCAACAAGCATGGCCTTGGATATTGTTTGTTTAATTTCCTGAAGGGGCAGATAGTCCTTTGATTTATTTATTTCTTGGTTGTTGGGAAGTGTTGTGCCTGGGCTCTGTTCTGGTGAGTGTGGTTATCGTAGACAAGAGATGCCGTCTCTCCGGCCTCTGATCTGGACCGTTGGTGTCGCAGGCACTGGTCTGCAGGAAGAACCAGCAGACCTCCTGTCGCACCCAGCTTGTGATCATCTAAACTTGGAAACTATTTGGTCCTGCTTTTTCACGCTTAAATCCTCAGACACGGACAGTCCTGCTATTGCCGTTCTCAGAAGCACCTTCGTTTTCTTCAGGGCTAAGCGGTGTGGCACATCCATCTCGCCTGAACCGTAGCCAGGCTGCTCTCCCTGCAGTGCTCAATTCAGGCAGCTTTCAGGGCAGTCTTCTTGCACGGTGGCTGCGAGGCTAGAGTGTTCAGGTCTTCCATTTCTCACAAAATTCAGCCCTTGTGAAACTGAACAGATGGATCTGAGTCCCGGCAAGTAGACAGGGAGCTATGTTTTATTTCCCACATCCTGAAGGAGTGCTCTAACCGCTAAGGAAGGGCAAGGAAACTCCTGCTTCCTCTGGCCAGGCTGTGTAGTAAAGATGTTGCCTTTCCTCGTGAGGGCAAAGGGGTAGGGCAGGGCAGAGCTCAACCTGCTGAACTGCAAGTGAAAGGAAGGGCCTCCTGTTGCCCTGCATGAAGGGCCCGAGCCCCCCAGAAGAGATGGGCTTAAGGAGCTTCTCTCTCCCGCGTGCTCCCTGGTGCTGGGTGAACCAGCTTATCGTGCTGCTTCGCGTGGATCGCGCTCGGAAGCATCGAGCCCTTTCCTGCACATTGCACAAGGAACCTACTTGCTGAAATCACAACTTTTGCTTCTGCTGCAAAATCTAGAGACTAAAATAGTTAAGTGCTTTTGTGTAGCACTGCTGTGCTAAAAAAACTAGGTCCACAAATAAATGGTTTATTCATTAGGGGGCTTTAACACCACAATACTCTTGAAGTATGTGCTCGTACAGAGAAAAAGTAGCATTCGGTACTCACTTTCTTCCTAAACCCTCCTCCCAGCAGTCTGCATATTAAGTATACATTAACCCCTCCAATAACTACACAATTATGACAGTTGAAACAGAATTAGAGGAGCTAACATAAAGCCAGACCCTGCGTCCCACCTGCACTGCAGGCTGCTGTCAGAGCACCTGTCAGTCACGATTTGCATCTGCGCGACGGTTTCTTTCCTGAAAAAAAAAGAAGCAAAACAAAAAGCAGGCTTCCTTCCAGCCTGCTACCCTGATAAAGCTTATCAGTCATAGCGACAGCGAAGGCATAGCGAGGATAGCTTATAACGCTTGCATCATTTTGCTTTCAGAAGTATAGATGACATGGTGCTGAAAAGCAGTTCCCCGCATCTCATTGCGCTTCTGCTGCTGGTGGGACATCTACCAGTGGTTACAAAAAAAAAAAAAATCCAGCTGTAGCATACGCAAAGCCTGCGCTGATATTTCCGTGGACCCAACAATCAATTTCTCAGTTCCCTGCTTGTATATAAAATACATAATAAAATATTCATACAAGAAAAAAAAAAAACAGTACAGTTTCGCTAGAAAGCTCTAAGCTGCCTGGGGTGGTCTAACACCCGGAGTCCTGGTGGTCTACGCATTACCGTAATTCAAGAACGATGGCATCTTTCTCCTGAATAAGCAGCGTGCTTAGCAGGAGAATTAAGAACAAAGCACCTTTCCAAATGGCTGGGACAATGCTTTGGCATTTTCAAAGGTTGTCCTGGACTTTCAGCGCTGACTCTGGTAGCCCTGAACTCTGAAATTTCAGTACATTGCATTCGTTGCTTTGGACGGATGCCTTCTTTCCTTCTAAGCTAAGACCAAGCACTGAGGCAATTGTAGTTTCAAGATAATAATGTCTTTAGTTAAATAAACCCAAGACTCTGCCATTTTTTTAAATGTAGCTCTAACCCATTTGTTGCAAATTATGGCTTTCTGTGTTTGCACTGCTGTGACTATGCTGGTTCCTGATGTGGGCTCATTAATAGATTATTTCCTTGTTAGCTGTAGGTAAAGCTTTGACCTAGAGCTGATTAGGGAAAAGAACTTCTGTATCTATTATCTTTTCTCTCTCATAATTAGTATAATTATGCATCTGTGCCCTAGACAGAAGTCTCAGACAGTCTGCCGTGGAGCCACAGAAACCGCCTGGACTGCAGGAATGGGAGTTCGCTGTTGAGCAAGGGATGGCCGGGTTCTGTAGTGTCAGGGAAAAGCTGAATTACAGCGTTACACAGAGAGTAACCAAACCAGCAGGGAGAGAGTTCCCTTCCTCCCCACCCAGTTAAGTCCAATTAACTGGGAGGAACGCAAAAAGCAGGTTCTGTAATTTCCACTTTTTTTTTAAGGCAAATTGTCACGCCTATGAGACAGGATCATTTAAGGGCACAGTATTTCAATTTATAGGTGGAAACCATAGGCAGTGTCAAGGAAGAGAGCATCCAAATGAAACCGCTCTGGTTTTGACGCTATACTACAGCTTTTTAGCCATGTGTTCACCTGTGCTCCGTTGGCTTGGGCTGGTTGAGAGTGTTTGCAGCTGCGCAGAGTGGGTGTGATTGGGGCTAATTCAGCACTGGGGTGGGGGCTGCCCTCCGCAAGTGCAGGTGGGGTTCCCCTTCCCAGGGTGCCCCGCACAGGCCAGCTGCCCCTGAAGTTGGGTTACAAAACAAAAGCAAAGGAGGGGAGGAGGCTTTTCAAGGGAGGTCTGAGCAGCCTTCAGGGGGAAACAGGTTGAGAAGGTGAGTTCAGTTTAGTACCTTTGGTTTCTCATAAAGCTTCCATGTTTTTTGGGTGTAATGCTCTGTTCCTGAGATGTCAAATCAGCCTAGTTAAAATTAAGGCTCACTTTAAAAAGGACACAGCTAACCTACTGGTGTGTCTGGAAAACACTGAGCAGCTTAACTGGCCTACAGGAAAGACAGGGACAAACTTTTTAGCAGGGCCTGTAGCGATAGGACAAAGGGTAATGGTTTTAAACTGAAAGAGGGTAGATTTAGAGTAGATAGAAAGAAGAAATTTTTTACGGTGAGAGTGGTGAAACACTGGCACAGGCTGCCCAGAGAGGTGGTAGATGTGCCATCCCTGGAAACACTCCAGGTCAGGTTGGAGGGGGCTCTGAGCACCCTGATCCAGTTGAAGATGTCCCTGCTCGTTGCAGGGGGGTTGCACTAGATGGCCTTTAAAGGTCCCTTCCAGCTGAAACTGTTGTATGAGAAATCTTGAAGCTTAAACTTGGAGGAGTTTCAGTGTATGTTGGAGAGCACTAACAGCTGTCTTTTTGTTGCCTCTTACCCTTCTCACTGTGTTTGTATCTCAGAGCATGAGTTGCTTTTCCTTGTAGTACAACTGGACTGACAGGATTTAACAGGAGTGTTGTTCTTTACAGCCATCTCAGATATCATCGCTGTGGCACTATGGAAGTGTAATTCTTTTCATAAAATGGCAGCTGTACCTTGGCACTCACCAGTAGGGCTGAGGTGCAAAGCTCAATAGAAGGAGAAGGGAGATGATGGTAGTAGGTAATTGTGAGGGTGCAGCAAGTGTAATTTCTTCCTCAGGCTGAGGGCTCGGAGTCCCCAACTTGTGCCTCGCAATGGAGTTCTCTGGTGAGGTGGGAATGGGTTGTTGTTCAGTGGGAGCAACCTTCATCTATCCTTCTGAATTAATCTTGCAACCTGAGAGAGTTGCGGTCTGAGTGCCTGTATCTGAAGTGGAGAGGGAGGCTCTAGTGTTTCATGCTCTTCTCCATATAACGATGAATGCATGAGCAGCCCTTGGAAAAGAGGAGACAGCTCAGGCTCTGGGATACTGTTAGCTTAAGTGTTAGGATGCTTTCTTGGGAACTAAGAATTATAAATTTGGATCCCTTCCAGAAAGAGAGGGGTTTTAAGGCCTAATCTACCACATCTCAGCTAAATGCTGAACTAGTTGTGGTCTGAAAGAAATAATTCCTGCTCCAAGAGTAGGACTAGAGGTTCTTACTCTTAATCAGGGGACATGCATCATGAACCAGTGATGCTGCTTCTTAATAAACCCTCGAAGGCCCCGGACAGGCTGTAGGAGCTTCTGCCAGGGATCCTGGGCTGTGCCACTTGTCTGCCCCTGCATCTCCTCTTGAGGTACCTGATTGTCCCTGGGCTTTGGGTAAGCTCAGTGGTTGTGTTAACACAGTCCCAAGGTCCACTCAAGGCCTGGTGATCAGTTAGATCCTGTAACGCTACCTGTGGAGCTGCTCGAGTCCCTCTTTGGGCTAAATTCCTTGTTGTTAGCCATCACCCCTGCCAGGAAAGAAATCACTGAAATGTATGAAAGTACTTTGTGTGATAGAGTACTTGGCAACCGACAGGTTTTGGATTTTTTTTTTTTTTTTTGTTTGCTTGTTTACACTATATAACTTCCAAAAAAAAAAAAAAGCTTAATTCATTAAATGAAAAAAAATAATCAAGTTATAAATGGCAAAAGCACTCTGGGTTGTGCTTCTGCATCCTGTGGTGTAACTATCTGTGTTCTTTCTGTGTTCCACGTGTGATAAAATAACCTGGGAGAGAGTAGGGTGTCTGTAATCCTGTGTCCCTGGCTCCCTGCCTGGAGGTGTTCCGTAAGCAACACCAAAGATGAGCCATGATGTGGGGTGTGTCATGTGTTATGGTTTGATGTGGCAGGGAAATAAATGTGAGGCTGTGATTAAGGCTCTTGTGATATGCCGTGAGAAAGTAAAAGGCTTGTGTGTGCTATTGGTGGAAACAGAAAAGGAATTTTGCGATGTATGGAAGAGTCTGCTCCAGCGTTGAACCATTTTCAGGCTGTGACTGAATGCTCTTATAGCGAAGGATTGTCTGAATTTTTATTACAGCATTGATAGAACTGTGTAATAATTAACACATTTTGGAAGTAAATACGCAGTTGAGCACAAGAGCTTGTATGTCTGAACTAGGTTAGCGTCTTGGGGCCCAAGAAAATGGTTAAAACCTCTTGTCAAGAGGAATGATTTAATCCTGGGTTACCGATGTGAAACTTGAAATAGTAAGCAAAGGAGAAACTGCCTGCATCTGGAAACATTTCAGGCTTCAGTTAGATTTTTTTACCGATTTTAAGAGACTGAGTTCCAGCTAAGAAGTGTGAATTGGTTTACTAACTGGCTGTTACTGACCTTTCTCTCTGTTTACTTACGTTGCTAATGCTTTCTGTGCATTACAGCAAGAAATCATAGCTTACACTTTCTTCCTGTGGAGCTTGCAAGCATTTACTTTGCAGCGTGAAACCTCTCCCTTCAGCTGATAAGGAGCAAACTGCGTTAGAAGTGCAGCTATTCAAGCTAAGACACGGCTCCCAGTTGTGCGGGGTGGAGGCTAAGGAGCGCTAATTAGCAATGGTTGAATAGGCCCACGTTTCAGTGGGGACAAGCCCAGTGTCAGCAAGGCTGGCAGCGAGCAGGTGGAGGAACTAGATGATCTTAACCTGTTTAGACAACTTACTGACAGTTTACCAACCAAACAAATAAGCTTGCATGCTGACTGTATCCAGAATGAGTCAGGTCACTTTACAAGATGTCTGTTTTGGTTACAGAAGTGTATGTGTGTTCCTCTTGTGAAGGATACTGAAAAAGAGCGAGACAGACTTTCTTCTAATGTGTGTGGAAGTTCCGATGTTCACTCCTGGGGTTTTCTTACCTCCTGTTTCCTTGTTATGTTACAGTGTATTACTTTTTTTCTAGACTTTCTGAATACAACTTCTTTTCATTAGTGATCCAGTCATCATACAATCTTCCGGCCTAAGGGAATTAGTCATCCCCAACTCTATTTTTCCTTTCTCATTTTAAATGTGCCTTAAAATCAAATGTAATACCCCACAGTTTGGGTGTGGCTCCCATGTGAGACGACTTGAAGTGATTAGATTGATTTGTTGTTCATTGACTTTCGTTTGAAAGTATCCAAAGTGAGGGGCTTTAATGTTCATATTTTTGTGCTTCTCTTAAAATGAAAGAGATGAAAGGGTCAAAATGCATATCAATGAATTTTGACTTCTACATAGCATCCCAGTTTAGATCCCATTCCTTGCCCCTCTGTGATAAAAGCCTTTCTATTAATTTTCTTACTGGTTACAGCTCATAATAATGTTGGCTTTTATAGGTACGGCAAACTGGTTATTGGGTTGCTATGAAGGGAGGTAGAGAGGATTTAAAAAAAAAAAAGTGGAGGGGAATAAAGAGAGACTATAAGTATAATTTCTGATCTTCTGGAAACGCTTTGAGTCACAAGCACCAAGAGCTGCATTTTGGTGGCCACAGAACCTGGTAGGACATTCCCTTCTAGAGTTGTGTATGAGCTCCTGTTGATAGCAGAAGTTTTCATGTTCGTTTTCTGGAGTTCGTATATGTGGTCATAGTTCCATGGCAGGAAGATGTCATGAAAGTATAAGCAGATTTTTTTTTTTTCTGTACTGATGGAGGGCAGTGGACAAGCATACAGAGTGAGATTTCAAAACAATTTACTAAAAGAATCTGCTGTGAACAGAAATAACATAATGATGGGGGTCACCTGATAATTCTCATAATGCCCCCCCCCCCCAATTTCTTTGCCAGCTGGTGCTGTTGGGTCAGTCAGGGTGGTGAGCTTCATGGAAGAGTGGAGAGCTCTGAAAAAGTACTATGGCAGTAGGAGGCGTGTGGTGAGGTTTAAAGTGCTGAGACTTTTGAGGAATGAGGAGAGCATGATTTCTTAGTAGAGAGAAGCAGTCTTGTTACTGATGCAGGAAAGTCTGGGCCAGCCTGGGTAATGGTGCTGACTAAATTCTGTTTCTAACATATTGAGCAAATAGACCCCTTTGGCAGCTGGAAAACGGATGCAGAGAAGCAAATCTTCAGATCCCTGGAGGAATTTGGAAACTGCAGAAAATCCTGTGGCCCCAAAGAGGATTCAGACTTTTTGCAGTCATTATCGACATCTTGGTGCTCCCACGGCGGCTGTGGTGCCAGCTCTGAAAGCTGTATGCTGGCTGCCCAGATCGATTTCTCTGCCGTTCCCGTGGATTCACTTTACACCCGACCTCCTCGTGCTCCGTTCCCAGGGGTGCGCTCTGTAGGTAGTATTGCCTGGTCACGGTTTGCATTCAGGTCCCCGCTCGTGGAGCGTATCAGATGGAGGCCTATGTTATAAATGAGAAACCGAACACTCAGTAGATTACCTTCGCTGTGTAAATGATCCTCCTTGTCTCGGCTTCACTTCCTGCAGCATTGCAACAGGCAACTGTAAAATCGCATCCACAGCAAGAAAGTGTTGCAATCTCTGTCCTCAGACTGTCCTTCCTCTCCTCCCCACTTCTGTATTATGCCAGGATTATGCTGATTTTCACTATTTCTGTTTTTGCTTTTCTTTTAAGGAGGAAATTGAATGAGACAGAGATTTCTCCTTTTTCCCTCTCTCAGGCCAGTCTTTCCTCTGTCACGTATGATATACTCAGAAATCCTCAGGCCGTGTCTTGCTTTGGTTGGTAGCAGTTACAAGATGGTGCTTCTTGTTCGGTATAGCTTGTGTGCATCTTGGAGTAAAAACTGTGTTGAGTCTGGCTGGAGTTCTGCAAAAGCTGACAAGTAGGCAAGGGTGAGTGTAGTTCACTCGCTTTTGTGTAATTTCTTACACCTTCACAGTTATTCTGTAGTACTCTGAAGAATGGCTGCATTGTCTTGCCTTGAACTTTCCCATAAGTCCTGTATCCAGTGTAATCTTAGTGCTTTAAAACTTTATGAATTGCCTTTTGGGAAGGACCTTTGGAGAACTAAGCTGTTGTGAGGGTTTCTTGCATCTTGAAAGGGTGAGAGGGTCAGGGCAGCACTGTCTTAAATAGCTCGCACAGCCTGAGCGCAGCCTTGTAAGCAGGCCTCTGAGACAGCCATGCATTTCATCAACCATCTCCCAGGTTTTGCAGCGTACCATAGACTGTTTCAGTAGCAATCAAAAAATCATATAAACAAGGTCTACCTTTGTAAATCTGTAATAAGAGGAAGAAAAAAAAAAAGATGTCTTAATAAGTATGGAAATAGATGTTTATGTAGTCTGATCTACAGTTGGTCTGCACTCAAACGCCTTTCAGAGTGGCTCGCTGAGTGTTGGATGGTTAATGTGAGACGTTAAAAAGAAGCTGAAGTACCTGTCTATATTCCAATAATCAGGTGGCTTTAAAAGGTTTCAAGCTGTGCACTCTGAAAACCTTGGAAGGCTCCAAGAGCTTGTAGTGTATTTGGTGATGTACTTTCTATAGACTTCAAGACGTTGCCTCATTCTTTCCCTGAAGCCATAGTGATAAGAGTGGGGGTGGGGAGGGAAAGTGTGGAGGGGGTTGCTTTCTACGTATATGAAATTAAACTAAAGGAAGAAAATTTAAGTATCTTCACCTCTGATTACCTTACCCTTGATGGGCTAGAGATCGCATTTGAGTAGAAAATACCCTTTGCCCCAGGGCTGTTTGCAATCCCCAGCAGCTATTTAGAGATCACTGCTGATTAGATGGGATGCGGCCCTTCTGCCTGCAGAGCTATAAACCAGTGGTAAGATGCGCTTCTCGCCTTTACATTTGGGGTGGTTTGCTGAAGACGGCTTGGAAAAGTTTTGCATGATGGGCTGTTTCGTTTAGCGTTTTGTGCAGTTCTTCCAAACAAGTTATTTCCCAACAAGGCAATGCAGCGTGCCCGTAATGCTGAAAGCTAGTCCTTTTACGTTGAACCTGCTGTCCAGGACAACTGGAAGCATCACTGTTGAATTGCATGGCACTTCTTTAGCTGAAAGTTGATTTTGACCAGTGGGTTGTTTTTTTTTTTTTTTTCCCCTTGCAGCTAGCCAGTACTTGATGTGCTATGATTAGAATCAGAAAAGAAATCATCTTGTATGGATTTTTACTGGAAAAAAGCAGTCAGCAGATCAGCATCTCTGGGGGATTTGTGTCCTGTCGTCATCCCCCGACATGACAGCATCTTTCCCATCTCTTGATGATGCAAATAGGATTTTATGGGTCATAATGAAATATTTTATTGATCATATTATGAAAAATCAATTAAAAAGTTGCCCTGGCTGTCAATTCTGTGCTGCCTACTATGTATGCGGTGGCAGGTTTGACTGCTCACCATTGTGGCTGAGAAGAGAATACCTTGGGGTGCCCAATTATAGCAGCAGTGAGAGGAAATTCAGAAGAGTAATTTTGGCTTCCTTCATTGCCTTTATGTTGGCCTCCGAACGAGTGGCCGTTCCACTCCTTTCAGATTTCACAGCAGCAAGAGCACTAATGGCAACTATGTGCAATTTTGACTTCTCATGTCCATGAGATTGAATCAATGCTTTTCCTTCCACATTTAGTAAAACAATTTTCCACGCACGCTGAGCAGCTATTCTTGTCTATACCTGCTTTGAGATGGGCTAGATGAACTGGAAGATTTTATAGAAAGCCTTCTCTTTCATTCTTTCTCCCTCATCCCCCCTCCCCCCCACCTTTTTTTTTTTTTATAAACTGCAGATTGACAATGGAACATTTCTCTAAAGGAGAGGTATTTTTAAGGCAAAGTAGGGCTTATCTCGTAAGGGGTGGAAGTTTAAAGCAGGAAAGAAGAAAGTTAACGTAAACAGGAAAAAAAAGCAGTTGAGCTCTCCCAGTTCAAGGATATGTAATTCAGGTGCTGTTACCATAGCATCTGAACACTTAAATTGTTAATGTATTTATTGTTGTAACACTCCTATGTGGTTTGAAGCAGACCGTTTTGCGAAGGGAACTGTGACCAAGAAATGCAATTAAGGGGCTTGGGTCCCTAAAGCAGGTTCTAAGCAGAGTTCAGATGCTGAAATCCGTAACTGGTCCATATATTCCCTGTTCAGTCACTACTTACCCCTGGAGGTGACGTATCTTCCTTACATCTATGAACAGCTGGATTTTGCTTTCCTACTCTCCCAGGACTGCTCAGAATGGGAGTCCCACAGCATAGCTCATAGAGAAGCATGACCTGACCCCAAAACAAAGTGTTCTTCTGTCTAAGTTCTGATCAAAGCGGACTCATTGCTCAGGGGAACCAAGCTCCCAACAAGCATCATGCCTCTATTTTGGCCACTTACAAAAGCATAGCTGGGGAAGGAGAAGGCCTACTGGGGAAGGTGCTTGCCTATGAAGATGAAGGCAGGGGTCAAGTGCTGTCTCTGAGCACTGTCTTTTAATGTGCTGTTTAATATTAACGTCACATTCATAAGCAGAAATGAAAACAGGCAGCAGAGCTCTCTGTTCCCGTACTACAAAGTCACACTTCCCCTTAGGCGTAGTTCTCTCCCTCTGGCCCAGCAAATACATTATAATAATTTGGGTTGAGTGGCAGGAGGAATCCCCTTCCTTGAGGAGGGGCATGTCTTGGATTAATGCTCTTGCGCTCCCTCCTGCACTGGAGGCTCGAATCTCTTCTGGCGGTCGTTTAAAAATGTTCACCATGCTTCCTAACAGGAGCCCAGATGCATTTTTGGAAAATGTTTGTGTGCGCGATAGGCAAGAGATCTCTTTCCAGCCTCTGTGGCAAGAGGTCACATGTAACGTATAATCTCTCTTCTTAACTGTAATTGATTGATCAGAGTTAACTGAACGAGCAAGAACTTTGTTTGCTCTTTCCCAGGAGCTGTTTGGGAATACTTGCTAAGCAGCACGGCCCTCCACAGATCAAACAGTGTCTGCTCACTGCTTAGTCCGTGCTCTAAAGGCAGACATCAGGACGAGTGAGGTCTCTTGGTCTGCTGAGTCAGTGAAGGTAGGGGATGGAGATCCATGCAGTAGCAGAGATGGTGAGTGTCATTGATGGGTCAGAAACTACGGCTGTGCCTGGGAAGGGTCAGGTAGGAATTAGGGCTTCTCCCAGCAAAAAGGTGGCAGAACCAATAGCACAACTGAAATGCTTCTACACTAACGCACGCAGCATGGGCAACAAAAGGGAAGAGCTGGAAGCCATTGTGCAGCAAGAAAACTATGATGTAGTTGCCATCATGGAAAGGTGGTGGTATGACTTGCATGACTAGAGTGCTGCAATGGATGACCATAAACTCTTCAGAAGGGAGAGGCATTGAGGTGGCCCTGTATGTTAGGGAGTGTTATGAATGTCTAGAACATAATGATGGTGACAATAGGGTTGAGTGTTTATGGATAAGAATTAGAGGGGAGGGCCAACAAGGCAGATATCATGGTGGGAGTCTGTTATAGACCACCCAACCAGGATGAAGAGGCAGATGAAATATTCTATAAGCAGCTGGGAGAAGTCTGATGGTCACTAGCCCGTGTCCTCGTGGGGGACTTCAACCTACCAGGTGTCTGCTGGGAATATAATACAGCAGAGAAGGAACAATCTAGGAGGTTCCTGGAGTGTGTTGAGGATAACTTCCTGACACAACTGGTGAGGGACCCAACTAGGTAAGGTGCCCTGCTGGACCTGTTGTTTGTAAACAGAGAAGGACTTGTGGGGGATGTGGTGGTTGAAGGCCTTCTTGGGCATAGCAATCATGAAATTATTGAGTTTTTGATTCTTGGAGAAGCAAGGAGGGGGTTCAGCAGAACTTCTACCTGAGACTTCTGGAGGGCGGACTTTAGTCTCTTCAGGAGCCTGGTTGACAGTGTCCCTTGGGAGGCAGTCCTGAAGGGCAAAGGAGTTCAGGAAGGTCGGGCATTTTTCAAGAAGGAAATCTTAAAGTTGCAGGAGCAGGCCATCCCCTTGTGCTGAAAAATGAGCCCTTGCGGAAAAACGTTGGCCTGGCTGAACAAAGAGTTATGGTTGCAACTCTGGGCCGGGTGGGGCGGGGGGGGAAGGAGAATTTATGGCCTTTGGAAGAAAGGGCAGGCCACTCATAAGGACTATAAAGATGTTGTGAGGCTACGTAGGGAGCAAATTAGAAGGGCCAAAGCCCACCTAGAACTTAACCTGGCTTCTGATGTTGAGGACAATAAAAAAAAGTTTCTATCAATACATTAGCAATAAAAGAAGGACTAAGGATAATCTCCATGCTTTTTAGATGGGGGTGGAAATATAGTGACAAAGGCTGAGGAAAAGGCTGAGGTACTTAATGCTGTCTTTGCCTCAGTCTTTAGTAGTAAGACCAGTTGTTCCCTGAGTACCCAGACCTCTGAGCTGGAAGACAAGGATAGGGAGCAGAATGAAGCCTCCATAATCCAAGGGGAAATGGTGAGGGACCTGCTACACCACTTAGACACACACAGGTCTATGGGGCTGGATGGGATCCACCCAAGGGTACTGACGGAGCTGGTGGAAGTGCTCATCAGGCCACTTCCCATCACTTATCAGTAGTCCTGGCTAACCAGGAGGTCCCAGTGTGCTGGAGGTTTGCAAATGTGACACCTATCTACAAGAAGGCCAGAAGTAGGATCTGGGGAACTGCAGGCCTGCCAGTATGACCTCAGTACCAGGGAAGGTTATGAAACTGATCATCCTGAGTGCCATTACATGGCCCATACAGGACAACAGGTGATCAGGCCCAGTCAGCATGGGTTCATGAAAGGCAGGTCCGGTTTGACAAACTTGGTAGGGTGACCCCATTCATGGATGAGGGAAAGGCTTTGGATGTTGTCTACCTAGACTTTAGTAAAGCCTTTGACGCAATTTCCCCACAGCATTCTCCTGGAGAAACTGGCTGCTAATGGCTTGGATGGGCATACCCGTTGCTGGGTAAAATAACTGGCTGGATGGCCGGGCCCAAAGAGTTGTGGTGAATGGAGTAAAATCCAGTTGGCAGCCGGTCACAAGTGGTGTCCCCCAGGGCTCAGTATTGGGGGCAGTTCTGTTTAATATCTATATCAATGACCTGGATGAGGGGATAGAGTGCACCCTCAGTAAGTTTGCAGAAGATACCAAGTTGGGCGGGAGAGCTGATCTGCTCAAGGGTAGGAAGGCTCTACAGAGGGATCTGGACAGGCTGTATTGATGGTCCGAGGCCAATGGTATGAGGTCCAACAAGGCCAAGTGCTGAGTCCTGTGCTTGGGTCACAACAACCCCATGCAGTGCTACAGGCTCGGGGTGGAGTGGCTCGAAAACTGCCCGGTGGAAAAGGACCTTGGGGTGTTGGTTGGCAGCTGGCTGAACATGAGTCAGCAGTGTGCCCAGGTGGCCAAGAAGGCCATTAGGATCCTGACCTGTATCAGGAATAGTGTGGCCAGCAGGACCAGGCAAGTGATTGTTCCCCTGTAGCTGGCACTGGTGAGGCCGCACCTGGAATAGTGTGTTCAGTTTTGGGCCCCTCACTACAAGACAGACATTGAAGTGCTGAAGGGTGTTCAAAGAAGGGCAACGAAACTGGTGAGGGGTCTAGAGCACAAGTCTTGTGAGGAGTGGCTGAGGGAACTGGGGTTGTTTAGCCTGGAGAAGAGGAGGCTGAGGGGAGACCTTATCGCCCTCTACAACTACCTGAAAGGAGGTTGTAAAAAGGTGGGTGTTGGTCTCTTGTACCCAGTCACAAGCGATAGGACAAGAGGAAACAGCCTCCAGTTGCACCAGAGGAGGTGTAGGATGAATGTTAGGAAAAATTTCTTCACCAAAAGTGTTATCAAACATTGGAACAGGCTGCCCAGGAAAGTGGTGGAATCGCCATCCCTGGAGGTATTTAAAAGATGTGTAGATGGGGTGCTTAGGGACATGGTTTAGTGGTGGCTTTGGCGGTGTGATGTTGATGGTTTGACTCGATGATCTTCAAGGTCCCTTCCAACCTAGACAACTCTATGATCAAATATGCAGCAGATCTCTTTGGTGTGTTTTTATCACACAAGTATAACCCATAACCCCATCGAAAGAGGGCAGTGTCTTTCCTAGAGCGGTAGTCCATAAATGATGCTGTAGAGATCTACCTACAGAGAAATCTAATAGCCATGTGTAACTGGTGACTATCAACTGGCAGCAAACTACTTTCTTAGGAAGAAAACGGCTGCTAATGTTCCTGGGTAGTCTAATGTCATCTATACCTGACTATGTGTATACTTAGCCGTGTATTTGAGTAGTTCTACAGTGCCTTACTACAAATGCATGAAGAGAGCTCATAGGAATACTTGTTGGATTCACAGAAACTTGTGAGCTCCTCTTCAGACTTTGCGAAGTTTTCTTCTTTCCTTTGCACTTAAAATGTGGTTTTTTTCTTGGGGTCTAAGTATGCATTAAGCTTCTTTCCTGCTTTTCCCAAGGAAGCAGCAGCCGCTGTGCTGCAATAGTGAACGTGGTGGTGGTAGAGGAGGAGGCAGCAGCACCGGTTTCTTCACATAACAGGCACAGCTGCAGGAGCTCTGAAACCTCATGGCTACACTTGACCTGGTTTCCTTGACAAAGGCACATCTGGTTTTCAATTTGACTTAGCCTGGAAACCATGCCTCTGCCTGCGTCGCAAATCCTTCTGTAAAATGCCAGTGTGTTGCTGCTAGGAAAACTACCAAGATAGCAGATCTAATACATCCTCTTGGTAGTCCTGCGAGAGAGGCTCACCTTTGTCTTGTCACCTGCCGTGTCTGGGATTTGCATCTGGCAATTTGAGTGCTGTGGGAACTGTCGGACCCCCTTTTCCTCCTTGTACCGCTTTGGTTTGGGCTGGTATCGCCCGGCACCTCCTCACAGTGTCACTGTCTCGATACAGATTGAGTTTCCTCCGTGCTGCCGTTAGATCAGCTGGCATATGCTGCCTGGGGTTTTGGACAGGAGGAGCCCAGGGTGTCCTCTGTGAGGTGTGTGTGTGTTGTGCCGTGGCCTTGGTCCCCGTCTTCCCTCGGAGCAACTCAGCTGAGGGGTTTCTGCAGCTCGCCTAGGGGTGCCGCAGGAGCCCGGGGCTGGGTGGAAATGGGCTCCTCTTGTTTGCGTCCTGTGCCAGGGACGCGCGAGTGCTTCGGTGCAGATGCGCAGTTGTTTTCATCTTAAGAGCAGGGACAATCCGTGTCTGCAAACTGCAGCCCTCTGACCAAACGCACGCTTGCTTCTGGTGTGGAGAGTGTTAACAGCAGAGAGACAAACGGAGGGGGGATTTGCCAGGGTTACTGATTATAAGACTGTGTAAATTCTTGAAGAGCAGGCAAGCCTGAGGTTTTAAAACTCTGCCTTATACGGTCCCTTCCAGTACCCCGTCCTTCTGCCTTAGGAAGGCTGCGTGAATGCTGCGACTGTTCAAATACAGATCCAATGCGCGGAGTCTGGACGTTTTAAACCAGGGCCTGAACTGGAGGGCTGTCGTGCAAAACAAATGTGCTGGGGGTGGTGGTGGAGGAGGGAACAGCTAATAGATGTTTTCCCCTTGCTTGACATCTGTCACCTCCCCCCCCACGCCAGCCCTTCCTCTGTTTATAGCAAACCATTTGCTCCCATTAATTAGAACTGGATTCCTGCCATCTGACCGGCTTTATGCCTGTACAAATGTCAACAGAGCCAGGACTACACAGGTGGGGAGAAGGGATAGTCAGAGCAGAACTGTTGCATCTGTTTGGGGAGGGATGGATGGGTGGGGGGAAAATGCCGCCCCCCCCCTTCCAAAGCAGGCACGTTAGCTATGGCAATAATTGAAATGCAGACTGGGAGCCCCGGGATGCCACTTTCCCCATCCCTTTTCAGAGCAGACTGCACTTTGAGCCATCCCCTCCAGTTAAATCTCTTTACCAAAGTGGTCTGTATGACGGCTTACATACAAGAAGATAATGGTGCTGTCATTTTTACAAATAATCACAACAGGAGCAGAAAAAATAAGAGGAAGATGATTACGCCTGAAAATCCAATGAGGTTCCAGTTGCTAATGCAGGGGAAGCTAAAAGGAAGCTGAACCGCAATCCCAAGCTGCTCCTGCCAAGCACCGGGCTGGCTTTTCTGCCGTGATTTAGGAGTGTACAGCTGTGTTGCCATGACATTAGAAGGAAATGTGCTTACCCTGGGGTGGCTTTCCTTGTGTAAAATACTACGAAGACAAAGTATTTAATGTGCTAGTTGAAGCAAATCCTGAGTGGGAGAAACAGGTTAACCTTGATTAGCTTGGCTGTATTGTAAAAGGAAAAAAAACCCAAACCTGCAAACCCTCTCGTGGCCTCCTCCAGCAGCGAGTGCCGTGTTTCTGCTGGGATTATGAATCAAGAGAGCAGCATTGTTTTTACACTAAGCATTAAACCCCATCTTAAAACGAAGTGGAACAGCAGGCTCTCCCTCCGCCCGCTCCTTCATCTAATGATTTGAAGTATTTTTTTTAGGCGAAATGGGAAGGAGGGCGTGATGTGATGTGCCTGTGTGTAGCCCAGAGTATTTAAGCCTTTTACATCCTGTAAGATGGTGCTCTGAATCTGTTCAGGCAAGGAAGACCTGAATGTCAAGGTTGTGAACAACCAAACCACTGAAATAATGGCAAAATGATCTGGGGGAGAAAGAAGGGTGCCTCTTTCCTACACCTGAAAGAAGCAGGTGCAGGCTCCAAACCTGGAAGCGAGGCGGCCCGTTGAAGTCAAGAATAAGGAGATTTCTAAACCGAAAGGCCTTGGGTATGTTTTTATACCATGTTGTAGGAAGTGTGTAATTCCCTTCCCCGTGGCCTGGCATCTGGGGATCGATCCCTCCCGTGTGTTGCCCTGCGCGGGCAGGAGCCACCGGCACCCCGCCATGCTGCGGGGTGGCTACGGCGCGCGTGGTGTTTGTCTGGGGATTGAGTGCCCCATGTCGCAATGTGCAAGTCAAGTGCACAGCTTCACGCCCTGGTTTTCTATGTTGATTGGAATGAGTCGAAAGGATAGCAGTACATCCTAATAGACCTTCTCCTTCTTCTTTCTTACCCAGTGCAAGGTTTTTCTTACCTCTAAATAATAGGATTTTTTTTTCTTTCAGTCAGAAACATTTTCTGTCCTAACTTCATGCACATCACTTATTCCCTTTGCTGGTTAGAGGTGCGGCAGGTAAAACACAGAGCTGACCGACTGACTGACTTGTTAAGTTCTGCAAGAATCTCTCCTAGTAGAGTATTTGCCCTAATTAAACTAACTTAGGGAATCATTTACAGGACAGAGTAAAGGGACCCTCTTAATACATAAACCTGGTTAAAAAATGAAATGTCTCTCTGAGTGACGGAGGGAGAGCTGCCATTGCAGCTCATGGGGTGATGGGGGTAAAATTGTCAGTCCTCTGAGACCGGACGGTCATTTACTGAGCGCCTTAAAATTATTAGTTGTGTCTGCATTAGATAAATGTAGTTGAGTGTAGCAGAAACTTGACAGATGCAAGTTTTTTCAGGAGAAAAAGAAAAAGTTACTGTGTCAGTTCAATAGCAGAGTATTAATTTACTGCTGAGATGATGATATCTACCAATTCTGATCTCGGTGCTGCTGGACTATCAGCAAGCTTCAGTGAGTTCAGCATGATGCTTGTCACGCAAGTGTAGAAGTGACGGAGAGCCCTGCTGTGCAGCTCTGTTGGCCCACACGGTGCCGTGCTCTTCTGAACAGCCGATGGGCAAGATAATGTGCATTTCTAGAAGCTCAGTTTGCAGCTAGGTATAAACCACAGGGTTCACATTTAAATCCAAGGTCTCATTCCCCTGCTTCAAGTTTTACTTAAAAAAACTTCAAATCTTTTCATGCAAGTATTTCCTAATTCATATTTGAAAGTAGCAGTGAGAATGTACGCATGGAGAAATCACCATTACCCTCCACTTCTTAATCCCTGCTGCCTTCTGTAAGGTGCTTTACTTCTCCAAAAGAAGTCCTTTCGTTTTAGTGTGTTTTTCCTTTCCCCGCTCTTCCATGCCAGATACTTTTTCTGCATCTTTGAGCACAATCGCCTGTTGCTCTTAAATTTTGCCTGGGGTTTGCTCACCTTGGCTTGTCTTGGTATCGCAGGCTTTTCAGTCATCCTCATAAAAAGCTGTATTGTCCTCTCTGTGAGATGTGAAAAGGCAGAAAACGACAGAACAGACGGGTAAGAGAAGAGGCAAGGCAAGGCAAGGCAGAAGCTACCTCGGGGAGCTGGCTGCTCAGCTGGGCACCCCCAGCTGTAACTAATTTACCAGGGCTCCCAGCCTGTGCTTTGGGTGGAGATGGTAAGCGGTGCCTCGGTCGGGGCCACCCGGGGCACGTGACCGAAGTGCCCTTGTCCTGGGGACAGCCCGTGTTTCGGGAGAAGCGTGGTGGGCAGGTACGGTTTGACTTCCCGGTGGCCTTGGCTGGGAGCGCGTTGTGCCAGCGCTAGCAGCGCCTCTGAAGTGAGATCTGTCGAAGTGCGCTGAAGAGAGAGCCGCTTATGCCAAAAGGTGGCTGGTGGGAATGTTCATTAATGGCAGGATTTTTTTTTCCCGGGGAAGGCTAAAGGGGTGATAGACCTTTGTTAAAGCGAGTGCATCTGTCGGTTCCAGCTGCCTAATGCGTTAAAGTGCACCTGCGCACAGAAAAGAGCAGCACTTGGCGGCTGCAGCGTGCTAGCCGGCCTCAAGACATTCCCAGCTGGGAATATGCTGGGAGCCGGCGGTGAACGTTAGAGATTTTTTTTTTTTTTTTTGAGTTTTAAATCACTGCTTCCCCAAGCCTCTTAGCTATACGAATGTAGAGAGTAGGGGGGGCTTTCCCGAGGTGCGTGGCATTGATGGATGGGGTAACCAGGGCTGACAACAAACTCGGGGGGGCTTAAAGAAAGCTTGAAAAGCTTTCAAGTACCAATTGTCACAGAAACATTTTGCAACCGTGGAGAGAGCAATTTCTGTCTCTTCCCACAGAAGAGAATATTTCAGGATTCAGTCCTGATATCCCTTGAAGTTAAAAGGCAGCATGAAAACAAGCTTTTGTCTGGTGCCTGCAAGAATGTATGTCCTGGTATTGATTCAGACACGCTTTCTTATTGCTTCCCTTTTCTCTAGATTACATGTGATTTAGACTATACATAAGGTTTTAGGCTCTTATAATTTTGTTTTTTTCTTAATCGTAGAATCACTCAGGTTGGAAAAGACCTTTAAGATTATCGAGTCTGACTGTCAACCTAACGCTACCAAGTCTGTCACTAAACCGTGTCCCTCAGCACCACGTCTGCCTGTCTTTTAAACACCCCCAGGGATGGTGACTCCACCACTTCCCTGGGCAGCCTGTTCCAATGCTTGACAACCCTTTCGGTGACGAAAGCTTCCCCGAGATCCAATCTAAACCTCCCCTGGCACAATAATACTGTCTGTTGGAGCATCCCACCACTTAAGAGTAATTTGAAATCAACTGAAAAAATGCATAAACAGGTACAGATAAATACCCCAAACTCCCCCTTGTCGTGCCTCCGCCGGGTGCGCATTTGTGGCTGTTACCAGAGCAGTGAGGAAATTCCAGCAGTGAATATGCCACATTCATCTGTGTCCACAAACACCAGTAGGAAACCAGCAGTGATGCTCTACACCCTCTTCCTGCCCATAAAAATGCCTCCCTACTTCACTGTAAACACAGATTTTATTGAGCGGTAGCCTGGGCTGGGTAGCTAGCGTCCCAGCTCGTTAGAGGCGAGAGTCAAAGCAGAACTAGGAATAAATGTGATGTCCGGGTCTCCTGATTTGCAGACCCTAGTGATGCGTTTCTCGTTGAGTGTCAGGGAAGACGGAGGTGGGCTAAACCTGTGCAGGTCTGTGGGTCTGCTTCACTGAAAAGTTTGTGTTGTCCTGGTATGTCAGTGGATGCGTTCAGCTTCTAAGCTGCTGAAGTGTGCAACTTCCTCCGTTTCTCACACCGTGGTTTCAGATTTAAGTTCCCCAGGCCAGCGCTTCCCCCGGCCCTACAACCATTGTCGGGTTCCCCTGGGGCTCTTGACCCATGGCTGGTACTAGGGGCCACGTTTCACTGCGCTGGCCTTGTTGGCAGCTGATAAAAATGACAGGGAAAGACAAGTTTCTGCAAGACAGACTTAGAGTGCATTAAATAAATATAAATTTTATTAAAAACACCCACATCTCAGCGTTATCAGGAATGATATAATAATAAACAGCTTTCAAATAACCTGCATTACATTACAATACTTACAGTATTTATAACCATCCTCGGATTCTTTTTATAGACATACCAAACATTTCATGAAAATGACTGAAACTAAAGTAAAAAAAAAAAAAAAAGTAGAACATAAGCATAGAAAATGCACACAGAAGTTCATTACCTTAGTGTCAAACTGCTAAAGTTTCCTACACAAGTTAACCACTAGCTTTAGAAGTGAACTTTATACCACTGTGCGTCAATCAAGATGAAAAATTCATTCAAGTAAAGTTGACACCACTCAGAAGCATCTTCAAGTATGGCTATAGTCAACCTGATAATCCTATACAAGCAATTTTAGGTCTGCTTTGTCATTCGTTCCAACTGAGGCAGGGTTCTGTACACCAAAAATTACAGTTCGGGTATTTACAATACAAAACTGATTCACCAACTAAGCTTCCTGCTCCGGCTGCCAGCAGTTTGGCAAATGACGGTGCATGGCGTATTAACCAAACATCTACTATGGATTACATGAATAATATAGGACTTAAGAAAAAAAAAAAAAATCACCGAAAGATGAAGATTTATAAGGATTTAATTAATCTGACATATAACCATCATTAATTTTTTTTTTTTAAAAAAAAGGTGAAACTTTTGTTTCAATGCAGTGGGTAAAGTCACAGACTGAGAATTAAAAAACAAAATTGCCATAATAAATATTTGACCATTAAACCCAAAGGCCTCCTTTGATTTACTCGAGTTAGGTTGTGATTCTGTTAGATAAAATTTCTTTCGACCAAACTTAATCTTACAGTATATTGCACAAGATATATCTGGGACATGGAGGTTTGCATGTTTAGGGAAGCCCTTGTACAGACTGTACCTTTTTATATTTTATTTAATTCATTACAGTATTCAAGAAGCCTTGTTTAGAGAGTGACTTGAACAACTCTAGCAAACAGTCACTTGCCAAACCCCTGCCTTACATTTTTCCCTTTAATCAGCTCAGTGCATTCTACTTTCTTTTTGTTTATTCGTTTGAAACAGGCAAAACATTCTAAATCTCTTAAACACTTTCATTACAATAAAAAGAGCTAACGAATTTACAAAATTAGTTTTAGTTACATCAATACATGTACAAGAAAAAATTAGAGAAGGGATTCAAAAGAAAAGCATTAAATCCCTGAAAAAAAAAAAAAACCCAAAACAAAAAACCCAAGAATAATATATTTAACCTACAACAGCTTTACATACACACAGGTGACACGTTGGCATAGGAGAACATGAGCTGAAATATCCCTGAATTTTTAGAACCAAAAAAAAAAAAAAAAGTTGAAGTTCAAGTTATACTTGCTAAAATGTCAAGTATTGAGAGAGTTTTTTTTGTTTTTTTTTTTTATTTTATTTTTTTTTCAAAGGCTATTGGGGGAAAAAGATGGTATACAATATATAAACTTTCACACTCAGTTCCATATCCTATTGCCAAACTAGTGTTGAGGTATATGACAAGTAGGAACATCACTCAAACCTTTTAATGTATTTTTTAGCTCACATTATGATATATTTGTAGCAGGCTGAGTAGCACCATGATGTGAATTCAGCTCAAAACCCAAATATATATAGATTTAATATTTTTACAGTACTAAAATACTAAAGCATCGCGTTAAAAAAAGTTTTGTTTACAATTTAATTTACTATACAACTCTCCTGCTTTTTTTATTTTTAATAGAAATTAATGATTTAAAACCACCACAGCAAGCCAGCTGCCTATTTTTTTTTTCTATTTCATCAACGGAATCACACAGAACTAACCCTGTTTCATTCATCTTGTGTAGGCATCGGTCTGCTCAATCTTCCTGGAAAAGAGGACACTTGCACCGCGAAATGACTTACACCACAATGTACATAATTATCAACACAAAAGCGATCTGCCATTCAATATTTGAAGAGCATACAGATCTTAAAAAACAGCAGAAGCCCAAGCTAACTAGTTGTAGTCTGTCGCATGCTGCTAATTATTACCTGTGGTTAATATAAAATCCTTTCCTTAAAACTGTACATATTTGAGCAATGAACTTGTCATAATAATTGTAGAAAACAGTTTACAGTATAGCTGTGTGAGATGAGCACCAGAAAAACATGTGTTTTGTGTACTAAAGTATTCCCTTATATCCAGTAAGCCCCATTTTTGCCGTAACTGACTGTATTAAAAATGGATATGTAGCCCACTAGCAGATGCATGGCTAAAACAAAAGTATTTAAAAGCTTTTTTTTAGTTTAAAAAAATTATCTTTGCATTTTAAAATCAAAGTAAACTTTTTTTCTTTTTTTTTTAATGTCTTAGTACCTTAGCATTGTTCAAGTCGCCAAGCTTAGGTAGACAAAGTGCTTTTGAAACACTATTTAAAAAAAAAATATCTCTCTCTCTATTTTATTGTCCTTTTCTAGGACTCGACTGGATGAGCAAAATCCAGAGGTCTTTGTAATTCCCGTATGTTAAAAAGTAAGCTTATTTTAACACCAGGTAAATTCAGTACATACATGAATGAAAAGGTCCTCCCTGTTGTTGAAGAACATTTGACTTACATCATTGACATTTTGTTATAAAGGCATTAACTGTTCGACTGTTAAAATAAAGACACCATTCTCTTAGATAGCACCATGGTTTTAGAATATCCAAACAAATTCAGTGTTTTGCTGTCTATTCATTATGTTTTATACTTATCTACTTTGTTAAATAAAATCAAGAGACTAATAAGATTACAGTAAAAACTGCATGTTAAAAAGCCATAATTCCAGTATTTCAGTACATCATAGATTCAGCACCAGATGTTATTTTAAGATTCCTGCAGTTGTAATACTACAGGATTATTTTTTTAGGGTTTTTTTTTTTTGCTCCTGTTGCATGACTATGCAAACTTGATGACATTAAAAGTGGCCACAGATGTGCAAAACTGTAAGAAAAAAAATATCTATTTGCAGATTATCTCTTTCAGTAATGGAGCCAGTGTTTTCAAATGTAAATTGTGAAACACTTTTATGTTTTGCTTTTGCTTTTGCATAGGATGCTTTGGTCTTGTTTCCTACATGCCATCTGTGACCACTTAAAAATCAGTGGAAAATAAGTGCGCTAGTGAGATTACCTCTGTTTGCTGGTGTGCTGAGGCTTTTTCCACTGACGAGTTTTGTAAAAACACTGTTTTCTCCTTCACCCTTGCCTTCCCCAAAACCTAAAGAAGAGCTACCCTACCGACAAGGTGTTTTTTCAAATGAGGTAACCAACAAAGGTGTGAAGTTAGATATATCGGTTGTAAGGCCCTGTAACCCGTGTAAAGGCATATGGAGATGTAGTTACTGTGGAGTCTGTGGTGACCGACAGTGTCCTTTGTGCAAGAGACTTGATGAAGCGCATGTACGTTGGCTCTGAGGGTTCGTGTGGCTCAGCAGGCTCCCGCTTCGCTTTTTTGCCGTAGGATTTCTGAGGCACGTAGTCTGGACCGTACTTTTCACATTCCTCCTCTTTCTCTCTTGCCTTCTCAGCCATCTTTGCCTCCCACAGAGCCAGACCGTGTTTTGGCTCATTCATACTCTTGTGCTGGTAAAAGACAAGCGATATTCTGGTGGGATGGTTCCTGTTGGGATTTTTTAAGGGAGTCGTTGCGTGGAGCTCACGTTTTGCGCACTCTATGAGAATTGACCCATGAGATGGAGCAACTGCCACTCCTCCGATTTCTGGATCCAGAAAGCTCTGCTCACTATCTGACCAGACTTCATCGGGATCCTCTGCTTTTTCTGGATTCAGCACGTCAGTTTTATCTAAACCACCCTGGGGAGTAGTCCTATCGTGGTTTTGACCTGGAAGCATGTTTGACAAACCATTAACTGCATGTGAGATCATTTCACTATCCTTATTTTGGAGATGCAGGGAATTAGGAGGACCGCCAAACATACTTGGAGCAGAATGGTAGTCGTGTGCTAAATGTGGAAGGGGTTGCACATGATGATGTTCACTGGTTTTACTCATGGAGGCATAATCCATGCTCGGATTACTCAGATTAGATTTTAACCTTGAGGCAACGTCCATAAAATGGCCATCGGCCTCATGGGTAGAGTAAGAGGAAAAAGACCCCACGTGGTGTACATTTGGTCTAATGGTGCAATTACTGAAGGAGTCTACCTGCATATTTTGGTTTCCATAATTCAAGTACTTGGGACCAAAACTCTGGTTATTCCCAAACCTGTGCTGGTATAATGTTTGAATGGGTGGTAGACTTAGTTTAGACATATGGTCTTGGCTCTGGCAACCATACAAGTCCACGTGCTGATGCTGGGAAGAGTAGGAGCCCAAGTAAGAGGGGCAGTTGTCCATAGGCATGTTTCCATTGCATTGGTAGGGTGGATATTGGTTACTATGACTTAAGGATCCTGAATAAGGGTTCATGGGACTGGAAGAATTCAAATAAGACCCTGCAGGCTGTGATGAGGTTGTGTAGAGGTTCATGGGATTGGACCCTCCATAGGGATCTGAAGTGTATGAAGAGCTCTGATAAGCATTGGCTGGATTAGGCAACCTTACATAGAGATTTGCAGAACCTGAACCCGAGTAAGAGTTAATAGGATTTGACTGAGCGTTGTTAGGGAGAGTGCGCTGTGGATGTTGCTGCTGCTGTTGTTGTGTGGCTGGTCCTGAAAGACGTAAAAGATCTGTAGATGTGAAAAGAAAAAAAAAGCACAAAACAAACAAGCTTCTTTTTAAAAAAAAAATTCCAACAAACAACATTTATAGACTTTCATGATACATATCTATGAAATTTCTAAGTAAAGTATATCATATGATACATTAACAGAGGTTCCCTTTCTCATATCTCAAATACCATCCTTTAAGAAGCTGAATAGATACTAAGGCTACTCATCCTTTTTGGCACGTATCCAGCGAGATCAGATGCTAGTGGCAACGGGGAAAAAGAGGACAGTGCAATCTGTTCAGAGTCACATGCGCAAAATCCAAAGAGTTGAATCATCAGTTAAGCAGCCCATGAAATGGAGCATCAAAGTGCTCCCAAACAGCCGTGCACAAGGTGACCTTCTTTTCCCCAAGAATAAATAATTCTTCTCATTTATATTAATAGAACTGTCTCAAAAAAACGTCCCTAGCTTTGTGTAAAAAAACAACGGTGACATTCACTGATAGAACAGTTCAGTAACAAGTGAGATTAACCTAAGACACAAGAGTAAAACCATAATTCACTAAAGTGAAATGGCATCGTTTAATGGTTACAACCCTAGCTTGAGTCATGGGACAGCTCGCTTCTATTCATAGGTATTTCAGTGACCTTCTGTGTGCCCTTGGATGTATTGCTTTTTTCCTCTCTGAGAAAGTTGTTGTAACAGTAAAATAGTCATGACGAACTCCTTTGCTCAGACTCTCAAAATACTGACGAAAACTGCCAGGGATTGTTAAGTGGATTTTTAATCTCTTACTCCACTATGGAAAAACCTGCTCTGCTTTTGGTCTTGAAGCAGAGTATACATAGTGGTAAAGGAGTTAGGCTCGAATCCCCTCAAATTAGGAGGTTCTCTGTAACAGTGACAGACAGTGAGTGACGTGTAGGTCATTCTTTCTTTGGCAGCAGCATCACACACTTCTTTTCATGGCTTCTAGCACTATTAGTCTTTCACAGGTACTTTACAATACACTGGATGGCAAGCAGAGTTTGCAAGAAGTACCAGATTTCTACAGGTGTTAACTATCCAACAGTAAAGGATTTCTTAGACAATTTGCCACTTTAGTATTTATAAATATACAATATTGGTATTTACTTCCAAGAATTCTCTTTCCATTTTACTTTAAAATGTTCTTGGGCTGAGAACAACGGTTTTCTTGAGACTCATTATAAAGGGCCCTGATTTCTAGGAAGCTTACTGCTGTTGATAAAGATCCCGCTCAGATTCACATGTTTACCTGCTAGCTGCTTTGCATGACCTGCTGCCTCAGAGTTGCCTTGCTTGTTGCGTGCTGCAGCAGACTTCTCTCTTTCAGCTTTGCTAGACCCATTCTCCAGGGAGGAAAGCTTTTCGGCAGCTGCTTTCTTTGCTTCTAGCTTCCTTTGCCGACATGTCTTAACGGGCTCTGCTAACATCCTTACTTTTCGGCGAAAGGAGGTAAGGACCTGGATGCTGCCATTCCTCTTCTTCTCCTCCTGGCCTTCAGTGCTTCCGAACTCATCCACATCAGAGACTTTGTATAACGGGAGCACGTGGAGCTGCTCGTCTTCTGGTGTTTGGCCAATTTCACGATTGTCTTCTCTAGTTAGTGTGCAAACCTGTCGGAAAGGTGTGTTAGAGTAACTCTCTCAAACCAGTCTGAGAAGAAGAGATTAGAAATACTAGCCTGTGCATTTTACCTTGCCCTGCCACTGTCAGCGCTGGCATCTGGCAAGCTATTTGTAAACTGTCAGGTTTTGTGCAATTTATGCATATCACAACAAGCCCGCAATTTCATTTCTTCCATTGCTCTGTTGGACAGTGTGAATAGAAACAGAAGGTATGTCTATCTATTTCTCGTACTTGTGCTGAAACGAACAGTATAGTTAGGGATTATCCTAATGTGAAATAAACTGTGTGATCCGTTGTACCGTGGCCAGAGAGCTAAAACAGTGGAACCTGGAACTTTGTACTCACCTGAAGATTTTTTTCACTATAACACATTAGCTAGCTACCTATTAGAAATAGTGTGCAATATAACATACTGCCATTGTATTTCACACCCCCTTACAATGGCAACTTGCAGGACTCTGCAAAGGAGCAAGTCACTGTAATGTTAATAATAAGATTTAAGGAAGTTACTGTTGTCATGCAGTGTGCTCATTGTGTTAGCTCCAGCTAAAACAGGTGTTGGGAGGATCTCAGCAGAAAAAGATGCTGATACAGACATATTTTATAGCAAAATCATTGCATCAGCCAGTTTTAGGAAGAAAGCTCGGCTAGAAATACATATTGTATTGGTGGCGGTTGACTTGTCAATTAAGTCAGACCCTGGAAACAGGAAAAATTTAGTTGGTATTAAAAAAGATATTCCCTTTGGTTGTAATAAGAGCTGCACTGTGAATCTAGATAGTTGCTTCAAATTACAACTATGATGATTATTCGAAACTGAAGATTATTCTTCTCACATTTACCCTGACTGTACTGTCACAGAGAGAGTAGGCAGGGAACAGAAATAATCCAATACACTTTGAAAACCAGCTGGCTTGTCTGGTATCTTCTACAGAACCTTTGCTGTACATGCTAGAGATCACAACTGAAGAGAGTAAAGGGTGTGTGTACAATACAAAGGATGGCAAGGCTTGCAGACTTTCTGCTCATCCCAAGCAGGAATGAAATCCACGACTTCCAAAAGTCTCCTGGAAAGAAGTTCTTTGTTTCCATTTTTATTTTATGAGAAGATATAATCCAGAGTTGTTAGAAAAAAAAGTGTTTGAAGAGGACAAATATAAACCATTTTGTGCCAGGAACACTGAAGCGGGCATTTCAGTCCTGCTGGGACTTTCTTTCCATTGTCTCCACGGTTTCTCTTTTACCAGTTCTATATTAAACCTTTCTTTAATACACCATAAGTCTCATTCATTTGAATGAAAAATTGTGTAGGGGATAATAAGTTAGCTCAGTTACTGCTTAATATTTCTTTTTTTAGCAATCTGCGTTATGCAAGTATAAATTTAAACAGACGGGAGATAATGAATTAAACACATGAAATTAGTGCTGGAGTAAGGAGGCTGTATGCGTCACAGACTTACCAGTGTACTCCCGTTCTGCATATTGTGCAAGTCTCTGTGAGCATGAGCGCAAAAATCCAGGCAGGCAGTGACCCCTGAGAATGGGCGACCTTCTTTTAAACCCAGGCGACACTCGGGTGCTCTGTGTTCATACTCGATCTGGAAAAGATGACAGGTATCACTACAACCCAGCTGGATGCTCCAGTACACAGAATTAGCACCGAATGCTCTGCTGTGACAACATGCAAGTTTCCTAACACCTTGGAGGTGGCAACATAGAGATCTTGTAGACAAATAAAATCAAGCAATTTGATAGCAATTTCATATCCATACTTCATTCCCTGCTGTTTTGTTCCCTGTTACCTTCTGTCTCTGGCGTGATTGTGAAATTGGCCAATGATACTTTTCCTTGTGTATTACTTTTGATTCTCTGCCAGTGGTTGGTGTTTTTACATGACAAATGCAGCCTATGGTTTCAGTGTCTGGCACTGTAAGAGGGATATGTTTGTGTAGACTGGAAATATACCAAGCTATTAAAGGAAAATGGCTTTAGAAAACTGACTTCAGAATGACTTAATGAAAAATAATAATTTGCTTTTTGATTTGTAATATTTCTGGCGCACTAGACTTACATTTCATTAGCTTAAGTATGACTCCAACCCCTGACCAAAAAGAGAGATAATTCAGTCAAGACAGTACTTTCTACCATGCACTCATTACTAAGGACCTTTACAAAGAGTTGTTAATGCAACAATAAACCTTACACAAAACCAAAGGATTTTGTAATGGAAGATTAAGCCTTAGACAAATGACAGTTTCATATTTTATTTAGAAAATTAAAAATGAAACCACATTTGTAAAATGCTTTGCTGAAATTCCTGAACATTTCAAGTGAATGCAGAAGTATCCACACTTAATGGAACTTAATGGATCTCATTTTAAGTTCAGGTGAAATTAGAAGTTCTGCCAAGTCTTGATCCAAGATCACTAAAAGATGTCTAGTTTGCTCACAGACCTTTATTTTTAAAATTTGGAATATTTACTTCCCTGGAATCTGAAAATAAAAGCAGAACAAAACCTGAAACATGTAAACTTCTTTGGAATTAAACGAGAGTGGTCTGAAACGTTAGCCAGACTATAATTGTCTGATTTAAAGTATACTGATGCAACTGTTCTCTGAGATGTTCTGTTGGGTCCAGTTGGAAAAACAGACCCTTCCCAATTCTAGATTTTAATCCAGTAGCAATCCAGACTTGGATTAGAATAAATCTGAGAATCTGCAATGCCTTTTCAGGATTCAAACGGGGATTGATTTTAGGGCTTTTTGGTTTTAGAACCTTTCACAATACCATACAAATTAGGCCTCAATCATCTCTCTTTAAAGCCACTGATGGTGGCTTGATCAGGGTTTCCCCACAAATACAAGGTCTGCATGAAACTCCTGAAGTAGGCCAAGCTATACGCGCCCCTTATTACACAAGGTAAAAAGTGAAACTTGTAAAAGCATGTATTCAACAAGTGTCAGGCAGGACCACGTCTTACACGGAGAAAAGTTCTTTAGCAAGCTTTTGTGGGAAAAGAAAAGCAGCCCAGGCAAAGAACCATTTTATTGTTCACCACCCCCTCATTTTTTCTTCTTCCTCTTCCTTTCCTTTCTTGTAGAATGTCTCTCAGATATTTGGACAGACAACCACAGCTAGTGGGCACACGGCCACAGTTTCCTGCGTAATGAGTCTCCAAACATTATCTGATCAGGTAAGTGAAAGTGGGTAAGTCTGCTTACCCCGTCTAGTTGCTACTAAGTATGTGGGAGTGAGTTTTCTGGCAAATGGACAGTTTTGTGTTAGTTTACTGTTTCCATTACAGTTGAAAGTCTGTCTTGTGCTGGTTGCTACAGCATAATGCTGTCAATGGGAAAGAAAGAAGATGTCATAGTTTGGAGTGATGCTGATAGTTTGGAGACTGTAAGTTCTGTGAATGTTTGTAATGGTACTGAACCTGAGCAATGAAAATGGAGGCCAACAGTTATGCATTTGCAAGGGGTATGTTGTCAAATTTTGATGCAAATATCTGAAAGACTTTTGGTAAAGGAATGCAGATGAGAGAGTGCCACAAGGGAACCTCATTAAAGCTTTGAATGTGCTAGTATCTGTGAACACTGCTTTACAGAAAATAAGCGCGCACGATCCCCTCATGCAAGAAGGGTGGTGCAGGCACTTGCGTGCATATGCAGGGCTGAGTGTGTTCAAATATGAAACTTCGCTTTAAAAGCATGTTTGCAATGGCTATTTTGGTGAAAACTAAATTCATCTGCCACTTGAGAGAGCAGAACTGAAACTGTGGCTTCAGGACTCGAGTGCAATATGACACACTGCCTTCTGGCACTGTTGCCAGTCTCACACCACCTTCGTGGCGGTTTTGCTAGTTTGGCTGGTGAATCATGCTAAATCCAGAAATTATTGTTGTAAAGCTGATGAGTTCTGCTCAAGTGTGAAGTAATTTTATTGTGTTGATGTAGGTGAAAAGATTAGTTCTATTTAGTGGACCAAACTGCTAGTTTTACTTTTGAAAGCCTTTTAAGTGGAATTGTTCATTTCCATTTGTCTTTACCCCAATGTCAAAGGAATGCTGGCACAAAATGTACACAATGGTTTGGCGCAAGACTGAACCATTGGGAAGTGTGGTAGAAATCTGGTTATTTGCACGACTGCTCCAATTCCTTTTTTCCCCAGCATACCTGGTTGTTATATGCATCAGGTGCAAGCTTCTTGTAGGTAGGTGCCATCAGGGTTGACAGATTCTGCAAATTGGATTCTAGTTTTTCTTCCTGTTAGGAGATGAAATAGAGTCCAATGACATTTTCATACTGTACCTATGGGATCTAAGATGTTAGGGTCTTTACACGATCATGTTTACACTGATAGTTGTGTAAAGGCCTAGACCGTTATCATTCTTGTTTAGACAATAACTGTTGTGAATCTCCTTTTAATTTTATTGTTTCACAATTACTCATTGAAGTAATGAAGTAGTAAAGTAGTGTAGCGTGAACATTGCAAGAGGACATCACATACTATAAGGTTACTTTGGTTTATATTAAGAAGAATCACATTCTTCAACCCGGAGATGTTTTAGATCCAAGCATGATGAGCCTCATTATTTTCCCTGTTGGAGTTTTGGGAAAATAATACTCTTCAGAAAGCTTGAGAGAAATAGTATCAGAATGGTCCATCAAGTAAATCTGGCTAATTTAAGGGCTTTGCACATTACAATGACAGCACTTCAACACACTGAAATATCTTTTTATGCAGCAATTTAAAAATATTTAAATACTTCAGACTTCAAAAAGTTCCCGATTCTGAAGCAATGAAGAATTGTGAACATGTCTAGTAGTTGGTGATACAGAGGTAGGAATGACCACCCTTCTTTTTTTCTCTAAGGAGAGGTACACACTCTCAAAATGAAGTGCTCTTTAAAAATGAAGTCCTCTAATAACATACTCCAAAGTTGTTCCCCATCCTCTCAGGATGAGAATCCCAAAGTCAAAACCTTGCTTGTACAATGCCTTTATTTTTAATTTCAAGTGCATAAAGAACAGAGGCATACTGGAGCGGTATACCTGTTTTTAGGAGTTTGTATACTTTAGCAATGTGTGAAGAGCTGTGTAAAACCTATGGGCTTGAGATAGACACGTTTGGTGCATTAAAAGTTTCTATCTCCTGCTATGTGACTATATCCTAGTTTGGGACTCCGAAATGACATTACGAAATTGTCAAAAATACCTTGCTGTGACCTTGTGGCTGCTGCCAGAACTTGGAGCTTTTGTATGGCCCAGAGGTTACCATTTGTAAGTGTTACTTCTAGTTTTTATTGGGGAGGATCCTATTTGTGTTGTCTATAAATTGTGTCTATGCTACGGGACGCAGACCCTGGTCTGGGCTTTGGCTGCCCCTGACTTTGTGTGCAGAAAAAGACTGCAGGGTAAAACCATCTTCCCTGCCCTGCTCTGGCTTCCATGGGAAGTCAATCCAGGAATGCAAGTTGGAATAGTGCCCTGGTGGGCTCTGGCCAGGTATCCAGCTTAGAAAATTTAGGGGGTTTAGGATTGCAGGCTATCATAAAGAAGGCTTTGTGCCACAGCATGATTGAAGGAGAGCTATTCTGTAGTCCTTGGGGCCGTAGAGAAGCGGTGGGGAGGGAAAACTGCATGTTAATTATGAAGATATTCTAAGTAGTGTGCTGTTCTCAGCACAGGCCATAGGATGCAGAAGTACCTGGCCCTCTAATCATGTGAAAGAAATGCTTGGATTTGTGTAAGACACCAGAATACAGTGAAAGCTGTGGACCTGTGCATCAGTATGTAAGGAAGGGACTAAAGTTGCACGTGCTTGCCAAAAAACAGACTGGGCCATTGGAGCCTGCCAGACACATGACTAGCTGGAGGTGTCCAGAAGTCGTTGCAGTCATAACTTCAAAGGTATCTTGTGCCCAGGCTAAGGTCAATGGTTTTTTTTATTACTCTGACTTGTTCTAAACAGTTGCCAGCTTGCTGTAACATAGAGCCCAGACTGGAAACATTCAGTGGGGCAGGACCCTACGTAGAATGAGTCTTCCTATCCTCTTCTTCCTATTGTCATCTCAGAGTTTCATCACGTTTGTCTCCACGTAGCCTGCTCTGGTTCCCAGTTGCACTGTTATGTGCCTTCAGTTGGTAAACCACGGGGGAAGGCCTGATTGCAGGCCCACTACAGCCACAATTATTCAGGCCGTGCCCTCTCCTCTAATTGTGAAAGCCAGCAAACACGGTTTCAAGTCTCAGGGCTTTTACCGGCCGTCAGAATTTGGACAGTCAATTCAGCTGGCTCAGTGACTGGAATCAATCAGTTTTGACTGACAGATACTTAATTACCCTACATGTATGCCATTCAGGCGGGGCTCTGGCCCCTGGTCGCTTGTACTGTATCTCTATTTGCAGAGTGACAGAAAACATTTCCTTGCAAATGAGGCTCATTTTAGAAATGAACACCAACCTCTTTTGGGTCATCCCCCATCAGCTTAAACTTTCTTGGAATCTTGCTTCTGGCAAACTTACAACCATTGTAGTACATGCTCCAGGAGCAACCAAAGGAAAATGAAGCACCACAAGTTTCAGGGTCCAGCCCTTGACATGCGCAAGTCCGTCTGAAAAATGAAAGAATATGGCTGTTAGCAGCAGGCGGGTCACCCCAGGGCACTCCCACAGCAGGCATCGGCATTCTGGGGAATCACTGGTCTTGGACTGTCTTCCACCAGTAAATATTGAAGAAATGAACAAGGGAGGCATACACGTTATAACAGAAGAATTTATCAGAGTGAATAGTTTCATGGTTGCAAAGCAAGGACTATGGGGTTTCTACGGTTCTGTGAGAAACCTGGCTTTGCTCGAAAGAGGGTATGTTTGCGTGGTGCCTTGTTTGCTAGTGACATTCACGGTACCTGAAAGGGGCATGTGCTGACAGCACTGCAAGAATGTGCGAGCCCTCTGACAGTGGCTAAGCAATAATTCCTGACATATGACTCTACCCATGAAGCCAAAGTAACGTACAGTCATAGCTATGTTAATTCTGCTCTAAATGTTCTTTGCTCTCAGAAAGACATGGGAAAATGATATAGTGCAATTTCTTTAGATTCAGGCTAGCTTCTGTAGGCTTACAGTATGATTTAGTGCATTTAGTTTTTATTTCAGTGTTGAGATACCTGCTGTCCTGGGCCCTGCTGGGATCTCTTCCTTCAAATATACTGGGATGCTTCACAACTCTAGGAAGATGTTTTTTCCTGATTTAGAAGAATGTTTACTTTGCTTTTCTCACAAGGGCTTTCAAACTGCCTTAAACAGTTGGAAAGGTTACGAGTATTGCAGCATATTAGCATGAGTGGAGGTGCGAGGCTGAAGGTGGGGTTGCAAGTTTGGCGAGCATACCCTTTGTTCCACTTACTCTTCGTTCAGGGCGCACCGCCGGTTCGTGAGCGTGCCGTACTTCCTCAGGGTGTCGGTGAGTTCGGAGTAGAGCTTGTCAGCCAGGCTTGTTGGGATTCCCTCCCAGACCAGGATGAGAATCACGATCACGGCCGTCTCACATGTGTGGCCCGCTCGCTCGCGCACCAAGCAGAGTAGCTTTTCCTCCTGACTGCTTCTGCGGACTACCTGCATGCACAGCAACACACACCCCCAGAGCCCCAACACAAATAATGCGTTTCTTAATGATAAGAGCAAGATAATAGGAAACCTCAGCATTACTGCGTGTGTGGGGAGGTTACTTCTACTTCTGTCTTCCTCTTTGGTTCTGGCAACTCGGTCCATTTTTCTCATTAGTGATACGGGGCCGGGGCTACCCGTTCTGTTTAATGAAGCTAACTCTAAAAGGCTATGCTTGACTGATAACATGGAAAGCCATGGTGGTGGAAACCAGCTTTGTAAAGGTATTCCCCATGCTCTGATTCAGCAGGAATATCCTCCTGAATCTGTGCTATGGTACAAGTGCTCCGGTTTGATTAGCGGGCAAAAGGAACTGGGCAGTGAGATGCCTGCCCGCACAGAGCTGGACAGCGGACACTCGCGCTTAGGGCAGAAGCTGTGCAGAGAAAGGGAGACAGCTAAGCAAGGGACTAAATACCTGGACATGGGAGCTCTCTCCCTTTCCCTCCCAAACTTAAGCAGCTAAACTTTTAATCAGCCACTCACTTTTGTGGCCTGCCCTTACTACGTACAAACATTTACAGTGCTGAGAGGAAAGCAGATGCTGTTCAAATAAGCGTTCTTGCTTCTCAGTGCCTGTGCTACTGTGGGTATTTCTGAAGACAAGGTGCAGTCTGGCATGCATAAAGACTATAATCATGTATCAGTTTTTCCTCATCCTGTCTTTCCCCGGCCTACCCAAACCACTCAGTAATTTGTGCCAAAGTAAGACAGTGTTTGCTAAGAGGGTGTCCTAATGCCTCTCTGGAACTGGGAGTGCATTTTAAAAACATCACAGTGGTGCACTTACTGGACTTATTTGCAGGCTAAAATTAACCAGCAATGAGAATGTCTGGTGTTGTGAATCTTAAGTCTAAGTGAAACTGCCTTCCTTCTCAGGTTTTCCTACCTTTCAGCCAAATTTTATTCTTGCAGTTCTCCATGCAACAAGTAAATGGGAGTGTGAGAGACAGGGGTGGGAGCAGGCTATGGGCATCATGCGGTACTGCTGCCGTGCAGCTATTTTAAGTTTCATAGTGTCAGCTAACAGAAGGACATGTCACTGCTGTCTGCTTACATGAACCATGGTACTGAACTAGATTAGTCTTAACATTTGTGTACATCACTTACCCATTTAGCAATTGGACATCCTTGAGAACTTTTGCCTTCTTTCCCAGTGTAGACAACCCTCTCAATCCTTATAGCTTTACCCTTCTGTCCAAATCTTAAACAAACAGAAATATGTACAATAAGCAGACTCATTTGGTTCTGCGTGAACACTGAAAAGATGGAGCACATTTGCCAGTCTTATCTTAAAAAATAAACACTATGAATTACAGGGAGGGATGTACAACATGGTTTATCTTGCTGATTTTATTATAGTGGTGGACTGATACGTTAAGAGAGGTGAATGTCTTTAATATATCTCGGATGAGTAAAAATTATCCATATCACATTAATATTCCCAAACCTTTTAACTGTTTCTGTAGAGAATTTGTTATAGGTGACATTTGGAAAAGTGGACTTGAAGTCTCTCTATTTTGGGGAGGAATTTTACGCTTTTCTTTAATTTCTGGGTTAAAGTTATTACTCTGGAATGTATATAATCAGCTGGCATGGAACAGCTGGCATGCAGTGGTCACTATTAATTTTCGGTGCTTGTTTCTGGCTTAGATACAGTGTGAATTGGTTAAGTCATGATTAATTTGCATCATATCTATTTCCTTTACTTTACCATCCGCTCATAAGTTGTTACTTATTTACATCTGCCTGACTTCTATACTGAATTGGGACTGCAAGATGCCCTCAAATGATGCCGTTTGTGTCTTTTTGCAACCGAGGCAGGCAAGCTCAGCTCTTGCTGAAGCGTTTAATCAAGGTGATTATACCGTCAAGGCAGAATCTAGCCCCACAGGCAAGTAGTGCTGTTACCCAGAGCAAATGGGATCCACTTTCCACATCCTCTGATGGACCAGGTGGAAATATGCAGCAAATGCCAAGTGAAGCAAATCTTGAATGAATAAAAAGCGTCAGACCTGTTAAGGTCGTGCATTTCCAGGCATGTTCTCTGGCCGGGCCTCTCCCTGGGCTGCTGCAGCTGGGGGGTGCCCACCTGCTGAGCCCCAGAGCACATCAGGTCGCAGGTCAGTTAGAAACCTCAGTGCCTGCAAGGTTACAGATCCAGCTACCATGTTGACTCAGTTGCATTTCGGGGACTGGGCAAATTGTACTTCCGTCACCGTTTCTTGAATTCTGCCTCTCTCACTGGCATAACCTTTTTTTTTTTTTTTTTTTTTGGTTAAATACCCAAGTGTAGGGACTAAATCACCATCTCCTTGTTCCTTGCCTGTTACCTATAGAGCAATCAAGACAGTTCCTTCCTGTTATGCAGCCATTTAATGATGCCTCGAGAACTTTTGACCTTTCATCCCTCTTGTTTTTGCACTAAAATCTTGGTGACATATTTAAGAGCAAATATTTGTATTTAAACTTCTGTCCTGTAAAGGAAATGAAAAATGCTTATTTTTAGATGTGATCTCATTGTGAAATTTCAGTGTCACAGGAAATTATACAAATAAAATCAAGTTGTACTACACATGTTCTTCAGGCAACTGTTAGGTCACTTTTTCCTACTTAGGCTTGGATGTTAGTATACATTTGTTTCTTTAATTAACCACGTTAAAAAAAAACATTTTTAAATCTTAACATTTTCTGTCAATTTGCTAATCTGGATTGCAGGACAACTGTGCAGATGCTGCTATAGAAATACGTTGTACATTACACACTAGGAATGAAATGGACTTTGTCTCAAATCTTTTCAACTGTCACAAAGGAATTTGTGCCTGATGTTTGTCATGCTTGCTTTCAGGCCAGAGCTGATTGGCTTTAAAACCGGACCAAAACTCACTGAGGATGAAGTAGGGATTGGGAGGAGGTAATATGTATGTATCCTCCATGGATTCTGCAAGCAATTTGTTCTGATATAGCTAAAATATTAACTGCAACTCTAAATCCAAATTCTGGTTTGTTTGGCAGTGCTGACACCTTAAAAGTCAATCCATGTTCATAGGAACCCAGTTTAAAAGTGCTTCAATTGTCATTAGTGTCACCAACGGCGCACATGTGCTTGAGAGTATCTTTATAGTTAAGTGCTGTTTTTACTTAGGGATACAAAATTAACTAATGAGGGAGAGTTCTGCAGTTCTTCATTCAGGGAATCGCACAGTTCATACCATATGAACAGCTGAAAACTAGCCATTGTTCAAGTGGCTGCTGCTATACTCTGCTGAACCTGGCTGAGTAGATGCATGTTATCTATAATCTCTCAGGATTTCCTTCTGCCAACATGAAATGAAATTAAATGCAAAAAACAAAAACAAAAAACAAAACAAAAACCAAACCAAAAAGAAAACAAAAAAAGAAAAAAGGTGAGGTCAATATCAAGGATGAAAAATTACATTCCAAAGTAAAGAAATGAAAAAAAGTTTAATCTCTAATAACTGACATCATGACATGAACGACTTCCCTCTTTTATTTATTATTTGTAAATACTAAAGAATTAACCAGTCAATGAGAGCTCTGGAGATAACAAATTGTAAGAAACTTCTCAGGAGGGTCAGTGTTCACTCCCCCTTCGCAGGATGAAGCTGATTTATGTAGGCTACATGCATTCGAGCTGCTCACAAAGCTGAAAACGACTACTGGGGCAAGCCCTGCACAGGAGTCACAGGGAAGGAGGTGCTAGGAAAGAGAAAGGACCTTAGGACTTAGAGGTAATCCGAAGGGTTTAATATGCCCTAAGTGGCCCATGGTCATGCAGCGATGAGCACAAACTAACAGACCTTGCTAAGAAGCGGCACTCCTTAGCTCAGAGCGAGCACTGCAATAATGCCCGCTTACTTTTGGTTCTGCAACTAGCTGGAGCTTCTTTGCAGTTCTGGAGTCCAGATTTTTAAGGTATTCAAATCCCCATCTGTCTCTGACTTACGGGGGAGCTTTTTGTTTGTTTGTTCAGAGGGGAACCGAATTCTCAGGTACCTCTAAAAATCTGGCCATTGGTGTCTATGCATGCCACGAGATACAAGATTTAGCCCTTTAGGATTTTACTATATACTTAGTAATTGGGGAGGGGGGCGGGGAGCAGAGCTAATTTTGGAGTTTGGTATTCTGCTCTTCATCTTCCTTCTACCTTGGCATTCTCCTACCCAGAGGGAACACCAGGTCCATGCCTGCTTTTGCAGCCATTGCCAACCGTCTTGCTTGGCAGACTGGTGAATACTTGTTCCTGCTTGGGTTTGCTGGCATGTGTCTCAAAGTGTGCAGCCTGTGCCAGCCAGCAGACTATTAGCCCTGTCAAATATTGTGACTCTCTGGTGAATAGCACAGTGCGTAATGTTGGCAACACCGGGGTAGCTAAGCCTACAAGTAATTACTTGATTTGCAATTGTTTATTTCTTTATGTGCAAAAGCTGGAAAAATTCTGACATCCACAAAAGGATAAACGTTAATCTGCCCTGTGCCTTTGCACTAATTACCTTTCTTCCATGATTTCTCTAATAGCTGCCACATTAGGACCGGCTCCTAGATGGGTATAGAAAGGACCTTCATCTTTTTCAATAATTTGCTCTGTTTAAAACAAAATAAAGGTTATTACTTTGAAGCTTAATTCTTTAATGTAAAAAGTCACATTGCAAAGCTTACATCTAGCTCGTTAGAATATTGCTGTATGGGTCTGGGGTCAGAGTTTTCAAACACTTATGTCTAAAATATGCTCACGCAATTTGTACAAAACATGCAAAGCACGTGGCTAATCCTGCAAATAGCCGCGATACGGACTGTGTGCCTTTTGCTAGCACAAACAGTTGTTTCACAGCTTGGGCTCTACACTGAAATTCAAAAGGCATTTTCCTGTTATCACCGAACAATTGTTTCTCCTTCTCCCACTTCCTCCTCTCCCAGTATCTAGAAAGGAGGATAAATGGGATAACAACGGTAAATATTGACGTTAGTGAGCTGTACAGTACTTGTTTTTCAGCAGACATGTTACAGTGTAGGAACCTACAGCTTGAGAAAGTGACCAGTAAGGTTACATGGAGAATTTCTGTCACCCACAGAAAGAACCAGTGAAATGAAAAAAAACCAAGTTTCCTGAAAGAAACACTGCACAAGGCTTGGTCAAAATGCTTGTATGCTAAGAATGTGGCCTCAGTTTTCTGTGTGTAGGTAGGACCATGTCAGCATTCACAATATATGCTGTATGTTTGCTTTGATACCAGGAGGCGGGCTCCAGCAGTGAGAAAGAAATGGCCAGGCTCTGCTTGGGTTCAGGAGGAGATGGTGGATCTGTACTGACTTGTCTGAGGGCTGACTTTATGCTTTCTGCCCTGCTAAATCCAAAGGCTGGATGAGGTGATGCTGCTCTTGACGTACAGCCTCCGGAAGAATGATGAAGGCATGCTATAAACCTGAACGTGTCAATGGGGGAATGGCTTAATTTAATCTTCCTAAGAACAAGTATTGGTAGGAAAGAGCAATAAACCCTATCGATTACACTGTGGCACTGGGTTCTTCAAAGAGGACAGGAACTAAGTTTCATGCTCCTTTATTTCCTAGTGGGAAGAACTACTAGGACTGAAGAATTAAAATGCAAGTGGGGAATAACCTCTTTTGCTTAGTTAGCAGTTACAGTACTGGCTAAAAAAATAATGAGAATAATGACATGATTGCCAGAATGTCTTGTGCCAACTACACTGGAGAAAACCATCTCAAGAAAAATAAACCCAAACAAGTTCAGTGTTTTCAAAAAAACTACATTTTGTAGGTTGTTTCTTGTAAAACAACAAGGAACAGCAAGGAACTGGCTTCCAGTTTTCTTCCTGGGAGCTTTGGAAATCCATTACCTCCTCTTTTTGTTCCCATGGATCATCTCTAAGACATAAACCCAGGCGTTTGAAAAGGCAAAAAGGTCCATTTTGTAGTTTTGGAGGAGCATTGGTTCAACTTTGCTCTTCTATAGTTGGTACGAAATCTCAGTAGGTGAAACTGTAACAAGGATTTACCACCACCACCCCACTTTTGGTGCTGAACCTTTTCTCAACCTGAATAGTTTATCCAGCAGAGTCTGAGAGCGCCTGTTAGACCTGGCTATGTGCAGCGTCAGTGCTGTATGGAAGCTCGGGCTACACAGCCATGCCTGTCACTCTACTTTGCTTCCCTCTGCTCTATGCTTCCAGCTTTTGGAGATCGGATGGGCCATGAAAAAACACTGAGGGTGCCCCTCGCTGCTTTTTTGGAGCTGCTTGCGTAGCTTCTCTAAGAAACTGCTATCTCTTTAGCCTTGCAGGAGACAACTGCGTTAAAGGGACAACAAACAAGTTAATCTTAACTTGCAACAAATGAGGAATAATCTGCCATCCCTTCTTTGCTTGGGCTTTACTGAGGGAAACTTCAGCAATTTCACTGTTAGAGTAAAAAATGGTGTAAGGATCTCAAGTTTTGGACTCAGGACATGTTTTATAAATGCTGTATCTAACCCTGATGAATAAATTAGATTGTAAAGTTATAACCTGCTTTTTATCAGCATGTTGTCATTACACGTCTGCTGCTCAAAGAGAATGGGGGTGAGGGGATACATTACTGGCCATAAGCATTCTGACTAAAAAAGCAAATAGGCAATTACTTTATGAAATACTGAGAAAGGGCCCGTGTGCAGGGTTGGATAAGTGGAGTAGGCATATGTGTATAAAATTGCAATTTTATAACTCTTTACTAATTACTGTTCTAAAAAAAAAAAACCCACCCAAAAAATCCTCCAACAAAAACATCCAACTAACCCTGCGATCCCAACCTGAAGGCTCATTTCCTTCCTGTGAACTAGTACGTTTTTAGTACATCTCAGCACTTACCAACACAGCTGCAAGATGGGAAATCATACTGGGTTTTGGCAGGTGTGTCCAATAAATTTTTTACAGGAGTATCCAATAACTTGGAAGGTGAGTCTAAAAAATTATTGAGAACAGTTCCAGCTGTTCTTTTGGTCGGGGTTTTCTCAGCAGACGAGTTTGCTTGCGGATCTAAGATTGGGGTCTGAGTGTCAAAATCTGCAGCACTGGTATTTCTTGATAGGATGGTAATAGGGCCTGCTGTTTCAACCTTCACATGTTTAGGTGATTTGACAGTAAAAGTCTTGTGATCAAACAGTGATTTGACCTGTATCTGTTTTAGCTGCTGTTCCATTGTCTCAATGATGCTCTTTTGTTGCATGTTCTCACAGCCAAAGTGCTGATTCTCTTGTTTAATTGTTTTTTTCCACATTTTGTTTTCCAGCTGTCCAGCTGATGGACGCATGCAGACATTAGACTTTGTGCCAGCCTCAATTTTTATAGGCTTGCGCGCTGCACTGGGACCAATCTCAGTTTTGGGTTGCTGGTATGCTTGTTGTTCCTGTTTTTGCAAGAGATGCCACCTTAGAGCAGCGTGCTTTTGAAAATCCTTAGGGGTTTGGGACTGCAAATGAGAGCCTCTCTGGTCTTGGGAGTGTGGGGCAGTTTGCTGGCTGTGTGGTAAGTACCGCTGAGGAATCTGCGTAGCTTGTTGGCTCAGGAGATCTTGGTTCAGGCTACCACCGTAGCATTGTGCTTGCTGGAGTGGTGGTAGCTGTATAACTGAAGCTTGTTGTGTCTGTTGCTCTTGTTCCTGAAAAGAGTGATTCACATCTTGCTTTGCGGTCAAGTTATTTGAAAAATACCGTGCGTGTTGCAAGTCCTGCATTTTGTTGGCTCCAAAGCGTTCGATATTTGTGGCGTTTTCTTTCTTCTCGGAAATCAAGTGCACGTTGTTTGGGCAGGGATGCTGCAGACTAGCATTTGCTTTCTGAGTGTAAAGGGGAGCTTTGTTGTTCATGCTCTGTACCTGCTCTAGGCCTCGCTGAGGGTTATGCAGTGGGAATGCACTTGATTTCATGTACTTATTCCCAGTTTGAAAACATTCATCTGCTTTAAGCTGATTGAAGGGTGTCCTGTCTAGCGGCTGTTCGGCATTGCTTTGGGAGTGGGAAACGGTTTGGGGCAGGTCTTTATTTTTCATTTGCAGAGCCTGTTGCTGGTTTGGGGTTAGCTGCGAACTGCATGGCAGTTGCACCTGCTGCGCCTGTTTTTGAAGCATCTGTTGCAAAATGTGTGAATGCAAGAATTGCTCGTTCTCCCCTGGCTGGGGATTCAAGTGCTGCTGTTTCAACGGGGCCCCTAAAGGCTGTTTGGCTTGTTGTTCTGGTCTTTGCTGGAAATGGAGCTGCTGCGGAGGGTGTTGCTGCACTTGGGACTTGAGTAGGGAATCCATCTTCGTGAGCTGTGGCTGCGGTGAGTGTTTCTGGAACGGCAGCTGCTGGTGGTCAGCTGTGGGACGCGGCTGCAGCTGGGAGGTCTCGCTTTTGTACAGCGGGGGAATTTGTTCCTGTTGCATTATCTTCTGGCTCTGGGGCTGTCCTGAAGGCCCCTTTAATGCATCAGGACTTCCAGCATACTGTTTTGTATAGGCTGTTTCGGCTGTGTTTGCTTGGAACTGAAGGATTGACCGCAATAATGCTTCGCTGGGCTTTTGGGGAGGCTCTCCTTGGCAGAACTGGGTGGAAACCAGTTCTATCCAGGCTGGTTTTGAATAATGTTGAGCCTGTTGCACAGGCTCCTTCACTTGGTCCTTTGCTTTGTCGGGAGGAATCTCAGGTTCTCTCTGTCCTGGGAAATGCTGATAGTGTTGCTGCAAGTCACCCTCACTTCCGCGCGCTTGCAGGTTTTGGAGGGGAGGCTCTGACGCCGGCGTCATTTCTTCTGGGCGCTGCTGAATTGAGGCGGCCACGGCAGCTTGCGGGTTGCTTTGACTGACATCTTGTGACATTTGTGCCTGCTGCGGAAGTCTCTGCTGAGGGTGAAGCTGTTGTTGGCTGAAGCTGGGACTTTCTGACATTGGTCCCTGCTGTTGCCCTTCGTTCTTTATCTCCCCAGGAAAAGTTTCTTCACATCTGTTGTCGTAGGAATGAAGTCCTTCTTGCACCACGACGGACAGTGCACTGTTCATTTCTGGAGCAGGAGGAGTGGAGGAATCTTTGTGAAACGTTGAGTTCTGTTTAAAGAAAGCACCATTTTTTTCTGCTTGCTCAGAAAACCTTTCCAGAGCGGCGCTCTGAGCTTGCAGGTTACTGCTGGAACTGAGAGAGAGGTCTTGGTTGGGAACCTGCCCTACACTTCCACGAACAGTACTGTTTCCTACGGGTAACTGGCGTGGATCATAGCCTGGAATCTGTTGCTGTAGCTGAAGTTCTGGTTTCTGAAGCGAACAGCTACCTGGCAATACAGGTGGTTTACTGGAGTCTTCTGCGTTGTAGACCTCAGTAACCACTACAGCTGGCACTTGAGGCAGCTCAGAGTTTGAGGTCTGTGGGGAAGTGATCTGCCCTGAGGTATGGGATGAATGCGTTGTCTCATAGGACAACTCATTAGTAGCCTGACTGGTAATGGCATTGATATGAGATGTGTTCTTCTGCATTGCTATGGAAACATGTTCTGGATAATATTGAGACAGTGTTTTCTCCAGGAGTTCACCATGCATGCTTTCCATGGAAGAGGCAGAAACTGTAGCACCATTAGGCATTGGCACTGCCTTGTTCTTAAGTAGTAAGACAATGTCCCTGTTGTGGCAATGAACGTTTTCCCGCTCCTGCTCATCCTGAATCAGCAGGTCATGAGGGTCTTCTGAACCACCACTGTTGTATCTTGTAGACTGTATCAAATCTGAAACTTCATTTTCTTGTCTTGTAAAACTCTCGGGTTTCTCCTCACCGTAACAATTGGAGACGCTTGGTTTTTCATTATTATCTTCTGGCTCAGCTTTTTCTCCGTTTACCTCTTTGTCTTGTTTCACTTTCTTGTTTTCATGAAGTCCGTACAGAGAGGGCTCACTAAAAGTGCGTTTTATCCCACCATTTTGCATATATTTGGAATATACTTTCTTTTCTTGTAAAAGGTCGGGGCTAACGCGGTTGTTCGGACTTCCCTTCAGGTGGGGCACTCCATAGCTGCTTTTAATGAATAGCCGCTTGTGGTCTCCATTTACTTCAACTTCAGGCCTCTCTGTTGCTGGACTTCCATTCTGTAGCTTCACTGCAGAAGGCTCTGCCTGGCAAACGTGAGAAGATTGCGGTATTAGAAATGGACTCAATCTATTGCCGTCAACATGGTTGGTTCTGTCCTGTTCCATCTGGCCTGCTCCGGGGCCATCCACAAGGCTACCCTCTGAACGTATCTGAAAGAGAAAAGAAATGGGAGAGAACCTAAGTTAATTTTAATTTCCATTGGTGAACAGCCAATTACCAACAATTCCTGCAGCATTCAAGCACCCATCATCCTGACCAGCTCCCACACGCAACGTGAGCTCGCAGGCGCACCCGAGGGGTGTTTCACTTGTCCTATTATGTTTTGCAGCCCCGTGTCTCCCTTTTTCTTGAAGGTTTGCTCTTCAAGATGAAGAGAGTGACAGAGTGGCTCCTTATCCCCATTTAACACACAAGCAGATATTTTACCAAAAAATATCTCCTAATGGTGCAAAAAATATTCTCTGCTTTTGAATGATTTGCATATACTCCTCTGTTGTCACTTTTTCTCCTTGGTAGGGCGGCAGAAAGTCATGCCGAAACTGGTTCCCAGACTTAGTGCTAATCCTGTTATTTCATTAAGTGTTCCAAACCTCTTTTGTGTGACTTGAACGATTATTGCCATCAAGCTTGCCAATTAGAGGGGAAATCCCCTTTTTTTCTGTCTTCAGCTGTCTGACAAGGTCTTTTAAAACTGGCATTCCTAACGACCATGCAAGTGGCACGATACACATGTGAGACAAAGCTATGCTTGACTGCTGTCCGTAGGAACTCTTACATCGTAGGAACTCAACATCTTGGTAATGTTGACAAAAACAAATTGAGAGATTTCTGAAAGGTTTGATGGAAGTGGTATTTTTTCAGGTATTAATACCCTTTCAAATTTACATATAGACATCAAGCATGGCTTAAACTCTACATTTGGGTTTTCAACTGAGCCCCACAGCTGTGGAGCTGGGATTTTTTTCTTCTTGTTTGGATGGAAAATCCCATCTTCTCATATACTCTTTATATTTTATTTATAAAATGAAGTTTTTCCTTGGATAAAAGTACTGACAATGTGCAATGAACAAATACCACATAATGACAAGCTAATCCTGTTCACATGGATCTTCCCAGGATTCAGAATCCCAGTTAACATAGCTAAAGCCCTTGTTTGACTCTGTCATTTATTCTGTGTTGGCTTTATGGTTCTCAACCAGTCACAAACAACAGAAGACGAACTGACAGAGGGTCTTACAGATGTGAGTTTGCACAGACAAAATTTGGACTCATGCATGTCTCTGTCCTGAAGCTTTTATTTTTAGTTTGCATAAAGGGGAATCTGAAGGATTGTCCGTTACCATGTCATCCCTGGTTGGACTGCAAAGTCAGAAGAAGCACTACATGTGGCTGGTATTGCCACTACATAGGAAGAACTACTATACCGAACAATTTCTCCCATCATGGTTGCTCTGCTTATATATTTATTCTACACTATTTTTTTTTTTTAAATGCTAAGGAACATCTAATTTATGCAGTTTTCAGTGAGTATTGCCTTACTCAGTTGAGTAACATGATTCTAAAATGGTTTTAAAAGTAATACTAATTCATGAGATTCATTACATCCAGCAGAATCCCCTCTCTGCTTGCAGCTCTGATTTCAGTATCAGGACAACTCAAACAAACATTTTGACTGGCAAGCACCTATATGATGACTTGTATCCACGTCCTCCTTATCCCAAACTTGATTTCAGATTTACTTTTGACCTCCTGAAGTTTTCTTCTTTTCTTTCTCTACTCAGTTTATGTTTTGTATGACAGAAGTAGAGAAGTTCTCTCTGCAAGTAACAGTACTTAAAAAAAGAGTTTTTGAAGGGAAAGCTAAGAATAGGAAGATGGAAAAGAATGTTTGTCCATCTTACCTATTTTCTTGACAAGGTAAGGTAGGCTTCTTCCCTTCTAGATATATTTCAGTATATTTCCCAACCTAGCTTTAAAGTATCACAAGACATGAGCCTTTGCAGCTTTCCCAGGGAGACGATATTCCACGCTTAACAGAAAGCAGCGTGAAAAGGATTCCTCTGATGTGTCATTCTAGGCCGGGCGGCAGAATGATGCTCCCAGAGTGTCTCAAAAATAAAATGTCAGCCTGATTTGGAAACCATTCTTTGCCTTCACACCTTTCATACCTAGAAATTGCAGCTGAACCACAACTCAGACGTAAGTGTGTAGGCTGCTGTATTTCGCAAGTATGAAATGAAATAAAAGGCACCACATTAATTAACACTGTGCTGTCAAGCTGCTTCTAAAATATTTCTTTTAAAAAAGTTTTAGTCTATGTGACTGAGCCATGAGAAACTTCCTCTGGCCCTCAAAGTCTGCCTTGCTTGCTTGTGTTCTGGTGTACCGTGTGGGTTGCGACTAAATTCCTTCCAAGAGTTCCCAGACAATCCTTCTTCTCAACTCCTTACTGATAGGTAAAACCACCTTTTTGTTTAGAAGTGGGGGCTGCCCGACTTCTCTGAACTTAGCTTGCAAACCCCTTCCTTGAAGGGAGCACATCTGTGCTTCAGAAAAGAGCCTTAGGTTCATGCCTTCCTCAAAAAATACGAGGTTATCTTCATTGTGTGACATGGATTATTATTCACGGTATTCTCAAAGACCTCATGGTATGAGACAACCAGTTCCCCCAAATTCTGATCACCTCCAGTATAAAAGGCACTGGTGCTAGAAATTGAAAAGGACACGGGAACCATTTGGTTCTTTAAAATAAAAAGTTAATTCATCGATTAAAAGTCAGATTTGCATTCTTTGAAATGCAAATCTGGATCGTGGTGACTTTGCAGTATACTTATTTCTCTCTCTGTCTACATTCAGTTATTCACAATCCTCAAGCCACACCTGAGTACAAATCTTGCTCAAGCAGCCACAAATCACAGCAATTACTTGTAATTTAAAACTGTCAGGACAAATGGCAGGGATACCTTCATTACTGGTTTTAACTGGGACACCATGAAAATATTCTTGATGCTACTACTAAGCAGACCTGGTTGTGCCTTACAAAGTCTCTGTGCTCTTCTTTATAATTGTTGTGGGGTGAACTGTCTGCCTCTCAAAGTAAATCTACCTTTCCCTGAGCGTAGCAGTTAGCCTTTTTTTGTTTTTCCCATAACTGTATTTTATCCAGACCATTTAGTAGCTCCACATATTTTTCTTCAGCTATAATTCATTGGAAATTCAAGTCACATCAGCAGCATCTGTGAAACAATTACTGCATCTAGGACTGACTCTGCAGTCTAATCCATCATAATTATGACTGGCCTCTTTGAAGATGCCACGATGCGTGACTTAAATATAGCACATTACTGTGCAAGTAGATCAGCATCTCATCCCACCAATATGCACTCAAGTTATAACTCAGTCCACCAGCGTCTGACTTTTTCAGATGCAAGCAATGTATGTACATTTATTTCTTGCCACATATGGGACGCAAATTGGAAACCAGCTACTGAAAGAGAGTTTCAGATTTATTTTTTTGTTTGTTTTATGGGTAAGTTTGGCATATTCCTGCCACCTCTATCAATACCAGAATACTGAAAGACTGTGGGAGGCGTTACGAGCACGACAAACATTTCTGCGGCAACAAAAGTACTCTTAGTTGTGTCACTTTCTTTCATGGAAAATCTTTCTTTACTTTTAGCCAGTTCTAGAGGTTCATACCTTATTTTATATAGCACCCGTATCTGGCGAGTTTGTGAATGCAAAGCAGCTCAGATGAATGAATGGACAAATACACCCACTGCAGGGAGTACAAGCTTCTGCAAAGCTGGGCAAGATTCCCAGTAGAAAAAGTAGGTGGGAGGATGCTGTGTTACAGTACTCACGGCCCTAAAAGGACCGAAAGATGGGATGTCAGATGGGTTGTTTCCGCTTCTGGGGTTAGCTGGCATGGAAATATATCTCCTCAGAGGTTTTTCTCCCCGGCAGAAATATACCTCCTCAGATCACAACCTCAGCTGACTTGGGCTTGGGTGATTATCAGGATGAGACTTAAGAAAGCAGAAGTCGGACACCCGGGAGCTTGCCGATGGCTCGCTGGGTTGTTCCTGGAGCGCTGCCACGGCCTCCATCCTGCTGGCACTCTTCTGCCACCGCCAGATGACACAGAGGTCTAAATTGCTCCCAGACAAGAAACCCCCGTAGCACTTTCTATACAGAAGGTGAATTTACCTATATGTCTTGCCAAGCTCCAGTTTGGTAAGTTGTACTTTCTGCTTACATTCTGCTGCTCCTATCACGTGGGTACAGTAGCTGGCTTCACATCTGGCTTAATTCGCTATGTATTATTATGTGCTGTTGAGCAGTGCTTCTCTCCTTTGAAGCTCATGTCGCTGGCAAAGAGGTCTAAATCCTGAACTTCACAACAAGTGAAAATGCTCCTAAAGTGAAGGGATTTTTTTTTCCCTATTTCAAAAATGAATGAAAATCTGAGAAAAGGCATGAGTAGAGTTATTCCTAAGTAAGGACGCTGGTGCATGGTATTATCAGAAAGCTCAATTTCTGGACCAAAACCTTGACTTTTCTGGACTTGTGTACATGTGAAATTGCTTCTGATTAACTCTGTGTCAAAGTTTTCTCATTTTTAACTTCAGAACAAGACGTGTAAGCAGTTATAATGATGCTCAACACCATGATTTGTAGCCACGTGGTTATCGTGGGATGTCATTTTTCTCTGGCCTATCTAAGTAGCAGTTGCTTCAGCTGTGCCTTGGGTTAACACCTGTAAGCGAGCTACAAATGCCACTAGATGAGAAAAGATGTGCAGTTAACTCAGATGGCTAACGGATGATGTAACGCACTAAAGCTCCTTACTAGTGAGACATTTCCATTATTGCTGGGATAAAACGCACACGTGAAAACTGTGGCATAGTTTAAGGATTTCCTATATGTTTGACACTTAAGGTGCACTGTGTTTATACACTGAGAAACAAAGTAAGCTTCCATGTGTGGAAACTAATGGGAGAGGGGAGCCCAGGACTACACCTGCCCAGACTCTGGGTGGTTTGTCATTCGCAGAACAGCTTCTTCCCATGTCAGGGTTGCTGGTAGTTTGTAATAAATACAACACCATCAGAAACCAAACCACATGTGGGCCTGTTGTTTAAATATGGGTTTAACGTGCTTTTCTGAAGCCAAGGCACCCATGACAGAGAATTTTAACCCTGTTGTCCAAAGCAGATTCGAAAGAGAGATCGCATTCATGCCCAAGGTGAATTGAGGCTCTGAACCCCACAACGTGCCCTAAGGAGTTTTGCTCTGCTCCCTACCAGCATCACTGCTGCCCTGCTGCAAGTGTGGTGGCTGAGGAAAGCACAGTGGAACTTCAAGGCAGATGTAAAGGAGGCCCCAGAAGGACAAGGACACTCTGTTGTTAGCTGGGCTCTATGGCTTACAATGGGGTCCTTTTGCACTGCATTCAGCTGTCTCTTCATTTGGATAGTATATTTATTCAGTGCATTAGCAATGCTTTGGAAAAAAACTCGCATAAGGATGCCATGCCTTCTCTGTCCCTTCAAGTTTTAAAGTTAAGGCTGCATTTCTTTCTAAACTATACGTATTGCTTTCTCATTGTAGCTTTAAACAGCAGTTAAGAGGTTAATGTAGGAACTAATGGACGAGGCTCTGTGACTGTATTCTGCAGGAGGTCATATTACATGGATATGATTGTCTTCTCTGGCATTTAGATCTACGAATAATTTGTGTCAAACAGAAAAGAAAATGTGGGATGGCTAAAATTTGTTACCTAATTTATAGCTACTTTATCCTTAATTTACAGGGAAAATGGTGACTAGCTAATATAGATATAAGCAGACATAAGGGAATGAAGAGCATGGGATTCGTGAAATATGAGGATTAATAATTCATTAAATGTTATCCAAGCCAGAAGCCTCATAATTCATGCATTTTTAAATAAACTAGTGCTAACCCCCCCTCACTTTATTGACACCAGTTTTTGCATTTCAGTGATGCAATGAGCTAATCGCAAAAGCTTGAATCAGTTTGATTTTTGACCTTAATACAGAGGGCAGGAGAGTAAAGCTAAACTGGTCTGTGCCGTGATTTTCCCTTGCTACAGTTTATAACCATCAATATGACTGGATACTGCATAATATCTACCCAGACATGAAAAATTGCACTATTTTAACAATTGCATAAAATCAAGGGGAGTGAAAATTAAATGCCTCTACGATACAGGTGGAAAAAAACAATTATGTGAAGGAAATGAATTCAGGAATATAAAATGCGAGTAAATAGGAATTATAACGTTGCATCATACAGCTCTCCAGTTCCTATTTTTTTGTGATTTATGTCCTGTACAAACTTGGCACCTAATTGTTCCATGTAGCACTTCTAATAGAAGAGCACAGCCCTTCAAGTCGCTTGTAATGCCACCATGGTATATTTCTAACCTAGTGATTAGAAATGTTTCCCAAAAGGTCGGACTTCAGAACCAGGTTGGATTTAAGAGACAAAAGGACTTTCCTTCTGTAATAACCAGAACATTCAAGATGAGGTTGGCACCTACGCTTGTTCTTGCTAGTTGTAAGCTCATTTCTGTGGTTTAGATTTGGAGTATTGTGGATCCAGGTGGTTTATACTGACAGGCCATTGCACAGAGCTATTATTACCTCCCAAGTCAGCTTGTTTGACCTTACCTTGGGTGCTGATATGCCGACACACACTACATACTCATTTCTTGAGCACCACCTTGACTATTATACATCTTTCACAAATACAGGGAAGCTGAACTAAAACACCCTTTTCCCTTTGCTGTTTTTGAGTCATTGCAGTTGGTAATTGTAACAGGAAGGCTGCGGGGATGGGAGTTACAGTCTTAAATGCTGGGGATGCTCAAGTAAGTGTACACTGAGTGAGATTCTCCTGTGCCTGGATATAATAAGAAACTTCTCTTATGTGCCTGTGAAGCTTGGACCAGCAAAACTGTTTCAAATTGTGACCCACATGGGTCATCATTTGGGTAATTCACCAGTGCCTGTGGATTCAACACCAGAAAACATGTTGGGGTAGGAAAACAGAACCAAGTCTCTTTTTTTTCGTCATCTCAACCAGTTGTCATGCTAGGTTAGGTGTGCTGAGCAAAGGTTGGCAAGGTAGGGTGGGCAGTGCTATCAGGTGCACAACTACTGCTCAGACCTGGTTTTGATTTCTGGCGAAATGACATAATTTGAGGCATGATTTTCCACTTCAGCTACCCCGTGTGTCAAATGGTAATGATGATACTGGCTGCTGATTAAAATTAGCTACCCGAGAGCAGCAGCTAACTGCTCATGCTATTCTGACCGAGCTCTGTTTTGCAGTGTGCTTCTGTGTGAGCATGCCAGAATAAGCAAGTGTTGGTGGCTGAACCGTTCCTCAAGACACACTTGATGTTATCAACCTGCCGTTTAGGGAAGGTTACTAAGAGGTCAGTGTCGTCATTATCTTCCAGATTCTGTGATCTTTTTCCATCTGGCTTCAGACCTGGATATAGCATGGATTTCTTGGGTTGATGACTTCCTGACACCAGTTGAATGTCGGTTATTCCCTGATGATTTCATCACAGCTGTCGGCAGAGTTAAGTAATTCACTATTAAGTAGTACATCCTCCTTGAGAACGAGAAGCAGTAGAAGAGATTCTCTTGGCTCTCTTCACCCCATAATATAAAGAAGAAATGGAGGACCCAAAGGGAAAACCACTGGCAAACTAAAGATTTCAGGGTTTCATCACGTTGGGACAGTAACATTAGAAAACAGGAACAAAAATGGTCCTGTATGGCACGTGGGTGGAAGAACTAAGAGAGTAAAACATTGTGGGCTGCAGCATCCTCAGAAAGCCTATTTACACAGCTCTGTTTTCCATTATCCTTTGAACTTCAAAAAGGAAATCCTGTTGGTCTCCCATTTCAGATGAAAACAGAATTTTGGATGAAATGCAGTTTTCTTAAATTTCTTCTCCAAAAGTTGAAGGTGAAGATTGCCAAGAGGAGAGTGGGGAGGATGCAGAGGCAGGGGTTGATGACTCTGAGGATTACTCTGACTGTTGCTCCCACATGTCCAGATGATAAAGCGTAGCTTTCAGCCCCTTCTCTGACCTCACTATAGGGCCTTTACACCCCTATGCACGCTCCTCCTCCATTTTTCTCATATCTCCACCACACCTAGGCTGGGATGCTGTAGTGAACTCAATTTTTTGGCTACAATTCTTGACCATTGAGAAATGAGAGAGACCACAGAGAGACAGCTCAGCTCCCATGCTACACAGTGTGCATTGGGCGTGCTGGCATACCCGAGGGGCAGATGCTGGGGATCCCTGCCCGGGATGGTGAGCCATGAGATACCCATGTGTCTGTATGCGAGAAGCTGCGTGCCACTGCAGCTTCTGTGTGGTTTCCTACGTCATTTGGGGGATTTACTTCCAGATGGTGAAGTTGGAGGAGTTGAGCCAAAACAAGGGTACTTGCTTTCGGAAGATCTTGTGCTGTATTAATTGTTGTGTAATTTGATTTAAAAATGTGTTTTCGTGCGCACTTGTGATTTTTTTTTCCTTCCTTCCAATTTGTGCCTTGCACGACTTACAAACCAAACCAATCACTCATAAACACATGGGAAAAATAGGTTTGTCAGGGGCCTGAGGAGATGAGTGCCCTGTTCCTTGGCTCCAGGGCAGCACCAGCCAGAACTGTACCAGTCCACTCCAACCTGTTTTCAAAGGTCTCTAATGATGAAGGTTGCATAATAACCCAGTTACATGCAGTGTTTCATTAACCTTACTTATTAGAAAGCTTCTACCATTCAAAACATAACCCTAGATAGTCTCTTCCCGTCTACCACAGGCTTGCGGAGCAGTTTTTTTTTTCTTTTGTGCTATGGTTTCTTTCTCCCCGTGTAATTGAAGACTGTTATTAATGCTCACCTCTTAGACAGAATAAACAACCCAGTTCATGACATCCGATCTCCTCCCTGAGGGGACCTGTACCCATACCATTTGTTCCCTGACCAGATGCACAGAGGTCACAAAGCAAATGCAACACTCTCTTCTTTGGAGACCTTACGCACATGACACATTCTGCTAGGTTTTCCCTGAGTTCAGATGTTTGATATACAAGCAGCTATAATATGTGCCTATATAGTATTTCAAATACCTGTATGAATTAACTTGGCTTTCCCCCCAGTAACTAAAATCAGTTTTATTCCCTCAGCGTGAGAGGGACTGTATAAATCGCATTGAAATCAAGAGAACAGGCGTGTTACTTCTAGCAGAGCTTTATAGAGGAGGTTGTTTCCTTAAAACCTCTGCCTTCAGTATGTTTAAGTCTGTGAGCTTCTGGCACAAACATCTCTTCTGACTTCCACTGTTGCTGAGGCACCACAGAAGATAAGAATCTAATGCATTTTTAGAGGTCTATTAGAAGATGCTCCCTGGAGCTACGGTTGCCATTCAGCTTCTTTCTGCATTCGTGTGTGGTCTTCAGGAGCAGTTTTCATGTGGGTTATTGCAATCCGCATGCAACAATGGCATGGATTATCGTGCTGAAATCTACATCTGAGAAAACAGTTACAATTGCCTCTCCAGATGTACAAGAGATGAAAGACAAGGTGTTTTTGATGACCAGAACCAGCTGATGACCTAAGAGCAGTTGAGATCTAACCTTGATAAAAGCACAGCTTTGGGAGAGAAACCAAATGTGGGAGGTGGTGCTGCCTTGCCACGGTTCGAAGCGCACAAGAGAACTTGGCACAGGTACTGTTGCCATCCCCTTCAGTTTTAGGTCGGAGATGAAGATGTGCAACTACATTTTCATTTTGAATACTCAACATACGAGCTTGGAAAGAACTTGGTCATTGACTAATTTTAGATAAAATGGCCCAGGGCCCAAACAAATTGTAAGTCAAGAGATACCCACTTCACATCATGCCAGCATTAATCAAGGAGTTACAATCTAGCTTCTTAAGGTTGTCTTGAAAACCAGATTTTCTGTAGTTACCATCTTGGCTACAGTCATTTTCCCCCCTTTTTAATTTTACCTTTTTATTACTTGGCAAGAGAGTTTTTACCTTTTTCTTTAGGCCACTATTAATCCTGTTCTGAGGATCAAGCGACAGGCTCCAGTTTGTACTTCCACACAACTGAGACCATTTCCGAGTTCCTTTTTACCTTGTTACATCCTTGCTTACATAGAACATGGTTTTTATCTATAGCCATTCAAAACTTCTTATCACTTAAGAATAAATGGGCAGTATATGCGGATTTTTATGTATTTTGTGTCAAGAAACATTTAGTTAAAGAGCTACTACAGAAAAAACCTTATTACAGGGAGATAGGCATTTGTCTTTCTGTGGAATCTCCCTTCGGTGTTTCAGGGAAACTGGAAACCAATAAAAAGTCTAGATTTTGGGAACAGGATGTTTGTTTAAAAACACAGCTGTAACATGAAGGTTTCTCCCTTTAACCAAATTACAAGACTGGATAAAATCTTGGGATTGCTGTGCTGAGAAAGGGTTGGGATCCCAGAACGAGCTGGCATTCCTGCTTTCCTTTAATTTCCAATAATTCAAAGCACATTCTTTCTCCTGTTTAAATTTTCCTCTTTATGGCGAGATGCAACATGAAGAGACAGAAAATTCGCTGCCGCCAAGCTAAAAGGAGGGGGGGGGGGAACTGGCAGATTGTGTTTTAACTCTCACTAAGACTTTCAGACTCCCGCAGCTGACTCTTGGAAGAGCAGTATTTGAGCAGTCCTGAAGGGAACTGCAACACTCCTCTCTCTGTCCTTCCTTTTCAAATATTTTCAAAGCTTTTAGAACAGTTGGTTGTTCTTCGTTCTGGCAACTTGCCATTTGCTGCCGGCTCACATCAGTTCATAGTCTTCAGAGGTATCCAGTGGCCCGCGTGGATTTGAGAGTTTGAAGCTCTAATGAAAGACCTTTGATATTTTGGGATATTTAAGAGACATACAGAAATGGATGAGTTAAAAAGAGCTGTTGTCAGTTCTGGCAAAACTCGCTTCATATTCTCAGTCACGAGATACCGTTTCACTAATTGATTATTGTCTGTCCATAAGAGTCACGCTCTTAGTGCACAAAGAAGCAGTGTGGATGAAAAGCTCACTATTGTAAAGTACACACTCAACTGGATTTAGAAAGCTGGGAACTATAGACAAATCTAAGATAAAGGAGTACTTTGAATGAAAGTCATAAATCATAGCTGAGACTTTTTTCAGCTTAAGTAAACATCTTCACTACAGACGGTGAAAATTAATGGAAGCATTTTAAATGCCTCTCTTCACTCTTCCTTGGAAGGGTGGCAGGTGAGCTCTCCTTGAAAGGATCAGGTGACTTTTCGTTATTTAAATCCACACCTCCAGCAATGAGGACCTGATCTCGCAAGTCCTGCAGAACTGCTCCTAGCTGGCAAGGTTATGCAAAGTGTTTGCCAGGCTAGTCCTTCAGCCAGAAGTCTTAACAGCTGCGGTGGTCTTGAGCTCAGGAATGCAGGTGAAGGGATGAACGCCTTGCATTGTGCTGGTTGAGTTCCTGTAAGTTTATGTACGTCCTTGTACATGAAGTGTGATTGCGCAGCACGGTTGCTGCTTTTCTTGCCAATGCAAACTTTCGCTCCCTCTTCCATCCCCCTCCCTTAAAACACATCAGGGAGAGAACAGGGTTGGGGGCAAAGCAAGGATGACGGGCATTAAGCTCTGACATATGCAACTGGTTTTGCTCAGAAGAAAATGCAATGCAGTCTGCGCTTGGTAGTATGACTTCTATACAGCCTTTGGGGGCAATGAACAGCTGCTTCTCCTTTAAAGAAAGGGAGGGGGGTGGGAGAAGAGGAGACAGCTATCAGGGTACTAAATGTCTGATGCAGTCATTCAAGCTAACATGCATGCCACTGTCGAATGAATATAAGGACACTTTATTTTTGGTTTGTTAACAATTTGAGGGTCAGCCAAGTTGATTATGAGAAAATGAGCTAATAAGTTTACTGTGGGAAAGGTGGGGGACAATGATGAATGGCAAAGTTTATTTGCTCATTACACTCCCCAGCAAACAACTCTTCCTAACAGCCTCACCTAGCTCACAAAGGCTTGCATGTAATTCATGTGTAATAAATCAGAAGCATGCCTCAGCTCCCCAAACCAAAATGATCTTAAAAGTTTATGGTAGGTATTGATGATTAAGCAAATGTTCCGAAGAGTTAGTTGCACCTAAAATTAGAACTAAAACTGAGATGGGCAGAAAAAATATACTGGAGTACCTGCAGTTAACCTTTAAAAAAGCATGTGGAGGACTAAAGCAAATCAGTGAGCACTAGAGACTGGATATGTGTTGCTATACTGCTGTGCATGAACTCTGCAGCATGCCACGTCCTTCAGAGGAATTATGGCATGAAGCTGTTTATGTTGAGGGTGCTGATGCCTCCCAGCCCATCCTGTTTCCTACCTTCTCCCTTTGGCACCGTTAAGGTCCTTTCGCTGGCTGGTCCCAGCAAAACCATGCTCCTCTCTTCATGCCTGGCACGTGGGCCCGGGGCACGCGAGCAACACAGGGTGTGTGTCAGCGCTGCCCTGCAGGGCCCCAGTCCTGTCCTGGAAACCGATGGGGATCCCAGCAGCTCCCGACCTCCCCCTGCCCGAGCTCCCTGCCCCAGCCCTTGTTCCTGGAGGTGTGAAGGCAGGGATGTCTTCACAGCTGTCAGAAGCTTATGACAGATGATTTGTATGATCAGCATGCTGGCTACTCTGATGTTAAATATTTGTTTGTTCTTTTTCCTCCTGTCCCACTTCCTCATACACCGCAATATAATCAGGCAGTACAAACTCTTACTTTATGCTTTAGTTTTTCTGTCTTCATTGAAAAAAATCAATGTCTTAAAAACAGCTGCTACTACTTAATGATCTTTTGGAAACTAAGGCTGATTTCTTTTGTTATGCTCTCTGACGATTAAATTTTGCTCTGGACTCTGTTGCCTGAAGGAGGCTATTGTAAAACAAGATATTCAGAAATCAGCAAAAAGATGTTAAAGCTAAAACAGAAATCCAAAGCGCTTTAACTCTAGTGGTGCTGCTGCCAGTGAGTTTGAGCAGAGATCCTGAGATTATGCTAAAACCAGTCTGGTATCGTGGGCTGATGGCTGAGGAACTGCTTTGTAACAATGTACGCAGCCTTGCAAAAGAATAAAACTTCCATTATATGAGACGCTGCTTTGATGTTAGGTTTTAAATCCTGATTTGATCAAACAGGCCATCATGCAAATAACTACAGTAAGTATTGCTATTGCTTTAGATTGTGAGGAGGGAAGTACAAAGCTCAAGGATTTGCAGTCCCTTTTACAAGACCCCCATTGGGGAGAGCCTGCATCTACCGAATACTGAAAAGCTCAATCAGGATTACAAAGGAAATTGCTACAAAAGATTAAAATATGCGGTCAGCAGTAATAACTCCCCCTCTGTTTGTTGTCTCAGATTGTATTCATGTTGGAGGAAAGATTGGTGTACTTCAGATAGCAGCAAGGAAGACAGAGAGAGGTTTCGAGCGAGATTTTCCATGACAAGGGTAGCAAGAGGAAGTGGATGGGGACAGGGAATGTGCTCGACAGAGCTACAGGAAGTTGGAGGAAGGCAGTGCAACAACTAGAGACTAAGTCTAAAGACTTTGATGAGTACAAAGGGTTACTGAGGGTTGCCAACTGACCTGGTCTTTGAGTCTTCCCTTGCTGGGATGCTCCCGCGGCACACGCTGGGGTTAGCCTGTCCCCAGGGACTGGCACGCAGTCACCTTCACTGAGTGTTTATTACAGAAGGCTTCCCCCTCGCTCAGGTCAGCTGGGAACTTACTGCATAGTTTGCACTGACTGTGGAACTAAATGTTATCGCTATTTTTATTGGTTATAAAAAGCTTTTGTTTAAAATAAAAAACAGCAAAAGGATACATACAGAATACCTGTGTGTGCAAAGGAGTCAGAGGAGGGCTGTAATGAAATTCTGGCTGAAACGATTGCAGCGTTTTATCTTCTGTGCTCACTGTCTGTTGCTTAGAATTATAATAGTGATTCAAGAGCCCAAAAAGGCAGGAGAATGAAGTGAATTCCTGCAGATACGGCTGATGAGAACAGCCTTCCTTCTTAATTGACAATTTAAGCTCTTGCTTTGCAACTATGGCACTCGTTTCCAAGTAACTGAAAAAACTTTGATTCAACTCAGTCTTTATAGGAACTTGCCCACATGACCCTCTGTATCTCCCAGCACACAGCAACTCTGTACGTTTCCCTGATCCTGCTGACTTCCACTGAAATCCTTTCCTCCGATCTAGCCTGGTACCAGGAGACGTGCTCATTTGACCCGAGATACCAACTGTAGGATTTATGAAGCTACTTCTTTGAGGCTATCTGTCTCTGGGGAGCCCTCCGTCCCCCCGCGGCGAGCAGTGGGTTACTGAATGATACCAGGGCTTGCACATGACACCACTTAGCCTTCATTTTACGTTCCAGCTGAACAGGGCATCAGCCTTCACCAGTTATTTTGCTCATACAGGTCATCACCGCAGATACAGATTCACAGGGAATTACAGTAACCAATACATAACAATGTGCAAAATTTAGGAAACACATTTGTAAGCACTTTAATTACTTGCTCTTACCTCTTTCTGTTAAAGGTACAGATACATATTTATAATATGCAGAACCAGATTAATTAAGGCAAGTACTGCCAACAGTATCTTTTAAGAGCAGATTTGCATTTCACACACAAAGACATGGTAACTAGTGCACGTGTTACGCTGAACGGTAACTCTCCTTGACGGATTCAGGGTGGCCAGACTGCCACCGCATCCCAGACTGATGTGGCTGGGAATCCTCAGCACCTTTTCCATCCATGAGGAATGCAGCTTACAAAATGCTATTCCCACCTTTGGCTTCCTTTTGGGCACCTGGTAGGCACTATGTCTGTATCTACACACAGTTCTTCGTTTGAATACTTAGGAGATTTAAGACCTGACGTGACAAGTGGGAGGCCGTGGATCTGCCTGCTCAAATCACAGCCCATGTGTCTGTAAAACAGTGACCACAGGCCACGCGCCATGTACAGCTTGGCATGGCAACGTGCAGAGCACGCAGTACAGGATATAGGGTGTTTTTTTCTGACAAGAAGTTCAGGGAAGAACTATTCATAGACATTTTAAAAGAAATAGCTATACTTTTACATGAACTTTGTTGATGAGATTTAGCAGACTGAAAAGAGGAGCAGCCATAACATCTGTTGTTAACTTTTGTACGCATTTGTGGCCATATCATCATTTAGGTTTAGTTTTAGGTACAACTACTTGAATAAGTGCAAAGTGATTTGTTACTTTATTTACGCTTTCATTTACCCTTACTATACGTGGAAAAGAGGACCATAAACTTTTGCATCCATTGCAATGGACAGGAAAACTGGCACTGACCAGACCAGAGACCAGATTTTGCACAGAAACATTAGATATTCTAGTAACTTAGAGGTGCTACTTTCAATAACAGGAAAAGTAGTCAGTGGTGGTATTTTTTATATTGGTCATGCCCCAGTAACTCCCACAGTGCTCTTCTTTTGTAATACTGAGTCTTTCATTGCTTGACAATGTTTATTTGCATTCTTTGTTTTTTTTGCTCGAAGGGAAACTCTTCTGTGAGCCTTTTTTAAAAAAAAAAACACACCAAACCCAACCACTTTAGTTTTGAAGTCTAGTTGCTGTTTTTCTCATCTTCTCAAAGGGAAAAAAAAATAGATTTATAATATCTGAATGAAGAAAAGACGACTGATAATATTAAGTACGTGACACCTCCAAAGAGCAAAGATCATCAGCTTTCTCTTTCACTGTTACAGTTAGTGCATTTGACAAAGTTATGCTGTCAAACAGATCATCTGCTGGGAAGACTTGCACAATTCTCTCACTTTTAGTCACGACACAAAGCTTAGTTAAAGTCACCACAGATAAGAAATAAGAAACTGTGTTTCTTCACTTAAAATCTTTGGTGATTTTAAAATGCACAAAGTAGTTGCATTAGAGTTTCCTGCCCTGTACAATGTTGCCCCTGAATGTGTATTCCAAAATCCCACTCAGCTGTGTTGCTGCATTTCTGCTCATGAAAATTTAGCATCTGAGCATTTGAGTCAAAGCCCAGGGAAGTCAAAATGACACTGCAAGGTCTTAGACAAGAGGGATATTCCTAACAGACACCCCATACCCAGAAAGGTATGTATTTTCATATCCCATATTACTTTGGTCCACGGTCAGCATCTGTCTTACAAGCAGAATTGCAAAATGCTTGTAAGACATTCAGCGGGAAACTGAATCAGTAATGGATGGGCAGAAATCTCTGTCTTTCCTCAGTTCCACAGCCCTCACAGTTGGTTGTTTTTATTGTTTTCATTTCAACATTAATATTAGAGAGCAGCTGAGGAAGGAAGAAAATTTAGGCAGATCTCATGCTTATACTTTTTGTCCTACAGAAAAAGTTCTATGTTCCTTTTTCTTTTATTCTTCCCAATTTTTAAACAGAGCTAAGGTTTTTCTTGGCTATCTTTCCGGTGAGAGAAAGGGATTATTTCTTAGCTTTAAATGGCATTTTAGCAATCCAGAAAAACAAACTTGTGTCATAATGAAGAACAGTATTTTCACCTTGTAGTAGGTGATACAAGTGGTGTAGCAAGATTATTGTTTTTGCAAGGGTAAATTCTAGTTCTGTAGTTCAGACATAAAATAGGAATCTTTCTAGATTAGAAGAAAAAGGAGTTACAGAAATGCATAATCCTTGCCACAGTTGACCTTTTCTCTCCTTGATCTTATGGGTGTTTTCTCAAGTAGAAATTCTTGTTCTTGCTGTGCATGGGGGAGATAAGGACAGTACCACAGGGGGAGGCAGTTGTGTTTTCCTAAAAGGTACGTTACTATTTAAGGAGGGAGTGAAAGAACAGACAGAAATTGCTTGGGGGAAGATGTTTTGCCCCAGGAAGGAGAAAATACATAGTATCACAGCTGAGATCAATTACACTGAAAAGATTTTAAGAAAAAGAGATGAGGGGGGATCCAAAGTCTGTAGAAAGAAAAATGCACCCACCAAAGGTGGAACGGCAGAGACCAGCATTCAGATTTTAAACTCCTGGTTTTTTAGAGAAAGAAAGGATGGGATGAGATTTGGGGTTGGTTGTTTTTTTTTTTTTTTTAACCATCATCTGATGAAATGTTTATTTAATAGAGAAGAAAAGAAAAATGCAAATACAGGAAATCTTCCTGTGCCTGGGTTAAGAAAACCCTCAGAGTCACTAACACATTGAATAAATCCTGTTTTAGGCAGGTAATGACTTGAAACTCCCCGCTGAAAACAAAGGTGGTTCACAATGATGCGTGACAGATGCAGAAGCAATGTGACTGTGAGATGGCACAGTTATTCCAGTTTCAGGGACGATGGGAGTTTATCTAAGGATAAAGGAGGAAGGGAGGGATTCCCTGTGCAAGGTCAGTGTGGGGGAGAGATCCAGGGGGAGACCAGCTGTCTGTACTTACTAACCTCTAATCCAGGAGGATGGCTTTATTGTGCTGCTCCAACACAGAACAGGTTAGTTTGAATGCCGATGAGGCCGCAGCCATCTAGGAAGTCATTTTCTGTTTCACTGATTTTGGTTCTTGTTGTTTTGTTTTCCCCCCTCTTTGTATGTAAAACAAGCGTTCAAGGAGTTCCTGAACAGAGGTCGCCCTGCTCCTCTGCAATAGTGGCATTACGAGCAATGCAGCTGCTGCTGGCTGAAGGGCTCACCAGCACTTCACAAAAAGCCCCGATAGTACATAAATTCAGATCTTCACCAAACAGATAATTTTATGTGGTCTGCAGAAGAATAGGCCTTTGTCAGAATGAGATGATAGCTGACTTTGTTGGGGGGGGGGGAGGGGGGCGGGGGAAGAGGGAGTTTTCTCAATTTCTGTGTATTTCTATTCAGCTGCTGCAGAAACATCCCCATCTGCTTTGAATCTACATTTTAATTCCAAACCCTAGCAAGAAATGAAGCAAGCTGGCTTGCTCTGCCTGGCAAAGTACACACATAGCAAGTTGCTGAGCTGAAAGCTGTTCCAAAATCCAGGAATGTAACAAACTTAAATGCCAAGTTACCTGGTTGTGTGCTGTTTAACCATATGATGATAATAATCAGAAAATGATACTCATCAGTCTGTCCTTTAAATGTTGTTACTTACTCAAGAGTACGTGCTTTCTTTGCTCTCTGCTCTGTTAGGACAATTTGGTTTAAGGAAGTGACACCGTAAATTAGAAAACCCAAACCCATTTCATTTCTCTGTTGAAAGCAGGCAATGGAGCTTTGCCTGCTTTCCTCCATGATTAATGGGTAGTGAAACAGAGGGTGCAAATTAAATTGTTGATTACCCTCACTTATAACACCTATATCTGAACTTATGTAGTATGACATGATTTTTGCCACTAACAGTAGAATCTTGCATATTTTATATATACATATATATAGATGAGTGCTCAAGGGCTTATTTTAGCTTTATGATCTGCACAGTTTGAGTTTTTGCTTGCCTTTCCTAGTGCAGGAAATTTTATCCCTAACTGTCAACAGGTGTCAGAAACAGAAGCAGCTGGAGCCAGAGCTGAACAACATTTCTGTTCTGATCTGATAAACTTGCAAATAAACCACATGTAACTTCTGTTATGGACGCCCAGCAAAAGCTAATCATGATGCAGACCTTAAGTTAATTTCTGTGCCTGTTTCACAAGCTGTAAGGGGGGATAGTGAATGATATACAGACTAACTTGCAGGCTGATAAGAAGCAGAACTGCCTCTTAAATTGCTCCTGGCTGAAAGGAATCATAGAAATGCAAGTTATTTGCATTGCATTCTAGAGAGAGTATAATTTAAGGGATTTTTTTTGTGATGGAAAGAAAATGCACAAGCGAAACTGTTGAAGCAAACTTAAGCTGTTGTGAGAAAAACAGAAAAGGAGAAGAGGGTTTACTGTGAGCTGAATGGGAAAAGAATTGAAAGATGCCCATTCAAGTGCTTCATCTGCCTGCTAATTTTAATTAAGACTCCTCCTTTGTAACTATGCCACAGAGCCTGAGTCTTAAAGAAAAAAAAAAAAGAAGTTGTCACTAGGCAGATTTCTGAGTCTCCTGATTGAATCATCATTTTAATCTCTTCACTGCCACCCCCCTCTCCTGAGCAGAAGCTACCGGCTGCATTATCTGACAATTAACATACTGAGAAATGCTACTGCACTCCTCAGGGACTTTCAGGATGCAAAACACTGTTTTGGTGTGTGATAAAAATGCCAAAACCTTTAAAATATCCTGTGTGGTAAAATATCCTGTGCTTTCTGAAGCCTGGAAGCACACCTTGTTTTCACCAGAAAAAAACATTCTTCATGAACTTTTTCTGAAGCAAAAAATATTCCTCTCCAATTCTCCCCCTGCCCCCCGATATCCCCTCCAAGTTTGGAGAACTTGATAAATACAGCGGTATTTGCAAAGAAATACTGGTCAGTGACACAAATTGCTCGCTGGGTTTCCATGTCTTTGCTCAGTGTCCTTGTACTTTCTCAGATCCTTCCCTGTCCTTGTCTTACCGCTTCACGTTTCACCCCTCTTCCCTAACAAAGCACCAGAAACAGCTTCTTGCTCCGTGCCTGGTGGGTCCCAGCCTGCTCCTCTGCACAGCTCCACTCCAATCCCACAAGCCAGGTTTACTGAACTGGGTCATTGGTCCCAGTTAGACACCACCCCACTATATCAGTCTCTTCTCCTAGAAACACAAAAAGGGGGGAATAAAAAAAAAGCAAAGAAATCCTTTCTGCGTCTTCTCCCTCTGCCACCTTTGTAAGCCACAGATCAGCCCAAGCAAGGTCTGCCCACAGGGACACACTAATTGAGATGCTGTTTGGCAGCAGACTCTGTCCTTGCACAAATGTTCGCAAAATGACTAATTAAAAACAAGCCTCTTGCCCTGCTTCCTTCCCTCGACAAGTTAACATAGGCACGTTTTTCCTTTCATTATTTTATGGACAACAATAACGAACACGCTAAGGAAAGAGCACTTCAGGAACAGTTTTGTCTGAAGAAAATACCAAGGGTGGTTGTTCCTTTCTTCCCCCACACCCTGATGGCTGCCTGCATTGTTGGGAAGGTACAAACCAGGAGGAAGTCAGGCAAGAGGGGGGTGTATGGGGAAAGGTGGGTTGTTCCAGGCAACTTTTAATTATCATGAAAAAGGAGGAAATATGCTTAAGCATAAGAGTTCTGTTTCTGTTGTCCCCAAAGTACTTTGGGCATTTGATCTAAGAATAATCAGATTTTCTGTGAAGCCAGGAAGGTTAGGTCTTGGTGAGGAAACCCTTCAGGTTCTGCTGCTCAGCTGAGCGTCTGTCCTCCCACGGCCTTACTTGGAAACCAGAAGGCACCAAGTAGGAGTGCAGAGTGCTGTGTTGCTCCACAAAGCGCACATGATGCCAAATGGGCAGAGCTCTTAATTACATCATAGCTAACCATGGTGTAATCACGGAAACATGCAAGGAATTGGAGTAACTTTAATTCAGGAAAAATAGCTAACTGGGTTGCGTAATGGGGAAACCCAGCAAATGCAGGAGAAGAACACAATGGTGAGGTGACTGCTGCAAAGCGGGCAACAGAACAATTTCCACATTGATCGGAGACTGTGAAGCAACAGGCTGGATTTTTATCTAGCTGTTGTACGTGACTAACACAAGCTCTGTGCATACATGAAACGCTGAGGAACTGCTTTCACTGTTACTCCGCTGCATGTGTGTTCATTGTTGTCTAAGCTTGGGAATAATTGCTGTGAAACTTTGAAGCACGTAAGAGTTTTCCTGTAGGCAGAGAGGACGAATCCCCAAGGGAGAACGGAGTTGGCTCCTTGTGAGGACCTTGATCTCTAGACTTGGAGAGGAACGGCTTTGCTGTGCTGGAAAAAGCTGCATGCACATCCACGTGCTTTGGAGGCAGCCCTCCTCGCTGGGCCCGAGCCAGCTGCCCGATAGGAACATGCTGAGGAAGCAGCTCTCCTCTCCGTGTGCAGCCAGGCTGCCGGTCGAGCACCCGCAACGCTCAGGGACACGGAGGGGAAGCGGTGTTTATTCCTGCCGAGGCTAGGAAGGGACGACGGTGTGGCACAGGGCCCACCCTGCAGGTGGCTGGTGGACGTTGTTCCCAAGCAATTGCTTGGGAAACCTTAACAAAATTTGAGTACGAGACTGAGGAAATGAGCCAAAGATGGGCCAAAACGTGCAATGATGCTTAAGCACATAGACACACACCCCCCACACCCACCTAACTCTTGGGGATTTACAAAATCATTTTTGTACTTAATGTAATTAGAAACTTCATGGGAATTACAGAAGTACCTATCTGACTCTCTAGACATCTAAATGCCTCTGGAGAGACAGTCCTTAGGGCCTGTTTTACCAGAAGTCAGGTATGCAGGTTTGGTGACCGCACTACACTCAGATCAGATGCTTGTGAATGCAACTCTCCTGCAAGGTACCTGAGCTCTGCTGTGTGCTGCTGGTGATGTGGTAGCCCGCCCTCTGAAACGCCTGTCTCTGGCATTCAATCAGCAGTCCTGTACGTAATTTGTGGAACTGCCGCTGACCTCCGCAAGATCCTGTCAATATGCAGACAGTTGCCAGAATCAGCCTTATGAAGCCGAGGTCAAAGTGTTATGCAAAAAAAGAAAAGTGCAGTAGCAATTCCACCTTGAGCTGTGACACTGGACCTCTCTTGCTAAGCAGGTAAATTAACTCAGTTACAAGGAAAACCCAAATGCTGCAGGAAGCAGGGCTCATATTTCCATATGTAAAGCCACTTTCCCCTTATGTTAGGACCAAACCCTCAACACAGAAAGACAAAGTAGCTTGATTTACAGGCACAAAAATCTGTCTTCCTCTGAAATAGTTAACTACATTTTGTTCAGAGTAAGGAGAGGGCAGGGAGTGAAAGGAGTGATCTTTGCATGTTGGGGTTTTATTTATATAAACTATACAGAACACCTTGACAATCTCTGGGATACACAGAGCTATATATAGAAATGTGAGTAACTGTATTAGTGAGCGTGACGCTGTGTGCAAGCCAGAATATTCCCGAATGTTTTCAGCCACGTGCTTTCCTTCTCCCCTCCAGCCTTGCATAGGTTATTCTAAATCACTCTAGCATTATGTAAAATAATTTTTTCTTGCCTTTTATGGTAGTTATTTCTGTATGATTACTCTGTAGTCTGAGACTTCCTCAAAACCTCCTAGTTTGTCTTGCAGTTCTACTAAATAAATACCTTTATTAAGATCTTGTAAAGCTCTACCTCCATCCCGTTGGAGTCGGTTATTCTGCAGTGAGCAGGGTATACAAAACCTCACTGATGGAGAAGTAGAAGCGCTATGACACGAGAGTCAGTAGATCAACAACCCCAACAGGCTGATGATTCCTCCAGAATTGGTACATACCTATTGTTATCCCGAATTACGTACGTAGCTTTTTAGACCCGAACACTAACCTAAGAAATAACGTATTTCCAGGCCGTGCAATTACACAAGGGGTTTCAGTACTGTTATACTTGTATTTTGAGGTTTAAGAACATAATGCTGTGCACTAGTATTTGTTACTCCTGAGCTGAAATGCAAATGCTCAATGGTTCTGACTGGAGTGGGAACTATTCCTGACTGGGGACCCATGTCACGCTTTCCAAGCAGGTAGTTCTGGAGGCAGCAAGGCTCAGGAAGCCTGAGTGTCCCATGGGTTTGCTTTTCTTGGGCGACTGTAAGCTTCAGCAGATGCTTTTCCCGTGGCTGGAACACATATAAGGGCTCTCTCCCATGAGGGTTCTCTGGCATTTAATAACATGTGAAGTTATGCATTTGTTGTTCCCTCACTCGGGATGTTTACGGGGTTTTTCTCCTTTACCCAGCTTCCGATCTTCACAACAGTTGGAGCACTAAATCTATCACACATGGCTGAAACCAGCCAGTTGTCTCAGACTCTCTTTGTGGGGGATGGACAGGCACATACACACAATATCATCACATATTATTCATTTTGCTGGGAAACTATAATATATATTTTTCTAGTCACAAGAGGGACGTATGACGGCAGTAGCTTATGGTAGTGAGCAGAATGGTTGCTGGTATTAATAGGTAAGGGAAATCTGTTCAAACCAAAGAGCAGAAAGCTGCCAGACGTAGCACTTTAACCACAAGTCAGAGGACACCAGGGAACACTATCTGTAAGAACTGGAAGTAGAGAGGAGACAACAGAGGAGGGTAATTTTTAAACAAGCCTGGACAGTAGCTGACTCCTGGACCCTGCAAGGTCAGTGGAGATTATGTGAGAAGCTCCTCTGGAGGCAACTGGAACAGATTCATGGAAGCCACCCACTGCTTGGGTTCACAGAGTGAGGTGAGAAGGTAAGAAGTAAAACCAAGCAAGCCTTTTTCAAGTAATAGACTTACTGCAATTTGGGACTGGCTAGAGGACGGTACTTTGGATTGATAGCTTTCTTGTCCTCTAGAGAGAGAAACTTGGTAACTGATGTTTTGGGGAAAGCAAATCAAAAGTGTTTGAGTGCACCCAGAGCCATGCTTCAGAAAGGGGCAGGGCAGAGAGGTGGTGCAGTTTAGAAAAATTCTGTTTTGTTTTAATGCATGTTAAGTCATGCAACTGCAGGGTAGGAATTTTGTGCCAGTTAACAAGTTTTCCCAGAGAATAATTTCACACACATTAAAGTGACACACATTGGAAAGGCTGGAGAGCCTCAGAACCAAAAGGGACTGGAAGCTGGAAGCGTGTTAGAGGAAGTCCCTTCCTAATTTTTAATTTAGGAAGGGAACTGTTTCGGAAACGGTTGAAGTTAGTTGCGAAGTTTGGTGGCGGGAACTGAAGAGAGAAGTCTGAAAGATGTGAAGGGAAGCAGGGCAGTCACACAAGCAGAAAATGTGTAGGTGCTTTGGGAGCAAGCATGCTGCAAAGAATTAAGTACGGAGAGTGCTGTATGTATCCAGATCCAGATACTTGGTTAGATTACCAAAATCAGATGTCTTGCCTTCTTTGGGTATGGGAAAAAAAGCAGTGAGATAAAAGGAAGGATCTTAGGGCAAGAATAGATGAGTGAGAATGTGAAATGGGGAAGGCTAGATATGAAAACAGAGGTTCTGGATACAGTTGGAAGAAAAAGCTTACGAAAGCAAGTTTTGAAATAAAGCAGTGATGCTTTTCAGCTTGTAGAAAGTGAACAGAGCAAGCCAGAGCTGAAACAGTTTATACAGCCAAGAAAGGAGACAATAAAGAAATAAGACTTTCTGGTTTCTTCCTTTTAAAGCCATACCACTAACAAAATTGTGAAGTTTGGCTTTCTGCGAATTAAGGTTGTTGCTCCTACCTACTTCTAGAGCTAGCATGGTGTAGCCAAATGGTAGTAATGATGGACATGATGAACGGTCTCTAGTGACTACACAGGCAAAAATACATGTGAGGATGAATTTACCCATCTAGCTAGTTCGCAATAGCGGATATGAACGTCCCATTCAAAACGATCAAATGGCTTATACGATATCTTTCCTGTGACCCGTGGAACCAAATCTGTGTCACGGAGTAAGGTCACTACACTGTCAGCTGGGTTACAAACCTAGTTTGAGCATTGACTCAGGATTGCAGGCCATGGGCCTCAGGCCAAGGGATGTCGAGCGTGCCACAGAGGTGACGTGCGTACTCCCGGCGGAAGGCTTCCAGCCGATCGGCACGCCGCCACGCCATCCCCGCGCCAATTCATGGAAAGGCAACCGGGCCGCCTCTGAAGGGAGCGACTCGTCTGGATGTCCAGATGGATGTGGCGCTGTGCTGGCAGCAGTGAAAACCTGGCCGAGAGGAGGAAGGAAGCCTGTTGGGTAGCTGTTGGCTGTTCGTGACCAGCTTTCTAAGGAGACTGAACACTTGCCGAAGATGCCCTGTTTGCTTTGGCCAAAAAAAATCCGGTAATTTTGCAAGAAATGGAGGAGACAAGGGCAGATGTTGCACTGCTGTAGATCGAGGGTAGCTCCACTGATTTCAGCCAAACTGGTTGAGTTTTGGCTTAAGGTCTGAACAATGGCATTAGCACAATAAGACTGTGTTAACTATGGTGCTGTGAAACAGTACTGTTCCAGATATCTCTGGTATAACATAGATGTAAGCCTGTCCCCTTGTGCGTTACTGCTAAGATACATTGGTGCTGAGAGTTTGTTTGGGGTTTCTGTGTTGGTTTGAACAGGTAGCAACCTCGTTGTTGCAGTTTAATCCTTCAAACAATGCCATGACAACTGTACCACACGGTGCCTGCCAGGTTCACGCGAGGACATAGTGGAGCGCACGTCAACAGTGGAGCTGCAAATGAGGTAATGTGTTATCAGCAGACAGGTCAGGGCTCTATGTTTCAACTCCTGGAGCAGAGAGTGACTAAAAATAACTTTCTATTGCAAGTACCCATTTCCCGAAGAAGGAAATGCCCTTGTTTAACACCTTCCACCCCAAATAAAACAGGAATGGCTTATCACAATTCCTGCACCCCTTGATATCCCAGTGGTCTAGCTGGGTGACTGATTCAAGTGCTCAGCTTTCACCTCCAGAAGGTGACCAGAAGTCAAGAGTAACATAGAGACCCGAGCAACCCCAGCCACATCCCCATCATCTGACTGTCACCATGGGTAATATTACAGTTATGCATCAGCCTCTCTCTCTTAGGAACGTGAGTGTCTGGAGCAAGTGTGGAACTGAACTACCCCTCGTGCCTTTTGAGGCACACATCAGCAGGTCAGGATCTAGATGCCTAACTAACCTCACATTTCAACTCCCCACTGGGGTCTGAACTGTGAACAGAGGCGCCTTTGGCTTCTGTTACTAAGCCAGACTTTATACCTGTACACAGATACCACAGAGATCCCAAGCAAACAATATGTCTGTTCTTAAATAAAAAAATAATAACACACACACCCACCCCCCCACCCCCCCCCATTCATTTGTAGCTTACAGCGTGCCCTAAGAAGTTTATTTTATCCACTAAACTGTAGTGGATGTTTTGGGCCTTGCCATATATGAAGAGGTCTACAGCACAACACTTCAGTGCAAAGGGTGTGAGTCTGTTCTCCCTGGCACTGTGGACTGGTATGGGTTCAAGTCAAGGGGAGAACTGAGTGAGGTTCAGTTTCTCATGAATATTGGGCAAAAAAAGTTTCAAACTTAGCTACTCTATTTATGCATCTTCACAAAAAAGGTTTATCAGATTTCTGTTGGCAGCATGTTTCACTACCTTGTCCAACAGCTCTGATGCTTTCACTATGGCCAGGCAATTTCTATTCCCCCTGCCCTCCTAATTATTGCTTTTCCAGATGTTTACGTTAGTAAGTCATGGAGTATGCTAATCCTATTTAATGAGAGTGGCAGATTTACAATTGTGCCACTACAGGCCAATGCAATCTTCTTCTGAAGATATTACTGCTTTGAGAACTCACAACAGAAGTCAAAAATCCACAATACGTAAATAAATAAAGCAAGCCTCAATCGTTACTCGCATTAATATAAGGGGAGGGATCCTCTTCAATGAAAAAGCAAAAGCATTTTGAAATGGCACATACTAATAGATACACCAGAAACAAGCTTTCTCTGAAGAAGTAACTAATCCATGGCACATCTCCTAGTGACTGAAACCACAAGTGTTTTATTAACACACATAAGCTTTAAGTGGGGCCATTGGATCAGGCAGGCCAAAACTTCTCTGCGTTTGCATTAGTTGACTTAGGACTGGGCTTTTTTTTTTTTTTTCCTTTGCCTGACTACAGACAGTGCAGAGAGTATAAAAAGGACAATTAAGCACCACTGCTGAGCGTGTCTCTTCTTCCCATGTTGCGCACCCTGGCAACAAATCAATTTTGTCTTTTGCTGTGAGACTTTCTCTCTCTCCGCTGGCTCAAAATTACTCTCCCAGAATCCTCTAGAGCAACTTCTTTTTTTTTCCCCTGTACAGTTCATCCTGCCAGTTGCTACTTTAGTAAATAGCATATAGCAAGCAGTAACTTTATTTTTTCCATTCCCTCTAAAGGTTAACTATAGGTGAACGTTTTATTCTTTATAACAAGTAATTGACATGCATGAGCCAACTTTCTGTTCAGAACATAATTTGTATTCTTGAGAGATCTGTGCATATTCTTGTTCATATTGCTTCTTCCCTGAAGGGATCTGGGAGGGGGAGGAGAGGGAGAAGCTTTTAAAGTTTGGCTCACAAAAGTTACAGAGAAAGATCTAGGCTTTCAGCTCCATCAGATAAATGGTAATGTAACTGCACAATGTACAGTACAGTGGCACGTACTGATAGGAAAAGAACAGAGTAAATAAGGGGGAAGGAGAAGGGGGAGAAGGGAAGTCAGCAGGCAGAGACAAGAGAATGCTCAACATCCAGGCAAGCTTGCTACTAAAATATAAATTGTCAGAAACTTTGATCCCAAAGGTTGGTGGGCTTACCTCCCTCATTATAGACACAGTTCAGGTGGGATTTTAATGGGAGCTTTCTAATGAAAAGTCAATGCAGTTCTTCATATTCTTACACTTGGGCAGCATTTGCTTAATCAAACTTAATGATTTGATCCCAACATCACTGCAATTGGATTTGTTTCAGTCACTTCAGTGGGTTTAGGATTAAGTTTGAAAAAGCATAATTTTTATGGGGGTGCAGCAGGGGTGTCAAAGGAGCTTGCTTTTTTTTTTTTTTAATAAATCAAGAGTCTTCTCATGTGGTTACATCTTCTTGTGAGAAGGTCTTTTCAGAATTTATGTATAAAAAAAACTGTCAGCACACATGCAACGGCCTGTAATTTAGAACATAGCTTGCGGGTTGTGGTCTCCTTGGTCAGGCTGGTAGGTGTGGTGGGTACAGCTGTGTAATCCTTGCGATGCCATAATCTGTCAGCTGCCACTTTAGGCCTTTAATTCTACCACACAATGGTGAATTTTTATTTTGTAGTAAGGATCTTCAGCCTGCATACATATAGTTTTTTTCAAGATTAAGCAATGTAAGACCGCTTTAGCAAACACAGAACGTATTGCAAAATTAGTGTGAAATTGCATTTAAAGACTTGATATTCACACTTTCACTTACGAGGGTAGGTCCTGCCTCTCAGAATTGACCTCCTTCGCTTGTAACATTCAAATTTGTGGTTTTAGAAGAGTGAACAGTGCATTTTTATTCAAGCAAATACAATTACCGACAGAACTGGGACAGGATTATATTTTAGTTGCATAGTATTGTTGCGATTTATGAGACTCAGCTAGTGGAGAGTCCTCATGCTACTTAGGTTACAGGATCCTCTTGTAGCCCCTGACTTGCGGTTGCCCACTGCACCGACTAACAAGCACTCTCCACACACAGATCCCAGTTGTCTAGTAAAAAAATTAGTCTAGATACTAAGTAACTACGATAATTTACCCAGACACAGCCACCTATCTTGTACAATGAAAGCCCGAAAGAGCACCACGAGGTTATTCTTTCCACTCACACTTTATTTCAAACAGGTGCGCAAAGGGAACATATCAGAGAGATTTAAATAGAAGGCTAAGCAGACTGTAAATTTCCATCTACGCTTGGTCTAATTAAAGCTATGAACCTACTTGAGACTGAAAATTTTGTTTAGAGTAATCCCTTTATCAAAACTGTCACAAGCCAGGAAATGTTAGAAACAAGAGTTTCTTACTCGCGTTCTTATTTCACGTTCTTGAGCTACTGTATCTGCCATTTAAATATCAACATTTCTCAACAGCTTTCAGTTTAACCCACAGAGGTTTCCCCACAGTAACTACTGGCTGACTTATGAGCCCCTTACTCATACCGGTGATTAGTTAATTCCACAAATAGCTCCACTGACTGCAATGGGATCACATTTAATTATGACTGCATCAACGTAAAAGATTTCCAGGCCTTTAGGACTAGCACAGATAGCACTATGAGATAGTGGCAACAGCAGTACTCCCGGAGGTTGTGAACACCAGACTTTTTTGCTGCTTCTGCTTGTGTGAACGATAAGCCACTACACCACAGACAAGTGTGGCAAAATGTTACTATTGCAAGCGATGCTAAGCCCGGGTTTGTTTTTTTTTCCATTGTTGCCTTCCTGCAAAGAGCTCTCTGCCTCTTCGAACACTTGTATTCTACCGTAAAAGCAGTATTTTAAGCTCTAGGCACAAGGATTTTCTCACCTGTACACTGTCTCACTTGATGGGGTCCTGAGTTTTGCACCTCTACCCAGTATTTGCACTTAATTAACACAGTTAATTAACATATTATACAGAAAAAAATATTTATGTACCACAGCAATGTCTTCAGGCCTCAGCTGAGCTAGGGGCCTCCTTCCGTTAGACACTGCAAGGGTATATGACATGCTTTTGATCCCCCTCACTGTTATCTGTTTCTTCCCAAAAGGCTATAATGTGAGTTTATTACATGGATACAGTTAAAACCCCACGTGATCACACTGCAGTCAATGACACTATTTGTGAGATTAACTAATCATCACTGTGGAAAAGCGCACATGGTCAGGTCTGTAGCTAATGAAAGGGAAAGGGGAAGAAAGCTTTCCAGTGCAGGGACTACAGTCCTACACGGAGCAGCAGTCAAAAGGCTAGGACTGGAAACGGGTGCTGACACATCAAGCAAGCCCTCCTGAGGCCACCCAGTGGGTCCAGGGCTAAATCTACATACAGACCACAGGATTACCCGTTCCCATAGGGCTCCTTTTGCTGGTGTCCTGGGGACAGATTTCCCTCCTAAGCTTTCGCCTGCGTGCTACAAAAGCTTTCTTTTTTGAGAACTGCTATGTAATAACCTAAAATAGCCTGCCCCATCCATCCTGAGTGCAGCTGGGCAGAGTTCCTTCATAATATCTGTCATGGCTAAAAATATTCCTGTTATGAAAATAGAGACAGAGATACTATGACTGGTTTTGTGTGCTTTGCCTGTGTGTCTAGTGTTCGTGTAAGTGATGTGGAGTAAGTCTGAGGGTGAGCTTCCTCATCCATGGAGCGTGAATGCTGTACTGAAAAATTATGTAAAACAGTGAGCTTCAAGAATAGGGGCTTGATACTTGTTTCAGAGTATTTGTCTATAGCTCTACTGCTGCACTATAAATACATCTAAACCAAAGCAGACAATATGTAAAGCAGGGCAGGGAATACCTCTGACTTCTAGACTTGCTGAACTTGCAAAGCTGTGGGCAGTGCTGCTCACAGTAATACTTCACAGGGGCAAGAGAGAGAAAAATACAACCGAGAAGGCAGGCTAAGCCTTACGAGTGAGATGAGGTGTGGTATTTGAATGTTTCCAAGGCAAGAAACTAAAGGACAGTGCAAAGTAGGCAAGAGGTACTTTGACTGGTGTGTAGACGATAGTAGCGGTGAGGACCATAGTGACAAAGCAGAAAGGTGGGAGGTGTTTTAGATCACATGTGGTTTTCTTCCTCTGAAAGTTTTAAGTCATAGAAAAAGCCTGTAGAGGAATCAGATATGACCATACAGAAACAGGAAACAATGAAACAAACTAAACCTAGGGGTAGAGGAAAACCCTATTAGTTGAGTGTTTCTCACAGCTTTTTTCCCCTTCTTTTTTTTTTTTTTTATTTAAATGATGATGTGTTCAGCCTCATAAAAGAGACAAACCCTGCAACTGGGCCTGTCCAGCTTAAGTATTTTAAAGTGCGAAGAGAAGCAAAAACATGCAAGCACAAACACCTGCTGAGTTTAGGAGAACAGAAAGAAACAAGAGAAAGGATGAAGCAAAGAAAAAGCCCAGGTTGTCTCCAGTTCCCTCTGAACCTAGTCCAGGTCAGCACTGTTGCTAGCTATACCACAAGATTCTATGAAAGGATGGATATTTCTCACAAGTGCTATCTTTACATCAGGTTACTGTTGCTTTGAAATCTTCTTTGCTTCATAGTTTCTACGGTTCTACAACCAGTATCTCTGTGTAGGCATCTTCTGTGACTGCTGAAAACTACTTCTTAATTCCCTGGAGGGAGAGACACAGGCAGATGAGGCAGCACTTTCCTGCCCAGTTCTGCACAGGAGAACCAGTAACCCTTGCAAAAAGACTGCCATTTACTCCTCTGAATATTCTGATTTATTGCAAACTCATATTCATATATATAATTAACCTTTTAAAAAGATTTCTAAAGTCTGTGTCATAGCCTATAAAATTATTTGACACATGCAGAGGAATTTAGGTACTTTCAGGTTAAAACGGTTTTGGCAGAATAAAGAAAACTTAGAAGCAGTAATAAAAACCCCAAATCCCTGAAAGTACATGATGTGTCCTTCCCCATGCATTAGGCTGCTACAAGTGTGTTGATAGGCAATATTAGATATGCAAGGATGAAGTAAACAAAAAGCCTGAACACTGCAAAGTAAATATTTGGATTTATTAGCTAACTGTTTGTGGGTGTTTTGTGCTTTTATATTTGTTTGTATTAACGTTTGAGTCAAACTCACCTTCCAAAAAAAAGATAACTGAAATGATCTGTCTCCTGCCCACAGTTGTCTCCTGCATCAATATTTTTGCTTATCTCTCTTCTCATGTTTCATGTCATTTCAAGCAGCTCTTTAGCAAGCCACAAAAATGTTAGCTATCCAGTTAGGTTTAAGTGGACCCCTGCTGAAGTAAATACTCCACACAGGCATACTATCTTTCTTTTCCATTTTTCGGTCAGTCCTCTTCAGGCCTGCTACATGTAGATCAAGCTCCTTTAAAATGTTTAGTGAGGAGACTGTGCATTACAGAAAATATTGCTTTCACAGTGCTGTGTTTCTATAGTAACCATCTTATTAAAGCACTGCAGCCATCTGCTTTAAATATTAACTTCACAAGACCATCAGGACTAGCTTAAAACAATATCACATGTTCATTAAATATTAAAACTAGAAACAAAAGGAGAGAACTACAGGAGAGTGCTTTTTCCTGTTACTTCAATCTAATCTTTAAAAAAAAACCCCAACACTGGTTTGCTCTTTTTAGATAACAGTTCGTGCCACTACTTTAGAAAGAACTGTTTAAGTGACCACGCTAGCTGCTGGTGGCATAAACTACAACTCTCTGTGTGTTGCAAAAACAAACGAACGAAGAAAATAGCTTCTTGGGGTAGGTGGTCACTTTGTGTATGTTCCTCCTGATAACAGATTTTTCTTACCCCTGTTTCAGTAGCAGTACTCTCAGACATACTGTGGCAAAGTCTTAAGAGGAGGGAGCACACAGGGAAACAGCCAGCAGCAGCTGAGAAGCGCCACACTGGAGCAAACAATTATCTGTTACCGTAGTCTGCTAAAGGGCAGATGCCTCAGAGAAAGGTATAAACACTCAGTAATGCATTCAGCCAACCTCTACTTTACAGCCAAAACCATGAAACTTAAAACCACATATAGATTGTATCCCAAGGAGCAGGAGCCTAGACATTGTCCTAATTCACAGAAATGCCAGCTACTTACAAAAGAACCTGCATCAGCAACAGGTTGTGACAGCAAGGTCCTTAGATTAAGCACACCCAGTCATATTTGTTTCCTTTCAGCAATTTGAAATATGTTGGCTAGTCCTTCTTCAAATACTCTCTTCAAACTGTGCTAGAGAGCTGAAGGTAAAGCTCCTGAGAGCCCTCTTCTGCCTTTAACGTATGGTATCTAGCTCACCCTCCAACGTTATTTTACTGTGCTCTACTTCCTGCTCCCTCCTTCTGTGCTGCCCGTTTTGAGGCGCTGACCCAGCCCAGGCTATTGTATTTGGAGTCAGCATACATGGGAACGCTCATAATGTGCAAACTTCATCTGAAAATTTCACTGGAACAAGAGGAGGACAACTCAGATCTTCCCATGGCAAAACCATGCACCTCTGGTGCTGTAGCTCAAGAGAAATCTTTTCTAGTGTTTTGGGTTTCCCGAAACACATCTCTATCTCCATCCACTACAGCTTAACAAAACCATACATACTACTAAGATTAAGTACTATAGTGCATCTGTTTTTCCCATTTCTCTTTACTGCCACATTGAGCAAGTGCCTACACTGAGATGTTCATGATATTGTCCAGACCTTCTTCTGCAAGGGAGAACTCTTTGCATTATGCATGGAATAACAGTACAGTGCCCAGGTAACACAGGCATGGTCCTTGTCCAAGAAATTCACAGTCTAGTGGATCACCAGAACCTCACAAAAATGCGTAATTACTTATTTTAAGATTCCCCCAGTATGCATTTCCTCCTCCTTGATGACACCAACCTCTGTTTTCACACACTAGCTTTTTTTTCTGAAGTTCTGGGGTTTCTCGTATTGGTAATCCGAGGGCAATGTCTCACAAGGCGGGAATAATCATGAGCACAATCACTCAATGAGGAACAGCAGTTCCTGGAGTTACAGTGAATATCAAGCTGAACAGGCGATGTCAATTCTTTTGAGAAAAAGGGCAATTTTTGCACAGGCTATAGTCCTGTTTGTGTGGCTTTGTCAGGCATTAAGTTACCTTTCTTCTCAGCCTTGGCAAGGCCTCAGCTGGGATGCTCTATCTGTCCAAAAAGAAAAAAGTTAATCAAAACGAGACGACTTGGAAGAATACAGAATCTCCAGTAGCAGAGGTCTTCTAGAGCAGATTATCCAAGTATTTGTCAAACACAACCGTTATGATTTATCTGGCTTAGGAGAAGAAGATGGATTAAATTGTCTCCTCCACAGCTATTTCATACAACTTTTAGGAACAACTTGTCTGTCTTTCTCACTGCTGTGCACTGGTACAGAGACACTCCAGTTAGTGTATCCTGGGGAGAGTTTTCCTTGATGAGGGTGCAAGCAAATTTGCACAGGCCATAAGGGGCTCACAAAGGGAAGATGCTGACCGCTCTTCCCCCAAAATTAAACAAACCCCAGTTTTCCATATCAAAACTTTATGCCAGAGCACAACATTCTTTTACATGGGATTTCATGATATTTACCGTGCTTGAGACACCCACACTTGTGGACCTATGGCAAGGAAAAATAATTAGATTAAAAAAAAAAAAAAGCTGCCAGGATAGTGGAACATAAGTAGAAGAGAAGGCCTAATTTTGCTGCATCTGGTGGATCTCTATTGAATTCATAAATCAGGGTTTCTGCTGTTTGCCTGTTACATAATAAAGGCTGTTCTCTTTTGTTGAGGTATAATTTGGCATCTAGAAATGCGGGTTTCATCACATTTTGAAGCTTTGGGGGTTGGCCCTGGCTAAAGGCAGGCTGATAGGCAAAGCACGGTTGTGTTTCTTGTAGTACTGAAAGAGGTGGGAAGAAACATCAGCACCTCACTGGTTTAATGGTGTGAAAATGAAGAAGAGCCATTGCCGGCATGGCTCAGCCAACTTTCATTTTTTTAAACTTACTCTACAACATGGGATTTTCTTGCTTTCCTAAGAACATCTCTGGGCGTTTTTCCCCCATACATTTCCCAGTACTGTAAAAATCTAAAATACTCCTTGTTCCTTTCATTGTTTTTGTTCTCTTTTGCCTCACATTGTAGTTCTTGTGACTCTTGAATTAACAGGACTTGTTTTGTTTTTAAGTAGGGCGATGGGAAGCGTTTTCTGCCTGTGGTTTGTGCTGAGCAGATATTCTGCAGGCCTGTTGCATGTTCCCACCTTGCCTTTGAGTGCTGTGGGCAGTTGTTAACGTAAATGTATCGTCCAGCTGGTGTTCTGTATGTTTCCTTCTCTGTGCACAAAAAGAATAAGCAGTTGGTTTGTTAAGGAACCGTGTTCTGCTGAGAAAGCAATGAGTAAGAGAGACAGAGGAACAATGTGGTCCCTGTCTGTCTACCTCCTGGGCCAGGGAGTACTCCCACTGCCTCATTCAGTGCTGCAAATTTTGGTAGTGCAATTCAGATCCCATCCAAGATTCCCAGCTCCAAGTGGCATCAATGAAAAATCCCTCAGATAAATACTACCGGTGCCATTTCATCTCTTCCCTGTCTCCCCCTGCATTTTTTGTAGATTGGCTTTTGGAGGGGGCAGGAGGCAGAAGGGGATAGGCAGAAAATTATGAATTGGTGAATAACCTCTCGCTTTCACACACACACAGAGAAAGCTATGGCTGGGGACAGTTGTTTATTATGCCAAGAGATTCTTTTGCCCAGACTATGCACTGACATAATTATTGATCAGCATATGTTCTAAGTATAAGAAAAATCAAAAGTCCCAAGTGTGTTCTCTGGAAGTTGGGTAAAACTCTTCAGTAACAATTGCACCCATGCTTCTGAAGACATAATTAAACTTTAGGTGTGCCTTTCGCTGAACTTGTTAAACAAGATTTCCATTACTTTTTTACCTAGAGGACAAACCCATGACAGAGTCTGTATTTATTTTGAGATACTCATCTAAACTGACACAATGGTGGTATTCACCCTGTAGCATACAATGGTAATCTTACACTATTCGCTTCCATCCTGCCCCCAACTAAAAGCATTGAATAATCTTCATCATAAGCAGCATTTCTTTCTTTATATTCTCTTCATTGGGTGACTAAAAGAAGCTCTTTGTATAATATAAGAAAATATCATAAATGGTAACAATAAGAAGATTCTCTGAGTCAAAGATGCACCAGACATCATTTGTCTATCTGTATAGATCTTACACGGGTTAAGTTAAATGTACTGGTAAAGCCCACAGACATCACAAGTACTAATAAACCAGTCCTTCTAAACCTCAGTGCTTTCTGATTCAGAACATTTTAAAAAGTGCTTCAGGGCTTCTGGAGAAAGACTCTAGAATATGTACAACGATGTACCCAGGAAAAAAGCTATACACATGTAGAGAAGATTTTATAGTAAGGCTCTAGTTCTGCTTTCTCCGAGTCTGCCCATACTTGTGCAGTTTCACAGTAAGGTGCACTTGCTGTCCTCAGGCAGGAGAACTGCCACAAAGAACTCTTCATATAGGAACACAGCAGTGACCTATTTTCAGTACCTCCATTCTTGTTTCTAGGTCTATTACATACAGTGTAGTGAGCATTGTAATGAAAATTTAGCAGTGAAAAGACATCAATAACTGACACAAGCACATTTGCTCATGTTCCGAATGCAACATTAAAAATCAGGTAGGAGACTGGACAAAACCAGCGATGGGTCAGGGGCTTACCTGCAGAGCACTTCACCTGCTCAGGTTAGCGCTATCTGACCACATGGAATGAGTTAGTGACCAGGCCAAAGTGGACGCGCGTTGGCCTCTCTTTATTTTGTTTACATAGTAAAAAAACTCTGCAGGAGCTTTAACAACTCTAATGCAGAGCTCCATGGGTACGGTTGGAAAAGGTGAAGACTATTGACTAGCTTTATACTTAAAAAGGTTTTATTCAGTAATGGAATTCAATCGCATTGGAGAAGAGGCACAGAGAAGCTCATAGTGTATCTTTCCTAAGGGCTTTGTCATTATGATATTTACAAACACTGAGATGTATCATAGTGACTCATATAAAATAGAACTACCATCTTTCTACCATCTCATCTGCTTCTGAAAGGTCAATCTTTCCATTTGGGAGAGAAAAAAAAGTCCTTCACCATTTAGTAGTCTTTTGCAAAGCTGGGATTAAATTCTTTGATTCCAAAAGTAAAAACTGGAAGTGATTCATTAACAAACATGAGTTATTTTTGCTAGTTTAGCAGCTTTTTCAAGAAAACTCTGTTTATCTTTGGCAACCAGTCACAGTTATACAGCCTGTCTTCCTCCACATACCATGTATTTCTGAGAAAACTTCAAGAACGCTAGAATCTGTCAAAAACTAATCTCCTGACCACGTACTTCCATTTTACAATAAACTGGAAGGAAACTGCTTTAGAGTAATTTGGTGTACGATACAAACTTCTTTGAAGAAATTCAAGGGTAAGGAGGGGACACTTGTTTTTTTAAAGTAGACATCTACTGCATCCAAAAGTGATTTAAAAAAAATATATATCATGATAGAATGTGGACATTTGACAGTTGAGCATACAATGCCTGGTTTGCTAAAGGGACATTTCAGCTACGCATTTGCTTCTTAAGGCCCATGTCAAAAAGCAAGTCAGTCATACAGTGGTATTCACATTTTGTAGACGGAGGTGGGTCATTTGAAACTACTAAGGCATCTTTTTCCTAAATGGATGGTCACAACCTGACTACAAAGCATTCATTAGTGCCCAACTGCAAGTGTTAATAAAAGAATAAAAAAGGAACTGTCAATCGGGAACCACACGGTCACGCAGTGTTCTTTTCTTTTAGCCAAAGTAAGCCAGCTTTGCAGTTCCTTCCTGCTTTGAAAATTGTATGTACTTTCTGAGTCAGTTCAACGCAGAAACAGACTTGCGGCGCTGAAGAACACAGTCACTTCTATCCCCGAGTTGCTGAATCACTTACCCGCCACTCCTGCTAGTTAATAGTAGCTATTTTTAGTTTACGGTGGAAAACTCTCTCATGGTGGCAGTGATATTTCAAAACAGTTTGGGAGCAAAATCATCAGCCTCGAACGTCTAATGTGCTCTCAGAGCCTGCGTTCGGTACGAGCGCCTCGCTATTCACTCCCAGCGCTGGCGATCTAGGTCACCCTCGCGCACGGGATGCGGCACTCGCTGGCTCTTTCATAACTGCCCGTAAGAGTTCTGGGGTCATGTTTGTAAACAGTGCTGCCATGTGCGCGTAAGCACGTGGCGAGACACCAGCATGACCTGGAGCGCCAAGCGGAGAGGTAAACCTTGGCGCCAGCGTCGACGTCGCTAAGCCAACTAGCGCCAACTCTCTCGCTGGCGCGCGCACCCCTCACAACCCTGTGAAACGCCGCGGCGGGTTATTTGAAGGGCAAATGGGAACCTTTTTCCTGTACGTGGCACATGTGGATGTGCACTGATGTTGATGGTGTCCAGGCAGGTTCCTTCTCTCAGCCGTAAGTAAATGGCAGCGCTGAATTGTTCTCAAGAAAAATAAAACTCATTTCTGCCCTAAGTCACTGAAATTAGAGCCAGTGTGGTCCCACAACACAATGCAAAACTATGGCTATTAGGAAAAAGAATTGTATAAGGGCACGTTGCCAAAGTTTCCAAAATGACTTCAAAGACAGATAACCGAGACTTCATGTCTGTAATAGCTTTTTGCTGGCTTTGCACTGGTGAAATTAAGACCACGTTTCAGGCATTTGAGGAAGTAACTCCTAAATTATTTATGTTTATCAGTAGAGGTTGCATGGAGCTAGATATGGCCAGTACAAACAAAAGTCACAAGTCTTTCGTTTCCTCTTAATGCAAAATTAGCAGATACAGCCACCCAAAGCCTACGGTGGGAGGGGGGAAACAGTCCGTGGTCGCCGTCCCTCCCTCCTATCCCGGCTGTGTTTCAAGTGCAGCTGTAAGTCTCATTTGCTTTGACCTTTGCTGGGAGAGCTGAGAATAGGACAGAGTTAAAGTGTTACCAGTCCCTGCTGAGTCTGCACTTCTGGGCCCCGCAAGCCAGAGAGGCGGCTGGAAGAGGGTGTTGCACGCAGCAGAGGGTAAGTGGGAGGGGGCGCCGGGAGGGAGCGTGAAAAACAAAAGGAGAAAAATAAACAGTGCACACCCCGAAACAAAACAGGGGAACAAGTACAGAAAAATGCTTGTCTTTGAAGAACACGAGCTTAACTCCGTGCAGTTATATCTTGTTATCTGAACTCAAGGTACAGTAGATATATGAGTCCTTGAACTCTGAACTTGTGGGGAGAGCAGCAAAAAGTCAGTCAATACAATTTTAGCTGAGCGGCTGGAAAGAAGCATGCTTTGTCTTTTTGTGCCTCAGCTATGGGAGGCCATTTAATGCAGCAACACCAGCTGTTCAAACCTCTTTCTTGCTGTATGCCAGTGGCCTGCTAAAACAAAGCAAAACCAAGGCGGTCTTCTCCGAGTGATAACGCAACTGTGGTTTCAAATACTAGCTGCTCCAACCTACTGACATTTCGTTGAGACCCATCTCTTAAACCTAGGCAAAAAGTGGTCCCCGGTTTGTCAGCAGGAAATAAAAAAAAAAAAGTCCCCATTCATTTCCACAGGCTTTCTGAAATCCTGCCCTACTGCAAATGTTACCCAATTCCCTAAGAGCATCTCTGGAAAGCAGAAAAGTACCTTCCTCGCTGTTGTGCGTATGTCTAGCTAGCGCTCTCCAGCGCTACTACTCTATCAAGCAATAGAGTTTCTATTTTTGACTCACCATAGACGACCTTGCTCTAAACCCCTGGCCTGAATATCGCTTAAATGTAAAGCGAGCAAACCCAAATGAGATAGCAGACTCCACCAGCCCGTCGCAGCCCTGCTGCCTTTGGGCACGATCGTTATGAGCAGCCGCGGACGTGGGTGAAAAACAGGGGCTGTCGTGAAGGGAGCTCGGCCCTGCAGCGTGGCACCCTCTCGCCAGTTACGCGGCGCCTCGGGGACGCCTGGGAGGGTGTTTGTAAACAGCACGGCCACGTGCACGCGAGCCACGTGGGGGCTCGGCTGGCTGAACCTCCAAACCGCCGTGGGGAGAGGAGCAACTGGGGGAAGCGAGGAGGCACGTCCGAATGCTCCCCTTCCATCTTTCCCCGCCCCCCCCAAGTAGTTTGCAGCACTATCGGATCTCTAAACATGGCAGGGGAAAATCCATGTGTCCTTCACGGTCAACAGCCTCTGTCAGCATCCGCAGACACTGCATGAGCATCGGATTTTATTTCCAAATGCATTTCATCATGGATTGTATCACGAGTCTGTGAATGTGCTGAAGTTACTTAGGGTAGGCTCCTGGTTAAATGTACTACGTACCAAAGCAGGCAGGCTGAGCTATGATTCCCCATAGCAAAGGAACTCCAAAAGACTGGAGAGAGACAACATTCAAATTTACTGTTTCTGATTCAGGTCTAGGAGATAACAAGTGACTGTTGCATAGAAAGCTACGAATGCTGCTAAGGTTGTGTCACCTGCATGAGTTTGTGCATCCTATCTTCAGCAGAGAGATTTCTTACAAGTTAAAGTTGGTTTTGGTAGGCTTTTGGGTTGGTTTGGTTTTGGGGTTTGTTTTTTTTTCCCCCTTTCAGCTCTGCTACCAAGTATGACTTCAGCGTGAGGGTTCGTGAACCCTGACAAACCTTTAATTGATAAAACAGATCAAAATGGGAGTCGTGCGGTAGGTTGGAGCTGATGTACGGGAACAGTTTGCAGACTGTGGGAAATCTTGCCTCAATGAATAGGAGGATCAAGGGTATTAAAGGTTAATGGGAGTTATTGGAGTACTTACTTATTGAAATGACATTACACAACTTGGTTTCACACACTGCAATTAACTGACACAACACACTTTTTTTAATTATTATTAGCTCCTTGTGAGATTTTGCTTATTTGTTTGGAGGTGCAAGGAGACATCTGCAGTGCCAGTAAAACTGGGATAACACCCTTTCTCACTTGGAGTGGAGGGTTTCAACAGTGCTGCAGTCAAAGCAGTGTGCAAAAAGCCACCCCCTTCACTGAGGAGATAAACAACAGTATTTAATTTGCTGGGTTGTTTTGGATGAGCACTGCTGGTTTAAAGGTCCAAAGGCTTGAGCAGCAAAAAAAGAACGTGTTGTCAATCAACAGAAAATGCTACTGAAAACCAACTCCTGAAAAAAAGTGAAAAGCTACTCGTTTCTGAGTTTAGTTTCTGTTTCTTAAAATTGATACTTCTGTTATCTTAGTAAGCAGAGAAAACTATCTGTAAACCTCTGAATGAGCAGGAAGGAGGGTATCATGGGTAAAGCACTGGTGCTTAGGAGATATGGGTTCAGTTCCCAGCTATACCACAGCTTTCCTGTATGTCTTTTAGGGTTAAAAAAAAAAAAAAGCACTGAAATGAATGGCTCCAGCAGGGTTTGTACCACGTTGCATGATCTGTGTGTGCTTTGGCTCTCAGTCGTTCCTTATTAATTTTGTAGCCTTTCTCTTAATCTTTGCATGTTTTGTCTGCTCATTAATATTAGCACCCTAGGGAAAAGACTGCAGCAATGCTGGTTAGGAACTCCTCTTAATACACACACAGAGAGCAGGTACCAATAGCAGCTTTGCTTTATTTACTGCAAACATTTAGTTTTCTGGAAGGGAGCTGCCTGCCTCTGCTTTGAGTTATAAACAAGAGTTACTAACACTCTGGCCCCCACTGCACTGCCAGACCCCTTTTCTCTGTCTCCTTTACCGAATTAAATAGCAAAACAGAACAAAAATGGCTTCTGTTTGTACAGCCCCAAGCACAGTGGGATTCTGTTTTGCAGCTGGGATATGAGGTGCCTCCTAACGTGCAATAATTAATTTCGTTCTATCCACTCTCCTTATATTTAGAAGCATCAGAGTTGCCATCCTGAATTAGACTCATGCTCCAGCTTGTCCAACAAAATATCTCCAACCAGCTAGTAGCAGTTACTTCAAAAAAAGCAGCTATTCAGTACCTAGTTACAGACTCAGTCTTTCAGAGGCAAGATTCTTTCCAATCTATCAGCTAAATTTTATATTTTATCGCAAAAAAACACATTAACTTACAACTGCTTTGAAATTTTTTTAAGTAAAAAATAGTTTTTAGCCTCTATATCTGCCTCTAAGTCTTTCCCTCCATTTCCTCTCCCTCCCCTCTCAAAGAAGAGGCAATACTCCCAAAACTACTTTTCTTTTTTTTCAGTTGCTACAAAGCATATGACTGACTAGGTGCCTCACTCCTGCAAGTGTCTTTAGATAGGCAGACTGTTGCAGCTCTGTGAGCTCAAGGAAAATGAATAGGGCTTTGTGAAAATGGCAAGGGCTGCCATCAGTTTGCAGGATCACAAGTCAGCTGACAGCACTGGGGGGTAAGCCACCTATACCTAAGGTATTGTCAACTGCACAACACAGGCACAGTGGAAAAATACATAGAAATCTGTGTTTTCCTATCTGGTCCCTCACTTCTCGGGCACGATTCTTGTTTTTCCTACTACTTTTTCACACCTACCAAAGCTCCTACTCTGCATTAAGGATTATAAGGAAGTAGAAAAGTGCAGGTACAAACTTATTTAAAGAGAACAAATGTTCTGTGGAAAGTATGGAGAGCACCATAGAAACAACAGAGAACAGAAAAGCTGTATTTTTCCTGTTTGTGCATTTTTCATGTTTATAAATATCAAGAGGGCTTTTCCCCATTTGGTCAATATTTTCATTTGCTCATGGGTATGTGATGTGTACACTTGCAAACTGTGTGTGGAATGGAGACTCACTAGAATAGGTTTTCTTTCCCCAAAATGTCTACTGGTATATGAGTTAAATTAGTGTTAAATCTAATGCTTTTCAGTTTTGCTCAGCTTTCATGTTTTTGATTTTTACCGTTGCCATTTTAGCAATACTACAGACCTTTTGGGGCAGACAAACTTGAAATCAGACAAGCAAGCAAAGGAGTGCAGTGGGAACAAAAAGTTGGTCACTTGAAAAGAAAGTATGTTAAGGTCTGTAATACATACACACACGTGTACCCCCACTTCTCCAAATCCCAGGGAGAGGCAAGTCCAATGTATTTTCTAGCTTTCATACGTTCTCTTTCAGGGAAAAATTGCATTCCTTTTATTAAGCTATACATGCACTTTAAGCTTCAAGGAAATGTCTCACTTCTGTGAACTTTAGTAACTTTGGGGGAAGGGAAGCAACTCCCGCTTTACTGCAACAATTCATTTTCCTCATTTTACTGTCAGCAGGACAGTAATGCTACTTGCACACAAGAGGAAATATGCAATCATTCTTTTCTCCTTTTTGCTTACATAAGAGCTGAAAGAGTTTTGTGTCCTTTGGCAAGTATAAAAATTGTATAACTTCAAAGTATGTGACTTCAAACACAAGTGAAGTAGCACTGAACGAACAAACAGATTAAACAAAGATGAAAAAAAGTATCAGGGGCATGAAACGGGGTGAATGCTGCATGAACAGTTGTTGTCTCTCATGCTAAGGAACAAATATGGAAAGTTATTAAAGGACACTGAAGTTGAGGGCAAAACTCTCCCGACAGCATCAGGCCTAGGGTTAACATTTACCCTTTGATCTCTCTAACAGCACTAAAAGTGGCAAGAGAAGGAACAAACAGTCAGTGCAAACTCAGAAGTGACTTTTTCACATATTCTCTTATATATTCTTTACTCTTGCTTGCTGCCTTCTGCTACCCAGCTGCCGCAAGAGTAATGGGAACTGTGGGCCAAAAAAGTCAGAGTAGAAAATGAAAGGAGGTGAAGAACTTGGCGAAACAGAAGCAGGTTCTGGATGCGACCCAAACGATTCTATCTAGCAAACTAGAGGACAGGAGAGAAAGAAACCACCAGAGTGTTCTAACAAAAATACAGTGACTGTCATCAACATTAATGTAAAATGGAAACAACCAATGTGAACATACAACTAATAGCAAAAATCATGTATATAACAAGATCTGCGGACTGGCCTTCATCCTCTGTTTTATGAGAGTGAATACCATGACTCATCTTGACAAATTCAGAATATGGAAGACACACTTTTACCAAGTGCTTCCTCCCTACATGGAAAAACCAGTCCTTGGGATTTATTTTGTAAAGCAAGAGATGTGCTTTGCACACCACCGCAAGTGCTTGCTGCAAAACTGCATGAGAAAGTCTGAAAAACGCACGTGGGACTGGAAAATAATGTTTCTGGATGAGGAGCAAAACCTCTGCTAGTAAGGTCCCACAATGCACGCACAGCACAGGCTGTCTCTGGAGACCAAAACCTGTCTGACAGCTTTGGTTTAGATCCACAGGGGAGGGCGTGAAACACATTGTCAGTTGGGTGCTTCTGACCAGCTACGATGTGTTTTCATCTGTGAGTCACAAAACCATCTTGGCAAGACAACCCTAATAGTTACCACCGCTTCTCCCCCTTTCTTTTTTTTTTTTTTTTTATTATAACGACAGATTGGTGGCATTATTCTTTTGGTTGAATAAATGCCGAAATCTCTACCAAGCTTCTTACGTCTAATGGAGATCCAAAACTTGCCTTGCAGTGGTATTAGCTTTCGTAACAGCAACGCCTCTTTGTGTCAACACGTCTCATTAAGTAATAAAGACTTTCAGCTATTTGATTTTACTTATAAAAGTTAGCTGGATTCATGATTTCTTTTTTGTTCTTTAAAAGGGGAATTGTTCTAGTATGCTAACAGGCAGTGAGTCATGCCTAATTAAGGAAAAAATATATAACCATTTACAGTGGGATTCTTCTATTGCAGAGGGCTGTTTTGTCATGAAAGCTTTCGGGGATTGAATTCCTTATAAATTTTTTAAAAGGGGAGAGGGGGCAGGGAAATCATTTGAAACCTTTGCAACAATTCCCTTAACCCTCATCTTGTACTTAGGGTCAGTCCGTTCCAGGCAAACACGTCAACATAGCCCAGATTGCGCTTGTGTAGGGGGAAAGAACAGCGGCATCTGACAAAGGAACCAACGACCTAGAATGCAACACAGATGCAGAAAGCTCAGCCAAAACCCAAACTACGATATGTTTTCTTAAACTCTGCATTTTTTATTTTTTATTTCTTTCCCCCCGCTCCGCCGCCCGTGAGGACAAGGGACATTCCTAGAACTCTGTCCTCGCTGCATCAAGGCAGCTGCCGAGGATGCTGGGATGCTGTTTGTAAACACTTAACCACGTGCGTGCAACCACATGGAGAGTCATCCTCCTGACCTAAACATCTACCCACTTGGTAAGCCAGGGTATTACTGCAATGGAGCCAAATCCTTTTCCAACATGATGTGACTTAGAGCAGCTCACGCCAGGACATTGGAAGACAAAGCTTGGACTGTTTATGCGTTATTAGAAAGGAGATTAAGCGGAGAAGTTGTTTAAATTTTAGTCATTGAAATGTAAGTTTAAGAATAGGGTAGCTCATGTAGAGTAAAGAATGCAGTCATTATCCCCTTTATACGTGTGCAAAAAATTCAACTTAAGCCTGGAAACTTCTCCTCCCCCATGCATACACCTGCTGAAACCAATATTCATATGCTGGGAACCCACGTGGAATACATCTGAGGTTAGAAATAACACTGTAGAACACATGAAGATATTTCATGTTGTCTAAATTGCACCATAGTAATCAATAGCTGAAGCCACTGCCCTGTACCCATGGAAGACACTTCCAAGGTGTACTTGGTCATTTAGCTGTTTCTGGTTACCTTAGCTATCTAACCACTCAGCTGCTCTCTTCTTTGCTACTTCTTTGAAACTGTCTTAAAAGACGTGCCGTATTTGATTAGGATTAAAATGCTGAATTTTCCTTTCTTGCTGAACTTGAGCATAGAACAAGCCTACTCCTTTGCATACTGCAAGAGAAATGCTGCCCCCCCCCCCCTTTCTTTTTAATAAGAGGAAAAATCCACACGCACCAAGAATTAGGTCAAACCGAAGCCTCAATACTGCAAGCCTTTATTTATTTGTAAGAATAATCCTACTGGGGTTTCTCGCCATATGTATGCTACAAGGCAACAATGCTCCAACTTGGAATCCACACCTCCAGAGAAAACTTTGTTTTTGAAGGACAGCCTGAATTTTGTTCAGGTTGCTAAGATGATTCAGCTTTCTGGAAGGTGTTTGACAGAGAAGAACAGGCCTGCTTGAAAAGACTAGACAGGAATCTAAATTTTTATGGCTTTTAATTGTTAAAGTGTTTTTCAAAGCATAACAACTTAAAATCCTTTACTATGAACAACTAGTAGAGCACTCTTTCTGATCCTCTTATAAGGCAGGGCATTTTTTATTTTTCTTCAAGAACAGTGGGAGATATGTGGGTGAAATTAGTTAGCTGTTCTTCCTATTTCTCAAACTGTGTTTTTCTCTATCTTCCTCACGTTACTCCCTGCTATGTAATGCGAGACACATTCCTGGTATTTTAATCCAAACACCCTTTTCAGGTCAGTCATCAGCTGTCCTTGGGATTAGTCCATCTGATGCTGGAGGTTCAGAATTTTATTCCTTAGCCCCACCACCACCTCTGTCTCCACCCACTGAGCAATTCCTTGGGAAAATGGGTGATTTTTTTTTAAGAGACTTCTCTACCCTAAGGGAAGGCAGAAGTGACTTCTTTTCACCGGGTGACTGAGAAGATGATTACTCATGGTACTTTCCATTTGTAACATTTTATTATCTAGGATACTGGGACGAGCTATGCAAATTGAACACGCGAGCAGTGACGATCTGAAAGTGTAACAACTGGAACTATGGCAACTTGTTACTAGTTACTTGTTCAGTGTTCAAAAGGATATTTTTCCCGCAGAATATCATTACATGAGTAAGAAGGTATTCACTGCCTTATGGAGTATGGGATCGGAATAATGCTACAAGTGTGATTGATTCATATAATTCCCTTTTTGGCTTTCAGCCATGATGCAGTCATATGCTTTATCTCTGTTCAGACTACGGCTTTTTTTTTTTTTTTTTAAGTAATGATTCATACTACATCCCACTCCATTTCAGAACCAGCACATTGCCTTTCAAAATGATGTCACAACACTTACTGCTACTGGCTGACTGCCTTAACAGCAATCAGAGAGCTGGACTAAATAAATACTGTATATTATTTGGCAAAATCATTTGTGGTTGTGTTCTCCAGCACAGTTTCCAAGATAACCACCAAGTCTACTTGAAACTTGGCAACTTTGTTCCACCACTTTCAGGCTCCAATTGTGAAGCTGGCTTACAGATGCTGCTACCACGCTTAGAGCTACTGTGTGGCAGTCGAGTGAGAGAGGTAGAAGGGTCGCTCACTGTGACAAGCCAAATTTGACAGCTCATCTGAAATTCCACCTTGAAAAATGGACAATTTTTGAAAAAGGACCTTATTTGGCTCCTGTAGAAACACAAGACACGTCTTCCACTCGGAACAAAACAGAGCAAGGGATTTAAAGTCACCGCTTAGGCGCACACTGAGAAAGCCACTCTACTGCCCATGCAGGGAACTTGAAGTGAAGCGTTCCCTGTAATCTCAGACAGGCTCAGCAATACTAGTCCAACGCAAACTTCATGTTTTTCAACACCCCAGCAGCAGATTTGTTCCAAAACATGGTGAGGTTTTTCGGTTTTATTTTTCTTTAGGGCCGTCTGGCTGTTACTAGTATTTAAAGGAACCGTAAGGGAGACAGAGTCCCAGCAGCATCTGAAGTGCTTGGGGCAAGAGGGAACAGTCCCTTCCAACTCTGGCAGCTGAAGCCCCCATTCCAGCAGCAACTACAGGGTCTCCCAATTCTGCACACAGAAACCAAAACATTTACAACCTCCTATTTCTGTTACCCAATACAGCACTGGTGCCAACAAGAGACCTTGGAAATCTGTCCGTCATAATAACTCCTCAGCAGGCACACGTTTCTTGTTCTTTAAACAATGTTGACATGCCAAAGTCTAGGACCATGCGTACTATATCAAAACAATACCAGTTCCCCTGGCTAAAAGCCAGGGCTCAGCACAATGCCAAAGTCCTTGTTAAAAGTCTTACTACGAACAGTGATAGTTTGGCAAATTTGGGAGCCTCAGTGTCTCCCATTCAACCTTCTCTTCTTTCGGAGATTTGATAATAATTAGCTCTGAAACGGGCAATACAAAACCACTTTCTGAGGTTCCCTGGATGCATTCACAAAATTTTTTGATGTTGCTTCCCAAAATGAAAGAACTATTTCCACTGAAAGATGATTTCAGAGTTCTTCATTTCACGTAAACAGCAGTTTAGTCCCACCACCTAAGCACTGTTATTTTTCCACGTCTTTGCCCTCCCTTTTTTTCCTCTTCCCTATACCCCGGTTGCTAGATTTAAATGTTTTCTGACTTCACTGGCAGGGTTCACACTACGCTTTCTGTGACGCTGAGGAAGAGAGACAAAATATTGCCCAACAGTGATTTATTTACATTGGTTCCAAATTGTTGCTTTTCTGCAGGATAAAAACCAAGACGCGTACATTATTTCAAAGCATTAACAGCAGCAGATCTGGCAGACCAGAAGTTCTTGACTTGCTAGATTTACCAATGTTTTCAAGACACAATGGACTTGACTTAAACATAATAGAAAGAATATAGTTTGGGAGCAGGAAAAGAAACATACAAAACTGCCTTAACACAGATGCAGCAAAATAGTATCAGTGTTTGTATCCAGTTTTATTTGAGTCTTTTGAAAAAAAAAAAAATCAGATAATTAGCAACTGAGAACTGAAGTGTCAAAGGACAGCAGAAACCAAAGTGCCATGTGTTTGAGAGAGAAAGAGCTGAAAGTAGTAGTGTTTCTGCATGACAGTCTATTAAAAACTGTTACCTGACCGTTGCTAGTCACAGACCTTTAGTGATGATATACACAAGTGGTAATCTATATAGAAACTGCAGAGGCTTACCTTTATTTGGAGGGGTGCAAGAAATTAACTGTGAGGTGACCAGGAAAAAAAAAACTTCACTAAGAATGAAAAGAAGTTTTGGAAATGTAACAGTAGTTGAGGGGCAAACAGCCTTAAGGGCTCAAAGAAACATGCTCATTTTCCATGGCTACTGGTAAAAGGAGCCAATACGTTCATCACACACCACTTAAGCAAATTTGTCTAACTCCCAAAAGATAAGGGAAGGAATGATTTACAATCTACAGTCAGCCTGCCATGCCAAGGGTGTCTCTTAAAAGGACACTGCATATACCACAGTGTTGTTTTTGCCACCTTTTACTCAGATCCCCCTCTAACTCGAGCTAACATGGCTCTTGACCATTAACATCTCCCTGTTGAATATCTTCAGTAACCACGTCCTGTTTTGCGCTTTACAACAACAACAAGAGAAAGTGCCATAGTGGAATACACATGCAGATACACAAGTGAATATACAGGTTACTTCACTCACCCCCTGCTGCAGTAAGTCAACCTGCCATTAACATGCAAATAGAACGGCCTCATTAGCCGACAAACAACACCCACTGACCTGCTTTCACTAGGGACAGTATCTCCTCATCTCTGAAACTCCTAAACTTCACATTCAAAAAAAAAAAAAGAGGAAAGGAAAAAAAAAAAAGAATAAAAATCGTGCTGAACTGATATTCAGAGCTGCCGATCACTGCTCAAAGCCTGCACGTTTGCATGCCACTCATCATGGAAAACAAATCTTGTGATGAGATCTTTGGTTGCAACATTTCGATGGAAGCACGCTAGACCACATCACTTCTCCCTTCACCTCACTCTCTGAAAAGGAAAATTACTTAGCAGAAAAGGGTCTGCTAAATTTCCAAGATTCAAACCGCGAGCCGAAAAGCCTCCTTTTAACTGAGGGCACGAAAACGACTGCTAGTGTCTAAGGGGGGTGATTTAACGCCAATAAATGCCACGATGCGAGCACACAGTGCCGCGCGTCCGACTTACAAACGTGCTAAGGTTGTTGCTCTTGCCTGTCATCTGGCGGGGAACAAGCCTGACCTCGCCGAAAGCGTTATTTTAGGGGAACATGCACGAGAAAGTAATTTTTTTTTCCTCCACTACCCCCCCCCCCCCCCCTTCCCGTGGCCACATTGTGCAAGTGGCCCCGACGGCAGGATTTAGCAACGCGGACAAAAACGCGCGTGTAGATTGCACAGAAAAGGGAAGGCCTCGCAACGAGCCCCCACACACACCCGCACACACTTCTCCCTCGCCCCCCAGGACCGGGTTTCGTTCCCCCCCCCCCCCCAGCCCTCCCCAAACTCCGCAAGCCGCCCCTCTCTCCCCCCCTTTCCCCGGGACTGCGCCCGCCTTTGTGTCCGCCCGGGGCCGAGCAGCGGCACAAAGCCGGGGCCCGCCGCCGCCCCGGCCCCCCGGCCGCGCTCCGCGGGGGCGGCCCGGCAAGCCAGGGGGTGGGAAGGCCGGTCCCCGCGGGGCGCAGCGCCGCGGAGGGGGCGAGCGGGGCAGCCCCGCGGCGGGGAGCCGCCGGCCGGCCGGCGGGGGGCTCAAAGGCGGCGGGGAGCCTCCCGCCGCCGTCCCCGTCCGTCCCGTCCCCGTCCCCCCACCCCCGCTGCCTCCGCCGCCGCGCAGACAAAGGCGCGGGGAGGGGCGGCGAGGCAAAGTTGGGGGCCGGCCCCGCGGGGAGGGGGCGGCGGGGGCCCGCGGCGCCCCCCGCCGCCTCTGTCAGTCAGCCATGTTGGGGGAGCCGCGGCGGCGCCCACCCCCCAGCCGACACCCAGGGGCGCGGCGCGGCCCCCCCGACACCCCCGGGGGGTCGGGGGGAAGGCGGCCGGCGCGGGGGGCCCGCTCTGACCTCTGCCGCGTCCCTCAGCCTTGCCGACATCCAGCACGCACAGCCGGGCGCCGCGCTCCCCGCTCCTACAGGGCCGCCATCTTGCTTCCTTCTGCTCCTTGACGAAAGCGGCCGGGCCCCCGCATCAATATGCACGCGGCGCCCTGACGTCGGCGCCCGCCCCGCGCGCCGCACCGCCCCGCGCGCGCGGCGCAACCCCCCCACCGGCCGGCAGCTCCCCCCCCCGCCCCCACGCGGCGCGGCGCCGCGCGCCCCCCCCGGGCAGCGCGTGCGGGGGCGCCCCCGTCCCCGTCCCCGACCGCGGGGCCGCGGCCCCGCCCGGGGCTTTTTTTTTTCCCCGGCAGCTGCCGCTTTTTGGCCTTTTGGGGTTCCCCCCCACCCCACCCCGCCCGCCCCTCATTTTCCACCTCTTCACCCCCCACCCCAAACCCGCCCCCCCCCACCGCCCCCACCGCTTGTTCGGCTGTCGCCGCTCGCTGCGCACCGTTTTGCGCCCCGCGCTGCGCGGGAGCTGGTGGGGGTCCGTGGGGCACCGCGGGGTGTCCCGTGTGTCCCCCCCGCCACCCCGGGGCACACCCTCGCCGTGTCCCCGTACCCCCCGCCCCGGCGTCCCGCGTCCCCCGTCCCCACGGTGGCCGCCACTTCTTTCCCCGGGCTGCGCTCCCCCGGCTACGGCTTAGGGGGCTTGGGCGAGCGGTAACGCCGCGCGGCAGCGTAAAAAGCCAAGCCCGAAAAAAATTACAAACAAACAAACAAATAAATATATAAATCAATTGAAAAAGAAATCACAGCCAAAACCTCCCCAGGTTTCCCCAAAAGGAAGTCCTGGGCCCGCGTGCTGTGCCGCGGCTGGCGGCGGGGCTCGCTGGGCGCGGGGCCAGCCGGGCACCCCGCCGGGCTACCGCCCGCTTCCCCCCTGCCCGCTCGCCCCGCAGCCCCGCGGCTCGCCCGCCCCTGGCCGGCGGCGGCCCGTTACACACCCCCCCCCGCTCCCACCCCCGCAGGAGAAGCGGTTTTTGGGGCGGCAGAAGGAGGTCGCCCTGGCTGCCGGTGCCGGCGGCCCCGGGAGCGGGGGTTCGGTGCCCGCCCGGTTGCCAGCCCTGGCCAGCGGGCCACCGGTTGCCGCTGCCGTCCCCTCCGTCGGCCGTCCCCCGCCGGAGCCGGAGCCCCTCCAGCCGGGCGGCTGCGGGGAGCAGCAGTAGGAGCGTATGCGAAACCGCCTCCGTGGGAAGCGGCGCCGGGGCTTCGCACCGCCGAAACGCCGCCCCGCAGTCCCGAGCGCCGGGACCGAGCCGGTGACCTCCCCTCCACGGGGCCCGAAATACTCCGGCCTGCCCGGGAGGTGTTGCGGGGCTGAGCGTGTGTGTGTGTAGGGGCAATTTTAGGAGAGGGTTATCTTCCCCGCCAGACCCTTCTCCCACCCGTGGATGTGTCCTTTACCCCGCGGGTGGGCGGAGGGGGTCCGCAGGCGCCGTTCTCACTGGCGGTGCCCGGGAGAAGCGGAATGCACCCCCCCCTCCCCGCCCGGGGAAGGCGGGCTGGTGAGAAAGGGCTTCAGCACGATGCCAAATCCGGTGCGCTCGATGCAGATCAGGGTGATTTCTAGGAAGTTCGGGTCATCGCTGAGTAATTTGTTTTTCACATCACAGGTTGTTCTCGGGGGTTTTGGTTTTGCTTTAATTTCTGTGAAACATTTCAGAAGCGGACCGGAGGTAAAAGGTTGCCCTCACAACTCGCTGAAACGTCTCTGCGCCACCGGCGGAGCGTCGCTCCCGTACCCGCACCGGGCAGCTCGCTCTGCCCGGCCCTCGGAAAGCTGCCGGCCCGGTTAGCCCTGTCCCGTAGGAAAATACAGGGCTTTTCTAGACAAAGCCTTTGTATTTGCTTCCCCAGAACTGACTTTATCAGCATCTCGTGCAGCCCAAACCTGTGCAAATAGGCTCAGCCTCTCCCTCTTTTTTTTTTTCTTTCCTTTTTTTTTTTTTTTTTTTGAAGAATAAATGATGCAGGGAACGGTCAAGATCTGTCTCAATTTGCTGGATTTGTTGCGCTCTCACAGCGCTTGGTTTCCAGCAGGCTTTAACGGCTATTTCAAACTCTTTTTAAGGCTGCGTTATTTACGAAAGCCCAGGGCTGCTTTTCCCCCCGGTGTGGCACATCCCGCGGAGGTTGCCGGCAGCGAGCACGCTCTGCCTCACTCACAGCCCCTGCAGGTGCTGTCACCTTCTCCCCGGGTGGCTCTTACAGCACCTGCAGAGGCACCTCCATCCCCTGCACCGTCTTCTTCTGCCTACCCAGGGCCCGGCACTGACAGGGTTCGCCCGGGCCTCCCTCTGTGCTTTTCTCCGGTATTTGCATTGCGCTGGGCGAGGTGACACTCCTTTGCATGGCTCAGGTCCCTCCCGTGCCCGTCCACCCTTCGCGGTTGGCAAAAAAGCGGGCGGCCGGTTTTGGCAGGACCCTGCCGCACCGGGTCCCGGTTTTGGCGTCAGCACAGCCCTCTGGTCCCTTTGCGCGAGCAAGCAGCCGCAAACCTGGCTAACTGGGTGGGCAAAATGATAAAAAGAAAGGAGGTGGTGGGTGGTGGAAGCAACCCCAAAGCCAAAAGCAGGAGTTTTACCCCGAGCTGGGGTTCTTTTCTTTTCTGACTGTGCCCCTGTGCTGAAGATAAGAAGGAGCCAACCCATGCGTGTCTGACCTGCACGCATGAGTGTGAGAGGAGCGTGCGTGAGAGAGAATGTGTGAGGAAGCATGCTTCCTGCCATAGGTGTGGTTCGCTTCTCTAATCTTTTATTCTTTTCTTTATCTCTCTCTCTTTTTTTTTTTTTTTTTTTTTTAATAAAAACTTCTCTGCCCTAGTGACAGCCCCTGCTGTAATCGCCAGGCTCGATAAACCCCGGAGCGGTGCTGCTGAACCAGCAGCGCTGTCTTCCCTCCCGGAGCACAAGGCACGTTTCACCGGAGCCTCCCCTCGCTCCCTGGGCTGTACTCAGCTGTCTTGACCTACAAGCCTCCTAATTGACCCGCTGCCCTCCCGTAGTCCTGCCACATTTTGACAAACCGCAGGATCTTTTGGCTTCCAAACCAACCGCTTTCTGTTACACGTGCACTCTGTCAAGTGCAGCTTGCTCTACAACGCAACATTTCTCGGTAGCAGCAGCCTAAGCGAGAGGGACGCGGTTCTCATTTCTCCCTTGGAGTAGCTCCGTCGGCTTCAACGTATTTATCGAATGAGAAAAGTTGACCCATTTTGCGTTGCCGTGTCTCTGCCTATCAAATGGGGAGAAAAAAAATGCCTGACCCTGAGCATAGCAATGACTGACTTAACCCCACCCCCATCCTTAAAGAGTTGGGGGGGGGGGGGAAAGCCTTTTACCTCTCGGACATAATGTTCCCAGCCTGAAGTTGTGTGCATTTTTCAAAGGAGGCATCTGTTGTAAAGAACAGATATGCGGCTTCCTTGGAAATGCACTGAAAAGCACGTAGCTCAAGCGGTACTTTGGAGCTGTTTCTAGGGCTATCCCAGCCTCACTGTTTTCCTTCTCGGTCGGTCTTTGCATCTGTAAGCAATGAAAATTTTAAAAAAGAAAAAAAAAAGGAAAAAGAAAAAAGCACATTTCAACCAATTAAACACATCATGAATCCTACCAAAAAACCCCCTCTCCAGACTCAATGACCTGGACGAGGGGATCGAATGCACCCTCAGTAAGTTCACAGATGACACCAAGCTGGGCAGGAGTGTTGATCTGCTCGAGGGTGGTAAGGCTCTACCGAGGGATCTGGGCAGGCTGGACCGATGGGCTGAGGCCAATGGTATGAGGTTCAACAAGGCCAAGTGCCGGGTCATGCACTTGGGTCACAACAACCCCATGCAGTGCTAAAGGCTTGGGGCAGAGTGGCTTGAAAGCTGCCCAGCAGAAAAGGACCTGGGGGTGTTGGTGGACAGCCGGCTCAATATGAGCCAGCAGTGTGCCCAGGTGGCCAAGAAGGCCAACAGCATCCTGGCCTGTATTAGGAATAGTGTGGCCAGCAGGACGAGGGAAGTGATCATCCCCCTGTACTCGGCACTGGTGAGGCCCCACCTTGAGTACTGTGTTCAGTTTTGGGCCCCTCACTACAAGAAGGACATTGAGGTGTTGGAGCATGTCCAGAGAAGGGCAATGAAGCTGGTGAGGGGTCTGGAGGAAAAGTCTTATGAGGAATGACTGGGGCAACTTGGTTTGTTTAGCCTGGAGAAGAGGAGGCTGAGGGGAGAGACCTTATCGCTCTCTACAACAACCTGAAAGGAGGGTGGAGAGAGGTGGGGGCTGACCTCTTCTCCTGGGTGACAAGTGATAGAATGAGAGGAAATGGGTTCAAGTTATGTCAGGGGAGGTTTAGATTGGATATTAGGAAAAATGTTTTCACTGAAAGGGTTATCAAATGTTGGAATAGGCTGCCCAGGGAGATGGTGGATTCACCATCCCTGGAGGTGTTTAAAAAAAGGGCAGACATGGTACTTGGGGACATGGTTTAGAAGTGGTTTTGTCAGCTTAGGTTAACGGTTGGACTTGATGATCTTAAAGGTCCCTTCCAACCTCAGCAATTCTATAATTCTATGACTATGTGTGTCCACTGCTCTCCTTGCAAGAACAGCTTTTGCTCCTTTCTGAGATCTGCTGGGAACAGAATAATCTGCTTCGAGCTAACTGTTAATAGCTGTAACGTCCAGAGGCCTCATCCTCACGGGGTGCGACTGCCGGACCCCGGCGCTCGCTCGGGGGGGAGTCACCACAGGTGGTGGCTGGAGCCGTGTTTCTCGGTCCCCCAGCTGGCACTGCAGTGAGGCAAATACGTCATGGGCGAAACATCGGGTGGGAAGCATCCTGTCGCTTGGCGATTAGAGCATTTGTGTGTACAATGTGTGAATTGCACACGATTAGATCAACGGTTTAAAAGAGCGTGGGCCTTACCCCTCTGCTAGGGGGAAAGCTCGACCCCTCCGTGAAGGACGTCGGGGCAGCCGACAAGCCCCAGCCAAAGTTTCCTCCTAATTCTAAAGCTGCAACGGGCAAACCTGGCTCTGACTATCTCAAGGAATATAATGAACTTGGCCCCCTCAAACCCCTGCTTGGAACATCCATAAGGTGCAACAATTTTTCACCGTTTACCTGGTGTTGAAGAATAAGGGGGTTTATATCAACTACCCGCTTCACGTAGCTTGCTGGGCCGAATTCAACTCTGACTTAAAATTTCTGTGCAAAACCGGGTTCAGAGCCATAATTAAATTGTTTCTACTGAGACGGCAGCTCTTTGTGTTCTTTTATTCATGTTTTCTCCTCCCCTGTGATAAAGTGTGAACAGCTACATGAGGTCAGGGGAAACAAATTTGCCAGATAGCCCGTTTCACCTCCTTGAGCAAACCCCGGCAGTCTGGAGGGCTGGCAACTGCGACATGATAGGCCTACAGAAAATCTCTCATGTCCTTTCTCCACATAGACATTTATCTCTGTCTTCCACCGAGGGACACTGATTTCTCATGGGGCCACGTCTGGATCACAGCGGCACCCACCAGAAGCCCTACAGGGACAAGATGTTACACTGCTGGTGGGAAAGGCAACGGGACTGGTTCAGCGAGCCATCGTTTTGCTTTGGGTTATACTTTCAGCGGGGCTTTTTCAGGTCCCGAGACAGCCGTTTGTCCGTGTGCGTGAGAGCCCAGCCTCAGAGCTGAGGGATCAGACCGATACAGGGGCTGCAGCCATGCTGGTGGGCAGCAGGAGGGGCTTGGAGGTGGCCCAGGACTCCAACACAACAGGATGCTGCTTTATTTTTAACCCAAATTTATCAAAGGTCCCTATTTGTCATTTCTTGGTGTTCCTTCCCTGGGCAGGAGGGGGCTTTCCCAGGGCCACACTGACGAGATGGCGCAGGAGAATTGCGGTAGCTTGTTGTGAAGTTTGGGGAGCAAGGTGCCCCGTGGCTGGGATGCCTGCTGGGACGAACATTGAAGCTGCAATATATTATCCGCCCAGAGCCGTCGTTCTGCTGGTGGGAGGCACGTGTCGCTCAGTGATGGAGACGTGCTGCAGATGGTTCAACTTTTCAGCTCTTGGCTTTTTGCCGATGGTTGTAGATGTCTTTATTCCGCTCTGCAGTGTTTGTGGCTCCGAAGGTGTCTGCAGCCTCGTGGTTGGTTGGGCATTTGTGGCTGGAAAGCCTGAACCTGGGCAGTTCAGGCACCTGCTGGGCAGTGCCTGACCCCAGGACCATGGCTGGGACACTTGCCCCGGGGCAAGGAGCCCCTGGCCTGGAGCAGGAGTAAGGGAGGCTTAAGGAGAGGTGAAGTGGGAGGACTCTCTGCGGGTCTGAAGGTAGAGCTCGCCCTTTTGGGGCACCAGGCTTGTTTTTCCATGGCTGTGGTAGTAAAGTCCCAAATCCTTCATGCAAGGGAAGCAGAGACTCCTCTCGCAGACTCATAGGAGAAGGTGCGAGCCAAGGGATGGAGACCTGGTCTCTGGTTTCTCCTGAGTTTGTTGACTTCTGGGAATAATCTTCAAAAAAAAGGCCAAAAGCCGACCCACAAAGAAAGGGCTCTCAGCAGTGTGTATAGATCCTGGATGTAACCAAGTTGGTGACATTTGGGACCAAAGTCAGCTCTCCCTGCTCTGCTCATCCCACTCCTCAGCCTGCAGGCATCCCTCGGGCATCTCCGCTCCCAGACTGCAGGACTTTTGGGAGGGCAGCAAAGCTGAGAAAGCAAATAAATCAACCTGGTACCACAGACAAACATACACAGGGGGACAAAGCAGAGTGTGGGGGAACCCTTCCCCAAAATATCTGCCTCCGGCAGCAGAGGGGCTGACCAGCCTTGCTCCATCAGTCTTGCTTGCCGTGGCTGAATGCTCTCCCACACGCAGTTGCCTGCCGTAGCAAAGTGCAGTGAGCTATGCTGCATTTCTCTCAAGTACATTACGCAGCCGTCAGGAGTCTCGAAACTCCACCGTCACCATCAGTCCAGCTCTGGTGAGGAAAGCCATGCCGGTGCAGAGCCCTCTGTGGTGTTGTTAAAGCAATGACGTGAGACTAGGAGTGCTCCTGCCTGGTGCCACCAGCCCACCGGTGTCAGGCTCTGTACGTAACAGTGTGCGTCTCTCACTGCCTTTCTGGGCTACAGCAACATTTGGTAGCTGTATCCATCGATTCTCTGATTGCTGGAGGAATTAGAATCCTGTGATAACCCCCGAACTGTGAGCATTTTACTGCTGCGTGAATAGCTAAAATCTTGGGTGGACTGAGCGGAAGAGGCAGCCTACAGCTGCAGATCCCTTTACTGAATTTTTTCCCTGCCTTCTCTACTGTGGTTTGGTTTTCTCCTTATCCCCAAAGCCCTCCACAGCCTTGCGGTCAGCATCCTGCTGTGCATCCTTGCGTACTGCCCACAGGGTCTACTGCACTGCCCGGTGTCACCGTGCTCGCCAGCAGCCCTTCGCCCTGCAGCTCCACAGCAGTGTTATGGGAGCAGGCAGGCAGACGAGGCCATGGAGTCTCCTACGTGCTCTCCCTGGTCTCTGCTGGTGGCGGCGATGGAGGAGGATCCCTTGCGTACGAGCCCTCGGTAGCTGCGCAAGCAGAGCCTGTGTGAAGCGGGGATGGGTGCAGGAGGCTTTGGTGCTACTGTCTCCGTTAAGGGCATCGGTAGTGTTGGCTCCAGCCAACACAATGTTGCTCCCGGGCCCTGCCTTCTCCGTGGCTTTACCAAAAGGTGTCTCAGTTTGAACGGTGGTTTGTTTTCAGCAGCCGCCCTGTCCTCTGCCCCTGGACGTGACTTTTGGTTGACTATGAATGGAAGGGGAAATGACGGAGGGCTAGACTCCTATGGGTGCTGGTCTCTGGGAGGCACTCGGTGTCTCTTTCCTTGCAAACCAACTCTGGCTTCCTTGGAAAATTGGGGTAGAAGATGAAGGAGTGATCGAACACTTACCTCCTGCAACCACATTTTCAAATTAGGTGTCTGAAGACAGGCTCCCTGTGTCTGTAGTCAGGCACCAAGGAAAGGTGGCTTTGTTTTATGTGAGCTTGACGTCCACCGGTGTCACTAGTGAGAGTCTCAGAGAATCAGTACTAGTCACTTAGAAATTTTCCGATATATAGATTAAACATACAACTTCAGATTTCAGGAATGTGGTCATTTTCTACGGTTCATCTCCCCAGTAGAAAGGAAAAGGTCTTGCTGCTGATTTGGACAAGCCAAGGAGATTTGCCACTTTTTGCAGTGCAGCCTGTGATTTCCTGGCAGGTATGAAAGTTGGCTCCTAAGAAAGCCCTGCAAAGGGAAAAGTGCTGAGGGAAAACCAGCAGGAGCTGATGAAGCAACTAAATTGTGTGACACACAGAGACCTGGGCTGCAGTATGGCAAATGCCGCTGCTTGGAAGGAGCCTTAGCTGTGTGGCCGGGCAGGACCTGGGAAAGACAGGGGTTGCACGGTCAGGCAACTCATAACGAGCTTTACCTTTGAATTTTTAATCATTATTTGCCTTTTTAATAAGCTTGGTGGGACTTGACTTGTTGGTTCCCCTTCTCCCAGTGCATCCAGATGAGAAGTCCAAACCTCATCGCGGGGTTGCCATTGCCCCCGTGATTCGGAAGCTCTCAGCCTCAGAGCAGAAGTGACTGTGTCACTTTTGTTCATACCCTCAGTGCAGGCACAATTATATTGAGTTAAATTATGCTTAAATCAATGTTGCCCTATAAATAAAAGCTACGTGCAAAGCTAACTGCTTTGCAGCGTGCATTTAAGCAGCTAAATGGTGTTCAAAAGCAATGTAAATGCTTGTGTACCCGTGATCTCGTTAGTGAAGGTTTTCTAATCTAGAAGCAAGGTATAAAGAAGAGAAATGTTATAGCTGTCTTTGTCTCTTTTGATTCCCTTCTCTGGCAGAGCACTTAGTCTGTGGTCCTAGCTGAGCTGTCAGCTTGCTTTGATATTTTTCTTGCATGCCTGCTACTGTTTTAGGCAGGGAGTCGGCACCGTAGCTCCTCGGGGGCAAGAGGTCTGGGATCAGACATGACCTGGCAATAGCCTGGGGTTTTGCAGCTTGGGGAAGAAGCTATGCGTTTGGTCCTTTTTTTTTCTTTTTTTTTTTTTTTTTAGGTGAATGTGGAGATGTTACATACAGTCTTCCTTCTTTCCTTCTTCAAAAAGCTGTAGAAAAGCTTTACTTTTCTGATGCAGACATACATCAGACACGCAGTCACCACATTATATGTATTAAAAGGTACGTTTTTGCCTGGAGATTTGAAATACAAGAGGAATAGGCTGGCATGGCTCTGCAGCTTCGAGGCACCAGCAGAAGCCCTTGCTACCCCAAGCAACTTAAAAAAAACCCCAAAATTCTTCCTCTTTCGGGGGGGTTGGACAGTGGGGAAAAGCTGGCTGCCTTTCACAGCTCACTGGCACGGCTTTCACTCTTGCCAGCCTTTCTCTGTGGGCAAAAGGCCCCATCCTGCGCCCCCTTTTTGGCAGGTGGCGGGGCGATGCGGTGGCAGGCGGGACTCGCTTTCGGTCGCTGCCATCGCCGGGTGCCTCGGGGCAGGGCTGGGGGCTGGCAGCCATAGCGTGGCCGGTGGTCAGCCTTCGACCGGCATCGTGCACCTTTCCGTGCAGCCGGTGCCTCCAATGTAATATGCCACTGGCTGTCAAAATGAAAAATAGCTGCAGTGCTGTTCGGCAGTGACAACCTGCCCTGCCTTCTCCTTCCCTTAATGGGGTGTTGAAAGGCAAGGAAAAAATGATTTTATGAAGCTGATAAAAAGTAAAAAAAAAATAATTGCAGCTGCTGGGACAATCTCTGCCTTGCTAATTCCATCTCTGAAAAATTAGAAGACGCATTAAAAAATGATTGCTGTGAGAGAAGAAGATTGTCTGTGGCTGCAGACTCTGATTGCCACAGAGTCTGCAATGTACTTACAACGTACTTATTTTATATCCATCCAGGAAAAGCTGTGGATGAGGTCCCTGCCTGCATGACAGCATCCTCAGTTTTCTACAGTGCCAAGGAAGTGGGGACGCCACTGATCGGAGGTCCCTAAACTGAAGCAGCTTAAGGGGCACGAGTTTTAGAGGATAGTTCTTTGGCATTTTCAGAAAACCCAACTGCTGGATTCTTTCAGGGCATCTCAAACTAGGGACCTGCTTTTGAGACTTTTACTTCCAGTCCCACTTCGCCTTGCTTTTTCATTTGTAAATAAGACCACTAATACCCTTATCAGCAGAGGGATTTAGTGAAGATAAACAGATTTGTTTTTAATTCCTTCAGAAATCATGCCAGAAGTACAGACAATAAACAGGAAGTATTCGGAGGCTCAGCACAGAAGCAAACCAGGATTTAACAGGCACCGCAGAGACTGTGGTGGACAGATCACAGCTTCGAAAGACGGGTAGGGAAGGGCATGGCTGATTTTGGAAAAACTAAGCAGAGAAAACAGGGGTTAAATTTTGCAGCAAATACCAAGAAAGGCTGTTCTTCATCTGGCGTTTGGGAGGAAGCAAGAGGAAGATTTATTGAATGAGTTCGGAGATGGATAAAGAGGAAAAAGAGGAGGGTGTCAAGATGAGGATTGGTACAGCCCACTGGATCAGAAGGGAGATTTTGGGAACGTACCGCGTAAGCAGCCACTAAGCAGTCACCCACTGGCAATGAAGGACTTCACCTACCCTCTGCCTGCAGGGGGACAGTCCCTGAGAGTGGCACAGGCTCGTCGTGCCTGGGGACACCAGGGACGTACAGCAGCAAAGGCTCCAAGGGCACTGGTGGGTGCTGCTCTGGAGCCAGCAGCCGGACGGTGCTGCCCAAGACGGAGAAACGCAGTCTGCTGGAGAGCTGCACCTTCAGCAATACATTAGATGAGGGATTTCAGAGATGGTGGGCAGGAGTGACAGCTTACAGAGCGAGGCTCTGCCCCAGGCAGAAGGGTTTGGGACTGCTGAATGTGGATTTTGGCAGACATGAGGACGTGGTAAGTCGTCTGCTCTGTGTTAAATTCTGTTAAAACGCTGAGCATCGGCTGCCCTCCACATCCACTGGAAATAACGCAAGAAAAACCTGGGGTAACTGGCAGCAAGGCACATTCACAGCTATTATTCCAAGACAATAATTTATGTCTGTAAAGATAGTTCTGCGCTGAAATAAGTTGCCTAGAGGAGGTACCACACCAGAGGCTCAGCAGGGCAGAGCCTGTCAGGATACGTCCACCCACGCAGGCCAAGGCTGGACCAGGAAACCACCTGCAGTCCTTCTCAGATCCACGTTTCCATCATGCTGTGAAAATTATGAACATTTTTAAGAGTCTCAGGAAGAACTGTCAGTCTCACAACAGCACGCCAGTTGGAGAACGTACAGGAATAAAATCTGGGCACTGAGAGTGAGATAAATAGTGGAGATGTGCCATTTGCTGGGCCCTCGTAGAGTTACAAGCCACATCGTCACAGCTGAAGGAGGGGGGCACAATTTATGTTACTTTTTTCTGGGGTGCTAGGGAGTTGACTGAACCTGGAATATTAAAATATGCGTTGAAAAAATATGGCTAGTTATAAACAGAGGAGTGGCTTGGATGGAAAATGTTCTTTCATTTGTAGTCCAAAAAAGCCCAGCTTCAGAAGTATTTTAAATGACTTAAACATGATAAAAATACGTAAATGTGAAGTCAAATTAAGAAAATAAAACTCTGATGGGAAATACACAGGGAAGCAGGGACATTCAAAGTAATGACTGGAAGGCTATACCCATTTGGGGGTGGAAGGAACACACCCAGGTGATGCTGACAGGATGGAAAGGGTTTGGAGAGGACCTGCCAGCTTGCCATCAGCTCCTGACCTTGTTTCTGAGGTCAGAAAAACTTGTCTGCCGCTGAGAGGTGTAAAGAAGTTCAAGCTATTTATTTTAAGAAAGGCAAGGTTCAGATCGCCATCCTCAAAGATCTACAAAGGGAAATGTTCTCGGTAGCTGCAAGTTTTTTAATCGGGCAGACAAGGACAAAACAAAACACAGTGAACAGGGGCTAAAGGTAGACAAATTCAGTCTGAAAGGTTCTCATTTTTAAGAGTAAGTGGCATTTTTTTTTTCCTAAACTGTGGAACAATTTAAGAGGGCAACCAGAACCATCAAGGGTTTGTCTAAAAGGCACGTTGCAGAGCTTCAGCCGGTTACCTGAAGGCTGTGCTGTATGAGAGGTCAGGTGAGACGATTGTGTGGTCCAATCTAGTCCGTCGATCACGATTTTATGTCATTTGTGCTGTTACTGTGATTAAAGCGTGATGGGAGTGGTTAACCTGAAGATATCTGCCCTGTCACTGGAGGTCTCTGGCGTTCATCTGGCATTTGAGAGCGAAGAAATAAAGTGCAAGATGCCCCACCAATTGTAATGGTATCAACTGCACAGTCCTTCCAGGGCTTTTGAAGGCAGGGATTGCCGAAGGAGTCAAGAGAGGTGGGCTTTTGCCAGCGGCCTCCTGTGGTGTTGACTGTTTCAGCTGGCTGTCCCTCCTTGCCAGAGCTCTTCTTAATTTTCAAGCAATAAAAAAAGCTAGAGTGCTCCATCCGAGGGAGGTCAAGAGAGCAACAAGTTTATGAAAAGGGCAGGACTCAAATTAATAAATGCGGGTGGGACAGAGATGGTGAGGTGCGTCTGTCTTTCACATCTAGTCACCCATGTTAATCTGTTCTAATTGCATTAGAGGAAATGAACGGGTAACAGAGCTGATGTTTGCTGAGGCCAGTACTTGTAGCAGCCCTGGGAATCTGCTGGGAGATTTCACCAGGTCAGCTGCTCTGAAGGCAAAGACGCCTCTCTCAACAGAAGGTAGACACCTTATATGTACGTATGTGTCTACATTAGATTAGTGACAGGATATGTATATATACCTATGTATGCATAAATGCTCTCAGGAAAGACATGTTAGCTTAAAAGTTTGCAGTTGATGAACATAGTACCCCTTCACTCCAAACTTAGGCGAGACCCACATTTCCCACATTGAAAAACAAGCTCTTAATTTCCCTTTCGCTCCCCTTGCATTTCAAAAGCAATGTTTTCCCAGGAGAAAACATTCATCACATCCTCCATAATGTCCTGGCTCCTTCATACTGATCTTCTCTGGCAAAGCTCTTGAGCAACAAATTACGTCTTGTCAATGGGGTCTTCAGTACAGGTCTGAGTCTTTGAGTCTCACTGAGGACAGCTTTGCGGAGCCAAGGAGAGCAGCATCTGGTCTTGGAGCTGAACATCATCTAGAACTGATGTGTTTTGCATTTCAGTCTATTTAAACTCATTGATATTTTTCTCCCAACTCTGTGTTTTTGCTACGTGCAAATCAGCAGCAATGGAGAGGTAAAATTCCCTGTCTGAAGCTTGCTCGTACCATCACTGTACCTGGCATGCATTGCCTGGTGTCTGGAGAGGACAGCCTGCTTTAATGATGTCTCCAACCCCTTTTGGCTCGTGCACGTCTGCAGCAGCATCCACGGATGGGGAGAAGTGGAGAAGAGCAACATGGGAGCGCAGAGACCTCTTGTGCATGTCCTCTTGATCCAACAGCTGCAAGGAGTTCATGTTTTTTTAAACGATTCCCTCGTTACCTCCCGTCTCACTTCCCTGGCATTTTTTCAGTTCGTAGGTATGGTGCGAGCTGCCCGTTGGCAAAGTGCCGAGGGGTGAGCAGGGAGGGTGACACCACCCTCGGGGATGCAGCCCCAGCTCCCGGCTGGTACCCTTCCGGTGCTGGTGCCGGCTCAGGGTACAAGGTGGCACCAGAGAGAAAGCCAAACAGCAAACACTTGCCTGCTGGAGCGAGGGGTGGGCCACCCTGGGAGGCTGCGCAGGCACAGCTTGCTTCTGTTTACTCTCTGCAGACAATTTGAAGGGAAGCATCAGCAGTGTCCTCATCCCTGTGGGCCTGGAAGAAGTGTTTTCCCACTCCAGCGGTTTCCCCACCCTCTCCACGGGTAGTCTGGTGCCCCGCAGCCTGGTGTCATGTGTGTCCCTGGTAGGGCTGTCTGCGGCAGAGGCCACCAGGGAGAGAGCCCGGCGGCTGCCTGGGATGTGATGTATCTGTTCTGGAAGGGTTTCGCGTAGGCATGTCAAAAAGGGTGCTGTTTCCTCCTGGCCATGATGGATTGCAATGGGCGAATGTGCAGGAGATGCGCTGTGGGGTATTAAAAAAAATACAAAACCCCCATGATGTGGTCAGCAAAGGCCTGTGAGATTGGTTTTAAAAAAGGTTATTTTTTCCTTTTGTGATAACTTTTGTGTTCTTTGTGTTGAACCATCTGGGATTTGAGCAGGTGGAGACCACTGGAAGTTTCTCCAAAACCAGCACCTTGAGCTGCAGCTTTCTGGTCCCCCTTCAAAGGAGAAGATGCTGGGAAACCAAGTGACTCCAAAGCCTTGGCTCTTGGGGTGAGTGTGGGTCACAGGTGGGTCAGGGTTGGTCCCAGGGTGGCTCAGGCACACTGACCTGAGTATGAAGGGTGAGGTTTAATGAAACCTGCTGGGTGAAGCGCTTGTCCTGGCCTTTTCTGTCTCCAGTCCTCCCTGCCTCCCATCCTCTGTTCCCTTTCCCAGTCACCTTTCCCATCCACCCTCTGGTCCCACAGGAAAGCAGAAGCCTTTTCTTTTTGAGGGGAGCTGGTTGGCAGCCCCATCACCATGGCTGTAGCAGCATCCACAGGCTGCAGCCCTGCGTGGAAAGATGCTTTTTAAGGCACACGCCCTGGGGCAGTTGGGGAAGTGAGATGCGTTCATCCATCTCCTTTTCCCCATGCTCCAAACCCAGCCCTATTTTAAGGGGTCCCAAATTTTGGCTGGCCTAAGTGTGGGGCAAGCGGGATGCTGTTGGCGCTACCGCCCAGAGAGGGGAGGAGAAGCAAACCAAGTGCCCTGGGCAGGATGCTGCAGGCTCCTGAGCGGCTGGGGATGTCCCCCCTAACAGATTTATTTCTTGCCGTGTTGTTTTCCAGGTTGTTGTTTTAGTTTGGTTTTTTAATTATTTTTTTTTTCCACTTTTCCCCACTTAACTTTTGGACTTCCCTTCTGCCAGTGGATTTTGAAAATATACTTGCAGTATGCCAGGCCTCATCCCAAGGGAAGCGCTAAATGGGAATTAACAATTAACATCTATTTCCGAGCCCCTGAAAAAAAAGTGTTGACACTCTTCCTGCTGTTAGGCGCCAAACAATAGGCGCTGAGCTGTCATTACTTACCTCGCGCACGCTAATTAGTCTCATACGTGTGGCTGGGAGTGTACACACATGGGGTGGCCATCCCCAACGTGCCTCCTCTGTTTGGTGCTGCTTCTCTGGAGGTGAGGGTTGGAGACCTCTTTCCACAGTACCTCTGCACTGGTAAAGGGTGAACTGTAAGGGCAGAGCATCCTTCGGGGCGGGCGGCCTGAGGAAGGACGGGCGCAGACTGGCACAGCTCAGCGAGCAGCAAAACTCACATCCCAAGCGTGGAGAAATGCTTTTAATTTAAATACACGGGCTCTTTAAAGTCAGAGGAGAAATCTTGGGGAGCGACAGACAGCATAGCCCAGCCTGCCGGGGCTCTAACCCGCCTAATTTAAAAGGGCAGTGCAGCTCGCTTTTGCAAGAGGAGCAATTTAGAGAGGGATTTCCCTGCAGAGAGGTAGCCCTGCACAGCAGAAACCTCTCCACTCCTTTTGGTGCTTTTTCCTGGATTTCAATGGCACTAAATCCTACTGAGTCCGGCAGGTGTGTTTTGTCTCCCAAGGTAATGCTTCTCAGTAGGAAATTGCCTAAAAAATATCCATCCTTTGAGCGTGCAATCTGGGGACTTGACCTTTTTTTGGGGGGGGGGGTGGGGTGGTGTCATTTCCTCAACATGTTTATTTAACATTAAGGTGTTGGAAATATATATTTATGAGAAAACAGCCACCAGATAGTCAGTAAAATCCCTGATGTTGTCTCCCAGCTTTAAACAGAAAGTGTTGCTCTCTGCATATCGAAGCCAACACAAATCAGCGCAAACAATCGTTAAGTCATTAGCAAAGGCTGCGAATGCCAGTAGTCCTAATATTAAGCCTTCTGGTGTTCTCCCTGGAATCGTCTGACTCGATTGCATCCTGTTACACTTGCAATCTGCTTTCTGCTATCGGCAGATAGGCTGGCAGCCGTTTAAATTCTTGTTTAGAAAAGTCTGAGAGTGCTTGGGTTGGGGCTTTTTTTTTTTCTTTTTTCCAGCTTTTTTTTTCTTTTCCAGCTTTTTTTCCTGCTCCGATGAGAACATCATGGTTCCCAAAGGGCAGCCTGGGGAAGGGCTTGATCTCCCATGGGGCCGAGCACTGGCAGCCCGACTTTGGGCTGGTGTAGCCCACAGCGAGGGCAGCTAGGAGGGAGGGTGAGCCTTGCTGTGTGTGGGGGACATCAGCCTGCTGCTCTCACCTGCTTCCTTATCCTCATCCTCTGTCCCCGTCCCTTATTGGGACATGATGATGATGATGTCCCACAGTCCAGGGACGCACAACCCTTTTTCAGGGGGTTTCCTGGCCCAAGGGGGCAGCACGAGGGACACGGGGAGAGCTGGGATTTGGGTCAGGCACGAGGATAAACTTAACCTTTCTGGGGAAAAAGAGGTGAAGAGAAGGTGTTGTTCTAACATGAACAGGGAAGTTGTTCATCCTCAAACTCTTCCGCTCCTCCTCTCGACACAAAACAAGGGGGAGCGGGGAGAGCCCCCTCTTCCCGCCAGCCCCTCCTGCAGCCCTTTGTGCAACCCTGGACCTTGACGGCACATCCCAGCGCTGCTGTGAGTCACTAGCCGAGCGGACAGGGCACCTCCTGAGCCTCCCACCCTCCTCCCCACCCCCTCCAGCTTGCGAGGGCAGGCCAGGGGTAACGGTGTTTGCCGGAGATGCCTGGCAGCGCCAGCACCCCGGAGCTGCCGTTCAGCCTCGTGAAAGATTTCCCTTTGCAAACCTTCCCCGGCTGCCTGAGATGCGAAGCTGCTGGCTGCCGTCGGCGCTGCTTGGCACCTGTCTTTTCAGCATCCGCAGGCGTGAAACGCTGCCGAGGGTGCCAGCTACTGATGCAGCCTGTGGCAGTGTTAAGTGTTAATTCATTTACACCATTTAGCTATAGGCAACACAGTTTAAAAGGTTTTAAAACGCACAGGGACATAAATTCACCCCCTGATATTTGTGTGTAAGTCTCTCTCTCTCTCTCATTTGCACAGTTATGAAGATGTCAGGAGGTTTCCTATAGGATTTGACTGGGATGCCAGCCCTGAGGCCAGCTTTTGTATCCCCAGGTCTGCTTTGCAGGAGGGATCTGCAGACGTGGGCCACCTTCATGCAAACACCATCTGCCTGGGTCCTGGCCTCCCAGATTTTGGAAGACCTTGTCCTGAGGGAATATTTTCTGATTTTTGATCACGGCTCAATGATGTGGTGAACTGTAACCACCTTCTCTGAAAATATCTTGTCAGTGTGCAAACCCTGGCATAACTGTATACAAATCATTAACCTAGTGCGAGGAAAATAATTTGCCCAGCAAAGTTTAGTTCTTTGGTGTTACTTTACACAACAAAATCCATATAAGCAAATGAAACCTGACAACCCTACTTTTGTCTGTAATGAACCACAGTAATCCTATTGACTGCCTCCTGAGAGAGGCCGCACACATGCCCAGCCAAGGAGAGCCATCGGATGTGCCTAACTCCTGCTCTAGGACTGGAGGGATGCTTTGGCAAGCAGTTTCCTCAGTGGAAGACTTTTTTTGGGGGAGGTCTGGGAAGCCACCAGAGGTGCCACCCCTTGGTGGCAGCACATCCTTTGGCCAGCTTCCCACCAACACGTGAAAACTCCCTTGCTCCTTCAGTTCTGTGCACTGGGGATGGACGTGGCCTGGGGGCTGGTCGCTGTGTGGGTGGTGGGATGGAGAAGTGCTGGGTGATTTGGGGGCCATTTGGTTTAATCTCATCTGCCTAGAATGGTCTCAAGGGAGGCTGAAATAACAAATGAATGCCAGGGTTGCCTAATGTCTGCACTCCCAGGGAGACACCCACTGAAAATCCTCAGGCAGGTGTGGGAAGCCTTGGAGAACCGAAGGGTGCTTTGGTACATGCTCTGAGAAGATCCAGGAGCAAAGCCAGGACCAGCTGATGGACGCCAGGACACCAGGCTGATGACTTCGAAATACAGCCTCAACATGCTTTCCCTCAATCAACCCACAAATCTCCTGTGAGGTAAGCCTCTTCATCTCCCTGTTACACAGAAATGTGAGAAGCAGGATTGCTCTTTCAGCTCGAGAAAAATCAGTCAGGGTGGCAGGGGACGGGAGGCCAGTGCTCCCTGGAAGCAGCAGAGACACACCACCCCCTCATCTTCATGCGGACGGGACTAGGTTGCTTTAGCCCAAGGCAGAAGCTGGCACGAGATGTGGGCATCCTCTGCTCCGTGTGCTCTCATACCAAGAAGCCTTGCCATCGGTGACGTTGAGGAAGAAACACCTGCTATATTTAGGAAGGCTTTTATTTGCAGCGTAGGGAGGGGAAACAGGAAAGGAAAAGGAAAATCTGCAGAAGTTAGATGACTTTCCGACAGGAAAGCAGGAAAGAACAACACCACCTGGGAAAGAGGCAGCAAAACCCCCTTCGCTGTCAGGACCGCGGTGTCCCAGTGCCAGCAGGAGAGGTGTGAGCCTGGGGATGTGCTCCTTTTCATTGCCCCCACCTCCAAGGTTTTGCACCCCCTTGCTCGAGGACACCAGCAGTGACAGCAGCACCTGCTTGTCCTCCCTGCAGCAGCTCTTTTGGGAGGAGAAGGCAGCGATGGAGCCATCAGGAGGAAAGGGTTGTGCATTTGGGGCCTTGGCAATGGGGAACCTGAAGGCAGCTCAAGCAAGAACAGTGTATATAGAGATGTATATAAACTTATGTGTGTATGCACGTGCATGATTTAAGCGGGAACAATGAGTCCAGGGGTTTGCCACCTGGAGCCCCCCTCAGCATCCCCCTTTCCCTGCTGCCTGGGCTTCTTCACCGTGCCCAGCAAGGGACCAGACCGAAACAGCAGCTCCTACACCTCTCTCCCCACTCCTTTCCCATTGTCTCCTGCTTTTGCTGGGGGGAGAGGGGTGGTGGCCATGCCCTCCCCACCGCAGCTGAGCCTCCAGCTGTGCAGGCAGGTGTGGGGGCTTCACACCTGAGGCCGGGTTTGTTCCTCGCAGAATCTGTTCAGGGAGGAAATTGCTCCCACCACAGAAAGGGGCCTGCCTCCTGGAAGGAAGGGGCTTTACCTCGCTGCTGGCTCCTTGCTGAGGAAACGAGACCTACAGACCACCACAAAATGCTGCTGAGGAGATGAATCCCCTGCATGGAGACAGGGCAGGGGAGGGCAGCTGGACCAAGCCCTCCAGGGAAGACGTGCGATGGAGAGGGGGTGGCATGGGCATGGGGTGGGAGTGGCCCTTTGCTTGGGGCCCACTGATGATGACACGTGGCTTTGGGTCATTTTGTGGTACGTTTTTTTTGGTAAAGATGTTAATTTTACTGGAGGAAAAATATTTCCTGAAGGAAAATTATTTCCAGGGTGAGTATCCCGTTGCCACCACAGGCAGTTAAGGTCTAGTCCTGTAGTTGTGCTGACAGCCACCAGATTTTTGTTCAAGCTTGGAGAGCAGTGTAAAGCCACTTGCCTGCCCGGGGGGAACCCTCACTCCCTCCTCCAGGTGATGACTGGTTGTGACATGTGCCTTAAGGACGTTCAATTTCTCAGAAGTCACAAACGGCACTCAGTGCCACTAGCTGCCAAATCACGCATGCTTTCTGTGGGTATACTTATGACTATATAGGCAGTCACACAAACGTACACATACATATATAGACACACACACACATGCATGTATACAGCATGTGCACCCAAAACATTTATCAGTGAACGGGGTCTGATTCAGTGACACAGAGATGAAGCGGGTCATGTCCCCTGCTGTCCTCAGCTCCCTCCCTGGGGGGTTTAGGGTGGTCTTCTCCCATCTGTGGGTGCAGGGGCTCGACAGCACTGCCGTTGGCACCGGCTGCTTCCCGTGGTGCACGGCTGCCACTTCTCTGAGTCAGCGCAGGTGGCAGATGATTCATCTCCAGTGTCGGTACAATGCTCATCTGCACAGTCTCAGGTTAGATGTTTTTTTTTTGGTTTTTTTTTGTTTTTCAATGCCCAGATGATTCATCTCCTCATGCTGGTGCTTCAAAAGCTTCAGTCCCAAGGGCGCTATCTTCTGTGGTCGGTCTTCTAGGAAAATCATGCCACCACTTCCCTCCCTCCCTGCTGAGCTGCACCGTCTGGGCTTTTTTGCACTCTTTGCTTTCTTATTTACTTACAATTGGGTTTATGTGGCATCCGGATGGCATGAGCTATCCAGGAGTGACAGCTTTTCTTGCCATCTCATCCCTAGTATTTTAGGAGGGCAGTGATTACCACAGCATCTTCCGGTCTCACTCCTGCAGGACTTGGCTGAAGGTGGTGAGATGGTTTGGCTGAAAATGTCTCTCACTAGCAGAAGTCTCCCCAAATGCCTCTCCCTGGAGTGAGTGGGCACATGCCCCCTGAAGGAAACCAAAACACCCACCCAGAGTGACAAAGCACATAGTCAGCTTTTAGGAGCACTGAGGTGAAACCCCTTCAGCTGCCAGCAATAAAGCTAGTTAGATATTGGTCCTCTGCTGTACTGGTTGGCCCATGAGGTGGTGAGAAAGAGCTGCTGGAGATAATGACAGTGGGGGATGTGAGGGCTTTAAACTGGGTGTTTGCAAGCACCAGCTGGAGATGATGGGAGTTGTGCAGGTGAACATCAAAAAGCCACGAGATTAGTCCAGAGCACAAGAGGAATTTGAAGGTAGAGATGTATCTAGAGGAAGGAAATATCCCCGCAGATGCAGGGAATGGAGGCAGACTGAGGAGGGGGGAAAGTCTAGCCCCCAGCGTGGATGCGGCAGAGACCATGTGGGTTTGTGGCTTAGATTTTGACTTTAGTGCTTCTTGAAAAATAGTAATAGTTTCTCAGAATGCTCTCGCAGGTGTAAAACATGTCCTCACTGCGGATATGTTTTCACTGCTGTGGATGTCCCCTCTGAAAAGAAGAGGGCTGTAAAAAGCCTGCCTTTCTAATTGAATGTGTGTGTAGACAGAGAAGATGCAATCTAAGATAATTAATGCTAATTAATTATTATATGGTCAAATGAGCAGGAAATGCACGTGGAAACTTGAAAAAAATTAATTATATGAAAATAGGATAATCGCTTGTGTGTTCAGATACACATTTATTTGAGCAAGCGTATACTCAGCATTTTAAAAAGGGTTACTATAGAAAGAAAAAAGCTGTGAAGAGAAAACATTTCCTAAAATACTCCCTACTGCATATTAAAAAACCCCAAGCTAGCAAAAATAGACGAATTAAGAAAAAGAGGCTAGTTTCAGTATCACTCGGCTTCAAAGGGGAAAATACTGACATCACACAGCCTACTGTACTCTCACTGTACAAATACACCTGGCCTGTGAATTTAGTCTCTGTTTCTCTGTTAGAAAAACCCAGAAAGGGCTAAATTTTGCTAATTGTCTTCATGGTGTGCAGTGCTTTGTTTTGTAAGCCATTGCAGTGAGGCTGGAGAAAGCAAGGTGAGACGGCTGGCGGCTGAGTGACCAAAACCCGTGGGATGGGAGAGTGCAGAGGCAAACTGATGGTTTTTACATCTGCCACAACTTGGCCTGAATAACCATTACAGCTGCGTGCAGACAGAAGCTGGTTTCCTTGCAAATATAAAAATACTTGCTTAGAAAGTCTCCAGAGCTATCGGGATCCAGGTTTTCTTCCCATACGGCTTTTTCCCTGTTGGCTCCCCGGCCGTAGTGCGTGATGAAATGCTCCTCCTCAGCAGCCAAGGCAGAGTTTGTCGCAGGTAGAGGCAGGGGGAGATGGTGACTGCATCCTGGGAAGCTCTGAGGCTCTTCAAACCAACCTGTGGGGTTCACCTCCCTGGTCTCCACACGCTGTCATGCATTGGGCGTACAGCCTTGCATTGCTAAGTAGGGAAACCACCTCCTTCAAGCATCACCTCCAGAGTTAGTGGTGGGACGTGTGGGAGAGTCCATCATGGAAAGTGCAGAATATGTCTGCCCAGGGAGCCTGAGACGGGGGAGGCAACAGCACCGGAGAAACAGATTTCAATTCCTGTGAGAGAGTTTTAAAATATAGAATTTTATAGCCAAAATTTCTCACTTTCTCCCTCCTCCTCATCCAAGGATTCTGATTTTAGATGTTTTAATGAAAAAACAAGCTTGCCAAATGTTTGCAAAAAAATTGCTCAGTGGAAAATCTAATTTTATCCTGCAAGTGTATTTGATTCAGAAATTCATCCTAACTCTCGTCTGAAGACTTGCAGTGCCAAGACACGTGTGTTTATCTGCTTACACCTTTCCTATGAGGAGCAAGTGGGAGGAAGATGAGCAGAGCTTGGACCTTTCTCCAAGGAAGAGCACCACAGTTGGCTGTTGATGCGCCTCAGTACAGACTTTCTATCACCTTTGGGGAAAAAGGAAGAAAGACGGAGGAGCTATCCTTGGAAATGGATAATGGTCTGTGCGTTTCCCGAGACCTGCTCTTGCACAGAGGGCTGGAGGACAAGCTCAGCGCTGCACTTAAAGGCATAATCAAGTCCTCGGAAATATGTAACAGCTAAATTCTCATCTCTGAAAAGCAGCAGCAACAGTGATTTGGGATTCATCGAATATGTTACCCAGGCACAGGCGTCGGGTCGACCTCCAGGAAGTGGGTGGATGAAAGTGTGAGGGGGAGTGTGTGATTTGTATTAAGTGAGAAATAATCAGTTAAGCCAACAGTGGTTCCAGGCAGCCACAGCAGACCATTTCCAGTAATTGATTTTTTGGGAGCCCTGCGGATAGAACTTTTCTTTTTTTTTTTTTTTTTGTATAATGGATCTGTCCCCCGATGATTAACTAAGTAATTCCTCTAGCAATTCCATCGTCTCTGAAACGACAGTGTCATGGCTTAGAAGGTACCAGGAGCAGCTCTGATCCCTACTCCCTTGTGGTTTACCCCCCCGGGCCAGTCCCACCCACTCCCTCCAACATCCCCATCCCTCTTGGACCTGGCTGTCCCCCATGCTCCAGCCCCATGCTCCATCCTCCGAGCTGCCCATTCGCACGTGAGAACCTCGTTACAACATCTGTAAATGTGACATAAAGACAGGACAAACAGCTCCCACCCTGGCTCCGGCACAAGGGCCGTGCCTGATCTCTCACTGGCTGCTAAGCCTGTGGGGCAGGGAGGGAGGTGTGGGTAGATGGGGTGAGGGTGGCCGCTGGGTGCAGGAGTTGGGGCGCAGGCATCTTTCTTCTCACCTGGGACCTCAACGCTTGCTGACACTGGGGATCCAGCAACGCTGTGCGGTGACTCAGGCAGGAGCAACTTGTCTTCTCTCAGCAGCTGTAGGGTCGTGGGTGCTTGCAGTTGGGGGTGCAACAACTCATGGAGGAAGGGTCTCACAAACAGGTTGTCTGGATGTCGATGCTGTACGCTGTCCATCCTGCTCTGTTTCAAGATGCATTTTCGGGCATACCCAGGAGGTAGCAGACAGATTTCTTCTGTACACTTTAACATTGCCTCCTTAACTCTAATACAGTTAGCAGAGCACGATTAACCACTTTCATCCTTGAGTGGGAGCTGCACAGGCACAGCTTTTCCCAGAAGAAAGCTGTAAACTTGAGGGCGTGCGATGAAGACAAGTCCTTATGGCCACTGGCCAATGGCAAATGATTACAAACTAGCAGGGGCACCCACTTCCTTCGGCTTCGTATAAACCGGATAATTATCCTTTGGCTTTGATGCTGGTATCATCAGTGCAGCGTTGGCTTGTCAAGTTGGCAGGAGCCCATGCAGTCTTAGCAACAGGAAGTTTCTTCTGCGAATGCTTAAGACTTTAATAATTATTTATTGAATAGGTCGGATGAGAGCCAGGACATAGCAGAAACACGAGGAGTTTCCCAGGAGACCTTCCAAAGTCTTCGAGACACTAGCAGGTCCAGCTGTAAAGTTATTAAAAGGAAAGAAAATCTTCTCTAAAGAGCTCTTGGCTATTTTTCTTGCTCTCCTTCCCTCCCTCATTTACCTGGCCAAATCTCTTCAATCTGCCTTTATTTAGTAAAGTTGAGGAAACCATTTTCTTTTATAAACTGAATCCTTCCTGAGTGATCTTGGTGGAAGAGATAGAAGGAGAGAATACAAATCACAGCTCCAAATTTATTCCTAACAAAGGGAGCTGTTGCTGCTAGTCCTGAGACAAACAGATAAGTCCAGTAATTATAGATAAGTGCTTTTGTTTGATCTATATAACAATTTCTGCATTTTCAGGTAATTTCCCTTAGGCATTCACAAGCAGGTGGGAAGCTGTTCTTATACAGGCTGTATTTTGGTTTATTTTCAATTGACTTCTTGATGAGCAAACAAACAAATTTCTTCCATTTTTAGGATCAAACCTGTTCTTGAGCCTTTGTATGAACTGAAGTTATGATTGGTTTTTAATATTATACTTTCTGACTTCTGCCCTTTCCCCCAAGTAAGCCAGCAAATAAAATAAAATACCCTGTTGCTTCACTCTTGATTTTCCCCAGTTAAAAGAACTTCAGAATGCCCTAGCATCTTTCAAGGCCTTATTACAAGGTAGGGGCCAACAGTGCTGGCCAAGATTTATCCTAACTCTGCTAGGTGCTATGCAAACTTCTCCAGAGAAGTGAGAATAGCGTGCGAATAACTCAAACTCTTCATTTTCCCAGCCTTCAGATTCCTATGAAAGCCCACTGGGACATTTTCCAGAGGTATAAACAGTGACGCAGACGCCTCACTAAACCCCATGCACCCCGTGTGCTTAGCAAGCTAACACGCAACCAGGACTTTCAGGCTGCTCGCAGGAACATTCCCCTGGCCAGGATGTTTGAAAGTGGATGCGAGCCGAAGCCAGATCCATAACTAAGCGATGAAGTCAAGCATTTGATATCCCAGCTTCAGATCCCTGAAACAAAGTCAAAATCATGGGGCAGGTTGGTAAGCCAGTAGTATGGCCTACGCAGTTGTTCAGAAAACGCTCCTCTGGCCAAAATCTCCCCACCCCATTGGTGTTTCTAGGTGATCGTGAGAAATTTCAGAGGTTTCTGCTAGGGAAGAAAATATATTTTTTTGATGTGCAAAGTGAGCACAATAGTAGGCTGCTTGTCAACTTGACTGGAAATTGTTCTTTTAGTGGTGAGAGAACAGCTATTTGAGAAGGCCTAAGGCAAACCAGATATGCTGAGCTTTTTATCTTGCTCTTCCTCCTCTTATCCACTCTTTCTGACCTTGCTCCAGAACAACAGCATTCGCAATTCCTGCCTCCAGGCTCAGTTTGCCCCTGATGGCACCAAAAAGGGGTGGCCAATCAGTCTGGTTGAAGATGATGGTTGGTGGGTGGTTTAACTTTTTTTTTTTTTTTTTGGGTGCTGATGCTGGGAGTAAGGGTGGACTGAATGGTAGTGCAGAGAGGCAATGAGAGCGTGGCCCAAGAAATTTGCTTGCTCTGAGCAGTCCTTGGTGGCCTTGTGGTGGCTGCCCTTTGACAAGGGGTGGTCACCCTTTGGCAATGCAAGACCTCTTGTGGTTGAAGGAAACCTCAATCTTGGCAGCGCTGTGACTTAAAGCCATGTTTGAATTGGTTGCAGCTCTGCTTCTTGCAGTGGAGCTTCAAGGATGTTTCAATGAAGTTTCTAGGGCCTGGCAAGCCCTAGAGTTCCTTAAGTATCTCGGCTGTGTTTGGGTTACTGCTACCACCTTAATGAAAAAGCTGATGTTGAGCTGGATGAAGGAAGGTCAGTATGAGACAAAATTGCTGCATTTGTTGCCATTCTCCTGGTCAGACAGTGAAGGAGTAGCCAAGTGGAAGTTTCTCAGCTGCTGGGAGATGGGGACAGGAGCAGAGACAGTTGCTCCTGAGGGCACCCCATGCTGACTGAGAGCAGGGGGTCTGTAAAGGATAGTCACCGCAGTGTGACAAGGATACGTGCACCATATAGTCAAGTGGCACCGCTCCCAGACAGTGTTAAACTGTGATGAGTTTCCCGGATGCAACCCTGCTCTGTGCCCAGCTCTGCTCCCGGAGATGGAACCCGGGCAGGACGTGGCCATGCTACCATGGTGGGAAGGAGATCTCAGCTTGTGTGCCCGTGAGGCTGTGCCCTTTGCCGTCAGCCCTTTACTTTACTAGCCTGGATGTCACCTCAACGTCTCCTCCAGAATGAGGCAAAGCAGAAACCTCCAACCCAACAAGGGCAATTTCGCTCATTGTCACTTTTGACACTGGCCTTTCACCGATGGTTTTGGCTCCCTCTGGGCATACCTAACCCAGTTTGACCACTTCTCATCAGACTTTTTCAGGTTTTCTTCTTTCTTGGACAGTTTCTGGGACCAAACAAACGGAGGATGATACATCTTTGTCCTGGTTTATGCTGGGAAAGAGTTAATTTCTCTTTCTAGTTATTGCTGCGAAAGGAACATCAATAATACCTATTGGCTTTAGTTGTTGCTAAGTGATGTTTACATTATTCAAGGACTTTTTTTCAGCTGCCCATAGAAGAACAGGCAGAACTATGGAATAGCCAATGGAATATTCCATACCATAGACATCATGCTCAGTATATAAATGGGGATTAGCTGGGGGGCGGAAATCCGTGATCACTGCTTGGGATGGCACCAATTCACTGGGTGGCCGGAGTGCCTGGTGTTATTATTATTATTGTTATTCTTTGTGTTATTTTTCCTGTTCTGATATTGTTCTGTTAAACTGCTTTTATTTCTACCCATGAGGTTTTTTTCCTTTCCCCTCCTTTTCTCCCTCTTCTCCCTTGTCGGGGGGAGGGTGGGTGAGTGAGCAGCTGCATGGTGGGGTTTAAACCATGACAGTCTCCCACTTAGGAGTGAGGAATAGCTGGTGGGATCGTGTTTGACAGCGTGATTGTGCCTGGCAGTGAGGGAGCACTGGTGTTTAATTGTGGGCCATGTTAGTGTCAGCTAGGTGTAGAGGGAACGAGTGTCTAATAAGTATTTGACACAGTTCATTATCAGTCATGGTAGATTAAATAACAAGACATACATTAACTCATTTAATAATTAGCTACCATCATATCAACTTGATAAAAGAGTACTATTAAGTAAGTCTGACATTGTATTAATACAGTCTTTAATTTTTAACATGGAAGATTAAGATAAAGCAACTGCCAAGGATCACATTGTAACACCTTTTCCAGCTATCCTGGGGTAAACATCTTTTTGACAGTGTTAAAGCTTCCTGACAGCAGTTAACATTAAGTCCTATGTCTGGTATTTTTCTGAAACCTTGAGTATTTGTATTAATTGCTCCCTTGCCTCCCATTCCTTTGGGAAAGAGCAAACTGGGAATGGACATCCACAGCAGCAGAGACGGTTTCAGGGGAGGAGAGGCAAGGATGTGGTGAAACCAAGCAGAGCAGGGACCGTCCCATGCAGGGGAGCACGAGGAGGAAGGATGGATGGAGGAGCTGGCTCAGGTCTGTCACGGGGTTCCTCTGTGGTGCTCAAGCTCTTCCTTCACCTCTCTTTGCATCAGTTTCTTATCTGTGTAAAAATAGGAATATTGGTCTTCTTTTTTCCATGTCATTTCATTTGCTATGTCACTGCTTGCGTTGCTGTACCACGTGCAGGGTTAACCATGTTTCCCAGCCTGGTTCAGGAGGTACTGAGAGCATAATAGGTGCTGCCTGTGCTGCCCCATATGCGTTTCTGTTGACCACATGGAAAGTCCGGGTTTATGCTAACGTGGCAACAAAAGCGATGTGTGGTTTGTGAGTGGCTTAAGCTAGTTACATCTAGCAGATATCTTCTTCATAGTGAAATACTAGTAGGAAGTGGGATGCGAAACAATTGCTTTGGTTACTATCATGTTTTACAAATTTGCTGTACATACATTTTGTCTTTTATTTTGCTTCCATTATTGCTGGTTGGGGTTTTTTTGTGTGCTAGTAGTGCTTTTTTGAGCCACTCAGGTAGGACGTACCTTCCAGCAGGACCTTTGATCCTTTGCCTTCACTTCTGGGCTTAAAAACCATGCAAGAGAAGACCTGCTGGTGGGAATCATCGCCAGCATTAGGTGGAGGCGTAGCAGCGGCCGTGCTCTTCTAAAATCGTCAGCAATGATTCAGTGGGCACTCAGGGGAAAGCGGAGGTATAGTGGGGTTTCCCAGCAAGAGCTTCCCCAGCTAAAGCTGTTGTGTAACGGTGCTGGAGGAATTTCTCTTGTCGGAGTTTGTCCGATCGTTTTTCAAACCTCTGTAAGCTTTCGGCACCCGTGAGATGTGCTGCCAGGTTTGGCCAGCCACCATGCAGATGAGTCTCCTTCACATTTTCAACAGTCTGCCTGATAGTTCCTTTCCATTCCTGCTTAGCTCCGGTATTGAAATGAGTGTGAACAATCCCCACCTGTTGATATACCAGTTCATTGCCTTTGCTATGTCACTAGGCAAGTCACTGCATATTAATGTGGGGATTTTTTTTGGGGGGGGGTTAATTTCGGTTTAACTTCAGAAGCAAGATTTAAGTTACTTCTGAAAAAAAACACAACCTGCTAGAAGATGAGTATTTGGTTTGCAAATAGATATTAACTAACTTGAATATTAATTTATGTTATTTATTGCTGTGCTGACATGAAAGACTAAGTGGCTGCTCCGTAGAGGGGTTGTAAAGGTCTTTATGAAAAGGGCTTAAATACTGTTATATCGGTGCATTCCTTGTTAAATACTGCAGTAACGCCAATGGCCAATAATAAAAAATAATGGTAGGCTCGGAAAAAACAGAAGTCAACTTAGAATCATAAGAATGAAAGGAATATATATACACATCTGTCTTTTTAGTTCTTATTTACCTTCTGGTTTTTGAGACTGCTGTTTATGCTTGCAAAGGCTTTTCCTACACTCATATGCTGTATCAACACTTTTTTATTATATTGAAAACCAGGCTCCCATGATATTACTCAGCTGAAGGGCCAAGGGTTTAAGAAAAGCAAATATGACAGGATACTTAATAAAATCATGGAAGATGGCAAGCTACTGTGGCTGCTTAAAACACCTTTTCTGGTGAAACAAGTTGACTAGGCAGTTGGGGGAGGGAACAAGTAGATTTATTCTGAAAAATCACATTAACAGTGTTCATGCAGGAAAATGAGCTCTTGATGGGAGGTGTTAATTGTTGTTAATTAAACAACTTACAGATTATATGATTAGTATTGACCCACAATATTAAAACAGTAAATTACTTACAGAGTGGGCAAGACTACAATACGGGAAATTGAACAAGTTAATAAATCAAAATTAATGGGTGTCTGGAACAATTATAGTCATTAGTGGAACTACAGTCACTTTAAATATGTAAAGGGAAGTCCATAAAAGCTAATAACATTACTGTGGAAAGGGATTTCTTGGGATGAAACAGAGATGCAGACTTACCCAGCCCCCATGTTAGGTATTGAATGGCAGTGTCAAATGGGGGTGCACCTGTGGACAGGAGAGGCATTTCTTCTCCATGGCTTCCTTAAGGTGTCTCGGAGAAACTGCTTCCAAGCTGTATGCAATAAGCACCACTGAAGCCAATGAAAATCAATGACTGTAAATACCTTTCAAGCTCAGGCTTTGATGTGATGCCCTCCCAGAGATTTACAAAAAAATAAATGACACTTAATAAGCCCAAACCCTGCTCTACTCTCATACAGGCTTTTCAAAGTGCTTTGAAACTCAGACAATCACTGATGATTTAGAAGAAAAACCACAGCACAGGGACTGCTGCCGTGACCCTAGGCTGCTAGTCGCTCACGTTGCTTTTGCTTTCTTATCAGACTGTGTCGGTACGGCCGCTTTCCTCCGGCTCAGAGCCAGGGCCTCGGTCCATAAGCCCTCCCTTCCCCTCCCCTCTGAGCACAGCAACCCTCCGCCTGGAGAAACGATCTTTTTCTGCGCCATGGAAATGTTTCACTGCCCATCACGAGAGGGGCCTCTCCTAGCAGGCATGATCTTGGAGAGGTCTGCGATGTGTGCTGGAAGACAAGCCCTGGGAGCTCAGGTACCTGCCCACAGTTGGTATCTGGGGATGTCCCTGCAGGCGATGTCATCTCCCACACCAAATGAGCACCTACATCAGCACGCTGGTTCCTGCAAACCTCCCTTCTGAAAGCGCAGTCACAGTTACTCGGTGCATTGAACGTTACACGTGGCAGGGCATGTTCCCCAGCCCTTCTCGCCAAAGCCTAAGACACAAGGGAAGGGGCCCTGCTAAGTTCAACAGTGAAGCCTTCGGTGACTTGAGTGGAACAACACTTGGTCTCAAGCTATGAAATCTCACGTATGCCTGTGAGGTTTCCACCTGTCAAAGGGAGAAGGGCTTGTTCTTGTGGGATGAACTATTTCCACCGCTCAGGACACGGGATGATCGTCTCGCTCTGCAACATGAAGCTGTGGGTCCTGGTCACCTCTGGAAACCATGGCCACCAGCTTCTGATGTGCGGGGAGATGCAGACGTTTACATAGGGCTACTTTTGAGAAGGGAGAGGGACAGGAATGCACTCTGAACCCACGACAGGGCAAAGGAGTTAGCATGCTATGGATCTGACCTCCCTTATTTCTGTTAGCTTATGTGAAAACATAGCAAAGCCTTCGCATCCAGTCACTAGGAAACTGAAGATCTCCAGCCATTTTGTATCCAGAAGCAAAGTTGTACTCTGTTACTGAGGCAGATTTAATCAACAGGAACCAGTGCTTGAGGGCAGTAACAGATAAGCAGAGAAATTAGTTCCAGAGTTATTGTAATTAAAAACATCTGGGTGATGTCACCCTGCCTAAAAGGCCATTTTCATGAAGAGTTTGTGAGCGCTCCTAAAGTCCTCATACTAATTGGCAAGAGCAAGCCTTTGCATTACATGCCACACTTTTTTTCTCTGTGTGTGTGTGTGCATATCTGTGCAATATTTATAGGTTTGGATATTCCCATAAATACTGTTTCCCTTTTTTCAATGTTGGAAAACCAATGTCACTTAGGAATTTACAAGGACAAATCGATGGCTAGATTCCTCAGCAGATGGAAATGTTTAACAAATTTCTATATCCACTGGAGAGACTTACCACAGATGTATCTTACCCAGAGACTTCAGCCAAGTCTTTATTTGTACACGGGGAAATGTTCTTTTTTTATACAAGACTTTTCTTTTCACTGACACTGAGCAGAAGTAACGAAGCTGCACCTCTCGTCCCCGCCTCCGGCGTAGCAGAGTTGGCTCTGATAGACGCAATTCAGATGGAAAGCAGGCAGAGTTCAGCTTTCCTTCCTGGGATGTATGGCAAGACTTTCAACATCAGTGCCCTTCAACTGGAGAATCTGCCCTTCACCTTATTATTAAATATTATTATTAAATTATTAAATATTGTTAAGTAAGGTGAGGACAAATAGGCTACCTCAGGGCTAACACTGGAGTAGAAGTGAGTTTTCCAGTGGGACACCAGGAGGGCTGAGCCAGGCACTGGGCATGGAAGGGACGTTGAGCCAGTGCTGGTGGGAACTGGGCACCACTCTGCTTTTCTCTGGGATAAGAAAGGAAGGAGTGGCCAAACTCTGCATATTCCCTGCTTCTCTCCTGCGTCAAAATCCCAATCTGTGATCCTGAGGGGATGAATGTAACATGGCCTTCTGCATTTCTTGCTCTGTGGCTTTATTCCTCACTTCTGCCTGCGTCTTCAGGAGGCACCAAATATCCCTTCTGTGTGTCTGTGGGTCAGAGGTGCAGATAGGGTGCGGACGCTCTCATCAAGCCACTGCGGTGCATGGGGAGCATGGCTCACTGCAGGCAGGTGCTCACACTGCCTTTTCAGGGACGGGCAGCTCAGGGACGTGCCCAGGACTTCCCTGCCAGAGAAATCGGCCAGAGCAGGTATAGCCACGGGATGTTTTCCATTTCTGAAGATCAGTAAGACTTTCTGATGAGGAAGGACTCATACCCATAATGGCAAAAAGGGATGGTGATGATGATGATGATTATTATTATTTATTATTCAATCTAATTGACAGCTGACCATGATTTTTATTGTTTGTGGGACTTACATTGCCCCTGTCAACAGCTGAACTTCACACTTTGTTTGTTTTAGAGTCTGAGCGAGACTCATCCTCATTAATGTTAATGTAAGACTGTCAAATAATAGAGAGCTCAGTTTTTTTCAGATGCTCTCCTTGGTATTTTATGGGATTCAATGCAGGGGACTCAATGGTTTGACACAAACTTGCTGGCGCTATGAGGACTGGTATGAGAGGGGGCAGCAAGGGTGACCAGGAGTTACTGCAAGACATGCTGTAGAGTAAAATGTCACCAACATCCCTGTTAATGGACTGCTGCAGGAAATTTTAACTGTACTAAAATTAACCTCGGGTATTGTTTACACATTTTATCGGACTGATCTAATCTGCTTTTCCAGGTGTTTATAACATAGCTGTAGTTGTGGTATGTATGTGTGCTACAAAACACTCTGAAACTCCGCAAACATGTTATGCTAGAGATTGAGTTCTCTTTGTGTAAATGTCTCTCTGGAGCAGAGAAGGATTGCCTTGTCTTTGCCGTACAAAAGAGTATAAGAGTTGGGTTTTTTTTAGGGTGAGGCCACTGTAACACATCGCAAGCTCATTGCAACTGACTTTATGGTTGTCTGCAATGGAGAACCTCATCCATTTAGTCCCCCGCTTTCAGGAGCAGCCTCTAACACACAGTGCTGCGTGCATCGGAGGCGGTCGTTGTGGCTGCGACTCGCAGAGATGCGGAGCTGCGGCTGCCCCGGGCCCCGGCGGGATCCTCTGCAGCTCTGAAACAAGCCCGCGAGCCGAGCACGCCACAACCGACGCCTGAAAAAAATAGCAGCCGCTTTGTAGATGTTTTAAACAAAAGGGAAGAAAAGAGTCACATTCTCTGACCTCTTTGCTGCAATGTGCTCACCATATTGTTTCTCCCAGCCCAATGGAGGTTGCGTTTTATAAAAAGTGCACAAATAGCTCTCCCAGTAGCCAGGGCTATTTTGAAGACTCCTTTCCTTTCCTTTCCTTTCCTTTCCTTTCCTTTCCTTTCCTTTCCTTTCCTTTCCTTTCCTTTCCTTTCCTTTCCTTTCCTTTCCTTTCCTTTCCTTTCCTTTCCTTTCCTTTCCTTTCCTTTCCTTTCCTTTCCTCTCCTCTCCTCTCCTCTCCTCTCCTCTCCTCTCCTCTCCTCTCCTCTCCTCTCCTCTCCTCTCCTCTCCTCTCCTCTCCTCTCCTCTCCTCTCCTCTCCTCTCCTCTCCTCTCCTCTCCTCTCCTCTCCTCTCCTCTCCTCTCCTCTCCTCTCCTCTCCTCTCCTCTCCTCTCCTCTCCTCTCCTCTCCTCTCCTCTCCTCTCCTCTCCTCTCCTCTCCTCTCCTCTCCTCTCCTCTCCTCTCCTCTCCTCTCCTCTCTCTTTCCCCTTCCCTCCCCGTCCCCTTCCCCTTCCCCTTCCCCTTCCCCTTCCCCTTCCCCTTCCCCTTCCCCTTCCCCTTCCCCTGGCACACAGCGTCTTCAAAATATTTTAAGCTTTTGCTAAATAGAAAATAGGTTTTCTTAAAGAGCTCTGTATTGTAGGAATATGCAGAGGGAAACCTTGCCAGGCATCAAAAATACCCAACCGAACAACTTTAGTTTTGTCCTGGTTTGAGGTATCAAAGTTTGAGTTTGTATCAAAGTGTGTCATCAATACCACGAAAGCAACGGGCTGCGTTTGGGAGGGGTCAGGCACGCTGCCTGTTAACCAAGCTTCAAGACAAGCCACATGGTGGCAAAGCCCACCTACGCAAACCCTTTAGAAGCAAAGAAATGGCCAGTCGGAGGGAGGCTTGTTGTCAGCCCTGCTTCCTGGGCCTGCTCCTCCTTCCCTCGCAGCCCCTGAAAGCCTCCTCTGCGGAGGGGGTGAGGGTGTCCTGCCGGCAATGCCGCCTGGTCAGGAGGGAGCCGGGCCATCGTCTGCCCTGCCTTCCCAGAGCTAATTGCCACCATGGGTCCCTGGGCTGACCACGATGCAACCCAAAAAACTGAGGAGGCCGAAGAATGCCCTTCAGTCAGGTGGGGGGGGCTCATCCGGCTGTGTTTGCTGCTTCGCTCCCTCCCAAGGCAGCGGTGGAGGAGAGGCACAGGCGCCTAACTTTTGTCCGGCTCCAAAGCCTTGTAAAACATAATAGACCAGATCAAAGGCCTCAGCAGCTTAATAGCTGCTTCCCTCCTTCCCTCCTAGCTTTTTGCTAAGGCAGTACCGGGAGTGCAAACCTGAACCAACAAGTTGAGAGTAAAAACCACGTGTTTTCACAGGGAATCACGTTTGCGCTTCAACAACCAGGAGAAAAAAAGCCTGAGACCAACAATTCACTGAGCGCAACAGGTTGCTAGCTAATAGGCATGTACAAACCTGAGGAAACGGCTTCTCCCACAGCCCAGCGCTTGGCTGGAAGCAGACACGGGAGGTGGTAAGGCTTTCGCTGCCCTTTGCATCCCTCATCGGCCTCAAGGCTCCCCGCTTTGGTGGTACCCACTTTGGTGGGATCCAGGATCCGCCGTTTTTAACAGCAAAGCACCACGGGGGCTGGTGGCGGTGCACCGGAGGAGTAAGAGACAAAACCGCACGTTCTTGTCCCCGGGATTCACTAGAAGTGTCTGTGCTGGTGCATGGGAGGCGGGGGATCTCTAACAGGCGCACCGCTTGATGAAGTGCTGTCGTTACCGCACGGCATGGCTCCCGGGAGTGATGCCTATCTCACGCCTTACCGTTTTCCCCGCTCCCACGCTCCATAGAGTTATTTCTGAATAACCCGACCGATTGCCAAGCTGCTTGTTGATCATACCAGCTGATGCAGACGCTGTTGAAAATTAGAAGTTTTAAACTTGAAATGTCACCACCATTTCCAGTTTTCTTGTCAGGCTGAGCTGCATTGGAAACAATGAGTGAAACTCTTAAAAATTACCCAGTTCTCACTGAAAATAAAGGCATGTGGTGGCTTAGTCCTTGTCACCTGCAGTGCAAGCTGACAAATCACCGTCAGATGAATGAGATGAGGATTTACCCAAAGACTTGCTCTATAGCAAGCGGGTGAATAAGGCGTGATGCTTTCCATGAATAATTATTCCCATTTTAAAAGTGAGTTTACAGTGGCCATTCTGGGGCAGTTGTCTCTGGAGAAGATTACCTGCTTATGGATCCTGGATAATTTGTTGGCCTCGAATTTTCTAAAAGCAAAATTCCCTTGCAGCGAATTTTCCAAGTGAGCCTTTTTTTTTTTTTTTTTGGCAGAGATGGGAACGGTGAAGAGTGGCTGGGCTGCCCATAGAGTAAAAACAGGTGAGGATTCCATTGATTGCAATAGCCCTTGGCTATTTCAGCAGTGTTGGTCTTGACTTTGGTCCTCAGAAGCATGGTTGGGGTAAACGCTGAGGTCGCTGCTGTGATCGCATGCCTTCCCCTTATAGCCTCCCCCTGCCCACACAGAATCATAGAATCACAGAATTGTCTAGGTTGGAAGGGACCTTTAAGATCATCAAGTCCAACCATCAACCTAACACTGCCAAAACCACCACTAAACCATGTCCCTAAAACTTATATATACACACCCATGTATATACCACCACGAGTGCAAGCTCTGGCAGAGTGCAGGTAGTTTTGGAGGAGCCATTTCATCGGCTGGGTCTGTAGGGGGTTTTTACACAGGGCCAAGGGCTGTGAGCAAGATGTATGGAGTCCCTCCAAAAAATGGCTTGGCCAGAAGCGTCACACCACCAGGTATCAACCCACCCTGGCCACCACCTTCAACAAAAAGACACCACCTATGCAAAGGACACCTCCATGGAAACCTGGTCAACTTTATGCCCCTACAGCTTGCAACGGGGCCAGCGGGAAGGGGATGGGGATGTCCTGGTGGCGCTGGTGTATCAGTGTGCGAACGCCTCGTGCCCTACGCCGACCCACAGAGTCCCCTCCCTCAGCCTGGCACAGCGCAAGAGCAAGCCTTCCAAAAGCTGCGGGCTGGGGGAAAGGCTTTTGACTGTGTTCACGAAGGGAACTGAGGGCGAGCCAAATTATGGCTGCTACTATCTTTCTGAATTTGGAAGGAAATTTTCTTGGTATCAGGTGTTTTATAGCACGCCTCAAACATCCTCCAATTTTTTCTTCAAATTTCATGCAACAAAGTTTTATTGGTTTTTTTTTCCAAATACGGACATCAGAGTTTAGATTGGTAGCAGTACTGGGTTAGGGCTCTGTCCAAATATCGTGCTCGAGCTGAGCAATACCCCTTGGCTAGGCAGAGGTTGCGCTCCTGATATCCAGGAGCGTTGCACAAATGGGAATGCATGACACGGACAAAACAACCTCCTCTGGAGGAGGCTGGTTGCCAGCGTGCGGATGCCCAGGTCCAGCCTGCATGCGTTGTAGGAAAGACATCTCTGTCACTCCAGAAAAGCTGGAGATCTCTAAAAAGTAGAGGTGCTGACCATCCTCCAGAGGCCCCACCTGGCTCCCTTCCCCGCTGCCCCCCAGCTGCCTGGCAAGCGGTGACAGCTCTGACAGCCGCTGGGAATACGTTGGGTCTAAACATTTCCAAGCCGCTGTTTAGATCGTTAAGAGCCTGTTTGCATTAGGACAGGGAAAAAGGGGCCACGCAGAGAATGAAGGAGCTCCTGCGAAGCTTCCAGCGCTCTCCAGCTTGGCTGCAGGTGGAGCGGTTACAGAAATCACCTCCGATGGTTTACGAGGTGCCTTCAGGAGTCAGAACGGATGAGCTGTTTCTTCTTCCCGCTTCTTCCAAGGGGCAGCTCACCAGAGCGGCCCGAGCCCACCCCCACCTAACGCCACCGCCAAGCAGCTCTCCCACCCGCCCTTCCCATACGTTACGTGTAGGGACTCTGCGCAGCGGGGCGGCCTGCCCCGAACAGGCTCTTGTGCCAGCCCTTCGCACCCTCCTGCCTTGCGCCCGGTGCCAGCGAAAGCTGAAAAGCCGGTCCCACCTGCCCGCAGTTTTGCCGTTTTTTTTGCTGGATGCCGCGCTGCTCCTGGGGCCGGTCCCCACGCTGCGGCCGCCGCTGCTGCTCCCTCCCCGGGCTCCGCACGGGGCAAAGGCGGCTGGAGAGAGGGGAGGCTGAAGTGCTGGGACTGTCGTTGTGCATTTTGGGGGGAGAAATGGGCTTGCTTAGGTGAGCACGCTGTTATCAACCAGCTTGTCCTAGGTTTTTGCTGCTTTGGCTTGTTCCTATACAGCGTACCTACACAGAACCCAGTCAGCCAGGACAAAACACAGCACAGCTCACCAGCAACGGGCACGTGCCTCTAGAAATGACACCTCATTCCCCTGCTCATGGGGTCGGGGCAGGGGGACCGGCCGCAGCCACACGTGTTGGACCATGGGTGACTAAAAGCACGGGGCAGCCCCTGCGCGGGTGCCTGGGAGACAAAAGGGGTCTGTGGGAGCTGCCAGCCCTGGGAGCATCTCTCCTCGGCCCTTGGCCCTGCCCTGGGTGGCAGCGAGCCCAAGCGTGGGACCGTGGGGGGAAGGATGCGTGGAGAGGCACCCCAGGATACCCCCCCGCACCAATGCCTTTTTCTTGGGGTATTGCTGTAGGTTGGTTATTTGGGCTGCAATTTTCTTTTAATGTTTACAGCATTAATAAAGTCCATCTTGCAGGGCTCAGCTTTTAAAAGAAAACCAAAGCAACTTTGCAGGGTGTTGCCAGCCCTACCCAGTCAACTGCTTTTAGCTTTAAAAGACCTTATCAAGTTGAACACAACTGACAGGTCATATTTCGAGGAAGTGAGCCAAAAATGTTTTCACTATTTAGTTGGGCAAATTCAAGCGCTGAGCGGTTTAACCCCCAAAGCACCCTCCTCATCTGCTCCCTGCATGCCTTTTAAAATTTTTTTTTTGTAAAGGACAGAACGGAGCTTGGCTATTTGTGCACTGAAACGTGAGTAAAAAGCTGTGTTTTCCACAGTGTTATAAATAGACAGAGGATCATTTGGTAAAAGGTAACGGGGAGGGGTGGGGGAAGAAACACCCCGAAGGTGATTTCCATCAGTGTTTCCAGGCTCCACTTCCACTGTTGTGCAATTAAGTCCAATTCAGTTGATACATTGGTTATCCGAAATGGAAAGACAGAAGGTTTATATTGCTTTCCATTATTATGGGTATGATGAAAGTACCACAGGCCCCCATCCCTGATAGAGACCTCTATTGTTTGAGACACAAAGCTGAGTAATAAACACAGTCCCCGGGGGAGATTCTCAGCTGGTGTAAATTATCACAGCAATTAATGTGCTATTTTGTAAGTATGACAATTTACACCAGATGATAATCTTCCTCCTGGCCTGGAAGAATTACTGATTTTAGCACACGATTCGATAAAGCTCGCTACAATTGCAAACCACCGTGATTTACATGCTCTGCTATAAACCTTCTTCTCTGCCACGTTCCCCTGAGTTAAGAGGATTAAGTGCAACATTTAGGTTCTCCCTCTTCCTTACAACAGACACCTGTTGAGCACCCACCTTCCAGGTGCCGCCGGCAGTTTTTAGGGATTCCTCCTGCATTGGAGAGCCCTCTCAGCCCCCCTGAAGGCAGCCCGTGCCCTGGAGAGCTCACCCTCCCTGTCCTGTCTCGCTGCCCAGTGTCACAGGGGTCTGTCGCTCTGGAGGTGCTGGGTTCTCCAGTTGTTGCCCTGAGGAGCCTCTGAAATGATCTTTGGAAGTGGGATAGGATGCAGGCTTTGTAAAGCAGCAGGCAAAGGTGGTGTGTTTCTGCAGCTGTGTCGTGGCCTGAAAGATGAGGGATGATGAGGTTAGTGGGAAACCCTTCCTGAGCCCCCTCCTTGGCACAGCAGCTGCCACCACTGGCTTCTCCTTGACCCACAGGGTATCCTCATCCAGCTTCTTAGGGTATATGAGCATTTATCTGCTACTCTTTTTGCTACCCCATTTGGGCTTTGGTGCATGTAGGGCACCAACAGGACACCACAGTCAAGGCACTCCTGTCTTTCCAGAAGCAGAGATGAAGGTTCTTGAGGAGCTATATGTTTTTTTAAAGAGATGCATACAGAGCTTCCACAGCATCTAAAGGAGGATCTTCAGGACCTGGCAGTGGATTTAAGCATCTAAATCCCTCTCTAGCAAAGTGAGTGGTTGTTTTTTTTTTTTCTTTGGGGGGGTGGGCTGCTACTGTTCCTTCTGCACATATATGTCTTTAAACCTATGAATTACACTGTGAAAACTCACAAGAATAAGGATCCCTCACGTGTACTTTATATCTAGCACAGATACACGCTAGGTTGAATCCTGGATTGATTTTTTTTTTTTTTTTTTATTGCCTGGAGATGTTCCAGATGCCACTGCTGTTACACATGTGCAATGGAAACAGGATTTCTGTATCTGGTTAAGCACTTTTGGATCCTGCAGGATATAGACATTACTATTATAATAATGCCTATGGTAGTTTCCAAGGTAGGTGATAAATCTATCGCATAATCCATCTCTTCCTTAATTAGACAGCAAGTGTAACATCACTATCTGGAGTAGAAGGAGAGTCAAGTGAGATCAGTGTTAAAAATCTAAAATTTAAATTATCCTTTCCTTTGTGAAGGTGGGGGGGGCTGTTTAAAAATAACAAACTCCAGCGATTTTTATGTGGTATCCTCTTGTCTTATCAAAAAAACACAGATTCAGATTGCAGAAGCTTTAGTGGACCCAGCGGAGAAAAGTCTTTAAGTTTAATCCTACCAGGCATTTTAAAACCATGAGACGATACAAAGCACAGATTTTAAAAGGCAAAATGAAATGCTTAATCTTCATCAGTTAAAAAAAGGCCACTCCAATAACACAGAAGATTATGTAACTTTGAGGAGAGTGTTTAAGTGGTTACTGCAGCCCGACTAAACTGGGATGGTGGGAGCTGGGAACAGGAGACGTGAGCGGTGGTTTTGGGTTTGACTCAACATCGCGGGGTCAGTGCATGTGAAATCTAGACCCAAACGTGTAAATCGAGATCCTGGCTTATTCAGCGCCCTCTTACATGGGAATGGCCCGAAGGGCTTCAGTCACTCGAAGGCAGCAGGATGAGCCACGTGCATCCCCACGATGCTGAAGCGGGGACCAAAGCGGTGTGGGGAGGTGGCTTGGCCGGTATGTCTTCTGTGATGATGGATTGCTGGCCTGGCCTGGAGGTCTCCTGCCCATCAGCCGGGGCCCTTGTAAAAAGCTCTGCGGTCTTGCCTATGGCTTCTGGATTATTATTATTACTATGCACTTGGCATCAAACCAACATGAGCTGCTTTCCCAAAAGGGCTCAGAATAGAGGATAAATTACAGTTTTTGCAGGAGGGGGGAATAAAAAAAAGAGTGAGTCAATCAGTTTAAAATTTCACCCAGCACTAGCTTGCAGCATCTCTGCTAGTACGGCGTAACTTTTTATTCCACGAACCTCTAACAGGACGCATTTGATGCTGGGCTGTGGCTGCGGTTCCTTTCCCCTCTTATTTTTCACCACTGTAAACTGTTCCTTTCAATTAAAAAAAAAAAGTGCTTTCTACACCCAAATCGGAGTGTGAGACTCTGAGTGCCTCTGATGCAACAGGTGGTTTTAAGAGAGAGGTTTGCATTTAGGGTATTTTTAGCTGATTTGTAACAGAACAAGCGGCTTATGTTTGTGGCCTTAAACATGAGTGGTAGGGGCTTGTCACTCATAAAGCCTTATCTGATGCAGAAGATTTCCTCCATCTGGAGCTTCTCTGTTCCGCCAACTTCTATCCTACTGTGGAGAAGCTGTAAGGGTTGGATCATTAATTAATAATATCCTAAGGATACTGTCTTAAGCCAGTGCAGTAAAACAAAGCACTGATTTATTGAGTTGTTTCTTTTTCCTGCCTTAAAAGACTTTTGTGTGTGTATGTGCGTTTTTTTTAAAAAAAAAAAAAAAAAAAACAACCAAAAAACCAAAAAAAACCCCCCAACCAACCAACCAAAAAAAAAGAAACAAAACAAGAACCCCCAAAGGTTTGTTGTAGTGGCAAAATCTAGACATAGGGAAAATGCTGTGTGTGCTGGATGGTGGAGGGGGCGAACCCATCTTGCTTTCTCCTCTTCCAGGAACACACTGTCTATAAAACAGCTAAGCTAGTTTACAAAACCCCCTGCAAACTAGGCTGAAAGCAGCATGCAGCGCTGCCTCGACAGCAGCCCCCAGGGTGTCCCACATGGCCTTGGTGGGCCTGGCTGGGACAGACGCGTCCAGCCAGGGTCTGTTTCTGCAGAAGCACCGCTTTCAGAGGCGGTGTGCAGGTTAATACCAGCCATGGACGTCCAGCCCCCAGCCACCAGTTATTTAAGGGGGCTACTTTTAATTTATATCGGCTTAACTCAGATCAAAATTGGGACCGGTGTGTCAATAAACCCACAGACCACTGTCCTGCTGGGGTAGGAATTGGTGCCCTTTTACTTGAACGCGCTTGCGTTCATTTCATATACCAACATAATCATCTGGCATTAGCATCCAGATGAGGGTATTAAAAGAGGAAAATTAACATGACATATCAGAGGTGACATTCAAATACAAAGTCCCCATCATTTTCTTGACTCAAATTCTGCAATTACAAAAAAAAAATGAGCCCATTACGTGCTGGGGGTCCTTTCAAGCTGCAGGGTAGCCTCGCAGGCGGGGAACGTGGCAATAATGCAAGCCGCGCTTTGTGTTCAAACAGTGTTTGACAGCATTAAAAATAACGTAGGCTGATCTAACCTTCACGTCTCCACTCAGGTGCCTGACAACGGCAGTAGCGTTGCTTTATTATACATTGAAGTGCATTTTCCTTTGACTAGCTTTTCTTTCCCCTTCAGAGAACACAGGAGAGATCTAGATGTGCTTTCTTCTGGGTGCATCGAGACAGCTGGGGGTATTTTCCTATTGCTCGTATCTTTCCCCTGATGCGGGCTGTCTGCTGCCGCCAGCTGTGGGGGCCCGGCATCTCCGCCACCCCATGGGGGACCGAGCCCCCCGCTCCCATTTCGAGGGCAGCGTTGAGTATTTGGTGAGCGGTGAGAGGCTGTTTGGGGGGAGGATGAGAAATGTAGGTGCAACAGATCTGCCACAGTTTGGTGCAGTTTGACTTTTGACACAACCGGCAGCAGTGGGGAGGGGAGGGAGGAGAGGATCTGGGTGTCGATCTGGCCACGGATTAATCTATCCTGACAGCAGAGCTGTCAAGGTATCTTTGCTTAATGGGACCCGGAGATAATTGGATTTAGCAGTCAGGGCCGAGGCGTGAACCCCAGGGTGAAGGGGATGGTAATTTGGATTTCCCTGCCGTGGAGGGGTCGAGGTATCTGCCTGGCTGGGATGTGGCGGAGGATGAGCCCCCACTGCAGCCCCTCTGCACAGAGCTTGGGAAAATGAGCCAGAAACCACAGCTCCCTCCTCAGGGTGAAATCCCTGTTGGCATCACCTTCTTCCCCTACCCCTTGTCCTAGCCGACTTCTTTTTTTTTCTTTTTTATTTCCTAATGGCTAATCTCAAAGGAATATTTTAAGAAAAAATCGTGTTGATATAAAGTTGTTCTTTCTTTTTGTTTTTTTTTTAATTGTAGTCTTATACAGCATTCCGAGCTGTCCTTAGGAAATAATATAAGTTAAAGAAGTCAGAGTGAAAAGCAAGATGAAACACAATTATACCAAAAAAGTAATTTAAAATGCAAATTCGCCGGGGAAACTGCAACCCCCTAATTGTGGCATTCTCTCTTATCGTCTCTTCAAAAGCTCTGCGTGCTACCTTCCTCCCTCCGGGAAGGGCCTCAGCCGCGGCTGTGCTGCCACACTCTGACCTCTCCAGCGAAATACGGGTGACCCAAAATAAAAGCGGGAGGAGAGACGGGAAGCAGAGGGTCGGGGCGCCTTCACCCCCTGAAGCTCGGTGGTCTGTGGCTGGGTGCCTGTCCCACGGACAGGGCTGGGAGTGATGCTATGCAGGGAAGAGGCTGTGAACGCGTAAGCCTGGAGAAGGCTAACCTGCTGCGTGCCCCTTCGGGCCAGTCTTTAATGGTGAAACGATCTGCACTTTAAAAAAAGTTTAGCTGGGAAATTTGAAAATACTCCACCTATTGAGACGCCTTTGACCAGAGGCTGGTAAGCAAAGACCTAGCAAGAATATATTTAGTTGTTGAGCAAAACGTTTGTAGCTCTGGAAAGTTGTCCTCAGGGGCTGAAATTCCCAGTTGGGCTGTGTAGCGGCCAGCAGCGATGCACCGCATGTACCACCGTGGCCTCCCGGCCAGCACCTCTCCCCTCTGCTTGGGGTGGCGGGGGGCAGAGGGACCTCACTGTGGTCCTCTCCCCTGGCTCAATGCGCAACCGCTGTCAAGTGTTACTGTAGAGGTACCAGGCTTTGCCAGCTGGCACATGGATGTGTGGCTGCGGTCTGGCCATCAAAGATGTCCTCAAGGACATCATGGAGGCAATTACGCCTCACGGTCTCAGGCAGGCTGGCCTTTCACGAACATGTCTAAGCACTTTCTGAAGCCGTTTGTACTTTAACCTTTGCAATAACCTTGTGCAATTAGTCCCCGTGGATTTACTCTGATTTCTTGGGTGGCCTTGGAGGGTCGTGGGCCAGGCTTTGGGCTCAGCATCTCGCAGGGAATTCAGAGGAACTGGGCGTTCCTAACCTATTTACCCAAACTGTGGCCTTTCCAGCTTGTGGTCTGGTCCGCTTTTTATTTATTTACGCTTTATATATAAACTTGAGGTGCCCCAAGGCTTTCTGATCACCGAAAGGCAGTGGAGTAATTTTGGAAGCACTGAGCACTACGGGAGGGGCTGACACCTCTCCCCAAACCCACCATTTTCACTGCACAGTCTGCCCAGGGCGGTGACAGCCAGCGGGGTGGCACGAGTCACCCAGCGTGTCCCCACCTGCCATGGAACCGTCGGCTTTGCTCCAGCACGGGAGGAAAGAGCAGTCGCAGGTTTCCGCTCAAAGGCACCAAGTGGTCAGGGACCTCTGGCCAAAATCACAGAATCGCAGATGGGATTTGCTGGTCTCATGCTCGCCGCAGTTGCAGGACCCATGCGTTTCCCTTTCCAGCCCCCGCTGTGCTGTAGGGTGCTGTACCTTTGCCTGAAATTTGGGGGATGCACTGGGCCAAAGCACTGACTTTGTCTTTTCCCGGCAAGGTTTCACAGAGGCTGGGGCACATCTGGGATAACGGGTGGGATGTCTCTCTGCTGTTTGCCGGCGTCTCGAGCTGTGGTGGGTCTGAGGGTGCTGGGGCGGGAGGCGTTTCTTGTGCCTCTAACCCAGCAGGGCGCTCACGCAAGCAGTGGAAAAGCAATGTCAGGGTATCACCTCTTTAGCCGAGACCTGGAAAGAAGTAGGTGGAAAAGGGGATGAAGGCAGGCATTCGACACCGATTCCACCCACACGAGGAGCTCAGGAGACAGTTGAACAGGTTGCGCTGGTTCAAACACTCACCCAGTCCCGCTCTCCGTTTTGCTTCTTTCTTACTGCAGCACGAGCCGTAGAGATGCATCAGCCCATTTGGTGACTCGCGGCTTAGTTTAAATCCACCTCCATCCGTAACGTGGACCCAGATCCTTGCGCTGAATGAAGTGCCTGAGCTGCAGCCTGCTGTGCCGGCACCCAGGGTGGGAGCTGCAGGACGACAAGGGATTGTGGGACCAGCTTCTGGGCACCCATGTGTAGGACCTTGCTGTTGCAGTGGGTGCCGGTTGCTGCTTAATTTTGCTTATTGTTGCTCTGCCTTTTGCAGGCTTCTTCTTAGGGTTTTTTCTTCTTCTGCAGTCTACTTCTTAGGGTTGTGTCCTGCCCAGTGGCTCTTCAGCCACTGAGTTCCCTCCGTGATGCCCCACCAAAGGTGTGCCTGAGCATGAGGAGGGCTTCGCAACCTCTATGCTGACTCTTACGGGGTAGATTTGTCACTGTAAAGCGTTGGGATGCTCTGAAACAAGGGGTTCCTTGGGGTGGCTGCTGGCATCTCCTCTGGGCTTGCGTGTGCTGGGTGACATTTGTGGCACAGCCAGTCCCACGCTACTTTGGTCTGCAGAGAGGGGACAGAGCTTTGCAGACAGGCTGGCATGTGTATTGCTCTCCAGGCTGCTTTGTGTAAAGTGATTATTACTTGGCACATCCAGCTTCGTTTAACTGCGTGAACAGCTTGCTCAGCAGGTACGGCGCCAGCTGGATGCATGGTCGCAAATGGAAGCACCAAGGAAGAGGCACTGGCGTAATCCCAGTATCAAAACCTGGCTCTTAAAGTCAGGTTGTGTTGTTTTTCTTAAGCGGAGATATACATTGGGATCTTGAATTATTAACATAACCTTATGCTGGAGATGTACATTAGATGTGGAAATCTTTGGTGTGACCACCTGTGGTGACCTTTTTCAGGTGGATGTTGCCAATCTCATTGGCTTGAGCAGTACTTTATCCAACAAAGTCTCACGTTTTCTCTGGAAATACTTATATAGCACTACTTAGCTCGTGACCTAATGACACCGTTTAATTTGGTACTTCATTATTATCACTACCATTACTGTGCTCCTAAAGCGCTTTGGCTTTGCCTGAAGTCCTCTCTATGCAAGGGCTGGCCAGGAGGGCAGCAGCAGCTGGCTTAAGGAGCTTAAAGTGGCAAATTAAAAGTTGCAAAATGAGCTTTCAAATAATTATACCTGCCCCGAGCCTGGGTTGGATGCTGTCTGCACTCAAACCCAGGTACCACCCCAGTCCTGAAAGCTTCTAATGGCTTTCATCCAAAGATCTTGGAAAGCTAACCACTACACACAGACACTAATTAAGAAGCTGTTTATCAAGCCAAAATGTGGGGCACCCTTAGTTCATGTAGCTGGGCGAAGGCAGCGGGCACTCGCTTCCGTGCTAGCTGCGATGCGAGGCTCAAGTTTTGGAGCTGAAGGCTGGGTGCTTGCACGCAGGCAAGGGAGCTGCAGCCACCGGTTGTGGCTTGACAGCGGCAGAGCTGAGCAAAGATTATTTATTTCCATGTAGCAGAGCCATAATGAAAAACTTCTTGCCTCAGACAGGCGCAGTGCTCACCTGGCTCCTTTCTGAGCTGATGGATGGGAAAGTGAATGAGATTTTACTTGCCTGCGGAAAAAAAATCCGCAAGGAAAGCCAGCCCGAGCTCACCTCGTTGGAAGAGCTGCTGGGGACTTTTAAAGCCATTTTTGGGGGTAGGGCAGTAGTGAAGTAATTATTATCTGAATGCATGCATACACTAAAATGGGTATGTTTTCTAAATGGTCTCTTTTAAAGCAAAACTGAGTAGTAAGTAGGAATGCTTCCCTGCAGGCTGGCAGAAGGACACAGTTGGTATCACACGTTTTAGCAGCTGGCATGTTAATGAGGCCATTTTTATTGAAATGAGCTAAATACTATTAACATTTGTGGACTCCCAACTGATTTCTGAAGCATTTATTGAACTTCAAAAAGTGCTTCAAGAATCAATTAAAAATAATTTTTTAGATTTGATAGAAAGAAGACCAAAGAAAATTCTGCCGTCACGTTTATGTTTATCTGAACAGATCTTACCTTTGTGTTGCTGACTTTAAACAGTTTCCTCCCTTTTTTCCTTTCTGTGCTCTAAATAATGGTGAAAAATATCTCTTTTGAGAAAATGATAAGGTAGTTTGTAGCCAAGATGATTTTGTTGGTGCGGGTTCTCTCCTGTGCAGGAGGATGGTTGGTGTGTGGTTGAAAGTCAGTATATGACTTTGTTATACAGTGATTGTGCTTGGCCACTTTTACCAGTGAACTTAAGGTGCATTTAAATTGTTAATTAAATTATTCATTAAAATATTAAAAAGTTTTAGAAAGGAAGAGAGCAATGAAGGGCTGTGTGGCTTGGCGTTGCGGGGGGGTAGATGGCAAACGGCACTTCCCATTTCTCTTCTCCCTAGGCAGATCTGGGGGAAACCCTTGAGCTTTGATGTTTTTTGGGAAGCCTGAGCAGCCAGGTCTGGGATCACGGTGAGGAGCTGCTTATCTTGTCGGCAGTCCATCTGGTCCAGCGTCCCCAACCCCATCACGGCACGGGGAGGTGAGACACTGCCGCCTCCTCGGCTGCTTCCCTCGGCTACGCAAGAGCTGCAGCCAGCCAATATTTAAAGCGTTGTGACAAGCTCTAGTATCTTCAAGACAGAGTCAATTATTCGGTGCTAAGGTGAGGGGCTTGTTGGTAAAGACAAATGTTTAAAGGAAAAATCAAGCCACGTTCTTGAAAGCGACATTAATCTAAGCAGCGTGTCAGCCCGCAGATGCCGGTGGAGTCATTATCCCAAGTTGAAACAACAACCTACGCAATTTTATTTCCCTTGTTTTGTATTTTTTGTCACAGCAGGTATTCGTTGCCTGCAAATACGTGTAATGTTCATCACAGACAGGTCTTGATGGTGCACTGGGGCGGGCAGGAGCCACGCACGCCGCAGTGGCCGGGAACAGCTTCCGAGCGATGGGCTAGCCATGTCCCGCACAGCCGCTGCAGGGAGCGGTGAATTCAGAAAAAGGGACGACTGACTAGTTTGTTGAAATAAATTGGAATCAGGATGGCCTGAGCCATCCTCTGGCCTCTCCCAGGGGTTGCAGTGGCGTAGCTGTCAGATGGGCTTTATGGCCAGAGCAGGACGCCTGCTCATCAGCAAGGCTCCCAGGAAAGCAAGTTTGTGCATTGAACGCTGTGGGAGGGACTAAGACAAGAAACCAGAGTGGGAATTTTAGTCCTTACCCCAAATGTGTCTTGCCTGTTGACTAACAAACCCAGCCTGTGGCACAGAAGTGCTGTCGGCTCCATTTAGCAGCTCTGGAGGGGCAGGCAGAGCGTTAGAGTATGACCTACAGTTACGTTACCTACCAAAAATACAGGCTGTTAGGTCTGCGTGCAGCCTGTGAGACCACAGCACGCCACAAATGTGCAACCCTGCAGCAGCTAAAATGAGCAGCGTTTCTGTTTCTGTACCTGTTCCAAAAACGGTGTATCACTGCTTCTAGTTTTATCTCATATCTAACCCGACAATTACTGGCCACTGCGATGATGATTTTTTTCATTGGTTTCCTTTGAAAGAAAGAAAAGACAATAAAACAAACCCTCAAAACAAGCAAAAAGATCCCGTGATGAAAACGCAGCACGTGCAAAAATAAACCAGTAGGCAAAAAAAAAAAAAAAAAAAAGACAACTTACTGTATAAATATGCCTAGAAGTGGTTGGGTTTTTTTCTCATTCAACTTGAATCCTTTCCCAACCTTTAAAAATAGCCTGGACGGAAGGAAGGAGAAGGTAACCAGAAAAAACAGCCTGCCACTCTGGTGACTTTAATAGCAAACCACCAGCCACCCAGCCTGTGTTTACGTGGTGGGAGCGTGACATGCAAGCGAAGGAGGCCAGAGCTCGCCAGGCAGCGAAGGAAGGAGCTTCTCCCACCTTTAAACGCTGGAGATGAGACGCATAAGCCTGGCAGGTCGGGACAGAGGAGAGGAGAGGAGGCAAGCGGCTGCGGTGCGGGCTGGAGCTGGGGCAGCGGCATGGGGAGGTGCAGGCTGGTCCCACCAGCAGAGAGTAGCGTCCCCCGCCTGCTTCCTTCACCCTTCTTTGCTCCTGGTGTCCCCCGTGCGCTCGTGCTTCTGGCTGTTGGGGGTGACGGGGTGATGCTGGAACAAGCTTGGTGAACTCTGCAGGGAGGTTTTGGGGGACCTACATCACAGCTGGCAAAGTCACCAAACTCCAGCTGATGTAGGAGAAGTTACTGTGTTTACATTTCTTCGCTCTTCTGTGTCCAGTTTTGTCACAAGAAAAAGAAACATGGATGATGCAGTTGCCTAACTTAGTTGCTAAACATCTTCGTTATTCAGTCCTGTGGCAAAACCTGGTTCACCTGCTTGTTGTCTCTGAGGCTGCGCAGTTGCTTCAAGCTTCATCCAGGGAGGACTTTATCCTTTTACCATTACGAAAATCACGGACTGTTGCTCATTGTGTGAGACAGAGTCCTTGATGAAGTGCATTTTCTGTTGGGCACAAACACACACATGAGCACCCAAGGCACACTTCAATTTCTCACTCTGTTACCCCCCTCTGTGAATGATCTCTGTATTTGTATTTTGCATTTATTTAAAGAGTCCAGGCTCACTGTTCTGGCTGGCATAATTTGACCTCTTTTTACCAGTATCGGTTTCATTCTGATGATCTGGGATCTTGATCATTCTCTTCAAAATGCAGATATAAAATACTCTTAAAATCCTTTACGAGTACTTTCTGAATAACCAGAAACCCTCTTCCAACCTCTTTTTGCTGAGGTTCACATTACTCCCTGAATTTGCAGGACAGGTGCAGCGCACAGGTAAGCCTGCCAAATGAGGGCCGCGAGCATCATCACCGCGGCAGAAATCAATCCAAGACGTGCTTGCGGCTGTGCTGCAATTTCAACGCACAAGTAATTAACACAAATAAAAAGCCCAGCCGAGGTGTTTGGTGATAAAGGCAAGGTTCAAAAGCTCCGTAAATTAATCCCTGGGTAGGACTTGGGGTCCCTGAGCCCGGGGTCCCCAAGCCCAGGGTCCGCCGTGGGGCTGGACGCTGGGCAGGGGTAAGGGCTGGCTCCAGCCCTGGCATTGTGTAACCCAGCACAAATCCAGCGGGTTATTGTTTGTTGGTTTTAACATTGCTTAGATGACTTGCCTAGGTCTTTTTTTGGATGCTGAATGGTTTTATGGCAGCTGCTGCCTGGAAAGCTCCATGTGCCAGGGCCCTAATCCTGAAATAGTCATTTAGGTGATAATTCTTACTAAGATTAATAGCTTCATTTGACTGGGATGGGATTATTCCCAGTAGTTAACTGTGCAAGAGTTTGCTGGAGGATGACGCAGCTGAAGACCTGAAGTCAGCAAGAGGATGTGATAACTGAGAGGTGTTGGAGGAGGCAGAAAGAATAACTGAGACAATGGCACTAGTGAGACAAGATTTCAGTTTAAGCCTTCTTACAGCCATACAGCTTCCTGCCTATAGTTTATTCTTGGTTTTACTTCTGTTTTCTTTTTTTTTGTTTGTTTTCTTTCTACAAGTCTCCATTTTCACCTGTTATTGTTCAGGGAAATCCACCTCATCCACCCCTGGCTGCCTCGGTGCCTTTGCTGCTGCAGGGAGGGTTCTCGCTCCTCTGCCCAATTTGGCCACGTGGAGCACTGGCAGTGCCTCCGTGGGAAGCTTTGCAGTTTGCATGCCGTTTCACTTATTTTTAATTTTTAAAAGTGAGAATATGTACTAGCGGCGGGGACCTTGCCCACAGGACCCCGGCATGCCAGAATGAGCAGAGCCAAATGGCATTGGTTGCAGCTCGCTGTGCCGCCTGATCCAAGCAGCGCTTGTTGAAGCTCAGCGAGCGCTGGGTGGGATCGCTGATTCGTATACAATGATGAGAAATGTTAAAAACTGGGGCTGGCTCTCACCTACAGAGAAAGTAGTTGACTGCTGATGAGCAGCAAAAAAATTAATTGCCGTTTATTGCCTGAGAGGGCAAATAGCTGCTTTCTCTGGTAAATGAGAGCTTAGAGTTGGCATGGGCAAAGATTATCTTTCCCCGCTGCCTCCTGTGCAGGAGGCTGTCCCTGGATGAAGGTCTGGGAGGGGAGGGCTTGCCGAGCAGGGAGGGACCTGTATGGGGACTTGAGAGGGGAGACCCCAGAATAAACACCGTGGCCAAACCCCTCTTCTCTGGGCTTGGCTTTGCCACCCTGTTTGCTGGGAAGGCGTCTCCTTTTCTGGGACGGACAGCCCTTGCTCAGCATGTGTGATGAGAAAGAGCTGCAAAGAGCTACTGAGGTGAATGAACTCCCTGAAAGCAAGAACACAAAATGAGCTCAGACGGGAGCTGGCACCTCCTTTCTTACTCACCGGGTGACAGTGCCAGCCTCGGCTGCTGTACAAAACCCAGAGCACAAAACTTACTCACAAAATAACGTTTTCCCTCCCTTCCCCTCCAACCATTCGCCTTTTCTGAAGTGGCAGTGCCCTTTCTGTCTACTTGGCCCTTCCCCAGCCCACCATGCAGGAACCGAGCTTACCTCCCTGCCCCTGCCTGCCGGCGGCTCCCCCCGGGCAGTGGCAAGGAACCGGGGGCTCCCCTGCAGATGTGTGAGGGAGGTGACAGTCATTTTGGGGAGACATGCCCGAAAACAAGCAGCCCTCTCGGTAGGATGCTGCCGGAGTTGGCATCGCCCCGCACCTGGCTGTACTCACAGTGCCGCGCTGAGCCCCTGCTTTTTCCAGTCACTCACGGTCGTGTTCAAGAAGCACCTCGTTGCCTCCCTAGAAGAAACAACAACAACAAAAAAAACCCCACCAAACCAAAAAGCTCCGTAAAATGGAGAAAGAGTGTTTCAATGAAATGAGTCAAACGAAAGCATTTTCATCTGAGCTCTGCTCTCTAATATCACAGTGCGGTCAAAGCAAAGAAACCGAAGGTCAGACATTTTTAGGGCTTAAATAATTAATATTAGTGCAAACATAAGGGCTGACATGGGACCAGACCTAAGGCTGCCTGAGTAGCAGTGGGTATCATTAGATGTGTAAAACCAGGGAAACTGGGACCCTATAAGGAGAGGGTAATGGTAAAGCGGGATTTTATTCAGTGTCTCGAAGTTATGTAGGGTGACTTCCTCAGACAGGGAATAGATGCATCTCATTGTGAATAAAGGGCTAATTTTGTACTCTTGTGCTAACCCCGTGGCCAGGGACGCTGCTCTGCGCTGTCAGGCTGGGCACACAGTCAGCATTCGGCCACAAAATCAGCCCAATTAGTAAAAAAGCCTCTTATCGCATGCTCAGCCTTTTTCAAAAACTGCCTATATGATCGCCCTCCGCTTGTAATGAAGAATACAAGGGGCCACCTTCTGAATTACCTGACTCTATTTCATTTATATCTAAACACCTTGAAATTGCGTGATGGTGCCGTAGCGTTCTCCAGAAAAATGCTGCTTTAAACAGAAATCTCTTTGCCTGAAGAACTATAAAAAATGTATGACTCTGTAAACACGAACTAAAAGGGCTGAATTTATCCTTCCTGTAACTTTGATAAAGATGATGCCATGGTCTGTGTCTGTACGAATGAAATCAGCCTGAACGGCAAGGGAGCCGACTTTATACTAGATTATTGCAAATGTTTGCAGATACTCCGCTTTGCTATCAGAAGTGCATTGCTGTCGTGCAAATTTTAAGTACCGTGTATCACATAAAACCAGAAATAGGAAGCTCTGTTTTGTTAAATGACTGAGTATCAACTGCTTATTATAAACACCCGGTTTTGTGAGGCATTGGGAAACTGCTATCACTTACATTTTAAGAGCCCACTTGCAGACCAGCAGTCTCCAGGAAAACACAGAGTTTGAACCTTGATTTTTGCAACAGGGTGGCTTAAATGGTTAGTTTTGGTGAATTTTTGCTGTTCTGGATTTTAAGCAAAGTTATTGTTCTGCTGCTGTCTCTTCAGGAATGGAGCTTCTATTTTTTACTTCCCTGTGAATGGCAAAAACATAAAGCAAGCTGGCATCAAGGAGTGTGCTTTATAAGAAAGCAAAGAAGAAAGATAAAACAGCTACATATGGCAATATGGACAGTTTCCAACTTAATGGAAATAAAAGAGTCCGATTTTTGCGGCATATACTGAGAATTGAACTGTATTTTTATGCAAATGCTATAGAAAATGCAGCTCAGCAAAGGCTGTTTTCCTAACGTTGGCTGGAAAGCATTTTGAGTGCCTAAAGACTTACATTTTCCACGAGAACTTGGTGAGAAAGAATATAAAGAGGTAATAGAGCGTCTAAAAACATTATGCCTACCACAGGGTTTTTTTTTTTTTTAAATTCAAGTTTCATCTCAAGAATCAGCTCAGAGGAGGAAATACTACTGAGCCTGTGACAAGCCTAAATAGTGATTATGCCTTGTTATTTTGAATTTTTTTTTTTTAAATGCAGGTGAAAAGCAATTTGTTTGTGGAGTGAGACACCAGAAAAATGGTGTACGTCTGCACAGCACGATCCAGCCCTGAGGGCAGCCACCTGAGGTATGTTAGGTGCAATATAGCTTTGACAGTGTGGAGCTTTATATATCAGAGGGGAAAGGCAAAGTACAGCAGCACAGCACTGGTGCACAGTGCTAATAAATCTCTGTTATTGAGAGGAGACAGCCTTGTCCAGGTACTTCTGCATTGAATGACACTGTGCCACGTCTACACTTCATTGCTGAAAAACTCATTGAGTGTGGTAAATCAGATGGTACCAATATCAGAGGGAGCCCCATAATCTAGAGAAACCTTTGGGACAGGATAATTGGAACTCACCTTGGGCTATGGATGTGCGTGGCTCAGAATGAGGATACTTAGAGAAAGAGCTGAAGGACCCGAACCCCTTTACTAGCGTGGGTGGGATGGGCTGACTTCCTACGTACTCGCTCACTGAGAAAATAAATCATGCCATGTCAAGCCTGGGAGTCTGTGCAGGGTATCCCAGGAAGTATATCAAAGAAAAATTTCTAGAATAAGTCTGAAGGAAATGAACTTGCTGCTACAGTGTCCCAGAAAGGAGAGAGAAGGAGTTTTAGGCTATTAGCCTGTGATAGTAACTTCTCAATACATCTGTTTGCCATTAGAGTTAATTGTGACTGAAGGAGATGGTCTCCTGCTGATAGGCAGAAAGTGGCAATACATAAATGTAAACTGGACCGAAGAGTGGCACGCTAGAGACCTGCCAGTGAGGGTGAGCCGATAGGTAAAATATAGAGCTGTATTTAGGGCAGACATTTGTATTAAAAGCAGCACAACAGGAAGGGTAGAGGGAGCGGGCGATGCCATTTCTCACTTTGTGTGGGTGAGGCTGCTGCCATTTGTGTACCGAAGGGTGGCTGCAGAGGAGCAGTCGGATGGATCAGAGGAGCAGTGGGATGGATCGCAGAGGCAGGGTATAATTTCACCTGCAGAAGCCAGGGCGGGGGCTGTACCAGCCCTACATGCTCCCAAAAAACCCACAACGAGGTAAGGATTAGTGGGAACTCTAAAGTCACTGTAAATCCCTGGCTGCGAGCGGATCAATATTCAGTTCCTACATCATTAGATTTATTCGCAAAGGTTTTGAGAAGGGGGGAATTCACATCTCCAGGCTGCTCCCAGGTCTTCCAAAAGGATCTGATGGATAACACACCCAACGGGCTATTTACAAACACGGCATTAACCCTCAGAGTGGCCAATCCGTATGCCACAGGATGGTGAGGTAAGAGCTGTTACCTGTTTTTTTGGATATAATGTATTAATGAATGGCATGAGATCAGAGGAACACTTATAAAAGCTGGAGGAGACCCTCAAAGGGATTGCAAATATCTGGCTTTGCTATTAACAGAAGTAAGCACATTTTGCTGCACCAGGCTTATTTGGAGCACTGCATAGAAGCAAGCCACTTATTAAAAGGGAAAACAAAAATGACTGAGAATGTACCAGTACCACAGAATACTGCTTCTGGTCATGTTAAACTGTAACAATTTAAAAGTTGGTTCCAAATATACTAGCTTCGACCAGCTCCCTGTCTGGCTTGTTTAAAAAAAGAGCTTAGTTCAGAAGAATGAAATTAGATATTTTAACAATCAAGTAGCTTGAGCCCTTTGATACATGTTAATCTTCAGCATTAATGTGAATACCTCTACTGGAAGGGCTGGTTCCCGTAATTTCAAATATCTATTAAGAGATGAGTAAAAAAACCCCATATCATTATCTTATGGAACATTTTCAAAACTGGCCAGCAGTCACTTAAATAATACTGCTCTGCTTCTCTGCTTTCACCGCAAAAATCTTTTGTCCGTCATTTGTGGATAAATGCTAAAATGACCTGTTGGGATGAAAATACTCTTCTCATCACCCATCCAAAACTCCTGTTAAAAGCATTGAGGCTGAGAATATGCATTTCTCTGCCGGCAGAAGCCAGATAGCAGACACTGAGTTTTGTTAGATAAGCCTTTTACCAAATCGTTTTTTTTAGAATAGACCCTCTAAAATGCTTTTTCGTACTCATAGAGGGGGGAAAAAAAAGAAAAGGAGTTCAGTATATGTTTTCTATTCTACAGACTTTTTCTTAATAGTGCTAAAGAAATTGTTCTGGAAACAAGAAATAACTCCATTTTGGTTATTATTATACACTCTAGACTTATGGGGATGGCCACATTACATCACTGGCGGCGAGCTTAAGCCAGAGCGCTTTTAGCAAATCGACGTTTTCCTTGGTTCTTTGCCAGGGGGAATACTATGAACGATAAAAAAAACTTACAGAGAGACACACAGGTGTAAATACCTGAGTAGCACTGAGACACTATTCAATTGAAAAGGAGGGAAAAAGTCATTTTGCGTGCCTGCTGCTTTACCCCAGGGCCGACGCAGGCAGCAGTTGGTGTCCTCGCAGCAGGCGGTGGGACGCGCCAGGGCAGGGCACCCGGGCAGGTGCACTGTGCCGCCACGCGTTAATTTTGCCCGCTGCTTTCACTGCTGGCTGGTGCGTATTGCTGGCACCGGGAGCGATGCGCGGGACAGGAACCTATGCTGTGAAACAGCCCGAGCACTTCAGGAAGCAAAATTTGCTGAAACCAGACCCAGGCAACCCCCGTGCCCACCGCAGCCCTGGGCTGCCCACCCTGCTGACAGGACCGGCCGGGCACTTCAGAAGGGAGATGGTGGGAGAGACCCACTTTGGTGCACTGCTACAGTTTCCCTGCGCAGAAACACATTCCCCGGGTACCCTGACAATGACGCGTTCCCCATGCTGAAATCCAGCAGACACAAAGTGTCTGGCGATAAGAACTCCCCCGTACAGGTTCCCGCTTCCCCCATGTAATGCCCTAAGTTTCTGCTTGGGGCTAACGGTACCAGTATGCAATTGGATGGGACAGGGAGATTTGGGAAAAGGCACAATAAAACAGATTTTGGTGCCGGCAACTTATTAAGTAGAGGTTAAAGGGGGTGTGATGAAGAGAAACACTGATTGATTGTCTAGGGAAAAGCTTAGAGCAGATGTAATGTGTGGCTCCAGAAGTTAATAAAAATGGCTTCATCTTTACAGATTTTTGTTGTGTCAGAAAACAATAGCCAAGGAAAGGGAGGGGATGGAAAGATGTGCCAGGTCCCATTAGGAATGAAGAACAAGACAAAAATCAGACACCGAGTTCCCTCCCTGATGCCCAGCACTGACCACCGTGAATTTGGAGAGCTCCACCAAGGTTAGGCTCGTGATTTAGTTTTCTATCGGGGAGGTCATTCAGGTAATGTACGAGGGAGAAGCGTGCTGTATTGACAAGCTGTGCTCATGCTTTAAAGCTTATGGTGCTGCTGATTTCCAGCCTGCTGGGCAAAAAGCGTGTAAGATTCTGTTCTTCGATTCAATCATGATTACGGCACAGTGGGGGCTGATGGTTTTTTTGTGGCCTCTTCCTCGCAAGAGTTACTGGTTTTTAACTTCTTCATGTATATCAGCCCCCTAACTGGAAACAGCTTATAGAAATGAATCGGAAAGATAAGTGCAGCAATCTAAAAAAACTGGGTAGAAACTAATTGAAAAAGTGAATTGTAATAATCTCCTTTAGATTTTTGCAATGGGCAGAACAAGACACTTAAAACTGATGATGTTCTTTGTCAGAGAGACAGTACCTTGCTCACTCAGAAGGCAGAGACCCACGTGCCTTTAAGAGGCAGGTCCCTAACGGACCACGAGCACCCACCCTTCCTCACGGTGTGACCACCCGCTTGGGCATGAGCCACGGTTTGGTCCAGATAAAGGGATGCTACCCAGCTGATGGCCCAAGGGGAACCTGGCCAGATACTGACTTTATTGGTTTGTTGCCCCTCATGCAAAGGCAGGAGAGGGTCTGTGTTAGGTCCTCTGTCCTCCAGGTGTGGTGCACAAGCAGAAGGCTGGGGGTGGCCCTTCCCCAGAGGCAGAAGGGCAGCCCTGGACAGCCCTTTGCCTCCTTCTGTAAGGGCTAAGCCTTGCAAGATGTTTATAGTCCAGCTGCCTGCTTTTACAGTCTGCCACATTCTTCTATTGCGTGATTCAAAAAGGAAAAAAATTGTAATGCTCAGCTCGCTCTTCCTAGAGGGTTGAAAATTTGCTCCTTTGGAGGCCATTAGTATTGCCAAAGATTACTTATTAAATGCTTATCTCTTATGGACCGTCCCTGTAAGTCTCAGAGCTGTCTGTACCTTTACCTCTGCCAAATCACAAGCTGAAGGGGAAAGGGAGCTTTCCTTGAAGCTCTAGCTCTGGGGTACATGTGATTAAGCCGGATTCTCATTTTCCATTGAAAAAGTAAGTTTCCAGCTGCTGTGATTGCAAAGAAAAGGCTGAAAGTGTAAGCCTGAAGTATGCAAAGCAAGAGAAGCAAATACAAAGAATATGAGGGTTTTTTTCATTTAGTCCTATGTTTTGAACTACTCCTCCTTCCTCCAGGAGGCTGATTCATTCTTTCGAACGGATTGTGCTGGCAATATTGTATTTTTTTGTTCCCCAAGGGATAACTTCAGAGCTTTTCTTTCAAAACCACTTTGCCCAGTTTAGACATCTCTGAGAAAAACTAAATGAGAAGGAATTTGTAAGAAAAATTAATGATCTGCTACATAAATTTTTCACAACTTCGTACACGGATGGAGTGGGTTTGCAGAATTACAGAATTGCAGTGACTAATAATAGTAATAAAGTGTCTGATTGTATTACGTGGTTAAAGATAGTCATAATACTCTCATTGTCTTTGCCATTTTCCCACTCTCTGCTGTGACATCAGCCCATCCCAGACCATCACATCCTGCTCATGGCTATGTCTTTGTTGATAAATAATGAGTCATTATATGTTCTGCTCTATGACTCGTGCAGCTGTATTGCCCAATTTTCCTCTCCCCAGAATGAAATCCCCCTTTGCAACCATTTAGTTTGCCTTTAAAACAGCAAAGTTTATCTGGTGACAAGTGTGCACTTCAGAAGGACGAATGGATGAAATAAGCTTCTTTCTGGATGTTTGGTACCTGGAGTAGGCTCACCTACTGTAAATGATGAATTTTTATTAATGACAAAACCTCACTGCGACTTTGTACTGGTGGCACAATCCACTGCATACTGAAGCCCTGATTTCCATGGACTGTTCCTGCAGGGCACGTTCAATCCAACGACCCAAAGAGCCCTGCTGCCACACAGGCATCAAAACTCTGCATGAAATACTCGGATGCTTACATGTAAACAGGTCCACATGGAAGTTACATGTTTTCTCCACAAACACCAAACTGATTTAGTAGTACTGAAATCAAAACTTCTTGCTCTCCAGCTTGCTGCTACCTACACAGCATACTCAGGAAACTCTCCTAAGAAAAAAAAAAAAAAAGGTTACTGAAATGTATTAAAAAGTGCAAGAAATAACTGTAATGTTTTCCAAAAAGACAAAAATACTTATGGACCCTTTGCTCTGACACTGAGAACATTGAAGAAGTACTGCGAGCAGCCTGGCACTCTAAATAGCTGATTTGCATAGTTGGGAGGTAGTTGTTTTCTTTCATTTTAATTTAAAAGTATGATCAAGCACGTGGCATAGCAAACTTCCAGCTCTGCAGACCTGCCGAACGAATATGAATTTCTTATCAACAGCCACTGTGAAATCCGGTATGCCTACTTGGTACAGAGGAGGTGAGGGGGAAAAGATCCAAAGGTATAACAGATCCTCAGTGAGGCGGGACACGTAATGTGTTTGTTTTTCCTTTTTCCTTACTCCATTTTAATCGGTTATTTTGCAACTCACCCTTGCAAAGTGTGAGAGATCAGGTGGCCCAGGGAGTGGCAGTGAGCATTCGCAGATGAAGGAGGGACAGCTGAAAAACACAACAAACGTGATCCCTGGGGCTGCTTGATGGATGGCCTTCAACCCCTGCTCACGTCTGTCTCCCTCTCTTTGCTTTCTCTAGATCGAGGGCCCCAAACCGCAGCCCATCAGCTGCCAGACATAAGCTGCACATAGGCGGGGGTCTGATATGGAACAAACCCTTGGCCAAAATCTTGGCCATAAGTCTTGCTCTGCTGGTGAACCCCCGTGGGGCTGCAGCTGTGTCCCTCAATGGCCTTCCACCCAACTTTCCCCGTCTGTAAGCGCAGAGGTGTGATACCCATCCCACGGGCATGACGTAAGATGGTCAGGTGATGCATGGGTGTGCTGCTATCAAGCAATATCTACACTTGCAAACTGTTGCGTACTGGTGTTCAGGGGTGGTTGAGTGGGGGTGGTTTACTGATGCCCATCACTTTGCCAGCACAGCCTGCGTGTCGCGTTGAACGTCACCTTCCTCACAGTCTGGCCTGCAGAGTCTCCTCATGCGCATCTCTTCTCTACTTGACCTAAAGTCATCTAGGAAAGTCCCATCTCAAATCTCTCCCAGAAGGATCTTGACTGAAGCGTTCTCACCCCTGCCCATTTGCTGCAAGCTAGCCTGGAGTGGGTGGCAACAAGCATCCTGAAGAAAAGACGTTTTGACTGCAACAAACCAAGGTATTTGACTGCTTGTGCACCTGTTGGTTTCCTCCCATATCACAGTCTCCTCCTTTGGGTTTCTGGGGGCTGGGGAGCACTGTAAAGCCCGGCTCATGGTGCACCAGCGATGGCAAACTGGCAGAAAAGTACCCCATATTCCCTTAGCCCCATTTAAGAGCCTTTCTCGTGCAGAGGAGGGACTGGGTTTGGGCAAACAGAGAAGTGCCCCTGCAGCTGTGCATGGGAGGTGAGTCAAGTGTCCATTTGCTGCCTCTCTCTGTTCCTTCTGATGCATTTTTGGGTGGAGGGATCGCATATTTGATTTGTTAGATAGGTTTAAAAAAATGTAAATGATAATTATAAAATTCCATGAGTCTTTTTTTCGATGATAAATTTTATGTAGCTGGCAGTTAAAATAAGTGATTACCCCATAAATACCATTTTAATAGCCTAGTCAACGGTGTAGCCTCTGCTGTTCTGAGATTTTTATCTCAGAAAAGGAAGGGAAAAATCCTTTCCCGTGGATTTATATTGCTGTAGCGGCTGCTGCTGCTGCTCGTTACTTGCTGAGTAATTTGGGGGGAACGTATTCCCCTAATGCAGGCAGCCACAGATGAGTGAACGTGGATGCTGGTGGGGGGTGGCCACCCTGCGCCTGCACAACCAGCTGTGCCCTGGCTGGTGGTGGCCCCGGCCACCACATCAAGTGCTCCAGCTGATGCTTTTGGGGTAACAACCTCGTGTTTTCCAGACCCAGTCATTCCTGCACATGAGTACCATCCGCCTCCGTCAGCAACAGCCGGGCAGGTGGGGAGCCTGCCACCACCCTTGTCACTGAGTTGGAGCGAGATGAGTTGGATGGATGGACTGTTTGATGGATAAGGAATCAGCTGGATGGCCACATCCACGGAGTTGCAGTCGATAGCTCCGTATCCAAACGGAGATCAACAACAAGGGGTGTCCCTCAGGGGTCCGTATGGGGACTGGTACCATTCAGTATCTTTATTAACGCCATTAATGCCGTAGGCAGGGGCATTCCGTGTTCCCTCAACATGTTGGTGGATGCAACAGCAAGGCAAGGGTGCAGCCGATTTCCTTGAGGGAAGAGATGCCATCCAGAGGGACCACAGCAGCCTGGAGGAGCATGCAAAACTCATGAAGTTCAACGAGGCCAAGGGAGACCTTTTTGACCCCTTTCAATATATAAAAGGGGCTTGCAAGCTAGATGGAGAAAGACTTTTTACCAAGACCTTGTCGTGACAGGAGAAGGGGCAACAGTTTTAAACTGAAAGAGGGTAGGTTTAGGGTGGACATAAGGAAGAAATGCCTTACTCTGAGGGTGGTGAGGCGCTGGCACAGGTTGCCCAGGGAAGCTGTGGGTGCCCCATCCCTGGAGGTGTTCAAGGCCAGGCGGGATGGGGCTTTGAGCAACCTGGGCTGCTGGGAGGTGTCCCTGCCCATGGCAGGGATTGGACTAGATGATCTCCACAGGTCCCTTCCCACCCAAACCATTCATGATGGGGGCCTGGGGCGCCCTCGGATTTCAATTTAAAAAAAAAAAAAAATCGTTAAAAACCACAAAACAAACGCAAAAAAAAACCCAAACCCCAAACAAACAAAACACCCCGATTTCCCACCAAGGCGCCACGGCGGCCGTCCCCGCAGGCAACCCGGCAGGCCGCTGCCCCCCGCTGCCGCTGAGGGGGGACCGGCCAGGCCGCCGCCGCTGCCGCCGCTCGGCGGGCCGGGGGCCGCGCTCCCCCTTGCCCGGGCTGCCCGCGGCGGTGGCCGCCGCCCCTGCGCTGGGGCCCGGCCGGCAGCGGCGCCGCCGGGGCGCTGCGGGCGGGGCGGCGGCAGGGGGCGCTGCGGCCCCGCCGTTGCTGCGGCGGCGGGGCGGGGGGCGGCGGCAGCGTTGATCCTAATTGGAGCCGACGCGCGGCTCCTCCATAATCCCCCGACATCCCCCCGCCGGCTCGTAATTCCTGGGCGGGCGCTGCCGCCGGCTCTGCGGGGGAGCCGCAGCCGCCGCCGGGCAGGTGTTGACGCCGGGCGGATCGCGCCGCGCCGCGCCGCCTCCCCTCCGCCGCGGAGGAGGGAGGGGGTGGCCCGGCCGCCATGTTGTCCCCTGGCGCGGCGGCGCTACCGCGGCCGGCGGCTGTCAGGGCCGCGCTGCCCGGCGGCGTGACGAAGCAGAAGGGTGCGGGGAATGCTCCCGCCGCCCCCGGGTGTGAATAATTAAGCCTGAAAAGTTCCTTTATAGCTTTAATTGGCGCACACGGAGGCCAGGTGTTGCGCGTGCGAGCGTTGGCGTTGCTCCCGTGCCGGCGGGAGATGGCGGAGCTGCCAGGCAGGGAGCTCCCGGCCTCGCCCCCCCCCGCCCCCGACAAAGCCCGGCCTCCACCGCCAGGCCCGCGGCTCCCCGCGTTCCCCTCCCGGCCCCGCCGCTTCCCTCAGAGGGGCGGGTGGGGAGCGCCTCAGCCGCCATAGCCCTGCCCTGCCCTGCCCTCCCGGGGAGCTGCTGCTTGTCCCCAGCCAGGGGCCGTGGCACCCCGGGGTGGCCAGTGGCTGGACTCCGGGCACCACCTTAAGTAGCCTGAAGGCTGGTCGTGCCTTGCTGGGTGCCTCGCAGGCCGGTTGTGCTCCTAAGCTGCTACGAAGTAGATGTTTCACTGGAGAGGCTTTTTGGGGCAGGGTGGTGTGAAAGGGAGAAGTACTGAGCAACTGGGTCAGGCCCCAAACCTGCCATTGTGTAGGTACCAATACCCCCGGGTAATAGCACAAGTGACTTTCCAGGTTGCATCGGAGCGCTTCCTTTGGCGCGGGTGATGAGTTCAGCGTGGCCGCTGGTCAGTAGGAGAAGCTGCCAAGTGCCTTCTCTTACCTCCCATCGCATCTGTCCGGGGGCCTGAGAGGCAGAGTTCTTTTGCTCTACGCACTCCCTGAGCAAAGGGTATACGTTCATTTTGTTCCTGGGCTGTGCGGCGCCCATGGGCCTTGCACGGCTCGTGTGCCAGGGCCAATGCAATGTGCGCCTGTGTTTGGGGGGACAGGACAGAGATACCAAGCGCTACTGGCTGCCAGCCCTGCTGTTCCAGGCTGGTATTACCAGATGAGCATTATCTGTCTCTGTATTTGTGTAGGTGCTTTTTTTCGTCTCCATGTGAGCACACAAATTAGTTTTGCTGGGGACTGCATGCTTCTGCAGGCTTGCCAGAAGTGGAAATATGAATTGTTCAAGCTCAGTCTTAAAGGTTTGGACTCTTGAGGTTGTTTCCACCCTCGTTTTGAACAGGTGTAAATCTCGAGTTAGCTCTGCTGAATGAAGAGTTATGCAGCACAAAACCATTGTGCGTGTCTGTGAACAGATACAGCTGACTGTCGGAGAAATAAAAATAATGAAGTAGCGGTGAATAAGCCGAGGACCTTACTTTCAGCCATAACAAGCAGAGTTTCTGAGAAGCAGATGTTCTCCCTCTTGTGAGTGCTGGTCTCTAGCTGAACATGGCTGAGAAGGCAGTGAGGTCCCCTGAAGCCTGTGTGAGGCATGAATGTATAGACAGGCTTTAATGATGTCTTAGGGGCAGAGTCCCTGCAATCTGATCCTTACATGCAAAATTACAATATTAGATACACTGCCAGACGTGTTACAGACGTGGATTGACTTTACAGGGATCTGCCTTTGCATGTCTCCTCTTGTGTGCCATAAGCTATTAAAGCAAGATTAATGGATGTGTTATGCAGCTTTGTTCTCTCGGGGCAGATTTATATCCCTAGGTGGGTCCTGTAAGCACTAGTACCATACATTACACCTCCTGCTGATTGTTAGTGCCACGGTGTAACATGTAAAGGGCTCTTTCGGTCCTTTACAACAGGTAGCAGTGCCATTTTCAACAGAACTGGGCAGCTCTACTGCCCACAGTATTGTGTATGAGTGGGATTGATGAAGGTTTCTCCTGTCCTTTCACTCCCTGATCCCAGAAAATAGCAGTGTACTGAACTGGGACAATGCTTCCCTGACCTTTACATGAGCCCAGAACGAGCACGAGGAGAAGTTCTTTACCTAGTCTGCTCCTCTGTTGTTTCTGTGTTTGGGCTTGAGGTAACCCTGGCCTTTGAGAATACTCCATTCTCAAATGCTTCTGTTTTTCTTCTTGTGGCCACCTATAAAAGAATGCTTATCTTACACTTTAAAGAGGTTTGTTTTATAGGAGTTTATAACTATTTTCTGTACTTAAATTGCTTTTCTGTTTCTTCGCATTGACTTTTTTCCACATATAACACCTGCATGCTTTCTTCTCTGGTATCTCACAGTCACCTAGAATGGAAAGCAAGGATGTATTTATTTATCTTTGCTGTTACACTGTCAGAGAACATCCCGCATTCCCCAACAAGAATTTTATTTTTCCTTTTTGTGTGTTTACTATTGGATCTTCACTTGTGCTCCCAGCCTCTGCACATTTTAATACCTTTTTAGCTATTCTCTTTTCAAAATCCATCAAGTTTTTGTTCCCCCCCCCCCCCCCGGCTCCCCTCAGCCCCCGCCTTTACCTCTGGAGTTCTTTTTGAATTTCTTCTTTTTCATTCTGTGGCTGTTTGAAGTCCTGGTTCTGCTTTGTCATTGTGTCTTCCAGCTTCTTCATGTTGGCTGTCAGGTTCCTCTTCACAGCTTTACTTTTTAGCCATTCCCTTCCTGTGCAAAGCTGCTGGTAAACTTTGAAAGAGCTTGCTATCACTTCCAGTTGTGCTTCTAGGGTGTTTAGTTTGCCCATGCTCTATAGTGTTTTCAGTTTGGAACTGAGTATTACCTGGAGTTGGTCACTGCAATGTGAAAGTTTTTTTTATTCTTCTTTCGAATATTTGCACTTGCAAATGCTGAGCAAACTGAGTGTCATCCTGGGAATGATACCTGTTCTGTACTCTTGCTGCTCAGGGGAATGGGCTCATACTCCTCTAATGCATATGTAAGTGCTGCACTGGTTTCTGTATTCGGTAACTGTGTCTTTCCGTAGCTTTAATAATTTGTCCCTTAAAACCTTGGCCGGCTAGGGAAGGTCTGTGAAGATGAGTCAGTAAACAATGATTTGCATTGTGGTCTTGTGATCCAAGGCAGCGAACTCTTTTGTGGATACTAGTTGGTAGAATATAGCATAAATATTGGCCAGCGTCTGGTTCTGCATGAAACATGAGTCTGGAGAAAAGAGGTTTAAAAAAGCGTTTACCTGTCTCCTGCGGTCTTCAACAGTGACTTACGTACAATTTGGGGGACTGGACTTTATGATTTGGGATTGACCTGGAGGCTTCTGAATCTTTCCCACTTTTGTCATTCTGAGCAAATTTTATTGCAGTTTTGGTGTATATATACACTTAGATATCTGTTTCCTCTAGTAAATGGTATTGCTTTTATTTGCCAGCAGCAGGTCTAGAGACTTCTGAGTCTTTTACCTTTTTGTCCTTCTGAGCAAATTTCATGCTAATTCCGGTGTATGTATTTTTGTAGTAGAGAGTATCTCTTCATATTTACCAAAGTCAGTTCAGCTGCAGAAGCTCCTGAATCCCATTTAGCTCGTTCTGTGGAAGCAAAGGAGCCAGCTACCAAACCAACCGGTCCTCACAGAGCTGTAGGGTAACCAATAACCAGAGTGGTTTCCCAGCGTGCCCACTGCCAGCCGTGCATGTAAGTAACGAGCTACAGAAGCTTGTGGGAATGTGCTGGTGGTATCTCATGGACTTCACTGCCACCAGTGGAATAGATCTGTACCCTTCCCTTCACGTGGGCCCTGCAGCATGGGCTGCATTTATTATTAAATAAATAACTCGGCTTCTGAGTGAAGAACTGTGGCTGTGGTCTTACTTACAGGAGAACAAAACAAACGGGTCAGTACTTATGGTAAGTAAGTGAGGCTGCTAGTCTGTCCTTCAAAGGATGGTATTTTGTCGTCTTCTCCCTTCATTGGAAAAAATGTGGCAATCATGTTTTTGCTCCATAGTGATCATCTATATCAGTTTCAGTTTTCTTACTTGAAGACTTGGTTCTTCCTTCTTAAACAAAAATCTGGTCACTGGATCTGTCAAGTTCAGACTGTGCAGTTCTTCCTAAAGCTAGACGTAGCCAAAGTGTTTTTGAAGTAGTAGCTGAAGAAAACAATTTTTCCAGGAAGACCAGATCTGCTTTGGTGTGACATGAAATTTGGTCAAGGTTTATTGCAAACCTTCCCCCCCAATCAAAGAAAAGGAGAAAAGGAAAGGTTTAAAAAATTATTTAATTTTGTGGGCATTTTTTTCTTTTTCAGCTCAAAAATAGAGAACAGAAGGTTACTACTTTAAAGGCAAACATTTCCTCCTTTGTTTTTTTTTTCCTTAGCCAAACCACCCCTTTAGCTTTTATTTCAAGTAGATTCAACTGAAGTTTTTTCTGCCTGTGATTGTTTTTTGTTTGGCCGTTGAACCAGATAATCCAATATTTGCACAGCTCTCCCTGGAGCGGCACAAAGAGCTAATGCTGTCATTACGACAGGTAGACCTCAAGAGATAACGTGGAAGCACGGGGTCTCCTAGCAGAAGCTCCCTGGCCTTTAAATGTTCACTCTCAGCTCGTCAGGATTTCCCTGCAGATCTCTGGACTGTGTGATATTAGAGGGGGTTGAAGCGTTGGGGGGTCTACACATTCCCAAAGGAAAGCAGAGGGAAAAGAGTATTCAGCAACAGGGTATGGAGTTCCTGGACTGTTCATGAGTATTTGTGCCCTAGGGAAAGATGAGGCTTCTAGTGCTGAATAGCAGGATTTACTTCTATATATATTTGAAATAGATTTTCTTTGTGGGTTTTTATTGTTCTGAAAACATGGTGACATATATACCTCGTTCTTGCTTAGGTCAATGTACCTAATTCTGTTTGTACACAAATATTTGTTCCTAATTAAACTCTCCTCCTCCTGTTTGCACCAAAACATCTTGGGCTCATGAGAACTGCCTGACCCATGAAGCTGTCTGCTTGGATGGACGACTTTTGCAGATCAATCAGTTTGCATGTGGAAATTCAACATTTTTCCTGTCTGGCTTAGATGGTTAGTAGTATAAACTGTGGAAGCAAATGCCCACTGTTATAAGCAGCTGTAGGTTTTGTGCTTGTGAAACCTATTTGCACAAATATTGTAACTCACCAAAGTCTCCACCCAAATCTGCCACAGTTGCTTAGATCTTCCAACAATTACAATCTAATTAGACCCGGCATTCAAAGTTGCCTCCAGCATTTGAAACAAAAGTAATTTAGCGGTAATAAAAGTGGTGGATTGACAGCTCTGGAGGCTGAATGCAGCTTATCCACAAAATATACCCAGGGTGGGAAAGAGCTACAAGAATCACCGCAATGACTGTCTGAAGGGCTTGACCCCTTGCCTTGAAATGACAACCTCCAAGAGATGAACATATGGGTAATTTTCTAAAGGTCCCTCTACTGCCACTGCCAAGAGTGCTGCTAATTACTGACAATAATTAGTATATTGTCTGTGGCATGAATACTTTTCCACTAGGAAAAACACCTGATTCATTGTATGATAACAATCAAATGCCCATCATGTACTGATGGTGTTTATGAAGTTAAGAATTATTCTGGATTTGAACTGCAGCCTGTGAGGTGAAAGGCTTTATCCTATTACCAGTCCCCTGAATCATTCAGTCTACAGCGTGTGAGGCGCAGGGCTGTGATTACCAATTCATTTCATAAAGGCCAACCATTTAAAATTCTCTCAAACTAGCAGCTGCTCAAGGAATGAAAAAGCACCTGGGTCTGGACAAATATCTTTTTCTTCTTCTGGGTTAATTTAAAAAGAAAACCAACAATTCTTTCCTCTGATAAATGAGACTTTCAATCAGCGTTGAGCTATCGCTGCAGAAGGATAACCTGTCTTTGCTTACTTGACATACGGGATTCTTCCAGTTCTAGAGGTGGAAGTCATGGTTAGGCTGAAGAGCACTTGAAAAAATAAGCCGCTTCATGTTACCAGTCAGTGAGAGGAATCATTTGGCTTTGATACAGAGAAAAGAATAGGCGATCCACCTTCAGTTTCTTGTGGTGTTGCTGGGTTCTTTTATTTCTGTTGCTTATAACCACCTGCAGAGACAAGAAATACTTTTCCTTCTTTCGCCCCCCCTTCTATTTCTCTCTCTCGTCCTTCCTCTATCCATTGGTTTCTATGCTCTAAAATACTGAATTATAACATAGGAAGGACCACCAGTGACTTCTGTAATCTGACAGGTCTTAGCGTTCCTCCAGATGCTGACTTAATACACACCTTACTGCGGCAGGCAAACTTTAATTCAGTTGGCAGTGGGATTGCAGCAGGTATATTTACCCTCAAGAACACTCATTTTCCATATCTAATTATCTCGTCATCTGCTGAGTCAGGAGGAAAATCAAAATTATCCTCTGTTTTAGATTATGTTTTCCTAGGACTGACATGAGAATTCTGGGTGACACTCTCAAAAGCATCCAATTTATATAGGATCAAAAGACTGTGGCTTTCAGGGGATCATCTGCTGCTCAGATGTATTAGGGACATTAGAAAACAGTACCTTTGGTTTCTAACGTTGGAGGTGGAGGCATAGATAGAAGATTGCTGTGTTTATTGCCATCAGTGTAGGATAAGATCATAATTTATGCTTTCAGATGAGGCTTCGAAAATGATGATTTTTTGTATTTCTAACTGGAAGCCAAGTTGCCCATGGGACATGTTTCAAAAGAGTAAGAGTTTGCACTAATAAATCCAGTTTTTTTTTTTTTCTTTGTCCCTCTGCAATATATTTTTCTGGCAGCCACAATCCACTCCAGAGGAGGACGAAGAAGGTTGGGGGGTTGGGGTTGTGTGTCTGTGTGTAAAAGGCTTTTAATTTATGCTGGGGGCAGCTGGGTTTTTTTTTCTTCTTTTCTACAACATTCCTGTGTGATCTTCGAATTACTATTCCCTATCTGAAAATTGGGTATAAGCAAGATGCTTTTCTGCCTCCTTCATCAGTCTATTCCGCTTAGCCTACGAGCAGTTTCAGACAGAGGCCGTCTCTCATTCCAAAAGTATATATGCCTCCAATATCCGTGCTTTAACAATCTCGGAATACTGTGTTATCCTACTCCGTGGCAGAGGCTGATGTGGAGCAGTTGTACCTACGGAGGCATGCACTGCAGGTCCTTTTCTCACCCAGTTCTGTTCCCTCTTCCCTATTTGAGAAAAGCAGAATTTCCTCGATAGAACTGTGTCTGTGAACAACTATGACAGCCAGCAGCCTGTCTCCTCATCTCTGACTGCGTGTAGCTGTACCGGCAGTTTGGCCCAGCATCTAACACAGCTACGCCTGAATCTCACCAAAAGACAAACGCTAAGATAACGATACAGGTGGAGTAAGATATGTGAGATAACGATGCAGATGGAAGCATTTAAGTTAGTATATGGTTTGTAGAGTAGTTGAGGATCCTTTGGGTTGATAAATGCTGTAGAAGTTTAAAGCAGCATTATGTCTCATGCTCACGTAAACTTAGGTTCCTTGGCTTTGCGTTTTGCTGTGTGGATTAAGTTATAGCAGATCTGTCTGGAACTCCCATTGAGGCTAAACAGTGGTGCGTCTTCCACTTCGTTGTTTAATATCAGATGCTTTATTATGGGAATTCAAATAAAACTCGACCTAAACAAGGCAGGCCTTCCTGCTATTTTTAGAATGTTATGCCATATCCCATGTCCGTGTTTCACAGGCCAGCGTGTAATTAATGATGTGTGTCCTTCCTTCCCTTGTTAATTGATGCACAAGCTTTTGGGAGGTATGTGTCATTATCTAATGTAATCATGCAGAAATGTGAAAAGCGGAAAAGGGAAAAAAGAAAAAAACTCCGCGTGCCTTGATGTCTTATCACAGTTGAAGGGGGAGGGGGTGGCGCGGGTTGCCCTAGCAAGTTCAGAACTGGACTGCCTCACAGTATTGCCAGGATCCGTGAGCTTTGAACAGTCTCTGGCTCTGAATGCCTCCGTGATCCTGTTTATAGAAGTTGTTTTAAATGTGTCTGTTCCTTCTGTTGCCCCTTGCCCTGGCACCTGGCAAGAGGGCAGAGGAACCTCTCCCTCCATTTTCTGCTCAGTGATCTCCATCTCGCTGTCGTTGCCTTTCAGGTTGGAGGCAGGTGTGCGGGAGACCGTAGGCTCCTTTAATCCCTATTAAGAACAGCAGATCACAGGGGCCCCTCTGGCCTTGTTCCCTATGACTATGAAACTAGCTTTAGCAGCACAGAGATTTAATCTTTCTAGTGGAAATGTAGTGCTGGTCAAAGGTCTGCGCTGCATCTTTTAGGACAGTTTCTTAGCTGTGTGAAGTTAATCGTGAGGCAGTGTCCGTTCCAAGTTGCAGATTTTGGCAGAAGGCTTGTGCTACAGACTCGCCTTTCTGCAGCTCCGCTCTCTTCCCTTGGAATGATCCCGAAGAGGAAAGCCACAAATTCTGCCAGAGGCATGGAGCGGACCTCCGGCCCCTCTTGCAGGCTCCTCTTCTCACCTGCCTCCTCTTCCCACCACCTATCTGGTGACCAGAGGGAGAGGACGAGTGCAGCTCTGGGGTGCACTGCAAGCTGTGTGGGGATGATAAGCAGCTCTGTGTCTCTCGGTTATCTTTAAAAGCTACCTGGTGCCAGTCTGTCAGCTGCTTCAGGTCCTCTCCGAGAGCGTGGACGGGGACGAGCCAAGGTGTCTGTGCTACATGGTGCACCCCCGCCAGTGCACGCAGCAGATAGGAAGGGCTGATAGGGAGCAGCCAGTGGCTCCGTCAGCCGCTGCTCCCCGGTTTTGTTCCTCCATCTTCGGTTAATTTAGATCATACCTAAAGTGCGTCCACAACTACGTTTAAGCAAAAGCGGTTACCATAGTAACACTGGAGATTTTCTAAATGCAGTCTACGATGTAAACAACTGAAATGACTGTCACCCCAAATAGTTGTTTATTTCTTCTGTGTAGTTTATTGAGTATTTAAATCTGTTGTAGCACACACAGATTTACCACTTCTAAGTATAACTTGGAGGAGTAACACATTTTTTCTTATTGCTTCCATTTCAGCAGATCTGTTTCCATGTCAACAGCTCACATTGATAAAGAATTGACATTCTGACTGCATTTGGCAGTGTAGGGTACAAGGTGACAATTAAAATAAATCAATGTTTCTAATGATGCTGATGTTAAAACTGTGCCAAAATACTGGGATTCCCATGCACAGTAGCCAGAGATTGCTGCTTGAATCTGCAGAGAGTGAGGCAGGAATTCTCATGGGAACAGACTTTCTTTGCAAGGTTTTCAAGCCTTCCTGCTTACAGATGCAGAAAGACTGGGAAAGGAAACTCTCTATTTCTCTCTTACAGGAAAACGCACCTAGCACTGTGTGTGTGTGCGCGCACATGTGTGTTTGCTTTGGCTCATCCCCTTCTAATCTAGGTGAGTTCTAGAAATGCATAAAGCATGCAATAAAAAATAGCACACAATTCTTGGACTAAAACCCTGTTTTGAGTCAAGTTTCTGACAAAAATTGTGGAGCAGGAGGGCTTAATTAACCCCCCCCCCCCTCCTTCCGCTCCTAATTTCATTGCCGTGAATGTATGTATTGAAATTACCAAGGGACAAGAAACATGGAGGCTCAGAAGGGCATTTTCTAAGCTTGCAAGCCTGTTCAACAAAGACCCGCACTTCAAATTGTGTATTTGGGGGATGAAAGTGGACTGCTCTTCTCTGACTGTGTGAGCAGCATGTAGATACACAATTGCCACAGTTGAGGTGTCATGGATGTGTTTGTTAGCCCCCCGCTTGGCACTAAGGGAAAAGATCAGCATCCCACTGTATTAAGCATATTAAGCACCCTGTTTACACCCGATAGGAAAGACAGACACAATGCACAAGAATTCCCAGACTACACAGACAGTAAACAGGGAAAGGAGAAAAAATGTTACCCCCATTTTACAGGGACAGAGAGGGATTAAAAGGAGTTTTCCAAAGCTGCAGATAGGAGTGGCTTCCAGGGGATGCAGGCTCCCTACCTGTGGTTTGGATGCCAGAAAATCCTGTATCCGGTGTTTGCTTGGTGTCATACCGGAGTCTCGTGGCAGATGTGGAAATCCAGCTCAGCACTCCTGAATTGAAATGTGCGCACCTTCAAGGGGGAGCAAAGTTTGGCAATACATTTCCATGGAGGCATTCAGCTTGTCTGAAGGCACTCTTGTCTAGCCTGAAGTAGGTTTGAATCTATAATTGCAGTTGCATTTGGGGACTATACATACCTCCTAATGTTAGGCATCTAAATTATGTGCCTAGTGGTCTTAGTTGCTGTGGTTTCTCTTGGTAGCCAATGGAAAGAAATAATTGTGTCTAAGCAACAGTTCAGGTCACCTTCAGTGAGTGTCTAGCACTGCCTGATACCGCTTCATGAATGTGTAGATTCCCTTGTTATGTCTTTCATATCATGGGATCATATAATTTTTGTGGATTTGACAAGTCCACAAACTTACTTTGCCTAGTGAGGCTTCTATTTTTAAATGAAATTCTTAGATACTGTTTTAGAGAAAAGAATATGAAAGCAGAAATTCTGGTAAGAGTAATGCAATTGCTGGTACCACTGAAGTATACCAACATGTGGTGAGTTTTTGCTATCATACATACACACAAGAGCAAACTCCAAACCCCAAAACCAGTAATTTGTGTAATGGAGAATGGAGACAAATATAGTAAATCCCCCACGTGTACTAATGATAATTTTATTTCTAGATTGCATTATTTGAAGGATCTCTGAGTGCTTCAGAAGGACTAAGGAATGATACCTCAGCAGCCCATCAGGTGGTAAGTATTATTACTGTATTTTGTAAATGTGAAAGAATTATGGGATATTGATAAACGGAGAAATTGCCAAATCAGTCAAATCTGAGGCAAATAAATTTTCCCTGTGGAAAAATACCACTCTGTCAGATACAAGACAGGTACAATGTTTATACGTTTCAGCAAACAAGCCATTGCTGAATGACTTTAATTTGATTGCACAGGAGTGAGACACTTTTAGGGCGTATCCTGTGAATGTCACCAAGGTGCTGTAACATAGAAAATAGATTGCAGCTGAGAAGGGATGTGTAATCTCTGTTTGTTGGTCTTGAATATTGGCTGTAGCTGACAGTAGAACAGCAGCTGGTTAGATGGCTCTGCACAATAACGAGAGCTAAGAAGCTCTAGCGCGCTCTGTTGAACTGCTGTTGGCCTTCCTTATCATATTACCTCACCTCCTAGCCACAGGGATTGGCAATTTCTCAAGGAGGTGTGCACAATACTGTTTGCCCCCGCTTTGAATTAGAGGTATGAAAGTAGCAGGGATGGTAAGTGCTGCTTCTCACAGGTTTGGCTGAGTGAGGGGGTCCCGCGAGGCGGTAACCTTCAGCACCTGGGGGATTTGGCTTTGGAGGGCATGAGGGTCAGGCGGGCATCCCTCCTAGTGCTGCAGCTTCCAGTACTTGGCTCTGCCTGAGCTGTGGTGTCTCCCGTCAGAAATCCTTTACCGCAGGCTTGCAGCTGTCAGCCAAGTTTCAGCACCTATAGCCATCGTTCTATGGAGATGTGACTAGCCATATGGTAGTGCTGCTTCTACCCCCATTTTATTAGCTAAATTTAATTAACAGGCAATTATAATAACCACACAGACAAATATAATAACGCACTGTCATGCTTCATTGTAAATAATGGCTGTAGTAGCCACACCAATGTTATTTGACTCAATATGAATGTGTTTGACATACGGCATCGAGAATGAGATTAACATGATGCCTAAGACAAACTGCATATTAACATGTGGTCCCTGTTGTTCAAAAGCTCTGGAAACCCGGCCGTAATCAATAACAGTAAAGTTCTGAAGAATGAAAGGATGGTCACAACCATTTATATACAAGTTAATGCAAACCAGAAGAAATGCATAACCAAACACAGACAAGAGTTGAAGAAAAACTATAACTTAGTCCCAGAAATTCTGTAATAAAGGCCTAGACTTTAACAGGAGTAAACAAGACCTATTCCTAAGACACAGTTGAGAAATCTTTGTGCAAAACAGAAGGAATATATAAGTGAAAGATGTCAAATGGTGTTTGGCTGTAATTGGATACAGCGTGAATGCCACGAAAATGCTAACCTAATTCTGTCCCAAGTCTGAAACCAAACTCTGCTCTTGCCACCTGAGATTTCTTGTAAGCTTTGCCGAGGTGCAGTTGTGGAACCACTGATTGAAAGAAAACTATAATTCTAATAGTTCAACAAGCCCTTTCAGTGTTGTCTAACACCAGAAAGTGGAGGCAGAAAGAAATCAGTTACTTACAGCCCTTCATGTAAAAAAACAAATGGGGTGGGAAATAATAAAAAATGTAGTTTTTCTGATCGATCATATATTTTAAGCTGTAGTCTTCTGCCCTTCTAAAATAAAAGGAAGCAAGAAGTTATTGGTGGCAAAAATACTACCTTATGGGATTTTAAATAGAATTGTGAAAACCAGTCCCCTGCCTTTGCAATGGTGTCGTGAAAGCGCATGGTGTTACTCACAGTTCTGCTTGGTTTCATTCAGTGTTGCCTTTTGTCATCAGTGTGGTGCAATTCCTATGGAGTGAAACAACACGTACAGCATGGACCAAAGTGCCTCAAAACAGCTGCGTGCTGCCTTAGGCAGTACCTCAATGGTTAATAGAACTAATGAATGTGCACACTGACAACAGCGAATGTGGCTAGTTTAAGGATCAAGACCAAAGGTTATTTTCAGATAAGAGAAAGGGCAGGGTGAGAATATACAGGCATGCAGGAATAGTGTTGCAAGCGGATTTAGGGCCTTGGCACAAAGCGAGGGTTCTTCTCCCTCTACTGTTGCTTTTCAACAAAGGTTGCAATCTGAAACATAACTTAACTAAAATACTGCTTCAAGCTTCCTTGAGCTTCAGAGAGGCTCTGTTCTACTGGTGAGGGTTGGGCAGAGCAGAAGGAAAGAGTAGTAGCTAGGGCTTACTAAAAACTGGTGGGACTTTCTGCTGGGGCACACATTATTCAGCAGTCACTTTGCTACCTTTTGAAAGGATAGGCATGCTCCTCCTAGTCTGTCCATGCTGGTGAAGATAGGTGTGCAGGCACAGAAACCTGATACTAGAAAGGGTGCTGTAGTGATTCAGCAGTAATAGATTTTTGGCCAAAAGCAGAGTGAAAGAGCATGCAGTGACACATGCGATACTCCTGTCTACCTCTGCTGCCCTGGATGTGCCAGGTACAGTCCAGCTCTTTTTCTAGACAACAGCAGAAGAACAACATAGCAAGTAATTGTCTGGCTCATTGCTCCATTCACTCTCCTGTAACTGTAAGATGAAGAGCTGTTGCTGCCACAGGAAGAGTAGCAGTGGGTTACTGGTGACAAGGTAAGCAGGTACCAGTGACTGGCAAGTGCATATTGCAGTGAAAGGGGGATCCCAGGGTGTCAAAAATGTCTCACCTTGGTTCTGCATCTTAATGTTGAAATGCTGAGCCAGCATCCCAATGCACGTCGTTATTCTGGAAGAAAGTTACTTCATTTACTCCTCAGGTTCCTGGAAGGATTGCTGGGGCCAGAGACTGGCTTATAATTGCAGCTGTCAGCTCACTGTTAAATGGAGAGATGTAAAATACCTCCTTGCACATCATTTATTAACATTTAAAACCCATCAGGGGACATATAAAACATTTCTCTTTTTGTAACATTTATAAACTACTGGGGAGCGCAGACATATTCCCCTATATTAATTACCCTAATTTAGGCAATGTCCATGGAGGGCCCGTGAGCAGTGAGCACAGCAGCTATGATTCTCCCCACAATCCTTTTATTTCTAGGCATTGAGGTTCCCCTGAGCCCATTCCAGTTGCAAATTCTCCTGGCATGAAGCAGGGTAATGCTGGAGAGTAAATGTATTTGTATACATAAGGGAGTTGCACTAAGATTACTGGTAAACCTGCTTAGTTAAACCAATGCAAAAGTGTGACGTGGACAGTCTTATTTCATCTGGTCACTTCTTTCAGATTTGGATTAGGTCTGAAATCAAGTAAACCCCCATTTAACATCTTTAAAGAAAGATGTATGAAGGCATTCGCATCAGTTTAACTTGAATTGTTTCAGTCAGATTTAAATGAAACCAGTGAAACTTTCTTGTACTGAGATGACCTCAGTAAGTACAAATTTCTGTCTCTCTCCTACAGGCCTGAGAGGTTGCAGTTCTTCCAGCTTTTCACAAGGCGTAATTTTAGTCACCTGTGCGAGGAGCCAGTGGGAATTACGAGCTCAGCTGGATCAGGGTAAATCAAGGGAGGGGCATTTAGTGGTCAAGGAAGGAACACGAAAGAAGGCAGCTTTACTTGTCTCTCACTCCGTGAAAACAATCACAGCAGCTCCTTTGAACCTCTTCAGGCCTTGTGCCTGCTGCAGGTTGCAGGGTTGGGCCTGCCATAGATCCTCAGTGTCGTCTTCTTGCTGTCAGAGTATCCCGTGGGGCCAGCACGTACGGGGTAGTCCAGGCGATGCATCGGACTGGGGCAGGGTCAGCCTGCAGCATCTTTAGATGGCAAATTCCCTTTGGAGTGTTCACTCCTCTCTGCTATGCTTCGGTATTGGTACCTACGCGCGAGAGCAAGAAAACGGGCAGGTAACTATTCCCCTTGGGTTATTTCAGCCAGCTGATAAAAAGTAAGAAATGTGGCTTCTTTCAGTTCATGAAATGTTTGCAGGAGGCATGTTTTCCTGCAGTAGCGTGACATTTGGAGAATAAAATAAATATATTATACTGAATGTCATCTTGAGTTTCCCCCATGAAATAATTTGAAGAGTGTTCCCCAGCTGCATGTGCTGAGCTGTGAGGACTGTTGCTGAAAGCACATACTATTGTGTATGCGTAATTTTAAATGACTCCACCATGGAGAGGTCTGTATGTGTTACAGAATTACCATGGTTTTGAATGGTACAGATCTATGGTTTTCTTCATCAGAGGTGAAGCCATGTAAATGCTGCTTGTCACCTTCTTGCTGTGCACGTGCCGTGTCACCTATGAATGTTTTAGCGAGTGTCCCAAATCAGTGATGGAAAAGCACTGAGAAATATCAAGAGCAGTAGGGTTCTTGCGCAGGGGGGAGCTGACTAGGTCCAGTGCCTGGCGGGGCATCCTTCTGCAGAGGTATTCTTCCCATTAGCTGTGCCACTAAGCCATATATCATAGGAGGGCTGAAATTTGTTTTTATCAATTCAGGAACAAGATCCTACATCTGTTCCTAATTACAGGTAGGGGTCTCAGAGGAGGTCTGAGTTACAGTGTGTGTGGATATCAAAATGCATAGCTCTCATTACTTGAATAGGTAAATAATTTTATTCATCATCTGTGCAGGGACGTAGGAAGCGTAGCCCAGGAGATGTTAACAATTAACTGCAATCTCGTTTGCATTACTGGCTATCAATATCTTCAGCTCCTCTGCACAGCAGTTTAGTATTGACTATGTAAACCTTCTGAACAGGGGTTAACATTTCTTTTGTGAATTGGGCATTTACAAATATATTTCTATTTTTGTCAGATTGAATTTACATGATATTTTTCTATAGAGGATGTGTTTTTATGGTTCTTTGCTTTCTTTTGGGGAATGAAGGACCAAGTCTCTTTTGTAAAATCTGTGCTACCACAGCTTATGACTGGCCTCCATTCTGGTTGAGGTGCTAACCACCACGCAGGACTGTTTCCTGTGTCCGAAACAGATAATTTCCCTGGACCCAAAATTTTAGTTTTGACAGAGTTGTTGTAGTTGCTTATCCTTTTGAGGGCAAATGTCTCTGTTGCATGCAATATGCAGATTTTACAGTCCAGGAAATGCAAAGATTTGCTCGTGTTTTTTTAAAGGACTTGCCCACACTGTAGGGTTACTCTAGTTGCTTGCAAGAAAGTCACATGTAAGAAATGCACCAAGAGACTCCACAACCCATATTTATACCATTGATTGCTATAGATTCAAACAGACATGAGAGAAAAATAATGAGAAGTGTAGCTATTTGGGAGCAAATACATTATTATTCATATTTTTAACTTGAGCTGGCTTAACTGAAGCACACTGGTGCCTTTTACTGAAGTAGTCTGCACGGTCGGAGAGTGTAGGGAAAAGCTTGGATTAATACCACACACCAGATGCTAATATGACTCCCCTGTGTAGCTTAACCATGACACTGCAACAGGGCTGTCCTCCCTATAGTAATCCTAACTCGAGGGTGGTTAACTCCAGGATATGTAACTGCTGGGAAACTCTTTTTTTATGTTAGAAATTCCAACTGTATCCCAGGCAGTGCAAAATACTGCTGACAGATTGGTTGTGCCCTCTGCTAATTGTGGTAGCAGACGTGCTTTGATGGTTTGTACATACAGGGTTGGGAAATCCCTCTGAGAACCTTTACACGTGCAGTAATGTAAAATACACTGCTGCTGTTACTTGAATTGTTAAGTTTGTTGAGGTGAACAGCAGTTACCTGCAAATGGGAAGAGGAGAAAATCTGGTGATTTCAAGCCAGTGCATTTAACTTGAATTCAGTACCAAGCACATTGTTGGCATTATTAGTAAAGCAATCAGTTCGGACGCAGCTACAGCAATACGGGTGGTAAATAGATGGCAGCATGGATTTATTAAAAGTAAATCATACAAACTAACTTAATTTATTTCTCTGATAGGATAAAAAGCTTAGTGGATAAGGTAAATCCACGAGAATAATGAGTCTCAGTTTCATGAACATTTTTCTTACAGTTCCATACAACAGTCTCATAAGAAAATTAGAAGCATGGATAAGATGTAATTTTTATAAAATATGATGGATTGTAAATCATTTTGATTGACAGTAAATATATATGTCAAGGTATATCTAAAGTGCTTGTCACATTGGTACTTATATATATATTAATAACTCAGTTTTGAGAGAGGAGAGAGCTGTCTTTCAGGAGTCAGTTCTGGCTCCAATACTAAGTTAATGTGCTCTATTTTCATTAATTGCTTTGATATTGGGATTAAGACTTCATTGTTTGTATGTGTGAATGATATTAGTTTTGTTAGGACTGCAAATACCGTGCAGAGAGTAGTCACTAAAATATATCCTTCTCTGGACGAGCCCCTGGGATATGCCCTAGAGCCTCAGACAGGGAATATGTGCATAGCTGGGCCACTTTGGAATTGCTCCATAAAGCAAAACTCCCTGTGTCCTTCTAGCTGGGGTCAAGAGATTGGCTCTCTATCTGCAATTACATTTAAAAAAAACCAAACCATCTTGAAAAACTTACATTAAAAGAACATTAAGGTTGTAAAGCCAACCACTGAGTAATTAGGAAATAATAGAATTCAAGTGGCCTGTATAATTTTATTTCAGATTCCTAATGCATATGTATTATGAGGCAGTCTTTAATTCCAGGAATCCATACTATTTTTATCTCAGGATTCTCCTTCGGTAGCCCTCTGCATAGGAAGAAATTTCATGCAGGCTGAGTTTTGCTTCATGCAATTTCATGAAGAATTCCTCAGAACTTCATTCCAGGCCAGTTTGCAGCCCACCCTTTCTAGTGATATCCTGGCAAAATGGAGATGCGCGTGCAGAAACATGGAAGCGCTTCAGTGCAATGTTTCAGAAGCACTGAGAAGAAACATGCGGTTTTGAAGTGCAACAATGCTACAAGGAATTGATGAAATCTAACATTTTTTGATAAATCAAATGAAACTTAAATCCTCCCAAATTCAAGTTTCAGTGCAGATATTTTGCAACGTCTGTAATTAAAGTCATAATATGATGTATATATATGTACACGGAATCTTTGTGTCTGAAGGTTTGTACTGTCGCCTTAGATGCATGACAATTAGGCATTTTCTGTTGAATGCTCTGGATAATACCATTAGATGCACAATAATTAGGTGTTTTCATCTCATTAATATTCATTTTCATACATTTAAATGCCTCTCTTATAGCATTTGTTAATTAACATACATTTACAATGGTATATTCCTCTTCCCCATTCACCCATTCTGACTAATTTAATGAGCTGACATATCAGATGACTTCTCTGACAGGATTCTGCTGTTGTATCTTTGGTGGGAACAAAGAAGTGGTTATCGTGCTGTTTGCGGGTGGTATTAGCGCAGCGGTTTTTTCTCACAAGGAATCTGGGATGTGGAGAATCTGTCCTCAGTGATGCTGTTGCAAAACAGAGGGCTCCTTACCATCTATTTCCTTTTATTCATTTAATAATATGAATACAACCTGCATCCCAGAAGCAAAGTTTGGGCCCTAATGCGTTTGTGGGATTGAAAGTGAATACAGTTTGTACCCCTGAAAGTTTGTGTTTCGTGCATCTCGGAGAGTAGAGTGCAGCCTGCAAAACTGTAGTGAGGGACACACCAACATTGGAAAATATCTTTCCTCGTTCGTGTAAGTAGGACTAATTTAAAAGGTAAACTAAAATGTTCGGGAGAATTGAAGGAAATCCCTGTCTCCTGAAAATGTCTGCAAGGAGGTGAAGTAGGAACTGAAATGCTGCTGTATAATTACACCTACTGGGGATATTCATTATGATTCTTGGGTTACTCTAGAGTCTGACTATTAGTATTAAGTAAGACAGCTTGCCTGTGTATCGTACAAATATTTTAACAGACTGTGCATAGCACCTCCCACAATAATGTCTGTGGTTTCAGTTCCTGTGTTGCTGCTGAAGTACAAATAATAATAATAATAGTAGTAAACACATACAGAAAATAAACGTAGTTCCTTCTGTAAATTCAGGAGGTAGAGTTTTTGTGACAGTATGCTACAGTTTTTTGAGTCTCATTTCATCAAAAATTAAGGGGAAAAACTCCTGTAAAATTCTTCATACTGATAAATCAAAAAGCAATCTCAGCAGTTAACAGATTATTCAAATTCAAATGGAGAAAACACACCTGGAGGGGAATTTTCAAAAAGGCTCAATGTCAACTTAATTCTGTTCCTACTGAAGTCAATGGGAGTTAAGCCAGTACAGAGCGTTTTTCAAAATCTTAACCCTAGGATCTGCATACCCATCTAAGTTCGATGAGGTTTATTCTTTAGGAGATTCCAAGTTATTAAGGAAGAGATTTTCAGTAGCACCTGGGGGATTTAGAAGCACAGTTCAATTAGTCTTTCACTGCAATTTGTGCTTCTAAATACCTGAGACAGGTTTGAAAATCTCACGCTAAAACCCCGTCTCAGCTGCTGGTTAAAGCCTCAGTGCACATGTCTATTCCGATAAAAATAGGATTCCTGCATGTGCCAGTCTGAGGCACATGCAGAATTTTGCGTGTGGTTAGATGGTACGCCAGGAGAATAGGCTGTCACATTATCGTTAACTATAAATGAAGGGCACTGTCAAGTGAGGAACATTTGAACAACATCACAAACACTGCCGCTGCGGTCCTGTGGTGGGTTCTGCTTAATACTGAAGAGCCACATTCTGTGACCTGTGTTAAACTGCGAGGCATGTAACTCCCTCAAGATGCCAAGAGGGTAAGTTAGTATTCATTCCGAGCACGATGGAAGGATCTGGTGCCCCACTTTTTGGATTGGCATATCATTTAGGAGTGATGGATGCGGTTATACGTCAGTGACCACGATTTACATGGGTTTAAATGTTCCTTTTGACGTGGTTTTTATACGGTGTTACTGCAGCCACTCAACAAACCCCTGCCCTGCTAGTGCAGTGAGGATGATCAGATTGAGGTGTCTTGACAGCTCGCGCTTTTTCCGCTGGCAAGAAAAGACATATCCCTGCTTTGCTGAATTTCATGGAAGAGAAAACACAATTCCTTTTAAGTGTCTGGAAGAGAAAAGAGGAGAGAGTTCTGTTAGTGCGTTAGAAACCGGGAGAGTTTCAGCCGTGGTTCTCAGGAGGAAGGGTTCAAAGCCCAGTGTTACTTCATTTGAGAGCGGCTTGGCTGGCGATGCCGAGTTAACCCCCTCACTGTTTGGGAGCCCCAGCTATGACATGCCAGTGGTTCAGAGGTTAAGCCTACCTTTTTTGCTCGTAGGATGCAGTGTATGCTTCACACAGAAATGGGCATATGGCTCTTTTTCGAGGTCAGATTCTTCTTCAGATACGCCCAAGCACTCCCACTGATGGAAACTAGTTGGACGGCTACTGAACGACCTTACTGCCACGATGATGTTTTGTACCGTACTGGTCCATCTCAGGACATCTTGTGAAGGTGCCTTGCTTTACATTTTTAACTCTGCTGCGGTGTAATTGAACAGGAATTTGGGGATCAGGCAGGAGGAAATGGAGGTAAGACGTTGATAAATGTTTTCCTTTAAAAAGGGAGGCTAAATAAAAAAGGATACAAAATTTGAATTATTTTAGTGTGCAGTATACCACACAAAAAAGAAGAGGAAGCTTGTGATTTATTACAGGGGCTGTCTCAGTCCCACTAGAATTAAGCCTAACAGGACAGTCAGTTAGTCTTTACTTGGGTAAGCAGATGGGTGAAGGAGAGTCAGTCTGGTTTTGTACCATCCCTTCTTCTCCACAAGCCTTGTACTCGTGTCACGGGGAAGAGGAGCAGGAACATTACAGCGATGTAGCTAGAGAAGTGCCAGATGCTCTTCTCCCGTGAGCGAAGGGGGGGTGAAGTGGCAGGAAATGAAAGGAGCCTCATCCCGGGGAATGCAGGGAGGCAGCGAGCTCTGCAAAGCAGGGTGAAATAGCTCCCCACTCTGTAAAAGGAAGCAGTCTGGGAGGTGAAGTAGCTGTAATTCACACAACCTATGCCAGCCTATTTAAGGGACTGCTGTGTTATTCAATACAGTGAGGAATGACCATCTTTTGAACCTAAAACAAGCCTACTGGGGCCACGCTGTTTCAAGGGAGAGTATTTGGACTTGAACTGGAACTAGCAGCTAATGAATGGCTCCAGAAGGTTCAGGTTACATTAAGAGTTGAGATTTACTGTCTGACCAGGATATCTCTTTATGACAATACCTTTGTTTAAATATAGATAGGCCATTGGAGCTGCTTGATAGAGGGAAATACAAACAATGATGTCATGGGTTAGCCCTTGAGGGAGAAGGACTCTTGCAGAGAACTGCTGCTCTTGAGGACTTCTGAGTACACTAAAGCAGGGAAGCTCTGGGCGTTAGAAGGGTGGAAGAGGGTTCGGAACAGGCAGCTCCTAAACTCAATGAGGCCAGGCAATGTGGGGCTCACCATCAGGTGAAAGAATGGTTGCATTATGGGGACACTAATGGCGCGGAAACCTGGGATAGGTCAGGAGGCAACTGAATTGGAGGTGAGTAAAGTGAATCATAGAATGGTTTGGGTTGGAAGGGACCTTTAAAGGTCATTTAGTCCAACCTCCCTGCAACAAGCAGGGACACCTTCAACTGGATCAGGTTGCTCAGGGCCCCGTCCAACCTGACCTGGAATGTTTCCAGGGATGGGGCATCTACAGCCTCTCTGGGCAGCCCGTGCCAGTGTTTCACCACCCTCATCGTAAAAAAATGTCCTCCTTACATGTAGTCTAAATCTACTCTTTTTTGGTTTAAAACCATTACCCCTTGTACTATAGCTACAGGCCCTGCTAAAAAGTTTATCCCCATCTTTCTTATGGGCTCCCTTTAAGTATTGAAAAGCTGCAATAAGGTCTCCCCGGAGCCTTCTCTTCTCCAGGCTGAACAACCCCAACTCCCTCAGACTGTCCTTATAGAGAGGTGGTCCATCCCTCTGATCGTTTGTGTAGCCTCCTCCAGACCTGCTTCAACATGTCCATGTCTTTCCTGTGCTGAAGACTCTGGAGCTGGACGCAGTACTCCAGGTGGGGTCTCACCAGAGCGGAGTAGAGGGAATCACCTCCCTTGCCCTGCTGGCCGTGTTTCTTTTGATGCAGCCCAGGATACAGTTGGCTTTCTGGGCTGTGAGCACACATTGCCAGCTCACGTCCAGCTTTTCATCCACCAGTATCCCCAAGTCCTTTTCCGCAGGGCTGCTCGCAAATCTTTCATCCCCCAGCCTGTATTGATACCAGGGGTTGTCCCAACCCGGGTGCACTTGGTCTTGTTGAACCTCATAGGTTCACACGGGCTCACTTCTCAAGCTTGTCCAGGTCCCACTGGATGGCATCCCATCCCTTGGGAATGTCAACCGCTCCATTCAGATTGGTGTCGTCTACAAACTTGCTGAGGGTGCACTTGATCCCACTGTCTATGTCATTAAAGATACTAAACAGCACTGGTCCCAATACGGATCCCTGAGGGATACCACTTGTCACTGATCTTCATCCAGACATTGTGCTATTGACCACTACTCTCTGGATGTGACAATCCAGCCAATTTCTTACCATCAAATAGTCCACCCGTCAAATCCATATCTCTCCAGTTTAGAGAGAAGGATGTTGTGGGGGACCGTGTTAAAGACCTTCCAGAAGTCCAAGTAGATGACATCTGTAGGTCTTCCCCTGTCCATGGAAGGGATAAGCTGTTGGAGTGGTCACATAAAACTGTAGCATGTAGAGAAGGATGCAAAGGAGTATACAAAAGTACAAAAGTATCCCCATGACCCAGATAAAAGACTGGAGAGTTCTGGGCAACTTTTCTGATTTGGGTTGGAAAAGTGCTTGACGCATACAGACTCCTGTCTGGTGGTCAGTCTTTGAACGGGTACTTATGCCGTCTGTTTTACTTTGGTTTCTGTGAACAACTGCAGCTCCTCATCAACATGCGTTAGAAATATCCTTTTGATTCTGCATGGCGTGTCTGGCCTATAGGCTTAGCCCAGAGTGATGTGTAATGGGAACTCTACTTTGGCAGGAGCTCTGCACAGATTGGTGACTTGGAGAGTAACGTTTTCTTCCCTCTTGGTCTAATCTTGGAGGAAGTGAGTCACTGCTGTCTCTCTTTCATTTGCTTGGAGGTTGTGCTGGTAGGGAGAACACATTATAGAAGAGTCAGGCTTCCTATCCTTCCTTCCAATACCTGTTTCTCTCTTGCGCTAACTCACCCCACTTAATGTGGAAGAAGCAACTGGACTTGAAATGGAATCCATGAACAAGTGGCTCTAAAAGGGACAGATGAGCTATTTAATTACCAGCTTCAGTTCATCCCTGCCACCCAGCATAGCTGAATTCTGCCTTTACCTGGCTCCAGGAGAAGCGATGATAGGGTAGCAGTGCTGTACTGTTCCCCTCCGGGCAGAACCTGAGATCTACTCAGCTTCGTGGGGAAACAGTGAACCTGCAGCAGCGAACCCTCTGTGAGATGTTAATCCCGTTGTGAGGATGATAGCAGCGCAAAGCTGTCTTAGCGTCAGTATTAGCAGGATGGGCAGGTGAGGCATGGAGATGGGTGGTACCAGAATTCCAGGACGTTCCTTGGGGCCATCCATAAACTGGTGCAAATCCAGGGCCTCTAAAGGTGCCTCCCCTCCCTCACGCCCAGCTGAGCTGCTGTCACAGCGCTGAGGCCGAAGGCTGGGACACAGTGCATATACTAAGGTAAAGTGAAAATAGTGGCGTACGCTGCATTTTGTGCTGTTCTCTTTCCTGACGTAATCAAGCACTGTAAGTTTTACACACCAGCGCACAGATTACTGGCATTTACTGGGAAGCACGAGGAGCAGGCTGGCAACTGCTTGGAGGCACGCGGAATATGCAGGCAATTGCTCTGGAGCATGGGCAACACACAGGCAATTCAATTCCCAACTGGTTTCTAGGCAGGAGCTACCAATTAAAATTAAAAGAATAAAAGACTGCAAGCTTGGGACTGATGATATGCTCTGGAGAGGGAAGTTGCCAACAGCTTGTGCTACAAAGATGCCTCTCTTTCAGTGGATTTCAAATGGCGAAAGAAACTCAGGTAACAGATCATTCTTTTCTTCTGGCTTCCCTGATTTTCATGTACTCAGTCATGCAGCCAAAATTCCTACAAAGACAGACGGGGCTGCTCCCCATGAATTCCAAGCAGCAAGCCAGCCTTTTGAGAGCTGATGCAGTGAATATGCCAGCAGTCAGCTATACCTAGGAAGCAAGATTTTAAAATCGGGTACCTGAGCAGAGAGTGCTGAGTGATGGGGCTCAGATAATCCACTAATGAGAATATGGTATTTATTTTTATATATATATATATGAGAAATGATTCAGGATTTAAAAAAAAAAGTTATCCATCTAATGTGTCTTTCACATTAATTGTTAATGAGTCTCTGAGGCAGACTTCCCCTTCTGATGAAGAAAACTGAAGCCTAACTAGGTGAGGCTATTAGACGTACGTGGGATCTGCGAAGCTTGGATTTGTGCTGTGCCCATCACAGTGGTCCCTGGGCATCATATAGAAAGTGGGCAAATTTTAACTGCAATTACCAAACTGTGGCTGCCATGAGGCAGACGAAGTCGTAAATCCCGATCTGTCGTTGGTTATGAAGCTCAAGCGTGCTTCCCTCGCTCCTCTCACAAGTCATGCGTACGTTGATGAACTAGTCAGGTGCAGGCTGCTAGATCGGAGCATTGTCACAAAAAGCAGTGAGTTTACCCATTTTTTTAAATGATTTGTAGAAAAGAGGATGATACAAAGACTATTAGTGCTTCAAGACATGGAAGTTGTAATGGTGGTGCCCACCAGCCACTGAAAAATGGTGGCACTAATCCAGTAAAAATGTCTAGAGCTAGTGTATGCGTTGTTTTAAGACACATTTTGTCACATGTGGCCTTTACTTGGGAAGCAGAGTAAGAAAGTGAAAACCTTTCAGGCACTTCACCTCCCCAGGGTGGGAATCATTTGGGAATCGCCAGACTCCACACCACAGTACTTCAGAGTCGTTGCGGTACCTCACGTCAAGGCAATTGTGCCACATTAGGGTTTGCTCTGTGAAGGATGAACTGTGTGGCTTTCAGATTTCTCTTTCGAAGGGCTTAGCACAGAAACTGATCCACTAGCAGGTGCAGGATGGAATCGTTTATTATTGCTTGGCTTAATAAACTTCATCTTAAATGATGATATCAATTACGATGTTGAATGAAAAGGCTGAGCTGGCGTTATAGTATTTGACACAAGCAGCGTTTTAAGATGTTTACGCTTATTGCGTGGTGCATCAGTATTGTTTTTGGAAAGCAATAAACTTAAAATATGGTGTTGCATAAAGTGCTAGGTGCTTCTAAATTCATTTACTTAGATTTTGATCTAAAAATCAAAGACATTTCATGGCAAAAGGTGCTCATCCACACTTCTCATCCCCATTAATGAACACAAGCCAGTGTTTGCTGTATCAGTTCACCAAATTAATGACATTAAAGCACAGCAAAAATACATTTGCAGTAACCCTAGTAAGTTCTGTAGGATCTCCTGACAGGATAAACATGTCTTCTCTGCCCTTCTTCCCCGCCCCCCTCCCCCCCCCCAAACAAGCAATAAAAACATTTTGCATAAACAAATTCCAAATTACAACTAATCATAGGAAAGCTGACAAATGTATGCTATGCTAGTCTGTGAAAATACTAATCAAAGCAGCCTGTCAATTGTTAAAGTTAATGATTTAGATATGCAAAACTCTGACTAAATTTTTGTGGATAATTACATAATTACGCCTGGGTTAACACAATCAAAAATAGCAATTGCACGCTCCATCTTGAAATCACCATGGCAGTTCCCTGCTATCTTTTAAAGGTCTCTCTACCCTTGTTCCCCCTCGCACGCAGAGCGCGGTAGGGAAAGGAGAAAAACCTGGGAGCCACCTGGGAGAGCAAAGCAACTGTGGTAGGTGCCCCCTGCCGACTCCATCCACTCTTTGCCCTCCGCAAAAACAATCCCCTGGAGAACAAAGCACCTGCGAGCATGGGTTGAGGTGTGGAAAAAGGCAGCCAGGTAAAGGAGGATTGGAAACAGGGGAGTTATGTGCCATAACAAGCTTCAGTAGCAGCACATCTACCCGTGGATTCAAATACGTGTGATGCACTTCTGTTGGGAGGCCTTTCGGGTTGAAGAGGAGGGAGATTACACTTTGTTTTAAAGGTCTTGGTATGGTACTGGCGAGGCTTACCTAGGTCATTCAATTTTTCATTAAATTATCAGATCATTGAAAAGTTCCTTGTGATCCCAAATGGTCCCCTCCCAGGTGTTCAGCGTAAAAGGGCGATCAAGCTCTTCCATCCAAACCGCCGCCCCCATGAGCTACAAAATGCCCCCTGCACCTCACCACACACTTACAGCCTTCGCCGGGGCTGCCAGGGGAAGGGAGGCTCTCAGCGGAGGGGAAATGAAGGGGGGTAAGCAAGCAAACGAGCCTGATCCTGTTGTGCACTGGTCTTTTTTCAGCTCCTTTGAAAATAGCTCTGAGTCTATTCTAAGCGCCTTTGAAAAGCCCAAGTCCTTGGAAATCTTGAATTTCTTGTGCAGCACTGTTGGTGGGGGTTTTTTTTTCCTTCTCATGTTGGCTTCTTGCTCTCTTTTTATACTAGGTCTAACTGATACAGCGTAGGGATTCCAGATGTTGGGAATCTCAGGGAGATGACAGAGTATAAATAAAATGGATATTGGGCTCTTTCCTGAATGTCACGTCGGCTGGGATGGGGTAATGATAGCGGTGGGGATTTAAAAAGTAATATATCTCTTGTGTAATTTTTTATCATAATTTTTCTATACAGTTTCCATTAAATAGATAAATGACCTAAATGAAAAAGAGAAATAAAGTGAAAGCATAAAATCAGTCCCTGTCAAGAGCTACATAAAAAGAGTCAGGGCCCTAGCTTTCTGAAGTCGGCTGCCTAAACTCTTAAATCTGCAAGTAGATGTTCAGGTGGATTGACTGGCTTTAGTAGGGACCTAACCTACCAGGGAAGCAAATGCACGTTGATATAGACATGTTGTTGCCTGTCCCCTCCCCCACCCCCCAAAAAAAACCCAACCCCAAAAAAAACCCCAAAAACCCCAAACCACACCCCAAACAAAGCTATCAGTCAGCCTCAGCTAATTGATGTTATGGGACCAATTATTTCTTGTGTTCTAATTTCAAGAGTAACTGTTACAAATGCACTTGGTTGCTTGCTCGGCCTGGGATAAGGGCGTGAAATTAAATAGTAGTGCAGTTGGATGTCTGAATGAAACCTGAAATGTTGTTTTAGAAACCTCGCAAGCACCTGGAGCAATAGCAGGGCTCTGAGGCACTATTCACCAGTCTTACACTGCTTACTTCTGCTGCACTGATGAAGCAAAAATAAACTTCCTGTACTTAGACAGATTTTAAACATTTTTCTACAAGACAGAAACCAGATGGAATATTTTCACAGCTGACACTAAAACTCACAGTTTTTGTGACTTCTGTGATATTGTGATTTATACAGGGACTTTCTGTATCAGCAGCCCTGAGCAGACAGCCTCTTGCCATTCAAGCTTTTAAACATTATTTGGATTGGTAGGTCAAAAGATTGTATTAGCTGTGTGAAATGTGAAGTATCAGTGGATTTAAATGATAGCTCTGTGGGCTGTTCTGTTTCTGCATCTCGACTGTAAGTCATAATAATAAAATATGTTAAAAGTACACTGCTCCAAAATGGATAGCCAACCCTTAAATGCCTTGAAATTAATCATTTCTAGAAGCAAACAAAAAAATTCTTATGTGAGGGCACGAGCACAAGGCAGGCTATTGTCTTCAAGCATTTGCGAGCTCTCTTAAAGGGAGGACATGAGCGGCAGAAGGCATTCTGCTTGGGGCTGCGTGTTTCACAGGCCGTATTTCCAGATAAAGATAAACCTGACAACAAAGTGTTGAAGGTTGATTTAGGAGTTTTTTTTGGTTGGTTGGTTGGGTTTGTGGGTTTTTTGTTTGTTTTCCCCTGCTGGGGATTGAGAAGCTTCTGGTAGACCAGGCAGGAGGAACCGGTGAAGAGCATGGGACCTGGCAGAGCTGGACGCAGGCAGGGTTTTTTCCCCCACGTCCCGTTTCCTTTGCTCTCCGTTTGTGCCTGGATCAGCTTGCTGTTCTCTGCAGTCGAGCTTCTTTCCACCTTTGTGGGAATTCATGGTTTCCTGGGAAACTTGTGTTGACCTGTGCCTGAAGAAAACTTCAGAAACGCATTGATTTTTCTGTTTTTACCGGGCTTTCTCTGTGCACGAGAGCAGTATTTCAGCAACGCTGGTGGCTGCCTGCCTGTTTCCAGATGCAGTTCCAGATTTTACGTTTTCCTCTCGCAGTCTTAGGTGATGTGGCTTTTGGCTGTGTGATACCCTTACAAATCTGGAGCTGCGCATTGGTGTTCTTGGTGCTAACTAACAGCACTCAAGAGTTCAGCCCGCTGAGGGAGGCCGTGTTGGAGGTATTCCTTGTGCGTGTGTATTTATAGGATCCTGTACTCTGAAATCCACCTCTCTCCCCATCCCAGAGAGCTGGTTTGCACAGGGCTCCAGAGATCAGAGAAGTGCCTTGTCTTTAATCAGGTGTTTGCTTAGGAAGGGATGTGTTGTTGCTAGGGGATGTAATTTCTTTCCAGCTCTGAGAAAGATGGAGGTATATATAATTTTAGGTGCTTATAATATGTGCGCCTTATCTTTATAGGAGGATTTATTGTGTAAATCAATGACAGAATAAATGGTAACAGCTCCTACGCAGCCAGGGCAAGGGAAAGGCTCCGTCTCTAATGCGTTTTTCCTGCTCAACCAATTCTTAAGGCTCCTGGCAGCTACTGGCGTACCAAAATATCCTTCAGTCTTCTGTAAATTATGTGCTGGTCTCAACTCCAATGCAATGGTCAAACAGAGTAGCATAAAACCAGATTTATCTTTCACAGTGAAATGGTACCTGATGTTGTTCGGACTTGATGTGCAAGACTTCCCCCCCCCCCCCCCCCCCCCCCCAAAAAAAAAAATAAAATGGTTGAGACAGAGAAGGAGGATGGTTAATAATCTGTAGCAAACTTTACTGAATTGTATGCTAAATAAATGTTGGTTCCAATGATACCTGCTGAAAATTGCCATACAGCAAAACATTTGGTGATAACATATGGAAGGAGGTGTGGGAGACAGTTCGAAGAAGCTTTCCGCTTTCCTGTGCGTGTTTATAATCTAGTGCCCTCAACATTATAGATGCTACATATTGAAACTGTCTGTATGCAACCTGGCTTACAAAAAAAAAAAAAAAAGTGCTGGTATGAGTAGAAAATGCTGCCATTCTTAGCATGTTATTTCCCCATTTGGACCTTTTTTGCCTGTTTTTTATCTCTCTCCCCCTACCCCTCCCCCCACCAGCTTCGGTGAATACAGACAGTGTATTATGAGGTTCATGCTAATTAGCAATTGTTTAAAAGGCTGTAGCACAAATCCATAATGTTCTCCTTCTATAGACAGTCACCGAAATCCAGGAAACCACATTTTAAATATAATGCTGATATATATCTCTCTATATATCTATGCAGTTTAAACAAATGCAGTCACTTCTGCAAGATACTTCCTTTGGCTACGCTGATCTGGCAGATTGCTTAAATATATGCTTAAATCCCATGTGTACTTGCTTTGAAGTCAATGGGATTACTTATATGTTTATATACTCTGGTGGTTTGAGGCCTTAAAACATAGGAGAACATTTGGCATTTAGAAAAATAGGGCTGGAAGGAGCCTCAAGAAGTCCCCCTTTTGCAGGATTGGTTATATTTATGTCATTCCTGGCAGATTTTTTTTTTCTAGGCTCTTCTTAAAAACATCTGGTGATGGAGATTCCAGATGCCATAGCTTTCCCAGGCTCCATCCCAGTGCTTCACTATCTTAATTATTATAAATATTTTTCTCTAATGTCTGACCTGCATCCATCTTGCTACAAGTTAAACCCATTATTGCTTGAACTTTCTAACATGCAAGAACCCTGTGTGTGACAAGCTTTTACACATTCAAAGTCTTAAAATGGCCTTCCCAAGAACTTTTTTCTTTGAAGAACCCAAAGTTTCCAAATCTTTTCTCCTGGATGCATTTTTCTGGACCTCTGGTCACTTCCATTGCTTTTCTTCTGGCGCTCTCCAATTAGTCCATCTCTGCCTTGCGCTCTTCTCCTCTCCATCCCCAGTTGAATTTCAGCCCTTTTCTTGACACCAGTGTAATTTGTCAACATCTCTTCAAACTCTGAGCCTCCATACTTGCAGTTGTCCTATGCACGCCATTTGCATAGTCCACAAGCACAGTTAAGTGTGCTGTTTCATGGCCAGATGATCCATGAAAGTACGGCACAGAATCATATCCAGAGTGGAGTTTGGTAATTCTCCTCCTCTCCCCCTGGATGGCTTGCTTTGACTATGGGCAAACGATAACTTTCTCTACACATCATGGCCCAACCGCTTTCGTGCTTGTCTCGCAACCATTTCGCTCAGACCATGTTTTGATACTGTGCGTGTGAGGGTGACATGTGAGACAGCACCAAAAGCTTTACTGAGTCAAGAAACGTGACATCTCCTGCTTTACTCCTGCCATGAGGCCTGTTCCCCTATGGCAGAAGGAAATGGAATTGATTTGGCAGGATTTATTCTCTACGGATCCATACTAGCTGCTATTCATTTCCATGTTATCTTCTAGGCGCTTACAAATAGTTTGATGACTTGTTCTGGTGTTTTTCTGAGGATTGAAGACAAATTGACTGGCTGGTAACTCCTTAGCTCTGCTTTCCCCACTTCGTAGAGCTAGATACTCTGTTTGCTCTTCTCCAGCCTTTTGGAACCTCATCTTCTATTCTTGCATTCTCAGAGGTGACTGTCCAGTGATTCAGAGATTGCATAAGTGGCTATTTAAGAATCCTGAGTTGAAATTCATTGTGCCCAGTCAATTTGAAGACCTCTAATTTATTTAAGAGCATTTTAATCTGCTCTTTTTAGGCCATTATCTTTCTGCTACTACATCATCTGTTCCTTGTCTGCACTGCCGTCTCTGTCCTTTAGAAGCTTCTCAGTGGCACTACCGATTCCCCCAAACTTTTTATTTTTGCCTTCCATGGGACCTCTTGACTGCCAGAGTTTAATCCTGCTGTCATCAGTGGTTGTGTTGCTTCTGGATCAAGGCTTAATTGGAGACTATGGAAAGAACCTCAATTTCTGGTTCTTACTTAGGCAATAGTCTTGCTGAAGCGCAAGAGCCCTGAATGAAACTAAGAACTGCAATAACGAGACCTGCGGTGGGTTGTGATTTGGGAAGCCTGCTGACCAACTTGTGTAAGGCAGGGTTTGAACTGGTGTATTGATTCGTTTTCAACCAGAACAAATAGCTCAACTGTCACTCTAGGAGGTTAATGAACACTTGTGCCACAGCATCTGCTCCTCTTTGTTAGAGCTGAGAATTTATTTTAACAAATAGCATGTTTAGAGAATAAATTGACCATATTGTATTTACTTCCTAAAGTTGTTTGTGGTGGCACTTTCTCGTTTGCAGTTCTTCACTGTTGGTCAGGTACCATAATGGTAACTTCATCCTTAATCTGGTTCCCTAAAAAAGTGAAGTAGGTAGCATCATTAGAAACTTGCACACATTTTTGTTCATGACATTTTCTGTGATATCAGTTCTTCCATAGTCAAAAGAAGAATGTTCAGTTGAGATTACTCTTGAACTGGTAACAATTCACAGTATATGAATCAAAACTTTCTGTGCTCATTATAATATACTTATGAGGGTTTTTAGCTTCTCTCCTATAGTAGAGTATTTTCATTCCTATTATATTTTTGCATAATCTTTTTTTCTGAAAGGAAAATATGCAAAAATTCAGTAGCCGAGGTTGTCGTTTTAAGATGTGCAAAGAGAGACTAGGCTAAAAGAAACTGCAATTCTATATAATTTCATGGGGTCTTCTAAGGAAATATGCCAATTTTATGGGGGCTCTTATGGAAAAATTCTGATTTCATGTGGATTCAGGTGAAAAGGTAAATTTCATGGGATTTCTAAAAATGGCTGGATTTCACTTGTTCCATGAAATCTGTGACAGCCATGGAAAAATGCACAATTCTTGTCATGGAGTAAATTTTTATTGCGGTCTGCAGAACTTTATTTTCTGTGTACATCTGTTCCTCTGACACATATTATGCATTCTGGACCTCTTCCTCATCTTGTAGTCTCTTCCTGTGAATATTTTACACTTCTTGATGGATGCATAGTGCTCTGATCCTCAGATGATAGAAATCCATGAGTGCCTACAAAGGAGGTTCAGCGTGTGAGCGTGTGTGGGGGAAGGGCGTGAAAAATAAGAAATACTAAATACAGTCCTGGGGTTTTCATATTTTATGGTAATACCAGCTTATTTTATGCAATATAAGAGGGGAAAATAATCAGGACTAGGGAATGGGAATCATTTATCATATTCAACGTGAGATCTAAGCAATGTAGCATCAAAAGCAACCTCATCACAATTTGTAAAATCCCGGCTTGTGCAGAGGGTCCAGCACAAGACCACCCGAGGGGCATATAAAGCTTCAGAGGAGAACAACTGTGTTGTGGCATCTCAATTTATCCTGTAAGCAGTGCCCTCGTTGGCTAGGACACAAGTGTGACTGTAGCACGCTTGCGTTGTTCCCTGTCTTGATAGAGGCAGCAGAGCTGAAATAGATCTTGCTTTTCAAGGAGAGAAATTAAGACACAGAGGAGAAAAGGAATGCATCCTCAGACAGGGCTTGAAAATCAATGGTGAGATGAGGTGAAAACTTACAGGAAGGCTGTGTCGGAAGGGCATGGGAAATGACAAAGAAAAAGCGATATTAGATAAGTGGAGGAATCGGAAAGGCAAGAATTGTGAAGCAGATTAAGCCAAATCTATGCAGGGTTTTAAATGAAGGAGTCTGAACAGTGTCTTGAGACGAACAGGGAGCCATCTGATTACCTTTGATTTAATGATATTCTTGAACATCTTTGTGTGCCTGAGCAGCCAGAACTGAGAACATTCCTGAGGGTGGAGATGAAGCCTCTCCTGGGGAACTGCCTTCCCCTCAGCTGTGGGGAGGCGTGGAGAAACGTCACAAAGTACAGCAGGGGCGGTGGGGCTGTGGGTCGTTCTTCATGCAGGAAAAAGAGAGGGAATAAATATCAGGGTCCTGGATGATGTCCCGTACCGCTCCCACTTCCGTGAGAAATGGGAAGCAGAGAGCTGAAGCTAAGGCTGGCTATGGATGCACATCAAGGCTTGTCTATATTTAGCGAAGCCAAGGGGAGGGTCTGAGGGGCAAGAGGGACAAATGAAAAGCAAAGTCTGGTGTATGAGGGAGTTGTTTGTGTTAGACGCAGTGGGCACAGGTATTTGTGCTGCACGTTATGCTGTTCTTTATTGCCTGCTACCCACTCTCTTCACTGAACCTAATAAGTTCCTAGGATCTGTATTCCCTTTTGCTCAGTTTCTGTAAATGCTAAATAGAATTTTGCCACGTATAATGTTTTCCAGAGAAAACATCATCACCTTTTGTTATATTATTTTGAAGGAGCTTTTGGCCCGCTGGGACCTAGAACTGCTTTTCCCCTTCCCCATCAAACAAGCTACAATCCAGCTCTCCTTTGCATAATCCTATTTCAAATACGAACAATATGAATCCTCCGGTTTATGCTAGCAAGGAAATTTGGGTGGTTATATTTCATCATTGCCTTAGAGAAGAAGGGCAGGGCGGCTGCCAAGCTGTCTTTGTATAGCTTTTCTCTGCTGAAATCTAGTGAAGAAACTGTAGTTGTCTTGATAACGTATTCAAGCTTTTTTTCCCCTCTTTTGCTAGCTCGCGGTATCAGCAAGTTGTGGCTGTGCATTTTTCACTTGCAGTAGGTAACAACAGCCTGCCCACCTCATCCCCAAAGGGGTATGGGTCAGGCAAGGTCCTACTGTCTCTTTCTCTGGCTGCAGCTTCCCGATACATCTGCCTCTGTCTTGGTGACCCTCAGATCACTGTAGTGATGCCTATATCACCTCTAGGTTTTCTAGTAAAAAATAGCTAGTTAAAATGTTCTATACCAGCATGTAGTGAACTAGTTGGATGCCTACCTTTTTAGCTTTCGTGAGCTTTTCAAGGTAGAAAAGGGATGTTCAGCTGGAGGATAGCGAAGCCCGGAAGGACATGTCTGTAACAGCACTGACCAGATAAGCCTGTAGGTCAGGAGGAGGTGGGAACCTTCACAAGGAGCTGTGGGAGGTTGGGGTGGTTGTTCGGCATCTGGCCTCTGCCGTAGTGACCCCTCCTTTGCCAGGGAGCTGAACCATGCTCTGCAGGGTTGATTACCAGCAGAGCTTCTCCAGCCCCCCTCTTCATGTGTGGCAGCGCAGGGCTGGAGTCTGTGTCTCTTTGGGGCTCCCATCCCACACCTGGTCCTTGTGGTGTAGGAATCAGAGCTAGGTGTGATGTCTTGTGGGGTCAGAACAGGGTGCCTTGGTACTTCTAGTCGAGAACATAGATCAGTTTCGTTCTTTGAAACTTTCCAGTTACTCCTTTTCCTTATATACAGTGTATGCTTGCCTTATATGTTTTGTCAAGTCAGGTAAGAAGAAAATTTCCACTTCGTAACATGTTTTGGCAGACTGTCCGTTTTCCCCCAGAAGCAATTTGTGCCAATATCTAACTACCAAGTAAATATACATGGCTAATGCCTACAAACTTATTCATGCTGATGGGCCCTGCTTGCCGACAGTGTTCTGTTGACACCAGATGCTGCAATCCTGTCCATACATTTGTGGATTAACATGTTTGATTAAACGTGTGTACAGAACTGGAGATCACAGCAGAAGGGCACGGACTATCTGAGCCTTTAATCTCAAATGTACCCCATGGGTAAGGTAGTATCGTCACATGCAGTCGTGTAATTTTACCACTCAGCCCCCTTGATTGCCCCAACTTTGGGACTCCCCAAAGATCCATGGGGAGTTGTGAGGCCCCAGGATGCCCGAGTTCACATAAGCAAAGACACAGATTACCTGTGGTGGTTATTCTTTCCACCAAGGGAGAGCTAGGTGACAACCCGGCTTTTGGGTGTCTCCTTTTAAAATGCAGGGGACAAAGGCAGTGGGACTTGGAGTGCCCGACACCCTGCTGTTTGCACGTATCTGACATCGTAATTTCTTCTCCAGAGTAAGCTGGCTAAATTAATTTGATTTTAAAGAAGTGAAGCACTGAGACTGTGCCTGACATTTTCAGGATTCCAGGACGCTGTGTTCCCAGATCAATATGCTGATTTAGTAACATAACTTATGCTCAGGAAGGCCATGTGACACTCCCAGACCCATCCATCTTAGTCGAGCATTTCTATTAGAGCTGTGCAAATCTTTTCCAGGACAGCAAGTGAGATTTTTACAAGTTTCCCATTAGAAAGCGATAGTGTGGAATTACAAATACCCCCTACCCTCCCCCCGCCCCAGATACCAGATTTGAATATACCCCTTTTTTCACATTTGAGTCTCAGCAGGCCCTGACACAAGACCACCTCTGTATTGCGAGCAGTCAAATAGACAGGCACATATATACATACGTGTGCATATGTAATAATAATAGCCTACTGCTTATAAAATGTGCACTTGTGTATGCAGGTGAAGAAGATCCATTTTTAAGCGGGCACTGGAAGATGCACTTGAAAAGGTACAAGGGCACCTCAAGTACCAAGACATCACGTAGTTAAAAACCAAAGAGAGACTTAAGTTCTTCACAGACTTAAATAGAATCAGAATAGTGCACAGATGTAGTCTGAGTTTACTTACATGAAAGCAAACCAGGTAGTATTTGGTCATGTAGCTCATTTAATGTATATCAAAAGTGTTTGGCTGTAGGCCATTCATGTTTATGATACCCACAGAAATGGCACGTTGGAGTCAGCGACTGTTGTGTCACTCAAACAAGAAGTGACTTTAGCACACAGACAATATGAGTGAACTTCTTGTTCTGGCAAAAGTCTTGGTAAAAGTATATCAGAAAAAAAACACTCTTCTGTGTTAAACAGCTGGCGTTGTAGCTTTGTTACATGACAAAGTGCTTAGAGTTTATACTTCCTTTTACTTATAAGGTACTGGCAGCTGAATCTCCTCGTAGTGCTAGAGAAATCTCCCTATGTTATTTATTTCAAGGTGCACAGAAACTTTATTTTAAATAATGAACCAGCTTTCTCTTCTGAGCAGAGCAGAAATTATTGTAGTTAGTTGATCACAGCAGTGAAGTTACCGTGCTATTCTAAACCGATAGGGCTTGTTTCTGTATTCGCCCGGCTTTGATTTGGGATATTTCAGTACCGTACTGTTTATCTGTCGGGACGTTTGCCTGACTACAACTTTTAAAGAGCAGGTTTAAATCTACGCTGGAAAGTGTCTGCTTCTTACCAAAAGGGTAAAATTATTCTACTAAGTGCCTTTCCAACTCCAAGTAGCCTAAATACTCCTGAAGGCATTGCATCCTGTATGCCCCCCGCAATTGCTGACAGAGCCTTGTACATCAGGGAACCAGGATTTGAAGAATCACTAAACTTAGCCATTTTGTATATCAATCCACGAGGCAGCACTTGAATAATGTATTCTCAAGGTTAGAGTGTTCATTTTGGCCTCGTACTTGCTAAGTGGCATAGAGATGTTATGCATGGTACACGGTAATGCTGTAATCTATTGCTTTCTAAAAGCCACCCAAAGTACTGCACTGTAATCAAATAGCACTTCTTGATGGCATTGCGTGCTCCAGATGTATGCTGAAACAGACTGACACAAATAAGTCGCTTAAAGATGCACAGCCAATCAGGAAATCTTGCTAAATGGAGGACTTGTGTGTAAACAGTTTTCTATCTTTTAAAATTATGTCTTTGTTTTAATGAAGCATTTGCTAACAATGAAGCTATGTACATGCGTTTGGTCTGTCCCAATTATTCCCAGCAAGGTAGCTGATGTGGCTGTATTCCGATCTGCAGCATGGGACCACCCTGAGGTTCGTTTGTCTCCGAGGAAGAAAATAGGCCTGTTACTGGACTTTGGTTGCTGACCAAAAACCACGCTGTTTTTAGACTGAAAAAAAACCCCAAAACCCAACAGAAGTCTTAAACAGAAGATGAAAGCGGCCCTCAAAGTGGCTGTTTCTAACTCGTATTATTTTTTTCCTTCTTCTTTACTTAATAACCTATGCATCTTCCAAAAGTCTCACTACTTTCTGCCTCAGGTGGTTCTTGCAAACGTTAGGAGGTTACTTTAGATAGCGTGGAGGACATTAGTGTTTGTTCGGCTTGTATCATTAAAAATGCCTCCTTTCACTTTTGCTGTCCTTTGAATGTCACTCAAAGGACAGTCTTCCTCCTGACTTCCCCTCTTTTGGGAGGAGTCGCAAATGACTGCTTCCCACCCTATTGCTCCTGGAAGCCTGGCTGAGCAAGCTCAGGGCTTGTAATGCTTCACCGCTTACCTTGGCTGCTCTGCCTCCGACTCCTTGCGTGGCCGGTCCTCTGCCTGCGCTGCCTTCTTGCCTCTACCAGGCACCTGGTGCCAAGCCTCTGCGCGTTGACTGGGGCGTTGTACCGCCCCATCCAGGCGCCCTTTCCGCCGCGCTGTCCTATCGTTTTCCCACGAGTTATGGGCGCCGCACTTTCATGCCTCAAGGCACATTGTCTCGTCCGCTGTTGCTCGGGTACGGAAAACAGCCTCGATTTCTCTCTCTGTCTTGATTGCAGGAGATGGGTAAATCTCGGCACATCTTTTCACCATATTTCTGAGACTAACGAAGAGGTGTTTGTATGGGTAGGTCAGCCTCTGCCCCTGCGTGCGAGGCAGACACGTTTACAAAGCGTCAAGCCAGATTTTTAGAGCTCTCTGGGACAGGCATGCCTTTAAGCCTCGTGTGGAATACAAAGACATACATCATCATGACTTCATTACCAATCACTGTTGGTAACGAGTAAACAAAGTTCGCAGTATTTTCGATATTATACCTAATTCTTGGTGTAATATTGCTCTGGGTATCTGTGGGAATGTAACCTATATCTCGGGAAACAACGGACCAAGTTTGACGTTGCGAGTATGTCCAACAACGTATCTACGATTGTTGCACCTTGATTTGCAGAAATCATAGAATGGTTTGGGTTGGAAGGGACCTTAAAGATCATCTAGTTCCACCCCCCCTGCCATGGGCAGGTGCACCTCCCACTGGCGTAATATTTAGCTACATCTGATATATTTTAAAATGCTTTCCAGCACAGTTCCCTCGAAGATAGTTTATTTTTTAAGACACCTTGGCCAATGCTTTGATTCTTGGAGCCCGGTGTTCTGTGGCATAAAGAGAAGGCAGGCTATTTATGCCTTCTGAAGCCAGAGGAAGTCTGTCTGTTGACTTTCGTGGGGCTCTGGATTAGATCTTTAATGAACATCTCCCGATATCATTATAGGAGCAAATATTGGAACAGCATCATCAAAACTTCAGATTTAGTTGATACGAAGGATTTATTAAATTTTTTTTTAGGACATAAAGTAGTTTGAAAATTGCTTCTTCACCTGCTGCTCTGTTCATGCTTATCCTACAGTGACCTGAGCCACCCAAAAGAGCATTTTGTCAGAAAGGAGCTGAGGCCAAGATTAGGACAAAGGAAGAAACCACACAATATAAAATCAACCGGTTGCTTTGAAACAAATAGACAAGTTGCAAATTCGGAAATCAAATCTGAATGCACCCAGAGAGATGTGGGGAGAACTGCTTGAATCCGATCACAATTTCGCAAGTGTGTGGTGTGTGGGGTTGCAGAGAACCTGATAGTTTTGAAATGTAAACACACGATGTGTAAAACATAAGCCACAGAATTAATGAATCATGTTAATTTCACACTGCCCCCGCTTTGGACTAATTAGTGCAAATTAAATGCTGCACTTGTCAGGCAGAGCAGTTTGTGCACCGTGTATCGCATTAAGAATTATTTTTGGATCCATTTGCACAATGCGGAAATAGTGTGAAAATATTTTTATTTCAATTAGTGGTAGTTTTACAGTCATTAAAAGATTTCTTTAATAGGCTTAGACTCCTATGGCCTGCATAGCTGCATGAGGTCTGGTTTGCATTTAAAGGTGGGAAAAATTGTAGTGGGAAGGCAGACATTTAGCTGACTGGATTTACTTAATTACCCCCCACCCCATTCTAAAATGCCAAACCAGGCTGATCAATTATCTGTCCCTTCATCAGAGGCCAATTGCTTAATTGCAAATTATCCCTAATAATTACACAGTCAAATAACTACTGGATTTATTTTTAATGAATGTGGGAGCCCTTAACAAGGATTTAAATGTACCCACCAGGATTATTTAAAATCGACAGCTATCAAAGGGCCGGAGTCTGCCACTGTCGCTTACGCGGAGGAGAACCTCATTCCGCTTATTTTTCTGTTCGTTTTCGGTGAGACTCGGGGAAGTAAAGCTGCCGCGTCCACGCTCGGTAACGCTGTTGGGGTCTAACATTTGCATTGTTTCAGTGAAAATGAGAGATTACAGGAAACGAGAGAGGCTGTCAGAACATGGGATGCTGTGGAGCCGGGGCAGAATATAGGACAGAGCGCGGAAGCGCTGCCGTTACCGAAATGAGATGGAGCTCTGCCAGCCAGCAAAGAAAAAGGGATTGTCAAAAACAGCAGCGCGCTCCCCTCGGAGGCATTCCCGCTGCGGGGAGAGGGGTCTGCCCGCCGCCGGCTGGGAGGCCTCCCCCTCGGCGGGATGCAGCGCTCGGAACTGGCCGGCAGCGGGGATGTAATTAGTGCTGGCACAAAACACAAGGCAAGGCTTTTGACGCGTGTTTTCCAGTTTTGACAGGGAGCGGAAACATAAGAAATGTGTCCTTTTTTTCTTCTTTTTTTTTTCCCCCTCTCTTTTCCTTTTTTCCCTCCCTCCCCCCGCTCTCTCTCTCTCCCCCTAAATAGCTTTCTCTCTCCAAATTACGTTAAATCGCCGGGTACACGGGCTGCGTTCCGTGGTGCTGGCCGCTCCTCAGCACACTTGTCAGCCTGGAAACCAGAGGCATACTTTGTTGAAATACGAAACCGAACGAGAACAGGAATTTAAATACAATGCTGCGTCTGCTCGCAGGCGGGCAAAGCAGACCCAGTAGTTGAATAAGTGAGAGAAAAATTGGGAGTGTGAAGGAGGAAAAAAGCGGAATGCAAAGGAGCGTGCAGCTGGGAGCTACATTACACGCGCTTCTCCAGCATGGGGCAGGTAAATTGGAGTGGCTGAACTGTTTTTTTTGAAACGGAAACTCGGCATCTCTTACCTTTCTGGTATTGATGTCCAGAGGTCCAGTTCAGAAATTGGGGTCCCACTGTGCTAACCACAGTAAAAACACTGCCACTCGGTGTCTCCCACCGCCATCGCCCAGCATCTAAGCAAAAGCACTCTCTTGGTTCTGATTTGCTTTTCCGCTCCTGTGTTGCCTGCTCTTTGTAGGTCATGTGTAAGCAATTTTTTTTTTTTTTTTACTGCTGCTTTTTCTAGGAGGTTAAGTAATTAACTTGGAGGAAAATGGAAAGCTGTGATCTCGCCTCGCTTTGAAAGGCCTTTTCCTGAGATTTCTGCAGCGTGCCGCTTCCTCCTCTGAAATTTCTTACTCTGGATTCCTGCATGGGGAGTCGATGTTCTTGACATCAAAGCCCCAGCTGGTATCTTTCTTGATTCTGAGGCATTCTGTGGTATATTATACTCCTAAAGAGATTTTAACACTGGCAAAGTGAGGCATGAAGGGACTCTTGGGTTGTTTTGGTTTGTGGGTTGTTTAATTTTTTTTAATGCCCGAGCCCTGTCTGCTCGTGCTCTGCTATGATGGGTGTCAAAGTTTGCTAATGCAACCGCAGCCCAAAAATTTCAGATTGCGCTTAATGGCTCAGCAGCCAGAGGACACAACACCAAAGCTGCTGAAACACGGCTGGATCTTCTGGTTGTCACCAGGTGAAACGGTGACCCCGTGACCGGTGTAAACGCGATTTGTCACCTGAAATCTGGAATTATTTAGAATGTAGACGATCCCCAAAGGATAAATTCAGCAGCATTCATCATTTTCATGTATGAGTTTGGCTGTCTTCTCTGGTCTGTGCCACTGTCCCTCTGCTGGGTTTGTTCTTTACAGGGTTCGTTCTTTACGGGGTTCATTAAGAATACACTCTGGTTTGTGCACATGGAATTGGCACAGTAAAGTCAATGTGGGTTTCTACCTACACCCCTTGTTCCCAGAAAGGACACCAAGACCTCGCACTGCGAAAGCAGTTGCTGGGTTTATTCTCTCTACTAGATGCCAGTAATGGGGTGGTGGGGAGGAAGAATCATCCGCCCGTCCTTTTAAACTGAGCGAATCTTTTCTTTCCTATTTTTCTAATTGATTTACCTCCCCCTTCGATGTTTTTATTATCAGTTTCTCATTATCTCTGCCTTGGATTCTTTTTCCCTTAAACACACATCCCAGCCTGCGCCGTTGTTTGCTCTTCTTGAGTTGCGATTAGCCTTGACTTTTATTCGTATTAAGAATACATTTTTCCAGTATCTGTACCCCTAAAATAAAATGCCCGTAATGGTTAAGGGTGCAAGAACCCAGTTCAATATTAATAAGAAAACTCCAGCACTGTTGTTTTTCTTCTGCTTTCCTTTTTATTCTGGAAGAAGTGCATCTTGCAGCTTCTTCAGCTGCCATGTAATCTCTTCAGCATGATCACTTTTCCGAGAGCGGGTAGAGGCACCTTACGGTTTTTTGGTTGTTTTGTTTTTTTTTTTTTTTAAGATCTCCTTTCCATCCTATGCCTAAGGTGGCTTTTTACGCATCAGAAATAAGAGTGTGAAGCAACCTTTCCCTCAACCTGGCTTGGAGCGCATTTCTCAATGAATCTTCTCTTCCCGTGCTCTTTGTCTTGCCACAATAAACAATCAACAGTTCCAAAGAATGCTGTAATTAAAATTTCCTCAAGGAACAGCGGTTGTTATGGATACCGTTAAGTATACTGCGAAGTGTCGTGGGTTACTGAGGAAAAAAAAAAAAAGAAATACTACTCTTTTGACCTTATTTTGACCTGTGGAGGGGGAGAGAGGGAAAAAAAATAAAAATAAAAAATGTAGGTGAAATACAGACAGGCATTTTTATGCGGCTGATGCATCCTGGCTGGAGTACGGAGCGCTCCCTGAGGAAGCCTTGTCGGATGGCGGGAAAGCCGGGGCGGCAAGTTGGAAGCCTGGGGTTCGGATTTGGTAGCCCTCCCGGCAGGTACCGGCGGGCGCTGCCCTGGGGAAGGGGAAAGGGAAAGAAGGGAAAGGGAAAGGGGAAGGGGAAGGGGAAGGGGGGGTGTCCCGCGCGCCGGGCCGGGGGAGGGAGCGGCCATTGTGACGCGCGTCGGGAGGAGCCCCGGGATAGGCTCTGCCGCCGCCGCCTGCCGGGGCGGGGCGGGGCGCTCCCGGCGCCGGGGCCGGGGCCGGAGCCGGGCGGGCATCCCCGGCCCGGGCGGGGGGCGAGGGGGGACGGCGGCGAAGGTGTTCCCCCGCGGTGCCGGGGCTCGGCCTTGCGCTCGGGGCGCCTTCCCGCTGGCGGGGCCCGGGGGGCTTTCTCGGCCCGGGCTCGCTCGGGGCGAGGGGCAACCTCAAGGGCAATTTGGCAAGCGCTCCTGCGAAGCGCCAGTGGTCCGCGTCACTTGGGTTTTCTCTGCTAGAGTAAGCCGACAGCCTCCGAGGGGTCTACCAGAGGAGAGAGGACCTTTTTTTTCTCGCTTTTTTTCTTTTTTTTTTTTTAAGAAGCAGCACAGGTTTGTCCTTATCCCATTTACCTGGATACAGCTTCAAACGCTATTTCACGGAATCATAGAATCCTTTTGGTTGGGAGAGACCTCTAAGACCATCAAGTCCAACCGTTACCCTGGCGCTGCCCGGTTACTGCTAACCCGTGTCCCTCAGCACCGCATCTGCAGTTCTCTCAGATACTGCCAGGGATGGTGACTCAACCGCTTCCCCGGGCAGCCTGTTCCCATGCTTTCCAGTACTAAAGTAACGCTCCTTACTCCGCAGGCGCTCCTAGGCACAGATACACCTAAACTTACTTTATAGTGTGTTTGTTTGGAAAAACATCATGAAAAGATTGGCAGAAAATAACATATTTGTTACCTGCTCAGCCATTTAACTCTCCGGATTTTTTTTAAACTGTTTAATCCGACTCATCCGCCTTGTTAATTTGGCCTGCTACCCTGTATTTTTACTTCTCCTAATTGAAGAGTAACGGATAGTGCAACAGCATCCTCGGCTGTGAATATACATTCAGAGAATCTCTTTGCAAAATAGGTAGTGGGTCACCCAAGACAGAGAGTATGGCTTCACCTCTACACCCTACTGCAACACCCGTGCTGCTGGCGCTGCCCCCTAGAAAGGGCAGCGATCTGCCCAATAATTCTTTAAAACATGTAAAAACAGATTGCAGGGAAGAGAGGAAGTGACCCTGCGACATCCTGGGAAGTCCTGGAAAGACCTACAAACAAAAGCAAGAAAAGTCTAGAGTGAGCTAAAGGAAAGATAAAGCTTGGAAAACAATTAAAAGGGGGAAAGCACAGAAGGGACTCTCAAGTGGCTGTGAAGGCCCCTTGTATTTGAATACCTCATTAGGCAGCTGCATGGGAATTGAGCACCTAAAGACCTTAAAATGTCACCCCAAATAACTAAGATTTTAAGCCGTCTGAAAAGGGATGTGATCTTCTGTTTCAGGATATGTGAAAGTGCAGGAAGAAGTTACTTTCCACTCTATATACTTAAGATTTGTCTCATCAATCATAAGCCCAGGAAATAATAGTGAAGATTTAAATTCTGTATGGCTGTGTATTGGTTTATTCCCAGAAACACAGAATGAGAAGGAATGCTAGAGGTGCTACCTTATGAATTAAATATAATGTAAATGGAGGTTGTATCCCATGAAGCGTTTGGCTCTGAGCATGTGTAGAGCTCTACGGGACTGTCCCCGTACTTGGCTAGGTGGGTATGTGAGCATCCCTTGCGAGGTCAAGGCACATCCTAGTTCAGCCTGGAAAAGCTCACAGGCTGGAACAAAAATAGTCAAGCTGTACAAAAATACTCTTACCCGACTGAGATATTTCAAACTTCTGTGCCTTTAAAAACACAAAACCAACCCTCTTCATTCAGTTCTAGGCATGACAAATTTAAAGTTTTAGGAGAAAACTGCTTTTGGCTTATGATGCTGAACTACATTAGGAAATGGGGGGGGGGGGGGGGAGGAGCATTCCAAAGGTACAATTTTGAGTCAATGCTAAAAATTTTCAGCATGTAGACAAAATTATAAGTAGCTAAGAATAGAAATTTAAAAACTATGTGCCCCCTCAGTCATGCCATAGATATTGCTACCATGACAGTACAGTAATTTATTGTTGCAGAACATTCCCTCCTAGAACTCTCTAAATATTTTAAGGAATTTCAATTACATATTGCAGGGAACGTCTTTAAAAGCATTCAGGTTTGCTAGCTTTAGGGACCTTAGAGGAATCCATATGCAGAAAAGCAAACAAAACCAGTAAGAAATGTACACTGTTTAATTAAAATACCAGGTTTCAGCACATTCTTTTTCTTGCTAACCATGACTTATTAAGGAAAAAAGCACCGCATAAAATCCTTTAAGTGTATGGATAGATTTTCTTTTTCCTTCTTCTGAGCTTTGTTCCAATGGTTTGTACTGTCATCAGGAAAAATGTAATCATAGACTTGGGTATATTTTTTGTTCTTTTCATGTGTTATAAGTTATGGACTGTTTTGGACCATTTATGTGATCAATAATTTAAAGGCTCGTTGTCCTGAGAAATGTTGAATTCATTATGAGAGAGAGAAGTAATAGATTCAGTATCTTAATCTCTGCAATCAATTGTTGTGATAGATGCTCAGTTACTGTGGATGCAGGCAGGCAGGAGAGCTGCTCGGTCAAGAGCACTGCCACCCTCGGTGCCAGCCAGAACTCACTGGCTCTCAAGGTGGCTCAAAGGAGAGCAGCCCTGCAGAGAAGGACTTGGGCATGCTGGTGGATGAAGTGCTGGAGATGAGCCGGTGATGTGCTCTCGCATCCCAGAAGGCCAACCGTATCCTGGGCTGCATCAAAAGAAGTGTGGCCAGCGGGGCGAGGGAGGTGATTCTGCCCCTCTACTCTGCTCTCGTGAGACCCCACCTGGAGTACCGTGTCCAGCTCTGAGGCTTCCAACATGAGAAGGACCTGGACCTGTTGGAGCGAGTCCAGAGGAGGGCCACAAAGATGATCAGAGGGATGGAGCACCTCCTATGAGGAGAGGCTGAGAGAGTTGGGGTTGTTCAGCCTGGAGAAGAGAAGGCTCCGGGGAGACCTTATTGCAACTTTTCAATACTTAAAGGGAGCCCATAAGAAAGACGGGGACAAACTTTTTAGCAAGAGGGTAGATTCAGACTAGGTACAAGGAAGATATTTTTTATGCTTAGGATGGTGAAACACTGGCACAGACTGCCCAGAGAGGCTGTAGATGCGCCATCCTTGGAAACATTCCAGGTCAGGTTGGATGGGGCTCAGAGCAGCTTGGTCTAGTTGAAGATGTCCCTGCTTGTTGCAGGGGGGTTGGACTAGATGGCCTTTAAAGGTCCCTTCCAACCCAAACTGGTTTATGGTTCTATGTTTCTATCAGTGGTCAGACCTGATGCTGTTGGTGCCCTAACTCTGAGCGTCTCTCAGCAGGCACTCGGCTCACCAGCCGGGACCAGGCTGTATGATACTAATTAATTCTAAAGAGGGCTAAGTGGATTCCGGGTATGATATTATTAGTACTGAGGTAACTGGGTGACACACCAGAAGAATTTGAAATTGCTAGCTCAGTTATGAGCGTGGGGGACTCTGGCTTATTCTTCCTTAAATGCACTCTTTCTATATTCCCTTGACTGCAACTAAACTGCAGAATATTTACCTGCCTGATTGTTGTTTGTAAATCTAGGCGCTTTCCTCCCCCCCCCCTTCTAAATCCTCCTTAGATGCTGAGAGGAAAAAAATAGCATACAAGAAAGTGGCTGTAAAGCATTTCTTTTCTGTTCTGCCTCTCTGCGTAGAGCTTTTTGTGGCACTCAGGGGTGCAGTAGGGCTTGAACAGTCCAGACAATGTGCCAAGGCGTATTCCTGTAGGACATGACTAGAGATCCCTGCTCGTAAACCCTGCCTGCAGAGCCGTAACCGGAGAGAGAAAGAGAGAGAGGGAAAGAGATGAAGCAGGGAGGACGCAGAGGTGTGATTAAGGGCTTCCAGAGAAGGCAGAGAGGGAAAACGGAGAGAGAGAAAATAGTGGACAGACTGGGGAGATGGGGAACAACAGCATTCGAGGGCCAGGTTGAACACAAAGGGGTGGAAACAGAGTAAAGGAAAAAAGGCGATTGTAATCCTGGGGTAATATGTTAAGATGAAAAGCTGGGCCGGTGACAACTAACCTGTGTGGGAAGCCCAAGAGCTGGCTGGGAATCAGCAGGCAGAGGCTGTGAGAGAAAGGGAGAGGTAGAAGAAAGAGGTTGGCCGTGAGAGCAAGAAAATGTGCTGTGCTTTGTGAGGGATTGAGAATCGTTCAGCTGGGAAGGTCTGTTTGGTTGTGGACAAAATGCTCAGAAATCTACAGGGAGAGATGGAGAGGGCCTTTTGCAAAGAGGCTTTCGCACAGTGGTAACTTTTAACCAAGTAAAAAGGGCAATGATTTCATTAAAACCTGCTGGATGCATAGCACGGTTGAATCTCGGGCCACTTCTCTGAGTATCTAAACGTGGATTTAAGGGCACAACTTTCACACGTTGAAAGAAAAAGAGGTGGAGCGGGGGGCTTGGTCTACCTTCTTTGCTGGTGTAAATGTCTGGAAATCAGAAGACCCATCTGGATGGCAGAAGGCAGAGATTACTGCTATTGCAAGAGATTGTTACCAAATCAGTTATTCATTCTTCAAAACAGGAGACTCTGAAACAGTGGAAAAAGAAGTCAGTGGAGCTCTTGCAAGCCTTGCTAGTGCAGAATCTGCCGGGATGTTTTTAGTTATGAATCAGCTTCATCTTGGTTTCTAATGAATGATTTGAAAACTGTTGCCCATTTGTGAGAAGTGCTTGTATAATGCTAATATTCTCATCTGTGTTATCTTGTTACTCTCGTAATTTATTTCTGCATTTGGCTAGCTTTCCTCAGACATGTAGAGTCTAAAATTGAACATGAATTCTATACCGCCTATGGTGTTAAATACCAATTTTAATGAAGGATTTTATTGTATTTGGCTGTGACTGAACACAAACTAAAGAATCCAGGCAGCCTTAAGAGGCTCTTGAAAATTTCAGCCAGTCCCCTCATTCTGACTTCTGATGTTGTGGGAAACTGGAAGTGGGATAAGCGAATGGGGCTGGTTAGGGGAGTTGGAGCACTGTTTTTTTCCCCTTCTTTAATTCATTGCAACTTTCATTAAATTATGGATAAACTCTCAACAAGAACAAAAGAGTAAAAGAGTGACAGCTGAATTTTCAGACTCTGATGACCTAAACAATTACTTTAAAGACATAAGGAAACGTAAAGGATTGAAATGTATGACTGTAAACATCTAGGCGCACACTATATTGTCTTTTCTCAGGCAGATTTGGCTTCTGATATTCACGCTCATGAATAGCCCATTTCAGTGACACTACTGGGACAAGATCCCGATGGGTATCATTCCCGTTACTTCACTAACATCGGTTCAAGCCAACATCTCTACACAGGTTGGAACTTGCTTGATGAATTTTGTGCGGTTCGTGTTATACATGCAACAAGATGTGGCTGCTGTCGCCGAAGGGACACTCAGTGGAAGCTGGTGGCAAGTAGTCCCACACTGGCTGCATGGGGAGAAGGCTGCGAAGTGCAAGCAGAGTAGTCCTGGACTGAGCAGCGGAGGACTCTGCGATACACCCTGTGTGGGGAGGAGCGGGAAGGAAGATCGTGAGCGGAGAACATTGCAGAGCAGCAGCTAAGGGCTCCCAGGGCACTGGTACTCTAGAAAAACACAGAATGCCCAAAAGCAGTTCAGCAAATACCTTTTTATGAAGTCGAGCGGAGCTTCTGAAAGGGAGTATGAGCAACAGGTAAGGAGCTTTATTAACATGGCTTGTTCAGCAAGCTAACATTGTTTAAAAAGCTAAGTGAGGAATTAAGAAACTGTTATCAAACTGTTGCAGAAATGTGAGGAATATTGCAGTTAGAAAGCATGAAACTCTGGAACTACAATATTAGTTTCCTATGAGAGGCAAAAAGAAAGGGGGACACTTGAAACACAGGTTTAATACTTAGGAGTCACACAGGTAATTTGGAATCCTTCACTCAGAAATAGATGATAATGAGCATCGGAGACCCAAACTGTGAACAAGGGTGTTAGAGGATCCTGAGTTAACCTTAAAGAGCAGTAGGGATGCAGGAGGCCACAGCCCAGAGACAGACCACACTGCAGGTGCTGGAAGCAAAACCGAGGTGACGATCCCCTGAATCGGGGCCGCAACCCATCCTGAGCCCACAGGAGCGCAGGAGGCAGCGGAAAACCCATGGCTCCATGGGGAAATCTGCCAAACATACCCAGAGCTCTCTTTAAACGCTGCGCCGGCACACTGCGCTATCGGTATGCGATGGCTTTCAGCAAGCGGCGTGAAATGATTTGGTAGCCTTAGCTGAGTCCCACCACAGAAACGCCGAGCTTCTTAAGCTGCTTAACAGGCTTGGTGAAGAGGATAACGATTAACCGTTTATTAAAGTCAGCCCCTTCAGGTCAGGATGAGGGATATTGGTAGTGAGAAAGCTTGCACCGCTCTTGCTTTCCCAGTGCCTTTTATGCAGATAGGGGACTTCAGCCTTCGGGGATACAGTCACTGCTATGAAATTTACTTAAAAGTACGAAGTGGCTTCATTTCTGTTCCGAATACCGCTGTGAGCCATTGTAAACTTCCCCCGTGCAGTTTGAATCTCCTTAAAGGCAGACATGCGCTGGTTTCTAAGAATAACTCTACGGAGAGCGTGCAGTGTACGTGTCAACTTAATTAAATGAATTTGTTTAAAATACGATCAATGGTGTGTGAAATTATATAATTATTCCATAAATACACTTTGTTAATTAATTAATATTTTAATTAAAGGGTAATTGGAAACTCTTTGCATTACTACCTTTTTTGAAGGACATGAATGTGTCCTTACTTCATACTCACTGATTAGACTAAAAAAAAATTTTTTAAAAAGTATTAAACAAGAAGCCCAGGAGATTAAAAAAAAAAAAAAAAACAACAAAAAAAACCCAACCAAAACCAAGGCACAAATGACAGCTAATGTCCTGGTTTGCCACAGGAAGGAATTTGGCCGCCCTTTCAAATCTTCCTTCTCAATCACCCTTCGGTTTTTCTAATACCCTTCGTGTCTCTTATTCTGGGAGAGCGATTGTCGCTCTGGGAGGCTTGCCTTGAAACGTCTCCCTGGAAAACGAACTTGGAACAGAGTGCTGTGGACTGGTATGTTGGTTGGGACAGCTGGCATTAGCAGTTTGTCAGAGCTAGACATAAATCCCTCTTTTCCCCTCATAATAATTTTCCTCCAGTATCTTTCAGTTTACCTCTTTATTTTGAAGACTGTCCATATTAACAAACTCAGACTCCCTATTACTCACTGCCAGAATGGCACTGCAATCCCCAGACCGCTTTTTGTAACTGCTGGTGTGGAATAAATGAAAAGAAATGGCTGGAAACCGAGAAGAGAGAGAAATGACTTGTGGCCCTTATCTCGCCCCTGGAAATTCATATATAATTCACGCTGGAGCCAATAGGCGAGTGAGGGCAAATTTGAGGCCCGTCTGTGAAAAATTATCAAGAGCTCCCAAATTAAGACCCTGATTTTGCAAACTTGCCCGGTTGAATGCGAATGCCCCCTGTGAAGGCAGCGGACAGCGTGCAGCTTGCAGGTCTAAAGTCAGCTCATGCTTTTGTTCGCAGCTTTGGGACATAGAAAAACATGAACCAGGAGATTCTGGGCAGTAAGTAGTTATTCTACACGTTTTGATCTGCTGCTTACATGGCAAAATTAAACTCATAACTTTCTGCAGCTGTTAACTACTCCACAACCCCTGGCTTCTCCTGAATGCGTTAAGATCTAGTAAGTGTTGTTTGACTTTGACTGATCTAAAATGTCAGTGCTTTTGGATTTCTAACCTGTCCTGCGGTACCATACCCAGTGTAGACCTAGGAGGTCCCGAGTCCTAAGAGAAATCATAGTTCATCACAGTGACAGCGCTTTAGCGTGTGACATAAGAGGATTATGTGAGGCTGGCGCAGAAAGAACAAGGAGCACCGTAACTAGCATAGGGACAAGTGAAAACTCAGTCACTCAGAGATAGATTACAGCACATCTAAGAAAGGCAAAGGACCCAGTGTGCATATATTTGCACAGAAAAGGTTACACAGCTCCAGTGATTTACAGAAAATGGTTTGCCAGGGAACATTTTTAAAACAAAATCTAATTTAAGATTTTAAATATTTTTTTAAAATTTCTGATTGCCAAATTGAGCTCACTGCGTTGTATCCTCATAAAAAGCTACTCTCACTTGTCTTTAAATTCAACAGTGAATCGCTAGCTATGCCTGACTTATTCATGCGTGAGATGTCAGGTGCATGAGAGCTTACATCACATGCCACGCCGATGCATAAAATTTTTAAACCTGCCCTTGACAACTGAACAACTCAGCAACCTGGACGCAAGCTGCAAGGATCAAAAAGTAGGACAAAAATTACAACTGTTTATACAGCTTTGCACAATGCCATGGCAATGCTTTTTGCAAGGAGAAATATTTACTGAGAGTAAACACAGTTTAGAATGAGATTTAATGTCTGTGTCTTCTCTGTGGGGATACACACACAGAACGCTGGGTTTAATGCTGCTTGAAGAGCATGAGCTTTTACCTTGGCGAGTCCTCTGTTTTTCAAAGGTACAGGAACGACCGGGGTAAGAGAAAGTATCTATGACGAGAAGAAAAACTTGCACAGGCAAAAGGGAAATCGAATGTAAGTGCTGCTTCTGTTTTGTTGCCGTACTGCAGATTGTTTGACAAGGATGATACCAATTAGTGCCAACGGTAGCACAGTTTATGATACTGACATCTGTCCAACAGAAACTGGCCCGAAAACATCAAACTTACTTTACAGATGTCACTGAATAATCATTAGGTGGTGATACTTTCAGTTGCCCAGTGGGGAAAGGTTCCAGCATGTTAAATGGATGAAAAGTTTCTGAATTTCAAAAATATTGCGGTGAGAATTTTCACTTGAGACAGCAGGCTGAGGGTTTGCAATCCATCTTTTGCTTCCTTGTGAAGCGTAAGAGCAGAAGGAATGGTCTTTTCAGCAAGGCTGGAGAAAGTCTGAAATATTTGTGGGGATCTGTGTTCTGACTGGATTTACAGGTCCAAATTTATCTCAGGGCTACCTCCACTGGCATCTCTGAAGTCGTGCCTGTTTATCTCCGCGCTGAATTTGCACCAACAGAAAACCGATTATTCTGGCGGGGACATTTTATTACATTCAGGAACGATCTAAATGTAGTTGCTATCTGTTTCACATCTTTTTATATCATCTGCAAACATTCGAGCTTGCAAAACTGAAATTATGAACCTCCGTCTATAGGAAGTCACCTAAATAAATGACTTGATTTTTCTCCTCCCAGGAGCGCTGCAAACAGGGCTCAGTGAAAGCTGTAGCCACACAGCAGCTCTGATTATCGAGCTTCCCATTTCAGTGAATAAAAATGAAGTTAGGTGACACTGGACATTCATGTGGCTTGCATTTAGACATTTGAGTGTGTCCTCAGTTATACTGAGGACGGTATAACTTTATATATCCTTTTTGTTTGTTTAAATCTAGAATTATCTCCCTAAGAAAGAACCCCTCCCACTGTTTCCAAATGAGGCCCTAAATTTGGGACAAGTCTATGCAGGTACTCCTATCAGGCCCAAACTAAGAGATGAGTCTGAATAAATCTAAGCTGCTATGTGGTGTACTTCCAGATTCCTCAGCCTCTTCCTGACAACGATAGAGGGATTGGGATTCCTTTCCGTGTAAATCCAGGAGGAGGACAGCCAAAGCCTGCAGGGAAAATCTTGTCCCTCCTCACACCCCAGCGTAAAACTTACGCTTCCTCACACATCAGCTCTGAAATTAATCCTCTTGGTCTAACTGTATCTGAAGGAGTCTAACATGGAATAATGTATACGTGATGAGGGGCTGAAAGAGATGCGTAGCAAGAAAGACAGCAATCAGAAGGATTTAAGAGTATAGAAATTAAAGTAAGTGGTAGCTTGCTTGTACCAGGTAGCTTGCTTTAGGTGGAATACTTCAAATTCACTTAGATTTGTATGTGAATTTGGCCCTTACTGCCCGAGGGAGAAAGCAAGATCTCATCATTATTTCCTGTTGCTAGACGAGAGACATTTAACAATATCAACATTTTTTAATTCCTACATACCTAATTTTAGAAGGAGTTATGAAATGGATATGATTCTTGTTTTATTTTCGACTTGTATGCTGGGAAAACAATGCACTCCTGTAGTTATGAACAGAAATCATTTCAGCCTGTTAAAACAAATTAGGAAACATGCTTTCAAATCTTAATGTAATTTCTAGAGGAAAGAGCCTCTTGACTTGAATGGTAAAGGTCTGAAAATGGTCAGAGAGAGTCATAGAGCTAAGTGGGGATCCCAATTACAGATTAGCAATAATGCAAATGTTGCTGCAGAGGGACCACTCAGCTTCTGCAGCGCAGGAGCTGTGGCTGTGGCTAGAGCGCAGGCATACAAAAACCTCCCTTTCATTATTGTTTTTAATTATCTGCACAACGACAGAGCTGGAATACCTGCTGCACACTGAGGCCCTTTGTGTGAGCCCATCAGCAGAGGCTGTGCAGGCCAAAGCTCATCTTTTTTGCCTTCTGGAGGTCTTTCAGATGAATTTTGCTTTCATGCAGATGCCTTTCTTTCCTATTTACTCCTTATCTTTGCTGGCTGTTTCCCCTGCTCCGCTGAACGTAAGCGACAGATGCAGCCTTACGTGACAACACCGGGGTCCAGCTACGCAGCCGCGATCCTGAAGTTCTCGCGTGCAATGGCTGAGACTCTTGCGTTCCCACGAGGAGGTGAGGGTGCTCTGCGCAGACCTCTTGGAGGCGAGCAGCAAGTGTCTCGCCTCCTCCCTCTTTCACGAGGGAGCTTCCAGGCTTGGGCAGAAGAGCAGGAAGCTGACAAGCTCTTCGTTAAACTCAGGAATGAGGCATTAGTCCATGCTCTGGTCTTCTCCTATGTTAGACCAATGCTCGGTGTGCCCTCGTTCTTGTAGCTCATCCTTGTGTTTTTCCCATGGGCTTAGCAGGCACAATATACCTTCACAGGGAGGATAAAGCAACCGGGAAAACTAAGAGGAAGAGGCAAGAGTTGGCACGGGGAGGTTCACTTTCTCGCAGACAGTCACTGAAACTAATCCCCTCTGAGAAGGTCTTGCCAAAGTTATATTGTAAGCTGTGCTTCCAGCTAGAGGCTGCGTAGTTTGAGACCGTGCGAGAACTTAAAATGCAGCTGGGTTACCTCTGACTTGGACCTACCTGGTCGTGTGTTGGAGATGCTGTGCCTGTAGCACTGGGAGAATAACAGGGACTGACTGGGCAGAGTGTGTGTCCTGGGGCAGGAGGGTCCAGGCCAGGGCGTGTGGGCAGGTGAGCACCGGCAAAATGAACAACACCCACTCAGCACAGGTGAGGAGTGATAACTGGAACCAGTCAGGAACAAGGAAGTGCAAGGAAACCTGGCCCGAGTTTTTGGCCCCTTGGCTGTGCTGAACGGCTCAAAGAGGACAGGAAAGAGGCAGAAACAAGGCAGCTCAGCCCCTCTCCACAACGAGCACCTTCTTGACCATTGCAGAGCCTTTGCCCCCAACTCAGTCTGGTTGTGAGGAGTCCAAGGAATGATTAATAGCAAAGGGTACAGGCGACTTCTGACCGATGCTGCCGAGGTATCAGGGCTTGTGATAATGCAGATACTCCTCGTTCACCTTACCTGTTTTCCTGACAGCTCTGTGCCGGAGATTCATGTGGCAGCAAATTTCTACCTGTTGTAGACACATGAAGGATGACTTGTGTATATGAGGGCATAAAGTACCCCTTTGTCAACAGAGAAGCAGGGAGACAAAAGCAAGAGTACGTCCTGGAAAAAGCTGTGTGGTGGGGATGGGGGGGGAAGTAGCAAAGTTGGCTGAAGCTGGTCTGGGGAATGAGAACCAGCCGTACAAATGCATCAGCAGGAGGACCAATGCTACAAAGAGTGTGTCCATTAATAAGTGAGGAAGGGGAGAAAAGGAGTGATGAGTAAAGTCATAACGACACTAAACTTCTTTTAAAATAAGGGACAACATCCCTGGAAGTGTTCAAGGCCAGGCTGGACGTGGCCTTGGGCAACCTGGTCTGGTGGGAGGTGTCCCTGCCCATGGCAGGGGGGTTGGAACTCGATGATCTTTAAGGTCCCTTCCAACCTAAACCATTCTATGATTCTATGGCAATTTGAAAGTAATATAGATCTTGGGAAGAGAGCTCTTAGAAAGCAGAGAGGGGATAGCAGGAATAAATGCAAATCAGCTGGCCTACATCAGGCGTATCCACGTGAAGGCACTAAAGTGACAAACTTAGTGAATCGCTAATCGCCGTTTCTCGGAAATCACCGAGAGCTGCAGCAGCTTCAGAGAGCTGGGGGGTGGGGTGAAGAAGCAAAGGTGAAATTCCACCCTGAGCCCGGCGGGGCTGAGCAATTAAAGCCCAGTCAATCCAGCAGCAGTCCTCCGGGAAATAACGCAGCAAGCGAACGGAGGAAAGAAAAATCTTTAAGGAAAGAGGAAATGATGAATGGTGGGGGTGGGGGGCAGCTCTGCGCCGCTCTCCTCAAGGTGATAGGAGCAGTGCAAAGTGAATTCCTGAAAGTTAAGGTTTGACCCTGGGCTCCTTGTTGCTCTCCGGGCAATTTGGGAGGGCAGTGTAGGGGGAAACTTTGTGTAGATATATCTGGAAGGCGCTCCCATGTATTGTGGTGAGAAAGGAGTCCTGTGGAGCAGGGCATATTCTGCTATCAGAGTTAATAAGATGTTTAAACATTAATAGTAATAAGTATTATAATAATATACACTGTGTAAAACTATACCAGTAGCACTGTACCATTTAGGATCTAAATGAATACAGAAAAAAGGGTAAAGAGAATTCAGGGGACAAAATATGTGGTAAGGGTTTGAAATGTATTTTAATTTCCTACTGTAGTTAGCCCATTTTTCAAATGTTTTCCTGATGCTATTTCATATGGAAACATCTGCTTTACACAGCAAGGGCTAGGTTTTCAATTAGAGTCTTCCTCTCAGTAACCCCAGGGTCTGCCCTGAACCCCAGAAACCTTCCCGGCTTAAATACTGCCACAATCCGGGATGTCTCTGCAGAGTGTTTAAGCTTTGTCAGGGCTTTGCCAAAATCCTTTTACTGACATAGTGAATTCTGGTTATCTGTCACTGAGGATACATTTGTAGTTAGCTCTAGACCATGGTAAGAATTGGATATGGCTGAAAATAGGTGTCCTTTCTGGTCAGGTTTGATTTTAAGCTGGATCAGGTTTTGGATCAGGATTTGAGTTTATTTGTGCCATTGCATGATTGCTGCTCCCAGCGAGAGAGGACAAGTGGGAGCAAAGACATTGGAGGGGGCAGGGAGATATTGCCTGGGTGGCGGCAGCGAGGATCCCCATCAACACAAGGTTATGATGTAGTTATGAGTCCTGTTACCGTTGCGTGCATGTGCTTTCAGGATTCATCGTGTTGATGAGTCGAATAGGCCAGACAACAATTTCAGTTTGCTTGTCTTTCACTTTTTCTCTTGTAGGATGTTAGCTTTTTTGGGGTTTTGTTTTGTTTTGTTTTTGTTTTTGTTTATTTTTCTGAGGGGTGAAGGGAGGTAGGGACAAGGGAAGGGGAACTGTGATTTTTAAGATTTTTAAAAATTTTTTGTCCATTAATGTGGCTCTGAATGGCTGCAATTCAAATGCAACAAAACCTGAGTGATACAGCAAATATAACAAAGGAAGAAATACCAAGAAAGCGGGCTAACTGCAAAATAAGAGTGGGAAAAGTAATGAAAATGAGAACCAGATTGGAAAAAGAATACAAAATACTTGGTGTGAGGACAGAGTGCTCGGGAAGGGAGGGAAGGCACAGAGAGCTCTGCGATTTCTAGCAGGTGTTGAGCCTGATGCACGCACATCCTTTGCACAACAGCGAGTGGCTAAGCAGGGAGAATACAAAGAAGCATGACTGACATAAGCACAGTCACCATGCCAATGAGCACAAGTGCCTGTATATATTAATAGGCCAGAGGGAAGATGTGAACGCAACAGGAACGCTAGCTACCGGAGGTGACCTCTGTCATCAGCAATATGGGGTGAGAATTTGACATCCGATTGCACTGCTCACTCTCTCCGGGGACAAAAGGGCTGCTCAGGCGTTTTGGAAACGTGCCTCCCAAGGACAGCCCAGGTGCTCCGAGAGCAGAGCAGGGGATGGTGCTGTTGGGGCCAGGTGAGGTGCAGCTAACATCACAAAAATACCTGGCGGTGCTGAGCCTGCGCACCAGCTGGGGACAGAAGTTAGGGTGTATCATCAGGGTGGTCTTTATTGACCTTGGGTCAGAGAGCAGCCTGCAGCCAGAAGCCTCCGAAAGCCCCAACCGCTCTCCAGGGCACCACGGCGGGGAGATACCCCCTACCTCTGCTAAACAAACCTGTGGCTGCTGTGGCTCCTGGAGGGGCTGAGCCCAGCCAGCCGCTCTCAGCTCGTACGGCATGACTCAGACTTCCCGGATTTAAACTCCCTGCTCTGTGCTTTCCCTCGTTTCTAAAACACAGGGGCAGGTGGAAGGCGCTCCCTCTTTCCTGTCCTTCACCTGAACGCCTGGGTACCTTACCCCATTTCTCCTGCAGTGTAGCTGTTCTCTTTCTGTGGCTCATCCTGGCCCCGCCACCCTGGTGGTGTGTTAATCACTGAGCACGGTAAACATGCAAATGGCCTGTGATGTTTTTGCACTGGGGACAGCTATTCTCCTTGCTGATTGACAGCCGGGCCTCCACTGGCACGGTGGTTTTCATAGTATGAGGATGAATGGATATGTAGATAAACAGTTGAGCTTTCCTAAACGTTTCAGAAGCTATTGTGTGTCTCTGTGCGTGTACCCACACGTGGACTTCTGCTGCACTCCACGTGGGAGACCGCTTTGCTCACTGAATGCATGTGGTTTCTGCTTTAACCATGGCTCTTCATTTATTGCTGTGGCTCTTCATCCCTTCCCTCCGGTGTTAAGGCCTTCTTCTGCAGAATTTGTTCTCACCCTGTAAGCGGACCCCCAGTTTTGTGCTCCGCAAACTATCTAGTTTTCACATTTCTTTGCTTTGCAGAACATTGGCAAAGCCATTTGCCTATTGAGATTGTAGTTGAAGCCCCACACCTAATTTCATCTTTTTATTCAGTCCTTCTACCTGCCTATGGCTGCTACTGGTTGAGAAACATCTGCCTCCTGATTTTTTTTTCCCCCAGTCAGGCTTCCAGGCCTTTTATTCTCTTCCGAAAGGCTCTCTACGGTGTTTGCACACACATTACGTAGCACCTGGTGGCTGGAACAAATCTGACAGGTGCAAATGTGAAAACTAGATAGTTTCTGAGATATTTAGGGGCAAGCCCAGTAACTTTGTCCTTTTTTAATATTTGTATTTCTTTGGGGGAATTCCTGGCTTTGGTTACAAACACCTGAAGAAGTCCTTGGCTGAATTTTCAGTTGTTCATTTTTTAGCAGGTTTCTGCAGGTCTTTGTAATTCCTATCTTTGTTCTCTTTTCCTCGTAGAGATGGATAGGGAAAATTTGCAGGAATTTGGTTTCTAAAACGCACTGCCAAAAAAAAACGGTGGGATATATGCTAGCATAATAGCAAGTAGTGAAGAGGGAATTTAGTAGGCTGGAGGAGTTTTCTAAAGCCCTACTCAACATTTCACATTTTATGATTCTTAATGACAAATGGTGATTGTGAATATTCATGAATTTTTCCCTGGGTTAATGTCATAACCTTTGCAGTAAAAAGGCTGTTTTCACCGGTAATAACTACCTTTCAATTTATTTATGCTTGTTTTTTTTTACAGAGATAGACCCCAAATTAACATTCAAAGTGCAAGAAAGTAATTTTGCATGTTTGTTTGCTGGGAGGAGGGGAAAATATATTTTAAAAGTCTCATCATGTTGTGTCTTTATTGAGACAATGAGGCTCTTTAGTTTCAAACTCTTGGGTTTTTACCTCAATATTTTTAGAGTGTCGGAAAAGGTGTGTTAATTCAGCTTTACTGAAGAGACAACTCAGCATGTAGTATGACAAATTTATTTGTCTTTTTCAGCATGAAGAGTTTGCCTGTCTCTGTTTTTCCCAGTTATTCTAAGCATTAATTTAGTATTTTATCAGTAATTACCTTATATCCTTTCCCCTGGTCAGTGTTCCCCCTTCTTCTCCCTTTTTCCTGCCTATGATTATATTTGGTGCCTTGCAGTCATTATGTCTTTCTTTGCCGCACTGAACTGGATGTGCCCTTTATCTGTCCATAAGCCTAATTTATTCAAATCATTTTAAATTTGCTTGCTCTGTGCACCATTTTACACTTATGTGCTATCAGCAAAAAATTCCACTTTAAAAATTATATCCCCTGCAGGCCATTTATAAAAAAAAGTTGAACAAAAGAGGGAATCGTGCTGAAATTTGGGAGTGACTGCCTTGTTCATGTCCCTCTAGTCACCCTGAACCGTGCCATTTTGCTGACACCCTGTTTCTTGTCCCACAGATAATTTTGAAGCCATTTCCTATTGCTCTTTCTCTGTACCCTGCTTTACTGATTCCATAGCGCGGTCTCTTTGTGGGGCACGACACCAAATGAATCTCTTCCATCTGGATAAATTATGCCCGTCGCTTCACTTTCGCCTCTCTGTTGAGCAAAGTACTGCAAGAACTTGAAGCACATTTGACAGACACGCCGCGAATCCTGCTGCCTCTCCTTCCCCGCGCTGGCTGTTCCTACATGTTGCATAACCCCGTCCCATATTAATGTTTCCAATATCCGTTCTGTGGCTGCGGTTGGGATTACTGGTGAGTAGATTCCTAAATCCTCCCTTGATTTAAAAAAGATTAAAAAAAAAAAGTTTGGTGTGGGTGGTTTTTTTTGTTTTGTTTCTTTTTTTTTCTTTTTTTTTTTTTTCCAAAAAGTAGCGCTGGAGTAGCTACCTTCTAGGCATCTCCAGATATACCTTCCTCAGGAAGCCATCAAGCGCTATTACTAAAGGTTTGCCAATTTCCCTTGCTATTTCCTTCCAACTTCGGGGATGCAGTTAATCTAAGTCTCGGGTCCTGTCAACTTTTAATAGTTCTAATTAACTAGCTACCTGTCCAGATTGGATCATAAAGCCTTTTAACATTTCATTTTTTCCCCCTCAAGAAAATGGATCCTTGTTTCCGGGATGTGACCTTCAGCTTCTTCTGTAAATACTCAGGCAAAGGATATTAATTCAGGCTCAGAGCAGCATCAGTCTCATCTGTCACTGACTTCTCACTCATTCCCTTTCATGGCCCCACTGATTCCTTCCCTGGCCCTCTGCTTTTCGTATATCGAATGAAAGATCTCCATTGAATTTCTTCACATCCTTGCCATTTTTTAAAAAGCATTTGCTACTCCAGCGTTTCCTGCCAGTGTTTGTAATTGCTCCATTTCGAACGCAATGTCATCGGCAGACCTGCTAAGTAATATAATAATAACGCAATAGAGGAAACTGAAACCGTGGTCGGGGCCCGAGTGGCGAACTTGTCTGGAACTGGATATATTGAAGTGGAAGTGGCTGTAGTTTTACAGCGTGTGGCATGAGACCAGAATCTGGCCTTGTACATGAAATAGCTCATAAATTACCTGAGGCTTTTTAGCACGGCGTAGCGGCGATGCTGCCCAGTGTTAAGAGCTCTAAACAATGTTTTGTAGGGCGTTCACAAGGAAACCTGAAACTTGCCAGAACACTTTTTGGAGGAAAGCTTATATTTCCTCAGGAAAAAAAAATAAAAATCTGACCTCATCCTGAAATAAATCCCTTTTTCTTCCTAGAAGGTGGTTATTGGTGTATGGCTATGCTAGACGTTTTGTGGCACCTCTGTACGTTTTGGGGTTTGATTATGTGGCTGTGTTTGATTTACTGCGTCATGCTCCACCCCACTGTCGTTATGAGCTCGAGACCCCATCCGATAAACTTTTTCCTTCTACGCGTGAAGATGTCACCCTTCAGAGAGCTGCTGCGAGGCTCTCCATGCATGGGGAGGGCACGGAGCGGGTTGCCTTGGGAGGGATGCTGCTGGAGTGTGAGCCAGGTGACTCCCAGCAGCTCTGCGACACAGAAAGCGCTTTCAAGAGGCGGCGAAAACATAAACAGACCCCCAAGACTGCGGGCGTTGCTCGCCTGCTTCTGCAGACCATTAAGCAGATCAAGAGAGGGCAGAGGTGACCGGTAAAACCGCCGTGGTTTATCTGTGAGGTCTCCGTAGCCTGTTGGAAAGGCGGTCTGTAGGCGGGTTTGCCAGCTGGCTGCGGGACGGGAGCAGAGCGGTGCAGGGGTGGGCGAGAGGCTCCCGCGGGGACGCGCAGAGGCAGCGGCAGCTCCTGTCCCTCCCCTCCGTTTTGGAGGGTGCTGTCCTCCTCGTAGCCGGCATAGAGAACGTCGCTGCAAAAGCTGGTTTAGCTTTGCAGTCTTTTTATACCTTCACGTCCTAAACCATATTCTCTGTGTTGCTTAATACCACATCTGGCATTCTTCCCTTCCTCGCCAGTTTATGTACACATTAAATTAGAAAGCAGTCCTGTACCAGATCAAGCTTTGCTTCCTCCGCTTAATGTAATCCACTCCGAGGTCTAGATAATTAAACTCTCCCGCTATCGCTGCCATGGTCTTTTACATGTTTTGCTTCATATATGCTGTACTCCATACCTCCTTCCTGGCCCAGCTGCCCACAGCGCATTCCTCTCAGTACCTCTCCAGCGTAGGCATAATCCAGGCCACTCTGCTACAACCTAGTTTATTCCGGGCTTCATTTTTCAAGATGGGCCAGATTCTCTTTTGGAAACACAACTAAGACTCTGCAGCTGCGTTCCCGCCTGCTTCTCTTCAGCACCCGTGTAGATACAGAGGAGAGCCTGGGGGAAGATCAAGATGGTATGCAGAGAGCAGCCCATGGAGTTTGTCCTCCTATCCTCCTCTTCTTCCCCTTCCCAGCGGAACTTCTGATCCCAAAAGAGCCTGCAGTTAGGGTGTTTTAAAAGGGGAGGCCGACAGTCGAGCTCAGCCTTAGGCTCAGACTGAAAGCCAGCTCTTTTTTTTCTTTTTTTAAGTAAGTATTTGATTCCCAGGTAAAAGGCTCCGAAGTAAACCAGTACTCCCTCCTTTGGCACTGGGTACCAAACCGCAGCGGCGAGACAAGCCGGTGAGGCTTGAGCCAGAAGCCTTCTGCAGCCGTGCTCCTTGGCGCAGCGCTGCCTTGGGCGCCCAGGGCCGCACACCTGAGCAGTGTCAGCAGCAAAGCAGGTGGGACAGACGGACAGAAGGTGGCCCGTGCTCTTACAGAACAGCTGTCACTTTTAAATAGCATCCGCGAAGGGAAGTTTGAAAGCTGTGGAGTCAGGCTGAAGATGCTCACCTGTGCAGAGCTGTCCTTTCATCTGCTTTGAGTCCTCGTAAATGGGAGGCTCATAGTACATCCTAAAGAGCTTTAGAACAATTTGTTTGGATGGGCATGTGCAATTGGAGCGCTCTAGAAGTGAAAAAGGAAGGGAGGGAAAAACAGAAATATATCGCCGATATATTGTGCACGAAGCGCGCTTAACTCTAGCCAAGGCTTTCTCAATTTAAATTCGAAATTGATCCAATTTTATTTCAAAATAGAAATAAAGTGTTGTACTGCTGTATACAGTTGTTTTCCCAGCTAAGCTTTTTCAGTCAGCAAAAGTGTAAATAATGTAAAATGTGATGTCACTTGAGGAAAAAAAAAAATTGCTGATCCTCTTTGTCATGTTCTGTCGTGGAAATACCGCTGAGCAGCATTAGAGATTTAAATACATTGGTATATCTCAGGACATGACTTGCTTCCAACTTATTCTGGAAAAGAAATACAGAAATTTTTATTTCAGTTGTTTTTAATTTTGCTGTCTGGGAGTAAGTCTTTCTGTCACCCAGTGTAGGTGTTTTTTTAGTGCCTACAGGGTACTAAATATTGGTATTTATGTTAAAGTGCAAGCATTACATGGTTGTACTTTTGCACAGCACCTGCTGTTTCTTTCCCACATGGGAAGACATGCTGCTTCATTGCTAGTTTGGTTTTATGAAGGTGGCTAGGGGCCTGTGTAAGCAATAGCAGCGTTTTGCCTCAAGAACCAATACTATTTAGAGGCCAAAATCACAAGCAAAATTCCCTGAGATCTGAGCATATTGCGTTTGGTCAGGATTCCCGAGGAAGGAAGTACTTTGAATGTTGTTGGTGTAGAAATGACATCGCAAGTGTTTTCTGTGCGGCTGACTCGCGCTGGCACCCCAGGCACATGAGGTATCCACACCACTGCCTGCCCCTTTCTCCTGCCCCAGCCTGCCACCACCGCAGCCAGAAAGCATCACGAGGGTCCTGGTTGTCTTCTACCACTCAGCTCAACACTGAAGTTGGAAGAATCAGCTTTTTTTTTTTTTTTTTTTTCTTTTTTCCCCTCGCCTCAGCTAGGGAGCCTTCTCAAGGACTCCCCTGTGTCCTTCTCCAGCAGCAGCCAGCCCATCAAATCGTGGGCTGCATCCTTCCCCCCCTGTTTGGTTGCAGAAGAAAGCCAGCTGCCTCGATACCTTTTTTTTGTCACCGAGCAGGTAAGTGACTGTCGCTGTTATACTTCCCAGCACCCCCCGCCCCCCTCCGGGAGGCTGACGAATGAAGCTGTGCTCCTGAGGCCTGAACATATAATTTGCAACACGCAATTTGTGTCGCATCATACCTCGCTGGAGCTCTAGTTCCTGGAGTACCCAAAATATATCTACAAATAGATCATGTCATGTCAAAAATGAAATGGAAGGTGATAGTAATTGTGGACTATATAATTAGAAAGCAAGAATCAGAATGTCTAACTAATGGCAACACCTGGAATACCTGCACAAAAAGCTAATCAAAAGTCAACCTGAAATCCAGGGAAGCCTATATATGGCTGTTTCTGCCCCTTTAAAAACCTGCTCAGAATATTGCAAATTACACTTTGATCACACTTCTGCTGGTGTAAACCATGTGGAAATCGAGCGTAAGATAATAATCTGACTTTCCAAGAAGGTCACATCCACTTAAATGTACAAAGCTGCACACAGAAGGTTTTTCTAAATGTAGACTCTTGCCTATAAAATCATGGTGAATCCTAGTCTAATAAAGATTGCTTGATGTTATGGAGCCTAAAAGTCTGTCAGAAGTACAGAGGAGGAGGATGAGGAGGGAGAAGCAGCTTTAGGGCCGTGTAAAAACAAAGCCTTTCTTCTCTCCTTTTAAATATTTCTGCTGTGCCCTGATTGAACATAGGATGAAAAGCCGCTGTCTTGAGATTTGAGGAAAACAAAGGATTTCTGTTTCCACTATTACATTGAAGAGCTCTTTACTGCATGAAAGGTCATCCCTTCTAAACTTCCTCAGACTTGTGGCTTAGGTTTCAGGGGAACACAGCTGCTGGTACCACGAAAATCTATTATCAATAGGATGTGGTATCTTGGAGTAGTCCGTGTGGTCAGGAACATTAGCTCTCTGTTCTTTATACCAATTTTACGTTGTTTCTTGGGTGAAACATTTTGAGAATGAGGTTTTGGCTTTCAGTGGTACTGTGATGGCATAGGAGGGTGGTATGTTTTGACCCAAACCCTCTGTTATTACACGGTAAAAATGACAGAGCCACAGGCTGAGGTGTTGTACTGAGGCCAGCAGTCACGGTGTCAATATAAGCAATGGGCTCTTCCAGAATCAGGCCCTAAGATTTGATGTTGCTTTTGAGCTGATGTTTCTCTCTATTATCCGGATTGTTAAAAACACCCCTAGCATCCATTAGAGCTTGTCATGACAATTGTTTGGAAAAAAAACTTCCAGAAAACATTCTTCTGTCAAAATACAGCATTTTACAAAAATACAAAGTGTTTTGTGGAAGTGTGTTGGTTTCAATGAAAATTTCTCCGGGAAAACTTCTCAGGGCGAGGCTGGAATTTTTAGGAAAGAAACAGAAGAGAGAATGATTACCTGGGAAATAGTGTGCCACCTGGGCACCGGTGACCCCGTATACTGTCCAGCCTGAGTGCAGAGATGATTTATAGTGCATGTCTGCCTATCTACCTGCCTCTCCCACTTTCTCTCAGCCTTGTCAGAGGTGTTTTGTTGTGTGAATGGTTCACCATCCTCTGGTCCGCAGCGTTACTCAGCAGGCCAGTGGTTAGATTCCTGGTATCCACCGATAGGGGACAGAGGCCAAAGTCCCGGTAGGGAAAAAGTCAGGACAATGAATTTAAACTCAGCTTTTCCACTTGTAAGCAAGCAAGTTGACCACCTGGCTACTAGCAGTTCTGTGGTGGATACGTCCAAATGTCCTTCTTAACTTTTTCACTTTTAAAAACATTTCTGTTTGACGCTGGAATGAAAGTCAGCTCTGCTCTTCAACTGGGCTTTCCCTCCTGTCTCTGAAACGAAACTGTTATATTCCTGACATTACTTCTCAAGTGCATTGTCACAGAATCGCAGAATGGTCAGGGTTGGAAGGGGACCTCTGGAGATCATCTAAGTCCAACCCCCCTGCCACAGCAGGGACACCTACAGCAGTTGCACAGGACGGCGTCCAGGCGGGTTTTGAATGTCTCCAGAGTGGGAGACTCCACAACCTCTCTGGGCAGCCTGTGCCAGTGCTCTGCCACCCTCAAAGTAAAGAAGTTCCTTCTCATGTTTAGATGGAACTTTCTATGCTCGCGTTTGTGCCCGTTACCTCTTGTCCTGTCCCTGGGCACCACTGAAAAAAGACTGTTCCCATCTACCTGACACCCTCCCTTTAAGTATTTATAAGTGTTGATAAGATCCCCCTCAGTCTTCTTTTCTCTAGGCTGAAAAGACCCAAGTGCCTCAGCCTTTCCTCATCGTTGTCCATCAGGTAAAACCAAAATGAAACAGGCTGTAGTCCAGTAGATGCTAGAGCCAGTCATGCACAGTTTATATGCAGACCTTACCAGCGGTCAGGGTGAAGGTCTTATGTTTTTGGATGAGCAGAGGGGGAAATCATGCCTACCAAGGAGTACCTTCATTTGAGCTCACGTGCTCTTTTCCACAGTTTGAAGATGGTGCAGGCTCTTCTGTGAGGATTAGATGCTATTGTGATATTTGTAGTAAAAGCCAAAAGTTAGCCTCAATTTGAAGACAGGGAGCAGAGGGTTGAAGTCAATGCCAGCTTCTGGCTGCTGCTATGTTTGAGTTGTGTAGTATGCTAACGAAAATAATGTTACAATTAACAATGCATAGTTGTTCTTTCACCCACATTTTCAGGTCAGGAAGACCCTCTTGTACTCTCACTCCATTATGTATCAAAATGGAAGGGAGCAAGACTGTGGTCTACTTCCTCCTCGCCTCATTTCATGCTATTTGTTCTTTAAAGCAGGTGGGAAGAGATGAGCAGGGTTTTCTCGGGCCCTGCAGTTGTAAGAGGCTGCTCCACGGACAGCTCATACGGTAGCTGTGATCTCTGCTTTTTCCTCTCTTTCCTCCCTTAGGACCCTTCATGGCCAACCGCAGCCTATCCCGCAGGAAGTATTTCCAAGCGACTCAGATATCACTGACATCTTCATGATAAACCACTTAAACACAGAATCAAAGACTCACCTTTAGATGTTTCCACTGAAGTTATTTTCAAAGCAAAATATGAAGAGGCAAACTCTGCTCTGCCTGGTATGCATGTAAATCTGGTGCAACTCTACTGAAGTCAAGAGCTAAAACCAAAATAAAACCTGGAAATTTTATCTTCTGGCTTAGAAAACAAGAGTCAACAAAGGGCCTGATTCATCGTTGAGGAAAGCCAAGTCAACACCAAAGGTACATATTAATTTGCTAATTTGATTTAGGACTTGACTGGTGAGGCAAGGTGACCCCCTAAAGCATTGACTTCAGTCAACTTGAGCTATTCTTAAAATGTTGTAAAATATTATTGAAGACAAGCATTGCTCTGGGTAGCAGCTTTGGAATGTATTATTACTGCAGTGACTGAACAGCCTAATCCCAGACTGTGATCCAAGTATGATGGGTGCTGAAAAAAACAGACGATTAGGACAAGTTTTCTCCTAGATACTTTTCCATGTGCAGGGGAGCCATGTAATATTCAAGTATTCGTTCACAATTACAGTACTTGTAGAAGATCTTTATTCTGTGTCCAGATGTCCAAGCCTAGCAACATGCAGACCTTCCAAGTGCCTAGTCTTGCAAAGCTCAACCATCAAAGAAAGGCACATTTCCAGATGTCCCACTGTGAATGACAGCCTGGCCCCAAAACCTGTTTGCCTGACCCAGGTGGTGAAGTGGATGGACCGATTTGCACAGGCAAGTTGCTTGAATGGCTTTGGAATGGAAGTGAAGAACTGTTCTCTTGCACATTGGGTAGTCGAAGCTACAGGTGAACTAAAGTGCCAGATATTGTAACTCCACATAGCAGATATAACCTGGTTTAGGGGGGTAATATAAGAAAGATTTTTTTTTTGTAATTTACAAATGACTTTGTAGCAACTGTATGAATTTGAACACAATGATATAAGGTTTTTATTTATCTGAAATAAGAAAATCTATAGGATTAATGTGTTCCAACTAAAAATCTCCAATAATCTGTTATTAAATCATTAAAATATTTTAAACTAGATTGGCTATAATATTTTTATGAAAGGCTAGCTTGTGAAGGCAGTAGTTTCCCTACCACACGCAATAAAAAGCATTTCACATGCATGAAAAACTAGTGTACCAAATTTCAGGCTACAAATAAGGCAATTGTGAAATGTAACTGCTTAGAAACACTAGCGAAATTCAGCCAACAAAGCAGGGATCAGAAATTTATACCCTCGTTACTGGTAATTACAGTGACATTCTTTACTGAACTGTATTCCCAGCCAACACATAAAAGTGTCCTGATGCATTACCTGCTTAGAACTAAGTCACCACTAACACACACGTGCCAGAAAGCGAATCTGCAGCTATGTGGCCATGTTAGCACATGGAGCTCTGCATGCGCTGCTGTAAATGTATCTGTCTACCTTTTAAGCAAAGTAGCTGAAAGCCCCTCAGGGTGTTCTTACGAAATGTAAATTCACTGACTTGGAGACCTCAGCATAAAATCCCTGCTTTTAGTGGATGGCAGTTTAACGCTCTCCTTTCCATAAGAAAGTGAGGAAAAAAGAAATGCAGTCCCATGGCTGGTTTTATGTACATTCAGCATTTGTCTTTTTTCTTAATCTTTGACAAAAAAAGAAAGCAGTTTAGGCGTCTATAAAAGTAGACTTTTTTTTTCCCCCAGAAATAAGCAATAAATTCTTAATGCCCTTGTGACAGATCAATCTCAACCTGTCAATAATTCATATTTGATACTTCCGCTATTTAAGTTAAGACGGAATTGTGAGGAAAGATGATCCTTCTTTGGGGTTCAAATTGACATGTCCTGCTAAGACTGTTAATAAGCCTAAGGGAAAAAAGAAAAAAGCACACATATGGGAGCTTAAATTAATTAGTGGTCTTCTTGCAAGTATTTTGGCAATACTGCATGAATCACATGCTTTTTTTTTGAATGGTGTACACACCCATTTGATTAACGTGTCTTAAAAAGTCTGACTAACTGTAGATTCAGACATACAAAAATACTCTGCTATCCAGAGGAGCAAGCACCCACATCTTTGACTTCTGTGGAACCGTTGCAGTTCCTTCGTATCTGAAAATTGGACCATTTCCTATGTAGAGTTGGGTGCCAAGGCTGGGACACAAGGGTGTCCAATTTTAAGGCTACTAGGCTACATAAAACAAGATCAAAACACAGGTGACTTCAGGAAGAGAGCTTGCTGCTGGTGACTTGAGCACCGTCTTCAAGAGTCAATCATTCAAGTCTTAAATTATTTTTGTCGTAAGTTTGTGTTCTTGATGGGACAACAAGCCCACGATGTTATAGAAGACAGTTAGGAAGAAGATTCTACCTACCCCATAGCAGTGAGATGACCTGCTAGCCACATTCTGGATGCTCTCAATTTGGAAAACAGGGTGACTAAGACAAATCACAGAAGTCAGGACCCAAAAGTTTTGCTCATGATCTTTCGTAGCACTTTAAGGCTTAAAAAAGTAAGGCGTTAAGAATATTTAGTACATTTAAAGATCTCTGCATGCCTTTCTTGGGTGAATAGACCCACTGCCCTAGCAGTGTTTTTCGACTTTTTTTGGTTTGAACATACCTAAATATTCACCAGGGGATGGGCAGACACCCTGGGTAGCAGGTGTAAGTTTCCTTACAATTTTTCCTTTTCTCAGTTAACTTTTTCATACTATTGGAAGCAGTTAATGGAAAACCACCAGTCTTAATGCATTTCACTAAGCTGATTCTCTTTGGGATCTTTAAAGGACAATGCTAAAACAAGCTTGAGTTTTAAAACATAGTGACACTCTATGTAAAAATGTTATCTGGGTTTCTTGTTGTATTTGCTGCTAGTGATATAAACAGTCAGCTTTCGTCCATTTAGAAATTAAAATGCTACTTTTCCTTGTCCAGTTCGCCAAATTTGGCTGGGCTCTGATGGTCATATCTCTGTTCTTTTTATTTTTCATCACCACTACCTTTTTTTTTCCTTTTTTTTTTTTGAGATGAAGTATACTGTTTCATAGACTTGCCAATTAACATTGGTTGCCTCCTATCCTAAGAGCTGTACAAACATAGTGGAAGAAACAGTCCCTTCCCTGAAGGGTCTTCCCTGATGATCTAAAACGAGAAGGAGCTGATGGCGACGTACTAAAACAGATCTTGCAGGTCAGTGATGCTGTAGGTGGATTTTGGCTGGTGGGGCTGATTGAGCACACTAGCAGAAAATTTCATTGATAATGCATGAATTGAAAAATTTTATTCAGCGCCAGATCAGAGATGTGTACAGAAGCCGGGGAGACGTTCCTCACCATATGCTAAGGGACCAGGTCACGCTCATCCTATTCTCAGGGCTGTGTATGAACTTCTTCACAAAGCTTACAGGGTATATCATAAGGCTGGAGAAAGGGTGCAGTCCTGCTTACCCGCCACGTAAGAGGAAAGCCCCCTGGGCCCTCTAGTTATCGCATGCATTCTTCCTGATGGGTAGTGAAGTCTTAATTTCCCTGGGCCAGTGTGGTCCTGCAACTGTCTTCCCTCAATCACAGCTGGTTTCTCAACCCAAGCAAACTCTTGTGGAAACTTGCTTCTCGCTCCTGTGAGTGCATGCAAGAAAGTGCTATTTTTTTTTTACGTAGTCATATTTCAGCTTAGAACTAGAGGATATAAGCAGAAGACACATCATTAACCAGGGGAATCTGTTAATACCTGGAATCAATAAATGGGTACAGGACTGTTTCCTGTATTACAGTCACAAAACGATGCATAGTGTTTGCTAACTGCTGTTCACTTCTAAATACTGCATGTTACTTGCTCATTAATTACTGCTACAGTTTGCAGGAATTATTCCATAATTAATTGGCCTCTAAAACACTCTGCTATATCTCTCTCACATTTGGGAAGTGCTACTCAACATCCTATTTTTTGTACAAGTTTTTCGTGCGAGCTTTGCCAAAGCTCTTTGAACATGTCATCTTGGCAGATAAAAACATGACTTAGAAATGGCTACAAGAAATGAGATAGTGTGAAAAGTTTTAGAAGCAATGAAATATCACTATTAAATGTAAAATTAATGTGGCATTCCTACATCATGAAATCCTTCCTACCAAACTATAAACCAGGCAATACTGTAAAAAGTTTGAATGTAGAATACTTAGTAATTTATGTAGTAATTCAGGAATCGGTTCAAGTCTTAGAAAGACTAATTTATTTGGGTCCATTTGAACAACACGACTGACATAATGGCATAAATAATAACCTGTACAAACCCAGCGTCCTTCACTCGCATGCGTCCCAAAGTAAAGCACCAGTTGTGGAAATGAAGCCACCGTTTCAGGCACCTGTGCCAGCTGGATTATGGATCCAGTCTTCCCCAGTGCCTCTGATGAGCCATTTATGACCGGTAGGGATTCAGTGTCAGAGGTGAGTGGGCCAGTCTCTGTTAGGAAAGAAGTTATCTTCTCTACAGAGAGCTGCAGAGAGAGAGGGGCAGGCAGCGATGTAATTATTTATGTGGCACATACCTCTTTATGATCTTTAATGAGTGAAATATACTGGGAATGATTTTAAGTCTCATCTGAAAAAGCATCACAAATAGTAAATAGCACAATCGCCACTTCACAGGGCTCGATTTTCAAGAGCCAATCTCGTAGCGCCAGTCCACTCAACATGCAGGGCTCCTGGAAAATCTTGACGTTTATTTAGGTGCCTACATAGGGAGCAGAAATCTTCTGAAAATCTAGTCCTAGCTGCAGGGGGTGCAGGGCCTTTGGGAAATTCCAGCCAGTAGCTGTATTGTAAAGCAAGAGATCACACAACGGCCTTGGAGTAAAGCAGTGTTATGCACTGTTAATCCACACCTGCTATCCAGCCAAAATAAATAAAATAAAAGCTCTTAGTGCATTACACTAATGCAAAGCCCAAGGTAATGCGGGGGACATTCTCCCATGAGCCAGAACGCCTGTTCAGCTGAGGTTGTGAGTGCTGATGACGAGGGCTTGACCGAGCACGCTGAGGAAGAAGCGTCAGGGACAGAAATGGAGACAGAATGGGAGAAGTTTCCTACAGGCCAGAGGATGGTGTTGTCCCATCTGTCAGAACCACATGTGCCACAAACTAGTAATCCCTGCCTGCTCTGTGCGGGTAATGACACCCATGATAACCTGCCTATTGCCTGCTCTGGCAAATGCCATCTCACCCAATCAAAACAAGTAAATTGTGTTTCATTTTCCTGTACCTTTCTCCCTAGAAATCCTCTTGTCATCAAACTTTTGAACTGGTCCTCTTTGGCTTTGGTTAAACCAAACAGCAAGTTGAGACCTTTGCTTTTCTGCTAAACCCTTTTGGTTTTATCACCTCTGGTCCCCTATCGTGGTCTGTTTTGTCTATGCACTGAAGCAGAAGTTTACCTGCCTCAGAAAGCAAAGTCTTCAAGGAGAACACAATCTTCCCAGGCACAAATCTCTACAGTGCATAGTGGTGAGGGGTGGAAAATGCTTCCGTGAAAATGAGCTCCTAAGTCATCCCTGCTATGTAGTAGACACACTCGTGGCTTTTTGTTAGAGAAAATGAGTCTGATCTATATATTCATTAAAAAAATTGTCGGTGGTTGTGGAGATGAAGGAGGTTGGTATTGTGGTGGCTCCATTTAGTAGTAACTGAAGATTGATACAATTTGATGTGGTTTGGGTGCCTTGATAAGAATTGAACATGAATAGATATGTACCAAATGAAACAAAATCGTACCTGTAGCTGGTACGTCATCTGCTTTCTGGACTCAGAAGGACTAAATGGTTACTGGAACTGAAGGACCGGCCTGTAAAGGTGGCCTCCCAGAATAGAAAGTGATACACATTACACAGTTAAATATGGCAGGAGATTGTACAGTTGCATGTTCAGCTCCTGTAAATACATTAGTGTACTTTGATCTCCAGGGTTGCCAGGCCAGCTTCCGCTTTTGTTAAATCAGATGCTTTTTTTTGATGAATCTGCAGTGGATGTGGTGAGTTGTTGACCGTTACACTGAGCTAAAACTACTGAGACAAGCAATTGTGGACCATCTAAGCTGAAGAGCATTAACAATTAAGCTTTGGTGGCAGTATTTGATAAAAGAAAGATACATTACCCTAGCTTTGCTGAAAGGACTGCTAATGTCGTACAGTATTGGACATGTCTCTGAGGAGAGTACGAATGTGAACTCGGATTAAATGAGTAAAATGTGAAGGAAGTTAGTATCAAATTCAATACGGAAATGTTTGAACTGTAGGTTTAGCCTGGAAGTGAGAGATCTGAATTTTAGCATAGTAGCAGAAATTTTACCAGCTATTTGATAAATATATCATTACATATGAACATGTTTGATTAGAAACCAGTGGCCAACAGTGATCCAGAGCACAAGAAAGAACACAGAAATGTACTGAGGAATGCAGAATCGATTAGCCCGTATTAGTACTGTGACAGCAAATACAGCTAAGCTATCAAGATAGTAGAAAGGCTTTCTAGCTCTAATACAAATTCCCAAATTGTTTTGGCACTGAACTCAGAACTGCACAGGCAGACGCATAGGATGACTCTGAACATGATAGGAACACAAATAGCTGCTTTTGCTGAAACATGGAAACGCTATCCTCAGGACTAAATGGAAAAAAACATGATTTGGGGAGACATCAGTAAAAAAGCCAAGTGTTGTCAGGTGAGAAAATGAGGTCAAAGTAAAAGAAATGTACTTTCTTCTAATGTTTAAGGAGGCAGAACCAAAGCTGAGTTTCAAACGGGCAGAAAAAATCGAGGGAGATAAAATGATGCAGGAATCTGACTGAGACTGCAGCTAAATCAAAGAGGTAGGAATTAATGATCTACCCTGAGGTATAGTACACATGGCATAGTTTAGGTGGCCCAGCAGAAGCAGCAAATCAAGCTTAGTGAGAGGTTTGGAATCAGGAAAACTGAAAAGGAAAGGAAAAAAAAAAAAGGATCAATTTATTGCAGAGGGAGAAAAGTTTGTAATAAATGGGAGGCAAGGTATAATGCAAAGTGAATACGTGGGATTAGCTAGATGTATTGTTTTCTTCTTGAGCAATATGACTCAACACTAATATAGTTTCTATATATGGAAAAAATAGCAGGGCTTTGCAGGCAGAGTTTTAGTGTCTTATCAAAATATGGTTCTCAACTTAGAACTTGAGGTAAAACACTGCAGTTTTGTCCCCACCTCCCCCAACAAAGTGATACCAGGGACACCGAGTTAGACCAGCTGATACGCTGTACTTTCCTACCAATGCACAAACATATAAACCAAAAGCTTTATCTGTCTAATTACCTGCTATGGCCAGTCTAAATGGTACCCCAAACCATGCAATTAATGTTACTCGATCCTCTTTGTTCTTTGTCTGCCATATGCTTATGGCACTTCAGGACAAAAAAGAGTTGAGGTTGAATGGGGAAGTAATCCGTTCCCTTCACTGATGTATGTTAGTGCTGTTAGAGCATACACAGGTGATACCATATTCTATTTGATTTACCTGACTTCATCTCAAATGTTTTAAAGGATGGTCGTGGTCAGTGGAGGAAAACATCAAACAAGAAGCTTTAACTGAGATGAGAGTATGCCTGAAGGGAAAATGCAGGTTAAAATTGTTGATGCTTTTTACAAATTACAGGAACTAAATCATCTATTCCCTTTCCTCCTAACGCCAAATCAAACAATGTACAACTAGAACCGAGAGCGCTGTCCTTTTGAGATAGGAACAGCCTGTGATCATTAATATATAGCTTATGTTTTCTATGCTGTATCAAGCCATGTATGCACTTTTTCCTGGGTCATAACCAGCTGCAACCAGGAGACAGATAGCTTCCTAATGAAATGGAAGCGTTATGATATCTGACTTTTATCGCTATTATTGAGCCAGCAGACTTCCCTGCTCGCTAGGTCTATTTCAGAGCCTATGAGATAAATCCTTTTGGGTAAAAAGCACTGGAGGAATTAAGTGGTATTAGAGACATACGTGTCTATGCAGATCCCTGTGTATTCTAAGGCTCTTCCTAACAATTTAAAACACCGTTTTAAAAGATACACCCAGTGTACAAAAATGATCTCTAGAAATCCCTTGTTGGGCAGTCTTTAATAGCACCTCTTATGGCAATTCCTCTTCCAAGACAGGGACTGGAAGAGGTGTCAGAAACTTGGTTGCCTTTGACTTAAACGCGTTTAAGACTTTCCAGCAGCGTAAGAGGTAATGCTCTTTCCCTAGTGCAATACACGTACGGTACTCAGCACTTCTGTTTGAGACATCTCAATACATTATCCTTAACAAAGAGAGAAAAGGCGAGAGGTTCAGCCCTTTTGCTCCTTTACCCCAGATAAAAAGGAAGGACTAAATTAAAGCCACCCTCAGTATCCTGTATCCAGCTGTCAGAGATTGCTAGAAGCACACAGAGGCCAGTGGTGAGGGTCCTGTTTTCCCTGTGGCAGGTATTGGCAGGGACAAGGCTTGGAGCGGCAAGGAAAGAGAAAAGGCACAAGTCTGGGGAGGATAACCTTGGGATGTTTATGAAGACTGCAGGACTTTCTTAACTACATTATTGATTTCTCCAGCACCCCAAATCAGGGTGACCTAAAGCTCTAGGACAGCGTCTCACTCTGGAGTAACTCTTATTTTTGTCTTTTTAATTACATTATTGCCATAATGGGTAATCAATTAGAATAACGTAAAATAGGGAGGAAACATCCAGAAATTTAAGTTGATTAGAGGAAAGAGGGATTTCATAAATACAACAATAAATGTGAACTTTAAAGTAAAATATTCTTTTTGTAATTCAATTAAGTGGAAACATAGCAAGGAGAAACAAATGTTGGAAATGTAATCCTGAAAACTCTTGACTTGTTGAATGATGTGTTAATGAATTGTGAAAACCTAGGAACATGGCAGGGTCAATGGAGAATGCGCTGTGGTTGTACATGAATGGGTTGTGAAACTTACTGAAGAGCTGGTGTACAGGCTGGGCCAGAGTAATTGCAGTAATTGTATGTGACTATTAACATATTTATTCATCTTGGTGGCAAGATTTACTTTGAGGGAAATGTTAACAGGCGTTTGATGGAGGAAGAAAGTCAGACTTGCATACTAGGGGTTCCTGGAGACAGGTAATAATGGTCGACCTTACAACTGGAAAAGACTCTTTCACAGTGACAGACAGAGTGATCTTATGTGTCCGCTAGATAGAAGGAAGAGCAGTGAGTCAAATCATGTCCACCCTTCCCTCCCATGGCAACACTAATTTTCTATCTTTCCATAAGGATCTCTAATCCATCCCAGCTGTGTCTGCCTTTTAAATACTTGTTCAAAATCCACTTTTTACTGCAATGCTTGAAGAAAACACCTTGCCAAAGGTACCTAGCTCGATTGTAATTGAGGAGAGGTGATTTTATTTATAGTTAAAGAGATCGTACATAAACCAGACCTAGTAGCTAAAACTACTTTGATTCACAACTACCCCATTGTGCATAGTTGCTGTGAACATATGACAACTACTTTTGCTCGTATCTTCTCTAGCCTTCCCCTTTTCATTGCTTCCCACCCTTGCTAATCATATTGCTTCTTAAATTAAGCCTGCTGTAAATCTGATCAGTATTTGAGTTTTGGGTTTCCTCTGGATCAGTCTTGGATGGTGCTTTGGAAACACTTCATTTCCCTGTACGCTCTGTCTTACAGCATCTGATGCATCGCCTTCCTCATTGCGAATGGATAATTTGGGCACTGTGGGCTGGACTCATCTCACCTGACTTTACCTGAGTCAAGGGAGATAGATAAGAATCTTTAAGACACCATCAGACCTATCTGTGACCTGTACTCTAAAGTGGGTTATGTTATTGACAGCTCAGGTTTGGTCTCCCTGAGGACCACTGCGCAAGCAAGCGGCTACTGTACATCCATAAATGTACATACGTATTATGCATGTATTAATTTTGAAGTCTACCCTGGGAAGCAAAAATCATTTGGAAACTTCCAGTGCTTTGTTAGGAAAAATGAATGGGTTTGTTGGGTCGGATCAAATGCAGAGGAAAGTCAGGTGCACTGACGGTGCTGAAGTGATTGCTGTGGGACGCAGAGGCCAAGGAAGAATGTTGGCCAAAGTGAACAGTGAACTCGATTCTGGGGGCATAGCACGGGTGTATTTAAGCACGGGGTGCATATATTATCTGTAGACTCATATGTCACTCTGAAACGAGCAGGATGCAGAGAGATATTTGAAATACAGATTTGATAACAACAGAAATGAACGATGAGTAACCCTAAAATCCCTAACTATAGAAGGACATTATCATGGCTGAAACAGGAAGTGAGCCACAGGAATGTAGATAGAATTGTACACAGTGATGACTTTCATGTGGTAGGAAAACATGGGAGCTTAGTACACCTGTCAGTGTGCGAAAACATACATTCCTTAAAGGTCCGTTTCTTTTACGTGCTCTACAGCTACTGCTGCAGCTCCGTTGTTTTGCAGTCACGGCATGGCGCGAATGGGAAGCTCGAGTGTTCCGGTTTCATTGAACTTTCTCTTTTGTCCACAGTCCGCAGCAGATTTGGCAGTGGTGGGTTTTAGCAGCTGAGATTCTCCAGACAGGAGAAGGAATGGTGGGGGGAGCAACAAAAAGCTAATTGTGAGGCTGACTTTAACAAAGAGAAAGGCTAAAAAGCTCCAGTCATTAAAGTAAAAATATTTAGAAGCGTTCCCAAAGGATACATTTAATTTCTGATTCAGAACAAGACTAATGTACCATTTAACCTACAAGTTTACATGAGACTTAAATGATACACAGTAGGAACTCTCTCCAAAGAGATACAAAGCTCTAAAACTTGCAGCGTGAATTGAATGGTACATGAAGACATTCGTATTTTTGAGGTAAGCATCTTATTGGTGTTCTCGGTACCATGCTTTTAAAGATGCAAAATCAATACCTATTTTAGGCGACTATTTATTCACTCATACTAGTGCTTTTACAATAATACAGACATTTAAAGAATCATAAGATAACACCTGCAATTTGTCTAGAAGTACTAAAAGAAAATAATGTATTGTTAAACAAAATGATCGGTGTCTGAGGTCTTTGACAACTGTAAAAACAACACCCTTTCACAGGCAGCACTATTAAATAATTTTTAATTTGCAGTAATAGTGGGGTTCAGGTTCTCTAATGATCCTGTGAAAACATCCACAAAAATATTGAGAGAACATTTATTTTGTGGCAATACTAATCCTAGGTGACAGACAGTGTTCTCAAGGCTTTTTTTGTTGACAAAGACAACAATAATACTTCCTCATAAATAGCTGTATAATGACTACAATCTGCAAAATTCAAAGTCATTAAAAAAATCTACATTCAGAGAACACAGTCTTCGCTCTTTCTGAAAGACAGTTTCCTTATTATGACTTCTTCCATTTTGATTGAGCCAGATGCCAACAAATTTCTTTTGGGGTCTATTCTTTAAAAACTGAGAGCAAATTATTAGCAGAAGCCAGCAGCAACATAACAACAGAGCGCAGTTTGCTATAACAAACTTGAGAAATAATTACCAGACCCCTTATGCATCTTTACTTTCTCCACGTTTTTGCTACCGAAGAGCAGGCGCGTGGTTTCCATGCAGATGCTAGGGCACAGCTCCTTACTCCTAACAGGACTTGGCTCAGCACAGCTGCGACGGGGAGCGTGGATTCGCACCGTCTTCAGATGCCAACCGGCAATCCCTGGAACTGCAGAAGACAGACTGGCACAGCCTCTGGATTAATCTCGGATAGCATCATTTTGCCCTCGGGGCATCAAATACGGCTGACCTCTCGTAAGTCTGACCCACGTCTTGTGATCAGGGCCAAGAAATAAACATCAGTCTCGAATTAGCGTTCTTCAGTGTCACAACCCCATTAGAATTGGCATAAACAAAAGCAAGAAGCGATACTTTCCCCTTCCCACCTCCTGGCTTCCTCCTAGGATGGCTGTGGCCATAAAAGAATGATCATTAAAGAGGACTTTTGTATTAATGATTGAGTGTACGTTACAGTAATCAGATAATGGCTATATCAGCTTTCATTAGAGGTCTCAAGAAACCCATCTTTGCTATGCATGATAAACTAATTTCTTCTAAACACTTTGACAGTATTGTTGATTAAAGCCTTAATGTTCACATTATCTATAAGGGCAATTGTTTATTGGTCAGTTTATTACTTTGCGTAACAGCAAACCCGAATATTAAATGGGCTCGAGAGGTGTTAAGGAAAACTCGGCATACTGAGTGATCTCTACCCTAAAGTATTTCTGTAGCTTTCTTTTATATATATATACACATATATATGTATATATATACTTACAGTCCAGGTATAAAAGAGATAACCCTATTACTCGATCTCAATTATCGGCTAAAATGTCTTGGGCCATTAAGTACCAGGAACAATAAAATAATAACACTGATTAACAATGGGCATTTCTGTCATCCTGCTTAGGATAACGCTTTGCAACTTGGAATCAAGCGGATCCAGTGGAGCAGGGGTAACAGGGAGCATTTCAACACCGAAGGTATATTGGTCGTTGTTCAATTGCTTGATAATATCTTCTGGTCTGCCTATAGCATGTTTTAACAAGATCTCCGTACTCAGGGCCTTGTTTCTTCTGTTCTGCAGACGCAGCGTAAAGCAGGTGTGCGTTTGCTCAAGGGGGGCTAAAGTTACACCCAGAAAGGGTTGGAGCCCTAACTGAAACGCAATCGTCATTCAGAGCACGTAGTAAGGTGTGCAGGGACCCGGCTGGCACGCCAGCGAGTGAGGGAGAGGTGAGAGGGCTTTCTCTGGGGGCTCATCTAGGCGGCACAGCGCTGGCTGCCGTAATAACAACTCTCTTGCTGGCAGGAGAGAGCAGCTTAAAATATTTGTTTGACTGCACATTTGGACGGGACCGCACACACGTGAGGGAGGATAGCTATCTTGTTGAAACAAGGAAGTTTGCTTATGTCCCTTGTGGCACCTTCTGTGTTTTGTTCTGCCCTGATTTTCCTGTTAAATCTTCACAATACAGTTTATCCATATTTCTTCCACCGCTCTTACCGGGTTTTTTTTGTTGTTGTTTGCTTTTCAGTGTGTTCATTCTTATCCTTCCCAAGTCCAGGAGCTCAGATGTTGTCGCCATTCTTGGGATGTAATGTATTGTTCTGACCACCCATTGGCATCTGGGGTAACGCTTCCCTTCCCCAACATCCTCTTCCTTGAACATCTGGGGTCACAGCTGTAAGTAGGTGAATATTGAAAAGCATTCAGGGAACTGGGGTGACAGTCATAAACTGATGGAAGCTGCTATTACCTAAACCTCAGCAGTTACATTTTCTGTGAGACCATACCTGCTGCTGAATATCCCGCCTTACAAAGGAGGTGCTTAGTTGCAGCCACCTAGGTGACAGACGCTGTGCTGCCACCATCCAGCTGCTTGTAGCATCTTTTCAACCACCTGATGTGTGGAGCAGCCAGCTGGCCCCCGCACCCCTATTTGTCTGTGGATACCTCCGAAATCAGGGAAAGAAACAAGTTCTGGGGACATCAATAGAGGATCAACAGTACTTTTCTGGGATTATCCATCAGTCCTACACTGGTGCAAGCATGTGGAGTCCTGTTTTCATGCTTTCTGACAGTAAAGCTGAAGGCTGATTAACATGACCCCAGGGGACAGTAAGGGAAATGACCATCCACTGCCTGCTGGTGCTTATTGCGAGTCAGAATGATGGCCTGTAGAAGGATACGAGCGCTTCTGGCACTCAGACCATCTTTGAGTCGTGATTGATTATCATGCTTCCTAATGAAGCCTTAACCATAAATAATAGTATAGTGTGAAATCAAGTATTTGAAAAACATAAGCTTATTCCAGATGAGCCTGAATCTTTAACAGCGAAAATGTGACAACAGATGAGGGGAGCAAAGCATTTACAAAACTGGGTAGTAAAATACACATGTGCCTTTTCATAGTGTGAGAACTGGGATAACAGTATCTCTGGCTATTTCAATGAGAAGGTGACCAAAGCTATGCAACATCACAACTACAGAGAAAAGACTTTTCTCTGGAGAAAAACGTCACTCGAATTCCCTGCCTACAGAAATCACCTGAAGCAGATACTATTTTTCCTTTCGTTGTTTTATGAGGTAGTAAAAAAGTTGGGTTTATGTACTATTTTGGCTTCAGATGCCTAGAATAGTTTGATGTAGCTATCCTGGGCATCCCAGGGCCAGAGTCAGGGCTCAGTCAATAGTGGTATGAGCTTAATTTTTCACTGGTATAAGCTACCAGAGGTGCTTGATCACAGTGATAGGCACATGATGTGAAATGAAAATCTGGCTCTAGATGACTGTCATTCACCTGAAGCTGGTGTTAAGTTGACAAAACTCTGCTTTCTAATGAAATCCTTACTCTCCCTGGTTCATTAAATGTGAAAATGGAACTCCCTCATCAAACACTCAAGTACAGAGGTAAAGCAAAATTTGTCACTGCCAAGAGGAGTACCAAAACTCAAAAAGCAGCTAAGCCAAGGGGGTAGAAACCTCCAGAATCTTTGCAAAGGTCACAAACTGAAGTGCTCAAAAGCTAGGAGGTGCCCGAGTTGAGTTTATCCATGCAATCCTTACTTTACCAGCTTGGTATATACGCCTGATCAGGCTTCTAATTGCCTGATCGCACACTAGTCTTCCCGCAGGATTGTTTCCTCATTTAGTCCGTGGACCCTTTTCAGCATCAGTCTTTTCTTCCTCCACAAAGTTACCCCAAGTCCACACATCCACATTCGACAATTTCTACACGTTCTCTCTCTGGTACCTGTGTACTCCTCAAACGTCAGCAGGTCTGTCTCCACATTCTGAAAGCGGGATCATCCTTGTTTTGGTAACTTCATAAAAGAGATCACTAAATCTGAGCATGCTGTGGCAGATGCTTACCTTTTGCTATTGTCAGATCACTTAGCATTTCCAGTGCAGGGAATGCATTTACGGAGGGAATCTTTTTCGAAGATCAGCCAAAAAGAGACACTTGAGAGAACTTTCCCCTGCTGCTGCACTTCTAACAATTCTCTTACGTGTGAACTGAGATTTTTTTTCTTATGGCTCAGAAATTTGTGCAATTTGGCCGAATGAGGTATGCTCACAATGACCAAATTTCAAACTTTTGCTCCTAAGAGCAAAGGCATTAGAGCTCCTTAGAAAAGTCGTTCTTAAGTTGTCATTATTTTAGCACAGAAAATGTGTTTGTTAAGAATGAAGTCTGGAAACCAGCTGAACGGTTTTAGAGACCACATACCTCTCAAACAGGGAACTTTTAGTACAAAGAGGTGAAACCCGACAAACCAAGAAGTATCTGAAAATAGGGTCTGAAGGAAAAGAAAAACTGTCAGGCATCCTGGACTAGCAGCAGTGATACAAACCTTTCTTACAGGTTCTTTCTGGGACACGCAAACCCTGAAAGAATACACTTTCTGAGTAGCTGCCCCAGAGGAGCGTTTGTGCGGTGCCGTTTGACAAAAACAGAACACAACGCCCCTTAGCACCAGGAAGCCCTAAAGCTGATTAGGTGAACAAGCCCATGCTTGCTGCGTACTGGCCAGGGAGCGCTTATTCCAACCCCCCTTGTTAGCTGCTGGCATGACATTTCTGGCATGTCATTTAGATTCACACGGCATTCGCAGGGTAAAAGCCACTCCAGCCCCCACCCCAATAAAGGGCAGCTTTTTGAGAACCAGAAAGAAATGAAACTGTGGCACTGACACGTGCGCCATCATTCACAGAGGAGAGACATCTGGAGATACTGCAGTGGTCTGAAGAAACCCAGGTGCTTTTAGTAGCCAACTCCTTGGACCCGGATTTCAGAGGTGTCGGTCTGTGTCCCGTGAGGATCCCAACATCGAGGGTATGAGGATCGCTGTGGGTTGTCATTTTTCCTGGGCACTGCTGTTTCCCAGCTGGCAGCGTCCCATCGAACGCAGCGCTGCGACGTTGACTTGCATCAGCGACGGATCAAGCCCTCTGGGAGTCGGCATAATTGGAGATCAGCAACCTGGACTCCTGCCTAGGAAGCAGCAGGAAAGCGGCTGTACTTGAAGCAGAATCAAACCAGATTCAAAGTAATGGGAATATTTAAGCTGTGACAACTTTTAAAAAAATCACTCTGCTATGTTATTTTAGTAAATATTTGTAGGTGTCTGTAATAGGGGGGTAATCACTGCATTTCCTTTCAAACAAAAGCAAGGAGAGCAGTTTTCACTAACACTGGATGATAAGCAAGGCATTCTAATGGATGGGTTTAACCTTATTTTTGCTGGCAGATTATGCGTTACAGCAGTTCTTGGGTGTCTTTTCTTGCAGCACGCAAAAACCAGTTCGTGCCTGGTCTCTTCCTTTACCGATGCAAGAACTCCACAGCAGCTGGCAAGCAGCGAGGCGTCCCTCTTTGGCAGGGAGCTGGGATGGGCTGCATGTGGGGAAAGCGGCGGGGGCAGGCGTGAGGGAGGTGTTCAGGAGGCGCCAGGCCACAGCCATCAGCAGGAGGAATGGTACGTATGTGCCAGTAGAGAGGTGGGCATCTACAGAGGAAGGAAGGAGGGTGGCTAGGCGCTGCTGGAAGTCACAGAGATGAACCGCAGCTCGGAGGGACTGCGTTTGGTATCATGGCAGTGCAAACAGACAGCTCTCAGGTTAGGTTGGAGCCCAGGTCCCAAAGACTCCCTGGAATAATTTGTAGCTCAAAGGATGTTAAAGAGTTATGAGGGATTCCAGGCAATCAGGTGCAGGTATGCCATTATTGTTGTCGATGGAGTACAAGACATTTCTGTACGTTTCCATGTGTTTCTTGCACCAATGAAATAAAAAAGAAATCGGTATGGAAACGTTGAGAAAGCTCGTGTATCTCTTCTTCAATTTACCTCCTGTCTCAGAAGGGGAGGACCATACATTCAGAGGGCCCACAAGACTGGTGCTAGAAGAAGGGCTGGGCCAAAAATGTGTCTCTTCTCAAGGATGGAAAACAGCTGAGCCACCATTTCCGTCTTCACCAAGGGGTGAAGTACAGAGCTGGGGGCGGGTAAAGGAACGTGGTCCTGAACAAAAACCTGCCACTTCCAGTGCAAGGTGGGGGATCTCCCAATGAGAAAGCGAGGGGGAGCAGAGGCAGCTGCTTTTCCAGTCCCCACCCACAGTTCTTCTGCAGCAGAGGCCGGTGCCCAAGGGTAGCCTGCTCAGCATGCGTGCCGGGAGCGCCCAGGGGAGAGCCAGAGTCACAGCGTGTGCTGTCAGGGACATGTTAGAGCTCCTGGCCCCAGCGGAAGGGAACCCAAACGCAGCAGCCGAGCGAAGAGTCCAGCCCTGAGGGTGGATCTGTGGGCTTTAGGAGCCCTAGGAAAACAGCACGCAAAAGGAGAGAGTAATAATGTTAGGAAAAAAAGACCCAGCTAGCAGTCTGTAACGAACTAGTGCGTTCCCCAAGGGCTTGCTTCACCCCCTTTTTCTAATTCTGGTGCAATGCTTATAATACTGATGCATCGGGGTAGGTTTACAATGGCCAGTTTGCAGATACACGCCAGAGCTCGTCAGAGGAAGAACAAGAACAGAAAGTGAATTTCAGTTTGTTTCTTTTTTTTCTTTTTTTTTTTCCAACTTTCTTTCAGAACAACCTTAATATTTACAAAGGCAGGGCAGCTCCCATGTTCACAATGTTGCAACATACTGCTCTCACCACATTCCTGCTAAAAATGAAATTGGAATGGTTTCTGGACAAAAAACAGAGCCTATGATTTTTAACTTTCCGTCCCTCCCATCAAAGCACGGATTGTGGTGAAAAGGACAATCTGGAATTGCTTTCTTAAGACTCGTCATGAGAAAGTTGTAACTGGAAGGTTGGCTACCTCACTGACAAACACCTGTACATTTTCCACTCTTCCAGTCCTCCTCGGCTCCCAGGCTCAGGGCAGACTGCAGGATAAAACAGATTTGTATCTGAAAACAAAACAAAAAAACCTCTACTGAGCAGAAGGTTTCAGAGGAAACCCATCTGAATTGGATTCCACACTTCTTCCCCAACACCAGAACAATGTACAAGTTTTCCAGGCTGAAGCAGAAAGGTTATATATAGCACTGCAATTTAATTCACATGACAATTAAAAAATACATGAAACGGTCTTCCTTATGCATGAGAAAAGATTATCAGAGTTTTCCCCTTTTCCTCTTTTAGGTTATTAAAAATGTAACTCCTGCAAGAGTAATAAATTAACTCGGAAAGGATTGCTTAAGTGAGACCCGAGTTGTGATGAAAGGAAGTTTGGAGTTAGGAGAAGTCTGTGTTTGAAAAACGTCCTCGGTGTTTGGAGCATCGCATATGGCTTTTGACAACTAATTTGGGAGAAAAGTGGTAGGGAATGAACCTCAACAGGAAAAGCGCTTGTTTTTTGTCACTTTGTGACATTGCCGAAACATCGTTTCCCCTCATTTGTATTTTTCCCCCATAAGTTCATATTAAAATGTATCAAAACAGAAAAGACTTTGAAAAAGGCAGCAGAACTGTCATAAGGGATGATGCTAGCTAGTCGGGAGGTTACGCTTTATTATGTAAATACATGTTTGGGGGTATTTTAAAATGCATATCATGTGGTTAGAGGCAGATTATTAGTTTGATAAGCTGTACCGATTCCAAATAAAGCATACCGATCCATAACATGGGTGCCAGTGGTGTGACTTCTTGGAGAGCTGCGAGCTACCCGATTGACCACAACTGTCCCTCTCCTGTACCAATTGGTCTCACTTGTTGGAGTATTAACCACGGGGCTGCTGGTCCTCGCCAAATCCCGCTGCCGAAATCCACCTCTTCTCACTGCTCCTGGAAAAATGTTCCTGTGATGCTTTCCCGCGGGCAATGCCCTAGCGTTGAGCCTCCCGAGCTGGAATTCAGATCGGAGCGGAAGGAAATAAAACTTCAGTCTGTGAATAAAGCCTTCATTTACTTACATGTAAAGCCAATGAAATGGTATGACTTTCCCTTCTTTTTCTGTAATTTACAAATGGCTAAAACGATTTCCCTGGCAGAGACATCCATTTCTTAACTGCTTAGTGCCCGCGCTGGCCGCACCAGCCTGCAGCAACGTCTCTGTAAGTGCCAGCGCTCGCTCTGGAGGCACCAAGAGGAGCTGGATGAAGAACTTGTGGTGCGTAATTCATTCAGTGAATACAGGCCCTTTTTTGTGCTTGCAGGAACTCTGGGGAAGGCAGGTTGGTGGGTTTTGGGTTTGGTTTTTTTTTTTTCTACATGTAGTTGTTGAAATTTTTTAAGGAGCTGCTGCGTGCTTGCACGCAGCATCTGCCTGTCAGTGGCTGCTTGGGAGAAGCGTTCTTCTGACAGTTGGCAGCCGAGGCGCGGGGTGTGCGTGGCCTGCGGGGTACGTGTGGCCTGTGGGGTATGCATGGCCTGTGGGGTACGCGTGGCCTGCGCGCACAGGTGCCACGCACCTCCCACCCTTCCACGCAAGCGGCCTCACAAGCAAAAGTCCGGGAAAGCGCTTCCAGCGATTGCCGACACGCTGGTGTAACAGCCAGGCTCCAGCCGGCTCCATTTCGCCTAAATACGCCTGAAATCTGAAATAATAGTGGGGAGGGGGGGGGGGGGGGGGGATAGTCATTCGGGGTACACAACGCGCTTGCAAAAGTCGAGGCTGCGCGGCCGTGGGGTGGTCACTCGCGCCCCCGCCTCCCGCTCCGTCCCGCCGGCGGGTAACGCCGCTGCCGGGCCGGGGGACGGCGGCGACACCCCCGCAAACTTCCCGCGCCGCAAACTTTCCCGCCCGCGGGGAGGGTGTCAGGGCGAAGCGGGCGGCGCGGCGGGGCGCGTCCTCCCTCTCCTCCCCTCCCCGCTCCTCTCCTCCCTTCCCCTCCCCTTCCCTCCCCTCTGCGGCGCGGTGCAGCGCAGCTCCGCCCCCGCCGGCAGCCCCGCACCGGGCGGCCGCCGGCCGCAGCGCCCCGCCGCGCCGCGGGAAGGGGAGGGGGGTGGTTTGGTGGTGGTGGTGGTGGGGGATCCCCCCCCCCCCCGCGCTGTGCGCCCCGCCGCGGCCCGTGCGCGCCGCTCGGCGGCGGCGGCGTCCGCATCCCCGCGTCCTCCCCCGAGCGCTCCCTCACCTCGCCTCGGCGGCGATCGCCCCGCCGCCGCCGCCGCCGCCGCCGCCTCCCGCCCGCCCCCGCCCTCCCCGCCCCCGCCGCACGCACACACACACACACACACACACACACACACACACTCCCGGCGCGGTGTGCGAGGGCGGGCGCCGGGAGACGGGCGGCGGAGACCACCGCGCACACGCACACACACACACACACACACACACACTCACTCCCTCTGTGCCTGCTCCTTCCTCGCCCCCCGCCGCCTCCCCTGCTCCCCCCCCCCCCCCCCCCCCCCGCCTCCTCCTCCTCCTCCTCCTCCTCCTCCTCCTCCTTTCTCTGCAACGAGCGAGAGAGGGAGAGGGGGGGAAAAAAAAAAAAAGCCACTTACAGGTATTTGTTTAGTGGATCGGCGGCTTCATTTATCCCCCCCCCCCCCCCGCCCCCCACCCTCCCCGCCGCCCCTCGCAGTTTGTTTACAAGTATCAAAGTTGTAATTGAGGAGCTGCCAAGGCACATCTGGATATTTTTCTTCTTCTTCTTCTTCTTCTTCTTCTTTGTGTTAGGGACTGATGTGCAACTAATTAAAGGCAGACAGGCTGGTAGTGTCTGCACGCTCAAGCCCCCCCAAATAAAGAGCCTGGTAAGTGACTGGTTTGCTTTATTCCCCCTCTCCTTTTCCCCCCCTTTTCCGTCGTGTTTTGTTTTTTTATTTTTATTTTTATTTTTTTTAGGGGAGGTGGGGTTGCTTTTTTTTTTTTTTTAATTTTGTGGTTTTGTCGGTGTGGGTTGCTTTTTTTTTTTTTTTTTTGTTCTTGTCCTCTGGGATCGTAAAAGTAGATTAATGCTAGACTTGGGCAATAAAAGGCGCCGCTATATTAATTTATTAATTAATCTGCACCCGCCCCTCCTCCTGAATGTTAAATATGACCTTTGATCTCTCTGTCTTTGGCAGAGCAGACGTGCAATATTGAACATGTACGGTCACATTTGGCTTAAGCAGGGACAGAATCGCGAACCCCGGCTAGCAATTTCAATTTATTTATTTCATTCGTGGAAATGAGGGCGATAGTTAAGGGGGGGGGGGGGGGGGGGGGGAGCGGGGGAGAAATCAATAACTGCGTCTCGGGTACCCTTTTCATGCTCCGGAGATGCATCGATTAAACAATAATGACCCGGTTGGTGGGCACCATCATTTTCTCGCTCCTGGTGGCAATAAACCCCGAGAGGGGGCTGCGGGGAGAGAAAAGGTAGCCAGCGAGGGAAGCTTTTGTGGAGAGAAGCCACTTTAATGCTGGGGGGAATAGGGCAAGAAAACGCGTATGTTTCTTGACTTCTGGCACAAACGGCTGAACGCTAACGTTTTATTCCTTACCAGATGCGTGGCTTTCCTACACATGGCTGGCAAAACTAGTTTTATTGGGTAGTTGTTATCGGGGACATGCGGCTAGGTTTTCCTTTCTGGAAGCGGCAGAGGGTTGGTGGGTTTTTTGGTGTTTGGGTTTGCCTTTTTTTTTTTTTTTTTTTTTTTTTTTTTTCCTCTTTCGCTATATGCAAATCCTTCGCATCCCTCCACAAGACGCCGCTTAGCCTAGAGCTTTCCGGGGCAGCCTTTGTATTGCCACCAGACCTCTGAAGGCAGCCAGAGTCTGGGTTTTTCCCTGACGTGGAAACACAGCGGTGGCTCCTGCGGGCTCGGGGTCTTTTTTTTTTTTTCCGATGGCAAGACGCCCGCCAGCCCCTAACGCAGCCGCGGGTGAGGTTTCTTCGGTAGATTTACGCTCCCTTCATCTGGATTTGTTTACATAAAGCCCGCTTTTTAGTGCACGACGTCGGGAGAAGACGAAGTTTTTGCACTCGGTAGGTTGGGCTGCAAACGGTTCATTAATCTAATTATGATCGTAATTACCGTAATTGATAACCATTTTGAACTAAACATACCGGAGTCTGGAAACTAGACGGAGCCCCACGAGCGGCTCCCAAGCGAACGTTTCTGATCGATAGCCCTACATCAGAAAAAGATGCTGGAAATATCTAAACTATTCAGGTAGAGCATCTGGAAAACAAAGAGGCAGTGTTCATAAACTGAGGGCTTTTTAAGTTATGCTTATGTTTTGCTTTAGTTCGCGCAGGCTGCCATAATGCACCTTCCTCACTGCCACAAACTAAAATACCCCCCGTCACCTCCCGGGGGGGTGTGTGTGTGGAGGGGGGTGTGGGGTGGGAAATAAACCCAGGACCGCGTCCTTACCCCCCCTCCTAAACTTTGCCGCCCCTGAAGCAGAAAGCCATCTTCCCCCGCCGGGGGCTAGTTGAGCAGGTACAGGGACGTGCCCTGCCGAGCCTTCCCGGGCTCTCTCTCCCGGGAAGCCCCCCCTGCCCCGCGGCGACCGACGAGGGGGCTGTCCCCGCGTCGGTCTCTGTGTGTGTGTGTGTGTGTCCTCCGCGCAGCCCCCGGCGGTGGCGGGGAATCCTCCCGAGCGGTTGGGATAAATACTCCCGTCTTTAGTACAGCTGCAGGCGCCGGGATCACAAGCTGTGAAATTGCCTGCCTTAAGTATTTTATTTCTTTTTTTTTTTTTTTTTTTTTAAAAACCTAGCCCCGTTTTCCCCCGCGGCCCCGCTGGCAGCCCCCCCCCCCCCCCGCAGTGGGGAGGGCCGGGGGGGGGCCGGTGCCGCCGCCGCCACCAGCGCCCGGCGGAGCCAGCTGTGCCGGCAGGCAGCTAATGACCGCCGGGCGCAGAAGGACACCGTGGCAGCTGGCGGCTCCCTCCCCCCGCCTCTCTCTGTGTCTTTTTTTTTTTATTATTTATTATTCCTTTTATTTATTCCCCCCCCCCCCCCCCCCCCCCCGCCTTTTCATTTTCCCCGGTGGAGATGGTAGGTGGGCAGCTCCCGCTCGCTCCCCGTACCGTGTGTCCCCCCCTCCATCCATCCATCCATCCATCCATCCATCCCCCGCCGGTTCGTCCCGGCGCCGGGGCCGACCCCTCCAGCCCTTTAGCCCGCGGGGCTGGCGGCGTGTGACCCTCACCCGTGTCCCCCGTGTGTCCCCCCCAGCTCCGGGGTGGCCGCTGGCGGCCGTTAGCGCCCCCCGCGCGCGCACTCCCCCTCCCCCCCCCCCCCCCCCCCCCCCCCCCCTCGGAAATGACTTTCTGTGTTTCAGCTGCGGCGGCTCCCGTGAGGATGCAGGAGGAGCGGCTGCCCGGCCAGGCACCCACCGCGGGAATGCGCCCGGAGGAGGAAGAGGAGGAGGAGGATTAATCGACCCCCCCCTACCCCCCCCCCCCCTCCATCCCCAACCCCCGTCCCTCTCCCTCCCCGGCCCCCCACCGACCCCCCCCCCCCCTCACCCCCCCCTTCCCTCCGGCCACCATGAACACCAACGTGTGCGTGGAGAGCGGCCCCAACCCCGAGGCGCCGGGGCTGCCCAAGGACAGCCACCTGCCCGAGGGGGCCCTCAACAGCCTTGTGGATTACAACTCGGAGATGGAGAGGTACCGCTCCTTCGCCACCTTCTACAAGACCAACGGCGGCGCCTTCCCCCAGGCGGCCAAGATCGCCCGCATCACCACCCCCATCTTCCCCAGCGCCGCCGCCGCCGCCGCCGCCCGCATCGGCATGTCCCCCTGGAACTGCGACACCGCCACGGCCGCCGCCGCCACCGCCATGCTCTGGGGCAGCGGCGGCGGCGGCGGCGGTGGTGGCGGCGGCGGCGCGGCGGGCGGCGCGAGGAAGCCCTCCTCCGCCGCCGCCGCCGCCGCCGCCGCCTCCGCCTCCGCGGCCGCCGCCTCCTCGCTGCACGCCGGCAGGGGCGGCATGCACCACCGGAGCGACTCGCAGCGGCTGGGCAAGCCCGGCTGCCCGCCGGCCGAGCAGCCCGCCCTGCCCATGGCGAACGGCAACTTCCTCTCCACCCTGGCCCCCGAGCACTGCCGGCCGCTGGCCGGCGAGTGCATGAACAAGCTCAAGTGCGGCGCCGCCGAAGCCGAGATCATGAACCTCCCCGAGCGCGTCGGCACCTTCTCGGCCATCCCGGCGCTGGGCGGCCTCTCCCTGCCCCCGGGGGTCATCGTCATGACGGCCCTGCACTCCCCCGCCGCCGCCTCGGCCGCCGTCACAGACAGCGCCTTCCAGATCGCCAACCTGGCGGACTGCCCGCAGAGCCACGCCTCGGCCTCGCCCGCCTCCGCCCTGGGCGCCGCCGCCGGCGCGGGGGGCGGCGGAGGCGGCGGCGGCGGCGGTGGTGGCGGCGGCGGTGGCGGAGGGGGGTCCGGCGGCGGCGGCGGCGGGGCCGGGGCCGGGGCGGGCAACCCCGCCAAGAAGAAGCGGAAACGGTGCGGGGTGTGCGTGCCCTGCAAGCGGCTCATCAACTGTGGAGTCTGCAGCAGTTGCAGGAACCGCAAAACGGGACACCAGATCTGCAAATTTAGGAAATGTGAAGAGCTTAAGAAAAAACCGGGCACTTCGCTAGAGGTCAGAGGAGATGATTTCTTTTTCCCCAGCCTCCCGCCGTCCCTCCTCAACCCCCTGCCCCCCCCCCCTCCAGTGCTTCTTGTCTAGCTTCAAGATGCAGCATCCCTTTTCCGAGGCCTCCTTCAGGCTCTGAGGCTGCCCCCCCCCCCCCTCCAATCCCCCCAGCCCCGCCGCGGGCGCGGCCCCCCCCCGCCGCCCGTTGTGTCCATCCCCCCCTGTCCCGTCCCGTCCCCCCCCCCCCGTCATCTCCGCCCCGCAGGGAAGAGAAACGCCGCCCCCCGCGGCGCCCCGCCGAGCTCGGCCCCGCCGAGGAGGGACGGAGAGCCGCCCCCGCCGGCCCCCCCGCCGCGGGCCGCAGCGCCCGGGCTCCCCCAGCCGGAGGTCGGGGGGAGGCACCGGCCCCCTCCCCGCCTGCCCGTGGCCGTTACGAGACGCTGCTCGCCTGGTTTACCTGCCGTGCTGTTTCGATAAGACTGATGGCTGTCTCTGGTTTATTTTAGTTTTGGGGTTCTTTTTATCCCCCCACCCCTTTTTTTTTTTTTATTTTTTTTTGTAATGGCGATCATGACGGTTTGGGGCGGTTTGTAGGGTCGGGGAGGTGGGAAAGGGAAAGTTTGAGCTGCCCGCCTGGCTCCCGCCGTCGGAAGTTCAGGGGAAAGTAATGGCGAGTTCATCTGCAGGGTGATGGGTAGCAGTTTGTCCAAGACAGACAGACAGACAGACTGGCCATAGAGCCTGGTTGTGGGTGAGACGTGCCCGAGTAATCTCTTTGGCAATACCTTTAACGAAATAACCCGCTCATGGTGTATCAAACGCAATGGAAGAATAGCACAGGTATGACTGAACTGATTGCTGACTGAAATCTACATACGGTTATTTTTACGACGTGTCCTCAGAACCGACGATGTATTGCGGTTCCCAAAGCTGTAAGGACAGGTTCTCAGGTTTGCTAGGCGTAGGAGAGGCAGGCAGATCCCATGTCGCAAACATTTTGGTTAATGTATTGGGACGACAGACAAGGGGAGCCTAAACACACAACTGGGAGGAGAATGGCAATTGGGCGGTATCGTTAGGCGAAGGAAACAAGTGAAAGACTAGTAATCATCCTTAATCCCTCGTCATTATTAAAATATAGTGTTGCTGGTTAGATGCACACATCAGATGCGTCTGAAGGTGTTGAGGACGATGGATTTAGCACAGAGCAGCAGTGTGTGCTGGGTGCCATCGAGATTTGTAGTCACAGAAATGAGCAACTAAGTGAGAAATTGTAACTTCCTCCGTCTGTGTGCGTGTGTGCGTGTGTGCGAAGCGGTGTATTCCCTAACTTACTGCTTGCGGGAGTTCTCTCCAAGAAGGGGAGGGGTATGGGATTCCAGGGAAAAAGCAACACCAAGAGCCCATTAATTTGTTCTGCGTTAAATAAATGGAGATAATGGCATTGGTATTGATACTGCCATGGGAGAAAAGCAACATTTGGGGGTTTAATTGACATTTGGCTGATACCATTAACACTTTCCTAACCAGCCTCATCAAACCAACTAATTAATTCCTCCTTCCAAGAGTGAACTGTCCTTGCTGAAAGTTTGATTTGTAGCTCGACATCCTCTCAGCTCTTTCTTTTTGCGATGTACTGTGACCCAGCATCACTAACGCAAAAACCAGGATGGACTTCCCAGGTGCTAGAAACTAGATTGGGTTTTCAGCTCTTGGTTTTCTCAAGTAATACGCCTTTGTTGGTTTCGTAGCGAGTTTGCAAAGAAGATCCCTAATGTCCCGGTCTGTTAATGGTGGATTATAATGCTGAGTACAGCCTAAAAGTCACTTCTCTGAACCCGAGACGTGGAGAATCCCCCCCCTGCACCACCCAGCAGCGGGGGTGCCTTTGTGCACCAGGTTCCCTCATTAGGCTTGCAAACCGGGACGCTGCTGGGATTGAAAGTTTGTGATAAATGATAGGTTCTGATGGCTTATCGATTTGTGCAGAAAGTGAGCTGTCTCTGGAAGAAACGCATTGGTACGTTATCAGATCTTCCTGTGGGTTTGTGTGCATCTCTGAGCACGTTTCCAGGACTTCCTCGCTCCTGACAAGAGGTGTTCGACAGCTTTAAAAACTGCTCAGGCGTGTTATGAGAATGCCGCCCGTTAAAATTGTTTAACCACTGTGACTAGTAAAAACCGTGGTTTTATTAGCCACTTGTGTACTCTCATAACCACCTGCCTTCATTTCTTTTCTTCATTCTCTCTCTTTCCCTCCCCCTCTCTTCCCTGGTTGTGCTCCATCAGATATGTAAACACAAAAGCTCCTCTGCCGCTGTACCGTGACTCGAAGGAAACAGGTTTCTCTTTCCAGCTGTGGCGATGTCAGTGAGGCATCGCTTCTCTGCAGGTCGTGGCCCATCACAAAGTTTGTCACGGGATGTGGCTAATGACTTTGCAGAAACGTGGTTGGTCAGTAGGAGGGGAAGAGCGCCCAAATGGAGTAACTTTCTTATCTGGTTGTTTTCCTTATGTCTTCCTTCTTTTCTTTTTTTTTTTTTTTTTTTTTTTTTTTTGTTAAATTGAAATTAACTAATAAAGAGTGACAGCGGGGCTGCCTAAAGCACGTGTGCGGCAGCAGCGCTCTGGCCATGAGGCCACCAGCTGGAAGGGTGTCAGAGAGTGACAGGGCCTACAGGAGGGCACGGCAGCGGCAGCAGCGGTGGCTGTGGGCGGGCGAGGGCAGCCGCCCTGCGGAGCGAGCTTCTGGGGCTGGTTTGGCCGGCACTCGTGGGGAAGCGACGGCTCTGCGTGGGTGATCCCCCCCCCCCCATCACCTCTGTAGGCATGGCCCCAAAGGAAACGCGACGAGGATCGAGGGGCTCACGGTGCGCTACACGCTTGTGAGATTTGTGAATTGCGCTCGACAGTGGCTGCAAGTGGCAGAGATGATTCAAGGGCGCGGGGGGGGGGGGGATGGGGAGGGGAGGGGGCGGAACTGTGTTTAAAAACGAAATAAACGAAAAATGAGAATAATAACAATAAACAGTAAACTGGCTGATCCCACGGAAACCATTTCTCTCATTTTTCCTTTAAATCTCTTCTACTGGTGCAATGAAGGCATAGGATATAACTCTCAAGGTTAGTACATGGAGTTGAAGACAGATTCACGTGAATGCTTTCCAGTCCCTTGACCCTTGCATTTTTAATGGAATGCTTCCCTCCCAGCATTTTTTTTTAAACACTTGAATTATTTTTTCCTATTTTTCTTGTACTATTTTCACGTTAAAAGTGTCCCAACGCTCTAGTATTTTTCATAGAATGTTATTATTACTAGGAAATTTTATGTATGGTAATAATAAATCTATAAAAATAAGATTGACGTCACATTGCACGCTGCCTACTTGTGTATGTATATCCTGTGTTCATTCAGATTTACAGTCAGTTTAAAGAGACATAATCTTTATTTACCCACGGAGACTACTTATTTTCCTCTGATTGGTATACACATCTATAACTTCCGCTGCAGGTTATGAAGATTAGGAGCCTGACGTTACTTTACATCCCCCTCTCTGTAAAGTAAACCATCCCGATTTCAGCGTATGAATCTCAGTTGCCCCACTCCCGTTTGCGTTAGCGTGGCAGCAAAGTCAGGCAGAGGGGCTGAGGCGCGTTGGCAGGGTCTGAAGGGTTCGGCCCAAATGTGGAATATCTGCTGTTTGGGCATGCTGTCATCATAGCCGGTGCCACTTGCTTTCTTCGTAACGGCTGTGCTAATTGATACTGTGCGCTATTAAAGTAAACATTTGCATACCGACCTGAAATAGTAAATACCGGCATCCAAATCCGCAGCACCTCGCTGAGTCGCGTTTCAAGCCAGCGGGAGTTTGAGATGGCCTTCGCCGGGGATAGGGTTGTGATGATTGATTTCAACAGGCACGGCGTCTGATCCTGAAAATCTTAACACCATATGGCATTGCCACGGGGGAGAGAGGCTGCGCTGGCAACCTCCGAACTTGCACTTCGTGTTGCGGTAGCGCCTGTGAGTGCTGTGAAGGGAAGACTGCTGAGCTCTGTGGATAGGGGTCAATTAGTAGGGGCCTCAGAGGAAGCAATTTCCCTGCCGCCTATCTAGCTTTAAATTACCTGCATAAGTTAAGCAACGGCACGGTGGAATTGAGTGGCATGAGGGGGAACTGAAAAGCTTGATAAGGAGCAGGCAGCTGACGCGATCCAGGTGGCTAACTGGGAAGCAGAAAGAAAGACCACCTCGTAGCCTGCGTTGCCGTTCTTCGCTGAAACGGTGCTGTATGGCAGTGTTTCCCTCCTCCCTGCCTCGTAGCCCTCCCTCTGGCTGAGGCTCCCCATGTGTTAGACGCTGTGCAAGCCAGCGAAAAAGCAGTCCCTGTCCCCAGGCGTTTACAGCTGGGCCAAGAACCGCGGTCTGTCCCAAGCGCAATTCTTGTTGGCCATCAGCTGTAATGCTCCCATCAGCCCTGAATAGTATTTTTTTTCCTCTCTCCTCATGCGTGCCCATCGCGCTCTGCCAGGGTGCTCTTGTTTCTCCGTTCCCAAGCATGACCCGGCAGGGAGGGTGCCTGGCGCTGGAGTTGCCTGCTGGCACCGCACAAGAGCCCTCGCCGGGTGGCTGCGGTGCTCTCGCTCAGGGTTTCCGACACGGCGCGCGATCCTGCGGTGACGGTGTTGGCAGTGAGCGGAGGAGGCAAGCGGCAGGGCGAGATTTGACCTTTGTTGAGCGTTTTGTAACGGTCTTTGTCACTTTCATCCAGATTTTACATGTCTGGGATAAACACACGTTCGGTGACCAGTCTTCCTTTTGACCTCTGGAGGTTCTTGGGGACAACACAAGGCCTCCTACCGCCACCTCCGGCAGAGAGCAGAGCAGCTGCAGGCGTCTTTGCTCACCGGCGCCTGATCTCTGCCACTTGGAAATCTTGTTGAAGCTATTTGACCTTCTGGGTTAGCATCACATCTTGCAAGGTGGGAATGCATTGCGGTTGGTGGGGGACGTGGGATTGAGAAAGAGGATGAGAGCCCTTGCGGAGTCGAGTTTATAGTCTCCTTACAGGTCTGGCAACTGACTGAGCGCAAGTGATAGCTTCTGGAATGGAGTTGGATGTCCTCTGTTTTACCATTTCATATGTTGTTTCCCTTTCCTCGTGTGATACTTCCAAAGCAAAGAAAGTGCCCAAACCCCATGACATTAGCGTTCAATTTAGAATATACGTTATATAAACTGCTGTTTGATATCGCGTAGTTTGTTAAAGGGGGGCAAAAATGAAGTTTCTTCTGCCTAGGGAAATCTTTTAGTGGTGGGATTTGGTACTGAGCTGAACAGAATTGCAAGGAATTCAGCAAAATTGTAGGCCAGTCAAGGGCTTAACAGCCTCTTTCACACAAACACCGCTTCCTACTTGCATTGGAAATTGCTTGCTTTAAATCATTGAACTATGATTGTTTGCCAGTGAAATTGTCTGTATGGTAAGAGAGAGGTTAACTGGTTGTGGCAGTTCTGCGTTTTGATTGCACTGAATAGTTCTTTGCACATTTTTCTAAGTGCTAATATAGGTTATATGCTCGGGGTATCGGGATTCTGCGCCAGATTTTGGACTCCAGTGTTGTGACTGATTGGTTAGTCTGTTTTTTTAAGTTGACATAATGAAATCTCTGTGTATTGTTTAGGCTGGACAAGTTGCATGTGTTGTGAGAAAGATGATGAATGAAGCCAGGAATTTTTCTAGAGCAGTAATTAGCATAATGAATAACTTTTTCTTTTTTTTTCTTTTTTTTTCCAAAATTATCTATGTCACTTTGGACTGTGTATTTCAGTTAGAGGTGCATAGAACCATCATGACTTGGTCTCCTATGCCAGCTACCACACTTTTGGAAAATCTTACCAATTCTGTGTTTGTACAAAGTGTTGCGGGCTATACACATCATGCCTGATATAGGGAGACTCGTTTAAACCAGTAGGTATGTGAATATCATGTTACATACTGCCCATTCGGGGTGGGTAACAACAAGTAACAGTCTTTGTCTGCCTGTACATGTACATTTATGTTACTGCTTTTGGGGGCCACTTCCCACACAATTCTGTTTGCTGGGTGGACACCTAACACCTTTACTGAAGTTGGAGAAGACCTTGCTCACTTGGAGAATGAATTAGGATGTCAGAAAGCGGTCCCTTTTGAAGAGCAACATCTTGGTACTGCGGTTTTGGTTTTAAAATAAATGTGCTCTAGAGGGTTAAATAAAAGGCAGATACTAATTTCTGTATGCTGTATCATGCACTTGGTGCATAGCAATGACTGAGAACAGGTCCTTTCCAAAGATCCTAAAAATTTGTACCTGTAAAAAGAGAACTAGTAGTCTTTCATGCATGTAGTCTTAACATGCATGTATTTTAAGGGTTAGGCTTAGCGAAATATTTCTAAGCAGGCAAACCTAGAATGTACACCTTAAAGTCTCATCAAATACAGCATAATCCTTTCGATCACTGGTTGGAATGGGAAGCTGTGTAGGGAAAGGCTTTAAGATAAGCTTTTTGTATGTACCCAGGTGAGTTAGGAGCAATAAGAAAGTAACTCGTGTCACCATGAGAAAGTCCCTGGGACTTGGCCTCAGTTGCTAACAATTCCCAAGTCACTGACTACGTGCTTAAAAATTGCTATCGGGTACCATGTCTTCTGAGGAGACCACCATCCAAAGAAAGCATTTCTCTGCTGCTGTAGCATCTGTATTTTTTGATAGCTCATCTACTTTGAATGATTGTACTGAACCACAATGTCTTGAAGCATGCAGTTTCGTTTGACACTTTTTTGCTGTTTGGGAGCCCAGCCTGCTGTGTCTGTCTTCTCTCTTCTTTTGGTTACCTTTATTGTTTCCCACAGTCGTATCTTGTTCAGTCACATGCAAACACCTGTCCTGAAATTGAATTACTCTGCGGCGTAATCTAAAGTCATCCCCCATTTCAGCATCCTGCGCTTTCTGTTGAGTTATGTTGCACCATACTTTAGATGCGACAGCTATTTAATAATGTTGAAGCCTTAGCTCTGCAGGGGCTAAAAAGATCCCAGCAGGCTTGTTAACTTCTACTCTCAGACATTATGGGAAATATTTTCTCCTCCCTGGAACTCCTAGGCATCCTCTTAATTAGCACTATAAAAATCCATAGCCAGGTATGCATGAAGCCTGTTGAATTTTTTTGCAGTTTTCCAGAGTTTCTCCGTTCCTTCCTATTTAACCAGACACTCCAGTGCCAAGTGAGATACGAGAACGTAAAAGGAATGAAGGCAGCCTGGGTCATGCAGGATACTGCGTTCTTGGCGGGCAGCAAACTCATCAAATACCTCTCCCATACTCAGCATAGGGTTTTATTCTTTCTCCTGCTCTACTCAGTATTTTCGTTTATCTCAATCTCCGAAGTGTTGGGCATTTTAAAACTTTGCACCTCTCCTGTCTAAGGACAGTATTCCTTTCAGTTCCAGACTGCTGTGGCTGTGGTCTCTGTTGTACTTCTATCTAGGATCGCCATTAGCTGGTATCAGACTTCATTTGAGGAGGAGTTATTTGTACAGAGATAAGAGAGATTATTCAGTGGTTTAGGAAGTGGAGAAGCAGTATTAGAATTTGAGGTGGAGGGAGGAACTTAATAAACACCAGAAAATGACGGGAAATCCTAAGGAGTTCAGGATGGATATCACTTAAGATGAGGACAGAGGAGGAGGAAAGAAGAGCTGCAGAGTTCTCAAACAGAGAAGGACGCAAAAGTGGTTGAGGGTTGGTTGTAACGTGCGAAGCCTCGGTGAGGGGGTGCCTGCTCGTCCGTAGGAGTGACTCAGTTACCATGGGGCAGACCGACCGACGGCTGGAGGTGGTCTGCTGACAGGAAAGGTACTCGGTACTCAATACAACGGTAGTGCTGAAGATGGCAGTCCCCCGGTGAGAAGAGCGCGGAATATATCTGCCGCTGTGAGCAGGAGGTTTGCCATTATTAATTCAGGTGAGGCAGTTGAGGAGCTCACCAGTAACCGTCTTCCCAGCACTTCGCCGGGGGAAGGCCAAGACTTCATACAGCAGAAGGGGACCTTGATGAGGGTGCGCAGGGTTTTCCACGTGCCCTTGTTGATAGGTAATCCAGTTTCTTTAACTCATTTTTAAAATTGTCATTGATTTATGGAGAGAATCTGGGTACCAGGGTGAGCATGTGGTATGGGAGGAGGCCCATGATCCGAATAAGTTGTTCAAGAGCTAAGGAAATGATAAAGGCATCCATACAGACAAGCTGACAAATGTGAAAGAGGGAGGGGATGCTTGCGAATGAAAAGCTGACAACGATTTCTTGTATGACAACTCCTTGGGCTTAGCAGTTTCTTCAGTGGTGTGTCCTGCGTGTCCTAGGGAAGCTGGAGCATGCTGGCAGCACGTCAGTCTGCTCTATGTTAACAACAAGAATTTGCTTCATCATCATGAAAGAAATACCCCAAAGCAACTGTGGTTCAGTAACGTCCATCCATCTGCACATCCTAACTGCTGGGTGGGGATGCAGAGGTGGTGCAGCGACCTGCGCAGTTACAGGCTTGGAAGAGAGCTGAAGAGCTCTAGCCATCTGCGTTGAAGATACAAGGAGGGCAGAGCGTGATTATCATGATGCAGTTAAAGGGTTAGAAATGGAAAAGGAGAGGCAGGGAGTAGATGTTGTTAAATCTCCGAAGTGAGTGGTATCAGTCAAACAAAGGCTGTTGGTTTTATAGTGGCCAGAAGAGGAGAAAATATATTTGGAAGGGTCGTGGGTTTGAATAGCTAGCCGCCAGGGAGTGGGTGGGAGAGGACTGGGCGACACAAGCTTAGTAATGATGTAAAACCTGTTCCCTCTAAATCACCAGTTCATGTGAGCTCTGGGAGGCAGAGATCGCAGTTGGCTGGTTGCTCGGAAGCTGATGTAAAATAAATTGGAGGTCAAAGTCCAGCCGCGGTGACAAGTGTCATGAAAATAATCACTGAGATGGGTCTTAATTGTCATCCTTGAAAATTTCAGAAGACATACCGGGGAACGAATGGGGTTCAGAGCCATTTACAGTCTTTTAATGTTTTCCTCTCCAGTCAGGAATTGTGGTGACCCGCTGCCTAAGAGTTTGCGTTACTGCTCCTCTCCCTGCATCCAATCAGACAATACGTGGTGCTCACCAGCTGTGGGAGCACCAAGCTGGCACCTGAAATGAGTCTTAGGCATTGGCTGAAAATACTCCCTCAGCCCAGGTAACTGGCTGAGTAGTGCATTTGAGTGAATTTATTTTATCTTTTTTTCCTCTTCTGTTTTTTTTTCTTTTTTTTTTTCAAGTTTTGCAGAGAAAGAAACAAGCAAGCAGAGGCCAAGCATTTAATGGATATATTTTTCACTGGCTCTTTTATCAACAGCGTATGAAAAATCCCAAAGGACAGAAGCAGTTAGCTAACCAATGAGGCGTCATAGCTGATTTTAGGTTCCATGCAGGAGAAAAAGATGCTGAAGCCCCAGTAGCTCTAGGGAAAGAGATTTAAATTTAGGTTTGGTACTGAGAAACGTGCCTCTCCTCTGCTTGGAGACCAGTCCGTCAGAGATTAGTGTACCCCAGAGCAGCAGTTTGGAGGATGATAGAGATGTCAGCTTGTGAGTGCAAAGACTTGTACCACTGGATGACGAACCAGCAGGGATTTCTCATTAATGGAATGAATGTTAACAAGAATAATTCTGTTTTGTGAGCTTGTGTGTGTGGGGGAAGGATAAATGATAGGGACTGATGGATGGTCTTCACAGGGATTTGATTAGGGAGAAGGTGAACGGCAGCGTGTGTGTGAGAGAGGGGGAGGTGTACGCACATGGTGCATCTGCTGCAGGAGGCAGACACACTTCTAGTTGATAATGTCTGACAGAGGAGAGTCAGCAGAAGTGACCAGGTGGGTCCCAGGTGAAAGCAGAGGCTGAACAGCGCTGTGGATATTTCATTTTAGTGTCTTTTGCATTGTAAGGTCTTGGGTTTCATGTTGCATGGTGGTGACAAACCTGTAGCCAAGAATTTCTCTGTAAAACTTTTCTCAGTACCAGAGGCTTCTGCTTTATGCTAATAAAACGTTTGGCTATTTGATGCTAATTCCCACGGTCAGTATGGGAGCACTGAGTGACAGCTTTTCTGACCCACTTAGCATCAGTCTTGGCTCTGAAGTAACACTGCGTTACAGCTTGTACGAGCCCTTCCCCATCCCTGAAGAAGCAGGAGACAGGCCAGACCCGCTGGTTGAGAGGCCGGGCAGGCAGAACCGACAGAAACAGTCCCTCATCCTGCCCGAGGCCTTCAGATGCCACTGGAATGCAAATAATAAATAAATAAAAAAAATCAAAATAGTGACATAAGCTGAATAGGCACTCTGGCGGGCTTAGCAGCTCCATCCTCAGGTAGAGGGACAGCTGAAAAACTGAAGGAACCGTGACAGCTACTTGGGAGGGAGGTAGGAATAGGGAAAGAAACGACAGAAACAGTGCGAGATGAGAGACCCCCTAACCCCCAAACCCAACCCTCTGATGTCTTCCCTGCTGGCTTTGCCAGAAAGCCATTAGCAGTCCCCTGTCTGAGGCCGGAGCGTGGCCAGCTGGAAGGCGGCTGCAGGGCAGCAGACAGCAGGAGGAGTTCCCGGCCCCGGCTTGCCCGCCGCTGCCAGCCCCGCGCGCGGGGTGCCAGGCACGGGGAAGCCGTCGGCCAAGCCGGCTGCTGCCCTTGGGAGCGAGCGGGACGGCAGAGGTGGAGACTTGGCTCCGTCCCTGGGCTCGTTGGCCAAAAGAGCTGCGCTGGCACAAGGGAGGGAGTGTGCTGGAAGGCGACCGCAGCCAATTACTCCCAGCCCGGGAGGGAAAGGGGAGAGGAGATGCGTTCCTTTCCAGGGCTCTGCCTGCGTCCTGGGGCGACGCTTGTGCCTGCCAGCCGCGGTGCAGGCGATGCTTAGCGGCTCGAGCTGGGCCCCGGGGTTTTCAAGGCCGACGGTGGAGCGTGCGAGCCGCTTGGCTGAAGGCTGGCGTGGCTGCTGGGAGCTGTAGGTGCTCACCGGCGCGGAGAGGGGCTCCGTCACTCGCATTTCCTGGGACTGAGCTGTTTTCCTTTGACAGCATTAGTCTGGATTCCTTATGATTTCTGATCGGTATTTACCATCTGTTTTCCCCAATGGTGGTGCGCATTTTTCAGATCAAAAAAAAAGTGAAATTGTTTACCCATTCCCCAAATTTAATCTCATATATAAAGTGAAAAAAAAATTAATATATAAAATAAACGACGGTGTGTACTGAATGCAAACGAGGGACACGTTTGCTCATTCTTTCTCCTGTGGAGAAACACATTACTCCTCAGACTAATCCTATTGATTTAGTTGGGGAGCTGCTGCCAGCTGCTGACGCCGAGTCCGAGTGGCAGGATCTGGCCCTGCAGTGGCAGGTCTCTCGCTCTCCCATGACCGTGGGCACAACTGCTTTATTCCCCAGTTAGCCCCACTGAAATCTCCTGAGGTTACCTCTGAGTGAGGTATTAGAGGGGAGCTGGACTTTGGAAACACGACCCCGACTTAGGAGTACATTTTTTAAATTTCTATTTGCAAAGTCCCACGGCAGAGGTTTACTTTTCACTTGGTGGAGCTGGCGGCAGAGAAAGTCAAATGAGTTTCCTAATCTGGTATGTTCTAAATCTGGTTTGTCTCAAATACGGCCTGAGAGATATGCAGCGCAAGTGGAAAAATAACTGCCAGCACGTAGATGCATGTCCTCTCGGAGCAAATAAAGCTGACTTTTAAAATAAATGTTAAATCTCATCCTCAGTATGAAGGCAGACAGGCCCGTACCTCAGGTATGGGGAGAGCTATTTTAAGGTGGGCTGCGGAAGCAAACTCACCACCAAGCTTCTGACCCGGCGTACGTGTCCCTTTTTATCTGCTAAGTCCAATAATAAGCTTGTTATTAGAGGACATCTGTTACCGCCTGATAACACGTACAGCGAGCAGGAGCGCAGCGTCGGTGGGCAGCCAGGGATTTTGGCAACTGTGGGGAGCGGCAGCTTCGTGGACTGTTTCGCACCTTGTCCAGAGCCGGCGCATCCCTCCCGTGGGCCTGCGGCTGGGTGGGCAGATGCCAGGAGGAGAGGCGTGGGCTGTTCCCGCTCGGAGCTCTCCCGTGCCAGCCGCCCTCCATGCGTGCCGAAGCCACGGCGCGTGCAGGAGCAACGCCGCGTCCCCCCCCAACAGCCGCTGCTGGCCCCTCGGTGTCAGCACGGTGGGACGCTCGGTGTACCTCCAGGGTGGGGAGCGGAGCGGCTGGGAGACAGGCGCCGTGTGCGGGGCTCTGCCTTTTCCTTCTTTCCGCATCTCCAGGAGATGCAGTTCGCACACCGGTTTCTTGCCCCTGAGCCTCCTCGCCTGAAGAAAAACATTCAAGGAGAGACTGTGTGAGCTGAATGTGAGCATGGGGAGGTTTTCCCCAAAGTCGTTGCTGTAGGTAATGTATATTTATGAGCAGCACAAAGTGGGCCATAGATACTTTCAAAGGCTGCTTTCCTCCCAGGGTGGCTCAAGTATTTAATCAAAGTAAGGAGGGGAGATGCTGGCCAGACTGCATTCAGGGGTGACAGAGCATGCCGGGGCAGGAGGAGCTGCAGGCAGCCTTCACCCACCGGCCATGGGAGGGCACCTGCCTGCAGGTCAGGAGATGGTGTTGCTCTGTGGGTCAGGAGATCGCTGGGTGCCGGCACGTCTCGGCGAGATGCACAGCCCCATTCCAGCCGCGAGGCTGGGTCCCTGCTGCCACGCGTTCCCCGCAGCCCGGCGCTTGGCTGGGGAAGGGTCTTTCCAGATAGAAATTGGGGATGGAAAGTAGTTTTGGAGCACACGGATTTGCACCAGATTCTGTACTGTTTATGTATGAGCAACACAGTGTGTGTATTTGATGTCCTTTACAGTGTGATCAAGCTGACACCTAAATGAGCTTGCAGCGCTGGAAGTACAAGGTGTGGCTTGGAGGGAAGGCCAGTTTGTTTTCTCACTGGGATTCATCTCATTGTTGTGATGCTCTGCTCTTCTCAGGCAGTCGTGTGAGTTTTGTGGGACTGGTTAGGTCTCTAGCCCACATTCACGCAGGTGTAAGAAAAGCATACAGTCACTGGTTTGTGGCTGGTGTTTGCTGGGCTGCGCTGCTGACTAACTGATCCAAATTGCGTTTTGTGCAGGGGCCGTGACTTTCCAGCTGAACTTTTTGGCCATCGTATAGCATTGGATTTCTCTATTTCTGATCATATATAGAATGACAGAATGGTTTACATTGGAAGGGACCTTAAAGACCATCTAGTTCCAACCCCCCTGTCACGGGCAGGGGCACCTCCCACCAGACCAGGTTGCTTGAAGCCCCATCCAGCCTGGCCTTGAACACCTTCAGGGATGGGGCATCCACAGCTTCCCTGGGAAACCTGTTCCAGTGCTTCGCCACCCTCAGAGTGAAAAATGTCTTCCTGATATCTAATCTAAACCTGCCCTCTTCCAGTTTGAAGCCATTACCCCTCTTCCTATCACTACATGCCCTTTTAAAAAGTCCCTCTCCAGCTCTCCTGTAGCCCCCTTTAAGTACTGGAAGGCTGCAGTGAGGTCTCCCTGGAGTCTTCTCCAGGCTGAACAACCCCAACTCTCTCAGCTTGTCCTCATAGGAGAGGTGCTCCAGCCCTCTGACCATCTTGGCAGCCCTCCTCTGGACCTGCTCCAGCAGGTCCACATCCTTCTTGTGCTGAGGACTCCAAAGCATGTATACATATATATATGTACATATATGTGTATATTGAGTTATGTACACACATGCATATATAGATATCTCTCTCTTAGTGGACTAAATTTCATGCTATACATCCACTGGCCTAACAGCCAAACTGCTGCTGTTGTGGAAGGGGTTTAAAGACGGGATTGTCCTCCAGGCTGAGAAGCTCACGTGGGGTTCTGTGCAGACCTTGCTAAGGTCATTTTTCCCAATGTGACCGGCATCAGTGCCACTGCTTTAGAAAATATGGGAACATCCACTAGTTTTGTTTGTCTTGTCATGTGAATTTGCGATTCATTAAGGACAAAGTTCCTTCACTGCTGTCTATTTCTGTGGTTGTGTAGGTCTTTGTAAAGACTGTCAGGTAGCCCAGATTTTGTTGAACGTTGCTCAGCTGCAATATACTTCCCAAAGGGCCTCTGTTGAGCTGGATCGTTCCAGCCAGGGCTCCTAAAGAGGAATGAGGAGTGCCACATCTGGCCAATAATTTGCTGTAGCCAATGTGTACATTTGCTTCAGTGAGAGCGGGATTTTTTCTCATGGATCAAACATCAAAGGATTCTTACATAATGCAACATCTTTTAACATTGGTAAAGTATTAGGTCATAATCATGTAGCGCTCTGATGTATTTTATTATTCTATTTTATTTCTGAATGCGGTTCACCTCAACCCAAGTGATTCCCTAGCCTTGCAGGAAATAATAACACAGATGGCTTACAGTGAATCTTAGTTACGCGGCTGTGAATTTGGGCTGCACCCCAAGCAAGAGTATCCCAAGCAGAAGCAGCCGGCTTTCCTGGTTCCCAATCTCCATACCAAATCTTTCAGGTGGCTGCGTGCTGCGAGACTCAGAGCCAAGGAGACGGGCATCTCCAGCAGGTTTTGTAGGCATGAGATTGGCAAAGGATGGTGCTGGGCTGGGCTGGGCTGGGCAAGCAGGCGGGCCTCGGGCGAGCAGAGCCCGCCGTCCGGCTCCCTGTGCCGTGCCAGCCTGGCCCCGTTGGGCTCCATCCGTGGGTCGGTCACCCCAGGGGGGCTGTGGGAGGCATTGTTCTTTAATGAATACTTTTTGCTGTGAAAGTACAGAGCTCAGCTGTCGAGACGGGGTCTCTGGTGAGGAACTTACAGCACCTGCCGGTGTGGTGTTTGCAGGTGCTGGCAGCACGTGCACGCACACACGTGTAGCAGGGGTCTGCTTTTACGCTTCTGTGTGGGGCAGCAAGGACAGATACACAGGTATCATTTTGCTGTTGAAAGGGATTTTCACTCTTCTGTTGGTTTTGGTTGCCCTTTTAACCACCACCTTCTCCAAAAATGTAGCCTGCTCGGTTCCCTATGTGACGCTGATTTTTCAATGCAGCGATTAAAATTTCAAGTTTCAAATGCCTGAGCTACTTCTTTAGCGGTGAAAGCTGGCAAGAAGGGAACGGAACAGAATGGAGAGTTTGAAAGCGTAGAGGTAATTTTGTCCCGGGTTTGTGCAGGCATAAATTCTCTCGAGCGCCACGCTTTATGGCATTACCCTCTCGGAGAAGCCGGGGCTGCGGGTTTCTGAGCATCCTCCTGGGAGCAAGGCTGCCGTTTGTCAGCATTTGCACCGGCACGAGCGGTGAAGGCTTTTACAGCAAAACCATGCTGATCAGCTCTGGTTTTGCTCCTCGCCACCCCTCCCCTGGCTTCCAGGGGGATCTGTCTTTCCTGTCACTCAGGATAACGATTCCCCGCCGGCAGCACGGAGATCCAGAAGCACGCTGTAATCTCGCCGAGAGTTTGATTCCCCAGCTGGGACTCCCGGATTTATGCAGCCGGGCAGTAGACGGTCATTGCATTTAAGCTTGGACGTTGGTGTGCTGAACCGCTAAATGGGCTGAAGGGTCCCTTTTTGTCTGGAAATAACCTTGATTCTCGGAGTGGTAAAATCTATGGATTTCATCACATAAATCGGTTTAGATTTAACTCCATCCACCTATTCAATTTTAAAAGCTTTCTTTTTTGTTAAGCGTGGATTAATAATTCATTCCCAAATCGGGGGTTAGCGCAATGGATGTTTAATTGTAAATGTATATCTTTAATTAGAACTTGGTACGCAGATGCAAAATTCCTTATCTTGTAGTTTTTCAAGAGCACACATATTAAACCACGGCTTTGCCCTTCAAAAATATTATTCCGTGTATTTAAAGGTCTGAATGACCTTTTAATCAGACGTTGCACCTTTACTTCCAGCTGATATGACAACATCTGACAGTAACTCAACCTGATGCTGCAAGAAAATAAATAAAGGCCGTCTCAGTCATTATGTCTTTAAATCTCTCTGTCTAGCTGTGGTTTTGTGTTCAGGCAGATGGGCCCACAGCGGAGTATTACGTTTAGTTTTCAGGTGAAGACAATGTATTGAGTTTAATACATTTGCATGTTTGACTGTCCTTTTGAGGTCAATTTAGTCGTATGATTGCTTCCTGTCATTCTGAACTCCAGCCTCTTCTGCAGTCAACCTCTTTATAAATTATAAATCTGTATACCTCGCTCTCAGCAGCCATCTTACAGCCCACACAGAGCGGTGCGGATGGTCTGGCAATTGCATTAGCTCTCCTCGGCGTACCTTGGGAGGAGGGCTGCTGTGCTTTGTCACCACTTGCGCTTAGGCGAGACACACGGAACGGGGCAGAACAGGGACTGGTAAAGACGGATATGAGCAATTCCTACTTTTGGGCCACCGACACAAAGAAAGCTCGTACTGGTCGGGGTGGTTGTATTCAGCAAACCAGCTCATTGTCTTTGGAAGTTAATTTTCGGATGATTTATTAAAGCCTAACATTTGCGGAGGGGGAGCGGGTGTTGAATTGACCACAGGTCAGAATTCTGGTGACACAGCAGAAGTACTTTTGGCTCTGGTATTTCCATGGGCACAAGTGATAAACATAACAATGAGAGCTCCCCTTTCATACAGCTTTTACAAAAAGAGGAGCCGTTTACTGCTTAAGCCTGACTATCACAAAATGGGCTAATTATTCAACAAAAAATCCTTGCCATACTAACGAGCAGTTCCCTGGAATTCAGTAAGGAATATTCTGTCATCAAGTACTATGCACACTGTATGCTGGAGGGTCTGTGTTTTATTGGATTTTCATGGAAAAACTAGGAAAACACTTAAAAGGTCCTCCCTGAAACAAAAATAAAAGAATTCCTTCAAAAAGAGACATGGTATTTATATATGACAGCAGCAAAATCAGTGAGAACTCTTTCATTGCAAGTATTTATGTGCAGTTTTCCAGAGTTGTGCTTTTAGGGGAATTTCATCAGATGCGATGCTAATATTTGCGGGCACTTCTTAATGAAACAAGTACTTGCGAGCTGGGACTGACTGATGCAAAGTCATCTCAGGGCTTGCTCTTGCCTCCTTGGTCAGTGCCTCATTATGAGTTCTGGAGGAGAGACGTGTGGGTCTAGATGCACAGGTTCAAGGGCACTTTCATCATCTTTTGACTTTGAAGGGAATTGAGGGCAGGACATACCTCGCAGAAATGACACAGCCCTTACAGGCTCAGCGCCTCAGTCCCTCATGTATGTTGTACTTGAAAGCAGTGAAGGGAATTTGCCGGTATTCAAATGTGTGTGCAGGCACCTGAATGCAAGTGGGTATCATTTTCCAGGGAACAACAGGCGGGGGAAGGAGGGAGGATAGCACCTCTGTAAGTAGATTATTTCTATGTAAGCCAAGGTCCAGCATATGTGTGCAAAAGAAAGTACATGGGCAGTCTGCGCCGCCCCCTGCCTCCCCCCCCCCAAGTCAGTAGGATGTTTCCCTCACTGGAATGAAGCCAAGGATGTGCTGAAGTGCTTTCTGCGTTGCAACCTAAATGTGGAACGAGGTGGCCAGCCTGAGGTTTGAAAATGCTGACCTCTGCTCCCAGGGCGTCTGTAGACCCAGCACGCTCTCTGAATGACAGATCAATGCCTTCGTTATTCCCCTATCAAACGAAGTGCTCTTGCCAAAGCGTGTGTCTAACCCGCAGACCCACCAACTGCGCATCCAATACGCCACGGCACAGGCAGAAACCATTGTACAACTGTGTGGTTATTCTAAAAGCACTGTCTGTTTTCCAGGAGATTTTTTTTTTGCTAGCAATGTTTACATTTCCATGACCACCTTGTTTAACTGACTGAGGAGAAGACAGCGTGTTAGGTGTGTTATATACTGAGTACGATGCATCGCGTGTGATCCTAAAATGGTGTGTGTTTGGAGAAAGGATGTTTCTATTAATTGTCAAGCAATGTGAGGCATTGTGTTGTTCCTAGATAACTGAAAGTATGCCTAAAATGTAAAGGAAAAGAACAACTAGAAGATCTCGAGTATGCCAATGCCGCAAAAGAAAGCTTAACTTGTTTTCTTGCTTTTTTTTTAGAGAACACCTGTTCCCAGCGCTGAAGCATTCCGATGGTTCTTTTAAGCAGTAGTGTATCTTATTTTCAAGGCAGTCCGAAGTGAATGGCAAGCTAAAGTCTTGTTTTAAGAAACTGCTTAGTCCACCATTGAAGAATATACTCAGATACTATTTTCATTTGTGTATAGGGGTTTCCTCAAAAGCAAAAGACAAAAACCTGGGAGCCTGGGGAATTGGCCAGCTTCTTCACATTCAGTACACTGATTCTTTCTTTGATGTAACTTAGCTATACTAGTGAAGTTGTTGTCTATTTTTAAAGTGGCTGTAAAAAAAAAAAAAAGTTTGGGTAAACCCCTGCTATAAAGTCATGTATCTTTGAAAAGTAACATATCTATACTTCATTTTCAAATATATGTGTTTCAGTACTGTAAACTGTACAGATAGCCGCTTGTATTTTGTGTGTTTAGACACAAGGAGACAATCATGTCTGAGCATCTATGGAGATTAACGGTTTGTACACAACGGTGTGGTTCTGCGAGTTAAATCCGGAGCAATAAATTCTAGCTTTAACTATTATTTTGCTAGTTGTTTAGCAGCAGCAGCAACTGCAGCACTGTTTTACCATGCATCCTTCCATAGAGACTTGATGCCAAGTTTTCCAAGATAAAAAGATCGTGACACATCTAGCAATTACCTTCTGTCATGGTGGTGTAAGAGGGGAAGACGTAACATCTAAAATTAATCTTTCAAGCACTATATTAGAGTAGTGGTTTGTGCACTTGCATTGCTTCCAAAGGAGCTTTACAGAGGGGTATCTCTCCAAAAATGCTGTCTGGTATCTGACTCGCTTTTCACAGTGCCCTGAGGTGGAGTGCCCAGCATAGGCGGATGTGCAAAGCCAGTCGTCTATATAAAGGTTGTTCTAGAATGCAAAACAAAGTGAGTGAAAAAGTGATGACTCAGCCTAATTACCCTTCACCTATGAGTTCTTCTGTAACCTTTTCAGTCAATGGAGTAAATATTTTATAAGGTGGAATGCCATATTTTTGGTCCAAGCGGAGCTCTTCACAGTTAAGTGAGTTTTGACAGTTGGACTGGTTTGGGTCTCACTTGCACTTGTGTTCATTTGAGAGCCTGGATATTTTTGCAGTATAAAAATGAAGTTTTTCTAAGAAATGTTTCAAAAAAAGACTGCTTCTCCCCACATGTTTCTTGGTCCACTGATCTCGGCTTTGCTGAACGGCTAGTCCCTTAGGCCCCCAGAAGAATGCTCTGCCGTTCTTCTTCCTGCTGTAGCTGCACGGGGGAAATGTCTGCTCCTCAAAAAGGCAGCGGTCGGAGGGATGTAACTCACATGTCATAAAAAAACATGGAGGATACCAAACTTAGGGATACTTACTATCAGTTGATCGTCACTTTTTATCGCTTGGGTTCATCATACCACTCATGAGTGAGAAGGCCATCCCATCAAAGTAAGCGAATGCTGTTGTGCCATGTATTTGATAGATTTATCATTTTATACAAGATAGGACTACCAGCAGTTTCACAGACAAGGTGCTGGGCATGGAAATAACCAGTTAATGATGCACAGCACGTTCAAATCTCCTATTGTTTCGGCACTTTTCTCTGTTTTTTGCTAAGTACTTCAGCCTTTGGCCCCTGGTCGCACTCATTTGGTGAAGCACAGGGAGTGGCTGGGGAATGCTGCGGTGTGGGACCTGTGCAGGCAGGGGAGATGCTGGCTTTGGCAGGGGAGCTCGCTCGCAGGGCTGGTGGGTGTTGGGAGTGGCCCAAAAAACCGAGACCAAGGGATGGAGGAGGAGAAACCTCCTGAGGTCACACGTGTGGGTCAGCAGGGCCGGGCCGAGGGTGGGTGACCTGGGGTAACTGGAGGAGCGCGGGCAGGCTGGGCTTACACCTGCGTCCTCGACTTAGGGTCGGTCCACGTGCCTACGTCTTTGCGTTGTAGGACGTCACGTACATGGCTTCAGAGATGGAATGTCACACTTGAAATGCTTCTATCATGGTGCCCCTCTTACAGTTTGTGAAAGATCCTCAGTTGAATACTCATCCAATACCCATTCAATGAGGTTTATGTCTGTTTGTATGGCAGCCGTCTACGGATTTTTTTTTTGTGTTGGAGACTTTTTGGTTTGGGCCTCTGTTACTGACCATTAGACCAATACGAGCTCTGCAAGGTCTTCTCTACCAAAACGCTGATTGATTAACAAACTGAAGCCTTATTTGCACATCTGGCTGGTAAGCTTGCCTTGCTTTTTGGAAAATTGTGATTGCTCTTAGAGAAGCAGAGACAAAGTTAAGTTCAGGCTACATTAGGTGTACAAAGATATTCATAGCAATGTACTTACTGTCTAATACCCTAATGTTGCATGTCTTGATGTGGTTTCTTTTTTTGTTTTGTCGGTTTGTTTTAAAGAACTGATGGATCTGTATATTGTAATTGTGGTGTTTTACATGTCAATTCAAAATTGTTAAAACAAACAAACAAAGAAACAAGCAAACCTGTTAACTATTGAAAATGAATGAGAGTTGATTTTTCTTTGATTTTCCCGTATGGTTTTCATTTTGGACGTTGTTCCTTTGCACCATCAGGTTTTTAGATTTTGCTGAAACAGTATTTATATGATGTAGCGCACATAGAGCATTTTAATTAGCAATGTTTGAAGAAGGAAATCCCTTTTCTGGCCTATCTTTCTCCACCGCAGCCCTACCACCCCCGTTTGTACAGATATTTGTCAATCAGATTATTGTGAAGTTCTGATTACCAAATTTGTGCTTTTCACAAGGTCCAAAGCCATTTTCCAGTGTGAAAATTTGTATTCCTCTCTGTCTTTCATTCTCACGTGGAAAAAAAAATAATAAAAAGGGGGGCAAAAAAAGAAGCAGAACATACTTTTGCCATCTTCTAGGTGTGAGCACTAAGCCTAATGCAAGCATTTTTGGCATACCTCAGATAAACTTATGAAAAATGGTAAGGCTGAAAGGGAAGCACACGTACCCATTCTGTCAATTAATAAGAGACCGTCCCTCCGAGGGAAAGTACTCCCTTTTGTACAGAACCCCTGGTATGTAAGTCCTACAATTAATGTTAAAGAATATAAAGTCTTTAAATGGGCTATATCTGTAATCAAATAATGAAGAAAGAAAGTAGTTAAATGAACATACCATTCAGGGTCGAATGCATTCAGCAAAAAGCAGTAGTGGGTCTTTGATCATGGTTAGATGCATAGTGATATCAAACAGTGGGTTCTCATGTAACAGCTAAATGTTTCAGATTTTGTTTTTATTAAATTTGGCAGTTTCACGCTGAGCTCTACTGTATTCTTAGTGAATAAAAGACAGCTCCTATGTTAGAAAGTACTCCATTTTCACAATTGCAGGGAACTAGGAGGGTTTTTTCAGAAACACGGGCCACAAAAATGTACTCCTTTCACAGTGTTCTCCTATTTCTGAACTGTGCAGTTATCTATTAAATTTTCTAATAGATATTTGTGTAAGGTGTATGTATGCTTGTGCAATTATGGAAAAAAACAGTTTTGGAAAACAGTGTATTTATGAAAAAAAAATAATCACTTATGGGGCATGTACAAAACTGTATAAAAACATTCAATTTGCCCAGTAAAGTTGTTTTTGTGATATTTCTGTGTTGTTGAATAAAGGACTTTAGTATTCAAAATATCTCTCTTTTTCCATAAACAGGTTTTGTTTGTGGGATCTTAAACAAAGAAAACCTCCTTTAAAAAAGAATCCTCAAAATGAGTGAGAAGGTCCAAATGCTGACCTCAATCTTGTGTATGGGAATGAATGCTTATGAAGTGATGGTACAATAGCTACAAAACTAATTCCTTCTCAATTGGCAATTGATGGAAACCCCATAAGTTGTATACCTGAAGGTAACATTGTACTCTGGATTTTTTTAAGTAGCAGAAAAAAATACCGCCTTTTTAAGACTAGGAATGTCACGTTGAGATTTTGAGGCTACGAAAAGGTTAGTGAAGTAGGAGCAAGACGGATTGCAGAAAAGCCTTCAACCCTTTAATGCAGACCTCTGTTGTATAAAAAAGAGTGGACTAGCAAAGGTGATGTGATTAAATTAGCAGTTAGCTTCATAGGGAAATGCACATGAAGGTGAAATCTTATCTGTAACTCTTGCAACAAACAATAGTCCTGAAATTAGATTAACCTGTCACTGTTGGAGTATTTGGGATTATGAATATGGTTTGTGAGAGGATGACAGTAATATCTTCCTTTTTGTTTTACTGCTTCTCAGGTCAAAGTTCTGTTCTTTACCTGCCTCATAAACTATACATAGCAAAGGAAACCGTTTCCTCTTGCCATTTTATTTCCCCATACTACTTGCCAACATTAAAGTAACTTCAAATAGGTGGGAAAGTTCACGGCTGCGCCGGCAGCACATCACCTGATTTTGGTGAAATTTGGAATGTCATTTTTCTGTGAATATTCCTTTAATAAACAGAATGTCTGCTTTTAGGTGCCAAAAGAGGATTTTGAAAGAGTTTGAAACATGAGGTAGGCCCTTTGGTCTGTGAGATTCCTTCAATGCCAACTGATTTTCCAGGGGGAGCCTTGGTGTATCCTTTTGTTTTTTAAAGAAAGCAACAAAAGTGAGAGGAATAGAAGTGGATTTTCCACTGATCCTGTCTGCTCTCATCGAAATCCGTAAGGATGTGTGTTCTTGGGAGACGTAGACCGCTCATTAGACAATGCCAAGAGTGAATCTTGAGGTCTGTTTGAAGAGGAGGAAAAGGGCTGCCAGGTTGCTCAGGCATAGTCAGTGATCTCTCTGGATTAAATATAGAATTCACAGGGAGGAAATACACTCATTTCATGAGATGGTCGATTTGGAAGCGGGAAGAGGTCTCTGAGTTCCTATTCCTTTAATGCTTTCTCTTTCAACTTTTTTTCCCCTCGAGTATTGTTTTATACTAGTCTGAATGAAAAACGTCCCTCAGCTCCAGAGAAATACTCGCCCCAGATATGAACCTTGCAGTTTAAAACTACCTCTAGCTTTTGATAGCTTTTATTTTTTAATTAAAAAAAAATCTGAAAAAAAAAAACCAGACAACAAGCAGGTAATTCTTCAAAGCCAAAACTGACAAACTCATTACTGAGCCTATTAAAAGGAAGGAAAATACCCTTTTGTGTGGAAGCTCAATTCTTCTCGGCTGGGTTGGACTCAATTTGGTTTTGCCACTAGCCATTTCAGTGCTCTCTTATATTTCTCCAAGGAACAAGTCTGAAATTATGAACGGTCTAGTGATACGGGGCAATGTGCCTTCTGGGAGGCTCTAGTCCTCCCCAGATTCCCATGGGCTTTACTAGATAGCTCGTGAAATTGGAGGATATTATATAGGTGACTTAGTTATAAGTTCTACCTTACTTTGCTGTAAGGATCTACTCAGTCACCAGTGTGAGCACAGATAGATGGCCCCAAAAGCTACAAAGGTAAGAAATAAATCTCGGTAATAACCGCAGAACATACAATAAAGTTTGAGACCAGTGGAGCTATCTGAGGAAAGAAAGGTGAAGTTCAGCATCGACAAAGAAGTCAGGATCTGCTCCCACCGTAGCTTTGTTTCTGTTTGCCGCTTGGTTTTTAGGATGGACACCCTCGGCTGGATAGCTGGGTCCTTCAGCAAGGCAGCTTTGCCTAAGATAGGCAGAATGAAGGAAATGCGGGTAGCGAATTGTAATCTTGCAAGGCAAGGATCTGGACTGCCTAAAGAAGTCACGATGTTTGGGAAGTATTTCCATTGCTCTTCTAAGTTTTCAAAGGGTATTAAAGGATTGTCACATTATTCTTAATTTAATAAGCAGGAATAGTTTGTTGTGCTACTGCCCATTCCCTGAAAAAGGAGTTGTAGAAATTAGCCTTAACGGGTTAATTTCCTGATAAACTTTGAAGGTACTTCTTAGCCTAATATGACTTTCCCATAAGAGAACATGCTGTAACTGTGGGTTCATTGGCCTGCGTAAGGCCCCTTTGACTTGCAGAGTCAAGGATCTTTGCTAGAAAATAATTCAGCAGAATTCTTATAGAAAGATCTGCAGGTATCATGATGTCAGCCAGAACCCGGATTAATTAGTCAGTGCCGTTCTCCCCAGCTTGGTTTATGATGTGTATAAGCATCCTACATTTGAGAAGAAAACACCTTTCTTCCCATACTCCTTTAAATCTGCTCTCTTTACAGAGTTAATAACACTAACCCTGTGCATAGCTTCAGGAAAACCCAAAACATTAGAAGAAAAATCATCTCTTTTTGGCTAGATATTTACTTTTGGCAAGAGAGAGAGAAGAGTTAGCCTAGGTCAGAAACCCCGTTGCTTGCCCAAATCTCCTAACACGGGTGTTCTCTGCGTTGGATGTAGCTTGTGAGTAAAAGTCCCTACCTCAGCTTGGCAATCGGACACAACCCTACAGAAGACCAACACCAAAGCAAACAGGACCCAGTGGGGGATGTTCCCACCACTGCCTCCCTGGTACATGCGACACACACAAGTTTGTGCCAGATGTCCAACACCCCTTCCCCTCCCAGGGAATCAGGTTTGCTATGCCCAGGAGAGAGGTGAACCTCCCCAGATCTGACGAGCAGATAGCATGCTGGAGGATTTTTTAAGAGGAGAGAAGGTTTATACGTCTAGACAGTGACTAGAATATCTCGACCCACGTGTCTCGTGTTAGCTTCTGATTTTAAGCTGTGAGTGTCCGAGGCCATCAGGCTTTAGGAGAAGTAGCTGGACTGTTGAATATACCTAGTCTCTTATGTGCCTACATTTTAATAGTCATACCTAGAGATTGATAGTGAATTTGACTAGCTGATATGTTGACTGAGAATGTACTCTTTAATGCAAAATTATGACAACTGGCTTTCAACCTGTTTTTGGAGAATTAGTGGGTAAATAACCTGATCTAAAGAAATCTGTCGCCCACATTAGGAACTGTGAACTAATTATTGCTTTCTGATATTCTGCTCTTGCTTGTTTTGCCTTTTTATCCTGATTGTTTGCATTCCTAGGACTGATTTGCCTTTTTGATGCAATGCCATGTGATCTGCTGATTAATTTTTGTGAGCAATCATAAACTCCGACCTATGGCTGACTTGGTATATTTTTATGCTACACTCCATAAACATTCATTCATTTCTTATGATTACTGTGTGGAAACAGACTTTCACAGGCTAATAAACTTGGATTTGAACTGGAGGAAGAGTTTCCTTGTGTCACCTCTTTCCTGTTTTTAAGAAAAAAAAATAATAAATGGAGACATAAAGGTGCAAACCTTGACTCGATTTAAAGGTATCTGTAGCGATCTCCACAGGTGCTATCAGTAGTAAACTTGGAAACATCAATAGCAAAACCTTATTCTTGGGTTGATTTCACTGACAGCGAGAAACACTCCTCGTTTAAAATAAAACTTTCAGGGTTTAGGGCTGGGAGAGAGGGGGAAGGGAAATCAGGGGTTTTCTTTAATTGGTTACTCTGGTGTCTTCTCTCCGGTAGACCTGCTTCCTTAAACACGCTGACATGCACAGAGCAGCTTCCAGCTGAGACCAATTAAGCAGAGCATTTGCCTCCAGTACGGCTCACTTGCTCTAGCCGGGCGATGCTCGTTGTGGTGCGTGTGTCGGTGCAGGGGACAGCCAGGGCACGCGCAGGCAGGCGACCTCTCAGCAGGCAGAGGTCCAGGGCCAGCATCCTCCCGCGCTCCTGGGGTCTGACGCTCCCCGACCTGCGCTGCACGGCAAAAGTGCGGTCAGAAATGACTCTGCAGGTGGTGGAGGTATTTTCTCTCTTAGGTGGCTCGTTCAATCTCAAACAGCCTGGAAGTGCTCACAGTAAGTGTAGTAAACAGAAAGAATATGAATTCTCATGTCATGGCTGTTCAAGGCATCTTGATAGATGAGTAAGCGGGCAGTAATTGGTAACCCTTTAAATGGTCTCTTCAAGGAGAGTGTTGGGATGGAATAGCATTTCTGCAGGGAGAGGCAACAAGGCTAGAAACAGGTTGGCCTGGTGGCTGCACACAACTACATGTAGTCCTCTGATGTAAAGAAGTCAGAATCCTTTATATATGTCAATCTGAAGCACGTGACAAACATGATGCATAAAAATTGTATTTTTCAGGCTGTTCAGGCCACCACTGGAGGCCCAGGGCACACACGTGATCTTAATCTCACCATACAGGAATTTGATAGCAGAAGGAGGGCTAATGCTTTGTCAACTTCCAGGCCTTGGACGCAAGCAGTGAGATCGAGTATCACTGGACTGTGCACCTGGACCAGACAGGACCCAGCCTCCGTACGCACTGAACCTGCCAGAGGCGCAGCCATCCTAGCCAGGGATCTTTTGGGGGGCACCGGTCTGGCCTCCGCCTTTCATTTCCTAGTTCTGCTGGAAAAAAGCGACTTTTATAAGATGGGGGTGATCCCGAGGCAATCTCACCACAAAAATGAAGCATGAGCGGGATTATTAGCTGATCAGTTTTTGCCCTGTTGTTACCCAGCCCATCTTACTCCAGCAACATAAGCTAGAATTGCAGCAGCTGACAGAAGAAAAGAGAAGCCAGGGAGAACAGCAGCTCCCCCAAGCCAGGCAGAGGAAAAAGCTCACGTGCTCACTCTTTCTTTCTTCTTTTTTTTTTTCTGCCCCTTCTCCTGTATTTCCTTCCTTTAACTGCTCCCTTCCCTAGAGGAAGGCAGCTGTGGCAGCTGTGGTGGCTCCAGCCAGCGGGTCCAACCCCCCTGCCACAGCAGGGACACCTACAGCACATTGCACAGGACGGCATCCAGGCGGGTTTTGAATGTCTCCAGTGTGGGAGACTCCACCACCTCTCTGGGCAGCCTGTGCCAGTGCTCTGCCACCCTCAGAGTAAAGAAGTTCCTCCTCATGTTAAGATGGAACTTCTGTGCTCCAGTTTGTGCCCGTTACCTCTAGTCCTGTCACTGGGCACCACTGAAAAAAGACTCTTCTCATCTACCTGGCACCCTCCCCTTAAGTATTTATAAGTATTCATAAGATCCCCCCTTCAGTCTTCTTTTCTCCATACTAAAAAGACCAAAGTGCCTAAGCCTTTCCTCATAAGAAAGATGCTCCAGTCCCCTAATCATCTTTGTAGCCCTTTGCTGGACCCTCTCCAGCAGTTCCCTGTCCTTCTTGACCCGGGGAGCCCAGAACTGGACACAGTGCTCCAGATGTGGCCTCACCAGGGCAGAGTAGAGGGGGAGGATGACCTCCCTCGACCTGCTGGCCACACTCTTCTTGATGCACCCCAGGATGCCATTGGCCTTCTTGGCCACCAGGGCACATTGCTGGTGGGAAGGCGGCAGGGCTGCGGCTGTGCCGAGGCCTGAGCTCCCAGGGGCTGGAGCACCTGCAAGGTAGGTAGGGTGCTCGGGGCATGGAGTGGCGCCCCAGCAAGTGTGGAGGGTGGGAAGGGAGCAGTGCTCTGGGGCTGCTGCTCTTCTGCCTGCGCCAGCAGTTTCCATGGGGAAATGGTGGGGGATGTTGGCCTGAAGCAGTCAATGCTGAACTTTTCCCATCCCCAGCGTGGCAGGGGCAGGGAGCCAACGCAGATCGCAATGGTAGCAATGAGTATGTAGGCTACTTCTGCCCTAAAATGCTGATGCTGACCAAATCTAGGGGGACTTCTAAAGGGCAGAAAGACGTGTGCTTGATCCATCACCGGCGTGTCCTAAACTTTCCCGTGCCAGAGCTGAGGGTTCTGCAAAAGACATTAAAATAAGCCAGGCCCTAGCTAGTTTTTTCCCTAATTATTTTCTTGGAAAGAGCTTAGTTGGTTTTGCTAGGACTTTGAAAGCACACCGAGCAAAAGGCGAACAGCGAACTCAAGGCAGCCGTCTCGCCTGGAAGCTTTCAGGCCGCAGAATTAAAGGTCTGAATAAATCTACAAACCGCCAGAGATGGGACCTTGGAATAGGCACTTTAGGCAACGTGAACTGCAGGTGATGCCACCGGTGAGAAGGGCGGTAATTCTGCAGCACTGCATGGGGAGACCCGCGCTGGTTCTCCGCCAGCAAGGCTGGAGGCAGCCGAGGTGGGTTAGTGCTTTTTGGGTAGGCATCTCCTTAGCATAAAGCACTGCTTGTATGATGGAAAGCACGGCTGCTGGGCATGCCAAACGGGCAGCTGTGGCTCCTGGTACAGCGGCAGCCCTGGCCAAACAGCTCCCCGCGGTTGCTAAATTATGCCCCAGGGAGCAGGCGGGTGAGATGCTCTCCCAGCACATGTGCCATATGGGCTTTTGCCACGGTTTCAGCCCAGCTCGTCACCTTCCCGCCCCAGCGAGGAGCTACACACAGAGGCAGGTTATATCCAGGATGGTTGTTTAAAGAAACCTTCTGGGGGTGATGGCGATGCCCTGGCAGAGCCGTGCCGGGGTGTGCCGCGGCCCCCTCCCCGCTCCCCGCCGCTCAGGCGCGAGCCACCGCCGCGTTTTGATGCGACGCTCCACGCTGCTGTTCTGACACATTGCCGCTCCCACCGCAGTCGCTGCATTTGTCTTCTGCTTTATGTTAAAACAAGGAAGGTGTTTAAATATTTATTATCGCTAGAAACTCCAGAAGCCAAGTTTCATTTGTATAAGCGACTGGGATTTTTTTTTTTTCCAATTGTCAGTAATAATTCATTAATTATTATTTTTAAGTTGTTGTTCTCCCTGTGATGTGTCACCTTCCCACCGACTTGGCGGCAATCTGCACGAGAAGTGGGATGCACAGCGCTGTGGCTCTTGCTCCTGTGGGTTGTCACTGCTCCTTCAAATATCTTCCGCTTAAACAAAGTGGGCGTTGGAGTTCCCGGTGTCTCTTGAACCAAAGGGACATTTCTCTTTTCTTGCTCTTCCCCCAAGTTATTTCTTTTGTGTCTGAGTGCCTTCTGCTGCCGTTACCGCACCTGCAGAATTGGGGTCTGCTCCTGCCCCTCTGCAGATGCAGGAGGCGAAACTCCTGTGGCTTTCGGCACCCAGGGATGCTGCATTTGGCCGCTGCTGCTGGACAAGCATTTCTGCTTGCCCCAGCGGGTGTACCGAGCTGTGCCAAGCCTTGGTGGGCCTTAACGCAGGCTCTAAGCATCGAAGCGGCACAGCCTGGAACAGAGAGCTGTGCAAAAGCAATCTTGGCGGCCATTGCAGGTTGGCATTTTTCTTAGATTACTCTAAATGCAGAGCGTTGCGTGCTTCCCCTTGCTTCTGCCTGCAGACGGGGAAGGAGGCGGCTGGGGAGCAGTAGGCTGCACCTGCGGGATCTGGGAATGGGAAACTCACACTGGCAAATGCTTCTTGTTTGCTTTTTTAGCCCAGAACATGACGTTTGTCTCTTGAGTTCCCTTTTTTCCAGTGCTTTTCGCTCAAACGCTGTCATTACCACTTGTGCTTTTGTCACTTTCACTGGAGAGGACTGCCCCAGGGAGCAAAGTCACTCCACCAGGGATGTGCCTGTCCCTAATGCCACCACTGCCATATTCCCATAGACTGCGGCTGAACTGGGTACCAGAGCCACCAACAGCCATGGAAACCGGGTGGTAGGCCGCTCAAGGCTGTGCCCTAACTGGGCTGTCCAAAACCTCTGCCGGGAGCTGGGGAGGCGGCAGGGAAGGAGCTGCCGGAGTGGGTGAACCCGCTCTCGCCTGCTGTAACCGCAGGAGCTGAGCATCCCCGGTGCAGCCCGTGGGGCTGAGAGGAGAAACTGCTCCTCTGGCCTGGCACGGGCCGATGAGAAGTGCCTTAGGTGGTCACCAAACGCGGCTGGCCGGCTCCCAGCTGGCTTTGGAAGGGCAGCAGCTGCCAAGCTGGGAGGTACAGGGCTCCCTGGTCTGTACAGACGGCTTCTCCACTCGGGCACCTTGGGGCCGGGGACACCTCCAGGCAGAGGAGCAGGGGCAGAAAGAGATACCCGTGTGGGCATGTGCTCATGCACGCGCTTACGGGTACGCCTGCAGCCCCTTCTGTGCCCGCGTCCCAGCCGGCCCAAGCGCACCAGGCACAGCCCAGAGACCCTCTCTGCTGTCGAACCCATCGGTGCCACCGTGTCCCACAGCATTTGCTCTTGTTTGTCACACGTGTGGATGCGTGAGTGCTAACAGGCAGTGCTGGGCAGGAGATTAGGTTTGTTACTCTGACTCTACTTTTTACCTCTTAAAAGACACGCCATGCAATTCGGCTCTGTTCCCGCTCCTTCCCTTCCTCTTCCACCCTTCCCCTTCCCCTCCTGCCCTTGCAACTGAACGGCCCCATAACCCCCATTTCCTTATGGGGAGAAAAAGAGGGATAACCGAGAAAAAGTTGGACCTTGATTAGCACAGCTGAGCAATCCCATCAGGTTTGGCCTCGCTCTCCCCAGAAACACATGCACCAATATTGCGAGGCAGGGAGCTCCCCCCCTCCCCGGGGTATTTCTGCTGGCACCCCCGGATTCCTGCGGAGTGGCTGGGACCGCGCTGGAGTAAACGCAAGTGTGGCAGCCGCTGTGCTCATAATTTTTTTTTGGGGGGGGGGGGGGGGGGGCGGGGCTGGGAAATTTTGCCTCCTTTTCTGCGGGACGGAGCTTCGCCTTTGCCGCAGTAACAGCTCGCTGGGGGATGCTTTCTGGGAGGGCAGGGCGAGCTGCGGGAGCGGGGCCGAGCTGCCAGGGCTCTGCGGGATTCGCCGCCTGGATAATACACGGCCAGGGTTCAGCCTGAATGGCCGGCTCGCCTTGTGTGGTCGCAGGAGTGATTTGCCGAGAAAAGCGAAGATGAATTGCTTCGCCTCCCAAGAGGCCCAGAAGCGGGGGGAGCCCAGCGGCGCCCGGCGTTTCTGCCACCCCTCGCCGGGGGGGCTCTGGCCCGTGGGAGTGCTGCTCCCCACAGGGTTTTAATGGGGAGCCCAATTTTGGGTCAGGATCGCGAGCGCCGCCAGGGCCCAGGTAGTGAAGGAGAGCTTTTGGTGAGGATGCTTTAGCCGGGGAAGGTGTGCTGAAATGCTGCTTAAAACACGCACCCCCCACCCCCCAAATAAAGGCACGGCAGCTTTGGGGGTAAACACGTACTAAAAAAACCGCTGAGTGCAGCCCTATCTGAATGCATGTGAGCATCACTTCTCATGCTGGGAAATGTGCTGTCAGTCTGTCCCCCCCTCCACTTGTCAGAGGAAGGTGGTAGTGCTGCGAGGAGCGGAAAACAGCCCGACAAGCGCTGCCTGGGTGGGTATGGAGGAGGCGAGCGCGGGGTGCTCGGGCACATGGCTGTGCCCCTGCAGGTGTACCTGGGCTCTCCCCCTGCCCGTGGCCCTGGCGGGGCTCTCCTCCCTTGTCGCAGCCGCCCCAGCCCAGCACCCGCCTCTCCCTGGCCCCTCGAGAGGTGAAGTGTCTCCTCGTAGCCCGTCCCAGCGGCCGAGGAGCCCAGCAGGGTGTAAGGGATGTGGCCGCATCTCCGGGAAAGGCTCTGCAGTACCGGCATGGGAGAGCTGCGGCGTGATGTAATGCCTGCGCTGGCTCTGCACTACGTGGTGCTGCTCTGGGCTCTCTGTTTTCAGGTTTCAGTGATGTTTTTTGCCCCGTTCCTGCTCTCATGGACACCCATCACAACCAGCTCCTCAGCCTGTTTTTATTTTGACTCTTACTTTGCCCGCAGACTCTTACTTTGCAGCACTTAGGTAGACCACCAGAGGAGGAATCTGGGGAGCTGCAGCGATGTCCAAGTGGTGTGGTGGGGACTCCCGGGGGCAGAGTGGAAAAGAGGACCTCCACCTCCACCAGGCAGTGGCAGCCCCTTTCCCCACAGCACACAACCAAAGCCCAAAGCACTGCAGCAATAAAGGATGGCTGCTCCTGGGTGGTGGCGGCTGCCTCCCGCACCAGTGCTTCTTCTGCACCCTGGGGCTCTGAAACACCGTGGGCTTAATGTCCATCTTCATTGCCCGTGTATTGAGCCAAATAAGTATTGCTATCTTCACACGGGCTGCTATCGCAGACCAGCACCCCCCTCCCGCTCCCTTCCCGGGTCCTTGAGGTTCCGGCCAGTGCCGTTGCCAGCAGGGCTGTGGGCAGCAGCTTGCCCGTGCCCACATGTGCAAGGGAAGGGGCCACCAACCCCTCCCAGTGTTGAACCACCAGCCTGTGCTGAGCAGCTCAGAGAGACAGCATGAGCGGGGTGGTCCGCACCAGCGTGTCTTCCCTTACAGCCACCAGCCAGTTTCTAGTAAGTCGATTTAACTGGGTTTCCCTTAACAACGTGGCTGTATAATGCCCACCTTCGGAAAGGTCACGCTTACTGGAAAAGTGATTTTTCTATTTGAGTGCCGATGGTATCCACATTGCATGTGAGTATTGCAGGGTGGACCTGAAGTCTGGGCTTACTTCTGGTTCTGCCTTTACCCAGCAGCGTCTCCGAGTCAACCGCATTTCCGATGCTGGCAGCAACTGGGGTAGGAGTAATTTGCTGGGCTGGGGTGTCGCTCAGCAATGAGCAACGGGTGACAGCTGTGATCAAAAGGGACATTTATTTGCCTTTAGGATGGAAGGGACGTGACACCTCTTGTCAAATCCCATCTTTGCGAATTTGGGCTGCGAGGCAATAAGGCAGAGGTCATGGCAAAAGGTCAGACAAAGGCAGCGCTCTGCCTAGGCGGGCGTTTGCCCGGGTGCTGCGATGGCACGAACACGGCGCGTGGCAGCAGCCAGCCTGAGGAGCGGCTGCTTCACCTTCCGCAGGCTGCTCCCTTTAACAGCTCAAATGGTTTTGCCAGGGTTTTCGGCATGCGTGCACTTGGTTTTACACCTTGGTGGTATTTTACACCATGAGAGTTACTCAGGAGGCCAAGGGATGCTTCAAGTGTTGCTGTCTGGTTTGATGGTGCCCCATGTGGGTTGTCGCTGCTTTGGAGGCTTCTTTGAGAACTGTAGGTGTGCATCCTCTCTGAAATATAGGTACGAGTATGGATTTTAAAAATGGATTCAAACATCTCTTCGTTTAAAGACAGATGCAGGTCAGTTTGAGAAGTTGAGCCCTAGTGGTCAACAGGGACTGAAGCAATGCCAATGAAAAATGACCACCAGCTGTGGGCCCTAAGGGACTCCCACGACCTGCTGTGCAGCCAAAAACAGAGTTAAAGACAGGAGACTAAACAGACCAGTAGACCACAGGTGAGGGTTTTCCGTCCCTGGAGAGGTGAATAGTGCTGGGCTGCAGCCCAGTGCCTGCCCCATCCAGGGGCGGTCAGGGTTGAGTCCTGGGTCTCATCCCCACCTCTCCTGCTGCCAGCGACACCGTGGCCACCCCTCAAGGCTGCGGCGCCCGTGCAAGCCCTTCCCCTGCCCTTTCCATCTCCAGCCCTGCCTGCGCTGCTGAAAGCTGCTCTTTTTCAGCATTCATGGAAAAACCAAGCCTGCAGTTTACAAAGACCCGCTCAGCTCCTCTTTTCCCATCAGTAAACGCATATAACCAGCACTTCGCACCATTACACCTCCTTAGAGATGCAGAAAACACATAGGTTGTTTGTTTTCACATATACCTACCTAATTGATGGGTTGAGAAAGGGGAGGCGGGAAGGGAACTTCAGCCCTATTAAACTGTAGGGAATTGCGTGTGTTAGATTAGAAGTGTTTGTATTATAAATACTGCAAGGAGCTGAGGCGGCGAGCGAGCTGGCTCTCAGCATCCGGGATAAAACCGCTGGCGGTGGTGGAGCCCTTTATAAACATTTGCATTTTTCAGGATGCGGGGGATGGCTAATCCAAACTACACGCCTGGAATTTAGCGCCCGTGGCAGGTGGCCTCCTGTTGCCTCCACGCTGGGACGGGACCTCGGGCAGCGGGGCCGGGACGTGGACGCATCCCTGCCTTGCCTGCCCGGTCCTATTTTCCAGAGGAGTTGCTGGCGAGCCGCTGCCTGGGCGTAAATACCCACAACCTTTGCAGGTGGGTTTTTAAATCGAGACTAAGGCTTTGCAGCTCCCGTCTATTTATATACAGTGTATGGGGCAGAAGTATATTCAGGTGAAATTTCTCAGGGACCAGAGAGATTTGTGGCTTTATTTATAGATGAGCATAAGGAAAATAAAACAGCAAACAAAAATCACCAGGTTTTTTTCTTTTTTTTTTTTTTTTTTACTTTATGGCTGGGGACCACGCTAACACTTAACCAGAAGGGCAGCTGAAGCAGACCCAAACAAGTGGCTGAAAAGCCATGTTCGTATTTCTCAGGTACTACTGATGGGTTTTTGTTTCTGGGAGCGGGGCTGCATCCTGCGGGGTTGTGGCATCTGAGGACAAAAGCTCAGTTATTACGGAAAAGAGAACCAAACAGATCCCATTCCGTCTTCTCCTCATTTCAGGGGGCTGCAGTGAAATTCGGATGGGCAAAAACCTTCTTTTGGAGCCTTTGGCTTTTATCCTGACAGACAGGCCCGACACTGCACGGGCACTCCTAGGTTAGAGATTCCTCCCTCTGCTTCTCCCCAGACCCACGTCCTTAAATCGTGGGCTGCTGCCCACCACTCCCTGCCTCCAGCTCAGGCCAGACAAGCAGTCGAGGGCATTTCGGAGAGTTGTCAGGTGGATTGGGCCGTGCTAAGTGAAGTGTGCAGGGAGGAGAGCAGGGGAAAGAAAAATATCAGGGCTGCGTGCCAGTTCTTCAACCTCAGGTAGGGTGACAACCTCGCGAGGGCGGCGGAGCTAAACGTGGCTAAATCGGATCCTCTGGGGTGGTGACTCTCCACTTGTCATCTCCAGCACAGAGCTGAACTCAGCCTGGCTGCCTGCAAAGCCCGAGGAGCGTATGCGGGGATTAGTGATTACCTTTCCCCTAATAAAAAAAAAAGAAAAAAAAGAAAAAAAAAAAAAGGGAGAGCGAGAGGTCCTTTAGCAAGTTATTGCTTTTATGCGCCGCACCTCTGTGCAGTGAGCTGAGACAGCTTCCTCTGTGCATTCAACTGAAAACAAAGAGTGAGAAGGAGAACGAGAGAGCAGGACGCAGCCTTCCCCGCAGCCCGCTGGCAAACCTGAGCCCCGCTCCGCTGCCTGCCTGCGTAGGGGGGACACGCTGCCCCGCGTGCGGGGTTCTGCAGGGGGGCACCCATCAACCTGCGCTCTCCTGCCCACCTTCAGCACCTCTGGAAGAGGAAGGGTAGAGGATGACCTGGTGCAACTATGCAATAACTGGGGGGGGGGAAGCCTTCCCCCACCCTTAATAATAATAATAATAATAATACCCACTCGGGATCACTCAGGCAATAATTTCAATGTGCACACACCGGTCTAAAATGGAGAGTGTTGCAGAAGGGCGGTCTGGTGTCTCTTAGGTAAAATGGGTGCGTTATCTGCAGTAATATAGCGATCTCGCTCTTTCACCTCCACCGCTCTGCCGGCATGGAGGCGATTGCACAGACAATGTGTCATCTCTCGCTCCCTCCACTTTTAATTCCCCCCACCCCCCCCCCCCCCCCCCCCCCCCCCCCCCCGTGAATCTATGCAATTTTCCGTTAATAAAAAAATAAGAAAGGAACTAAGCTCTTCCTCAGAAATCTAGACATTAGCATACTCGCCCTAATACTTTAATCCCCATCATTGTTTATGATTGGGCTACACACAAGGTTACGCACGGTGCCGACTGATTTATGAATATATATATATATATTTAATTTTTTTTTTTTGGTTTTAATTGAAACGGCAACATTTAGGTTCCACCTTAACAGCGCACCTTAAAAGATTATCTCGGTTATTTCACAGGCACCGAGCCGGCACTAATAGTCCAAGGCAGATATTGAAAAGCAGCACAGGGCCAGGCAGATCTATTAGAAATTCCCATCCACGCGCCTCATACATATTGATTTCTGACACCAAGCAGCAGTGAAAGCCCCCGTGGGAATAATATATTTAGCAGGGTTCGCTGCGAGGAGGTCACAGAGTGCATACAGATTAGCTACAGAGGACCAAGGCACTAGTGTTGGAGCCAAATGCTAGATTTTATATCATTTTAATCTGAACTTTTATAATCCTTTTAGTTCTTCTTTTTCTGGATGGCAGAGGAAAGGCTCCTCCGCATGTATCATGCATCTTTTTTTTTTTTTTTTCTCTCCCCCCCCCTCTTTATTCCTCCTATAAATGTGCAAATGCTGTTGTAATGGGGAGGAATGTACCCTTAGCATAAGCAGGAAGAGGCACAAACAGATTTTGGGTTTATATCTAAGTACGCGTGCGTGTGTATATATGCATTTTATATATATATAAGTGCCTGCGTGTGGATAATAATGGTCATTTCAGCTGGAGACATCTTTATTTGAAGGTTTCCTTCCGTGGGGGGTGGGAGGGGGCAGTAAATCTCAGGCTACCGCTTTAACGTGCGGAAATAAAGCACCGCCGTAAGACCCTTCTTTTTATTTTATTTTTAACCCAGGGCTTAATTGAGCAGAAGTTGCATTTATGCTGTTGAGCCTCGGAAAGAAACAACAACAACAACAACAAACAACAACAAAAATACCTAAACAGTTTTAATTACCTTTCTGCATATGCTGATGGGGAGGAAATGCCTGCTCATTATGCGGCGGGGTGTTGTGGCTGGCTGAGCCGGGCCGGGCCGGGGGATGGGGGGGGGTACTGGGGGGGTGCTGGAGGTGGGGGGGGGGGGGGTGCTGGAGGGGTGCCAGCAGCGCGGAGGGAAAGGTTAGAGTTGGCACACTTTGACACGAGAGTGAAATGCGCCCCGACAAACAAAGGAAACCCGGAGGCTGCAGCCAAACAGACACAAAAGCGGGCGGGCGTCGGGCGGGCGGGAGGAACACACGGGCTCCCGGGTTTTGGTTTGGGGTTTGGGGGGTTCCCCCCCCCCGCCCGCCCCCCCCCCCCCCCCCCCCCTTTTTTTTTTTTTTTTTTTTTAAGGGAAAAGTTCTCCATTCTTCCCGGCAGGCGGTCAATATTCCCTCACCGCTCAAACCCACCGAAGCGAACGGCGGCTTTCCCGCTCATCGCCTCCAGTAATTAACCCCAAACCGCTGCCCCCCCGCGCCGCGCCCGTATACAAGCGGGAAAGTCCCTCCCGAAGCCGTGCGAGAGTCACCCACCCGCCAGGAGCCCTGCCCCCCCCCCAAATCTCACCCCTGTGCAGCGTGGGGCAAGCAGGGGGCGGGCAGGGTGGCCGGGAAGCGGCACCGCCAGGGGACCCCCCCCCCCCCCCTCAGCGCAGGGAGAGCGGGGGGCTTCCTTGGCGGCCGGGCGGTGGGATGCTGGGGGGAGCGTGAAGGGCCCCAACCCCCCCCTCCAGCTTCGGCTGCCTCCTCCCCGCCTCTGCCCCCCCCCCCCAAAACGCCTCGGCAGGGTGGGCCGGGACCCAGCTTTCCCTCCCCGGTTTGCCCACCGCAGGGGAAGGGGGAGCTTCCCCATCCCGGGGCGGTGCTGGGCCCGGGGGCAAGGCTGGGGGGGGGGGGGGGGGGGGCGCAGCACTGCCGGGTTTGTGCGGTTATCGGGGGCGGGAAGGGGTTCCCCGGGCGGCGAAGCCGTGCTCCCCCCGGCAGCCGGGCAGCCCCGCGCCGCCGGGCTCGGAGCAGCGGGCAGCGCTGCGGCGGGGGGAGGGATGGGGACGGGGGGAGCCCCCGACACCCACTCTGTGAAATAAGATAAAAATAAAAATTTAAAAAAAAAAGTAAAATATAATAAAAAAATAAAATAAAAAATAAAATAAAATAAAATAAAATAAAATAAAATAAAATAAAACGTGCAGGGGCAATACCTTTGGGCAGGAGGGAAGCCCATGTCCCTGGCCCCCTCCGCGGGCTGCGCGCCCTCACCCCCACCGCCCGTGCGTTTAAGGAAGAAACAGGGTTTTCTTCTGCTGGATGAGGTAGGCTAAATTGGCAGCTCGGGGAAAACGAAGGGTTTCCTCCCTCCCTCCTGGCCCGCCGTGCCGGGGCCTGGCCAGGCAGAGCTACGAGGCATCCCCCCTGGTGCTGCTGGTGACCCCGGCTCCCGGTGTCCCCAGTCTCCCGGTTGCCTGTGGGGTACCCTGGGGACCGCCTGGCAGCCAGCCAGGTGGCGGCGGGTGGGCGAGGGTGCCTGGGTCCCAGCCACCTACCTGGTGTGACACCAAGGTGTGGGGGCTGCGGCGGCACAGCCGGGGTGTCCCCAGTACACCCCGGGTAAGGAGCGGGGCGTTTGGTGCTGTGCTGAGGCGCCCGCAACACAGGTTTGGTGTGGGGTCGGTGTTGTGGTTTAACCTGCCACAGCCGTTCACTTGCTCCTTCCCCAGTGGAGTCGGGGAGAGAATCGGAAAGAAAGGTAAAAACTCGTGGGTGGAGATAAAGACAGTTTAATAGGACAGTAAAGGAAGGGGAAAGAATAATAATTATAAAAGAATACACAAAACAACTGATGCACAATGCAATTGCTCACCACCCGCTGATCAATGCCTAGCCAGTCCCGAGCAGTGGCCACCAACCCCCCCGGCCAACTCTCCTCAGTTTTATTGTTCAGCATGATGTCATATGGTATGGAATATCCTTTTGGCCATTGGGGTCAGCTGTCGTGGCTGTGTCCCCTCCCATCTTCTTGTGCACCCCCAGCCTCCACGCTGGCAGGGCAGTACAAGAAGCTGAAAAGTCCTTGACTTAGTGTAAGCACTGCTCAGCAGCGTGTTATTGACATTCTTCTCATACTAAATCCAAAACACAGCACTATACCTGCTACTGGGAAGAAAACTAACTATCCCAGCTGAAACGAGGACATCTGGGTACCACTTTTCCAGTTAGCGCACTGTCCTTATGGACACTGAGTGCTGCCTGCATCGTCATGCCCAACCATTTGGTCACAACTCCGGTGCGAATAGCTGGAGCTGGCTGGGGGTGCTCACCAGCAGAAGCACAAAGAGCAGCTCAGTCCTTCCCACCCAAAACCTGCGTTTATATCCACTTCAGTCCTTCACATGCATCTTGAAGCTGTTTGGAAGGCATTTCTGCATTGAACAGCAAGTTGCAGTAAAGTCATAAAGGTACATACCTTCACAGCTGACTATTCGAATGTAGAATTTATTTCCAAGAGTGGATCCTCTGCTCCATTCTTGGTACTTAGAAAGTCCCAGACGAGATCAACACAGGATCAGTGATGCTAATCACCTCTTTCCTCCTCACCTGCGCTCTCCATGGACACCCAGTTCCAAGCTCTTTGGCAATAGGTGCGCCTGATCCCATGGGTGCTACATGACAGCCACTGTGAGCTCCTTACAGACTTACTTACTGTTGGTCTTGTCTTTGGATGCCTCCTGAGAGCAAAGATAAATCTGCTTCTTCCTGGGTTTCTGCAGTCAGGAGAAAGATTCATAAGCTGCGAGGAAAGTGCAAACCAGCCATGCCATGTCACTACAGAGGACAGAGCTCTTCCCTTGTGCTTCAAAAGTGCAATGGTTATGAGCACCTCAGCATCATGCTTTTGTCTTGTTACCTGCTAAACCTTCCCAGGCATCTGACTTGATGGGGAGGCATCAAGGACTAAGGGCTGCTGGCTAATGGCCGTCTCTGTTAGCACAAGCACCCATTTCTGTGGGCTTGGCTTTCATCTGTGGTCAGAAACTGCAGTGGCACACATCTCCCAGCCTGCACAGGTGCACTCCCTTGAAAAACCCCTTTGCATCACATCTGTGCTTTCCAGGGGCACCCAGTCGCAAACTCTGTGGCAATGGGTGCTCCCAGTCCCAAGGGTGCTGTGCTGCAGCTAACGCACTTACCTGTCCTAAGGCGAGCTATAAAAAAATGGTATTGGTTGTCAAGTCTGTACAAGACCAAGAAGGTTATCCTCTGAATCCTCAGGTTATAAACCCAGGGCTGCTTTCGCAAAGCTTCTGAATAAGTCTGTCATATCGGTCTTGTCCTGTGATCCTCAGACTGGTTAAGCTGATGCCAAAGCTTGTTAGGGGTTGTGGGATACATCTTCCCACCCAGGCACTTCCTGGTGGCCACTTGTAGTTACCACCAGTACACCCACCACCTTCTTGTGAGAGCTTTGGGGGCATTAAGAACTGCTTTGCTGTGGCACTAGTAAAAAATTTAAGAGCTGCATAAGACATGTAATCTGAATACTCTGTCTGCCTTTGGGTTTGAGGAAAGGGATAAAAATTGGTGCCGGTTCAGAAATATCAATGGGAGTTTCCACAAGAAATATAGATGCTCCTGGTGGATTATGGAAACCTGAGGTCTCCATTGCTGCTTCTGCCTCAACAAAACCCACTTCTGAACGAAGTCAGTTATTCACGCTTCTTATGGTCGTCTTCAATGAGCGTGACTGCATCTGAATGGCTAGGCCTGCCCTAGAAGACTTAAAATGTGGTCACCGTCCAGTCTTCATGTATCTTCCAAACCTGATGTCTGCTCCGGGGAAGTCCAAAGTGGAATGACGCAGCCAACATGCTCTGTGCTTCTTAAAGGCTGAGCTATGATGGGAGCAATAAACCTGCTTGACTGAATCCTTCAGCCACCATCGGATCTTTCACGATGTTTTGCATTTCAATTAAGAATAATCTCTTTAAATGGTGACACTAGCAAAGAGGTCTCTTCATTAGATTCAACCCCCTGTACCATAAAACTCACCATTTCTTATGAATTGTGCTTGGTCGAGCCAAGTGCTGGTATTTTGCAGATGAGTTTGATGGGAACTGTCTGTGTCCAGCCCAGTCCTTTGACATTTGGAAAACAGTAGGCCCATGTTACATCTGCACTGCTGGTGAGGTTATTCAGCTGAGCAGCTGCCTAGAGACAAGTCCCACCTGCAAAATTTGTTCTTTGTCTGAGCTGGAACTCAGCACTTGGGCACAATGCAGGTGTTGCCAAAGACCTCACTTGTCAAATAAAATATTTATAAACCCATAGTGATCTTTGTTAAGATAAAAGATTGGGGTTTATCCTAGGTTGTTTACCACTGGATACTTTAAATTAAATTACAGCTGAAAACCCTCCATATTCATTGACCTTAAAAAACTAGTGGAAAGGGTGCCTGATGCAAAAGTGGTTAGGAATGGGGGCCTTTACAGCAACCACAGCTTGATCTGTATCCATAAGGACACCAAACAGAAAGCCACGTTTTAGGTTCATATACCACCTCAAATACCTGGCTGCACTTTTTGGTTTACCCAGGAATCCAGCCCAGCATCAGTCCATCAATTCACCGCTCAAACTAGAGTGCTACTGAGAACTTGGGACCTGATCACCCTCAGGTTTTGATTTTTTTTGTTTGCTTGTTCATTTTTGAAGATCTCCATATAAGTGGCAAACAGACCCAGCATACTAAGCTGAGGTCATGGCTGGCCCTTGGCCAGTGTCTTCTACACAAGTCCCCCATTTCCTTCTGTGTCTGGAGGGAACGACTTTGCTCCTTCCTAAGTTGTGGTTGTCAAACTTCATGCTTTATCTTCCTACCTTGGTGCTCCCCTGGAGCACTCTGTTGCTTCTTAGCGAGAACCACGCAAATCCTTGAAGGTGGTAGCTGTTTCATCTGAAAGCTTTCTGCCTCTCTGATGGCACAAGCCCTGTCCGTTACTTCCCTGGCACCACTCTGGAACTAGAAGCACACCTGGAGAGGTGCTGCAGGAAAGTAAAAGGTGATGGTGGCGGGTATGGTCAGAAAGCTCCTGGTACTCTAGCTGGAAATGGGCTCTTGTCAGTAATGAGAAAATTGTATTCAGACCACTTATCAGGTGCTGTGTGGGGACTGAAGTCTGTCAAGGCCAAGAGACCGCTGAGGTCAAAGTTGGGTGGGAGGGCTGGGGGCATGCAGGGTGGTCTGGAGAGCAGCTGGTGGCAGCCTGGACAGCATTGTGCTTGTGAGGTCACTTTTGCCTGCACAGCTGGTTAGCCAGTAGTAGGCACTGGTGGCTTTGGTATGTGCTGGTGAGGTCACTTCTGTGGGAGGAGGTGGTAAGTCATCAAAAGACCCTGAACTGGAGTATGTGGTTCTGAGGTCATTTCTGTCAGCAGCCCGTCACACGACTGGGGCATGTGCTTGGGAGGTCACTTTTCCCTGAGCAACTGATGGGCCAGCAGCAGACGCAGGACCAGAATATGTGATTTTGAGGTACCTTCTGTCAGAGCAGCTCATAAGACAAGTATATGTCAGTCTTAGAGGGACTGCATGTTTTTTGAGGGAGTTTTGTGGGGTTTGGGTTGGTTTCTTTTTTATTCTTAATTTTTATAGTGCAGACCTGAATACTGTTTGCATCATTCCCAATTAAACAAAGATATTTTATTTTTTTAAGAAGTAGGCTTCACACAGGATTTCTCCCTCTTGAAGATGGAGCCCCCAGCAGATACCACCAAAATGCCCCGAACAGACTTTTAATTTCCAGGTCTTGCGATAATCTAGAGGCTTTTTCCTCCTTGATGGAGATCATTGTGTTGGTCAACATGAATGCAGTGGCCTAAGCTTCTGTGTGGAGGAGGACAGCAGGCAGTGGGGCAGACGGGGCTGTGTAGGTCCCCGTTCCTTCCCTGCCCCTGGCTTTGGAAGGGCTGCACCATGGCTGGATTCACATCTGGCTTACGCTTAAAAGCATCTACACACACGCCAGCTTCCTACTGTTTATACAGCTGGGTTTTAACATATCAAGCTTGTTCTGGACTTTTGTCTCATCATGTGGTAAAAAGCTGAGGCTTGTTGGTATTTCTTTTGGCACGCTACCTCACAGGCCAGGATATCTGAAAACCAGCAGCATTGGTACTGGAGTATTTGGTAGATGAAACCCTATGAGGAGTAAGGCTGAGGGAAAATAAAGTTCAGGTAAGTTAGCATTTCCTTCGAAGAAATGGTCATGAAACCCTAAGTAGAAGCTATTTCACTAGGAGAGGGTGGATGGCAAATGTTGTACCAGACCATGTAAGCATAAAGTGCAAGCATCCACAGAGTGAAAAGTTGGTCATGATGCATACGGTAGTCAGTGAGCAGGAAAGAAGTACCATGGAGCTGCAGGGGCAAAATGAGAAGGTCCAAGGCATAAAATGAGATACAACCTGCAAATGACATAAAGAAAAAAAATATGTTCCATGGTTATTTTAGCTACTTCTCATGAGGACCAGGAAAGGGTGGCCCACTGGTAAATGAGCCACTGGAAAGCCAGCAGTAGGTGATGTCAAGAAGACAAAAGCACTCTGTGTCTTTGGGTTTTTTTGCTCCAGCCTTACCCATGTCACCACTGATGAACATTTTTTAAGTTGACAGTGTTCATCTCAGCAACCAGGAGGTAGAAGTTAGGGTGGAAGAAGAAGACAGCAGGATATTTTCCGCTAGACTGGATCCAAGGGAGCTCACAGAAACAGTCATTTAGCTGTTGGCAATTTTTTTTTCTGAGAACTGGTGGCAACTAGGGGAGGTTTCTGAAGGCTGGGAGAGGATAACCAGGGAGCCCATCTTTGAAAAAAGGCAAACCAAGGGGGCCAAGGAGCTGTGGACCAGTCAGTCTACTTAGCACATGGAAAAGTGCTGGAAGAAATAATCAAGCAAATTATTTATGAGCCTCTAGAATATAGCACAGAGATAAGTAACAGCCAACAGGGATTTGTCAAGAACAAATCATGTCAAACTCACCTTATTTCCTCCTATGACAGGGCAATAAGCCTTGTGGAGAGGCAATGAATATCATATATCTTTGCTCAACAAGGCTTCTGACGCCGTCTCATGCCGCTCTTTCCTGAAGATGCCACGGGGATGTGGACCTGGAGAGAGAGAAAGCTGCCCACCATGAGCCATTACCCTTGGCATCTCATCCCCATGGTGGGAGGCACTGAGTGCCCGCCAGCGTTTTTATGAATCCCTTTGGGATGGGTGAAGGATGGCAGAGGTGTCAAGGGGAGGAGAGGTGGGAAGGCAGGGCTTCAACACGCTTGTGGTGGGTGCTGGGGAGAGCTGGAGAAGAGGCGATGTGGTTCAGTAAGGCCAAGCAAAAAAGACTGGTTTTAGGTAGGAATAAATGGCGCACATCCTGGGTGAGGAACCGTTAGCAAAATAGCGGATCAACAGGAAAAAAAGGATCCGCTGGGATTCAAGGGCATTGCCAGCTGAACGCGAAGCATGGCTGTCGGAAAAGCAAATGCTTCGCTGGGTGAAGCGGAGGGGGGAGTCGCGGGCGAGCGAGGCTTTCTGTGCTGCTCGGTGTTAGCAAGGACTCAGCTGGCATTGTCTGCCCCTGTTTGAGCACCGCTGTTCAAAAAAAATATGGATTAATTGGGGAGAGTTCAGCTGAGAGCACCGAGGGTGATGTGCGGTCTGGGGAGCACGTGCTCTGCAGGAGGGTGGAAAGAGCGGGGTTTGTTTTGGCTCTGGCTGAGGGTCCCCAAATGGTGGGTGCAGGAAGGTGGGGTGTGAGGCGATTCTCTCCCTGCTGTGGACAGGACCAGGAGCCGTGGCTGCGTGGCAGGAAGGCACCAGGAGGTTGGGAAAGAGGGAGATGGGCGGCGAAGGTGCAAAACGCTGGAAGAAAACCTGTGACCTGGGGGGGAGTGTGGGTGGGTGGGCTGGCCGCTGCAGGGAAGAGTTTGGGCAGAGCTGATTCTGCCAGCTGAGCAGATGGGGTGGTCCCTGGGGCTCCTGCCAGCCCTTGTTTTGGGGGGAATGGAATTAGGGAGAGGGGTGTTTTTGTTTTCCTAAAGTTTTCCCTTCAGCCTGGGCTTTGTGCCGCACGAGGATGCTCCCCTGAAATCAGAGGAGGCGGCTGCTGCCTCGTCAGCATTCGGGATACTCTTCTGTCAACGTGCCGAAATGAGACCTGCGTTAATCAGCACAACGGGGAGATAATTAATTATTCTCAGCACCTTCTCAATGGAAATGTTAGAAAGGAGGGCTAAACCGTCCCCGCTGCCCCCCTGTAATCCTATGCCACGGCTGGCTTTATTGGCTCTAAGGGGAAAAGAGGCCCATTTGCTTTCCCGCTGATACGGCGTTAAGCGTGCTCACTTCACAGGCGCGTGCAGATGAAAGTGTAATTGCATGGAAGGTGAATTGATTGCAATTAACCTCGGGACTTGGCCTCGGGCTGGGGTGTCCCACCTTCCTCCCTGGGAAAGTGCCATCAGGGGCATAACGCGCGGCTGATGAATACGTATATCATGGCATGAAACACATACGTTACAGGAGAAAGTACATAAATCATCTAGGAAAACATGTATTATACCAAAATGATCATATTATAAATGAAGCACATAAATCATGAGATTACACCATTGGATTGTATCAGGGACCATAAATTATATAGTGAAGCCTGAGGTTCACCGAGAGGTTCACGGAATAATGAAATGGGACTCGTATGACTTAAGGAAAATGCCGTTATCTCCACGAAATGCAAACGCAAATATCCAGCCCGACCCGCATGTATTTTTGCAACATCTTCTATCAGAAAGGCTCACAACAATAGGGCCAGTTAAGCACAATAAGCCCCAAGGAAGCCTCCCCTGCCGAAGCAAACAACGATTACACATTAAAAAGCATGTTCGAAGGATAAGTTTGTAAGGAAGATAAAAAGTCTCCAGCAGGGCTGACAGTTGGACGGTGAAGCTGCTCCGAAGGTTGGTGACACGCGAGCAAGCTGAAAAAGCCTCGCTGCTAAGTGCGAAAAGTAGGAAGAGTTATTCTGCGAGCAGCCGCTTGATTTCCTATTGATGGAGAGCGCGGGGTGCTGGGGCTGGTGGGGCGCTCGGGATGGCAGCTGGAAATGGGCTCAGCAAGGCGCTGCCTTGCAGCTGCAGCAAGGCAATTAAAAGTTAACATGAAAAAAATTCAAATCAATACGCTCGACAATTGGAAGCCAATGGAGTTCAGGGGTAAAAAAGGGGAAAGGGATGGCGAGTGCAGTCATTTCGTACCTGACCTTCTGCCGCTTTTTGCTTTTGTTGGTCTGTTTTCCCTTCCTTGCTCACTCCCAAAAGTAATTTGCTTTCTGACCCCCCCCCCCTCCCCTATGTTGGTTGTTCAAACAGATACAATCCAGCAGAAGAAAGGCCAGTCCAATAAAATACAGGCTCCTCATTTATTTTTTTCAAAATACATCTTTGTCATTAATCAAACAAGCAGCGGTGAAAGAGGCCGGCTGTCCTTCGGCTGCTGCCGGGATCCCATGTAACGGGATGACTCAGGGTGTTGGCTTTTCCCCCCTCCCCGGGTCGGTCAGTGTGTGAATGATGTTGGTGCTATACCGTAAGTCTGGGATTTACACCCGTTCCCAGCATTGCTGAGCTGGGGTTACAGTTGGTGCGTGTGTACGAGGGGATTCCTTTGTCATAAACAAAGCGTTTGACCCGTTTCATTCCTCAGGGCGAGCGCGAGCTGGAGCCAACTGAATTTATGTACTGGGAACGGCGGGTTTATGGCTGACCCTGGAGGGGCACTGACTCAACCTATTTCTGGCTGAAGATGCTAATAAGAATGCAGAAGGTGTCTCAGGTGGGGGCAGCAAAACTAACTTTTAAGGGAGAGTGCCTAAAATGTTTCATAGTACATAGACATCATTTTTAATTAGCAAGCATGCCAGATGCGTCACCCGCTAATATGCGGTAGCAAAATCCATCTGCAGTAGCAAAATCCATCTTCAATAGCAAAACCAGCTTCAAGTTGGATGCTCAGGTCCTGTGTGAGAGGGCTCCCTGCTAATTTATTCTCAACAAGCTTGGGATGGGAACCTGGGTTTGTATCATGGGAAAACAAATACGCTTTTGAGGAAAGAACGGGGTTTGGACTGCTAATCCCTGGGAGGGGGAGGGCCCTGCTCAGCCTCCTAACCAAAAGAAGTTGGTTAAAAATAAATAAATGGTTGAGCCTGCTAGGTATGAGCATAATCATTTTACTATATGATCTATGCGTTTCATTAGTTGAGGTACACATTTCGCTATAATAAATGTGCTTCAGCAAATGATCTATGCATTTCTTTCTGGAATGTATGTGTTTCACTGGAAAAGGTATGTGTTCATCAGCTATGAGTAATGCTCCTAACGGCACCGCATTATATTGCTCGGCTGGTATCAGCGCAGCATTACACATCCATTCCCCCATGGCCGCGGAGACGCCAATTCGGCAAGACAGCACATATCAGGCCCTGTCACTCCCGTACGGCGATGCTGCACGGGCCGGAGGGCTCCGGCGCCAAGGGAGATGGCGTGAAGGAGGGGAAGCGGGAGGGCTCGTGTGCGATGCCTGCCTGCTGGGCATGCATTAGAGGTGCAAAAAGCAGAGGAGGTGGTTGCGGCGGGCGGGCCAGGCTTTGGCAGCACACGCAAGGGCTGAGCCCGCCGGGGATGCAGCGGGGGATGCAGCCAGAGGTTCTCTCACATGCTCTGTTGGCGAGCGCACGGCAGTCCTTTCTGGTCACCCGGCAAAGAGTCAGGCAATTTCTTTTGCGTCCCAAGCTCACCCAATGCCGTAGCATCCTCCCGCAGCTCCAGCCGGCCAGCCCTTGCTGGACTCCCCGCAGAGGCGTCCCCATCACTGCTCCAAACTTTGAATTTCCTCCTCGTGTTCCTTGGCATCACTGCTGCCTTTTGGAAACAGCCCCTGCCAGCACCCAAGGTGACTAAAACTATGCGAATAATTGAGGAAAGATTTCCTAACTGCTCGATAATCAAACCCCTCCCCCAGCGAGGCTCCTCACCCATTACAGCATTGTTATTCACTTGTAATGACATCGCTTATTACAGCAGAATACATATTAGTCTTGGCCATAGGACTAATGATTTGTATCTGAGCCTTCATTTTAAAATCACTTTTCATCAATACATTCATTTTTATACATACAGCTTTATATAATTCATTACACATATTTCCCTTTACTGACCTATTTTGCTGCACCCAGCATCTATCACTGTAGACGCTATTCTGCTCTTCCGAAAAAATCCTGCCTTTTCTACTTTTCTGCTCATTAATACGCTCAGAAGCTGCAGTTACATGTATTTTTGTATTATCTTACAGTTTTCTCCCCTACATCTGAAAAGAAATGTTGCTTCTGGAGAGGATTGTAAAATCTGAATGAATCTGAATTAATTAGGAGCTCTATTGATGTTACATAATGCCCATTTCGGTTTACCCAGTATATGTTTTCTGATTCGTTCCACTCTCTCTCTCTCCCCCTCAAAATTAAACATTTCATAGCATGTCATTCGGTAGCAGCAGTTTTAAAGGAAACCATTTCTGATGGAACTAGTTCAGCACTGAAATAGGGCTGAGTGTTGCTCACACTCCAAATTGGGTCAGCCGGGAACACTGGAGACCATTAGGAAACCTGGAGTGTCTGTTTTCCATGAGGGAATAAATATTTTGGGTCAGGTCCTCAGCAAGTATAAGTTAGAATAGGTCACCAATTTATAAGCAGCTCTGGATATATGTTGTTATATGCACCTCTCGGTAATGCGCCAGTCACCGAGCAACAGGATCATCATTAAGGGCCTCGTTAAGAGTGGTAATGATAGTCCCTTTTGCCTGTGAGTTTGGGAAGCGGCAGTGTCATGGATGAGCCTGGTACTCTGGATGCTTTCATCACCCCTTGGCGTCTGTGTTGGTGTGGTACCCGTGGGCTCGAGGGAGGGAGAGACCCCCCTGTGCCGGGCTCTGTATGTGGTCCCCAGCCCAAAAGACCTAAACCAAGGGGGAGGAGGGGGCCAGGAACGCGCCCCCAGCGCCAGAGCGACAAGCTCGGGCCCACAGCAAAGGTCCCATGGGGTCTCCTGTCACTTTTGCCCACCTCCCACTGCCCCTGGCGGGGCCTTCTCCATGCTCTGCAGCTCCGTGCCAGCCTCCCCGGTGGAGGGGGACCTGGCTGGAGCAGAGTGGGCTCCTTGGAGCCAAACCTCAGGTCCCACCCTTGTACATGTGGGTATGGCATGGACATGCCTAAATGCTTCAGGCACTGCATGACAGCTTTGGGCCCGTGGCTGTAGAGCTCAATATGGGGTGCGAGGGGAGAGCAGGGCTGAAGATGCTGTTGCTGGTGACCATTGCAGCTGCTATCGGTGGTGGACATACCACGGGTCCGCTGCTGGTCTGCAGCACCCTCCTTCCCTCTTGAAAAGATGATGGAAGGTGCTCTTGCTTCCTCCCCAAACAGTGCAGCTCCCAGCTTATCTCCTCCTTCAGCTTTTTTCCCCGTCCTATTTCATTCTGGGCTTGCAGGGCACGTCAGGATACCTGCCAAATATTTGCTGAATCAGGACTGTGATTTGTGTGCTGGCTTCTCCGTACTCATTTGCTGACTATAAATTTTTGCGTAGACTCTGGGACATGCTTTTTTAATTTGCTGCGAATTGCTGTATCCTTTTCAGATGTTTTTGCTACCATAGCATTATGGTTATGAAATGAAGTTCAAAGAACACTGGTGGGAAGAAGACAGACTGAAGCATTACTTTGGCTTGTAAAACTTCTATAGGTTTTGAAAATAAAAGAAGGGGGGAGGGAGGGGAGGGGCGAGTCAGATTATACAGACGACCACAAATCCTAAATTACTCTGGTGTTTTGGTCATCAGCTGCAACTGCAATGGGGAGTTGCAGTTTAATAATAAATCAGTTTGCAGCAGCCGCAGACAGCTATCTGAGTCAGGGCCAGAACAGCCTGACTGGCAAGGCACGGTAAAAATTAAGCGGCCACTATCACAGGAGGTTTCCTGAAGGTGTGGAGGGATGGGGGAAGGACAGGGAGGAAATGAATCCATAAAACAATATTCCAAGTTAGCCTGCCATTTTTATGAATTCAAACCTATATGCAGTGCCTGACATTTGCAAACTTGATGTTCTCCTGCCTGTTTCCAATCTCTAAAAGTAACACAGGTTGAAGGAGGTTGCAGTTGTCCGAACCCGCTTTGTTTGTTGCAGTCAGCTGCTTCTTATTAGAACGTGATTTAATGTGCATGGCAGCAGTAAAACTACTAGTTTTATGTTCTTTTAATCTCAAATGGAAGCTAAACTTGGTTTTCCAAAATGCTAAAACCAGCTGTGATCTAGTACAAGATTCTTGAAGGCTGTAATCCTGGGCTCTTGTCAGGGTAGAAAATCTTTAGTAATAGTGCCCCAGATTGTCGCGATAAAGTATTTACAACGTATTTCATGGGGTTTTTTTAAACCATTTAAAGCATATTGTGTAAACAATAGCTGGGCTGCTTCTTGCTGCAGTTGCCTTTACTATTTTACTTTATATGCAGTTAATTTTGGAATGTATCTTCAGAGATTGTCAAAACAGCCTGAATTATTAGTGCGTTGCTCTTATCCTTTTTGCTGTGAATCTGCAAGGAACGGCCTCAATTGGTTAATGATTGTCTAATATTTGTCACAGGCCATCTTTTCTGCAAACCGATTTTCCGTGTATGATAATCACACCCTATTGTAGACCTACGGCCACAAAAGGGTTGAACAACATACTCGACGCATCCATGTAATGGGTGACATTCTCATGCCAAATGATTTCAGCGTACTATCAGTGCCAAATATATTCCTGGCTTTAAATGCTGTTTTTCCCCTCATTGTGCATATAAGCTCTGCTTTCCTTGCCATAACTCAGTATTTGGAGTGACTAATGATGGCTGCTGCTGATGCGTTTTAATACGTCTAGCAGGCTAATACATGTATAAGACGCTACCTGCGTCCTATTCTTCCCCTCATGTCAAACAGCGGTCGGACAAAGGCAGAGATGAATTTTTATTTTTCGTCTCAGGCTTGGTGACGCAATATCAAATGTTGGTGGGGTTAAGGCAGAAAGCCATTGGGAGAAATCAGTTCTTGTGGAAATGTCCGCAGAGGTCCTTACCCTGGCACCTATTCCAGCCACTCCCAGTGGGTTGAGGTCTCTTGGCAGCAGTTTGGATTTTGAAGACTTTAAAGCATAAGCCAAGAGAAAAGCTTGGAAACAGCACCAGCTGTATGGTATGGCAATTTCCAAGTGGTATTTTTGAAACATAAGACAGGCTGACCTTCCCACCCTTCAGACATCCTGGGGGTGAGCGAATGGAGAAAGAGAGAACAAGAGAGCATGGCATGCTCACCAGTCAAATCAACCGTTTCCCTGCTGGTGCCACTGGTTTCTCTAATTTCTTTTACACTTAACATTATGGAAAGGATAAAGTGTTTCAGAACTCCTCTGTGAACTACTCTAATACAACGTTTATAAGGACTGCTTAGTAAAACCTCATTGATTGCACCTCAGATCTTGATAGACTAATATCACAGCTGAAAACTGTGATTTATGAAAATTTTAAAGTAGTGAGTAATACTACTAGGGCAGGGGTTTTATGGGACAAGTCCACAGAATAGTGAAAAAATAATAGGATTTTCCCTGCCTGAACCAAGAGTATGTAGGAAAAAGATACCATTGATGTCTTTGTCACTAGAAAAGATTTGACAGTGCACAAGTGTACTGACTAGGACTTTTATAGGTGTTGGCATGGGGTTCTCCACCACTATAGGAAAAACCTCTGTGTTCAGAACTCTCCTCTTGCTGCCTGAGCAAGACAATGTGTGACCAAGGAAGCACCTGTAAGGGGAAACTGCGCAGCTTCAAACCCCAGAGATGGCTTCTGTTGGGAAACGTCTCCTGGTAGCTTGCTGATTGGCTTCCCAAAGGAAAAATTGCCAGTGGGTCACACATCTTAGGGGGTGAATGTCTGAAAACAGGTCATCCTGACAAAGAGATTTCCAGAAATTCAGGGTGTCTTGAGGGTGGTGGTTATTCCAGAGGGGTGAAGTGGGGAAGCTGAAGGGCTTCAGAGAGCAGCAGCTATGTCTCCACAGCTGGAAGTTTCACCATGATCCTAGTTACCATCACTGATGGATTACTCAAGCTAAATTTCCTTTATGTATTACATTATTATTATTATTATTATTATTATTATTATTATTATTATTATTATTATTATTATTATTATTATTATTTGGGGGCAGGAACTGTAGAAGTCACATGTATGTACCCCACAGTTAGGATTTTAACAAGGTTTAGGCCCTCAACAAGAGGACAAAGCAGAGAAATTTATTGGGCTGCTCTTTTGTAAAGCCACTGAGGCCTCATAGCAAAAGCTGTGATAAGCAAGAACAATGCTTCAATTCCATGGACCTTTCTAAGGGTGGAAAAAAAACCCCAACAGTCCTCAAGGTCTGCTCATAACCTTTGGGCTGCATGTTCATGGCAAGACTGGAGGGCTCTTATGACACCCCATTTGGTATCTGAAATAGCATTCGGAGCGTGAAGCTGCTCCAAAAACATACAGTTACGTCACAGTAATCAAATACAATCAAATCCAAGCTTCCACCTGCAATTTGCAATTGCCTTTGGTGGGGCTTTTGTATAAGCAACTGTGTCATACCAGTAATGCCGGTTGATTAATTCAGGGGCTAACATGATGCTACGTTAGCCTTACAGCACAGTTGCTGCCTGGGTTTGCTCCAAGAGGAACCCCACATAATTAACATGACTCTCACCCTTTCACTTTTAACATGCTTCCTAATTAAGCTCTCCAGGATCTGAACTTCACTTTCTGGCCGCAGTGGCTGCAAAATGATTTATCCCCTGATGATGGTCACTAGCGCCAACCTCGCTGTCAGAGAAGCACGCTGATGCATTTAACTCTTTGAATTATTTTATCCCTTCTCTGCTTCTGTTTAAGTACAGAGGTCTGGCGCAAAAACTTACATTTTGAAGCCAGAACGTCAATGTGTGAATGCATAGGATATCTCTTACTGGTTTATGTATAATGGACATATGTATAAGAAATTATAAGGATGCGTATAAAAAGACTTTGACCTGTAATTAGCCTATCTTGCTTTTTAAAAAAATCTTTGTCACTCCATTTGCAGATTAATTAAACCTGATAGATGTAATGAAATGCAAAGAGAGCCGATCGCTTTGTAGAGATTTAGTATTGATTTGTACGCTAAACCAGCTTTAGTGGATTTTAAACAATTATTGTCAATAGATAAATTTCTGCAATAACTGTTTTATGTATAAACAGATCGTATTGAGGTACAAAGTCTACCTATGTCTATAATGGATAATTAAAAAACCCCACCTCATTTGTATTTACACAGCACCTCCAGATCTTTGGCTGAAAGGTGCTGTTTACACAATATTATTTTAATTTCACATGACAAATGTGCTACCAGGAAGCTCAACATTCATCATTACCCGGGCGTGCTTTCCCCTTCTGTGGGGAGAAGCGCCGTCAACTACTGACACGGGCTCTCCGCAGACAACGCCGGCTGGGGAATAGCAGTACCGGAGAAATCCCATTTCCAAAAAAAAAATCTCGCCGCGGACGTGCCGGGGGGCCAGAGGAGCCCCAGGTACCATGGCCCCCACATTGGGCTGGGCTGTTGCCTTCCAAAGCTGTGATTCCCTGGCTGGTTTGGATCGCGGCCGAGCCGGCTGCGAGGGCAGGCAGCCCCGCCTGCCTCCATCCATCGCGGCTGCCGAAATGGGAAGGACGTGGAGCCGGCGATGATGAGGAGGGTTCGCATGAATCCCCCGAGCCAGCAAGCAGGGTTTCCTGATTGTCAGCTGTGCTGCGCTGGGCTTGTTTAAAATAATTAGAGTGCGGCGGCTTAAACAGACCTGGGGGGGGGAAGGGGGGGGTGGGCGCTTTTTTTTTTTTTTTTTTAATCCCTCCGTATGGGTTTTTATCGGTTGCTATCAGCTCCCTGCTCATTTCTGACACCGTCACTCTGCCAGGCGGGGGGATGGGAAGGAGGGGAGGGGGAAGGAAGGTATTATATTTTAAGTACACGAACGCAGTGAGAAAGAAACAGGATGAACCAGCCCCACCGTACGTGATGGATGGAAACAATACACCCAATACATCCAAACTATATTCTTTAAAAAAAAAAAAAGGGGGGGGGGAGAAAAATCTGCTTTCTCCTCTTCCTCCTCGTTTTCCTCCAAGAGGGCTAGCTGAAATCTTTCTTAATTACCGCTTATTTCAATGACAGAATTGTAATTTATCATTTAGTTGTAATTTGACATATGTTCACACCTTTGCCATTTCCAATTTCCTCCTTCACTCTAATTGTCTGCCTGGCTCGCCTGTCACGCGCGCCTCCTGGGATTAATTCGAGCTGTCTGTCTGCAGCGGGCTGCCGGCGCGCTCGGGGCTGCCGGGAGCGTGACAGTGTCAGTGCGCACACCGTTTAGCCAAGGCATTACCCGGCCGTCACGCTCCCACCCCTCCTCAGCCCCCCAGTGTTTATTGTTTAGCTCGTGGGTTTTTTTTGGTTGTTTTTTTTTTTTTTTGCATTTGTGACTTTTCGGGGTTTTATTAGACTCTAATTGCGCTCCCCGGCTGTCAGCTGAAAGGAGAGGAAAACCTCGCCGTAATTAGTGGGAGGGGGCCCTGGCAGCAGGGATGCAGGGACCGGTAGATGTCTCTCGCTCTGCCTCGAAAATACACACCGGCTTTAAATGCTCTGCCTTCATTTTGCTCCGCGGCTGTTTATGCTCCTCTCTCATGCTGACGTGGCCTCAATAGAGCTATTGCACCCTCCTTCCCTGGCTTTTGGTCCCCCCTCGCCCCACTCTCCCTCTTTAACACGCTGCATCCCGCTTCAGCATCCTCTTAAAACAACCTTTCCATGGCCAGGTCCTGCTCCACCCCTGCGCAGCTCCACTCGCCGGGGATGAATTTGGCCCTGTGTGTGTTTGCTTGTGGAGGATGGTAATACAGCGGGGAAGGGCACCGTATGCCCAGCGTGTGAGTATACACCGTGGCTAAAAATTAACCTGCCAGCAGCTGCTTTGGTCACCAAGGAGGCGTGCGGGCACCTTTCCCCATGGCCGGTCCCGCTGTGGTCGTGCTGAGCTGGTCTCCTCCTCCATGGAAATCTGCAGCGCACGAGGCTGCCGTGGCCGGTCCAGAGACGCTGCTTGTCTTTATCAAGGGAAGCGTTATTTCGCCAAAGTGTTGCAAAGTAACATCAAAAATTAGATTCTCAGCCACACTTTTCATGAGCAACAGCTGAATTCACACCGTGCCTCATTACCCAGCCCCCTATGCTCCATCTCACAGAATCACAGAATCGCAGAATGGTCAGGGTTGGAAGGGCCCTCTGGAGATGATCTAGTCCAACCCCCGGCCACAGCAGGGACACCTACAGCAGTTGCACAGGACGGCGTCCAGGCAGGTTTTGAATGTCTCCAGTGTGGGAGACTCCACCACCTCTTTGGGCAGCCTGTGCCAGTGCTCTGCCACCCTCTCACCCAGATTTCTCCCAGAGGCTCCCCTGTGGGCCTCTGAAGTATGGATGCTATACGCCTCGCTACAGCAGGGCGTCCACAGCACCCTGCTTCGCCCATGGGGGACCAAGCTCAGAGCTCCTCTTATGGATAAAGACCACTGGAGAAAGCTGTGTGGTGTGGCTGCCGCTATATGGGTTTTTGATTTATCTTTCAATCTTTGCCTGAAAGGACAGAAAACATCCATTCTTTTCCCGATTTTCCTGGGGGATTTTTTCCGCAAGGTTAGGCGCGTGGGCCAGGGCTATTTGCAGATGTTTCACAAGAGTGGGTCCAGCCCCAGCCACAAAAAAGGGACCTTTTTCCCCCAAGAGAAACCTGGCTCAACCAAGCAGCTGCGCAGATACTTGGGCAGAAAGCAGACCTCACTCTCTAGCTTGATTATCAGCATCTTTTATTGTGTGGCCCCACAAAATCCCCACGCCTTCCACTGGTTCCTCTGCATTTCTTTTTATACCGAAGTAGAGATGTTAAGCACATAAAAGAGATAAACTACATATTCCAGCTGTTAAGTGAAGCCAGAAAACACTGAACAAAAAGGTTAAAAAAAAAAAAAAAGCCAAATGTTTGTTCATTTTCCAGTGATTTTAAATGTCCCATCCATCAGTACCTGCAGGCACAAAGGAGAAACTCACAGAAGCCAGAGTAAATTGGCCGGCGCTGCCCCCCCGCGCTGAGGGTGCGGATGCTGGGGAAGGTGAATTTTGGAGCAGGCGCATCTGCACTGCGTACTGTGTGCCCAGTCCCCACGTGTAACCTCTCTGAACAGCGAGCTCCAAACATCGCCTGTATTTTTACCTGCTCTTCTCAATGGCGTAGCCTTAGGTAAGTGCTTTAAGGCCAGCCTTGATGGCTCAGGGTGCCTGAAGAGATGCCTTAAGTACATAAAATTAAGATAATACCCTGAAAACACATCCAATTGACGCAATATCACCCCCACACCCCAAATTAGCCTGAACCCCTCACTCTGGGCCATCCTAGCCTTTCCCGGCATCACCTTGGCAACACACCACGCAAACAGCCTGACCGGAGCATGCAAGCTAGAGGTCAGCACGTCTTGGCACTTTCAAATTCTGAAGGAATTCATTTCAGAGCCAAGGGACACTGGGGGGGGGGGGGGGGGGGAGGGGGTGTGAAAAAAAAAACAACAAAAAAACCCAACGCCAAACCACCCCCACCACCCCCCACGCCCCCAGTTTAGCTGGGGACAAAAAAGCAGTGGTTAGCGGCAGCGTGAGAGGTTGGCGAGGTGCTGCCTTTCGGAAAGCCCTGACTGATGCCGGTGATGCTGGCTCGGAGCCATTTGCCGTCCCACAGCGGCTGCCGTGTGAGCGGGCAGAAATGCTCCTCGGAGCCCAGGTACAGAAAGGGGCTAACACAGCGCTGCTGGAAAATATTTAATGTCTTGTAGGAGGCAAGACTGAAGGGATTTACATTTATTTAGATTTTTTTTCTCCCTTTCAACGTCTGCTTCCTACACCGCTGACCTTTTAAAATTATTTCGGTACTTACTGACTTTGTTTTCTGCATGTTGCTGTTGAGCAGGATTTTTATCGTCCAGCCTCCTGCCTTTTGCCGTCCAGGATGGCCAGACCTTTCAGGCAGTTTTGTTTGAACACCAGGATTTTTGTGAAGTGTCTACAAACTTTTAGGAGTTGGCATTTCTGGCCGCTGTAGCTGCCAAATTATGAGCAGCTTGTGAAAATGCACAATGCCTCAAGCTGAGTCCTAAAAAAGAAGGTCCTCCAAATACTTAGTCACATGCTTCAGCCTTGGTCTAAAGACTGTGATATGAGGTGCTTATGATTTAGTATTAGATTTTTGCTGTATTTATGGCCTATTTCTTATATTGGAGCTATTTCACTGGAAATGGTGTTGGAAATCAATGTGCTCATTAGAAGTCGATGCTAAGTGCTTTTGAAAAGTCCCTTTCTTTTTCGTTTCTCCTAGCTATCAATTTTGTTTTTGTTTTAAACCTGACTTCCCGAGGCCTTATTCATTAATAGATAAGCAGTAATAAGTAGGTTATGAGAATACAGTAGGCTCATCTTCCACGCCGGCATACCCAGTGCACTTCCTACCTAGAAATAAATCTGATTTTTCAAAGATGTGGGACTCCTTCGGCTCACAAAAAGTTTCTGAAGACCACACACTTTTTCTGTACCTGTGATGAGAATGAAAAACTCCAAATGGGAAGGAAGGAGTCAGTCCGGATGCCAGCTGGAAAACAACCTTACGGGTAGTTGTCCTCTACAGTACCAGCTGCAGTGCTTCATACTGTCAATCGGGAGGGAAAAGGGGATAAAATAGATTGCCTGAAACCTGAAATTCTGGGGGAGCAGAAGGAGGTGCTGACTTTTGTAGAGGGCTTTTATCTTTTTTTAATCATTACCCCACTTTTGGGGCGTTTATTGTCTCAGCAGTGCTAGTCATTCACTTGTGTCACAGGAACACATAGATGCTTCAATAGCATCTCATCCTAAATGGTCTGTAACATATATTTAGGAGGGAAAACCTTCTCACGAGTAACCCAAACCCTCAGCCCTTGCTAGTCATTGACAGAGCTGGCAGGAGCAGGCTGTGCCTGAGCAGCACACCTCACGTGTGTGGGACAGGCACTGGGTCCCCTGGTCTCTCAGGAGAAGTTCAGGCGTCAGTTGAAGGACTTGCCAAGAGCCGTGCAGGAAGATAGCAGTGGAGAGCTACTGAAACAGTCGTAGGTGGCTTTTCTTTGCCAGTCCCTCAATCCCCTCTTTAGGTTTCAGCAAAAACCTCTGTTACAGTATCACAGTATCGTCAGGGTTGGAAGGGACCTCTGGAGATCATCTAAGTCCAACCCCCCTGCCACAGCAGGGACACCTACCGCACATTGCACAGGACGGCCTCCAGGCGGGTTTTGAATGTCTCCAGTGTGGGAGACTCCACAGCCTCTCTGGGCAGCCTGTGCCAGTGCTCTGCCACCCTCAGAGTAAGTTCCTCCTCATGTTAAGATGGAACTTCCTGTGCTCAAGTTTGTGCCCGTTACCTCTAGTCCTATCACTGGGCACAACTGAAAAAAGGCTATTCTCATCTGCCTGGCACCCTTAAGTATTATAGTACTTATATCCCTTAAGTACTTATAAGTATTAATAAGATACCCCATGAGTCTTCTTTTTTCTAGACTAAAAAGCCTGAGCCTTTCCTCATAAGAAAGATGCTCCAGTCCCCTAATCATCTTTGTAGCTCTTTGCTGGACCCTCTCCAGCAGTTCCCTGTCCTTGAACCGGGGAGCCCAGAACTGGACACAATACTCCAGATGTGGCCTCACCAGGGCAGAGTAGAGTTAATCCTGTTGCTGCTAATGAAACAGAAGAAAGGGAGGAGACCCCCCCAATAACGCTTGACTGAGAGGCCTTACAAGCCCTTTGCTGTACGCTTGCTGAGCTTGTAGTGGTTCAGTATTGCTCTAGCTCCTACTTGAACTTGGTATAGTGCTCTCATAGAAGCTTGCTCAAGAACAGATGAAGAAAACTCCATGGCATATCCTCAGTATGCAAGTTTAACTTGTTGCATACCTATAAATCAAACCTATTTTTGTTTCAAAATAAAAAGAAAACCCCAACCCAACCTAGTAGCTGCCTGTAAGAATATGAAATACTTCTTATAAATAATGGAGGAAAAAGCCTCTTTCATTCATGTCCGGAAAAAGAAAGCTGAAATAATTTTGCTTTGTCCCTTAACCTTCACGTAGAGAACAAGCACCAACATCTTGATCCCTAAAAGTAGTGTTCTGGGAAACTATGAGAAGGCAAAATCAAGGCGGTGTCCTCATGGAAATTGTTTTTGTGCACTAAAATATAGCGGTCGCCACTGGTGCCCGCTATAAAATTTTTATATGTAGAAAGTGGCAGGCTATCACACTTTTTATGTATGCATATATAAAAGTGACAGGCAGAGGAATAGGATGCCTGAAGCTGTAGGATATGACTGTTACAGCCCACAGTCCTTTTTATTTTTATTTCATCTCAATGGGAAAAGTTTTCTGTCATTAGCTCAAAAACGCAATACAAATGTTTTCTTATTTCGAGGCCTGAACACACACAGAGACCTTCCTGCTTCCATCCAGGCACTTAGCACTGCTGCTCTCCGCTTGTGAGCACTTTGGGGTGAATTATGGCAAGTTGTGGGGCTGGTTCTGGCTGCCAAGACCACGCGTACCTGCTGTACGGCATGGCCAGGGCGAGCACGGGCAGGAGGGTGGTCACCAGCACCTGCCAGGCAAAGCCTCACAATATTTGAGAGCTGGCTGAAACGCTGTTTCTAGCCTTGTGGTTTCCATCCTTGGGCATCTTTAAAAACGTAGAGCCTGAATGCAGAAATAGAGGAACTAAAAGGAGGGGATATACCAAGGGGCACGGAAGCACCACCAGCTGTCTATCTAGTCCAGAGCATTGTCTCCGGCAGCACTGGAGGCTTAGGGACACTAAATGGGAATCCCTTAGGTAGGGAAATCAGCTGTACGAGCCAACCACCTGTCTTCAAAGGCAGGCATATTCCCAGCCACCTTAAACGTAGCATCTGCCTGTGGGTAGTGGGATTGTTGAAATTCCCGCGGTAGTCCTGGTATCCAGAAGGTGGTTGTTCCTGTTCGCCCCGGAGCATGTGAGTGGCTGTGGCTGTTGCAACACATGACACTGAAGTGGCGGTGACGGTGCATGTCGGACTGTGATGTTCCACCACGGTTTCACACCATGGTAAGAAGGCGGCATTTGGAGGATGTAAAGCTCCCCAGTTTTGTTAGACATGCCTTGTCTTTTGGACCTGGAAATTATATTTGTATGGAAGTTGAGTGCTTGAGGCGCTAAGGCAAGGTGGAGGGTGGTTTGGATTGGGGTAGACATGGAATTCCCAGAGGTCCCACAGCACAGGTGCAGACATTTTACTGATGTTTTGGGGACCTGCTGGACTTGCTTTTGTGTGCTGTAAACACATTTCCTTGTTGGGAGACCCCAGACTGTTTGTGTGTGAGGTGTACATGTGTGTACGTGTCTATGAGCACATAGACATGGAAATAAATATACCTTTGTGTGCATACTCAGATAGAAATGGTTTCTAGCCATCTGCAAATACTCTGAGCTGTGGCTCTGCTTCTTACCTTAGACAGCATGTCACGACTTGCATTAGTGTGTCATGCGCCAGACAGGACCGTGCCCTCGAGTCCAGCACGGGACAACCTCTGTTGGGTTGGAAATGTCTTCTGGGCGTGGGGACAAGCAGGGAAAGAAACTGTGGAGGCTCTGCAAGGAGCATCCAGTTCCTCCGACACCTGCCACTGTAGGTGCTGGATTTACACCTTGCAATTTTTTTGAGGAAAAAAGTCGGGGAGCAAAAAAGTAATAAGCTGAGCAGGAAAAGAATTGTTATCAGAAAATTATTTGTAATGTAGACTTTAAAATAAATATCCCAGCTATTCCTGTGCTTTACAGTGTCATTTCTAATTCTAAAAAGTCAGTGTATAAATCTAATGGAGTAGCTATTCATAAAAGTTCAGCTTGAGTAATAAAAGTAACAATTTTGCGTAATGATATTTTATAGATTTGAATAAGACATATAAAATATTTTTGCTTTTATAGCATATGTAAAGGGAGTAAGTATACTATGCCTATAAAACAGGGATTACTTTTAAATTCTTAAAATATTTCTAGAACAAAGTAAATAATAGTCATAATTTTTTTTTTCTGAAAGACCGATTGAAAGCCACATAGCAAACTTTACAAATATTTTATGTGAAAACAATTCTCCTGCAGCTTCAGAGAAGACATAACACACTTCCCTCTCTCATCTTTTTATAAAGGAAATTCACAGGGTCTCTTTTCCCTTCCTATTGCGTATCCCTCCCTCTGAGCCCTTCAGCCCCGTTCTTTGCCAGTGATTGCGTTACACGCGAGGAGAAGTTGGGCTTTCATTCCCGGTGACGCAGTTTTCACAAACGCCAAGTGAGCATTGCAAAGAAGAGATTTCCATCATGCATGGAGGAAGAGGGAAAACACAGATCAGGAGGGTAGGAGGCCTGGACTTCTGGTTTGTTTTGTACTGAGTCTGGGGGAAAAAAGATGCCAAGTTTTCCTGAGTTACAGCGGATTGTGCACGAAGCAAGATTGGAGCCTACCTCTCACACCCGACCCTCTGGCAGAGCAGCGCCATGCTCAGTGCCACCCTTCGAGTCAGAGGGACAGCAGTGGGTCGTGCCACCACTGCACCCTCCAGGCTCTGGCACAGGTGCCTGGGGACAACACCAGCCCCTGCAAGCAGTGTCCCCTGACCGTGCTGCTACATTCAATGATGGGGTTGCGGAGCACCATCATGCTCCGTCTCTGGTCAAGCCACACATCCAGCAGTGAGGACGCTGGGGAGATGGGGAATGCACAGCTAGGATGCCCATGCGAAGGGAATGGGTGGGCAGCTGGGCACACCAGTGCTTTACAGCCACGGGGGGGGGCAGGCCCCACACAGAGCTGAGGGTGTAACCCCTAATCCTGTGGAAACGCAAAGCCTAGTTAATGTAAATAGCTCTGGTTTGAAAAGCCTTATGAAAGAAACCAGAAAATGTGTGGCATGCATGTGATTATTTCTAAACCTATTTCTATAGGTTTTCCTCTAAGGTACTGATGAGCCTTAAATTTTTCCCATATTAATAAAATACGTTTCAAAATTGCTTTGTCCGAATGTGATTTGCGCTACCTCCAGTGAAAAGCGGAGGAGTGCAATTTGGTTAAGTGGTTAAAATAAGCCATAAAACAGAGGATAGGGAGGATGGCCACGCGTGGGGTTGCAGCCTCCTGACCCCGGTTTAGGCTGACACCCAGACGCTGCCCGGCATGCCGGTGTACAGCCAGCCACATCCCCTGCAGTTCAAGCCTTTCCGCAGTGAAGCATGTCCTATTTGTTTTCAATCATAGCCCAGCAGGGAAAATTAGGAGCTGAGCAAGTCCATGCAGCCATGGGTCTTGGCCTCACCACCCACCAGCGTCTACCCCGACGGCCTCTCTGCTGGCGTTTATTTGCCTGTTCCCTGCCCACGCGCTGCCTGCCTGCCTGCGGCTTGCTGAGCAGCGCTGCTGCCTGCGCAGCCGCCACCGGGGCCGTGCACGGCTCGGCGTTTGTACCCAGGTACGTGCTGTAACATACGTACTGTGTATTTGTATATTGCCTGCTCCCCTGCTCTGACATCCATGCATGCATGTTGGTGTGTGCACAAGCGGGGATACACAAACACACCTGTGGGTTTATACACACACACACAGTCGTGTACATATTTACTTTCTACAATTACTTGTAAGGTATGTTAAAAAAGGGGTCTTGAACAAAATTAAAATGTTTATATTTTCATTCATGTGCTTACATGTATAGGTATATACATAATAGAATCATGGAATAGTTTAGGTTGAAAGGAACCTTGAAGATCGTCTAGTTCCAACCCCCCTGACCTGGGCAGGGACACCTCCCACCAGACCAGGTTGCTCAAAGCCCCGTCCAGCCTGGCCTTGAACACCTCCAGGGATGGAGCATCCACAGCTTCTCTGGGCAACCTGTTGCAGTGCCTCACCACCCTCAAAGTGAAAAATTTCTTCCTAATATCTCTTCTAAATCTACCCTCTTCCAGGTTGAAGCCATTCCCCCTCATTCTATCACTACATGCCCTTGTAAAAAGTCCCTCCCCAGCTCTCCTGTAGGCCCCCTTTAGGTACTGGAAGGCTGCTATCAGGTCTCCCCAGAGCCTTCTCTTCTCCAGGCTGAACAGCCCCAACTCTCTCACTCTGTCCTCATAGGAGAGGTGCTCCATCTCGCTGATCATCTTGGTGGCCCTCCTCTGGACCCACTCCAACAGGTCCATGGCATTCCTGTGTTGGGGACTCCAGAGCTGGATGCAGTACTCCAGGTGGGGTCTCACGAGAGTGGAGCAGAGGGGCAGCATCACCTCCCTTGACCTGCTGGCCACACTTCTGATGCAGCCCAGGATACAGTTGGCCTTCTGGGCTGCGATGGTGCATTGCCAGCTCATGTTGAGCTTCTCATCAATCAGCACCCCCAAGTCCTTCTCTGCAGAGCTGCTCTCAATCCATTCTCCGCCCAGCCTGTATTTGTGCTTGGGATTGCCCACTAGAGATGGTGCGCAGCTATCTCAATTTGCACATCCACTTGACAGTAAATCTTTGGGTATGCCTCATATGGTACAGACATAAATACATACATCTACAGGAAAATGAAAACCAATATGACTCAGGACAGAGAGTTTACACATCTTTCTATTGACTTGTCTATGTATTTAAAGCTACAGCTTGCCTCCTGTACCTAGCTCAGAAGGTATCGCCATCACTTTGTCTTCATGTAAGCACAAAATACAGTCTCCTTGACAATGGGTATCTCTGTACATATGGCCAGGTCATTACACAACCAAAGTTATCTTTTCAAATAGGAAAAACCATAAAAACCTTATACACGACACATTCAAGGGCTGCTGGCAGGGCATCAGCAGCAGCTGAGGACAGGCTAATAATTATAAGTGAACCATCTTTTGGGCTAAACACCAGATCACATTTCGGGGGTAAATTGTAAACAAAAAATGTTGGGCAAGTTGTTGTGCTGTAGCAGAACCTGCGGTTCAGAGTCAGTGCTATTGAGGGCTTCACGGTTTAAATATTGGCTAGGCCTGATTTTTTATTTTATTTTTTATTTGACAGTTGGCATATTTCTAAAAAGTCAGTGCACATTTCTGAAATTTCATTGCACATCCATGCATCATTACCTGTTTTCTTAGAGCTCAAGGGAGATGATATTGTTGGGGGTTTTCTCTCATGTAGGGAGGTAAGGCAACGAGGCATAACAGAAGCGAAGGATGGCCTTTGGGAGAGAAGCATAGCTTTTCTGAAGCACAAGTCTTTGGTCCAACTGAAAGTCCAAAACAAAGGAGAATCTCTGTCTCCCTCCCTCTCTCTAGCTGTACCTTGGTAATGAAAAGGAAACAGCAAGGGAAGGGAAAAAAAAAAGGAAGAAAAAAAGTAGAAGCTTGCTATTTTTAAAACCTGGTCCAAAGTTGAAGAGGCTGGTGAGCAGAAGCAAATACTCTTCAGAAATGCCTGACTGCAGTGCCAGGGTGCAATATTCCAGGAAAACAAGATAGAGGAATATTTTTACCAGTAAATATTGGAGTTGAACGAGACTGGCGCATCTCAAAGAAAATGATGGACAAATGCTGCAGGGCATGCTGAAGAAAATAAAATGCTTACCCTTTATCCCAAGCCCATTCAGCTAGGGACCATTTTAGGAGTTGAACGAAGTTCTCTGAGTTTTTTCCTTTGTCCTTATTCTTTTTCTTTTCAATAGCACACTAAAAACATACTAGTGTCTCTGTTGTTGGCTCTTGCTTGGACTGAGAACTCCTGGTCTGGAAGAGAGCAGCTTTTCTCCTGAAGGCTGAGCTTTGTTATTTTGTCGAGGAATGAAGGTGTTACCGAGCTCAGGGGTTATGCTGGAGCCTTCATCAGTGGTGGGACTTAAAGGTTGGGAAGACAGGGGATATTCTTCCATTTCAGTAAGCTGGCACCTGCAGGCAGCTCCCCCAACTCCCCCTCCCAAGGCAGCTATTCCCCCAAACTGGTTCTAATTTATTTGGTATTTTGGCAATACTCTCTCTCTTTAGGCATGCATGAGCTAGGTGTGGGAGGTCTGGGTGCAGGTTCAGTCTCTAAACTTGGATGGATTTTTTTTGGAAGAGTGTGTGTGTGGGTCACCTTATCCAGCTTTTCTCTAAGCTAGTTTCTTGTTCTGTGGTCTGGCGCCACATCCCCTACTCCTGACAAGGACCAAAGGCACCGTGGTAGAAGAGAAAGCCATCCTGCAGTATTTTGCAACTGGGAAATACTTTTTCCCATGTTCTTCTGAGTTATCCAGATTTCAGAAAAGCTTAGGATAGCTTTTTTTTGGTCTTTTTTACATCTGGGCTGAATAGACACCATTAACCCTTTCAGACCTCCCCTTGCTGCCAATCAAGGGGAAAACCAATGACTCCTTCCCCCTGCCAAGGTCAACCCTGCTCCTTCATCCAGGCGTTTCTGCTTGTGCGTCGAAGGCAGGAAGGTGAGCCAGATGTCAGGTGTGGTGCCCACCTTCCTGCAGCTGTCCTGGGGAACGTGGCAGACAGGCAGCAGATGCATGGCAGCTTGGGAGGCTGCTGCCGCTGTTGGCCCGACGAGGGAGGCTCGCCAAATGAAGGCTCCACATGCCCCTGCCTACCCGAAGGTTAATGCAAACCTGCGAGATGCCCGTTCGCATCTGGCCCTTGTGAACGCGCATCTGTCTTCCCACCCTCCCATTTCCCTGCCCGTGCCGGGAGCAGCCGCCCTGCGGTCCCCGCGTTCCCCCTGGGCCTCAGAGGTGCTGCAGGAGTTATGTTACACACATGCCGAAAGCCATTAATTAAATTAGAGATCTCCAACAGGGGCTGCAGAAGCAGCTGTGACATCAATCATCGCGCCGCAGGCTGACATGAGGGCCGCATCACATGGAGGGACTTTTATTTTTTCGTTCTAAAGCCAGCTGAGGGCCGTAACCGGGGGTCCCATGTGGGACGGTGGCACCGGGAGGGGGGGGGCTGAGGCACCTGCTGGCCCAGAGACCCCCCTCCATGTACTTGGCGGCTAGGAGTGGGTCTGCGGCCGAGGCACCTGGGTGTTGCTGCCGTGCAAATTAATTGGTGTCATCAAAGGTTGTCCTGTGGCTGCTCGGGTCCCTTTGCATTAACATGCTGAGGGGTGACAGAGCTGCTGCCTCTGGGGCCGAGTCTGCGTTTGGCAGCATGGCATGAAATGGAGGAGCTCAGTGGATCCCATCCATGCACAGAAAAAGCGAATTTCTGTTATTTACAGGCTCTGGGCCACTCAATAAGGAACTTTCCACTGGCCGCCAAAGAGCTACGGCTTTTAGACAGTTAATCAAATAAGAAAGGCTAAGGGTAGTCACTACACCCTTTGCAAATAGCAATCCAGACACAAGAGCAAATAATTTGTGTCAGCATGACAAGAGAAAATGGAATGTAAACTTGCTAAACAGCCAACAGATACCAGCTTTTAGATATACGTTTTTCTGTCTCAGCCCAAGGAAAGAACCCAGGCAGCTTTAAATTTGGGATCCATTTATAACGTCAAGTGCTTTCTCCCCCTTGTCCCATATTGGTGGGGAGAAACAGGCTTGCAATATCTTAACATTCCCTGGGCCAGCTTCTCCACATCCACCTCGCGGCATGCTACCTACAGAGGAAAGACAAAGCCTCAGCAATTTTATTCAGGCCTGTTTCACAGTGTAGGTCATCTCAGCAGAGTGTGGAAACAATAGCGTGTGCCAATCTCTTGGCACAAATACTGACCCACAAATAATGAACGCTCCTAGCAACCGCCGAGAGGACCAGCGAAACTTTTAACACATTTTTGTGCAAAGGGAAAAAAAAAAAAAAAAAGAATTAGTTTTGGACTGGTGAAAAGTGGCCTGTGTGTAGACGGTCTGCAAAGAGAAAATTGTCAGATAAATTATTTGTATTGAGTAATTTGATCGGCTCTCCTTGGAAGCCTAATGAATAGGTTATTTTCTGCAACAGCTGTTGTTCAACCTCTCAGGCGTGAGTCCACGTGGTCTCGCTGTTCAAAGGGAATTACTGCGCTGGCTTTTTTAAAGTAATTTTTTTAAAAATAAAACTAGGCACGCTCTATTTGTCTGCAGGGAGGAAAGACGCAGAGAAGGCAGGAGCGGAGAAGATTTTAGCAGGTGGTAAAATTATCATGAAGCCCTAAAAACTAGAGGTAAAAAGGGCAATGGTGTGAAGGCACAGATAACTTGCCTGTCACTGGGACTGTAAGAGACCGAACTGTCGGGGCTGGCCGTGATGTAATTCAGACACGACACGTCATCTGCATTTCACACACGCCGCTATGGAGAGGAAATGCCTCCCAGATGGGCTGTGAGGCTATATGGCCCTGGGGACTCCGCTCCGGGTAGGCCATAACCTTGGTCTGGAGCTAATCCTCTCCAGTTGACTACTTTATTTATATAAGGCCAAATACCAGCTGCATGTGAGTGTCAGTGGAGGGGTCCAGGAAAAGTAAAAGATCTTCTCGTGGCTTTTGGGGGTGGGTGCAAAGGGTTAAATGCATTCTGCACTCATGCAACAATTTGCCACTCGTGACATTTCATCCATCATCTGCACTTGTCTGGAGGGAGCCAGATTTCCTGCTGCACGTACGTTTGTGCGTTACCTGCCTGCGGTAGGCAAAGGCTGACTTGAACCTCTTTTACAGGTGATATTTGCCTGCGTTTTTCTCTGACTAGGTCTAAATAGGGTAAAGCGTGGTCTGCCAACCATAAAAAAATGGAATTCTTCCACCAGTGGTGTGATGGAATGGCACAGCTCTGCGTGCCTGCCTTGTTCCCTCGCCCTGCCCGTGCGCTGCCAGTCGCTGCCCTGCAGACGCTCCCTTCCTTCGGGGCACTTCACTCAGGTTCATCTTACAGGCCAGCACTCAGCTTACACACACCAGACCTTTTTGCACCTAGAAAGTTAGATTTCGGGGGAGTGGTGGTGTTATTTTATTGTTCTCTGCGTAATCTGTTCAGAAATGTAGTGTTTTACTTCTCTTGCTCTTTTTCTTCCTTTTCTTGTCAAAGTGATCGAGAGGAGACTTGCTGCATGCACCGTGTTAAGTATCGAGTTCATATTGAGGTGAAGTGAAAGGTACCTCAGACAGCACTTGGCCGTGAGCTGTCTTTGCCTCGTGTTTCTGCAGGAGTAGATTTAAGCAAGCTACTGCAACAGGAGACCCTGAGGGTGCACCGCATGCAGGCATGCATGTGTAAGGGAAAAAAAAAACCAACCCACCCCAAAAAACAGAGGAAGCAGCCAAATACACATTTTATAATGAAGAACTTGGTGGCGAGTCTTTGAGTGGCGCTTACCGCTGTGAGGACCAGCTCATTCAGGATGCTTCGGCGCTGAGACCAAGGTGGACACTGCCTCTTTGCAAGGCCATCACAATTTCTGCCATATATTTAAGGAGCCGGGGCCAGGGGGGGCTGGGTTTAGGAGTGTGGTGAGGGAGGCCGAAGGAACAATGCAGCTCTCCCTCTTGTCCCAGGACCGTAACCCTAGACTGCGGCATCACCTTTCTTTTGGGACAGAGGCCAGGTCCCTTGTGCCTTGCAATTCGAGGTGAACACACTGGCTTTGCACCTGCTGCCTCTCAGCGTCGGCTCTGGCCTTTCATGGTCTGGTCTGTCTGGGTATTGCCCTTCTGTGGGACGCGTTGTGTCCGTCCCTCTTCTCATGGGGCTTGAGGGGGCTGAGAAGCACGCCCCCCACCAAGCCGTGATGGGAGCTGGCAAATGGAGGGGGGCCGTTTCCACCCATTTTGCTTTCGTGGCTTCTCGTGACGTTTGGGCTGAGTTATGGAGAAAGCTACACCTTTCCCTACTAACTGATTGCACAGTGACATCCCACACTCCTGTCATTTTTGGGGCAGAATCTGCTTAGTTTTTCATGAAGGTCATTTGGCATACTGCAAGAGCGTATTGAGTAGTTCATGTTTAATTCGAATTAATAAAGTCTGCCTATTGATTACATGTATATTTATACTGACAGTTTTCTTGATTATGAAAAAAAATAAAGCTTTTTTTTTTTAAAAAAATGTGAATTCTAAGTTTGTTCTTGTGATGAATTTTGAGTGTCTTAACCTCAACAAAAATATACTTTGATGTCATTTGTGAAAATTGTCTTCCTACCAGTTTCAGCAACTGCATTTTGGTCTGAGCACAGCCTGCCGTCAGCAGCTGAGGCTCTCTGTGGCCAGCAAGGAGTACAAGTCCTGCCCTACCTGCTCACTCCTCTCTTCTCACTTGCCAAATCATCTTTGATCAAATAATCTTTTGGAAATACAACCTCCCATCCAACTTTTTTTCATGGTCCTCCTGTTAAGTTACAGCATAAAGATACTGAGGAAGGGTTTCATGACTAGCAAACCACCCAAGTCATCCCACCACCAGTAGTGCGTAGGTTAACCATGAGGCACAACACAGACAATACTGCAGCACTGGCTTGGGTTTTCTAACAAGAGGCTAGCACAAGCTCAGAAACCATCCTTAAAGCCGCTCTGCACTCAGATGGCTCCACTGAGACACGCTGTCAACCCAGAGATAGGTAAACCTTTAGATTAAAGGAGCAGGCGCCGAAAATTTGGAGCAGGGCAGCGTTGTGGCACTTGGGGGCACAGAGGCTGATATTGCCATATGTAGAGTTGTCTTTGTCACCAGCACCACCAATGTGTCCAGCTACAAAAAGGTGAGATTCTAGGGGTTAAAGACTGGCAGCTGTAACAAATTCTGGGACTTTGAACCAGACAAGGATGCATGAGATGGCTCGCACAGACAGTGGGTTATGGATATTTATACTTGTATTCATAAATCGGTTTCAACGTGGATTTTGTAGTTACCATCCCTGTTTGGTATCTTCTAATACATGCTCTTCTACTGAGTGCAAGTGCAATGCGTTGAGTTTGACACTCACCTGACCAAGTCACCAGTTTGCAGATGTTACCAGTTGTGGGTTGAAACCATATGCAGGTCCAGCGGTCATCTCCCCAAAAGGAGGACCTGGAGCAGAGTTTGCATGTAATAAATACCATCAATGTTGGTACCTATGTGCAACACATATAATAGCAAAAGCAGGTTGTAACAGCAGGTGGCACCTGGCATTCTCTGTAATGTCAGTCACATTTCGGTTTTTCTGTGCATTTGGGTTGATATATATATTTTCTACACAACTGGGGTACTCTTTTTCAGCGAGGAAGCCATTTTTGCAATACCTTTCCTACCCTGATATGTGTATGGCGCCCTTTTTTATCTGGGCTGATTAAGATTCATGTTTCTTTCCTCCAAAACTCTCTCTCAGGTTCCTATTTATACATTATACAAGATCAATGGGCTAATAATTAAGGCAGTAGTGTGATGCTATTTCACGTCTATTGCCTGTTTACGTGAAACAGCTGTCTACGAATGTGGGCTGCACGATACAGAGGTTGCCATGGTTAAAAACTGTGTTTACTGAGTGCTTGGTAAATAGTTGCACAACTTTCTGTGTAAATGCCAGATAGCACGTTAGAGCTTCTCTTGCGCAGTTTCACTTAGGCACAGGCCTTCTCCCCAGTTTCTGTAACCATACTGATCTTGTTTGCTTGCACATGCCTGTACAGAGGCGAGAAGGAAATGTGCCACCAAGAAAGGAACTGAATTTTGTGTTTAGCCTGGAGAGGTGAGGACTGAGAGGAACTGTGAAGCCGGTCTTTGCAGAGATGAAAGATCACTGCAAGGGAGCTGGGAATAATCTCCTCCATCTCTGGTGGTTAGGAGAGGAGCAGTGGTCTTCAATCGCTGCGAGGACGAATCGAGTTAGGCGTCAAGGAGAGACTTTGTAATGGTAATGATGGTGAGGCAGCAGCCTGCGGAAGCTGTCAAATCTCCATTGCTGAGGATCTTGAAGAGCAGATTAGATCTAGCTTTGGCAGGAATGATATACTGTAACTAATCCAGCCTTAAATCAAGGAAACGGGCTGGATGACCTCTTGAAGTACTTCGTAGTCCATAAGTCTATTTATGCTGTTAATATTTGGAGGCAAAGTCTGATTAAAATGTGGTGTACACCAAGCGCTGGAGCAGCTGCTGTTTCTTCCATTCATAACTTGGTGAGAGAGGATGTAGCAGAGCTCTGTGGGAAACAGGTTGCTTCTAAGGGGGGTGATATTAACGTGCCCGCTCTACATGGGTCTCAGCTTGGCTCTTCAGAGATGGACACAAACTCAGCAGGGGCTGCTGGATTTTCCCAAAGTGGCATCCAGTGCCCACTGGAAAATCCCTCTGCCGTCACCTGCAGCAGGTCTGAATCCCTTTGCAGGGCACTGGGTACCCGGGCGGTGCCAGCAGTGCACTCGTGCTCTCACCCTCCCTGGGGCGATGCAGGTGCCCTCCATTCTGCTTTGCGTTCCCCCATCCTGCACACCTCATCAAGGGGCAGGGAGATGCTGGCCCTTAGCATGGCCATTGTTTGTTTCCCGTGCTCTGACTGAAGAATTTATTTAAAAAAAAAAAAAAAAATAGGAGCAATAACAAATGTAAAAAAAGGTGTCTTTTTTTTTTTTTTTCTCCCAAATGGCACATGCTTTCATTTCCAGGCGTGTCTTATTTGCGTTTGGTTCTCCAGATGTAAAGCAGACCCACGGGGTCAGGCGATACAGGTTTTCTATTTTTCACATCACTGCACCCACAGAAGGACAGAATTTGGTATTGCTCACATTATACAGGGGAAAAGCCTTCCTATTCATGCTATTTTCAAGAACGTAGACTTTTCTTGCACTGATACTAAGAAAAACCCGTCCTTTTCTGCTGCAAAGGGCTGCTGTAGGCCCAGGTAATGCTGTGGGCTGTGAACGAACACGCTTCCCCATAACACGTTCTTCTCTGTAAAACAAGGGAAACCTGTGAAAGGCAAAAGCAACCAGTGAAGATTGCACGCTGTAAAATGGATTAGCAGACAGATGACTTCTTGAAATGGAAAGGGCTCGCTTCTCACAAGGGCCTGGATTTGCTTATCTGCCATGCAAGTACTTGCATAATAATAGCTAATCTGCATATGATAAATTAATAAAATAGATTTAAGTGTTGAGGAGGCAAAAAAAAAAGAATAATCTAGATCCTTGGCTCTCTTTTATTTACCTCAGTTGAAAACATCAGGGGGCGGGGATCTGTGAGGAAACTAGTAACGTTTACTGGAAGAGAAGTTCATGCATGTGTGATGGATTCCCAGATTGTTTCTGTGGCGGCTGCATTTTAGCTGTGTCTCTCCTGAAATGAGAGCCTGTCCTGTTCGCAGTGCTTTGCCAAGCTGGCTTTGTATGCAGCCTCCTTCCTTTCAATATAATAATCCGAAGCTTACAGAGCTGCAAATAAAAACGTAATCGGTGTAAGCCAGCGTAGAAATTTTCCCTGAGTCCACAGATGATCAAAATGATATTGTTGGAGAGCATTATTTAAGCTCATTCCCATCAGCAGTTACTCTAATGCTCGGGAGCTGTGGTGTAAGAGAGTTTGGGCAGATGTGCGGGTTGTGGCGTGGATGAGCTCCCTTGGACGGCGGGAGCAGCCAGGGCAGGCTGGGGAAGTGCCCGTGCCTGTTCCTTGCTCTGTTTTTCCCAGCTTCCCGTGGCAAGAGATTTTGATATTGCAGTCACTGCTGTGCTACCAGATCCGACATCTCAGCTGGCTAATTTGTGCCAGTGCAGTTGCCTTGATTACAGCAGTAACTAAAGGCTGGTGGCAGGCTATATCCCAAATTTTCCCTGATTCACTGGTGGGTTTTGGAGTCTTTTTGGAGGTCTTTGCTATGGCGTGTGGCTGAGCTGCTGTCGGCGTCACAGCTACCTAGCTTGGATAGATCCATCTATGACACTGCAGCCACTGCAGAGACAGCTGAGCAGCAAAATACCGGGAGCTCGTTTCTATTGTGGCGAGAGCCACACCGCCGGCTGGCCATTTCTAATCATGCAGCAAACACAACAGTAAACATTTTCCACCTTAACTTCACTCCAGCTCGCAGACCATTAACAAAACACATGAAAATGTGGATCTTCCATCCACAGGTCTCAAAAGATGTAGCGTTAATTATGTAAACTTCACATCAGCTCCACGTGGTGTTGGCTTTGTAGCAAAATGAAAGCACAAAGAAGGTAGTTGTTTTGTGTTTTTTTTTTTCCCTCAGAGTCAGATCACTAGCCAATATCCCAGGCTGGCCCGATGGCCCTGACTGAGGTAGTGTTCTGTTGTGAGAGGCTGTGAAATTCTGCCTCTGGCGATTATAGTCTAAAAAGTTGAGCAGATAGAGGCAAACGAAGGACAGAGGAGAAAGTCCTAACAATTAACTCTTGTTGTAAATATCTGTGCTTGAAAAAGCTGTGCTTGTCTAGTCAGGGAACTGACAAATCAGGTGAGCTATGGGCCCAGGGAAAAAACAGCTCAATTTTTAATATCAAATACTCTAAGCAGTAATCACAGTGAGCAGCTTACCAGCAATTCAGTCTGGAATATGTTTGCATTGCTTGTCAGATTATTTTGAGCTGTGGACATATTCATGGAAATTGTGATCTGTTTCAGGACAATTCACAAGCAGGCAAAAGGACTAAATTCAACAAATTGATTCTTCGCTGCAAATAGTTCAACCAGAACTAGTTCCTCATGATAAGGTATTGCACATTTCTCATTTCTAACTCAAATAAACATGCTACTATGCTACTGCATTGTTTATCACCAGAAATTTTGACTTCATAAATACTGAATCATGAAACTGAGATTGCATAAAACTTCCTGCATGTGGAAAAAAAGAGTCCTGCATCACCTGAGCCCCCTCCTCTACTGCTCTTCCAGGGTGCCACACTGTTGCTTGGAAAGGGGACAAGACTAGGAGAGCTTGTCATATTTGAAAGTATATCCTTCTCCACTTGGAGTTCTTGCCATTGGGGTAGATGCTGACATTAGTTGCGCATCCTTTGCTGTAATGCTATGACACGATTGTTTTCTCAAATTCAAATTATTTTGAAAGACTGGAGGGAGGGATTTTTGCCCCAGATGCCCACTGAACTTTGCTGTTGGCACCCAAGTGGTGATAGATACCAGTTATTAGCCAAATACTTATTCTGGGTTCATTTTCCCACAAGTCTGTAAGGAAAGATGTGTTTCGCAGAAGCAGTTACGTGTGTGGTGGCTCTTTGTGTTGCAGCTCGCCTAGTGCATGACGACTTGTGCCACGTTCAACCCAGTGGGTTTTCCTGCTTACCAGGCAATTTTGCCTTGAAGCTGTATGGAGTAAGATCATTTATGGGAGGGGGGCTGAGTCATATTTGCTGGAGGTGAAAGCCTGTTTTGGGGAAACGCAGTTGCTGGGCTTAAGTAGGTTTGGCCAAAAGTGTGAAGAATTATTCTTGCCAACAATGTCCTTGCCTGCAGTGGAAAGAAATGAGCATTTAGATCCTGAAGGGGACAAAAGAGGCAGCCACTGAAGTCATATCGTCACGAACCTGGGAGAGTCAGCTCCCAAGCTCAGGAGTCAAAAGAAATTGGTATGTCCATGACTTGTCCTTTCTTCTACAAATCCAATAAGCAAAACTTAAAACCCTGTTGGACAATTTCAGGTCGATGGCAAATTAGTGTCTGACTGCTGTAGGACTGGATTTTACCCAAAGAACATTTTGTTCAGATATGACACTGACAATAACTGTCTCGGCTGGGTTAGTAATTACGCATAAATGCTTTCTCTTATGCTCCTATAATATTTGCCTATTTCTGCTTGCGCTGCTGGCTGCGTTCAAGGGCTGTAGTATTGTGGGGAGGGATACACTAACCAGCTCTTACCCAAAGGTCAAACTTACATCATGAAGGACTATGATTTTCACTTACTTTTACCCCACTTGTTGTTCCCTTTTGGTAGCCCATGCAAAGGACCAGACCCGCTGGTATCCTGTGGGCCTGCTTTCAGCCCAGCATCACGTTTGGAAACAGCTCACATCCCTCCAGAATTGTTGCTCAGTGGTTTGTTGTGTTGTTGTTTTTTTTTTTTCCCTTGGCTCTCCAAACGTACTAAAGTGTCATTAAGACAAATGGCAAACATTTCTCCTTTTCTCACATCTGTCAAAACTTCAAAATCTACTTTCACGATATTTCACACAGCATTTTTTTACGTACCACTCAAAGGACATAGAATCCTAATGAGCCTTGCTTCCAGGACTTTCATCTGCCACATGCTGCTGCCCCTGTATAAAAAATTAACAAAAGGGAAGAGGGGGAACAAGTGATATAAACAGCTGCGGGGTGGGAGGAGAGGGAAAGAGAATTAGACTGGTACCCACATAAGATTTGGTGACACACTTTAAATGAAGTATCAGTGTATTACTACCAAGATGGCATCCTCCTGAGCACCTGAGCAGAGTGTTCCCTCAACCTGCACTGCACTGGCAAGGAGGCTGAGCTCCTCGATAATAAAGAAATTGGTGTGACCGAAGGAAAACTCTCAAGCAGCTTTGCATTTCCAGTGTCAGCAGAGCATTAGGAACTGGAAGGGGTCTTCATTTTTGGCCCTTAATTTTAAAAATAATTTGTTGCTTCTGCAATTCCATGCTTGGCCTGCAAATGTTAACTGATGTGTTTGCTTTTACTGTCTGTAAATGTACTATCTGCTATATAATAGTTTCTAATGGGAGAATGAGAACACTACTTTTTCTCATCAAAAACAGAAGGAAAAATGTACCAAAAATTGCTTAAGTGCCTCCTTTATGGAAGAAAAAAGTGGACAACTATTTCTCTTAATTCAAGCCTGGGAAGCTATTGGTGCTGGTAGCTCAGGTTCTTCCCTGTTAGTCACCGCAATATAAATAGTAGCTACCTCCTCCACATCCTCTGGATAGGGGAAAGACACCTTCAAATGGACTGGCTGGCCTGTAATGGCTTGGATAACAGCAATACAGTTAACAAGATGCTGGGTAAGTCTCCCTTAGTTTGTTAAAGGTCACCCATGAGCAAAAGACCTACTTTCAATACAAGAGATGCTGAGGAGTGGCTCTGCTAGCAGGAATCTGAAAGCACCCAGGAGTTATGTAGGGCTTCTGCTGCCAGGAGAGAGTATTTTACCCTGATTACAGGATATCAACACAATAACAGAATCACAGAATCACAGAATGGTAGGGGTTGGAAGGGACCTCTAAAGATCATCTAGTCCAACCCCTCCTGCTAAAGCAAGTTCACCTAGAGCAGGTTGCACAGGATCACAGCCAGGCAGGTTTTGAATATCTCCAGGGAAGGAGACTCCACAACCTCTCTGGGCAGCCTGTTCCAGTGCTCTGTCACCCTCAACAGCCATAGTTGTTGTAGGATGTTTGGTTTTCCATCTTCAGGATACTCACTCTTCCATCTGGAGATGGCCTGTACTGTTAATTTTGTAGAAAATGTGGAACTCGGGGTTGGTACTACACAAATAAACAGAAATGAAACAATAATGTTTGCTGTCAGGATAGGGCACGCAATCATTGAAATGCCCGATGAATGGTCCTTAGGCATTGGTAGACCATGTAGTGTTTCTGGTTTAGACCAGAAAAAGTCAGAAATACCAGTACTGTCCGTGCAACCAAACTGGCCAATAAAGAAAACTACATCTTGTTATTTCTTTGTCAACCTGTTTCAGTTTTAACCTGGCGTGTCAGGACCCATATATATATACACTACTACATGTATACACACACTATATATATGTATGTATAGTGGTGCTATACATACACACGCGTACGTCTTTCTGTAGCCCTAACAGTGGACAGTGCCCTGCGTCCATCTGAGCAGCGCGATACGCTGATGGCAACATGGCAGTCACCCTTCATGCTACTTCACAGTAGGGAAGGAGAGCATCGCTTCCAGGTGACTTCCAGCCTTGTGGGACTGCTGGTGCCTCATGGCCCCTGCCCAAACCACCACAGCCCTTGTAAGTGGCCTCACGGGTCTGAGTTAGATGAGACCTGCAGCCTTCTTCCTGCCTGAGATGTGATGCACAGACCAAATTACCTCTCGCTGCCTCCCCTGAAGTCAAAGTTCAGCTTTCTCTGGCAGCATCAGCCAGCGGGAAGCCTAGATAATAGTTTGACATGGTAGGCACCAGCACAGAGAAATGTGCTTCTGCCTCGATATGGAGCCTTGTACAGGTTTTCTCATATATTTTCAGAAAGTTTCCAAATGAAGCCGATATGGCAGAAACTGATGAAAATTTGATTTCGCTTGCAGCAGGGGAAAGGGAAGAGCAAGATGGGTTAATGTGCTTCAGAGAAGAAGATCCTCCAGGAGGAATGTTTACAGGTAGTCACCCGCCCTACTTTTACCTTTCATGTTGGATGTCATCTTTTACTAAATTGCCAAGATTTTCATTCACATCAATAGGAGTTTCGGAGCGCTCAAACTTCAGGAAATCAGCGTGTATTTGGAGGGCCTAAATCTGAACTTAGAAGAATAGTTCTGTGTTTTTTTCGTATGAGTGGCAAAATGTAAATTTCCTTGGTGCAACGTTCACTCATTATCGCTGAATCAAAGAGCAGTCTCAGTTCCTGCTGGCATCCTATTTAACAAAAAAATAAAAATCTCTTCCGTTGCAGACATACATTGCTATGTGAATGAATGATGCTGCCTCGATGTTCATGTCTCACATTCGTGTTGATTAGCTGCCCTATTTTAGGACTGTTTGCATTAGGCAATAGGCTAGCAAAATCATTAGTGTGCAAACAGAAGCAGATCTTTAACCTTAAGAATTAAACATATAACCCAAATGATTGAAATGATGGAGGTTTATAGAAATGGGGAAAACTGCATGAACTAGGTGAGACACCATGGTTTGAGGCAGATGAGCTTCACTGGGGATAAATGACAGGGCTGAAGCGCACAAGTGAAAATAATCAGAACTCCTGTGTAAAGTGACGCTGATGTATTCTGAATGTCACATTACACTGCACAGCACTATGCTTGCTCCAAAAAGGCTCTTTAATTATGGTTGCTCAAGCCTTAAAATCACAAAACTCAAGTACGGTAGAGGTGGGCGCCATTTAAGCAACATAAATCATGTTGCTGAAGATGTGGTGCAAATGGGAAGTTCATCTCCTAGATAATTTAGCAAGACTTACCTGTGATATTTAATTGTCAATGCATCTATTTAAGGCTAACAGAGGGAAGGTTTAAAGGAGGGTCTAAAAATTTTTATTAAAACTATTATCCTTTTTAAATATTTCTTTCTGCTTTATCTTCCCTTTCTAATGCTTGTATAGTAAATTCCTTTTGGCTGTTTTTTTTTTGCATGCAAGCCAGTTACCTGTTCTCCCCACGGTGTTGTTGTCAAGGGTGACAACCCGTTTTGGAAATCTCTTCCTAATTATCGGCCCTTCCCAAGGATCTGCAAAAGAGGGCGACACCCACTAACTGATGTCCGAGTTCAACAGCCCCAGGGGAGCGGGAGCACCTCATGTGGGGCCAAGGAGGCAGGGCTGGGGATACCTTGGAGGTTTTGACATAGGGGTGGGGATGGTGGCCCATCAGCCATACGTTGCAATTTGGCGGGCAAAAATGACATTGGCAGTTTCGTTCTCTCCTTCCCATTGCCTGTCAGAAAGAGGACCCATCCCCTCAGGCGTCACTAGAAACGTCCCACACCCAGATACAGATAAACAGGGGAAGTGTGCAAGCCAAAACTTAGTTCCTGAATTAAATGAGAAAACTCTGCCCATGTTGGTTTGAGTGTCGTGGAGAGCACAACCTGGGCCTTTGTCGGCTTTGTAAACTGCTGGCCTAGCTATTTAAGCTAAAAATAATTCTTTCCTTGAGAGCTTTTCTCCCACAGTCTTCTTTTGAGGAGTTGGCACTGACTAAAGTAGCTTAAGAAAAAAACCCACAAAATGGGGCAAAACTTCAAGCAGAAAAACTAAAAAGCTGCGTAGAGCTGTGGCCACACAGTCGAATGCTCTCAGCTGTCCTGGGATCCCTGCAAAGCATGCTGCCTGCTTTGCTCTAGATGTTTTCTTTCTTTTAGACGGTACCAATGCATTCATTATTAGACCTCTTGATTTTAGATCCGATACTACCTCAGCCACTGATTTCTTTCACACCCTCCTACGCTTTTCCTATACCAAACATTCCCAAGGGTTTATTGGGGTAAGGCTGGAAGGGCTTTGCTGTGCTGCCAAGAGTGCTTTGGTACTTCATAGCCAGGATCTCCAGGATTCATCTGGCCAGGCTGCCCTCCTGGGACACCGCCTTGGTTGTCCTGCAACTCCATTCCTTCCGTCATTCTTCTTCGTAAAGGCACAGTTGACTCACCTCTGTGCAGCCAAGCTCTAAAAATTCATTTTCATTTTGGGGAATAGCCAAATTACCATTGTCATCAGCAAAGCTCATCATCTACTTAGGAAAGATCAGGGGTTGGATATGTGGATTTAGAGGCATATAGGCTTTGCAAAACGTGTTTTGCAGTTATGAAGAAATTAATAAATATCACAAGTGATGATTTGGCAAGCAAAAAGAGATGGGTTCTTTAAATAAACTGTTAGCCACAAAAATCTGTGATCGACTCAAATATGTATTGAGAGAAAAGCATGAATGAAAAAATGAAGGAATATTAGCTCTAAACTAAAATGTTTTCTTGGCAGATCCACATGCAAAGACTAAAAAAAATGTAAAACTAGTGTCAAAGTATTAGAAATTAGTCATTTTTCCTAAACAAAAATAAGATATTGAAAAGCATGTGAAATGGGGAGGAAAATGCTTTTTAGCATCACGGTGCCCTACCACATTCCCCACAAGCAGAGGATGTGTTTGTCAAAGGCCTCTAGACTTAGGTTCTCAAGAACAGCTGGATGTATGTGCCATAATATACTATTAATGAGCAATAATGTGGTATTTCAAGTGTATTATGTTACATGGAGGTAGACGTTTTGAAAATTGTATTGTAGCTGTTCAAAATTAAATGAATGATCCCCCACCCACGGCTCAAAAGGTAGAGTAAATGAACTGCTTTCTCCCGTTTGCCTTTGCAGTGATACCCACATCTTAGTGGCTTCTGATTTTTAGATGAGGCACTACTTGTGTGGAGACGAAAAAAACAAAACTCTTTCCTGAATGTCTGCTTTCATAAAGCATCGGCTTTGCTTATCACCCCGTGACAGATGTTATAAACTCCAGAGAACCATTTTGGATGATCGGCATCCTGGGATGCATCTGCATGAGTGGCTCTGTGATCAATGCACGCTATTTTTTATTAATTATTTTTTCTAAATTGTATTTAGCTGTAAACCTTCTCTGCACCCACACTTGGAGTATTGCACAGCAGAGTAACGTACAAGAAATGGCTTCTCTCCTGGAAAACCAACAGTTCATTTTAGTTGAGAAACCTGGAGCCATGCATAAGTGCTTATGCTCGCTTGGTCTCTCTCACTTCCTTTTTTTTTTTTTTTTTAATATCTTTCTGCTCTTATAGTGCCAAAGGAAAAATTCAGTCAGAGCTGAGTCTCTGCACAAAATACAAGAGGTTTGCTGGAGTCCCCTGCTGTGCAGGGAAGAAGCATCAGCTGATTGATCCACCATGTCATTTTACCTTCTCCCAAGATTTCACAGCCTTAAATGTCTTTGTCTGTAAAGATCCTAAAGCAGGTGTAAATATGATTGAGGTTTTACACTGGAAGAGAAAATCAAATGTAAGCTTTAAGGGAAAGAGGTGTGCGTGTGGAAGAAGCAGTAGCTGGATTCATAGGTGTCATTTCTGGATCCAAGAACATACTTGCATTTTGCAATTTTGGAGACCTGTGAGTGAGAGGCTTTGAACGTCTTCCCCTCTCCTTCTGATGAGTCTCAATTTACCACATTTATGTCCTTTTTGTTTGGAAAATGCTCGCTGCTGTGTGCGTCGCACATGCCACGCTGCATCCTTGCAGCCACAGCCCTTTGTGCTCGGCGTTTGCAGATGGATGGCTTTTTCCATCATACATCACGGCTGTGACAGCAGACTGATGATCTACAACTCCGAGCGCTGTAGCTCTGATGATGTGGCTGTGGCTGTAGTAATAATGTGGGCCTACTCCAGGGACAGCAATGCTGCATGGGTTTTTTTTAAAGGTGAAGCGAAAGGCTTAAATCCCCTCTTGTTTCCTATCTGCCTCCCTCCCCAAAGCTGTTTCAAGTCCCAGATCAATGGAAAAAAAAAAGATTAATCCATCTTCTGCGGAAATATCATCACTGGTGCGAGACAGCTCACTGATTTAGATGCTGGACAGGATATCACAAAAATCAAGCTTTGTAAAGACAGAATTGGGCAGAAATGCAAAGGAAAGTCTGACTTTCGGATCTCTTACCCTGACAGGTAAATATTGTCATATCGGAAGCAGAACAAACTTGTCTTCTGTGTAGGTGCAGTTTGATTGACTTTTGCAGTTTTTCCATAGGCTTATATCTCTATTCTTCATTAAAACTCTGACTCCTGGAGGCAAGTGAGTTTGTTAAATCACATCTTTCCTAAGTAAATAAGCATTAAATTCTTTGCAAGGAAACACAAACTCTTCAAGTCGTGACACCAGTTACCCATGGAGGTCCAGAAATAAAAAGGTCAAGGAAAATCTGCCCATTTTATTATTATTGTATTTCCTGGGTTTTAAACCATTCCACTGATTTAGGGTTGAGTCATGATGTTTGATTGCTTGGGGGTAGTAACAATACCAAATTTAGATCCTCAGCTGGCAGTCGCTCTGCATCTTGCTGCAGGCTGGCAGCTGGTGGTGCCAAGCCAGAAACCAAACTCCTTTCTCTCCATCTCCCAAGTGCATTAACCAGAAATACCCTGCCTGCTTTTAATAGCCTGGATGGCCCCAGCCCGCGGGCTGCCTGTTTGCCTGCAGATCCCAACCCCGCTTCTGCCCCTGCCAGCCAGGCAAACTGCACCTTCATCCAAAGCCCAGATAAGTGAAAGGAGAAGACCCGCATTGACTTCAGCAAGATTCAGCTCAAGCCCAAACCTTGTGCATTGCAGAAGATTTGGGAGTACTGTCTGTGCACACTGATGGAAATAGTGCAACGTGCTTTTCTTGTGGGTTTTTTTATTGCTTTCTAAAGCATATATTTCAGCTAAGGCCAAAGGGTTTTAAATGGGGAACTTGAAATCAGTCTCTGAATTAGTGAAAGTGAAGTCATTCCACCTTTTCTCTGGGAAATGAAACAAAAAACACACTGGCAGACATATCTGCTAGTGTTAATTGAGCTACAACTGTGGCACTGAAAAGGAAAAAGCACTGCAGGTGACCTGACCCCCAGCTCTGGCTGAAGGAGAGAGCAGCTCCTCACATGTCCTGTACATAAGCTCCTTCCTTTTCTAAGTTGCTGGCCTAATAATGTAGTAGTAGTACAGAAAAGGTAAAGGATGGGGTTGGTTTGCCCATATGAAGCAAACTGCATCTTGTGGTAACGTACTTCAATAAACAGGGAGTACTCACCAAACACCATTGCATTTCTAGGTTGCATATGGTCAAGATGAAACATGCCGTGTTGTGTGTTGGCTCCAGAGGGCTCAGCCTTCTTCTGATCCAGCTGTTTTGCCGCCCCAAGGCTGCTTCCCTGTTGCTCACAGATGGAGGAGGTCAAGCCTTGTCCAAAATGTCCATGCACGCCCTCAGAGAGTAGTTTGGGATTTATAGCAGCCATATTGTTTCCCTCTGCCATCTGAGGACAGGGCAGAAGAACCAGGAACTGCCCGAGTCTGGCAGCAGTCCCCAAGCGTGTGTTGCAGCTGGCTGTGAGGAGGACCAGCTGCAGGGCTGTCTCTCTCCATCCCCAGTGAGAAGACCCAGCTAGGAAGAAAGGACGGAGCGGTTTGACCATCCCTATCACTGCTGACCCCACTGCAGCAAAAACTCTGCCTCATCCCTGAGACACTCTTACCTGAATAGTTTCTAGCCCTCCCACATAGTCTGCTCTTTCTGGGGCCTCTTGCGCTACTCCCAAACCCTTCAGATGAGGGGAGATCCTCACTCGGTGGGTTGGCCACGATCTTCAGCCTGGCTGCTGGAGGATTGCTCAGATGGCTTCCCTGCTGCCTTTGTGGGCCTGGAATGTGGTCCCTCCTGGCATCTCTGTGGTGGTGGCCACTGTCCCAACTCCCTCGGCAGATTGCTATGTTAACTCTTTGATCTTGGGGAGTTTTCCCTAACATTTAACATTAATTTTTGCCTACTGGAGTTAAAACCCATTAGTTCCCATTCTGTCCTCACTGACTAATGAGAATCAGTCCCAATCCTCTTTATAATATCCCTTAACGTGCTCGTAGACAGTTATGTGTCCCTTCAGCCCTCTCTTCTCCTGTCTGAACATGCCTTTCTCTCACAGGTCTTATTTTCCAAATCCTTTATCACCTTTGTTTCTTTCCTGTGAGCTCTTCCCAATTAATCTTTAAAATATATGCCCCTCACCAAACACAGTGTGCCACTGCCTCTCTGGCGCTGAAGGAGAGCAGCACAATTAGCATAATTATCTCCCCTGGTTTTCCCACAGCTCTGCTATTAACCATTTTATTGCTGGGGCACCTTGTCCGGCTGGCAGCATGCAAATCCAACCTTCTCCCATGCGTGGGTTGATGCAGGGTTTGAGTGGCCGGCCGTTCAGCTGGGAGTCATTTTTACGAGTTCCTGCAAAGGCAGATACCGCTTTGGGGGCAGAGTCTGCCTTCAGGCAGACTTCGGAGAGCCATGTGGAAAGTATCGTAACCTGGGAAAAGCCCCTGGGGAGCCCCTGGCCCAAAAAGGCTCAGGGTGGCGGGTGGCTCCACGAGGAGCTGGTGGCCCTGCTCCTGCCAGGGGGACGCTGGCCATGTTGGATGCCAGCCCGGGCAATCCCATCAGCTGCAGCAATGCCTCCCTAGTGTGCCTCGGGGGTGGCAGGGCTAGGAGGTGTGGTGGCTGTGAAGAACTCGGCACCTCCAGCTGCTGGCAGAGAAGTTGGCCTTGAAACGGCAAGGTCTGCAAGGAGAGTTCAGCCGCTTCACAGAGCGCTGCCACCTGGTCACAGCTGTGGCGCCCAGCAAAGCCCATCTCAGCCGGCTGGATGTTGCATCTGTCAAAGATCAGCGCTGCTGGCTGGCGTTGCTTTTAGGGTTTTAATGATGACCTGTAGATCCTATAGTGAAACAACACTCTTCCCAGCGTTTTCTATTGCCATGCTACAGTGGTGCATTTCATTATTCTCCATGCAGAGCATTGACTTCGTCGAATCTCAGTAGATTTCTTCAATTTATCTCCCAAACACCACATTACACTTTAATCCTGTCCTTCTCAATATTTGCATATCCTCCTTGGTTTGAATGGTACCTAAATAGGGGCTTGCTCTTAAAGGCACGGACAGATTTGCATGTCTGACTACGCCAAGAACTGCTAATGAAAATACCAGTGAGCATGGGGGAATAAACTCACCACCTGTGGAGCCTTGTTTGGCATCCTCATTCAGCCTAATAAAGAATCATTCATGTTTAATTGCTACATTTGATTGTTTAATTACAGTTATTTTACATGCCATCTTGTAGTTTTGTCTTGGCTTTAGACACTATCTGCTACCTTACTCTTTTTGAATAGTGAATTATACTATAATAGAAAATTATTTTAGTCAAAGAATCAGAACTAGGCCTTTAAATTGTAATCAGGATTTTTTTAAAAAAATCTGTTCATAAACCCCTTTCTATTTGATGTTGCTTTACAGATTCAAATCCAGGCTTTTTTCTGTGCAACAAGAATTATATGAATAACTCTCTCAAATGCTCTTGCACAGCCACAGTATGAGTAGCCTCATCTTCTCACTGAAGTTTTATCAAATTAAGTTTACTTTGTTTAAATGCCAATTCATTTTAACCATTGCAAGATTTCTTTGTACAGGCTTAACTTGGCATAAAATTAGTTTATTGCAGGTTCGCTTAGTTGGGCAATGTTCTGACTTCAAATCAATACAAATCTGTCCTAAACTTCAATAAGATGGCCTGCCTGCAAACCTGGCACCTGTTTAACTAAATGAACGGAAAAAAAAAGGAGGAAAACGCCTTTGCTGCTTCTGCTGTGTCTTTTTGATGCTCCTGTAACTAAATGGTGAGGAGGTATCGACCAGCTCGGAGCCCCGGGGCAGCCCCTTGCCTTGGTGGCTCATGGGTTTCTCTCTGCGAGAAGGTCTCCCTGAACCCAATTCCCAGGACAGGTGTCGATGGCCTCAAGGTAATGATGGACCTGTCCTGGGTGAATGGCTTCATCACATGCTCCCCAATGGCAGTTTGGCTGTGAAATGCCTACCCTTCCCTTTCACTTATCTTTCGATAGGGCAACAATTATAATTTAATTAATGTGCTTAATGACTTCTTCCAGAAGCAATGAAACGCCTCCAGGTCATCTGACAATCCTTCCTTTGCCTCTCTGTAAACCGTACTGAGCCACCTGTGGTGCAGACGCCACTGTACAGTGACCAGTCCCTAGCTCCCCTCTTCGCTCTCCCAGCACGGCAAGGTGTCACTGCCTTGCTCTGAGCCCCCCAGCTTTGCTTCTCACCTCTTGGCTTGGCGCATGCAGGCTCCCTGCCCCCAGACACCCATCCGTGGGAGCATACTACTTCTCACCTTGCTGGTGTGTGCACATTTGTCTTTTCTCATCTTTGTACGCTATATTGCCTGGCACTTGATCAGTCACTGCTCCTGGGGCACTGGTCTCTGACAAATTTATGTAGAAGCAGCTGAAGAGATGCCCAGTCCATTTCAGGTCTATGGCAAAACCATCTACCTTTTCTGTCATCTTTTCCTTCAACCTTATGATCTTCTCAAGTCTTCATGCCAACAACCAAAGTCTCATCCATTTTCCAGTCCCCTCCTCCCTTGGGCAGTGGTGGTCCCCACTGTGACACCATCTTCTCTGCCACAGAAACATGTAACCACGCAGTGCTCTTCCCCTCACATGTCCAAAAATAAAAGACTGGGTGACTGCAAGTACCACACATAGTGTCTGGCTTTGCCTCTGGCTTGCTCACCAGGGAGCAAATTTCTTGATTCTTAAACTCCTCTCTTAGACGAGTAAAGACAAATTGCTCTTTGCATGCCCAGGCAGCTGCGATGGCAAAGGCTGCACTGATCCTCCTCACATCAGGCTGCAATGAAACATTGCAGCACAGGGAAACATGCGTGTCACAGACAGTGCTCTGACTTGCAACGCTCACGTCTCCTAATTTTAGGCACCAGAGTAATTTCTTTACTTGGGCCATTTCTATGTGGCCAATATAGACACGGGAGGAGGAAGAGGGCCTCCTTTTTACTCCTGCTTCTATTCCTTCTTTGCTAATGCCTAGATTTGTCTTTGAGCTGGTTGCCTGGGTGCTCTGCCCACCCAGAAGAGAGGTGACTTTCTCAGACTAGTCTTTAACTACGTTATTTAATAGGAGAAAACTTTAGGATGCTAGCAACTGGTGCCCAGAATTTAGAGAAAAAAATACGGAGAAGGCATTTATCAAATCAAATAAAGAATGAATAAATTCAGGGCACTGCACTGTGTGAGCGCTCTCCATAAGAAAAAACGAAAGGGAAAAAATAAGTGAGCTGAAGAGCTGCAGGACAGTTTAATGCTAGTTATTTACCTGCTTGGAGGCCCTAAGGGATTCCCCAGTGGATGCATCTTAAGCTCGTTCCCAGGAAATTCTTCCCTTGCTTTTACCGCTGCCTTGCCTTTCCCCTTCTCACCTCGTACAGCTAAGAACTGACATGCCACCTGAGTGCTTTTTTTCAGGATAATTTTAGCTACTTCTTGCTCAGTTAAGATTTTTGAAAAGATCAGGCTCATGTACTCAAATCCGTTTAAAGTGCTTTGCAAGAATGTGGCACAGGAATACTAAATCATTATTCATCATTTGACCAGACATGAAAATAATCCACACTTGTAACTAGTTTCTTAAAATGGCCAGTGTAATTACTAATATGTGGGAAAAAAAGGTAGGAAACAACTACTATTTCTGGAGACAGGGAGCATCTTACTGAGACAAGGCTACAGCGAAGCAGGCAATTTTCAGTTCTTTTTCAGCAAGCTTTCTACATCCTTTCTTGCCTTTGCACTCATAGGAAGCCAATTTTCCATGTCCCTACTACACGCAAAATGGGGCAAGATTTTAAAGATACAGCTCTACGCCATCTGACTGCAGCAGACTAAAAGGAAAATGAAGTTCAGCACTTAACTGATCCCTTCACAATAATTCAGGGTAAATTAAAAATCAAAATGTCAAGAGGTTCAATATGTCAGTGGGCCTTTTGACAGAGCAACCACTTTGAAGCCTAAATGGGAACTGTGCTCCTTTTAAAAACCAAAACCAAATGTGTGCAGCTGCTGCTCTGTTTCCAAATTCGGGCCCTTCATCTTTGTATTTCTTTCGTAATAAAATTAGTAAAATATTCTGGCTGCTGTTCTACTTATTCTCAGAGTGGAACACCTCCGTTTCATAGAACAGCTGCCTATTTATTAGGATGGCTATTCCTCATTATCTGCATTAAGGTAAAGCCTAGGAACCTCACAGTCTGCCTTCTTCCACTGAGCAGAACTGTATTTGCTGCCCGCAACATGTTTATCTTGCCTGGCCCTCAGCAAATCATTTTTTGTTTTGCCATCTCAGTTTGTGTTTGTAAAACAGGAAAGATAATAAACGATAATACTTACCTTCTTCACAGAGATGTGGTGAAGATTAATTAGTTCTTGTTTATACAAAGATTGGCAATAGTGATCTGCAGGTTTGCAAAACACTGGAGTGATTGCTATCGCTGCCGCGCTTGACAAAGAAGCACAGTCAAGGACAGGAGCTGGTGCCACTGCAATCATTTACAGGACTGATGATATATGTGGCCTTGAAGAAAACTCCCCAAAACCTTCTGCATCTGCACCTAATGCATATCAGGACACTCAGAAGTTGAGTTTGCAGAGCAGCGTTTGCAGGACAGCACCGTGACTGCCCCGTCCCTTTGCATCTCAGCAAAAACAGTGTTACCGACTAGTAAGGGACTCATTGTGTCTTGTTGGAGCCTGCAAGTACAATCGTCTGCCATTAGCACATGACAAGAGGAAAGATGACTGAGTATCATGAAGAGGCTTGCCACCCTCCAGGGTCCATGTTACCCCAGTCCTGTCACAGGGGCCATGGACACGGGGCTCAGTGCAGCGTGGGACTGATGCTCTGAACGTGGGCCTGAGGCTTTGGTGATGCTCAAAACGCACTCTGAACAACAGTGGGAACAGCCAACCAGCTGAAGGTGCTTCCTGCTGCCCGACGGGCAGCTCCTCGCCCAGCTGTGTGTCCCCCACTCCAGGCCCGGCCAGCATGGGCTGACATGGACCTTGCGTTGCAGCCCACCTCAAGCAAGGTGCTCCTTTGCCACTTTGGCCGTGGCACCCCTGGGGTCTCCATTGCCACCTCCCTCCCACCACAAACCCTTTAGTCTGCTAGAAGGGGCACATGGATAAGCAATCCAAATTGCTTATTCAGTAACCTCCGAGATAGATAGTGTTAAACTGTCTCCTCCTGAACTTTACTATGGATGTAGTGGTGGACTTCACCTCTCTCGCTCACGTACGCCTTCCCTGCTAGTCGCTGCGTACACTTATTGTGCCACCGCAAATCGACACCTTTGGCGCTCAGCCTGCTGCGTTAGTTAGATACTTGCAGGCTGTCCAGTCAGCAGGCTGGGCTAGTTTCACAGCGATGCATCAGCAGCGAAATGTGTTTTTCCCCACAGCTGCCCAATTTGTTCTCGTAGTGTGCTTTTGAGCGTGGCCGGCTCTCAGCCCGAGTTTGCTGCAGGCAAGGCTGTTCCTGTATGAAAGGACGGGAGGCTGTGCCAGCCTGCACGCCTTGTCCTCCGCCTTTCCCCCCTGTTCCCTACAGCTTTCCATAGGCTCCGGCTGTCACTTTTTGCTTTCCTCAGCAATTCCTTGCTGCCCTGACAGCTGCCCCTGCCCTCCTGTGCCGCTGCACTGCCTGCGGCGAGGAGGACACGTGGCACATCCAAACATGATGATGCAGCAGACGGCAAACTGCCCCTGGGCAAAGCAGGGTCCGTGGCTGGTGGTGGCCGTGACTGGCAGCCAGCGACGGCCGGGCCTGGGCGCTGTGGATTGCTGAGAGAGTAGATGGGATTTTTCGGCTGAAGTTTTGCTCCTCCTGCATCCGAAGTGGCACAGGCCATCAACCAAAGCCAGCCCCAGTCTTTGCATAACTCATGACTGCTTTTGTCAACTCACCCAGTGACAAACGGCTAGGAACTGGGGGGTGATCTTTCTGCCTTGGCAGAGACCAAAACACTCTGTCAAGGAGAGGTGAATTTAGGAGAACATGTGTGAGAGCTGGGACACTGATACCACAGTTACCGTGTCGACTAGCAGGTCCCCAGACCAGATGGTCCATCCTTGTATGACTGGGTATTACACGTCCCTTGAATCCCAAGATCTTACTTTGTGCTGCTCTTACTGCATAGCTACATATTTGTGCTGGTCCTCCTCAGCAGTCCACTTGCTCCCCTGTTAGCCCTGTTTCTGCTGCACTCCCCCCTAGGTACAGGCTACGGCCATCTGAATTAAAAACACAGCCAACACCGACTGTTCAGTAACTCCTTGTAACAAAAGCAGCACTGATAGAACTTCCCCGTTCTTTAAAGATATAAATTCCCAGCAAGGTTTTTTTAACAGCAGAGGTTCAGTTACTATGGTGGACAGTTATGCCATTAAGGTCAAAGTCTACAGGTTAGATTGTGCAAGGCCAAAAACGCATGCGGTGTGATTTCAGGCTATAGACATCCATTTAGTGGTGTGAGCTTAAAGGAAGGCTGTATTTGGGGCAATTTGCATTGCAAAGTATATGCAGGTGACAGTGCAATATAACGGGAGATGTTATTACTGAGATTAGAATTTACACTTATAGCCTAAATTGGGATCGTATCTGTCTGAGAAATGATGGTACCCTGGAAAAAATTACTAAACATCTGATAATTTAATATTGACTGTGTCCAGTAAATATCCCTTTAGTTTCCTATTTCCAGCTAAGATTAATTTTCTGATCAAAGAAAATTTGATCAGAACTGCCTAGACAGTGCAATAGCAGTGATATTACATGGCTTGAGGATATGTGTTGTACCTTTGAATCTCTACAGGAAAGCCAGCCAGGAGGGGATGATGATGGCTCGTGGTAGAAGCTCTGCAAGAAATAATAACTCCTCTTTGGGTTTGGAAAGGAGTTATTTTTATGTATTTCTTTTCTGCTGTCAATCAGAGAAGTCCTTTCCTCACTTTGAAAGTGCAGGCAGTCTTTGTTTTATGCCTCTAAAACTCTTAGGAATCTTTTGGTTGAACCCTGTGCTATTTATGATTATTGCTATTTTGATTTGGTAAAAAAAGTCCAGAAGTAGAGACGAAAGCTACCGCACCATTTGTTTCGGTGTTATAAACTACGTTAACAAGATTAATCTCTGTCCTCCCATGTTTCTGCCCTGTCCAGTGCGACATGACAGATAGCCCCCTTCTCCTTCCCCTCCCACTTCCATCTATTCCTGCTAGGTCAGCTTTTCCCATCACAGGTGGAGCGGCTCACCCACGCCAGCTCTGAATGGTTCCTGGTTAGCCCTTCACCGCTCATTTTGCAACATCGCCTTCCTCGCTCTTCTACTACCATCACATTAAATATTCGCTGCTTCACAGTGCCTGTTAACTGGATGGTTTGCTACTAATATCTGGCTCTGAATGGAGACATCTTACTCAGAGTATTCCCAGCACCATCTGCTGCCTTTCTTTATTTCCATTTCTAGAAAGGGTTTCGCTGATATCTGAGAAGCAGGGGAAGAATCTGGATACGGTTGACACAAATCCCAGAAAACATTTGTCTGTTTGTCTCATGCGCTAATTAGCGCAGACTTGGTCAAAAGTGTTCTGAACTTTTATTTATTTATTTTACTCATTTCTATAGCATCTATCACCATGACAGCAATGTGCTTCAACGGCAGGAAATTAAAACACATAACGCAGGCAGCTAATCAAATGCAGAAGCAAACAGAAGAATTTTGCACAGAGCCCTCGGTGTCGCTACGGTCCCGCTTTGACAGGCAGTTGAGTTTCTCTTTCTGCAGGAAAAAAAAAAGGATGTTTTGTTTATTTCAAATTCCCTTTTCCCTTGGAAGCGTAAACGTGAAATTACTCTATCTTCCTCTGTTGGGACGTCTTATTTATTTTCCTGCTAGTGGCTGTTAAAGTAGATGATATTTAATTATTTCCTGGGTTTAATTCATGGCTTGAACAGTTCAGCATGGGGATTATAGTAGGACTGGTGTGGACTATCCTGCGCTGTTGAGGTGCAGCCTGGTCTGAGAAGCTCCATCGCCTCAGTGGCCAGGATCCGTCCTCCCACAGCCACCCGGGCTCTGCCAGCCCTCTGTGGCGTGCTGTCTCTTCTCTGCGCAGGGGTCGGCAGGTCTCTGCGCACAGGCAAGGGCTGAACGCCGTCTCAAGGCTCCCGAGGTGCAGCATACTTTTGTGGCAGGAGCGGGCGAAAGGACAGCCGTCCGGCGTGGTCCTGTGCACCGAGCTGCCTGCTCAGCTGGGCAGCCCGGCTGGTAAGAGGTTTCAGCAGCTGGGAAGACCTGAGAAGAGGGGTTAAACCTGCCTGGGATAAAAAGGGACACCAAGGCGGCGAGGCTGTGTTTTATTGCTTTGCCTTCCAGGCAGCAGGTACCAGCAGGGAGGGATTTGGAGCTCGTTGCACTGGTTAGGAGTCACTGAGCTAGTGAGTTGTTAAGATTAAATCATTCACTTAAATGAAGAAAGACTGAACCAGGATGAAGGCATAAGGAAGGAGGGCTGTGCACCAGGGCCACAGGAGCCATGATCGTAAGGATGGGTGGCCCACTGGCTTGCCCTCTCCTCGTGGGGCCAGGACAGGGGCAAAGCAAAACCCAGCAGGAAAACAATTCCATGGAAATCTCTCAAATCTTTGAAAAACATTTGTTTTTGCAGGATCCAAACTAGATCTCTTGTCTGGACTTAGTGAAGTTTTTTATTTTAGTGGTGTTTGAACATAAGTGTCACAGCAGTTCCCAGCATGTCATGATTTTTCTCCAATTTTCCCCTTCTGGGCTGCAGCCGGTTCCTGTCTCTGTGGGTTGTACCCTCTTCCATGGGCATCATTCACACACAAGCCCAAACTTCCCCAACCCCAGCGCGGGCAGTAACGAGGGCCGAGTTGTCAGGTCAGCTGGTTGATGGCCACATGTGAATAGCAGAGTTAGGGATAAAACTCTGCTCATCTGATGCCCTTCACCTTAGGTACCGGGCTGTGCAGTAGGATGCTCACCTCCCTCTTTGGCACGCATTTCGTGAAGTGGCTAGCCTATAGTTAAGGTGTATATTTATAACTGCATTTACAGGTTTGGGTTGCAGTACAGTTGTGTGATCAGAGCAGTGGTTTGGGCATCAGGTGTTTAGATAATTGCCATGTTTAAAATTGTTGTTTTAAATGAGAACTCTTTTAGAAAAATATTAAAAAGAATCAATTTCCAATAAGCCATGGAGAGACCCTAGTAAAAGGGTAACCAAATAATTTCAGGCTCTTTTTAACCTTGATGGTGACCCTTTGAGCTCTTTGCATATGTCAATCACAGTCTTGACCCTGTTAGAGATTTCAATCAGAAGCCTGCTAACTTCTCTTGAACACTTTTACCAAATCATCATCTTATACTGGAGTTGCCAGGTGATTTTTTGGGGTGCAACAGAATTTTACCCAAACCAGCTTTGTAGTATTCCCCTTGCACCTAAATTAGTTTTTATTTGTATTCTTTTGAGTCAAGAGCTCAAACAGCTAAGAGTACCTACCAAGGAGCATCCTAACGGACTGCCTTCCTAATAAGTTTTCTTTAGTATTGAAAACCGAAATGCATTTTTCTTGATTAGCACAGATAAAATGTCTGCCACATGAGTGATGACTCACGCAAAGCCTGAGCCCTTCCCTGCACCCAGCGAGTCTATGCAGGTGGGTAGAGTTCTTCTGCTTTGCTCCTGCAAGCTAAGTCTGGATTTCACAGAGTCACTGAGTAACTCATCTCATAAATCCACATACTAACATTAGCAGTCTAACTCCTCTCAAAATAATTACATTGCTTCTACCTCAGGTTGTAAACTTGGGTGTGTTGTTAAACAGCTGTAGTGTTTCACTCTCCAAATGACCGGAATGATTCAAGGTGCAAAGCAACCAGGTCTTCTCCCAGGTTAGAGATGCTCCATAAATCTAAGAGACTCATTATTCCCCTGTCCATCCAGTTACATATAGGAGAAAGTAATTTACCAGTGGAGATTTTTCATCAGTGAATTACACTAATGAATGCGTTAGTCTATTTTTTAGTTCTCTATCCAGCTTTTTGAGTTATTTACTCGATATTAATTACTGAAAAGCCCCCACTATTTTGCGGAGCCCTTGTACCCAAGTAGTGTTATTTCTTGCCATAAGGGCACAGCAAGGTTAAATACCAAATGCCATTTGATGTGATTTTGCAGAGATTTTGGGCATATGGAGCCACGAAAGAGCCTGAGGCCATCATCAGATCCACTTGGCATCCGTAATCAGGAGGAGTGAGCTGATTGTCTGTGCTTTTCATAACTCTGCATTTGAGTAGGAACTCTCCAAACTATTTCATCCGATAATGTCTTGGTGAAACTTTCATTTTGTATAGGTAGCTAGTCAGTCTCTCCTTGCTTTGAAAACTGATTTTATATTACGGCTTTTTTCTCTTGTCTTTGTTTTATGTTTGTAGGTGCCAGTCTGGAGGCTGCTATTTTAAAGTTTTTCTTTTCCTTGCGTGCTGGCTTTAAAATGATTTTTTGGTATTGAGTATGATGTATTTTAAATGGCTAAAATAGAGCACATTGATGCAGATTCAATAGAAATTGATTTGAGACTGCAGAAACCACGGTACCTTCATATGCTAAAGTTGCCAGGTATCATAGTTTCTGAAGTGGCGAATGTTAGTTTCTATCAGTCACCATTGGTAAGGTTCAGACTAAAGCTTCTTTCTCTTTTTTTTTCTTTTTTTCTTTTTTTTTTTTTTTTATTTAATAGGTATAAGTTATTCTCTGGGCTGCAGATCTTTACAGTTTTCTGTACTTGGAAACAAATCAAAGTTTGTTTTCCAGTCATTCGGGGAGAATAACTTTACGAACCCTACGGTGAACATTGCTTTGGAAACCTGTATGACCATAATCACGCAGCGCTTTTTAAAAATGAAAGTAACCCCAAAAAGGCTTTTGCTCCATAGAGAATGGGTGGAGCTCACAAGTGCCTACTAAGGGTAATGGGCTCTAAATTTCAGCTCTGTTCTCTGATCCACAGGGGCAATTCTTCTCAACCTGATCCCAAAGTCTGCGGCAAACTGTTGTATTTAAGAGCCCTTGGGAGAGTATTTCATGGAATGGAGATTAGAAAGCAAGAACTGAAAACTGGAAAGTGCTTCGTGGTGTCTCTTTAACAGCTTAGGATTGATTCATTTTAGTATTTGTGTCTGGGTCGTATTCACTGCTGCCTCATAGATCAATGGCACGACGGAGTCCCAGCTCTTGTTGATGCAGCATATGGGAACCGGATCCATTATCTTTAGTTCCCAGGACTATAAAATGTCTAATAAACTCAGCAGCAAGAGTGCCAGATTTGTGCGGCACTGCCAGCTGCTCTAGCCTTGTTGTCTATTAAGCTATGTTTTTAGTTTCATTATTGATGGGGAATGCTGATAGTCGAGCAAATGATGTTGCTTGCAGATTCGAGGCACTTTACTAAAGCATCAATGATATTAGTGGGTTGAAAGTGGCTAACAGTAAAAAGAAAACCAGTCAGAAAACAGTCCCTGGCACATATAGAGTGAATTCATGGTTCACCTGGCTTACTTCTCCTTTGGAAACTAGGAGGCCTCCAAAGTGGTCCCTGTGGGATTTGCGTGTGAACACTCCTTGCAGGAGACAGGGGAAAACAAAAATCGCGCATACCGGAGCAAGAAGGAGAGCCAGCTGTGGGAGATCAGGGCTCATAGTAGGAGTAAAGCTGTTTGGTGGAAATCCCGTTCACTGCGGCGCTCTCCTAGCCCATCCCCGTCCTGCCTCCTCCTTCGCCTTTCTCATCTGCCAGACAGGATCTGGATCAGAAAACAGGAGAAATCCTCAGTTCACCACCTAATTAAAAAATATTTGCTCATTATCTCATAAGCCTCTTTCTCCCATGTCAGCATGACTTGTAAAGGTGACTTCAGCTGCTGTGCCTCCTCTTGCAGGGAGGGAGGGAGGGATTCATACTGAAATGAGAAATCAATTTAAATTCACAGGGGCACAGTCAGTCCTTATTCATGTCAGCAGACACAGGCTGGCTGCAGGAATCGGAGTAGGAAGTTCAAATGCCTCAGTCCCAAATGTTCATCCCCTATTGCATAATCTGAGTCAGGGTGTCCCTGAGGGTTAGTTTGCTGCTCCAGCACTTTTCTCAGTTTTTTCCCTGGCTGTTTATCATAGAATCATAGAATGGTTTAGGTTGGAAGGGACCTTAAAGACCACCTAGTTCCACCCCCCCCTGCCATGGGCAGGGACACCTCCCACTACACCAGGTTGCTCGAAGCCCCATCCAACCTGGCCTTGAACACTTCCAGGGATGGGGCATCCACAACTTGTCTGGGAAATTTGTTCCAGTGCCTCACAATCATCATAGTGAAAAATTTCTTCCTAATATCTATTCTAAACCTCCCCTCTTCCAGCTTGAAGCCATTAGCCCTCGTCCAATCACCACATGCCCTTGTAAAAAGTCCCTCTTCAGCTTTCTTGTAGGTGCCCTTAAAATACTGGAAGGCTGCTATCAGGTCTCCCCAGAGCCTTCTCTTCTCCAGGCTGGACAGCCCCAACTCTCTCACTCTGTCCTCATAGGAGAGGTGCTCCAGCCCTCGGATCATCTTGGTGGCCCTCCTCTGGACCCACTCAACAGGTCCATGTCCTTCTTATGTTGAGGGCTCCAGAGCTAGACGCAATATTCCAGGTGGGGTCTCACGAGAGTGGAGTAGAGGGGCAGAATCTCCTCCCTTGACCTGCTGGCCACACTTCTGTTGATGCAGCCCAGGATACGGTTGGCCTTCTGGGCTGCGAGCACACATTGCCGGCTCATGTTGAGCTTCTCATCCATCAGCACCCCCAAGTCCTTCTCTGCAGTACTGTCCTCAATCCATTCTGCGCCCAGCCTGTATTTGTGCTTGGGATTGCCCCAGCCCAGGTACAGGACCTTGCTCTTGGCCTTGTTGAACTTCATGAGGTTTGCACAGGCCCACCTCTCAAGCCTGTCCAGGTCCCTCTGGATGGCATCCCTTCCCTTCAGCATGTCAACCACTCCACATAGCCTGGTGTTGTCAGCAAACTTGCTGAGGGTGTACTCCATCCCAACATCCATGTCACCAACAAAGATGTTGAACAGCACTGGTCCCAGTACTGACCCCTGAGGAACACCACTTGTCACTGCTCACCACTTGGACCTGGAGCCGTTGACCACAACTCTTTGAGTGTGACCATCCAGCCAGTTCCTTATCCACCAAGTGGTCCATTGGTCAAATCCACGTCTCTCCAATTTAGAGACCAGGATGTCGTGCGGGACAGTGTCAAATGCTTTTCACAAGTCCAGGTAGATAATACCTGTTGCTCTCCCCTTATCCACCAACACCGTAATGCCATCATAGAAGGCCACCAAATTTTTCAGGCATGATTTGCCATTAGTGAAGCCATGATTGCTGTCCCCAGTCACCTCCTTATTTTCCATGTGCCTTAGCAGAGTTTCCAGGAGGATCTGCTCCATGGTCTTGCTGGGCACAGAGGTGAGACTGACCAGCCTGTAGTTCCCTGCATCTTCTTTTGTACCCTTTTTAAAAATGGGTGTTATGTTTCCCCTTTTTCAGTCAGCAGGAACTTCACAGGACTGCTGCGACTTCTCAAATATGATGGATAGTGGATTGGCAACTTCATCTGCCAGTTGCCCCAGGACCTGTGGATGAATCTCATCAGGTCCCATGGATTTGTGCACCTTCATTACAATTTTTACATTAAAATTTGTCATTACATTTACATTACAATTTGTCTCTCTCCAGTTTTCTCACCCACCACTCTGTGACCCCTGCTATACCCTTGGAAGAGATTCCATAATCGCTCTGAAAATGGTGCAAAACATGATCTTGCATTTGGACATTGTTATGATGGGTTGGAGGAATAGCTTCCTACTCCTCTTTGCTTGCTCCCTGTGCATTGTCACTAGGGTTACTTGCAGTTACTGACCAGTATGAGTTTTTATTGCTTGCTTTACTCCTCTGGGACATGGAGATCAAGCACAGCTAGTGGAAGTTAAGCAACATTTTCAGTCTCTGGCGTCTTTAATTTAGGCACTTCAAAATCAGTAGCAGGCACTCAAATAAAAGCAAGTTAATATGAGCCAGCATCCACAGCTCCCATTTAACCCACTGACTGTTGATGTCTTTAATCTATCTCTAGATAGATAGATAGTGTCTGGAAGACACTAAGAGGTGGAAGATTCATTACTTCCACCGATACCTTGTTCAAAGATTTTCACCCTTCTTCTCAAAAATGCATTCCTACCATCTCAGATTTGTCTGCCTCAAGCTTCCAGATACTGGGTCTTGTTATCTCCCATGTTAAAGAACTTCACGGTTCCCACTGTTTCATGAAGGTAATAGCACATTGTAATCAAGCCACCTCTCAGTCTTCTTTTTGATAAGCTAAACAGATTGTGCTTTCTACATTTCTCACTCTAAAGCACTTTCTTCAGTTCTTAAAGCATTTTTGTGGGACTTGCTGTGCCTTTTTTATCTTCATATTGGGCAGTCACCAATTTTGCTACAGCCTTATTAAAAGAGATGAACTCTGGAGCTGAATGTTGTCAGGAACTGACCTCATCTAGACTACATACAACCTTATATATAGGGGTTATTTTACCTCTTTCTAGTGCATCTTTGCCCTGGCAACCTGTGTTCAGTTGCTTCTCCATTATGACCTTAAACCCTTTGCCATTATTGTGGGATTACCCTGCTGCCCATTTCCAGGAGTGGCTTCCACTCTGCATCCCTACCCTTTACACCTGCCTGTATTTAGATGCAATTTGTTTGAGTAAGCCTACCTTACCAAATGTCGCACCATATTCCACATGATTTAGTTTCTCTGAGGGACTTTTAGAGAGATGGCTAGCACTTAACATAAGATGCTGATCTGGTGCCTCCTGTTCTGGCTCCACAGCAGATTTGCCCTGGGAAGGGACTGTGGTCTGTGGAAGATCATAAAATGAATCCCCCAGGCCTGTCTCCTTCAGGCAATAAAGTGGGAAAAAATGAACTCCTCAGCTCCATCAGCGTATTTGGTGTTCTTGGCCCCATCCTTGTGACAGACCTGTTGCTACCTGTCACATCTTTTAGATTTCATCTTTTAGATTTGGGTGAGAAATATTTCCAACCTCTTGGTCACTTCTGACCTGCAATGGGAACATCTCTGTTTGAATCCCACCCAAAAATACCTCAGTTCTTCATCCATTTAATGCAATCTTTACTGATATTGTGGAGTGCTTATTTTTAATCACCGTCCTGTACGGTACTAAGTGAAGCACCTGACAATGGAAGGAGGATTGCTGTATCACCAAGTACATCGTCAAAAAGAGAAATATTTTTTGAGACAGGGTTTCTATTTATAATAATGCTGACTGACATTAATTATCACTTAAAATCTGTATCAGCACTTCCATTTGGCATAAGAATGATGCCAGAAAGCTCCTCCAGCAGTAAAAAAAATGTAATGCCTCCATGCTATGTCCCCAGCGGTGGTCTGGTGCTGTCCACAACCATGCACAGGTGTTGTCCTGTGACAGAAATGGAAGGTATTGCCCTCCCCTTTTAAAATCCCTTGATTTTCCAATCAGGTTTGCATGCTCAGGCCTTTGCTTTGCTGCTCAACTCCACTTTATGAGCGTGGCAGGGTGATTTATTAAGGACTTCAAGAGGGAGACATGCGGGTCGCAGCCGCACTGCTCTCTCAGGGCTGGCCAAGCCCCCCTCCCCGTCTGCCTCTGAGGCCACGAAGCAGCTATTTGTATAACACGTGGTGGCGGCGCAGTAAGGCACTCTCCCATTAAAATGCTTTCAGTGCTTGTCCTTATGACTTAAATAAAGGCTTTTGGTTTTCCAGGCAAGGGTTTTAGAGATGTCCGTCTCTTCGTTTGTTTTTTTTTTTTTTTTGTCCTTTGCGTGTTGTTATTGCTTACATTTCTTAAAGCTCCACAAATTGTAAGCCCATGGCTTGCAGTGAAGGCATGCTGGTAAATGATTTATAGAGGGTCCTGCAAATCATGCTGCATAGAGCACAACCCCTTCCCCCACAGCAACAGTCATAATTTCAGAGCAGCACGGTCTTCAAGGGAGCTAAGCTGTCCTTTCCCTGCTGAGATTTAGGAAGCCAAACGGTAAAATGCAGCTAGAAGTGAGAGTAAACATGCCACAATAACAACCTGGCATTTAAGTTTCAGCAGGCTTAAGGTGGCCTCAGAGAAGCTCTTGCTTATCATTGGTATTATATTTTAACATTATCAGGCATCTGTATATTGTTTTACTGCTTTTACAAATACATATATTAAAAAAACCAATATGTAAACATGTCAGCAAGGAGTTAAAATGACTTCAAGGATTAAAAGGCAAGCAGAAATTTCTGACAATTAAATGAACTGCAGAAATCTCCATTATTAATTGTGGTCTTGGCTATACCAATGCAGTCAAACCTCAGAGTGGTTGCAGCAGACCTGAGAGGACAATTTGGCTCTGTGACACTAACCTCAGGACTTTTCAGCCAGAGAGCCCTCAGCGCCACCCTGGAAAGGCATCGCATATGATGCTCCATAGGGCATGTGGCAATGCCCACATGTACAAGTGCTTTAAAAACCCTCAGCCCTCCCAGGCTCCCAAACACTGAGAAGGGATGCTCTTACCTGGCTGCTCTCTCAGCAGCTGCTGTGGCTCTCAGGCATCAGTGTAGGAAGTTTGGGGATCCAGCTTGGTCTTGGCTGGCTCTGGTGTACAGTGAATATGAAGAGCTTGTAAAACTGCCCACGCTACTTTCCCCTTTGTCAAGTTCTCTGTGCTGATAACAGAATTGCAGAATAATTTAAGCTGGGAGGGACCTCAGGGGTCATGTAGGGCAACCCCTGCATGAAGCAGCGCCAATTAAATCAGGTTGTGCAGAGCCTTGTTCAGATGGGGTTATAATACTGCTGAGGATGGCGACCACAGCCTCTGTGGGCTCCTGCTCCAGTGTTTTGATTGCCCTTCTTGTGAAAAATTTTTTTGCTAATATCTAATCTGAATTTGCTGCATGCCAGATTGCATCCATTGCCTCTTCTATCCTGCTGTACCTCTGGGAAGAGTTCAGTTCAGACATTTCTTTGCCCGACCTTCAGGTAGTTGCTCCAGGTCAAAAAAGCTGAGCCCCATACTTTGCCAGCTCTGTTGATTTTAGTGGCTCCAAAGAGTTAATGCAATAAAACATCACAAGGAAAACAGTTCTGGTACGTAGAAAGGAACGATTTGCCGTGCAGTGAAACAACTGGATTAACAGGTTGCAATTTAGACAAAATATTTTACCACGGAAGTTTTTTGGTTTTTACTAAATTAAAAGTTCCTCTGGGGCTGGGAAGGGGATGTTTATCAGCAAGTTATGCCCTCTTAAAAATAATCAAAACATTGCTGGAGCTATAGACTAATGTCTTAGCAAGATGCACGATCTCCTTAATAGAAAAGTGAATTCTAGCCACTGTGATACTCCATCTGATGAGGACACTTAGCTGTGATGGGGTGGAATAAAGTGCTTTATTATACTAAAGTGAACCACACTGCGAGTGTTGGGGATATGGTTAATGCAAGTACAGAGAAATTACACAGTGTCTGTTTTGACTTTCTGATTTCCTCTAATGGACACACAGCCTCCAGGCCAAGTGCTCAGAGAGTTTTGTGCCATGCCATTTTCTCCAATTATTAGCTAGGCTTTTCCTCCAAAGCACCTGGCAGCAGCAGCTCATTCACAAACCCGGCATTTACAGCTGGGAATTTAAAGGGTTCACCTCCCGCATCTGGCATCCTTCATTTCGATCCTATTTTTCTTTAATGACGCATTAGCCGCTTTAACATATTAACTGATGTCACCTGGATGGGGTGGGAAACGCAGCAAAATCGACACCTCCCCATGGGTTTTTGCCTGTGGATTATGTTAGTTCAGCGTTCGTCCTCCAACCGTGGCTATTCTTCTCTTTTTAAGATCCACTTTAGCTCCCTGTTTAGATGCTTCGTTGGTGAAGGCAGCACACGACTGCTGACGGGGAGACTGCTCCTGCTGGAAAACAGCTTTCTTGGTGTCAAAGGCTGCTGCAGGGGGATGAGGCATATCTCCCGGGGGAAGCACACACCGCACCCCCATGCATTCAATCAGAGGGCCCTCAAAGGGTGCTTTATAATAAAGCCTTTCTGTTTCTGTACCGCTCTTGCTGATTTAGGCTTGCTTTCCTCTTTTGTTTATTTGCTTTTCCAGTTGAACTTCCTGGGTCAAACATATCTGGGGGAGCAGAGGGACTGTCAGAAGTAAAGTCTTGGGTTCAAGTTAAATACTTGTGCATTTTACATATTGGATAAGAGGGGGTTTTCATCTAAATATTCAACATACGTTCATATATACATATACATACACCTATACAAAGGGACTGCTTTGCCCCACAGCCTCTTTTCCTGCTGTCACCTTCATTTCCCCCCACCTGCCTTCCAGTCTCTGCCAGTTTGTGTTGAAAACCCACTGAATCCCCAGCCAGTGTGAGATACTCTACTTCACTGTTTAAATCTCTCTTCCCATCAATCCCTGGACTGTTTGTTTTCCCTACCGCTACTGAACTAGGCTTGTTGTGTGGAGTTGAGTTATTGCAATGGTCTGGCTTCAAATTTGTCTTGGTCTTGTCCAGGCGATGAGGAAATGCATGCAAAAATAGTCTCCTAGGAAAACTGACCGTGGAAAATTCAGCTTAAGGAGCAATAAAAGAATTTACTGCCATCACAAGGAAACCAACAGGAGAATTTACGTCTCCCGCAGCAAGCTCTCTCCTGGGGGCATTTCCACCCTCGGGAAGGGAGGGAGTGGTGCTTAGCCGAGGCCACCTCGGAGGCCATCAGCTCCCTGCAGCGCGTGGCCATCCTCACCCATCAAAACAGGACTCCCGTTGCCAGGCATGCTTGAGCGCTGCAGCATCTCCCGTTGAGGTTTTGCCCTCCAGCTTCGGGAGAAAAGGCGGCAGCTGCTCTTTGCCAGGACCCATCGCACTCCAGTCCATGTGAGGGGCAAAGGGGATTTTACTTCCCTGGCAGGCATGGTGGCTCCCCCCGGCCGCCCTCGCCACCTGTGCTTCCCACAGCTGCGCTGCTCTGTGTCCTGGGGCTTTCTCAGTGTCCTCTCTGTCCCCTGGCAATTTTCCGGTTGTTGCCTTTTGTCAGGCAGAGCTCAGGATTCGCACTCCTCGTTGACCTGGAGGAGATCTCAGAGGGCTTTTTTGTCTTCTTTCATCTAGGTGCTTCAGCTTTTTCCTAGCTCCCAGCCCAAAACTCAAAGGTAAACCAATTTTCAGGCCTGCCACCTTTGAGAACTGCCAGAAAGCTCCAAAATGGCCTGCCTTGTGTTGGCGTGGGGTCTGGGCAGAAGGGTGGGCAGAAAGCCCCCATCAGCTGCAGCCCCCCAGGGCTGTATCCGCACTCTTTGGGCTGCGAGGGGGAGATGCAGGGAGGTTCCCTGCAGTGTTCTTTGGGGAAGGGCTTTTCTAAGAAGGTTACTCCTGTGTGCACAGCTCCATGAGTCTGCACCACTCCTTGCAGAGCTGGGCGAAGGCAGAGAGCGGTGCACAGCATTAATCGCTTATTGTTCCCTGTGGCTGGCACATAGACACCCTGAAGACTTGACAAGTTTGTATACAGGCATCTTTTCCTGTGAGCCGTTTCTCCAAAGTCTTTGTAATTTTTGTTTCGGGTTTTTTTCAGTCTTGAGCTCTTTTTCCTGCTTTACGTCATGCTTTCCATTTTAGAGATGTCAGATGATCTGTGATAAACTGACAGTATGTGCAGGAGCAGTGAGGAGACGAGGTCCATTTTAATGAGACTAACTCTACTGGGTAGAGAAAACTGTGCCTCTACAAGCCCCTAGATCTTGTTTCTCTTTGCACAACGTCTTAATGGCATAAAAGGATTTTTACACAAATAAGGAAAGGCAAATCCCAAAACAGATTTCTTTCAGTAGCCATTGAAATGGAAAGTTACCGCTGAGAATTGCATGCTCCCCTTTAAGAGGTAAGCACGATCAGAAATCAGCATTCTCTTGGCTCCTGAAAACAGCCTGAAATATTTCTGAATAAACAGTGTGTTTGCTTGGGGTTCACCATTCACCCAGCAGAACCTGCAAGCACCCTGTGTTTCCTCTGTGGTCATCTGCAGGAGTTTGAATAACCAAAAGCAGAGGGATGAGGAGAGAGCAAGAGAGAAAGAGCGCATGAGGGAGGAAGAAGCTGTCGTTGGACTTCAGTAAAGGGAATTTTGCAAATAGATCTAGAAATAAATGCTCATTATTATCATGTGTGTGCCTTGACTTCTCTTGAGAAGGCTACAACTTCTGCCCGCTGGCACTGAGATTTAATCACATGTATGGATTGCAGCGCTGCCTCAATATGACCCACTCCTTCAGTGGCAGAGGCAGAGTTTGGATGCTTGTGAGGTAGGAAGAGTGCAGACATATAGCAAAGCTCAAGGTAAATGGGAGAAGGCACCACAGTGCTCTCCAGCCCTTTGTCATTTCGGGAAAGAACTTGGGTACCTTTCATCACCTGTGTAGCATCCCTGTGGATGAAGAAGTCAAGTCAACACAAAAACTTTTGGTGCTGTTACCATCTTATAAGTAGCATGTTGGTAGGCAACTAATTGCAAAGACAATTTGGCGTGCATTTCATTTTCTGACTCCCCATGGAAATTACTGCTCATTCTTACCTCCAAGGCAGACTCAAGTAATACAGCATACAAAGATGATCTTCGTGGCCAAGTTATTAGTCTTCTGGGCAGACTGGGCTCACACTGGTTGCCAATACAATCTGAGTGAAATTTGGAGAGGTAATCATAGGTCAAATAGGGTCAGCTCTACCAGGCCAAGGCTATTGATGGCTATTTTCTGAGGTTTGCTGTGGTCAGGAATGCCTGTGACATCTATTTCAATTCAGATTCCTGCAGAAACCAGAAAGACGCCTTCACTTAGGCCTTTACTTAAGGAATTCCTTACCATAGGATAGAGGTTTGAACTGCAACGTGATGACATATAAACCTTCAGCAATTAAGTGATACGCAATATAATTTATGCATACCAGCACTAGCTAAATGCAAAAAGACAGCTAGTCCTCCTCTACGTTGCAAATAAAAGCTCTCTTTCAATGGTTTATTTTTAACCTAGACACTACTAGCTTAATATGTTCTGGAGCATCTACAAAGAATAATTTTTATGGAATATATTTTTTTAAATCTTGCTTTCCAGGGAAGTACTTTTTTATCTAGTACTCTTTCCTAAGCTATTTTTGGACCCCAATGCATGAATTCTAACATTTTCTGGGCAACATTGTGAAAAACTGAATAGATGAATAGGAGATGTAAAATACTCCAGACTGCATAAGAGTTATCCCGTCCAGTTTGCCTGTTCTCTATTGAAATGTGGATTTAGTGATGATTTGTTCAAGCCTGCGGGAAATCTTATTTAGCTATGTATTAAAAAAAAATCAAATGTTCTGATCTTAACTTGTATTTCTGACTACAAATGACTCCTGTATTTTTTCAGCTAGGTCTGGAATATCTCTCCAAGGTAACTATGGTCTATTCTTGAGTTTGCTCTTTGTTTGTAAAAGTCAGATTTACTTAAATAGGTGTAGGGAATTCCATATAACTAGTGATGAGAGGATATTAACTGATTTTTAAAGGCCTGATCAGAACAACTGCAGGAAAGAGGTCAATATTAACTTGATGGTCATTCCAAGTGTTAATTTTGGCTCCAGCAATACTAGATACTAAAACGGGTTCCCGGATAAGAATTGTAAATCTTGCATTTAAGAAAAAAGAAAGTAAAATCCTAGAAAACAGATACAGATTTCTCCACATCTCTGCGAGTGTCCAATCTTTACACATCTGATCGATAGCTTTAGCAGTGGGACACGTGTGTGATTTATTCACTTTCAGATCTTTCTAAGGAAGGCAACAAAACAATATTAAAATCTCCTGTTGCTAGTCAGTGAGTAGACGGTATTCACCGTGGGAAGAGCGGTAAGGCTGGCTTGCAAAGACACAGACAGCAGTAGCTACGGGTACCTTTTTAGATTAAGGTAAATTGAGTAAGGCGACAAAGAAAGCCTTGATTACCATCTATAAGGATGGCAAGCAAACAAAACAGAGGAGGTGGGCACGCGCAATGACACCAAGACGGGCCAGGAGAATACCAGCTCAGCGCAGCGTAGCCACATGCATCACCAAAGCGATACCGTGGTAGTGGCAGTGGGACGGGCACGTTACTGCAGTGCTCCGACCCAGCTGATAGACCTTGCACGCCTCTCTTCAGACAGCTAACGCAGATAGCTGCGACTAGGGCTTTTTCTGCACTAAGGGCCCCCTTATTGCTCCTTTAGGGACCCTAACTGTTGCTAGCAGCAGCTTGGGGGCAAAAAAGCCCAGGGCCTTTGGGTACCACAGATCTCATCTATAGCCGTGAAACGGCAGGGAAATGCCAGAGGCCATATGGAGTACAGCCGGTGGCAGTTATTGCCCAGGCCCCTAAAATACAGCTCCGTAAATGAGTTAAAAGCATCACAGCAAACACCTGCTTGTGCTTTCCGTGCCTCATTGTGGGGGCACTACATCTAAGTTTTTGCCACCTTGTACAATTAGCCACCAGAGACTGCAGTAAAATCAGCTTTTTGTCACCCCTTCCGAGCGAACCGGTGGGTGCCCTGCCTCACCAAAGCGTCACGGCAGCCTGGACTGGCTCCCTGGCCCCCCACATCCCGGGGGGAGCCTCTGCCAGGTGCCCCCACACCGACAGCCAACAATATATGCAAAAAGCGCCAGCAGCATAGAGATTACAAAGATGCATCAAAAAAAGCTTTCCTGTCTGTCTCCCTGCACAGTGGACCCGGAGGATCTTTGATGGGTTTGAAGCCCTAAAAGGAGATCTCTGTGTTCTGGTACTGCTTGAGCCTCCACAAAGAAGATGAAAAGGAGGAATAAAACATCTGAACAGCCCAATCTGGTCTGAACTGCATGCATTCATTACGGCAAAGACGGATTTCTTCTGGTTCCTCCTCCGTATCCTCCTCCTCAGTGGTGGCAGCAAGAAGCTTGACACTCCAATTACAGGATATTCGTGTTAAACAGAGAAGAGGGACAGCTAGTCAGTGGCAGACGTTTAGGATATGGCATCCAAGGCTCCATGCAGCCAGCAGAAACCTGGAGGAACAGATTGAAACTACTCTAATGGCCCAGCTCCTCACAACTCTTCGGCACAGACTTAAATTAGCTCCTAGCAGTCGGCGTTACCCATGACTTAAATCAGGGTCCAAATGTACTCACTTCACCAAAGCTACTGTGAAATGGGACTGGTGTCCCGGAGGCTGGAAGGGGCCCCGTTGTGTGGGGCTGCTGTTGCGGCATACTGTAGTGAAGTGCCTTGTCCGTGCCTTTTCCACGCCTTTTTTCTTCCCCTGGGATTGCCACTTGGCTGTGCCTCGTCTCTGAGTCCTCCAGCACACGGTGTCAGGCCAGGAGCGCCGCTCACTCTATTCATTTACAAAACCATGCAGGTGAAATGCATTCAAAGGCTTGTGCAAAAGCATTTGATGTTTGTGGCTCTGAGACCGCTTTGTCCTTTCAAACTTGAGAAAAGTTTTTGTCTTTTTTTCTGCTAAGATGGAAATGGTAATACAGGCTAAGAAAAATGTCATTAATAATACAAACCGAGGGCCTTTGGGAGAAAATTTTAGTTTTGAAAAGTGACTACTCCGCATGAATATGTCATGCCATCAGAAGTTTTTCTGGATTGTCTTGACTCTTCACATATGCATATAATTCTCTTCTGCTGCACATGGCCCTTTTTCCTTATTTAATTAGGGTATAATTATAAGTGCATACTTAAATTACAATAAATAAATAGAGATTCATCCATGCATTCAATAGGCATTTTTCTAGGAAAAAAAAAATGTTTTCCTTCAGATATTGGTTTTCTTCAGGGTTTTTGTCTCTATTTTTAATTTAAAGGTACTTCTCTTATGTTTTATTCACTTGTTTTCATTAGGTAAAAGAATGCTTTGGCATGAAAACCTGTCCTGAATCCACTACCTGCTTGACAGATAGATACAAAGACTTGAAACATGAGAGGAAAAGCGGATGGTTGCAAGAAAAAAAAAAAACCCACAACCTAAACGCAAGAAAGGAATTAAACCCAGCACAGAGGCATGTATTAATACTGTGTGAGTGCCATTGCATGCATTGGTTCCTAGGAGCGATGCACAGCATCTTCCTTGACAGGCTGAGACTGACAGACCTCGACGATGAATCCCTACTGCCTTCTAAAAAGGTAGGGCCCTCCTTTTTTATCTCTAGATTGATCCTGGCCAGTTTGCTGCAAGCAGATACTGCTTGAATTTCAAATATTGAGTGCTGGTATCTGCGATTGGTCCCACGCTGTAAATCACATGCTAATGTTTCTCTGTCTTGACTGGATGAGAATAAACATAATAATCAGGAAGAGGCCTTGAAGAAGCCACTGCAGCTTTAAATCTCTCAGGGAGCAGCAGCAGTTTAGGGAGAAGCGGCTGATAAAGCGGATTAGGGAATTCTAGAAAATTTAAAACCCGCTCCTTTCTGGGCCACACAGGCTCTGCCCAAGGCGTCATTCCTAGGAAAATTAGGCTGCTGTGAAATTTATTGCCAGGGTGCGGAATTTACATTTCAATTTCTCTTGTCACAGCCTGGGCTGCGGTCAGATCCCCTCTGCCTGCCTCAGCCGCTTCTGCGCCCCGCGCGCCTCTCCCCCTGTCACGGCCCTGAGCAGCCCCCGGCCCCAGCCTGTGCCTCCCGGGCTCTTTGGGGGTGCTGAAGACAACCGCAAACCCCTCTTCTGAAAGTTCAAGAAGAGTGAGGCTGTGCGGGGGAGGGGGGAATTGCAGAGGTTGGTTGCTGTTGCTTTTCACTATGTGGCTGCCCTCATGGCCAAGCAAGGGCTTATATGCTTGACTCTGCAGAAGCTCAATGGAGTTGAATTTTTTCCGTTGCCAATAAGTTACGCTCGGCCGTTTACCTGAGAAGAGGTAGGCGCAAGCCAATGCAGGCGATGACCACCTCTAGATTTACGGGAAAGGACCCATCATCCTCTTCCAGGAGTCAGCGGGGCTCTGCTGGGCTCCACAGGCGATGGCCTGCCGAACTGCTCCCCCCACCCCATGGAGAAGGACAGGGGTGGCAAGTCCTGAAGACGTTGTCTGAGGAATTGAAGAATAGGAAGAAGAAAAGGAAGTAGAACAATTCCATGAGACAAATTTGGAGGGAGAGGAAAAGAAATAGTGAGAAATGGCAAAGATTGCTCATGATAAAGCAATTCTGGAGAGTATTTGGTTGAACTTTTTAACAGGGCCATCCCTGCCCCTTTGTGGTCTGTGTTACTCTCCTTGTCAAAGAGGTCACTAGCGAGAAGGTTTGCAGAAATTATGATCATTATGTGGATATTCATAAACAGCTGCCACTCACAGGACAGCAACAGGCTGTATTACCTCTGGGCCTGACCAGAATTAGCCAAAAGATCTTGAAATTAGCAATGTATTCCCTTGTGGAGGAGTCTAAGTCCTAACACTGGTGTCATGACTAGCTGAAGTTATGTTTAAATTTGAAAAGAAAAAAACCCAAAACTTCCTCAAAGGTGTTTTGCAACTGTAAATGAGGCTTAACTTGCATCCTCTATGAACTATGATGAACTGTTATTAGCATTTGAGTTACATTTCCCTTAGAAAGCCAGGAGGGGTTCTGACCCTGGATTAAGGGTCCCTCCTGACACTTTAATAGGAACTGCATATGGAAATGGAGTTGTCCAGGGTGTCACCACCTTGAGGTGAACGATAGCTTGAGGTGGAAGGATGGAGAATAAATGTTACTGCAAGAAAAGCTGCTGAATTTCCTTTTGAGAGACTGATAATCCCGCAGGCTTCTGCAGAAGCAGCTTTTGATTATCATTGCTGATGATATTAGAAGACATCTCTGGAGTCTGTCCTTTAAAAAATGTTTCCCTAGTGCTACTTGAAAACATATGGGTTGGGAACTGAAGTGAAAAACTGATGTTTTACTAACTCTCTTGGCATGATGGAGGCTTAGAAAATGATGTGCCTGATACCGGAGAAGCATTTTTAACAGTAAATGAAACCAGACTGCATAAAAATACAAAATACTAGACTGGTAAATGTAGACGAGAAAAGAAGTTGGAACAAGAAAAAGGGGCTGGTTAAAGAACCAAATGAGAGAAGTTGGATCTGACCTACCATTGGGGTGAATTGGAGCAGCTCCACTAACTTCGGTGGTTCTATTTTGAGTTGCATGAACTCACTGAAGATCTAGACACATACTAGCAACTTATACACAGGGTTTGAGTAAACGAGGTCAGTGGACCATTTTCAAATGCAGCGACTTCTTGAAGGCTTTATCAAATAATAGGGTGGGCAAGCAATTTGGAAGGTAACAATTTTGAGGGAAAAGGAACAGAGGGGTGGAGCCAGTGTCAACGTATTTTGCCAGCTCCAGTTATCGCACCAGCAATGCTTAGTGAAGAAGTGGCCTCCTGGCTTCAAGGGAGGCACATCTGCATGGGCTACTGAAAGAAGACAGGAAGAGAAAAAAAAGGAAGAAAAAGGAAAGAAGAAGGCTCCACACCCTGGTTGTCCCAGGTTTCTTCAGTCTAGTATCTTGGGAAACCATCCCATAGTTACAGCATCTAACACAGACATAATACCTGGAGAGAAGTTTATGCCCTGGTACCAGCGGCTCTTATCTGTACACCTTAAACCTATTTCCAGACAACATACACTAACCCTCAGAAGATGTTTTATACCAGAACAAGCATGCCCTAGGCTGGAGTTGCGTCAGGTTAGTTTTGCTGGTTTAATAGGATGTTTTAAAAAAACAAAATTAAAAAGCATTATGCTGATACTGTTTCAGTGTATTCATTGGGCAAAATGCTGGCCTTCAACAAGGGAGGAAGCTGGGTAGACTTCATCCCATCAGATCCACCACCTATGGAAAAATTAATACATTTTGATTGCTGCAGAAGAGCTTTTGAGAAAAAGCTACTTTGGCAAAGTGCAGAATCATTGCATCTCTTGACTGGGCATGCAGTTTTGAGTCCCCACCAGTAATTACTGATTTTGTAGACTTATTGAAGTGAAAAAGCATTCCCTTTCACTGTCTTTCTGCTCTACCTCTTTGTCTCTTTTCAACCTGTTAGTCATCACACACCCCCCTACAAAAAGAGTCAGATGACCAGCAGATTTTTTGCCAGACGGGCTAAAAAATTCCTTCCTCTTCCAAATTGCTAGATGTTGAACTTCAGGAGGTTTCTGTGTGCTCTTAAGAAAAAAAACAAACTGCTGCTGAGGTTGGCATCCTTCTGCACCTGTATGGACAAGCTCTCAGTCTGCTCCATTTCTGTAAACAGGTCAGATATTCCTCCCCCCCAGGCCCCTGCCTCCCTGGAAATTGTGTTTAAAACGGCAGAACTTAAATTTTTGCTGTACGGTGGTTACAATGTCTGTTGACGCTATAAGGTTCTGCAGCAACCTAAAGAAACAGTAGATCCTAAAGACAGCTTTCATCTTTAGCCACAATCAATTAACATAATCTATTTTTCAATTTTCCCAGGCCCTCTTTACACTCTTTAGCTACAAGCTTAACCTCTTTTCCAAAAACCAACATAGCTGAAAAACACTTAATATCACCCTCAATTCTTATAGAAATCAGAACAGGTTTTGCATTTGACTACACAAAGACGTTTTATTTCAGTGACTTGAGGTGCTAGGGTTTTTCCAGATGTGACTTAAGCCATGATTTCCCACTGAAACAAGCTTTTATCCTCTATCCAAGAGATAGATTGTGTTATGAGAAAATTCAAATTATTTTATTCTAGATGATGTCTAATTAAATTGAACAATAAAAATTGTTATCCTTTATGACCGCTAAGCAATTAAGTGACCTGGTGATAGGGAATTAAGTCAGTCTTCTTCCTTTGAAATGACAGCTGAAATAACAGAGGCACTGTTCTTTGTCTACTGTATGTGTGCTGGAGAGGAGGCAGAGGAGAAAGGATGGGAACAGGACAATACACAGTCAGTAAAAACCCGTCCCTATTGCAACTGCTGAATTGCCTCCCATTAACTCTCCTAAGGGCAGAATTTCCCCCATTATGTCACACTTTTTAGGATGCCTTCATAAGCAAACAAACAAGCAAAACACCCCACCTTGGTTCTACCATGATTTATGTTTCACAAATTGTTAACCTAAAAAGCTCTTCGAGTATATTTTACCGCCTTTCTCTTTCTTTTTCTGTGACATCCCTCAGTGTAAAGGACAGTTATCTTCAAGCCGCTGACATCTATCAGGCCCGAACCATCGCCATCGAACAACTCAAAGGAACAGTGCATGCTAGCTCATTGAAGGTGTGTGCCAATGAACATGTAATTTAAACATGACACAATGGGAACTGGATTAGGAACATTCGAATATAAAAACAGGAGCATCTAAAGTGCTAGGGCTATGGCAAATTCACCAGCATTGTAGACTGCAGCCTCTCCATCAAAGATGGGAGATACAACCTCAGGGCCAGGTGGCAGCAGGGCTGCATAGAAAGTTTTTCCTTTTGCATCACTACAGTTGTCTTTATCATAGCAACTTAATTCAACTGACATAACGGTTGCTTTCATTCAGTGATAAGAGTGCCCAAGGTGACACAACCCAAGACAAAAAAGGCACATGTATATGTGAGTCTGTTTGGGACATTATAGTAGCATAACTATTTTTTATAAAAATTGTGCCCCATCCAATGCTTTTTCCAAGGCATCCAATCTTTGGGTGGCCGTTGATTATACAGCACTGTGTGATAGGACCATCATGTATAAGCATCAATGGGTGTTTGCATATCAAAAATCAATTCTGTACAAATGATGTCAATAAAATGGCTGAAAGCTCATAAGACAGTAAAAAAAAGACAAAAAATACATATCTATTTTGGTGCCACTTGCCAGTTAGTATTAGTTATTTGTCCCCAGACATCTGACTTGCATGGATGGAAGATTGGTTTGTTTTCTTCTCCTCAAACTGTCATAACCGTGATCTACCATTAGACTCCCTTTGAAAAGGAAAAAGTCACTATCAACTGTCCCTCATTACGTGGCAGAGTCCATCTGGAACAAAGTTTCTGTTCGCCTGCATAGATTTGGTGTAATTGCTAATTACTGTCATTAATTAACTTCCATGGATGGAAAAAGATGAAAACAAAAGCTAAAGAGCAAGACAGTTTCATGCAGAAGGTGCTTCTACAGCAGCTGAATACTCCCTGCTTTCACACCACAGTTGTAAAAGTTCCTGGTTTGGGCTTGTAGTTTTCCTTGATGATGTTGGCATTAATAATTTCTAACAGTGGCAGACTTTGGAATGTCAAAAGAATTAGGGTTGTAGTGTCAGAAAATAGGAACGTAAGCCACACAGAGCGGATGTAGAGTTTTTTTAATGTGTTTAGGTTTTAAATCCTTTTAAGGGATAGAATTGCAGGCTTCAAGTGCCCTAGCAAATCATTAATGATAATATGAAATCCCAGCAGAATTATAGCAGCTATTTCACCACGAACTTGACCATCCAACCGTGTAGAGACTCCTTTTCACCTCTGAGTCATTACAAAAACCCGTCATCTTTCCACCGATCTAGCAGGATAGCCTCATCAGAGACTAAAACTAGAAGATTGACCCGTACTGGCTACATTTCTTACTCAATACAGAGTTAAGAAAAAGAATGACCAGACAAATTCATACAAGAGAAATTCTTAAAGGACTATTAAACATCACAAGAAATTGGTGAGCTGCAAATAGCTGCAGGCTGCAAAAGTCTTTGGAGGGAGTATCCCTACATGCTTGTTCTGTTCTTGTGCTTCCTAGACACCCACTGTTGGCTGCTGTCAGCGGCTTCTGGACTTGTGTTCAAGACAGCGACTTTGGAGGCAGATTGTAATTACTGGTCTATTTTTAGATGCTGTGATTTTGGCAGAAGGCCAAAAGTTGTAATAAACCAGCTTTGGTATTATCCGTCATCTCCAGACGTGGAAAAGGGCCATGAATTCAGTATAGGGGTAGATAATGTAGATATATTAGAATGCATTATTATCTACAGTGTTGCCTATTGCTGGTTTCATTTTTATTGCATGGCAAAGGTCAGCACCTTTAGCTAGTTCGGAGACCCCAAAGGGTGACAGATTACCAAGAATTCATCTACTCAGCATATATATGAAGCTATCAAAAAAGACTGTTGGCATGGTGCTCTGATCTACATTACGCGTTTGTTTTGGCAAAGATTTGTCTGCCATTCATGGTGGACAGGTACTGAGGGCTGAAACAAAGTGGCACCTCATTGTCCTTCAGCTGAAATGTAGCTCATGGTAACAGGATTCATGACTCTCATTCTTACTGGAAACTGAGCTGCGTTTGGTTTTGGGAAACCGCAAGAATATTTTTATTTCAGAATGTCTTAGTGTTATTCCTAGAAAAAAAAAATCCATCCAGACTGGTTTGTTTTTTTTTTTTTCAGTTAAAAAGAGGAAGGAAATGGAATGAAAATAGCACTCAATATGGAGGAAAAAATGGGACATTCTTCCACAGCTGGCTCTTACGGGCATCAGACTTGACAGTCTTTGCTGGATCCTTCAGGATAACTTAATCTCAGCAAAAGGAAATTGCACCTAGTCACTTAGCGATGCTTAAGTGAGCAAACTATTATACTAGTGCTGCAGTGCATTGACTTTTGATTGGTCTCCAGACTTAATTAAAGCATTTAGAATATGCTCTAGAAGAACCTGCATCTTCTAGATCCTAGATAATTTTGGCATCTGTCACATGATGGGAAAAGAGGAAAAGGCATACCACATCAGACAGAGTTCAAATATGGTGAGTTTTCAGAGAAAGGCGCAAAAACTCTATTATTTTAGCCCTAAAGTTTTATTCTGACAAGACTGATGTTACATCATCTCACATTATATCACTTCATCGCTGTTGAGTCTTTTACTCGTAAGGTTCTGGCCTCAGTGGTATCCTCTCACGGCCCATTTCCCAGATTGGTCCTCCAATCGGTAGAAGAGTTTTTAAAGCTTGTCACCTTCTAAATATATTGACGTTTTCTTCTTGTGGGATGAGAAGTGGTGGCTAGAAATGTCCAGCTGACCTTCTCTTTTGCCTCTCTTGTTTCCCCTCTAATTCATTTTCTGTGTTGGACTGACAGAGCCTGAGATGGTTGCACTTCAGGCCACATTGCAAGACCCGTCTATTATTCTGTCTTTTGCCAAAGAGGCTGACTTGAAGGGGTGTGAATTTTTGTGAGTCTTCGGAAGCGTTGAATTGACTTTTCTGTCACTTTCGCTACATTTTACTTTCCATGGGTTACAGCACTGATGGAAATATTCTTATAGTCTATGATAGACACGTTCTATAAATAGCATGGTAAAGAAATTGAAATGTTTTTAAAAATTAAGAATCATCCAAAAGTTTGAAAAATATAGATGCTGTATGTAATCAACCAAAAATAACCACTGCATTTTTATTTTTGGCAAAAGATACATAGTAAGAAGGAAAACTATGCAGTTTAATTTGCTCCTTGGTATTAGTTCTCATAGTATTTGCCAGTAATGGCAACATTATAATTTGTAGAATTAATTAATGATCTGGCATCTGATTTTGATTCATTAATGCTTAAGCCAGCTAAGTCTCAATTATCCTCTGGACTATTTATTCCTTAACAAGCTTTTAGCTAATGTGATTTTAAAAATATGAAAATAGGTCTTAACTTGCCTTTAAGAAGTGGCAATATTTAACACTCCTCTATAAAGTAAAGGAACCTTCATATTTTTTGTTTTATTATAGTTACATTCAAAATTAGACTTGGGGATTTGCAATTTATTCACTAAATATATATTATATTTACATGTACCTGGAACCTGACTTCAATTTAGTCTTGATTAAAAAATGTACTGAATTGGAAACTGTGTAATAAAGGATGCCTAAATCATACTGACCCAGAATAGCTGACTCTGTCAGACAGTTAGCAAATAAGCGCACAAGCAAGCAGATGATACGAGAATTCAAAATTAATTCTATTCTCAGAGGATGCATAGACTAGGAGATAGCATCTGATTCTATCTGCAGAGGTGTAAATCCAGAGTAACACCTTGGCTAAAGCCTCGTTACCCTGAATTTGATTGCTTATCCTGCAAATGATCAGAATTGGACTCTTCTGTGCCCAAGGCTAGGTTAAAGTAGCTGAAATATCCAGTATTACTTCATGACATTTTTGTGATGCAACTGAAAGTCTCTACCGATTTCCAGGTATTTATTATTTATAACTAATCCATTTACCAAAGTAATTTAAAGGCTCCCGAAATTTTCTCCAAATGACTGGTATTTTTAAAAGTTCAATCACCACATCCTTTAGGAAAATCTGCCCGATGGAGTTATCTCTTGTGCTGCAATTGTGTTATGATAGGGGGCATTCAGAAACTGCATACCTTTGATTTGGGATTGTCAGGCTCCAGCTTCAGAGCTGATCTTAACTGATCTTGGGAAAAAGCTTCTATTGCTGGGCTCTGATGTGATGTTCCTGCCTGCCATCACTGTACCTTGTCCCTGCTCACATCAAAACTGAAATGCATAAGTTGCAAAGATGGATAAACAAATGAATCATGGATGTTTTAACCAAATAATCTTAGTTAATCACTTTAGTTACTGAGATTTGTTTTGAAAGTACCTTCTGAAAGCTTTCAGGCATTATGTAAATGGTAGAAAATACAAAACTAAGCCATCAGTGTTGCTGCATATGAAGTAACTCATCTTCTAAAATTATGCATCCTACTCCTAAGAAGTCATTCAGTGGCCTCCCAATACCTACATTTCAATGTAATACCATTGGCACCAACATATTCTTAGCTTATACTGCTGTGACATCAGCTAGAGCTTTCCCCACCCTTCTCAACAAGAAAACTGTGAGCTGAACGTCTGAGAGTATCTTTCTTCCCATTTATAGATCAATAAGCCTAGCTCCTCTCAGTTCAAGCTGCTAAGTCAGTTCACAACAGGGCATTCAATGGAGTGAGCCAAACAGCTACCCCAAAACTATTGAGTGGGGGAGTGCCGAAGTCCCAAACTGTCTATGGTTTTAAAAATCAAAACCCATTTGCTGAGTCAGATCCTCTGGCCCACTGAATCTGCTCTGCGATGCTCTGGGGACACAAGGCAGCTCTAAATCCAGCTTACGTGGCCGGTGCAGAACTCCTGGGTGGTCACAAAACCAGCTACTAGAGACATATCAGAGGCAACAAACAAAGGAGTCAATCTCCAGTTACTGAAGCACAAGGAAAAGTCCAAGTTACCTGCGCTGTTATGGCAAGACTTCATTTGGACTAAGACGTAAATAGAGACGGTTGAGCTCAGCCTCCAAAGCTGAGTCTCTAAAGGCTGGACCGCTGGAAGCACAAGCTTTCCCAAATGCTTAGAGAAGAGGATTGAATCGAGAAATCAGAGCAGCCCTGATCGTTTCTAATCAACTGAGTGAGGAGGAAAGAGGGGAGGTGGAGGCTTGGGAAGAAAAATATGTAAAGCTTAAAAAGTTCCAGCTGCTGTTCTCTAATGGAGTCTTGGTTCCTCATGATCGGTGGAATAGTTAGGCCACCTGGTGGTAAACAGCAAACCAACAACCTTTGCAATTTCCAAGCCACAATAAATATCCTGAGGACCAAATAGCTCGGAGAATTGTCATAGGCTGGGGAGCCTTTCATTCCCAGGTGGCTGGTGTGAGCCACAGCTGGGAGATAGCAGCCAGCAATGGCTTCCATCAGTCGCTATTCAGGTGCAATACAGAATAGATGAGCTGATCTGGTGCCTGGCCAATTTCTGTCAGACAGCTGCCTCCATCACAAAATCTTCCACCACGGGCAGCCTCTCCTTTGCCTCAAAGGAGAAAGCAGTCCAGGCACAGCCGAACTTAGGTAAGCTCATGGAGTAAGATGTTGACGTGATGCTCATTAAGTGACTGAACACAGATCTCTGTCCCTAAATGCAGCATTAGGTCTATACAGTAAATCAAGTCAGGCTTATGTGAATGGTCATGACTACATATTTGGGATTCATATTTTAATGAATATGCTACAATATAGTTTTCATTTCTGTGTCTGCATTTGTTTCTTCCAGCAAATCTACTCACCAGAAGTATTGCAAGGTATCAAACATAAATGGAGAGTGCATGGAAGATGCTAAACCTGTTGAAGTCCTTCTTCAGAAGCGCTTCTAAGCACTCATCTTTAATATCTAAGAATTTATCTGAGCTGGACAGTGATATACTGCCAGAGGGCATTCACAGATGGGTTCAGTACAGGCAAATGAATATAAACAGAAATTTGTTTGAAAATGTAATTTTTCTTAAATAAAGAAGTGCAGTTGTTTTGCCCAATTCTGTCCACTGGAGCTTTAGTCTGATCCTAGTGAAAACAAGTAACCGTGTCCAACTGTTGCCGTTCTGCTGAGCATTGCTCCTAGCTGCTCTCTCCTAGCTGTTCTTGCCTGATTCCCTCACCGCATTCCCTAACACTTGAAAACTCACCAGACTTGTGACTCACATTTTAATCTTATCCAAGTCACAATGTTTATTTCACAGGATGCCCAATTAAGCGGTAATTCAATCTGCTCTGGAGTTGTTTCCTTCCCCTCTGGTGATTAGTATAACCTGAATAATGTAGGAAGCACAGAAAAAAAGGGCAGAAAACAACTTCAGTGACATCGGGAGACCAAGCTGCAACTTTTCTCACTGAAGAAGAGGGAAGAAGGGCGTGCACAAAAATGTTAACATGGCTCATAATTTCTAATGTTCTCTGACTCTGAAGAACGGAAGGGAAAATTATGCTACCTTAGTATGTCTGATGGACCTCCTTTAAGCCTGGGGAAACATGAGTAGGTGTGGGGCTGTGCAAGCCACACAAAGTGAAAGAAAACCTCTGGCCTTGTTTTCCCTGTCCTTTCAAGTGCCCGCTGTTGCCCTTCATTGAAGCTAGTGCGAGTACGACAGCTCCTTGCATCCCGCCTCCAATGCAAGTGCCGGAGCTTCGTGCTCTCAAAGCAAAGGAGCAGACTCCTGCCTATCACTTGCTGCATGCTAGTGTCCAGAAGCCCTAAAAACCTACCGGCTATCAGCTTGCTGAAGGGGATTTTTATCATGGCACAGACTTGCATACTTTCTTGAGGCTTTCTTTTCATCTTCACATAGGCACGTCAAGTGCCACGTGGTGCACATAGATGTAACTCTACTTGTTATCTGTTCCACAAGTGCTCCACAAGTAGCCTTCTGCAGCACCCCAGGCTTATAATTGGAGGCGTGGAAACAGAGGTAGAGCTCCACATAAAAAGAAGGGTCTGTTTTTCAAAATAAGAAAGAAAATTTAACTAGACTGTTAAATGTTACCTTGTCTTTAAAAAGCAAGCAAAGAAAAACCTCTTGGGGAAAGCCAAATGTGAGAAGCTGTGTAGGAACGCAGCTCGGAGCTACCTTCCTTCCCAACTCGTACAACTGCCAAGGCAAAGCCAGCTCAGAGTTGAATATCACCAGTTACTCGGGGGAAAGACCCTGGTTTCAGAATGGCCCTTTGCTAACTGGAGCAAAGTCAACGCTGAAGGAAGGATGGGCAACTCCACTGAAGACATCTCCTCTTGACGCAAGTGCTTAAAACAAAACATGCCTCTGGTTCCTTACTTTACCGCAGCATCTCATGCTAGTTACTGAGTACGGGCCAGGTTGTGCCTCTGGGCTTTTCTGTGCGTGCACTCAGACAAACTGTGAGCAGGGGCTCATGGGGCACTGAGGGGTGCCAGGAGTCTTGCAGAGCCAAGCAAAACTGTGGCAAGGACGCAAAGTCCATGGGTACGTGGTGGGGCAGCTCTCTCAAAAAGCCAGGTGTTCTCTCCAGCTTGCAAAAGGAGCAATTTTGTGACTTAGTAAGAAATATTTCCATTAGAGCTCCTGCTGTGACAGTGCTTGTTACTCTGGGCTGTGCCTAAGTGGCGTTACAAAGAGCTCCTCGCACAACGTGCCCTGCGCCTGCCTGCCTTTTTTTTTCCCCCTCTGAGGGGGGAGAAGTTTGGAGCTTGACTTTTTTTGGTGATAACATTGTAAAATTCTTCCCAAAGAAATTTTCAGTGTGCTTTGCTGAGACTTTCTAAAAAAATATAGATTAATTGTGATAATTAAATTTCCCTCTGAGTGATTTCTTTGATAAATGGGTCTAGTTAGGACTTTCAATTAAGCACCAGGCCCTGCTGTGAAGTCAGACTGAGCTTCGTGTTGCAGGCATTTATTGCCTCATTTACACAGAGACAATCTGAATTATTTTACATTACACTATTTTCTTTATCTGCCTTTTTTTACACCGGTATTAGAATTCCTATTAACCCTTCTATCAGGGAGCCAATTAAAAAGGTATGGTCAAGCAATTTCTAATTATTTTGTTATGGTTTAAACAAGCCTCCTGGAAACACGGTACTCAAAATCTTTCTCTTGTCCATACTGCAGTCCTTTGCCGCATAAACTCACTGGTTTGTTATTGTGCAGATTCTCACAGACTCCAAGTTGGTGATAAAAGAATATGAAAATAATATAAAGTGGGGAAGAAGAGACACTGACCACAAAGACAATGTTTTGATGAATGGTGGTAATATGCAACAATTCTGGGAGCAGCAGCTTTTATGTTTTTGCGTTGTCCGAAATTGTGAGTAAATGGTAATGACTGCTTGGAGAATTTCAGTTATCAGGGGTGCACTTCACCTTTAAGGTTGCTATGTTTTAAAGTTATATCCATGCACTCGAGCATGGCTGCATGGTCATTTTGGGTGTGGATTGAAGTATTTAAGATACACAATTTCTACCTTTTATTACGAAATTGGGACTATTTGCTTGTTTTTCTAGTTACTGGTATCGATGGTTAGAGAAAAATATCCGTGTGACTGTCAATCACTGCTGTTAACCATGAAGAATGAGAGGTCCGTTAATTTAATATAAAAAGCAAAACTCATCCAAAAGAGAATCTTTTTTTAAAATACAAAATCTGTATCTAGACACCAGAATTCACTGTCATTGATAACAAAGAAGAAAAAGTCTACTAGACTTAGAAAATGGTTTTAAATTTTCATGAGTGTTCTGTAAAGCCATCCACAGCTACGCTAGCTAAGAGGAAATTGTAAGGTTTACCAACTGATGTGCTTTGAGATATAAATCAGAAACTAATTGTCTGACATTAGGGAAAAACATGTTTTTCTCTCCTCCCACACTACCCAACAAAAAATATTTCTCTTTCCTTTATACAATGTAGTATGTTTGAATCTATGTAAAGAGAGTATATAAATTTCTGATTATACGTTTGAGCTCGATTTTGATGCAACCAATGAAATTGATATGCTTCCCAAATTAGAGTTAGTCAGAGGCATACTTTAATTCATATTAAACTGCACCTTTTTTGGGAGGGGGCGGATTTCAAGGGAATCTCTGCCATGTAAAGAAATCATGCGGTGTGTCCATATATGAATCTAAGCACAGTCAGACCTCAGATTGTCTGCATGGAGCAAGAGATATTAAATGAGTTGTGAGTACTGAGAGTTTGAATAATTGACGGAAATTTCGATGCAATTAATGTAAAGCAAAGGACACGAACTCGTTGCTGAGAAATTAGGGTTTGTGGATTATTGAGGTATGACCGTGAATCCAAATGTCATCCCCCCCTTTTTTCTCCAACTTAAAACAGCAAACCCCATGCTTCTAATGCAGATTGGTTATGCTCTGGCATATCTAATTTCTTAAACTGGTAAGCCAAAGATGACTGATACCAAATAATATAAGTGTACGTTTTAAAAATCCAAATGCTATTCTAAATCTAAGTTAAAATGAGAACACTGTGTGGTTAATATTTATCTAGCATCCTCTCTCTTTGAGGCACATCTTGTCATACAGGACTATGCTGTTAAAGTGGTTCATGGGAATGATGTGCATGACTCCTTCTTTTGCTAATGGGAGCTGTATGCATAGAACAATTTAGCTGTTAGTGCTCTGAGGAGAAGAGAACTTGAATAGCAGGGGCTTGGAGAGCAAAATAAAAAGAAAGCTGCTAAGGGCATTTGAAAATACGCTCGCTATTCTTTTTCTTCCTAAGCATTGCTGCAGTAAACAACTGCTTCAAGATTCCTCTTTAAATAAGTGACATGAAAAGGAAAAGAGCATGACTTTGTATCACCAGCCATTCAAAACGTACCCAGGGTCCCAAACTAACCTTGGGGGTAGGAAAGGCTCGCGGGGGGAGGGTGCTGCCGGGGTGGTTGTTTGGGTTGGTTTCTTTCTTTGCTGGCCAGTGGTTTAAAGAAATTATCCCCAGTGGGAGCATTCTGACCCAAATATCAGGGACGCTGCGTTTCCTATGGGGAGTGTATTTAGGCCTGCATTTTAAAAATACAACTGCCTAAAATTAGACTCCCAAATCCATGTAAAGTGCTAAAGAAATGGCCTGGTTTTCAAAAGAATCGAATATGCACGGAGTCCGGGTCAGGGTCCTGACCCAGCAAAGCACATGAATGTTCTCCCAACCCCCCACCCGGAGGCAACGTGATTGCTCATGCATTTACAGCTGAAGTGCTTAAGTGCTCCCTTAGGTAGGGGTTAGAGAACTTAAACATGGGTGTAGAATCGACTGAGCGCCATCCACTCTTTTAGATCTTGGCCAGAGGGAAGTTTTTTTCATTTGATTGTTTTTTTATCACTTTGCTTGTGTAGAATTTTCCCAACCAAGCCCTGTGCAGCAAAGTGCTTTTCAACACATTGCAAGCCTTGGTCCCGAGCCCTGCCAGGACAAGTTTCTTTGGGGGACTGGCTACAAATATATAAATTGTGGTAGGGCTGTGTACAGCTCCTAAGGTCAGGGCAAATGTATACTGCACGGGAAAGCAGCTTTTTTTAAAGGCTAAGCTAATAGCAAACTCTTCCTGACAGTTAGTCAGGACTAGAAGAACCTGGGATATTAAAAAAGGCCAAAGAGCATTATGCATCACACCGCCTTTTCCTAAATGTTATGATGCAGATCTGTTAATGGGTAAAAAGATAGCTTAAGGTACTGGTCCAGGACACAGAAACCCTGACTCCAAGCCCCACTTTCACCAAAAGATTTACATATGACTCTGGGCAAGTCACTGACTATTCACTTCTAAATCTGTGAAAGGGCAATATACTTTTCTGCCTTTGGAGTGAAGGGAGACTAAAATCCATTAGTGTTTGTGAGGTGCTCAGATATTAAATTCTTAAGTGCTTAGATACATCAGTAGAGGAATTTTCCAAAGAGACATTATTGAACAGATCTGTGCATGCTTTTTGGTAATATTCGTCATAATGTGTTGCTGTATATCTTTATTCCTGATGTTTTATTTATTACTAAGTATTAAAGGTTGGGTTTCCTTATGGGGGTCGATTGACTTGGAGGAGTTCCACAGGGAAAGAAAATGTTTTCTATGTTATAAGACTAATAACGTAATGGGAAAAAGAAAAAGCTTATGTTGCTATTTGATTGAGACAATAAATAAATGTCTTCACTTTGGCCCGTAGTGTACCATCTAACTACAATGTTCTTATGCCTGTTCAGTCTTATTAACTGCCTTGCTTTTCACCTATTGTGTTTTCTTCTAGAACTGACGTACTAAATGTTGCAAAAAAAAAAAAACCCAAACAATAAAACCCCAAACAAACCCTCCAAAAAATCATTCAGACCATAATAAATATCATTCCATATTTCCTGAATTGAATGTCACTGTGGGATGGTCCTCATGACATCAACAAAAATGCCATATTACCGTTTAATTGTCAAGTTCTGTCTAAGTCTGCCCATTAGTCACAGTAATCAGGACAGAAAAGGAGCCAGGCTACAGATACCTGGGTCGTCTTAAAGCTGAGGAAAGTTGGGCATATGACAGGAAAAAGGCTTTTAAAGTGTGACTTTGGGGAAGCTGTTTCTCATACTTAAACTGAGGCTATATCTAAATGTTATGCTTAAGTTCGCACAGAAATATTTTTTTGCTGTATTTTGTGTTTTCTCAAGCATTTGTGTTCTGTCAGGCATGTAACTTTTTGGTCATGTTTTGGCAATCAACATAAACCTGATGATCCTCCTAAGCCTTAGTTCAGAGCAGTTGACGGAGGCTGCATTGCTTTAAGGTCTTTGGTAATTTGGGTTCTCTTTCTCAGGATGAAATCTTCCTTGGACTGCTGGCTCTGCAGGGGATCAGTACCAATGAGCAAAGCATTCACACTGAGGATGAGCCTGACTTTACAATCCAGTATCTTGTGTTACAGCTGTCTACTGCACCACACTGTTCCATTACTCGTCCTGGCTTCCCTTACATTCATGGATGGTTGTTTCCTGTGGTCTTCTTTTGGGGGTCTTTTTTGTCTTTTATTAAGAATCCCTTTGGGAAACTAAATTCAACAAGTGGTACTATATATAGCTTTTACAGACAGCATAATCATATGTTTATATTTTAGTATTATCAGTGACTATGTTCTGTAATACAATAGAACATCTTCATTTTCTTAATCACTATTCTGAAAGTGTTTTGGGAGCTTTCAGATTAAAAGGCACTAAATAAATCTCAGAGCTCTGCTATCACCCTAAGCATGGCTCAGACTAAAACGTCAACTTTCTGCGGTTTTCATACAGTTCCCTTCTGTCTGCTCTTGACTGGTACTGTAAACCACACAGGCTGAGGTTCTGTGTTGTATTGGTATTGCTAAGGTACTTTAACTCACTTTTGCGTAATTTGGATTCTGATCTGATCCCAAAGATTGCTCACTTTATGAGTTATATCATCCTAAAGAGAGCTCTCTATGGATAACTCTGCAATTCACAGCCACTGAGAATCGTATTTGAGTGTTTGCGATACAGTCATATCCCCTTTTCTCTCTAGCAAGCACCGGCCATTGTTGGAGGTCGGTCAGAGCAGGCAGTAGAATCAAATAAGCTTTAAACGCATTTTGCTAATAAAAATGAACTCAAGTTATGACAGTATAATAACAATTCATGACATATCCCTGTCAATCTTCAAAGGACTTACAAAAAAAGGGTTACAGCCCCTGTGTTAGTTAAAACAAGAGCTGCTCGATTTACAGGTTAGAAAACTAAGGCAAAGACTCAGTTTACTACTGGCTACAAAAATAGCTAAGGATTAAGTTTTCAAAGTAGTTTTCTACCAAGTACAAAGGGCAAGAGGTAAGGTCTAAGGATCTTCAAATGTCTGGGGCTTTTTTCTTCCTCCTGCTGTTTATAGCCCTTCTGTTGTATTTTTCAGAAAAAAAACAAAAGCCCATAAACTTTTGCCTTCTCCCCTCCCTGCCCTTTTCTGGAAGAAAATGACATGAAGCTAAAAGGTTGCCCCTGGATCTGCTCTACACAGCTTGACCAAAAAAAAAAAAAAAAGGAAAAAAAAAAGGGGGAGAGGGATTTTGATTAAAGGCATTTTGGCCAACATTTAGAATGGAACACACAGCACTGCTCTGCTGTTTCTGCTCTTTGCTCAGTTACCCACAAGACCCAAGCCACATTCATGCAATTTGCTCAGCCCACAGCCTGAAATCAATGAGGTCTATGCAAGAAGAGAGCACCTGCCGCAGGCTGTTACTGTTTTTATTTATTGTCTGTATTATTAGACCACGCAGGAACCCTAACAACAAATATTGTCTGAAGCACTGTGTAAACATCCAACAAAATGATGGCCCTGTCCCAGCGTGATTACAAACTAAATAGAGGACAAGAGACCACAGGCGGATACAAACAGACAGCAGGAGAATAAAGGAAATGAGAATGCTCAGTGTGGCTGACAGCAGTATTACCTCACGAGCAGTCCAAGGGTTGTCAAAGCTTTTGTAGACGTCATGGCAAAGGAGAGCTTTAAGGAGATTCTAGAGAGCCACCAACATAAATCTGAGGGCCTTTATGCAGGGTACCCTCCAAGTGTAAGAGAAACCACAGAGGAGAAAATGAGAAAGGGCTTGCTTTGAGTTGAACGCAAGAGGATGGTAACTCTGAACAAAAGGAGATGGTCCATTTTAAGGTTTTAGCAGCATTTAAATGTCACAGCTGCCTGCATTCCTGACTGCCTTTAACAGCGACCTCCTTTTTTTCTCCTGACCAATTCTGTTCACCCACATCTTGCTCTAAAAAGGCATATAAGGACCGAGCGCGACAGAGGTAGAAGTCTGCTCAGGCAGGGCAGTTATTGGAGCTGCTCTGTTCCCTGTTCCTGCCTCCTGACAATGAGAGATGATAGCTAGGGTCCCAGGGGGCCTTGAAAATGAAGATAGGCAGCTTATGTTGATGCGAGATAGGGGAGGGGGGAGGTAGCGCAGGGATGCCAAGAGAGGAGTGACATGTTCAAAGAGACAGGCTAGGAAAATGATCTTTGAAGCAACAGCAGCCGTATGCAGTATGATTAGGGCAAAGGCAAGCCTGCATGTGTCAAGGCCAGAGAAAAGGATGTTGCAGCAACTGAGTTGTTAAATAATGAGAACTTAGGCGAGAATTTTAGCTGCATGGAAGAGCGGGAAAAGATGTATCTCAAAAGCTGGAAGATTTAAGAATTGTAGGTGGGGTGGTATAAGCAGCTGAAAGATTGAGGCTTTACCTGTACGTAGCAGAGATCAGAGCTGATGCTCCAATACAGTCGTGAATGGCAGATAGCATGGCGTGTTGTCCACAAGGAAAACAAGGTAGTAGAGGGCTTGGAGGCTTACAGAATAGTAACAAGCAAGAAGCTGAAGCATTTTCTTCCTCTCATCTCCTGTTCCACTGTTCTCTCTGCAGCTATTAAATACAGGCAACTATAGAGCAGCTGCCTAGGATAAGCCAACAATTCAGCAAAGAATTTAAGTGCAGTCCCATTAATAATTCTTTTCTTATGTGGTCTAGATCCTGTTCAATATACCCATGAGGTTGTGTCTCTCATCTAACTCAGAAAACATGAATCCTTTCCTCCATGCTCAGTATGAAATGGCACAGACCTTGTGCAGTTTTCTGCTGTATTCCTGGAATAAGATTACCGGCAAGATTAAGGCCTCTGGTTGTGAGAAGGGAGATTTCACAGGATTAAATGTTATCCAGTCTACTTCTGAATCAGAGGATAAAATACAGGAAAGGAAAATGAATTATATTACTGAAAATATCACAGACCACGGTGGTGGTAAAAAGGATAATGAAAGACCGAAAATTTAAATGGTATACAGAAATAAAAATCAACAGTACTGCAGGGCCTACAGTTATCCCTTGTTGCCAGAAGAGGGCACTCGTGGCCTTTTTTTTTTTATGACTTGAGAGATTTAAATCACGATTTCCCTTGGTAGCATTTCCCAGGCATAAATCAAGCACAAATGAATAACCTTTGATTTATCATTCCTAATGGAGATGTACATCATATTGGCGTGTCATCACATTTCAACATTGGCCATTATGATGCCAATCATATAGTAATTTTCTTCCGTGTCATAATCAGCGATGAAGATGTACGTTTCCATTCAGTACAATTAGATTTTCATGTTTCTTAATGGTAGCTGAGGGCATTAGGCAGAATACCTGCTTTTGCTGCCTCTAACTCTTTTGTGCTCATATTTTTCTGAAATTGTATCCAAACCATTACCCAATCACCACTTTCCTGTAGTTAAACGCCACCTCTGCTCATATGGGAGACGGTGAGAAAGATTTAAGCCATTATTCCAAGCTGCAGAGGAACAGGCATCAAAATCCGAGTCAAATACATGCAGTTGGAAAATACCTGACCGTAACTATTTGAGAGCTCTTCCATAGGTTTCATGAAATCAGTTTGGGCTTGTCACTCACGACCTAACCCACAGCACAAGCCAAAATGAAGGTGTCCAGCTGGGCCTGGTGTCCAACCAGCCACGCTCAGCAAGATTGTTAGGAATAAGCACGCAGGGAAAACCCAAACCACTGCTGGTGGGAATGAAACTCTTCTGTGAGCAAAGGCCTTCTACAGGATGGGTGGATGAGATGCGTTACTGGCATATAGAACAACAACTGGCTCTTCTGCGTAACTCCCGTTGAGGGCCAGCGTGTCGTGGGTTCATACAAGCTAAACAAGTAAAACCCAAGCAGCAGCGTGTTCAAAAGCGCCTGAGCCTGCCTGCAAAATCCCCCCATGCATCTACAGCGGCTATTTTGGTGGTCAAACACGCCCTTTCCTAAAAGAACGCCTTCGTGTTTTGGTGCCTCCGTCCTCTGTCCGAGCGGGCGGGTGCTGCTGGCCCGCAGGGATGCCGGCAAGGCAAGCGGCTACGCTAGGGAGGACGGGGGAACGCAGCGACGCCACCGGAGCCGCGTCACTGAACACCAACGCTCACGAGCTTACAAACCGAGCGAGCAAAGCGCAACCCGAGCCGGAGGAAGGGCCGCCCGCCTCGAGAGACAAGCCATGCCCCGGGGCGGCAGCGCCGTGCCCCCGCCGCCGGGGTGAGGGTGACAGCGGGGCCGGCCGCCGCCGTGCGCTCGGGGCAGGGGGGGCAGCCGCCGGCTTAAATGTCGCTTTGCCGCCGCCTCCCGTTTCAGGCCGCCTCAAGCCCAGCCTCAAGGCGAACCGCCCCGCCAGCCCCGGGGCTGCCCGTGAGCCGCCGCACCTGGGCGGGCGGAGAAGATGGCTCCCGCGGGCGGCGGAGGGGGGAGCCGAGCCCGCCGGCTGCAGGGGCACTGCGGCAGGCGGGCGGGCGGCAGGGGGCGAGCGCTCCCCGTGGCGCAGCCGGTAGGGGCGGGGGTGAGTGAGGCGCCCCGGGAGACACCGCCCCCGCCGGCGGGGTTTCCGTGCGGAGGCCCCTCGCCGCCGCTCAACGCCGCCTTCCCCCCTTCCCATCTTGAGCGCCCCGGCCCCGCACCGAAGGGAGGGCGGGTGGGGGAAGCCTTCCCGCGGGGGGCGTTCGCCGGCGCCGGGCCTGCCCGGGGCGCCGCGCCCGAGGGATGAGCCCCCCGCAGCCGTTGGTAACGACACTAACGACGCCCGGGGGGCGGAGCGGCCGCGGGGCCCGCCGGCGGCGGCACGGCGCCCTCTAGCGGCCCGTGGTGGCGGCGCGCCGGGAGAGCCCCGCCGCCGCCTGAGGCGGCGCCCGCGCCCCTCTCCTCTGTCAGGGCCCGGCGGCAGCGGCGCCCGGCGTCGCCGGCGGAGGTGGCCGCAGGCCAGGCCCTTCCCCCGGGTGCTGAGCAGAAAACCTCCCAAGGAAGGGCTGACGAGCAGGTTTGGGCCGGGGAAATAACTTTTCCCGTTCCATTTCTCCTGAAAAACGAAAAGCCCTACCACAGGCGCGCTGCCTCGGAGGCCTCGCCCCATTAACCGGCCTCCTCAAAAGAGCAATACTGTGACTAACTGAACCGTTGTACCCTGAGCGGGCTGCCTCCCCCCTCTCATTTGTAAGACTTATGTCTTTCTTGTGAAGGTTAAGGGCAAATTGTTTTCTGTGGTCAGCCTCCGTCAACAAGTCTCGCCTCTCGAGGTGGGCTGCGGCAGGACCAAGCAGCCCCTTGCAGTGCGCGCCAAAGCCCGCCCGTGGGGTCAACGCAGCATGGCGGGGGGCGGCATGGAGCGTGGCACTCGGCAGCGCGAGGAGGGCACGAGCGGCGTGCCGTGCGGGGACGACGGCGGTGCCGCCTGCAGGCTGGGGACAACAGCTTGCTTCTGAGCACGCAAAGCCCGAATTCCCGCCAAGGAAGCAAGTTGGCATCTTAGCAAGACAAAATGGGAGTTTTCTGCTTGATCTGGGAAAAACTTCCCAATTGTGTTGTTACCAAGCAAGCCTGGAGGTTTTATCTATTTATAAAGTCAGAAAACTGCTTTCTTCCCATGTGCAGTGGAACTAAGCTGTAAACTTAGGTTGAACTGTAACGTTATGGGTTTGCGCCTGGATTGAAATTACTGTTTTAAAATATGTCTGTTGATATTGATACGGCAAACGGCTGTACCCTTTCTGCCTCTCTGTCCATAAGCTGTGAAGGTTTGTAGCCTGCCCTCTGGCAGCAGGGAGACCAAGGCATCACGGCTGTAAATCCACTTACCCGGGCCAGATGGCCTCGAGAATTGATGTGGCCCTTTTAACTGCCCGTGTGCCATGACTGGCTGCAGAGTCACATTTGACCTGTTTGCTGATGAAAGCAGCTTTATTTAGTGAACTTGAAAATGCTCTCAAGTTCAAACCGAATCAAGGCAATGCCTGATGGGAACCGCAATTCTTTTCCTGGTAAAACATGTTCTACAAAACCAGGATGCCTTGTGACAGTAAATATAAACCAGAAAATACACTCAGCAACCAAAACCCCAGTCCTCGTTGGGGATGACTTAGGTAATTAATTACCTAAAACGTGTGAAGAAACAAAAACTGCCTTTTTGTCAAAGAACAGAGAGAAAATACAAATTAATGTTGCCTACATAGGGCCATGTTGGTTCCCGTTTTGAAGATGGAACTTTTTTCCACTTGTATTAGGGTGAGTTAGGGATAACTCCACTGAAATTAGTAGTCACAACAGCGCAGAAGCAGACTGAGAGAAAAATGCTGTTCTTTCAATGCCTACTTGATATGAAATGTGTTACTAATGAATGGCAGTAGCTGCAAATGTCACTCTCAGCTTCCTATTTTTCACTTTCAAATTTGTCGGTAGTGTCCTGATTAAAATTGTACAGTTCTGTAGCTGAGGCTTGGATTAAGTTAAAATTATTAGGATTAGAAATGGTGCAAAACCAGAACCTCAGATCAGATCCTCTTTGAATTTCTATGGGAAGGAATTGGATTCAAATCCCCAGATGTGAACTCGCTTGCACAGTTTAATTCTGGGTCAGTAGGAGCCTAAATTCCTGGTCTGGTTTTGTGTGGGTGTAATCCTGCAAGAGCATTTGATTGTGGGATTTTATGGGTTTTATGAATGATTGCAAGTGAGAGAAAGGAGGCATTTCATGACTCTTGATGAGCCTAGCTTCCTATTCACAGAGTATGACGGAACAAAAGGCAGTTATTACACTAGTTTTTATAAATCGTTGAGAATACAAGACGTGGGAGGAAAAGTGCCGAAGATCGTTCAGATGACTAGAGATTTGGAACAAAGACCATTTCTATACAGTCTCAGCACAATGGAACTTCATTTTTTGCTAGTTTTTAGGCATTATTATAACAAACATGATCAACACTAAAAAAAGGAAGTCGGAGTTTTGCAGGTTGACTGCTTTAGTTGTCACCATTTAAATCTAAACAAAAATACCAACATAAACTAATTTACACTAGCTTTACCTAAGCCCAGGATTTGGCCTACTATGGAAGCTGGACTGAATTCGGCCGGAGAAAATAAAGAGTGCAGAAACACAGCTGGTGTGTTGGGGACTCAGAGCAAGTAGCGGAAAGAAAATGTGTTATCAGGCTGAAGATAAAAACCAGCCTGGTTGGAAGAGTCTCAGACAAGAAGGCAGAAGATGAAGAGAGAAATCAGAAAGTTTGAGAGGAGTTCCTGAAGTGTAGACCACAACCTACTGGTGCTAATAGATCTGTAACTGCTTTAGTTTGCTATAGTTCTGTGAAAGTCCGGGCTGTTTCATCTGTTTACACTAGAAAAGTGTCTGGTCTGCAGTTACTAACCTAAAAGAAGTATTCTGGGCTAAAAAACATTACCTTGTGTAAGCTACAGTTGCTATGCTCAGCATGTCAGCTGGTCCTAAATTACTAAACCCTTATTCAGCTTTGTCTTTGTGCGTGTAGAATTGCTTTTTTAAGAAATGAAGTCAGGGATTGCTTATTCGATACTGTAGTTAATTCATGTGATTCTGCAAGAACATCTCTGTCGTGTGATTGGTAAAATTATTACGCATTTGCATTTTCTTTTTCACCACTTTAGAAAAGTGTGTTTTCTTCTTGTTGGGCTAAAGCACGTCTATAAGCTTTCCCTTTCCCTCACTACATCTCCCATCGTTGACTAAGGGCATCGCCATTATGCTGGAAAAGGAAGGCTCTTGGATTGGATCAGCCACTTCACTGCGTGTGTGTGTCTGCGAGATAAGGACACAGTATTCAATCTTTGAAAAAGATGTTCTGAGTAGGTTCTGTATGTTTCTCTGTGCCTTTCATTTATTAACTTTTGCATGTGACACATATGTCCAAAAGCCAATATGCTGTATTAGGGCAGAATCCCACACTACTGACGTCAGTGAGAGTTTTATCAATTACTTTAATGAGCACAGGATTAGGCCTTTGTGATTATTTGAAGAACCAATTATTGGATTTTTCTGTGAACCTACATTAAAACCTCCTTACAAATCTAACTTGCAGGGTATGAATCAGAGAAAACGTTGCTTTTCTGTTTCAGTTGAATTTTGACTTTGGAACTAAGCCTATTATATTTAGGTTTTGAAATGCAGTGCATTGGCAGAAACAGACACATTTTGCCCTCTACTCCAGCTCCCAGTAATAAGGCATTGCGTGGTTTAATCTCTTCCTAGGCATTTTTTGCTTAAGGACCCAGTATTTTCACAGCCTCTGTATTAAAAAAGACTTTTAGCATCTTGCAGAGTGAGACACCTCCCCCCCCATTATATTCTGTTTGACGGATGGTTTTTACGAGATTCCCTTGTCAAACAAGAAATAAAATAAAATAAAATAAAATAAAATAAAATAAAATAAAATAAAATAAAATAAAATAAAATAAAATAAAATAAACAAACCTAAACTAGAAAGAAGCCTGAGCCTGTGATTTACTGTGATTTATTCTTCTTGTTTTTATTCACAGTCTTGCAAGTATGACAGCTGTGATGTAATGACCTGGCCTACATATTGCACAGCACAATGCTGCAGATCTTTTTATTTTCCTGTTGTTCCTAATCATTATTTATTATCTGAGATGATTATCAATCATTTCTTGTACAGCTCCAAAGAGAGCAAGCACATCCTCCAAGCCACATGATTTTTATATCTGAAGCTCAAAGAGTGTCTGACTTCAGTTTAGCTTTCTGAAAGTCGTTAGTCCACAGAGCAGGTGAATGCAATTTCCACGTAAATATAGCCTCTGCATCAGTAATTTGTGCTTAAAATCAGAAAGACTAAAAGTGAACAGCTGTCTTTCAGGCACAACCTGGGATGGGGTTGATGCAGAGCTAATGTTTTATCCTTTACTCCACCACAAATTCACCCTGGTGTTTCACTGTGTTCCCGCACATCCAAATACAAAGATGGTTTTTATAATCATTACTTTTGTCTTGTCTTTGGAAATATTCCGCAGAAGGTAGATATAAGATGCATCATATTTTGTCTTGGAATAAAAGTTTATGGTGTTGTTATGGTGGGGTGATTGGAGCAGAACCTTACTGGGGCACATTATTTTTTTATTGGCATGATAGGAAAATGCTATATACAAGTGATAAAAATCACTAAAAGATACAGTAACAGAATCTCACTATGTGACACATACGAACTGGAAACAGTGTTGTGTTCATCCTGGCTAAAACACTGTTTCCTAGAGCAGATATTTCGGGCTTGTGCAGGAACATAAAAATCTTATTTTAAGCCGAGGAAACATTAAATGAGAAGGGCTTTATATTTTGGGTCATTAGGATTCAGTATAAAGCTCCAAAGTAATCTCATTGAAAGTTGTGGTGTGATCTGGGGGAGAGACACCGGCTTAGAAATCGGGGGGCTTGTGTTTCATTTCAGGCTGTCTCGCCTGGTAGTTCTGGCCTCTTCATCTCAGCTCTTAGTGAAGCCATTTTTCACTGCTTGTCTGTCTTCACTATTTAAACTGTAAAATTGTTGTGACTAGCATTATTCTTCGGTATGCACTTTTATGGCACTTAGCGCAATGGAGTTCTGTGGACTAGGTCAGGCATTTTTGGATCTGTTCTAGCACAGAAATAAAAGAGTCTCGCCTTGAACTGGACAAAAGGAACAACATGATGGTGTCAGAAAAATAAAGGAAGGAAACTCGTATCTGAATTTCTGATAGAAATCTTAAATAGAGCAGAGTTTTCTTTATTATGCTACGTGGTTCAAATGGAGGAATTAACTAGAAATTATTCATGAGGTGAACGAAGCCAATTTGTCATCGCTCAGAATATCCATAAGTATATTTGTGCTTTTCTCTAGCTGCTGAAATACGTTACTCAGATTTACACCAGACATATTCACCTGTGGGTTAATGACAAATAAGCCCAAATTGACCAAGAGGGTTTGGTTGCAAGAGGTCAGATAGGTTTCCTAATACCACCTCAGTTCTTTTCTCCAGCCAAGCACACTAACAGCTGCCGTGTCAGTATGTCGACCTTCACGTACAGAATCTGGTGCCCTAAAATACTTCCAAGTTGCAACTGAAGAATTGCTTTTCTATTGCTTTTACAGAAGTAGCTTCACGAAGCAAATAGTTTTGATAACATACATAACTGAGGCAGAAATGTAGCTGAAGGTGATTAATTTGAAACTGTAACTATTCAAATGAAAGCATTCTTCATTATTTTGCTACCTGTAGATTTAAGTTGGCAATTTCACAAAATGTCGGCTGAATAACTTGTGCTATTGACAGACAGGTGTAGTTACTAGGTACTACTCTGCACTAGCTCTAATGATTTCTTCTTCCTTCTCTTTAAATTTCAGCTCTTTTTTGTTTTCTTTTTTTTTTTTTTTCCCCTTTGATTATCTCAGATTATTTCTATGTCGGTCTTTTCGCAATTTCCTTTATAACATCTATCTGTGCATTTATAAATTTTAATGTTAATCCCTGGTCTTAGGACATCATTCCTTTCCAGAAGGAGAGCTAGATCTACCTGTGCTTCTAGCTACTTTGTGCTGTTCAGCTGATGCAAAGCATCTGTAAAGCCTTCTTAATCAGTTAAGCCTGATTTATGGCTGCTTTACTTCGCCAGAGCAACGCTAAGGAACCAGAGTGAGAATTTGGCCTCTGTGCTTCCTTTCTTGTTTCCATTCTTTTTTAGTATTCTTTTCTCTGTTTTCCTTATGCACATTCCCTTATTGTTCTATAAAATACAGCCAAGTGATTAAAGAGTATTCAGAAGTTGGAAATAATTTCTGCAGGAATCTGTTCAATTCATAATTCTCTTCATTATTCAAAAAGCCCAATTACCACTGTACTCTCTTCTCTACAATTCTGTTGTCCTGTTTCACAACTGATTTTCTTACTTTCTTTCACAACAATTTTCTTACTCTATCTCTTTATAACCACTAACATAGAAGTAAAAACTACCACAATAATCATAATCAGAGCAAGGCAATACAAATACTCTATTTGCCAAACTAACAACTAATTTCTTACTCTTTGCAGTATAAAAATACTTACGCCAGAAATCTTTGCTTACTACTTAAAAGCCAGTGCTAGCTAAATCCAGGTCGTCAGAGCCCCCAGAGCTCGTGCATAATCTTGGAAGTACCTGAACTTGGTCTCAGATTTTTGTCAGCAAGATCCTGCTGGGATGAGTGTGTGTTTGTGTGTGCGTTTTGTGGGGACTCGACCTAGCAGGCATTCTCAAAGACCCATTGGATGCCCCACAGCACATGTCTGGTGGCGATACTGTCACCGCCAGTTGATGGCATCTCAGTGATGCCTTCATTACAAATTTCCCAGCCCACAGAGCATTTAACCAACATTTGGGAGACGTGAATGCAGTGCTCTTGGGGGGAATCTCATTCATCACAAGGAATATGCAACAATGCCAGTGTGCAAAGCCTGTTGGGATGAAAGAAAACAAGGGCTGCTCTTCTTCAAAAGGCAGTCAGGCTTCAGAATAATTACATAGAGTCATTGATGCCAGTAAAAGCCTAATGGATTGATTACTTAACTGGGATAAGGCAACGTGGGGTTCCAGCTTTGCTCTACTGAGTATTTTTGTATTAGATGTTCAGCGGTGCAAGGACTGGAAACCAAGCCTTTCCTCTTCAGTCAAGCACTCCAACCTCTCACTATAGCATCGCTTTTGCTCTGCATTCATACTCAGCCCATGCGAGGTGGAATACCTTCAAAAGGAGTGTTAAAAACGGTCCTTTTCTAAACCTGCAATAACCTACAGTCTTATAGGAAGGATATTTCTGTGCAAGCCATAGGATTCAGCTCGCATCTACTAAATCTAATGTTAATGCACTTACCATTGATTTTAAGAGCCACCGAGTTTAAAGAAGAAATTAATTTTGCTGTAGACTATTCTGTGGGTAGCCTCCTCGATAGGAGCCTCACGAAAGAATCATCTTACTGCTCATTATAACTATGTCTCACCTTCACAGATTGTGAAGACTATTGGTGTCTCTTGCTTGGGACCAATGCAATGAACATTAGTAGTTCATGAATTACTACTTCTGAGAATGTTTTCCTTAGCAGGCAATGTTGGATTCAGAAAGAATTCACTTCTCAGTGACTTTTTGAAAATGGGAATCTTTTCCCTAGTGCACTGATAATCAATATTCTTCTTTGTATGGATAACAGATGTCAGTATAGTGACAATGACTCCATCATACTCATCTTTCTGCAACACCGTCAGCTCTGCTATCTTTTTCAGACGCAGTTTATCAGCCTCTTAATTCCAAGTCAGTGATCTATATCTGGAGCTATCTGTATGTTTCTTTTTATATTGTCTCTTTCTCATCTTGACTCATAAAAAAATCACCATTACCGCTCCTTTCATTATCCGTGTATGCTGCACAGCTTACACACAAGCTTTTGATGTACAGTGCAACCTTTTCTCATTTTTTCTCTTTGTCCCTTCTGCACAGATTGTATCCATCAATATTAACATTTCAGCTCTCTGATTTATCTCATTACATTTCTGCATTACCAGCCAAGTCATAATTTCCTTCCTGTAATGTCACTTTGAGCTCATTTCCCATACACTCTGCATGTGTATATAGACAATTACTGGGTTTATTGCTTGCTTCCTTCCTACTGGCCTTGGCTTTTCTCCTTTGTCTTTATCTTCCAGCATTCAATATTTATGGAAAGAGCTCTGCACTGAATTGTAACATCCCAGTCTAAGTTCACAGCTGCCTGAAATAGCATGACTACTAACCTCCTGTATTTTCTTGTATTCGGGTGGCCGGTTTTTAAATATGAACGCCCACCCTTTCCACAAAGAGCAGGATTTGGTCATGTTTCCAGTCCCATCTGCTGTGCAAGGTCCTAACAGACCACTGGAGTCATATATGCGAGTGAAACCATACAGAGGGCAACGAAGCCATCACCCACTAGTTAAGCGTTGCTCATTCTGCAGCCAAGAACAGGGGGGTTGGCACTGACTTTGCATTAACAATTTGTGAGAAGACACTTCACAAGCAGCGACTTCCTGGTGGTTTGAAAGGAAATAGGTTGCAAGAAGGACTGCTTTGTCCAAGGACAGCAAACCTTCCTCTGTCACAAGGCCACATGCACCACAGAGGCTTCCTTTAGGAAACAGCCCTCTGCACCTCGTGGCTGGAGGGGCAAATGTGACTTATAAGAAGAGCAGTTGGAAGCGATGCCTAAGGGGATGGTGCACAACTCTCTGGTGCCTGGAGGTCAGTCATATGTGGACGCACACAACGGAGACCAGGTTATGCTGGAGGACTCGTACCATTTCTCTCCTACCTGGAGGCCATTCCAGCCATGTGGCTGGAGCAACGCCCACAGCATACCCCTGCTGCCCTGACAGTGTTTTAAACCTTGGCTCTATACTTTGTCTCAACACCAAAATAAAACTTTAAGCTCAATCCTTGAGCCTCCGCATAGAGACTTATGAAAATCCCCTATCCTCAGCTGAATTCCTCCCCAAAACTTCAATGTCATAGCTCCACTCAATGAAAATAAAAGCTCAAATCTGTCTTGCAGCCTCTCTCTTCTCCAGTAAGTGGAAGTGCTTGTATATATTTCATTGTTCACTAGAGGGCAACATTGCCTTAAAAATCTATTTCCTTGCTCTGTTACGCAGAAAAGGTGACAACATAAACTTGGACAGAGAAAGAAAATATGCAAGAAATGCCCAGTATTCCACTCCAAGGGCAGAAAAAATACAGTGTCTATTGCTATGCTAAGTAAGTATCTCAGACTGTAACAGAAATCAGTGACTATAGAACGGGGATGAAAGAAAAAGAATGCTTGTAGAAAATAAAATCCTCATTCAGTGAGGTATAGAAACATGCTTTATTACTCTGAGGCAGGGCTTTAGCTCTGTTGTCCTCAATCAGACTAGACATTATTTAGACAGTATTTTAGATACATTATTTGAAAGCTTAACTAAAGTCTAAGGACTCAGGAATGCTTCCTGGCCTGGAAATAACCATTCAAATCAGGAGGAGATTGTAGATGGGCTTCTCCTGTTCTTGGGGAGACCAAGAGGGAAAGGAGGTATGTGGGCTGCGCCCTAAAGAAGTAGACTATTGGGATAGGAACCTATTACACAAAGAAATAACTTAGAAAGAAATGGAAAAGAGAAACACTAGAGAATCTGGTGGCAAGAAGAGCTAAGCAAAAGTTTCTCGGTAAGAAGAAAGTTGCAGGTGTGGTCAGAGCCAGCTCTGTGGCCAAGAGTCCTCTTTGGGCTGGTGCAACAAAACTGGCACAGAAGGGACTTTCTTTTGCTTTTGGCTGACAGTTTTTACTTGTCTTTTATCCCTGCTGTGGGAGACAGCTGCTCTTGTTTATTACCTCTGCTGCCACAGTAGGTTTGTTATTCCTTCTCCCTCATAACGCTGGTGTAATTATGTCCCCAGAGAGCTGTGCCTGTGGGCAGCAGTGTGAGCCTGCCAAGTCTCTCCTGGTCAGGCTGTGCGCTCCGGCGGCTGCAAATTGTGCTGCTGCCCACCCGTGACCTATTTTAGATACTCCTGCTGGAGCCCACAGGGGAAACAGCAGGCTGTATGCCCACTTAGCAGCTGCATGCTGGTAGATGGATTGGTGTTAGAAGTACCTGAAGACCCTTTTGCTAACAATAACATGGCTCATTGGAGCTTTATAATACGGTTGTATAATTGGATTTGAAACAAGAGGCTAGATTCGCACACTCCTCTGCGGGGAGTCTCCCTCTGTGCTAGTCTGGGTCACTGAAGAGATGCAGGAGGAGTGTGATGTGTGTGCACCCCGGTCCAGGTGGCATCAGTTAGCTGTGCCTGGTCAGATAAGCAGCAGTTGTGCCTGATCTGCAGTCTCATTGATCCTGCTGCAGCGCTGCGGTGGCTGTGACAGGCAATGCTCAGGTGCCCGGAAACAGAGTGAGTCTGTCGAGTCTTGCATATCCCGTATGAAAATCCATACTTGGCCTCTGCCTCACTGCCCTTCTCCATCTCATGGAGTTTCTCTCCCTCTGCTAAATCCTGCGGGGCAGGGCGCAGCTGCTCAGAGTGTTCCCGGAGATGGTGCTGTACTTGTTGCGCGAGGGCGGTACACGCAGCGGCCTCGTGGTCCTCCCCGACTGCTGCCTCCCTGCTACACAGCCTGACACACGTGCCTGTCTGCCACACTGCATCATCAAACACCTCAAACACCTCCTGTCCCCCTGCATGCCACCTGGCACTCCGAAATGGAAATGTTTGGAGTAGGGTGAAACTATAAAAAATGATGAGTGTGATGCTGGCTTAGCTGCTACTGTAACATTCCCATTCACTTTGACTAAAGAGCCCCTCATGTCAGAAGCACCAAAACCTTACAAATCTGGGAAGGTCACTCTCCATCCTTAAAACTATGGTAGCCATGTGTCCTTCCACAAACAGTTCAGAAATTCGGTGTTGGCAAGTGTTTTGCAGAGCCAAAGCATGCCTAGTTCCAGGTAGAGACCAGAAAAGTCCCCTGAGATGATAAAATCGATTTATTAAAATCTGACTAGACTCTGTATTGACTCTTTACTCCATCTGTACTCCCGTGCAATTTTTATCTCGCTTTTTGTGGGCTGGAGAATGTAGAAATATATGTCTTAAAGCCAAAAGCTCATGCTTTTCCCACTGATGAGAAAAGATCAATCCATGAATCTAACAGCTGCCCTGCTGCGTTTGTTGTTCTGGAAGTGCAAAGTGAGCGTATTTGCTCCTCTCTGCTGAGAGAGGGGCCAGGGCTCAAGACTGTGGGAACTGGTACACTGAGGAGTAGCGAATTTGATGGGAAAAAGTAGCAAAAAAAGGAGTTCTTGGGACACACAGATTTGGTTCTCGGAAGGCTGAGTCCTCATTTGCTTGCCTGCTAGCAATTTGCAACCTGTATAGGATTTTGAGTACTAAGTACCTGGCTTATCGTCTCAGGACTGCCGGCAAGTTATTCAGTCAATAAACACATTTGAATGCAAAGGGTTGGGGTGGGCGCTTCCCAGGCTAGCAAGCTGATGGGAGGCTGCTGCTCGCTGCGAGTGCCCAGGGCCTTGCTCTGCAGAAATGTCATACGAAGGGCGACCCTGAAAGGCAAGCTTGGCTTCTCACGCTGCCACCAGGGACTGAAGGTGCGAATGGTGCTGCCACAGAAGTGTGACTGCTGTTACACCTCATTAAAAGCACAGAGTTTGAGTGGCCAGGGCCACTGTTTTGAAAGGAACCCTGAGAAAAATAATCCTTGCTCTGAGGTTTTTAAAAAGGGTGCAACAGCGAAGCAAGCCAAGGAGTTCCCCATATCCCCCTCGTAAACAGTGAGGGAACGGTTTAACGTATATAGCTGGTTTACGCTATTTGCTGCCAAACTATTGTGGCTGATATCAGGCACTTCCAGAGTGTAATCTGTGGGTCAGATAGCCTGTGTAATAGCCTATCCATAATGTCTGATCATGCCATCACTGCTTAGAGAGACTAATTCACAGGGATTATGCTTCTGGAGCCAATACATTGGGCTCTTCAGATTTGCATGCATAATAATTCTCTGGGCTAATAGCTGTCAACATACATTTATTCCAATAATACTGACTGCTTGCTGTTTTGCAATCCCTTAGTAATACGAAGATCAATCAGTTCAGCTACTGTGGTGACTTTCCCAAAAATCAGGAGTCTAAAAACGTAAATGTGATCACAAAGAGGGCCAGGATCTTTGGTTGACAGCAGACTCCTGTGAAATACCATCTTAATTAATTACAGTTCCTCTCCATTTCTTCCCACTCATACTCTTTTCCTTATGGCTGAAGTAAAACCGCATCATCAGGAGCCTGAAATCTGCTCTTTTGCTTCCCTCCAAGGCCAGCGCACATCAGCTAGTACAGGTGCACGTGAAGAGTTCCCAGAAGCTAACTGGAAACGCACATTCAGCTGATGAGATCAAGGGGCGTCAAGGCCAGCAGTCTGGCTGGGGAGGAGGCAGCGGCCGGTGAGAAAGCTCCCTCCACCTCCCCCTTCCTTCCCACCTCCATCATCACCCTTCTCCCCCAGCATAACCTTTTTGTTTGCTGCCTCGGATGTGGCAAAGCTACGCAGTGGCAGTTTCAGTCCATGCTTTCAAGGGGCTCAGGGGGACCAAAGTGAGTGAAGCCAGAAGAGGGGTATAACCTATGGCAACCAAAGTGACAGCTGCCGCAGCCTTTCATGTCATGGTTTTTCAGGCTCCAGAGGGGAAACATCTCATAAAAGATAATCATGTGTGTATATGTCCAGAAGGGTGTTTGTGTTCCAGGCAAGATATTCTCAGCTTCTTTATTAACAGCTGAAAACAGGATGGATTCACAGAAGCTGTAACAGCAAGTCATCTCATGCTTTGCTCTGGTGACAAAAAGCATGACAAGGCCAGTAGGGGACAGAGACACACACCCTTGTTACTGAAGAAAGTCAGTTTCAATTAATACTGGTTCTTATTTCAGGTCCGCGCAGCTGCCTCATGAAGTGACATGCATTTCTTTGAAACGTAGAGCTTTAAGCTGCATGTGTTCAAAAAAGTAAGTTAAAAATGCTACACGTGCTCTGGGAGGAGCCTTTTTCCTTGCTTTCCTTTTGGAACTTAATTCTGCCCAGTTTGGGTATACTGGATATACTTACGGAAGGAAACCTTCTTAATTTTTATTTTTCACAAGAAAAATTGCAAGGTTATTTAAGCAGACGTAGTGTGACTTTTTTGTATTCATTTTACGCAGAACAGATCTGTTTGGAATAATGCCTATGTTTTTTCATATAATTTGTCACACAGTGGGACACAGATGATCAAATAGCGTCCCATACCTCAGGGAAAGATTGCCATAGCATATACCTGCTAAAGTCAAGCAAAGAGTATTTGACTGATCTTCAGAAGTCCTCGCTAGTATACACACTGGTATTATTATCGATATAATCAATTACTGTACTTTAAATAGTATTTCTGCCAACTGAACTCACACATTTTGTCAAATACCGCACTGAAAGGTGCTTTGCCAAAGTCTTGTCTGTAAGCCTCAATTTTTAAGCTTCTTTTTTTTTATTTTTTAAACCAGTTGTTAATTATTAAAGGCAAGAGTTGAGAGGATACAACTGGTTTCTCTTTCCTAACATCCTGTGGCTGTCGCCAATGACCATAATGCTGAACTGGTGCACTTTGAGTCAACCCTGCACAACAGGCCTCCGCATGCACAACACCCATAGTGGGAATACCTAAGTGGGATACAATATAGATTCAAATATCTTTACATTTCCAACTGTCTTTTACGGAGAGTTCCACTGGCAGACAGGTTACGTGCAGGCAGAAAGCAAGCTGCGTGGGCAGCACGGTCCAGGCAGGGACACGCTGCGTGCCCTCCGAGGCTTTCCTGTTTGCTTGCCCTGTCATTCTTTGTGTGCGTCTACTTCTTTTACGATTGAAATGGGACAAATTCACTTGGGAGACTCAAAAACCATAGGAGGAGAACCAGGTTTGTGAAGATTCTTCATTTCAAACATACATTTCTCCCACAGCATCAGAGAAAAAGTGAAACATAAAAGCTGATTTGTTTTACTGAAACTGTTCATTTTGCTGTGAAAGCATCTATTTAAAAAAAGCAGTGCTAGGCTACACTCACATAGCAGGGAGGAGTTTGAGCATACTGTGTTCTGTTCCCTCTAACAGCTTATTTTTCTATGAAATAATGAGTAGGGTGGTGGCTTTACAAAACATTTCCAGCTGGCTCCTGCGCTCACCTCTGCCTGAGCCTAGCACCTTCCCTGAAGGCACCCAAAATGTGCCCCACGCAGCCTTTCAGGCCCCATGCTCTCCCTGCCACCCTGGCTTTGACACAGACCAAAAAATGCAATAGTCCCCAGCCAGCACGGGGATGTCCCTGAGCCTCCACCCCACGCGGGGTGTCATCTCTCCCAGGGTCTGTGGACCAGGACGGCGGGGGGGGACTCAGAGGCAAAGCAACAGCATCCATTGCCCCAGTGCTGCACAGGGGGTTATCGTGGGGAGCACTTGGGAGCCAGGTGGGTTGGTTCAGCCTGAGAGGGACAACCCCACCTCTCACCACGGGCACAGGCTGGATTTCACCTCCTGTGGCAGCAGGACCTGCTCCCCCAAAGGGGTTTGTGCAACTGCGCTGGGGGATGCTGACAGCAGGTAGGATTTAATGTGGATTTTTTGTGCCACGCTCTATTCCCGAGATCCATACCCAAGAAATGCAGTTTAAACTCAAGAATTACACAGTTTTCCATGCCCTTTGTCTCTCTGCAAGTGATACAAGTATCTCTAGATGGTGAAGATGCTAAAAATCATTTACTCTCCTTGCCCGTAACTAGCCTGGAAAGCATTCACACCAATTTCTTCTCATTCTCACATAACAAAGATCCACAGTGACATCTGTGATTCATTTAGTAAAACAACTATCTGTTGGAGATGAAGTCAGTATAGCTGACGTTATCAGGGTGGGCTGCATGTAACTGTTACTATTATTAGGATTTCATCTGGCGAGGATCTTGGCACAAATTCAACTCTCCCACCTTGCAGGAGCAGCTTAGTGTAAATAGTATAAGTTTACCCATCGCTGTCAGTGGGTAAAAGGCTTCTCAGCCTTTGAGCTTACCCTGCATACTAACACACAAGATACAGAAAAGCTGCTGTCTGATGGTTTTGGCAAGGGAAAGCAGAGAGATAAATTGTGATTCACAGATAATTAACAAAGACCATTTCTGATACGTTTGAAGCAGGGTTACTGGAATAGTGGGACCTCTGAGCTTCACAACATACCCTTGTAAAATGCCACAGGGGATCTAAAACCTATAGGAGAAGATCAGGAGAGTTTCCTTGGCATTTGCTTTCCCAGGCAATCACAGACTGTTGAACCTCCCTTTCAACAGTGGCTTTACTGGAGCAATGAGAGGACTGTGACAGATCATTTACAGAGTAACGGGACTGTACTGCTTCCTGCTCGACAGCGCGCTCCATCTCACCTGTGCTGCTGCTGCTTTGGCAGTGGAACAAGGTTTGCCTGGGCTGTAGCTCAACCAGCATGAAGTCACCCACCAAGTTCAACAAGCAGTAGCCAGCAAGACTTTCTGCACCCTCAGCAAAGCTCTTTCTGGTTCTTCATTGTCCAACAGCTTCTCCGTGGAGAATATAGTCAGTATTTTATTGAATGGACTTCATGAGCTTAAGCACACTTGCAAATTTGATGCATATTACCAAACAAACCCCACCACAGTGACCTATGCCAATTTGCTATGCCTGTTTTGTAAAAAGAAAAATCCAGCAGGCAGAGGCTTTTCTTTTCCTCTCATTATTTAACTATGCAAATGTTTTGGTTAGAACAAAAAGAAACATAACAAAAATTAATGAAATATAGGTTGTGGAAATACAGTGACATTTATCACTACTAATAACTTTCTGGTTGTTGCATAGGGAGTCTGTATGAAGAGACCGTTATCTTCCAGTCCTGAGACTGAAATGTTAAGTGACTTGCATTATGGTGCCCAGAGGAATGAAGGACACTCAGGCAGGAGTTGTCATGAAATGAACTAATTCTATTCTCTCAGTGAGTAATACACTCAACTTTGAAATGCATGCTTATTTTTTTGGAGATTGGTGCCTACCTCCCAAATGAGATCATTATTAGGTTTAACAACAGCAGAAGTGTATTTTCTTAAATGTTGGTTTATCATTGTATTTAGGATCTTTCTTTAAAAAAAAAAAGTGTCTATGTCTTAGTCACCAGCTGAATTCTGTTAGCAACATTAAATTGAAACTGTCACTGATTTTTCCCACTTACACAGTCAAATGACTGGAGTGAAAAAGCACCAAGGAGGCATCACAAGACTGAAGGTTAAAACAGATCAGAAAACTTACTTTCTATGATGGAACTACAAGATTGGGATTTCGGCCTCACTTTCCAAATGCTTGATGTACAGTAAAAACTTGCTCGAAGCTGCATATATAAGAGAAATAACAGTAATAACTAAAGCAAAGTATCTTCTGCAAACAATTGGGCCAAAGTCAGAGCTGGTCTGGCAAGGGTACAGATGGGTGAGCACCTCTTACGGCATGTCTTGGTTTCTCATTTTTCCAGTTCACTGCGGGAGCCGCGCGCAGGATGCAGAGCAAAACCCAAAATTAGTTCCCTGAACTGGGGAGAGCCGCGTGACCCTGAACATGCCCTCCTGTTCCTTCAGCATGAGTCCTCAGCATGGCAGCAGTTGGAGATCCCCCTTCCCCGCAGCGGGCCCGCTCCCCATCACTCCCCGCTGGGGAGCCGAGGCAGCACACCCTCAGCTAACGGCAGCACCACGGGTCTCTACTGAGCACTGAGAAGCCGGGAAAGGCAAGAATGAATAAACAACCGAAATCCAAGGGAACAGGAAACACTGCGCTTTCGTTGCTGGCTGTAATAACTGTGGTGGCTGTTATTTGTGGGCGTCAGGTTGCCGGCTCTGCACAGCCCCTCTGCGGCTTGGCCAGAGCCATGGCGCACGCTGCCAAGAGCCACCAGGCAGCGGCCGCCTCCAAGCCATGGCCACCCAGCTTAAAATGCAGACTGCGTGGCTATTTCCTAAGTTGTCTGTCGTTTCTCCTGCCGCTGCTGAGCCGTGCGAGTGGGCTCAGGGTAGCCCATGCACCGACGCCACTGCCTTCTGCCCACAGCGGCGGGGAGGAGGCCCTGCCTGATGGAGATAACCAGCGCCGGTGCTCCCCTGCCAACACTGGGTTTATTTTTTAATCAGAGACAGTGAAGGCAAAGCAGGGGTCTAAATCAAGGTGCTTGTCATCTGTCAGCAGATCACAGAAATAATTTAGGAGAATAAATATGGCCACAGAAGTTGTAATTTCTGAGTATAATTTTTAAGAAATATTCGCAGCTCTGTTCATAATGTATCCTTACACTCTCAGCTGTACCAAAACAGGATTTTACTTTGCTTGTCACCTTGACGCAGGCGAGCAAGCAGATAAAAAGCAAAAGACGACTGCAGCTGGCAGTAAATCACCAACTCTATTTTTGTCCCTTACTCAGGATTGCAGGGAAAGAAATCTTTAGAATGTTTTCACCACTTCTAGTTAGCAGAAAACAAAGGTAGAAGACTTTAGCCTCTTTGAAAGGCAAAAAGCAAGCCATAAAGCACAGTGCTACCTTTGCAAGGAGTGTGGGGGAATGAAATTGTGTCGCCTGATATGAAATTATATACTCATCCCCCATTTTCTTAGCTTTAGTCATAACATTAAGCAACATTTTTCACAGATCTTATTAGTAGGACACTGCAGCGTGTTTGAGAAGCATATTGGAAGATTAGATTCACAGGACATCACTCTCCCTGTACTTACATCTCTCTTACTCCACTCCCATACCTAGGTGCACTTAACCAACTTGGGTGAGAGGAGAGTCGAACCCCCCGTGTATTCCACGGGCAGTTATTTCCTTAGGACTCGGTAGTACACAGCAGGACAACAATTCTTTCAGCAGATGCTGGTATAAGGTTAGATGTCCTGTGCAAATGCCCAGTTACACTGGGCTGCAAAGCCCTTGTACTAGAGGAATTGCGGTTACTTAATTTAGCTTGAATCATTTGAGCAAGTATACGCTGAATCCCTGCAGTATGGTGGCCCTCGCTCTACCCCAGTAGCTTTGTCTCTGCTGAGCTACAGGAGAGGATCTGGCCCTGCTCTGTAAACTCAATGGTTAAATCCCAGTAGAGTATTTCCAGTAAGAGCCATTCCTGCGCCTGCTCCAGTCCCTAGACCATGCTGACTCCATTATTTATACCACAACTGCTTCCACTGACTTCATCCCTCTGTAGCCAGGTGAGTGAGAGCAGAACCAGACCCGGGCTTTAACGGCTTTTGTTACCATCAGCAAAGCAAGCAAACGAGACATGTATTCAGCCAAATCACTCTTCCTATCTTAACGTCACCTGAGATTAATTCAAATAGAAATACCTCTCCTCTACTGAAGCTTCTAAAGATGAAAAATATCTAATTTGTTCCTGCTCTGTTGACTGTGAAGGAAGGAAGGAAAGAAAAACCTGCAGAGACATAAATGCAAGGCATGGAGCCGTGAACCCATTCTTACGATACATGACATCTGTGATATATTTATAAACAGGCTAAAATAAGTAATGCATTATAGAAATTGAATGTAATCTGAAAATGAAATAAGTTGACTTGTGTGTTTGATACTCTTTACTCTTTGAAAAGAGTGCTGCTTTTTATTTTTTGGAGTGTTTTTCTCCATTTGCCTTGATTTTTTTTTGTTTTACAAACTCAGTTCTTGAGAGTTTAAAACCCGTGGGAAACCCGTTAAATGCTGAAATAGCAAAGGCAATGCTGGAACCACCCAGGAGGCTGGATGAGTAGGAGGAAAGGATTCCTAGGTAGACTATCAAAATATACAGTTTTAGGCACCTAGTTAATTCCAACAAATAACAGATGGTAGAAAGAGAATAAAATTTCATGAAGTATTTCACAGTTAAGAGATCATAATGCACATGCTCAGAGGTGTCCAGATGGTCTTCCAGGGAGAAACTGGAGAGGACCGGCACTGACATTTTAATGTCCAGTGGGACATTCCAGAGCCAACAAATCCGCTTTTTAAGATACTTTTTCACATACTGTAAAGCAACTAATAAGGTGACAGGCTCTATGAACAAGAATTCTTTGCAAATCAACTTTAAGACGCACAGTATACTTTTCTATCTGTGCTATTTGTTCAGTCACATCTCAAGACAATTAGGCCAAGTAGAAAAGAAGCACATGGATATAAAGTGACCAGGAATACATTTAAACTGGGAATTAGATGATTTTTAACCACAGGAAGTGTGGAGTTATGGAACAGTCTCCCAAGAGAAGCAGGGTAAAAGCCAAATTGTCTTAAGGTAGTGTTTGGCTGGTTTGTGAAAGGGATGATGCGTCAGGCTTGCCTGGTAAGAACAGGACTTGATAATTTAGGAGATTCCTACAGTGAGTGATTATTGTCTTTCCATCTCCCAGCCAGCCATTTGGTCTGCTGTCCCCATATGACAACTGCTGCTAGAAATAGCCAGGGAGGTGGGAGACAGGGCAAGAGGGAGGACTTTGTATGCCAGCCAGGTCCAGAAGAGCTCCACTGAATTCTGCCGTGAGAAACGACATGAGGTTTGTCACGGACCGAAGTGCCTGATGCTAGTTTTACGCTGGACTGCTGAAGATGTTTTGGTGTTTGACATGTAATACCATGCTGCTAAGACAGCTGCAGCTGTGAGCATTACTAACAGTACGTGACAGCCTCCACGCAAGGTTGTCCGCTGTTCTACTTTTGTTTTGACATGTAGATGCTCCTGCTGGGACTCTTGACTATGCGTAGCATTAGGATGTTGCTGCGGCTCAGAGTTGCATGCACTGAAGCTAACATCTGCACTCTCATAAGGTGCCCACACCCCCTCGCTGCTTTCCCGGCCTTCTGCTTGCGTATTGCTGCCCGGCCTCACAGCAGGGACAGCAAAAGTAGACCTCTGCCCACCCACACCTCGGCTCCCGCAGTTGCAACCTGGTGTTTTTAGCTGAAGCATACTTTCACTTAAATAGCTAAAGCAAAGCGTGTTTGGACAGTGAAGATGATGTCTGGGGCCACAGCTCTGTCCTGCTTCCCTTATGGGGACACTCACTTTTGGGGGACAGATGGCCAGGGACAGCCACGTCTTCAACCACTTCACAGAGATATGAGATTGCTCATCCCTCACAGCGACACTCAGCTCTGCGCCAACTTCAGCTGCAGGACAGCGCTAGGGAGGAGATGGGAAAATGCCAAGTCCCTGCTTAATTTGGCCCCATAACCCTCTGAGACACACAGAAATGTTTGGAAAGCTCTCGTTGTCGCACCTCTTGTTCCAGTCGACTTATCTTACTGTAGGTCTGATAATTTCAGCCTTTTTCATGCTGAATAGCTCCTTAAGGTCAGTTCTTGACCCTCTTACCATCTCTGAATATTATTTTTCTGCAGAAGTAGCTCTGCAGTGTCACTGAGCCCATTTCCGCCCCGTGCGGAGAGACCTAGGGAACGCGTACATACTAATGTCCTACTCAAAGGCAAGTGTCAGAGTGAGCCTCTAAAATTTAATCTGTTTGACTAAAGACCAAAATCGGCCAAAGTAAATGGAGCTGTACCAGTTTGCCTCAGAGAACTGAACCGACTGAACCCCTGAACCGCAATAATATTAATCTCAGTTAGAGTGCTGTGCTAAGGGCAGCAGCAGGAGATAGCGCTGTCTGAAATATGTTCCAAATACTGTGAAATACTTCAGAATCAAATACTAAGCGGTCTACTAAACAGGAATACACTATGACATTGCTTGAGACTCTGATTTATCTGCTAGTTGTATCGGATGGCAAAAGTCTGGATTACCTCATAAACAGTTTCTGCTTGCTGGTGAGGTATTCAGCCATGAAAGCAGTGATTAAACAAGAATTAAATAACACAATTTGTGAGTTAAATTTGATTTTGAATACAAATTTGTCAGGCCAGGAAAACTAACACATGCACCTTCCTTAGTCCAGATCGAGGACCTTAGTTTCCCCAATTCCCAAAGAAGTTAGCGTAATGACTACAGTCTAAGATTATGTCCTGGGATCCTCAGTTACCAAAGATGATGCGAAGAGACGATTGATCCTGATAGCTTGAGCCTGTCTAGTTCACAAGCTTGGTTTCTGTTCATGTTCTGTGTTTAGAAGGTGTGGATGCTAAACTGTCTTCTCTCCTCTCCTCCCTCTTCAGTTCATTGTCAAGTTTGAACACTTTAGCACTCAAGTTAGGAAAAGCTAACAACAAAGGTGAACATACAGCCTTAATTCTAGTTTGGTATGGATCATATTCTACACATACTTTCTCCAAAGGCACATTTTATTCTCTAGTTCTGTAAATCAGTGTTTAGAGCTATAAAGATTCTTTAGTATTACCCAGTTAGACTTTAAGTCTAACGATGCCTCAGCTATGGATGTTTGCCGTAACATCCCACACTTCCATTCCAGCTCTTTTTAATTAGAAACGGATTATTTCTTCCAGTGGAGCTACTGAGAGAAATCTGTTTTCACTTGGCACTTAGGCCAGAAATGTTATTGCCACTCCTGCCATAATTGTCTGCTGGCTTTTATTAGCTTGTATCGATCTGACACAATCCCAGTTTTTGGATGCTTTCTAAATCTCTCTGTTTGAATTCAGCCTAAAATGCAGTAGATTTTACCCCATCTTTTTTTCCTCCAACACACCCCTGAACCATATAAAAATAGCTTCAGCTCTTTTACAGTTCAGATTCCTCTCTGTGACAGACTTAATATTAGTTCACTGCTACACACCTCCAGGGCCAAGCCCCTGCAGCACAGCTGAACAGAATAATAAATACTGTGGGACAAAAAAAATAAATAATCATAGTACAGCTACAACCGCTCATGACAAATTTGTCTGTGGTGCTGCTTATCTGCTGCTCCCAGCCCTCTGCCCCATCCCAGCCAAACCATCTGCACTCATAGCAACAGCAATCACCCAAAACACTTGGCTACCGTGGGTGCTGTGATGAGCTCTGAGCTGCACTCTCCTATAACACACTTCAGAAGTCAGGGGCTAGTTTGCTTTATAGGCTGCTTGCTTTCCTCCCCATTTGTCTTCATGGGGATAAATATGCAACTGGTTAACTGCAGGACAGATAGAAGCTATGGTTTGTTGTCAAATTCCCATAGGCTTTTGACTAGCGCTGCTTTACTATCCCTTTCAGAAGCGTCACCAATGTACACTGAATCTGCAGGCACAGCACAAGGCCGGGAAACAGGAGACATCAGTTTTGCCAGTGGTCTGCTGCATGACCTCGGGTCGCTACTTCAGCTTCTTCAACTTTCATTTCTGCTTCTGCCCTTTGCCTGTTGACTCTGTTTCTGTCTGATGAGAACATAATCTGGGACAGACATAGCCTCTTATTATACTTATAAATGGCATCGAGTACACTATGACTGGCACTTTATTGTGTTTCTAGATGCTAACGTAATATAAATAAGGAACAATTAAATTAATCTTCTGTCGTATCAGTAGCATTAGCTCACTTAAGAAATGGTTATTAGCTGAATGACGTTGAGATGCGGGGTATCCAGCCTAAACTCAGATACCTTCAGATTAGCCTAAACTGCAAAGAATCATCTAAACTCAAAGTACTTTTAACTTCTGGGGGCTTGAGCCAACAGTACTGGAAACCAGTTAGCGCTTCTCAAGAGACTTTCAGTGCTGTGCAATGACTAGTTCTTTCAAGAAATGTTACTGGAAAAGAATAAAAAGATTTATGGGCTACTAGAAGAGAGGTTTATATTAGCTTTCTGGAGCCATTTCATAGCTGAGTATCTTACAGCCATCTGGACTTTGACAGTGACGGATCTAACATGACTATGCTGCCTTGCGCCGCATTTCCTTTTTCAATTCCTCGCAGAGATGATGGATTGCCAAGCCAGTCTCTGAGGCATGCTGGCTTCTTTAGCTGACCCAGAAAGCCATGGCACTGCATAAATGCTTGGCCACATTGGCTTTCATGGAAAGCGTCTCATCATTTGTCTCTTTTAACCCTCTGAGCCCCAAATGCCAAGGCCATCCACTCTGCGGGGCTAAGTGGATAACCTCTGGCTATTCTTAAACCATTTCCAGCTGAAAGGCTTTTCCCAGCCAGTCAGAAAAGAAGCAGTGCATGCTAATTTCTACCAGCAGGCCTCTGGTTTGGTTTTCAGACCACCTGTGCATTTGCCCAGAGTCCATACATGCTGTGCTGTCCGTAGGACTTCACATGGACTTAGTTTCATGCGTGCCTGAGGTTGACAATTACATTATGGATTGCCTTTTTTTTTTTCTCCCCTGAAAACCTACTTGTTTCTTTCTTACTTGTTTTGGTTCAACCTAAACTTCCTTCATTATTTGCAAGAGCACAATTTGCATTGTATTTGGGCTCATTTAGTTATAGGCTTAACTTTGATTTGTCCATTCAGCAGCTTGTCCCAGATCATAGGTATTTTTGAAGGAAGCCAAAGACCGCTGGCATACTATTGTCAATGCCTGAATTACTTTAACAAAAATATTTTTCTTTTTACAAAGAAAATCTTTCTAAATGCTAACATTTAAGGATATGTACTATCAATTGCTAAGCGTATCAGTCCATTCCATCAACAGAAAGGCCACTCAGTCCACAAGCACATCAATGACAAAAACGCTTTATGGAGCCATTCCCCAGTCAAACTGCCTCAAAAAGCCTCCGTGCCAGTCTCCTGCCATCGGCAGGTTCCCCAGCCTGTGTAAGGCTGATTTGCTCATTTTATGCGAGTTCTTCTCCTGGTCTCTCATGTCGCGTTTCAGCGCTGGTGCATGAAGGCAGAGCAGAAGGCAGAGCTCCCTGGCTGTCTCTCCCAGCCTAATGGTAGGGGGCTGCTGGGGCACAGCTGTAAGAGTGGACCTGGGAGTTTACTGTGTGTGCTGGGGAGCTGGCAGATGCTCCAAACCAAGCTTTAATCCAAAGGCAGTGGGGTACATATTTCACTGAAAGAAAGTTATTCTAAGAAAAAGCATCAGAGGTGACACTGAAGTGAGGTTCCTTACTCACTTTTAAGTTTTGCATTTGACCAGGGGCGTTTTGTGTCAGACAAGCACAGTTCTTCATAAAAGCAACAAAATATATAGGAGGTATTTTCAGCTATTACAGCTTTGCCATTGCAAAGGTGACTTAGCAACACGCATGGCAAGGTCTGAGCAAAAATTTTGTGAGCCCTCTCTGCCTTCTTTTGCTGCTGTATTTGCAGCTTAATCACTGAACTGCAATGTCCAGGCTCAGGGACCAGGGTGCTTTGTTTTTTCTGCCTGCGAACTCATTGTAAAGACTCTGCTTTCTAGACAAGTCCTTTTTCTGTGCATGTTTTCTCCACATATTGTTATGTAAAAATATTGGCATTATTTGCCTAATGTATGTCATAATCCAGAAAGGCTGGTAGGACACAGTGCAAGAGTACATAGTTGCTCAGTGTATTTTAACTTGACAGGATCAGGAACTGACTCCGGGGGCCATTAGCCTTCAGCAACCCAATACAAAAAATGGTGCTAATGCATACTTCCATCCCTGAATTACACAGTGCTCAGTAGTGAAAACATACGCACTGCATGTTCAGGGCAACCAAGGCTGAGGCACAGGTTTTGCCAAATGAAACCACAGGGCACAGCAGAAAATGGAAATTGGCAGTGAGCTAGGAGCAGAGATGGACACCAAAAATGAGGGGAGAAAAATAAGCGTGGTTTCCTGGCAACAGAGCTGGATGTAGCGGTCCGAGAGCCCTGTGAGTGTAATTGCTTGTGTGCCATTTGGACCACCCCAGCTCTGTTTAAAGAGGTCCTGTGTACGCTGTAAACACATTATCCTAGAGCATGTGCTGGGTCATGTCTTAAGCCAATGGCAAAAAGAGCCATCTGCCATATGTCTTTCTGCTTGGCAAAGGAGAGATTAGTTTCTGCTTCAGGTAGTAATACATTGCCCACAATATTATTTTGCAATAATTAGGAATCCAGAAAGAGCAGTTAAGATGGAGCCCTATTGTGCTGGCTATTTTCCAAAGCACTAAACAAGAGAAAGTCACTTTTTTGATGACTTTACATTAGTAAATGCATCCTTGTGTTTTCGAAAGGGAAACTCAAAGTAAGAGAGATTCAGGCTGGATTTGAAAACAAACATCTTCCCCTGGGCAGGAAACCATCGCATCAACTTGTTCAGAGGTACCCAGGCAAGGAGAAGCAGTTAAAAACCGAAGATAGTCCCAGTGCAGTTCTTAACCCAAGATCTTAGTTCCTCACTTGCTTTGATAAACCTCTGACGTAATTTGTACAAAGGAAATCCTTTACTGCCTCATCTCTATGTACATGGCTGTATACAATCATGTGCTTTCTGCTGTGCCTTCTGTTGACTGTTGGGAGCAGAGGTGGAACCTTACTTCAGATTTCTACCTTCTGTGGGCATCACAGAAATTTAAGTGCAGCCTAGGGAATGAGCACACAAAACACAAACTCTGTTTCAAGCTACTGTCCTTTAATTTAACTTGAATCATGTATCTAGAACTTCAGATAAAGTTTCCAATTTTGTTTGAGAAACCCAGGCAGCCAGCAAAATCCACTTCGCGAATCCTGTCCGAAGTGACAGTGCACTGCTGTGGCACTTGCATCATTACTGGGTTTCTTGTTTTGCCTCTGTATAGTCATCATGCTGAAATAAACTCCTGAATCAATCCTCCTTACTCCAGCTCACCCACAAGTATAAGAGTTGCATATCACAACAAACCAAAGGTACATTTAGTCTAGTGTGCTGTCTCCAGTGATGGCCAATATCAGACATCTGTGACTGCATGCCAGAAGAGGGACAACAGAGAGTGATATTTATATATTCTCCCAGTCTTCAATGATTCTTGGATCAAAATCCCCATGCTAGATGTAGTGTCTTTGTACATCATAGCGTACACTCATACGTGGTCATACCCAGTACTAAGAGAATTGCAAATAGAGGCAGAGCTTAATTTCACAGCTTTTGTTTGTGAAGAGGAGGTATTAACTCTTTTTTTGTGACAAACTTTATCAAAAATAATGTGGTTGTAAATTTTCCAGTGGGTTGACATTAAATGTGTTATTCACTGATTTGCCCATCACTGTTTGGTGCAGTTGGGAGGATTTTGATGCTTTACAGTGACTCTACTGAATACCTAGCACAGTCCAGGATTCAGCTTGCTCTTCTGTATGTTTTAGCTTGCACAAATGCTGAACTGTGGGCAGTTTACTTCTAACCCCCTTTTTTCATTAGTCATGCATTAGGGATAACAGTATTACATGACTGTTTCTACTCATATTCTCAATGTAAGTGGCAGAATTATTGATCATTTTACAATTGTTTGATTTAAAGTTTTTCCTTTCAAAACTTTACATACTTCTGAGTTTCTGAATGGCAAGGATGATCTGCATTCGAAAGTTGAGTTAGAATAACATAGGGGGCAAATTTAAAATATGACAGCTGTTCCTAAAGTAATCAATTCTTAGAAAACTGTATTGTAGAATAAAGGTGTCATTGTGGTACAATAGGAAGCAGGTTGAACCAAATCAAACTGGAGCCAAGAGCAAAAATTATGAAATAGAAGCGCTAATACCTGATGTGAGTTATTCAGGAATTTCTGAAGAGCAATTCCAAACTAATTCCATGCCTCTATCTCATCTTTAAATGAGCTCACTCACCAGGGGCCAAGTAACACAGCTGATTTACCCAGCTGAGAAGTAAAGCACCATATTAATGCAGTGGTGTTTCTTTTAGTATCACAACAATCTCATTTAAAGCTCAGCTATTTCTATACAGTACTTCATGAAGGTATACAGAATCATAGAATAGAGTCATAGAATCATTTAGTTTGGAAAAGACCTTTAAGATTATCAAGTCCAACTGTTAACCTAACACTGCCAAGTCCACCAATAAATAATGTTCTTAAGTGCCACATCTTCACCTCTTTTAAATACCTCCAGGGATGGTGACTCAACCTGGACAGCCTGTTCCAACACGTGACAACCCTTTCACTGCTGAAATTTTTCCCAATACCCAATCTAAACCTCCCCTGGTGCAACTTGAGGGCGTTTCCTCTTGTCCTATTGCTTGTTACTTGGGAGAAGAGACAGACCCCCACCTCGCTACAACCTCCTTTCAGGTAGTTGTAGACAGCAATAAGGTCTCCCCTCAGCCTCCTTTTCTCCAGGCTAAACAACCCCAGTTCCCTCAGCTGCTCCTCACAAGACTTGTGCTCTAGACCCTTCACGAGCTTCATTGCCCTTCTCTGCACACCCTACAGCACCCCAATGTCTTTCATGTAGTGAGAGGCCCAAAACCGAACACTGTACTCAAGGTGCAGTCTCACCAGTGCCAAGTACAGGTAAACGATCACTTCTCTAGTCCTGCTGGCCACACTGTTCCTGATACAGGCCAGGATGCCATTGGCCTTCTTGGCCACCTGGCACACTGCAGACTCATATTCAGCTGGCTGCTGACCAAGACCCCCAGGTCCTTTTCTTCTGGGCAGCTCTCCAGCCACTCTGCCCCAAGCCTTTAGCATTGCATGGGGTTCTTGTGACCCAAGTGCAGGACCTGGCACTTGGCCTTTTTGAACCTCATACCTTTGGCCTCAGCCCATCGGTCCAGCCTGCCCAGATCCCTCTGTAGAGCCTTCCTACCCTCAAGCAGATCAACACTCCTGCTCAACTCGATCTTGTCTGCAAACTTACTGAGGGTGCACTCCATCCCCTTGTCCAGATCATTGATACAGATATTAAACAGAACTGGCCCCAATAATGAGCCCTGGGGGACACCATTTTGGACCAGATGCCAACTTGATTTAACTCCATTCACCACCACTCTTTGGACCTGGCCATGCCACCATTTTTTTTTACCCAGCAAAGAGTACACCCATCCAAGCCACGAGTAGCCAGTTTCCCCAGGAGAATGCTGTGGGAAATGATGTTGAAGGCTTTACTAACGTCCAGGTAAACAACATTCACAGCCTTTCTCTCATCCACTAAGGGGGTTACCTTGTCATGGGAGATCAGGTTTGTCAAGTAGGATCTGCCTTTCATAAACCCATGCTGACTGGGCCTGATCACCTGGTTGTCCTGTACATGCCACTTGATGGCACTTAGGATGATTCCATAACCTTCCCTGGCATCAAGGTCACACTGATAGGCCTGTAGTTCCCTGGATCCTCCTTCCAGCCCTTCTTGTAGATGGGCATCACATTTGCTAACCTGCAGTCAACTGGGACCTCCCCAGTTAGCCAGGACTCCTGATAAATGATGGGAAGTGGCTTGGTGAGCACCTCTGCCAGCTTCCTTAGTACCCTTACGTGATCGCATCCAGCCCTGTAGACATGTGCATGTCTCAGTGGTGTAGCAGGTCCCTCACCATTTCCCCTTCGATTACAGGGGCTTCATTCTGCTCCCTGTCCCTGCCTTCCAGCTCAGGGTTCTGGGTACCCAGAGAATACAAATGCAAGCATCAAAGCAGTTAAAAGCCTTATAGTCATCTCAGATGGAAGGTTATTGTATCCGTGGGCACAGTAACTGGCTTTACTCGCACTTCTAATCTGTTACAGGGCTAAGTTAGACAGATAAGTACAACCACCATTGCTCCAAAGAGAAGCTGCTTTGCTGCTGTTTGTGGTCCACCCTACATAAGGTTCCAGACGTCAAGCATCCTGGATCGTAACACCAGATTTTCTGCACATGGCTTTTGCAAATCATTTTCTATCACAATCAGTGGTCAATGGTGTGAATCAGTTTTATTTTGCATTGCAACAGATTAAGATTGCACACACACACACAGTCAGTTAACTGCCTGAGAGGTATCTACAGCAGAATAATGAATTGCTAAATTACCATGAAGAACTCCTTAGTGCTTAATAATCCTAGCATATGTGTGCTATGGATCCAAATACTTGGCACAGGTTTGTATCAGAAATGGCCAACTTAATGGCCTCTGAAGAAAAGTATTTCTAGATTATTTTGAGGGGAATGTTAAATACTTGTCAGTTTCTGGTGCTAATTTTCATGCTCAAATCTTCCTAGTTAGCAGTTAGTTGCAAAATATCAAACTGGGCAATAGAATTATTTAGCACTTAAATATTGAACACTAAGCAATGCTAGGATATAATCTACAGATTTGTTTTGAATTGTAAACCCATAAACCTTTTTTGCATCTATAATTTTCTGTTTAATATTCATTGTCCTGATTGTTCCATCAACACAGATACTCTACCAATTTATTTTTAGAAATAATGAAGTGATGATTGCCATCTCAGGTTCTTCTCACCACTGTGAGACTCACTGTGACACAAAGGAAGATGATGAGTATGGGGATGGTCAGGGGGTGTGTGGGTGTGTATGTTAACTAGGACATAGAACAACCGAACGTTTTCGTGGCTTATTCTCAGAGGTTACTGAACGATACCCATCTCAGATTTGATTCTATGAACTTAGCCCTGTGAAGCTAAGAAGTTGTAACCCACAAACAACAGTGGAAGGAAGATAGGAAACACAAAATATATCCCATCTAAATTTTAATATCGGTAACAACCTTGCGGATGAACAAAATGAGCTGTGAGAGTCCCAACACATCATCTCCAATCAACGCTAACTCCACTGATTTCTCCAACATCAACTGTTAGCAGACCAATGTAATTTTGCACCTGAGCTGACTGCAGTTTGGAACATCAATAAGTGTTCTGAAGTGTGGAAAAAATGCTTTAATAATCAAGAGTTAGTTCTACCAATAATTTGTTCCAGTTCAAAAGCTTAAAATTATTTGAGGCCACCTTCTCTCCAGTTACTGGAATGTTCAAACACAGCTCCAATTCCTGCTAAAAAGTTTACTGACAGCTGCTCTCTAATTATATTTATTTTCTTTTGGAATTAACAGACTGCGGACTTTGGTGAATTGGTATTGATTAATCACACCTCATGAAAATTGCATACAGCATAGAATTTCTACCTGATGTTTGCTTGATAATAAACTAGACCAAGGTTGCCATCAATAAGTAAATGTTTGTGTCATCATCCAAACTTCATAACAACAAATAAGTACTCCATAAGTTACAATGAAATAATGTAGGAGAAAAACTCACTTACGAATGGAAGCACCAATTCAGAAATTAGCCTTTTATTAATTACATTTCATTATTAGTACAGAAAGGGTGTTTCTGGTGGAAAAAAAATGCCCAGGCTGTAATATTACGTATGATATATATAATGTATTTTATATATATGTTATATTAAGTATGTGGCAAATAGAGATTTACAATAGTTTTTATTAGAGTAGTTTCTGTTTGGCAATGATGACAGCTTGATTTTGCTGCTGATACCACTGGCAAGGTAGTATTTGACCACACTGGGATAATGGTGAAGCCCATGTCTCATCAGAGACACGGGCCAGAAGGCTGAGCAGTACCTTACTGAGAGTAAAGGACCTTACAAACAAAACTAATTTTTCCTCACATTCACAATTAATTCAAGAGATTCTTGGTAAACAGACTGCTGACTACTTACACATACCATTCAAAAGCCTTTAACAGGCACCCAGAAATCAAGCAAAACAAAATTTTGGGCTAAGCAGCTTGCTTTTCTTGTGCTTTGGTGGTAGTGATGCTATAGGACAAGCCCCTCTGAAATACAGTAGCTAGCACAACTTTGAAAACTCCTCTCCTCAAATAATCACAAAAAAGAAACAGCATATTTACAATGGTTGTAGGCAGCCAGACTAGCAATTTAGTAGCCAAAAACATAAAGAAACATTGGGTTGGGCTCATGAAGCACGTTGCATGGCCTGTTGTCATATACAACATACCCAGCACTGTCTCCTTCACTGTCACAGCACTTTACAAAGGCTCAGGCAAAACAGTCCAGGCAAGGTGGCAAGACACTGCTTAAACAGTAAATCTACTTGTACAAAAAATGAACACTGGATAGATGTATTTTCAAACGTGCATGTTGTCCTGGTTTCAGCTGGGATCGAGTTAATTGTCTTCCTAGTAGCTGGTATAGTTCTGTGTTTTGGATCTAGGATGAAAATAATGTTGATAACGCACTGATGTTTTAGCTGTTACTAAGTAATGCTTATACCAAGTCAAGGACTTCTCAGCTTCCCATGCTTTGCCAGCGAGGAGGTGCACAAGAAGCTGGGAGGGAGCATAGCCAGGACAGCTGACCTAAAACGGCCAAAGGCGTAGTCCATACCATAGGCATCATGGGCAGTATACAGATGGGGGTTGGCTGGGGCAGGAATCCATGGTCACTGCTTGGGATGGGATGGGCATTCGATCATCAGGTGGTGAGCAATTAGATTGCATCACTCCTTTTGTATATTCTTTTATAATTATTGTTATTATTATCTTATCTTCCATTACTGTTCTATTAAACCATCTTTGTCTCAACCCATGATGCTTCCTTCCCCCCACGCCCAGTTCTCCTCCCCTATCCCACTAGGGGTGGGGTGAGTGAATGGCTGCACTGTCCTGGTTGCTGGTTAGGGTTAAACCACGACGCATGTGCTGGCTAAAAACATAAAGGTCTGTATTCTCACAAAAGAAAGCTTTTCAGTTGATTAGACAGTAACGATGCAATTGGAACTTTTAGTCTGGGTATATATTCCCCCACTGACTTCCTTAGGCCATTGCAATGTGGTGTTTTCCTCTCCAAGTTCCACATTCTCACGTGAAAGGAGAGGACTTTTCCTACAAACCTTGTAATGGAGATGACAAAAGAGCACTACAAAATTTTCTTCCTGATTGTAGATGACAGACGCACGCTTCCAAGTACTGCCTGTCCTCTATCACCTGAACCTATAAATCAGCTGCAGGGATAACCCAGCAAACCTGCTGGAAGGTTTTAAGTATGACAATAAAGTTGCTCGGTTGCATCATTACAAAACATTCACCAAAGCGAAGCATCCCATTCCTAGCAGTGTTCTGCCTTTTAAGAGCAGAGCTATGCTAGACACACATAATTGCGTTAACAATAATTAGAATACAATTACTCTTTTGGCTTATAAAATTACAGTTTTCAGCAAGCAAAAGAATAATAGAGACCTAGTCCAATTTGGTCTGGCATCTATTGACATAAAAGTCCTCTCAGGATTATGACCTAATATGGCAAAAGAAAGGCCCAGTTTACTCATGACCAAATAGGCAGCATCATTCACACCTAATTCTTCCACTTAGTGAAGTATCTTCCACCTATTGACATGGAATATATATTTACAAAGAAAACCCAAAGTTCTCCGACACGTATTCAAAAGCACTGCGTACATACTACATAGTGCAAAAAAAAAAAAAAAAAAAGAGTCATATGTGTAAGTGCCTCTCGAACACATCCCTGGTTTTGCACAGCATTTTTTGAGTAGAGTTCACGCACCTGTAACTTCCTAAGCATTTCTGCATCCATGCTTCCATGCGCTTCAGGACTCTACTTGCCAAGCTCCAGGACCTCTAGATCTTAGGAGCTCCCAACCTTGTTAGCAAGGAAAACAGTTGACTATATGCTGACTTCTGGACTTGTGTGATTTTGTTTATGCCTGGAGATGACCCAGTGTTACCTCTACTGCTCTTCTGTCTGCCCTGACTCATGCTCCTATCTCCCCAACTTCTTTCCAGCTTTCTCCTGTTATAGCTCTGCCTTGTACATTTCCAGTTGGTTCTTTTGGATCTCTGACACATTTGTTGATCTTCAAGGCAGGTAGCCCCATTCTTCACTGATCCTTGAGCTCATAGTTTCAGGTGGGCAGTCAGCTATCAGCTGCTGCAGGGATTGCAAGAACTGTTAGTCAGGTGGCTACTGGCAGCAAGCAGAAGCGCTTTGGCTGCTGTGGCTTATGACAGCATAAAGAAAACCAAAAGACAAGGTGAAGCAAAAATACCTTTGAAGATATCATGCATGTAAGTAGCCAAAGGGTCTTGGGAAGCTGCTGGAGGGTGGTCAGCTCAGCTACTGCAGTCAATCACACCAGGAAATCCAGTTCTGGTTCTGTCCTAAACCCAGTGTTGGATTGTTGCTGTCATTCACTTCAGACTCCAGCTCCAAAACTGAGCTGCTCTAACATTAGCAGAAAGCTTCTGACTTTAAGTGTGGTCAATTTACACGCATTTGTTGTGACGGTGTCGTCTTTCATATACAGTGTTTGTTCTTCCACTCCAGCACTCACACAGATCTGCTTTCAGCCACAGGGACAGATCCATACATAATTTCCAACAGAAGCTTAGGCCTTCTCTGGCAATTTTTAGCCTCTTCATGTGTGCAGGTGAGTGTGTATATATACATACACGTTTCCATAGTAACTAGGCATTACTCTTTATAAAGCACTGCATACCATAAAGCAGAAAAATTTGTAGTTGGGTTTAAATTATATAATCTTACATTTTAAAGACACACCCCTCTTTTTTGAAAGCCACAGTGAAAAATAACATGATTGTTTCCTTTTCTTTCTTACACTGTTGTTAGAAAAGCATCCTCATGTACAGAAAGAAAAACATTCAAGAGTAAATATAAAATCCATGAAGTGCATGGTTTTTCGAAGGTGGGTAATCAATGTGACCTTTTTGACAGAACTCTACAGAAAGTCTTTATAATAGGTGAATATAGCCTTCATATTAATACAAATTGGAGCTATCAAAAGTTACATTCCTGGCAGCTTGGAAGGTACTGTAAAGGGCACGTAGCTGTGATTCTCGGGGGACGGGCAGGGGAGCACAGTGCAACCTTTCTTCACAGCCTCTAAGATGAAAAGACCGAGACCTTCACTTCTCTAATGAAGTTGCTGGAATGAAAACGCTGCAAATTCAAGCCACTGGGAAATTATGGTCTAAAAAAAAAAAAACAAACAAAAAACAAACAAACAAAAAAAACAACAACAACAACCATCACCCTCCTGCATCTGGGTACCAGAATGTTTACTTCAGTTTCATTTTCTTCCATCCAGTTGCTGTCTTCTCTTCATTGGTGCACAGCTCTTTGCAGAATTAAAAATCTGCTAAAACCTCACTGCAAATAAATGGTTCTAAGCCAGACCTACTAATGATTTGGAGGTTTCAGGTGACCATTTTGTAAGTTCCTGTAAATGTGTGGCATCGTTACATGCAACAGTACAGCTCGCGGGAAGCCAGAGAACTAACAAAACCCTTAGCTCAGAAGAGCTGCTGCTTAGGAAGGCATTCGGCAGGAGGAAGGAGGATTAAGAAGAGAGAGGGAATGAAATAGTGAAGCTGACAGCTTGCCAAATCAAGTGGATCATTTTGGGGGAAGAGTGGGGGGAATGTTTTTTTTTCCAGTCCTTTTGTGTTTATATGAGCTTGTTTTTCTTCCAAGGAAGCAATCTGCTATATAATTAGAGGGGTTTTGGATGCTATTTATTATTTGTTAGTCCCCTTCGTCTCATTGGACCACTGCAGATTTCTCCAAGTCTTCTCCATGCATTAGGCATTGACTTTATGGTAGTTCCAATTAAGTAGGCATAAAAAGGGACAGAATGTATTTTTCCGTTAGTTTTGTTCACATTTTCTGCTGAAGATATTCCCCAGGTACCCTTGCCTCAACTAAATGACTTTGACATTATCCTTGGTTTCTCCCTCTCCCTCAGATCCAAGCCAAAGTATTTTGCCTGACAGTCTCACACACTCATGCTTTATTCCCTCTCTCCCAGTGGCCAAAACGCTCACCCTGTCATTGTCAAGATTTTCTTGTCTAAATACAGCCACCTCAAATCTTTGTTCCAGCAAATTGCAGGAATTCTTTGATGAAACCATACTATCCCTACTGAGGATTTATGGTCAGGATGCTAAAGATGAGTATCCTAAGCTGAAAGCAACATTGACAGGAAAGGTTATGAGGTGATTTGTGATAAATGTTCCATATGGGAAATTAGATAGTTCTAAGAACATTAAGCAAATACACATTGGTATTAGTTTCGAATGTCGAATAGTAATTGTTGTTGCTATTCATCAGGTAGTCTTTTCTCTCTCGTTTTAAGGATGAAATCTTGAAAGCTGAGGGGTTGCCCTTTAATTCTGTAAGCAATGTGCAGCGTGTGCTGTGCTTGGGGGATGAACATTCAATCATCAGAACACCCATATTTTAGGTTTCTGAAGTCAGCAACTTTTGAGTTGCTTCACGTGAAGTGATGCACTGTACTTGGTAGTCAATAGAATGAACTGCACCTGCTGCCTCCTGTAAAACACCTCTGCTCTTAAAGAAAAGCCAAACAGACATGGGAGAGAGGGGGTCTTGCTGTTCACTCGGCAGAGCTCAGGCTGAGCTGGTGCAGGGGGAGCAGCACACCATGCTCTGCTACAGACTGCCTGCGGCACAAAGCTGAAACACAAATGGCACAAGAATACGATTTATGAAAAACAAGATGTTATTGCTGTTTCCTTATCCTCTCCTTTGTTGGAAATCTTGGTTGATGGGGTTTTTTTTTTAATCACACCATAATACTTACTAAATGTGTGTTTTAAACCATACGCTGTATGATGAGTGAAGAAAGGAGTATCCAGATTTGATCTACTGTTAAACTGCTCATCCAGGTTTTGATGACGCAACTCTCCACCATACAGGCAGCTTCTAGAATATTTTGCAGACACAATACTTCAAGTGTGAGATAAAATGAGCAAACAGAAAATGGCCAAGTAGCCAAACTGAGGAAAAGGGCCTGAGCTTGAAGTTCTGAATCAGAAAGGAAAGAATCTTGAACATGAGAAATATGCCAAACTAGAGTTTTCATTAGGTCAGTTATAAATAGAAGCTGTTAGACCAATCATAAATATACTGTTGGGCCTGCCTGTGGCAAAGCTATGATTTTTCTGAAACAGGATTTTACACATCCCACAGCTGGCTCGAGCCAGCTAGAAAAGCACCTGGCCCTGTTTAAACGGGAAGGACAACAATTAAGAGGAGGAGGTCAAAGGAGGAGATGCCAGACTAAGTGCTGTACTTTTCATTGCCAAACTAGTTACCTCAGTCTTTTCAGTGGTTCTCACAGTTGTTAAGGGGGTGTGTAAGTATTTTTCCTTCTTAAGTACGGTGAATTTCACAGCCTAAGACCTCCTCCAAGCAATTTGAAACCTTTCTTCAACCATTGTACCAGGATCTCATCCTTACACTTTCCAAATCCTTTCAGAGAAACCCTTAGATATTCCACCTCTTCCTAATTATTTTAAACAAGCCCAACAAAGACAGTAGTTTGGCTCAGGCTGGTATTAACCAAGTGTCTTATGAATGGCACTGCCAAGCAATTAAGGTGCTGTGTGCCACCCCTCCCTCCCAGGGGTCCTGTGTAGGACAGTGCAATATTTTGGTCTCTCCCAGCCCAAATTAGCTTATACAACTCTGCAACTAAGGACACTTTTCAGAGAATCTCCATTGCATCCAATTTTCTAGAAGGACTTGAACCCTTTTTACAACAGCCTAGAAGAATACCTAGTCACTACACTGTCATCCGTCTTAAGGTAAGCGAAGATCCTTCATTCTCCCTTGCTTATTAAAAAAAAGTTACATGTGGTCCTAAAGAAAACTGCCTGGAGGCACTTGACCTCTGAACGGCAACTTAGATGCTTGCAATGGCATCCTGAAATCTGTCAACACAACTGCATTTTAAACTAACAACGAACACTCAGAAATAAAGTACATTTCAAGAATGCTTGGCTAATGAAACCACATGCTGCCCAAACTGATACTGTTCCTGAAGGCCAGACAGCTTTCTGGAATAACTGTCCAAGCTCTGGCTGGTTCCCAGAAGACAAATACCCTTGCATATGGGCAGTATTCACAGTTTAGTTATGGCCTTAAGAGAAGCTTTGTTTTAAGCTGTCAGCAAAGAAGAGTCAAATATTTAAACAAGTCACGCAGTCACAAGATTTGCTATCTTTACACGAGACACATATACAGTACCCCATCCCTAAAGCATACATAGCTTGTGTCTAGATCCACTGTATCTGGCTTTGCCAATTCTACAGCCTAACAGACTCCAAAAAAAAATCAATTAGGTTTTTTCCTCCATCATGAAAAATCTCATGTGTTCTAATTGCGACCTGTCCGTATTATTGCTATTTGGAAGGACATAGACTGGATCTATTTCTCTACATGCCTACTTGAATGTAGAAATCCTATAACCTTGTTCCTGGAACAGTGCTTCTCCACCAAAAGCATCATCCCTTAATTATTACAACAATATCAAGATGGTGGGGTTTTTTTGTTTGTTTGTTTTCCTTACTGTCTAAACATGCCATATACTTTTTCATTATTCTTAACGAACACGAGATGAGAAAAGATTATGGAAGGCAAAACCATGAAGTGTTTACAACAGGTCATACTGCAAGTTCAATGTCCAAAGACAAGGTGCACAGTGCATTAATAACCATCTCTACTAAGCCCCATCCAAAATGGGAGCTATTGAAGTGGGGAAATTAAAGCTCCTGAACAAAACCTACTGACCATCCTGATGCCAGGAGTTCTGCATTACACAACTCCAAGTGTTGGCATGGTAAATCATTAGTACCTGTTAAATTTGTGTCCTGACACAACTTTTTTTTTTTTTAAATGTATTTATTTTGTTTACAGTGTTATATATTTCTATCGTAGATTGCCACAAAACATTACAGGATCAAGCTATTAAAAATTTATCACAGGTATCACTTCAGCAGTAAGATCTTACATATCAGCTCTGTTCTAGTTTGTAAGGAAGTTCATAAACGCACATACAGTTTAAAAAAAAGCTTGTTTTCTCATTAATTTTTATCACAGCACCACTCCATTCCTTGCATTCAGTATTGTTATAGCGAGGTGGCTGCTATATTGTTGTTTTCATACTCAATCATGTTATGATTGCCAAAACATCTCTAACATCTTCTGTTATGTCACTACCTGCCTTACGGTATTGTATAGGAGTATCTATTGGCATTATACATCATAAAAAAAGAACTAAGGCGGCCCTTAACCCAGCAATCTTTGTGTATAAGGATGTCCTTGTCAGATCATTGGTGCTAACATGAGAATCTTGATGGACCCCTGGTTTAAGAGACCTGTCTGTAAAAGAGCACAGACAGAAGGCAGGCGTCCTCCTATGCTAACCCAGGTGTGGGGACAAAAATTTGAAGAGCAACAACTTCCAGGAAAACACTCTGCTAACAGCATTTGAGTGACAACAGAGGGGTTGCTTCCCCAGTACCCGGGCTGTGGGAAGTCCACAGGCTGAGCTGCCAAGCTCCAGCTGTCCTGAGAGAGGGGAAGGCAACAGCAGTACTTGAACTAAGCTGTCCTGGCAGGAACCTGGACCGACTTCTGCCTGCACAGGCTACGAGTTGTTTGGCTCAGTGACACACTTCCACTGTGCTTGTGCAGCTTGGGGTTTTCCTACGGTATCAATGGCAGTCAGTGTGGTGCAGAGGGCACGTGGGTCAAGTGACCAATTTCCCTTACCTTGCCAAGTGTAAGGGCACATTAAATTGTAATGAAGAGGTAGGGAGGGGGGGTGTGTTCGTATAAATCCTAGGAAGGGTAAAGTGACTTTTAGTCATTAGACTTTAGACCTTTAGAAAAGTGAGTTTTGGGACAATTTCTCTTCAGTCACTCATCTCAAGTTTGGTGCAGTGCTTTGCCCTTTCAGTAGGGTCTCACAAGGAATTGAGAGTTACAGCGTCTTCTGAGAGCCCTGGTAATACATGTGGCAGGAAGTATTGAGTGTTTGGTGAATATCTTCTGATTAAGTTAAGGAAATATTAAAACTTGTCCAGTGTGGACCCTTTCTATAAGGAAGGTACAGATTTTGTCCTTCCTTTGGCTCAAAAGCCATCCCTGGTGAGCATATTCCCTGGGAAATTGCTGAAAATTTTTGCTCAAATACAGACTGCTCATCAATTCTTCCATTTCAATGCTTTATCTCTGGGTTAGACTAGATAAGTAATTTTACATCAGAAGAGATCTGCATGAAAAGCAAATAGCAGAAGGAAAGTACTACTTAGCTCTCATAAGAAGGAATCCAAGTGCATACAGTACAACGGAGAATTATTTTGTAGATCAGTCTGCTTGAGGAGTAACTGGAAAGATCATTAAAATCACCACTGTAGTTCTTTGATCGCAGGTCTTATTTGCATTTCAAAAGAGCAAGTTTGACAGAGTTTATTGCAATTCTCTGCACCTAACTTGTAGCTGCTGCAGTTTGGTTCCCTGTTATCATATCACCTCCTTCCTGACCTTCCCCAAAACCACAAACTCCTCCTTTAGAACAATTAAAATTACCCTGCAAAGGTGAAGCACATTTATAATTCAGGATTAAGAGCAAGCTGGCATGAGATGGCTCAGTGAAAAGACACCTCAGGATCAGACCTTTGTTGTACCTTGTACTCCATTTCAGTGCTGCCATTGCATTCTCCTCAATCGAACTGACCAACACTAAACACAGAGTTCAAAGCAAGATCATCATGTGCACTTTGATATTTCACATGCAAGCTCCCCTCTCCCATACACACTAAAATTTCTTTCTAGGGCAGTAAGCAAGAGTTTAAGTTGATCTGTTCACACTTGTACCTCTCTGGGCCTTCTGGTCTATTATTTCAAAAAAGAAAAGTAAACCCCAAACAACCTGGTACTCTATCTACAAGTCCAAACAATTCTTGCATTTATTTCATTGAATTTCATCAACAGCTGTGGTGGGGCAGTTTGTCAACAACATCATGTTTCCTTGTTACTTCCCTCATTTCTCCTCTAGTGTCTTAATGAAGCAATGATGATTGTGCACACTGTGAAAGAGGTCTCGGCAAAGGAATGTAGCAGAAGGAAGATGCTCGTGTGGAGCTTTATGGCTGCTGTGGTCCTCTCAGTCTTTCTGCCTCAGGATGCAAAAAACTGTAGTAAAGGAAGGGGCTAAAAGGGCTGGCCTAGGCTAGAGAGCAGGGCTGAAAGCCACTGGATCTGCTGTTAACTGACTGATAAGGACATAAGGTGATGGGACCAAAGGAAGCAGTAGCTTTGGCCGTAGAATACCAGCTCCACCATCAGCAATGCTTGGAGGTGGTGACTTGCGGGGAGCATGAACAGGAGGGGGAAGGAGTTTTGAATTGTGAGTTAAACTGTGACCTGGAGCTGGCACATTTGAAATATCCGGGAGCTGCTACCAACCTGCTCCTTTTCCACAAGAAGGCAGAAGCTGGCTCTGCTTGTAGAGGCTGAGAAGGGTGCACCTTCAGCCTGCCTCCCACAGGAGCAGCTGACATGCCCTGCTTTGTTTTCTTTCCTTACTACTGGCACCTTGATTCCTGCCAAGGACACCCACACCAGCCCACCCCATCCGGAGGTACACGGGTTGCCCTAGGAGCACCGTGACATCTAGCTCCAGAAAAAACAGGCTCTGCTCTAAGGCAGCTGAACTCCAGACGGCAAGACCCACTGGGCTGTAATAGCTTTATCTCCCAAAAAAGTTTAATCTGATGAACTGCTCTGAATTTCTGCAGCAAGGAGTGGGAGTGACATCATTAGTGAGGACTTTCATACCAGTACAAGGGATAGCACTTACTGCTCTTGATAGCAATTTTTTCTTAAAGGAATCTTTTTCAGACCATGTCTTTACTAATCAGATAATACATTGACAGGTATATCAGTGCTCAGAGAGGCACAGATGTTGCATGAAAGAAAGGTTCATTCCCAGTAGCTTTCCTAGTTACAAGAGCAGTTGAATCATGTATCTTACTATATATAACTACCTTGGGTTTTTAGTGGTGCCATAGGTGGGAGAAGCAAGAAAGTTGTAGCCAGATGGTTAAGTTTAAATCTAAGTAAAATGGTGGATTTAAAATTTGTGTACACTGTGTAGCCCAATTATTTTAATAATAAAATTTAATATTTGCTTCAAATCTGCTACTCAATGCCCCTAACCTTCAGCACTATATTTCTTTGGGGGTTCCTGGCAATTTGGCTTGACATTTAGAAGGACCTCAGTACTAAACCCTCTCTTGTTGCTAATTTCTAAGTGGCTGTTTACATCAAGCTGTCAGTGCCCTTCTGAATGATTAAATTCCACCCCAGGGGGGCCTGGGGAGTGGTTGGTGGTGATTTGGCAAAGCATTGAGGAGCCCAGCTCAAGTTCTCCAATCCAACTAGTGTTATCCTCCATAGTAGTATTTTAGAGACACACAGGTATTTCAGCCTGCTTCACAGCAGCATCTTAAGACATGAATCACATTTTACTAGAGGGATGTGAATGGTGAAGTGCCAAAAGGTTGAGAGACTTGCCCAAGGTCGGAGGACAACCTGGGCACTTGAGCACAAGCCTACCAGAGTCAATCTTCTGCAGAGTCTAACCCCTCACACAAGTTAATCCCCAGCAAGGCTTTATTCACATTTAAAGGAGTACTTCTCAAGGTGGCACTGTTCACATAGACAAGACCTCCCCAGCACTTAGACCAGAGAGACAGGAATGCTGTGGCAGAACAGATATTAAACTATTTGTGTCCATGACTGCCAGAGTGCAAAGCTGTGATTGCCCCCAACAGCCTTACCTCTTGCTTGAGGCGTCAGCAGCCGTACAATTCCACCATCAGCAACAGCATGGCAAAACTCACAGAGAAAAGGAGCAGCCCTCTCAGTACCAGCCTGGCCAAGAAGATGAATGTCCCTGTCCCCTGTGCCTGGGGAAGCTGCTCTCTAGCAGTCCCTGGCGAGCATCATGCAAAGCTCCCTGGGCCATTGCACGGGACTCATCTTCAGGGAAAATGCCTGGCATCCCCAGAAGGTGTTTCCTCTCCACCTCATGGAATGAGACAAAAGAGCTTTGTTTTAAAACCCAAGTCCCCCTCTAAAATAAATTCCCATCCAAAAGACAAGTTCCTTCCCCTCCCCCTCCCTTGAGTGCCTGATTCATAGCAAGTAACACACAGCAGCAGACAGAGACCATTACAGACCTATTATATTTAACTGCTGGGTAATCACTGATTGTACACAGGAAATAAACTCTGATGCCAAAAAAGTTCCTACCAACAGCCGTTGGAAAGAAATGTCACTGTCGCAGTGTCTAGACATTGCCAGGCTGCCCTAAATCAGATTGCAAATGCAGGTCAGCACTACGAAGTCTTGTCAAAGTGGCTTAAACGGTGGCTTGCCATTAAAGGGCCTTCAGCAACAGGCAGTGTCCCATTGCTCTCGGCACAGCGGTGCTTGAGTCACACGTTGCTTGGGGATTACCACCAGAAAGACAGTTTGAAAAACTCAAGAGCAGAAGAGACGCTGCACAGCTTTAGCGGCAGACTTCTTACTCTGGCCTTGTCAAGGGCACACAGAAGATAAACCAAAAGGATGAGGATTTGCCTCATTCTAGCCCTTGTGAAACAAGAACCTCCTCTGCAAGGGATTTGCAGCTGCAAGGGAACCTCGCAGCAGGCAGCTATTGCTGCCACTGCACCTCCAAGCAGGTTTCCACCCTTCCTGCCCGTTGGCCCCAAATCCTACCAGGGCACACGCTGTACAGGGGAAAGTACAGCCCTGGCACAGGCACTGCTGAGGAGGGGCAAGATCCGCTAAGGTGTTTCCATGCCCAGTTACTGCAGGAGCAATCCTGGCTCCCACCTCCCCGTCCTTAATTCTTACAAAGGGTATTTGAAAGAGGCAAGGTGGCACTAGGACAGTGCGAGTGAGAACAGCTGCTGTAACAAGCATCAATAAAGACAGCTGTTTAAAAGGTTTCCTGAGCCGATAACGGTGCAAACCACCCTCTTTCTGTGCCACCAGCAGAAGCGATGCCAGCAGTGGTTCCCCAGGGTCTGCGAGCAAAGCACAGCATGGCCCAAGGATGGCTGCTGCGAAGCTGGCACCATGCCGCATGGCCCTTCAGCAGCCGGTGGCTGGCGAGACCACACTTCTGCAGGCAGCGACTGGAAATTTGTAATAGCTACCTGCAGGGGTGGATTTTCCTCCAGGGAACTTGTCTTGTAGTCTGCTTCACAAGCCTTTCTGCAGTAGCCAGCAAATGTATTAAAAGATTTCAGACAGCTGTGAGGAATTAATAGGTATTGGAATTTTCCAAGTCTTTGCTTATTATGGGATCAGCAATAACAGCTGCTCCCCCTCCCAAACTGAAGCATAAAGATGCTGAGCAGTAGCTGCTGCTCAGAAAGTACACCTACAAGTCAACCTGGAGCCATTTTGCAGGGTGTGGAGGTTGAACAGGAAGACCTACTTGCTGCTTAATTCATTTTTCAACCACCATAACGATGCAAAACTGCACCTCAGTACAGACCAAAAGTCATGTTGGATTGTTTCTGTGCACAGTATTCATTTTTATAAACTGTAGCACTTGAGCACCATCCTGTTGTGCTCAGTGGACTGCACATCATAGACTGGAAGCAGCCAAAGGAGACCAGTGGTACCTGCCAGAGGAGCGGCTAACTCCAGCCCAGCTTGGAGCAGTGGCTGCAGAAGCGCACTTGTATGCGGGTAAGATGTGACTTTACGAATTACTAAGTGAACAGTGTTCTTGTAAGGTACTGCTGTTCTTTCCTCTCACTTTCAGTTTATGTGCCTTACTGCCCTGTAAAGCTAATCCTGAACAGATGGATCCATAAATGAAATTCTACAGTATTTTGACTCGGCTCCAATCAGCAACCAGCAGAATCATCTTATTCCTCACATGGGAATTAGTCTGCAAAATTTACCTGTGCATACATTATCCATGCTGAGGTGAATCAGTGTTTAACCTTTATAAGAAAAGCTGTACAAAAATGAAAGAAAAAACAGAGGAGGCTGTATGATGCATGTCAACAGCTTACAGATTCCCTCCCATAATCACTTACCAGTTTGGAAACAGGTCTCAAACAACAGGAGTACACTGAAAAGCCAGGTAGATGCTCCAGTCAGGAAGCAGCTGAGAACAGGGTTGATTATCCACTCCTTACCCTCCCTCTCCAATACCTGAGCCACCAACATCAACTGGGCCAAATAAAGGGTGCGGTTCCCCAATTCCTTCTTTCACACATAGCACAACATTGTTTTCGTGTGTCCCTGTGCACTGCAAACTGTGGCAGAGCAGACAGTAGCTCCATCACTGTGTTTTTACCACTTGGCACAGAGTGTATTCATGACACAACTCATCCTCAGCAGAGGAGGCTGAACAGTGATGAAAAGCTATGCCCTGCTTCTGCTAGTGGTAGACAGGGTATTGCAGATGTCAAGATACACCAGCAGACTAAAAGATATTTTTAAAAATAAACCGGTGTACTGACAGAAGTGAAGAGCAGCCTCAAGGGAAGAAACTGAACAACCTCCGCAGGATGAAGGAGAAAGCCCACACAAGGGGGGTCCACACCTCTGAAGATGTTGTGAAGTACTGGCAATTTCTTCTGCTCAGGAGAATTCAATATTCAGCATCCTTCCACTACCTACACCTGTTCCCACACACAGAGGCACACCTGAAGCAGCATGTCACACCCCACCAGAGCTGTATTTCATAACCTGAGGCTGGTAGCCTGTGTGACATGTTTTGGGCCATAGCTTAAGGTCACATGGATTAATTTAGGGTACAAAGACTACTGAAAGGATGCTGGAAGGCTGTATAGGGGCAAGGAAGGCTGAACTGTTTTAGTCTTGTCCATAGCATCTAGAGAGCTATCCTGCAATGCACACTCTAGAGATGCGGTAAAGCTGCCTTTAATTTGGCAGCTTGCTCCAAAAGAAAGATCAGCAATGCAGAAACAGACACTGACTGAAGTTGCCAAGGGAGCAGGACCTAGGAGCCAACTGAGGAGTAGGGGTACGCGATACCTCAGGAAAGACTGAAGCCACTTTTGAAGCACGGAAGGTGAGAGCACTCTCAGGGCCCCTGGTCCAGCTGATTACCCCTCTCAGTCTGTGTGCTGGGGAAGATGTGCGTATACCCTCCCCATGCCCTCCCTGCAAGCCTTGGCACCTGCGGGACACAAGCTCATGGGTGTGGGTTGGGATGCCTGCCACAACCGGCCACAGGGTAAGGCTACGCAGGCACCTGCCTTGAAGCCGAACACAGGCTAGAGGATCGGCAAAGTGAAGCAACCCGATCTCTGCTTGGGTTATAATCTCAATAGCAAAGCAATTCACTACACATCTCTAGGCCACAATTTTCTGTCCTGGCTATGTTTACTGTGAAAGTTCATATTAAGATATTATTTAATTTTCCTCTTTTCCTTGGCAGCCACCACAGCCACTCCTAAGGGTAGCCAGTTGTCTTTGCCCATTTCCCAAATTATGCTATACTGCAGTTAAATATTATTGTCATTTGAACGGAAATGTTTCTATTCTTTCCTAACCTTTACTCTAATCTCATTCTCCATCTTCTTTCCAAGAAGATGGAGAGACAGAATCAGAAGTAATGACACCTCTTAAGGAAGAAAGTCTGTCCGGATTTCCTAATACCCTCCCCCTCAACTTTTTCCACGGGACGAATAGAAAAAACGATGCTGCAGTGACAGTGGTGCATCTCTAGCAATGTAAGCAGGGGAAAGAGTCACAGTGGAGCTTAATCAGCCACTACAGCCACCTCCAGAAATCTCCAGATATGTTAAACCCATGTTGAAATATACCTCTGGCTGAATGAAAGCCAACATAAGCCTCTAGCCTCCTTCCCATGTAGCTGCTGTGAGCTCCTTCCCAGAAGCCGAGAGGCCTGTCTTAGGAAGAACCTGACTTTTTTTCCATTCCTTTCTCTCCAAGCTCCTTATAACATCCATATAGAAGTGTTATGTTCTTTTCCACATGCTAATATCAGTGATCTTTAATCTAAGCCAAGAACCTGCTCGCAGACTTCTAATACCTGGTCTCATGCTGCTATGTACAAGAATGAAATCAGTGTATGACATTTCATATTAACAAATCTAACGGAATTTCTGATGTGCAGTTATACAGTCCTTACCATTCAACCAGCTCAGTCTTAACACTATTTAAATAGATAAGTAAAACTCCTGAATTGCTTTGGTTCATGTTTTTTAAGACCACAAAACAGCTCAAAATCAGCTGTATTCAAACCTATCTAACAAGAGTTGCTTTGGCAGGCTGAAATTCAATTGCAACAAGAATACATGAAAGATTGTTCCTGCCAGCTAAAACTTCTACAGTACCTATGGAAAGCCATCAGCTTCCAGAGTTGCATTTTCAGAAGACTGAAGTCCACAACTGCATCAGAAATGAAACATCACCAAATAATGAAAGTTACCACAATTAACTCTACTGGGCCTGTTGTTTATTTATTATGAATGAGCTGCACACAAGCTATTTTTTGTGCTATGTGTACATATGATTCCAGCCTATATATTGAAGTTCTGTTATTAGCATGGACTCCTGTTTTCTACCTGTACAAAATTACAGTTACTTAGTCTCTTGGCGCATCAACGTTACTTCCTTCTGAGTAGCCATGAGGATTGCTGACACAGGCCAAAAACATTATTAGATTTGCTAAAAAAGAGGCATTTTAATGACAGCTGACGCTCAAAGATATTATAACTCAACTTCTCTGTGAACGTGCCACCCACAGCAATGACTAAAATCTGTTGAACACACAGGTTTTGGCAAACCTGGGTTGTGGGGTAAGAGACTAAGATCACTGTGTTTTATGATTCAGAGACAGGAAGGAAGAATTTTCTTTGACAGGGATAAATAGGATTGCAAAAGGACTTTACAGGCCATGACAATGAAAACGGTTTCCCTCTCATCCCCATCAAGTCACCTGAACATCTGGCTTCTTTCTGCAATAAATGCATCTACTGTCACTGGACTAGTGCTGTTCTGAGAAGTCAGCCTCACATACAGCTGTGCCAGAAAGGCTGATTATAGTTATTTGTGAGAGACATAGTTGATAATTGCTTGAAAAGAAAGCATTATCCTTTTTTTTTTCCATTTATGAAAAGCAGTTCATTGGAACAGTTCAAAACATTGCAGATTTTTTTTTTTTAATATTCTTCTGGTGAGGAAATTAGGTAGTTTCCTGCAATGACATTTTAATAAGAAGAAACACAGTCAAGTGTCAGAGCAAGCAATACATTCTGCTCTCTCTAAAGATGTATGCTGGCCTCTAAAACTACTTGTAAATACCTTGAGAACAGACCTACTTTACTTTCACTATTAGATTGCCAGGTCAGGTGAGGAAGTTTAACCCTTTACTAATAAATTAAAATAAAAACTGTTTCATGTTGTTTGATTAAATAAGATTCACTAATCCTGATGTTGCCTGGTTATGTTTGCATAACCAGTCGTAGGTCATCATAATTAAGGACTATCACAACTCATACACAAGTGGGGTTGATTAAGGTAAAGGATCATAAGCATTTCCTAACTTCCGAGAATTTGATTGCACACTTAGTCATCCTTTATTTTGGGGCATTTTTAACATATATATACACATATCAGTTTTTCTTCAGCTTCCTAGTAGTTTATCTATATGAAAACCAACTGAAAAAAGCTCTTAAAAAGCCAGATGCAGCAGTTCAGTAAATAAGTGTCTCCCTCCTTTTCTAAGCATCTTGTTCCTTCCTCCATGCTCCCACATGCTTATTTTCTTTTATCAATGGTTATTTTTTGTTCGCATTTTTACCCTCCTCTTCTTCCCTCTTCCTCCAATAAAGGATTCTCATTTCTCCTTCTATATATCCTCTCGTCCTTTCCTCATTCAGTGTAGACTTCACACCCCTCTTCCCAAACCTGCAGACATCTGCACCTTTTCCACAGGTCCTGGCACAACGGTTTAAGCAAGAATTTAGGATCATTCAAAACATGATTTTCTGGTTTTGACTGCACGGTATCATTTGGCATCAGATGGTATTGTGTGCCTGTTATTTGCACAGTGAACTCCGTCAGTTCAGACACCGTGTAGACCTGCGGCTGACACTGCTAAGGTCACCTGTACAGCCATGATGTTGGCAGTATCAAGTTATTAGGAATGATATGTTTACGCAAACAGATTCCAAGTATATATTTAAGTGTCTCTATTGCAAGACATGATTACAACCGATGCAAATCACATACCCATTAATTAGAGCATAATCTGTGGGTAGGCTGCACAATGAAGGACAAGTTGCTTCTTTTCTAGCTATAGCTCCTCCTGAAGTGACTGCAAGGTCCTCTACAAAGATAATTTCAGCAGAACTGGGAATTACACTTGAACGTGAAGGCTGAAAAGCAGCAAAATTTGATTGTTCACACACACAGATTGTTAAATTGGACACGTAATTTTGAAATATTTCTCCTCCATATTATTCATTAAGTTAATGACAAAGGAATGAGGCTGTGTGAGAGATGACTACACAGTGGATGATACAATGTATGACACTCATTACAATAATGACAGGTTGAAACAGCAGTAGAGAAAGAAATACATGGCATCTTGACACAGCGTAGCCACATAGTCATTGCTTACACCAGAAGAAAACGACAAGCAACGATGATTACAAGAGCAGTTAGAAATTGCTGTTATGCCTTTGAAAATAAAATAAAAAAATTGGCAGTTCCAAAAGCCAGCCCATTATAAGATTCAAAAAGAGTTTATGAAAGAGAGAGTTTCAGACTTGGATTTAGTAAAGCCATGAATCCTTTGACTTGTGCATTTGAGCTTAAACTTTAAAAGTAGTTATCAAGCAAAAAGACTAAGGGGGTGGGGGAGTATTAAAAAAAAAAAAAACAAAAAAACAAAACAAAACCACACACCCGCAAAGAAGAACATGCCTTGGTTTGTTTGTTTTTCTACAAATGACAAACTGAAATAAGAATAAAGTTGGGGAACTCAGCAAGCATTCTCTCTGAGGAAACCTGTTTCTGTCCATAGATGGTGCATTTTTATTTATTTTTAAAAGGGTTGCTCTAGTGCCTTGATATTCATATCTGCATTTTCACTGGTTCCTCCCTCTAGAAGGAGACATCTAAGCATAGTCCTGGGAGCTAAGACCTGATCAATGATCTCAGTTCTATGTTGATTTCCTCTGCAGAAGATATCCCTTCTGCACCGATTTTCTCATCCACAAAAGCAGAGACAGTAACATCAACCCATTGGTAGGTGAAGCCTATTCCAGTGATTCTTTAATTAGTGTTTGTGAAGTACTCCAGACACAAGCTTTCAGAGAGAGAACCATTATCAGCAGCATCATCTTTTGTTTGACATGCTTATTTAGTACACTAGAAATTACAAACCAGCACTGTTGAAGTTGACCCCAAAGGCAGGGCTGAAAGATTTGCCCCCCAGCATCTTTTTCTCAGTATAATTAATTGCCAACTGGTCAATCTCAATCAAGAGCCACCAGTGAGCTACATGCACCAACCCCAGCAAATATGATCATACCCATATGATTAGAAAATTAAAACAGGTGCAACAAAAAACAAGATTTAATTGCAGAGAGGCTTTATTCTGCATTTTAGGTATTGGGCAGCCTGATCAGAAACAATCCAGTGTCCACAGTGAGTCAATAACGTACGTATCAGCCAAGCAAGACCCATTCACGTGTAGCACAGGTAGCTCCAGAGAGGCAGACAGCGGTCAGTAGTTTGACAGGTAAAGCTTCACACCACACATTTACATTTGCAACTTAGTCTGTTGAGGACACACCAAGATCTAAACACCACAAGGAACTGGGATACCCCAACACCAGCCATAATACAGCAAATAAAACCTGAAGGCACAGTGTGCTGTAATAACTGATATCCTCTGTCAACAGGCCTAGGAATATGCCGCCACTAGAGGTCAGATCATTTGGCACTAATCATAGAGTCACTTAGGTCAGAAAAGACCTTCAAGATCATGAAGTCCAACCATAAACCTAACACTGCCAAGTCCACCACTAAACCATGTCCCTAAGCATCATATCTATGTGTCTTTTAAATACCTCCAGGGATGGTGACTCAACCTGGGCAGCCTGTTCCAATGCTTAACAACCCTTTCAGTGGAGAAGTTTTTCCTTATATCCAATCTAAACCTCCTCTGGTGCAACTTGAGGCCATTTCCTCTTGTCCTATCGCTTGTTACTTAGGAGAAGAGACAGACCCCCACCTCGCTACAACCTCCTTTCAGGTAGTTGTAGAGGGTGATAAGGTCTCCCCTCAGCCTCCTTTTCTCCAGGCTAAACAACCCCAGTTCCCTCAGCTGCTCCTCACAAGACTTGTGCTCCAGACCCTTCACAAGCTTCATTGCCCTTCTCTGCACACCCTCCAGCACCTCAATGTCTTTCATGTAGTGAGGGGCCCAAAACCGAACACTGTACTCAAGGTGCAGTCTCACCAGTGCCAAGTACAGGTAAACGATCACTTCTCTAGTCCTGCTGGCCACACTGTTCCTGATACAGGCCAGGATGCCATTGGCCTTCTTGGCCACCTGGCACACTTCAGACTCATATTCAGCTGGCTGCTGACCAAGACCCCCAGGTCCTTTTCTTCTGGGCAGCTCTCCAGCCACTCTGCCCCAAGCCTTTAGCATTGCATGGGGTTGTTGTGACCCAAGTGCAGGACCCGGCACTTGGCCTTTTTGAACCTCATACCTTTGGCCTCGGCCCATCGGTCAAGCCTGCCCAGATCCCTCTGTAGAGCCTTCCTACCCTCAAGCAGATCAACACTCCTGCCCAACTTGGTGTCGTCTGCAAACTTACTGAGGGTGCACTCCATCCCCTTGTCCAGATCTTTGGTCTGGATATTAAAACAGAACAGGCCCCAATACTGAGCCCAGAGGACAACCATTTGTGACCAGCACTTGATTTAACTCCATTCACCACAACTCTTTGGGCCTGGCCATCTAGCCATTTTTTTTTACCCAGAGACGCGTATGCCCATCCAAGCCATCAGCAGACCATTTCTCCAGGAGAATGCTGTGGGAAATGATGTTGAAGGCTTTACTAAAGTCCAGGTAAACAACATTCACAACCTTTCCCTCATCCACTAAGCAGGTCACCTTTATATAGAATGAGATGTTTGTCAAGCAGGACCTGCCTTTTATGAGCCCGTGCTGACTGGGCACCTCGTTGTCCTGTACGTGCCATGTAGTGGCACTCGAGATGATCTGCTCCATAACCTTACCCAACACCAAGGTCAGACTGACAGGCCTCTAGTTCCCCAGATCCTCCAGGGAACCAAACAAGCAAAATATGTGAGCAACACAAATTTAAGTTGTGCATGACACTCCTCTGCCCATCTCAATTTTCCTTTGGCCCTGCTCAGACGAGTACTTTGTTGAAACACTTCCTGAAGTTCATTCTTGTTAAGTTACCAGCAGAAACACTGACCAAAATGGAGCACTACAAGCAAACACCTTTTTTAGGAAGACTTGACAGGCTAACAAAGAGGTGAAATGAATTTGTAGAGAAGTTTCAAAAGCATTCCACCACCACCACGCCCCACCCCGCTTTGGCAGTACTCCTCACAACATCAAATGTACTTTGGGCCTGAAGAAGTCTGCAGTACAGATCCAAGATCTCCTACACATGGTTTCCTTTGACTAGAATTTCATCTAGGTATGCAAAGGCAGCTTGGCATTGACCAGCTCTGTGTAAGAATTTCCATTATTTACTGTACAATCCTCGGGTAAATAAAAAGAGCAAGAGCAAAATCAAAACAAACAAGGCTTATGAACTTTATCATCATAAAAGTACACAGTTACAGTAATAATTCGTATATAGTGAACCAAACAGTAAACCAACTCATATTTGTTTACACTAACTTTGAATTTAAAGTTATCCAGAAAAAAAAGCCACACTTCTCTGCAATCAGGATTCCCTAGCTAACATAAAGAGAAATAATTTGTAAGTCAGCAGTCCACTGGGACACCATCATAGCACTGGAATCATTAAAGGGAGCAGCAGCAGTAGTATAAGTTAGCTACAACTGTTTAAACTACTGCATTTCTAGACCTGATGGGAACCCACATTTTGAGCTACAAAGACCTTTCAGCAAATAACATCCTTAGAAGTATCTAATTGCCACCAATAGTTGATCAGCAACAAATTGAAGCTGTTTAGCCAAAAAAAGTAGACTGGAAGAAGCTACAGTTGTAGAATGCAACACTGCAACAGTCAACTTTCCTGTGCTTAGACAGCTTTCCTCATATTTTTTTTGCTTTGGGACTACATTTACATGTAACATAAATGCAAAAGCCCAGAACAAAGTTTATTGCAAGTTTTCATTGGTTTTAACAAGCTGCTTTCTTCTTCTAATCAAGAACAGTATTTTAAATGCAGTTAGTTATGCAGAGAGTGAAGTTAGTTTTACTTGCACCTGGAAAACATCACCAGTATTTCCCAGCAATACATGTGGCACAACTTAAACAGATACAAATTACACAGGATGTACAGACAGTCTGTTCCAAGTGTCAGTAGTGTGCTAACTTTGAAGAAAAACTCTCTGATCACTCCATCCTGAAGTTATGCTTTCACTGCTGGTTAATATGCTGCAAAAATCCCATTATTTTTTTTAGGCTACTTTAAAAGCTCTTGTTAGCAGGAACATTAAGTAAAGCAGAGTACATCGGCTTTAGTTATGTGTACCCTCTAAACACCTAATATGATAGTAGCAGGACCTCATGCCCCTTCAAAAACCACACTTACCATTAACAGAAAGAAAACTGCTGAAAGCTGCACTGGTTCTCCACTGTGGTCAGAAGAAATCATGACAATGCAAAGGTCCTCATTGACTCATGACCTTAAGCACCAGGTAGGAAGATGACTTTCTTCTCTGCATGCTTCCTGCAAAAAGTATTAAAGATTTTGTCCTCAGCAGGATTCCTGCTTCTTCAGGCTATTTAGTAACCTCCCTCCTACCCTACTGACACCCCAAGGTGGGTTATTTGAACCATACACCCTCCTTCAGAGAAGGCACCTCTGAAGCACCAAGCCATGCCCAGTAAGAGTACTGTTCCCCTGCCCAGCCGGGGAGTATCCCACACGACCCTAGCAGCAGTCCCTCCAGGTGCATCCACTAACCCCCATCCACGCAACCCAGATTGCCATTAACCCTGCTCTCCACCTGCTGCTTTGAAGCCATTAACCATATCATCTTTAAATCACAGCCCTGGCTCTCTGCTGCCAGATGCTTTGGCCCCATGACAAGAAAAGGTCTGGGTGTCAGAAGGCCAAGTTCTGATTTACAGACCAGTACATTGGATGTGAGCACATTCAAATCATTCAAATCTTTGCCAGCTCATTTCCTCATACATCAGTGGAAATCCGAATTGATCACTTACCATTGCAAAATTATTCTAAGGATTAGGTATGATGTAGGTTTTGAATAAATATGATTTAATTCTCATAAGATCAAGTATTACTTCTCAAATACAAACAAGTAAAAATTTGTTTTGCCCTTTTCTGAAATTAAAAAATAACTTCCCTCTGACAATTCATAATTCTTCAGTTTACTAAACCTGTTACTTTTATTGTATTTCACTTGTTATTATGTGGTGATGGTGGCACTAAGAGATGTTATAGGGAGAAAGTCCATTGCCATTTATCTTGAACACTGCTCAGAGACAGCTACTTTTCTTACTGAAACTAGTGAATATAAATGGCACTATAAATAGGCAGCAAATTCTTCAAATATTTTACTAGAGCTGCTTTGGGGCAGTCTAATGGGCAGAAAGCCAAACACTTTTGCTCTTTTTGTCACTTCATTGTTGATTTAGGAAGCTTTTCCATCAGATCAGTCACAGCTACTGTCACAGAGGGGAAATACCATCTTCAAAGTTTTTTAATCTCAACTATATTTAAAAAATTATGATAATGCCCTACAATCCCTACATAAATCTTTATGCAAATAAGTTGGAATATTATATATTTTCTGTAAGTAGAAAGTCAAATCTACACATACTTTGTCATATTTTTCTTCACAAATGTGAGGACAACAATCTGTTTGCATACAGGGACCCTGACTGCTTGGTGAAGCAGTTTCCACCTTATTTACGGTGACAGGAAGATAAAGAGGGGTTTACTCAGCTTTTGGAACTGCCTGATGTCAGAGCTACCTTTCCATCCTGGGATGACAGACCAGTTCAGCATCTACAGCCTTCTCCTAAGTGCACTCCCAGTGACAGAAGAGGCAGTTAGCTTTAACACATATTTTGACTGTCAAGGAGATGAGTGTCTAGGTTCATGAACACATCTGTCCTTCCAGCCTCTGCCCTGGAAAGCAGGAAATTCTGTTCCTGTCATCAGATTTGTACCACACCAGCTGGCTTTCACCTCTGTGCACAGCCCATATACAACACGGCTCTCAGTGGAGCTATAGGCTGCAGGGTCAATCTCAGTTGTGTCTCCCCCAGCACTCCTGCAACATCTCACTTCACTTGGTTCCTGTCCCCTTAGCCACCTCCTCCACCGCCCAGAAGCTGGGTAGCACCTTGTAACTCTCATTTGATAGGAGGGGGAAAGTTTTCCTCAGAAAGGCAGGCAGCCAAGAGGTTGCTCCCAAGCAATAACAAGGTGTGATGCGCTATTTTGGTGAATGTAATTGCGAGGAGAAAGGATGGCAGAGGAGACTATTCAGGGGAAGATTACCAGGCAGGGGTGACATGCCTTGCCTGGCTGGAAAGTGCTTCATGTATTTGCAGATATATTGACATTACTATGAAAGGAACTAATGATTGCAAATTGTATCAAGGAATGTTTTACGTACTGACAGGTAGACAGAAACTGTGGGATTTCTGATCAACATATGGAAAGTATTAGTAATGATACTGATGTCTTTTTGACGGAAATATACTATAATTTAACAAGAAATAATAATTTAGCAATTGATTATTTAACCTCATTACCGCTATGGTGTTCAAGCGAAATAAATCCAAATAATCAGTTGTATTTTGTTTGAATACACAGGAAGCATCACACGGAATGACGCTGACTAAAGTAAAGAAGTGCAAAGGGTAAAACTGCTCGTTCAAGATTCAGTTTAAGAATGACACAGAGTGAATAGGCATAACTGGTAACACCATTAGAAGGAAATAACAAGAGATTTCAAGGGTTAGTTTTGACAGCTTTTGTGTTAATATTTTAATTACTCTAATGATATAGTTTACAAATTCTATAGGTTCCAACAATGCTGCTTATTATCCTTATTTGATAAAATAAATGAAATGAAATAATAAAAATGAAGTGTGGGATTTAGCTTCTATTCAATCAAGGTAAAGGCTCCAGGTGACTCTAAAAGAAGCAAGAAATAGAAGCCTTTCACAGCAGGTTACAAGAAACCAAGGAAGAAACTCCAGACCTTTGACAGAAGCTCTGCTCCCCACTTGCCCCGTTTATTTAGACGGGTGCGTTCTCGCTGAAGCTCTCTGTTCTCTGTAAGTTGGCCACAAACTTTTGCCGTGTTTGGTAGGAGCAGAATCCAGTTCAGTTTCCCAATCAAACATGTGACCCTTTGTACTGTGTGCTGTGGGTGGGACTTGCAGGTACTGTTGGAAAACATAGAAAAAATGGGTGAGCATATTGTCATCCATAATGGAGGGCCAAGACATAAAAGAAGCCTAAGCAGCTACCAAAGAACACAAAAAAATCTGTACTTGGGACTTCAGTCAGCAAAAAGGACAGTTTTCAAAACTGTCGTGAGTCAGTAGTCCATTTTCCTTCACAGCTACATAAACCATAGTGATTTAATTCCATGCAATCAACTGGAAAATCTTTTTATATTTTAATTTTTTCCCCAGAGGGAGCGGTTAAAACTAAGCTGTCTTGGTAGATGTCAAAGAGTAACTAGAAAGTGTACAATCTTATTTTTTTCATAATCAAAACATGATAATGGTTATGATCACTAATTGGCAATACGTCATATTAAATATGTGTTATGAGATGAAAATTCTTTATCCTAATTGATACTCCCATTTATATTTTGCAAATTTATTAGAAGGCAGCTAATGGTCCCCAGCAATCTACTTGTTACCTAGAGCTCTCTTTCTTGTGCTTGGGGGAGCAATTACGGGAGATTTCTTATAGTTTTGAAAGGTTCCTTTCCCAAGTTCACACCTGTGATAACTGCATACTGGTTTTGTCAGTATTTATGAAGTTAAAGATATTAAGCACAATTCTAATGTATTTTCACATTTCTATATTTTTATCCTTATGCAGTTTTACTTTAAGAAAAAAACCAAGTTGTCTCTCAAGGAGGAGCTGTAAAGCCACTTCTGCTATTCATCGTGAGTATAGTAAAGGCCTTTTCTTCTTTAGGAATGGTACATCTTGCTCTCGCTAACATACTTGTTGAATAAGTAATTTTCAGCTCAAGGAGAACAAGTGAAAGCAATTTAAGCTAAGCCAGCCACCCCATGGTAAAATCCACTCGTGTGGCTCAACTGTGATCAGGACTTAAATGATTACAGCGGTTTCTGAATAGTTATGAGTGTTGGATATCGGTTTGGACTTGCCTGTCTGACACATTTAGGGTATGATGTTTTTCTTTATTGGATGGATAGAGCTCCGGCAAGCTGCAGAGGAGTCTCATCTCTTGCTACTTACAAATTAACTTCCCTAGAGAAAGAATGCAGGGGAGGGTTCAAGCTCAGAGAGTTTGCACCAAAAAAACCCCAGGAAAATCCTCACCATTTTCTTCTTAGAGCTGCATGTAACCTTTTTGGTTTTTTTTTTTACAGAACAGTACAGAACAGCTGTGTAGTTAGGATCTGCTTTCACAAAAAGAGATTTTCTGTGTTTGCCCTCCTCTTATGCTTGCAGTGGACAATTTAATATAATCCCTAAATACAAGCATGTGAGGGTGAGAAAAACTGGTTTACAAGACCCCAAACATTATATGTCAGAAATCTAATAAAATACATATTCTAAAAGGAGATTTACTTTAGACATTAAAGAAAGAAAATACAGTGGGGAATGTATATATTGTAATGATTAGGAAAAATGACTAGTGATGTTAACCCAGTTTGAATCAATTTCAATTAAACACGCATTGCAAATGCAGCACCCCACATAAAAGTAAAAAATAGTGGAATCATTAGGTATTATTTCATCAGCTATTCTGTAAGCGGTCTTTTTCAAGGCTGTTTTACCCCATGTGATGAGGGATGAAACACAGGATTTGGCAAGTATATTTGTGTTTGGAGACAGCGTTATCGATAATAGATAAGATTGGCACATTATATAACTCAATAAGGGAAAACAGTCAAAAGTTTAAGCAAGAGAAGTTCTGCCTGCATGAAAGGAAAAGCAAAATTCACAATGGTGATGGTCAGGTACTGGATTAGGGGCCTGGGGCAGCTGTGGAATCTTCAACCTTGGGTATATTAAAAACTCAGCTAGACAAGACCCCGAGCAATTCCCTTGTACTTTAGCGTTTGCCCTGGATTGCACAGGGGTTTAGACTAGAGGCTTAAAAAAATCCTAATCTAGCGAAATATGCACTAATGCCAAATTTTAATTTTGACATTCTGAAGAATAGCTGAAAGTTTCTTACATGCACACACACCCTGTAATTTCTCAGCCCTATCCAAGAGATTCACAAGTTACATTAGATTATAAATGCAAAGAATAGCTTTTACAGTTGGAAATATATCCATACCAAATTGAAAGGACAGCAAAGATAAGAGTGGCAAAACCTATTCAGCATAAATTAGTTCTGTCTTTACATAAGTATTTGGATTAAGTCCAGAACTTTTGTTCCCAGATTAGCAAGAATACAGACCTGAGGAAACATGAAACAGCGTGTTAAATTTCAATATTTTTCTGTCCATCCTTTCTAATTCACAACCGTGATTACAAAAGTCACATGAGAAGACATCACAACTACAGGCAAGGAAAATAATTTCCACCAGCTCTGAATATTTTAAAGTACAAGAAAGCAAACCAGGAGGAACACAAACAAGCCACATGTCAGTTACACTGTCTTTTAGGTCTTTCCACAGAAAGCTTTTACCATGGGCTCTCTTGGTGAGATGGTGTCAGCTGTCCAGAAGCCCTCTTTTCTAGAGGGACTTACACCAAAGTGAATTATCTCCTAAACCATCTAAAACAGTGACACTAAACTTCTCTCTTTGTTAAACGTTGATAAATACTGTTGCCTAAGCATAGTTAAGTTTTTAAGAGAATAACAATAGATGCTCTTGACTAGGGATGTCACCATGCTTTAGCCCCTTATGTAAACCACAGTAAAGATTTGCTGCTTTTGTAGCTAGAGGTGCTTAAAAATCAGCACAAGAAGCAAAATCTAGTTGAGAAACTGCGTGGGATGGAATAAAATTCCTACCAGGGTAAAGAATTGTATCAGAACAACAAGGTTTAGTACTAGGATTACATAATATAAGGCAGAATGGACCAGCGCAGGGGAAGGAGGAAAGAAAGAAGTACATGGAGGTTAAAGCAATATCATACAGACAATTAATCTTCCTTTTTCTTATAGGCAGCTTCCACGTTTACAGCTACAGATGCAAAATGAAAAAAGGGAAAACTGACACGAACAATTTCTAGTATACTTAATAGCAAACATGAAAACAGTCCCAAGTATTTCTGAATGTTTACATAAATAATAGATGAAGATGACAAAGGAAGCAATAAGAGTAATTATTAGCACAATCAACTACTTTGAAAAAAAGATCACCTGAAGTTTTGGTCTTCTCAGTTACTTTCATTGCTAAAACAATTGGAATTACATTGAGTTTAAAAAATAATTCAAGGAAATGGCCTGCCGATCTCTGAATGAAGTGTGATTGTCACGATTTTAAAAGTTAAATAAAGTACATGGTAAAGAAATCACTTGAGTTATTAGTCAAATAAAAGGTAAAGTTCTATGTTTTTCCATCAAAGAATCATTGTCACATTCTAGACCTTCCTATATTGCCTGCAGTGCATAATCTTGCCAATAGATCTTGCTACAGTTCATCAGGGCTACCAAGATGATTAGGGGATTGGAACATCTTTCTTATGAGCAAAGGCTCAGGGACTTGGGTCTTTTTAGTCTAGAGAAAAGAAGAGTGAGGGGGGATCTTATCAATACTCATAAATACTTAAAGGGAGGGTGCCAGGTAGATGAGAAGAGTGGTGCCCAGTGACAGAACAAGAGGTAATGGGCACAAACTTGAACATAGGAAGTTCCATCTTAACATGAGGAGGAACTTACTTTGAGGGTGGCAGAGCACTGGAACAGGCTGCCCAGAGAGGTTGGGGAGTCTCCCACACTGGAGACATTCAAAACCCGCCTGGACGCCGTCCTGTGCAACTGCTGTAGGTGTCCTTGCTGTGGCAGGGGGGTTGGACTTAGATGATCTCCAGAGGTCCCTTCCAACCCTGACCATTCTATGATTCTGTGTGATTCTGTGATCTTCCCACTCATCATTAAGCCTTCTGAAATGAAAAAAACCCCTATGGTATTATCTAAATAAATATTATACGCATGGCTGAATTCTTGCAAGACCAGGCCAATACTACAAACATGAGTAATGAGGTAGAAGATTCCCTTCTTTAAGAGGAATACAAACAGTAGGGTGTATTTGAGTTCAGTTCATTCAGTAGGCAAGAGGCCCCACTTGGCTGTAGCTATTTTCAAAGATGTTCATCAAAACTCTCTGGAATCAGTGTGGAACAACAGGATCCTCTTGGAGATGATTCAGCTCCACTTAAGCACAACACCGAGGAGGTGCACATTCCTCTCACACAGGGAGCCGAGACAACTGACTTAGATGTAGAAATTCACCTTGCAGATATCTGAAACCAAGTGAGATTGCCTTTGCTAGCCACAGCTCACTAAGTGAGCAGTGAAAATATCTGTTTACATCCCATTCTGGAACTAGGAAAACGTTTTTTGCCCATGTGTATGTAAGATTGTTCTTATATGAGCAACGTACTTCCCTTTTCTGTGGTAACCTGCTACATGACCTACATTAAGCAAGCATTCCTGGGAGACACTTCTACTACCACCTAACCCCATGATTGCTTTATTTTTGATTGAAAACTGGCTATTGTTATTGATACCTGACACAGTGCAACTTACGCCTTGTAGTCCTCAGAGAAAAAATAAGGAAAGCATTAATATAAACTTCAGCACCTGAGTCATTGACAGCATCCAAGACATCACTATGTAAGTGTTAATGACCAGCTAAATGCTGCTTAAGTCTCTGATTGTATTAGTTCTTTTGCTCCCACCAGGCAGAGTCCTACAACTCATTGAGTATTGTGCCCTCTGCTCTCATTTCCAGCCAGACATTAAGGAAAAGCATGAAGCAGAACACCAGAGGGGAAAAAAACAGCCAATATAAAATGTTTCAGGTTTTTTCCTTTCCTAGTAAACTCCCTTGTCCCTCTCCCCACATTATCGATTTGCTGATGCATGGGGGAATAGCACTGCAGAGCTGATGAGGATTTAAATGCATAAAGTCTTAATATAGCATTCATAGAATCATAGAATCATAGAATGGTTTGGGATGAAAGGGACCTTAAAGATCATCTAGTTCCAACCCCCCTGCGATGGGCAGGGACACCTCCCACTACACCAGGTTGCTCGAAGCCCCATCCAACCTGGCCTTGAACACTTCCAGGGATGGGACATCCGCAACTTGTCTGTGAAATTTGTTCCAGTGCCTCACCATCATCATAGTGAAAAGTTTCTTCCTAATATCTAATCTAAATCTCCCCTCTTCCAGCTTGAAGCCATTAGCCCTTGTCCAATCACCACATGCCCTTGTAAAAAGTCCCTCTCCAGCTCTCCTGTAGGCCCCCTTTAGGTACTGGAAGGCCGCAATAAGATCTCCCCGGAGCCTTCTCTTCTCCAGGCTGAACAGCCCCAACTCTCTCAGCCTCTCCTCATAGGAGAGGTGCTCCAGCCCTCAGATCGTCTTGGTGGCCCTCCTCTGGACCCACTCCAACAGGTCCGTGTCCTTCTTATGTTGAGGGCTCCAAAGCTGGACGCAATATTGCAGGTGGGGTCTCAGGAGAGCAGAGTAGAGGGGCAGAATCACATCCCTCAACCTGCTGGCTACATTTCTTTTGATGCAGCCCAGGATATGGTTGGCTTTCTGGGCTGCCAGCACACATTGCTGACGCATGTTGAGTTTCTTATCAACCAACACCCCCAAGTCCTTCTCTGCAGTGCTGTCCTCAATCCATTCTCCGCCCTGCCTGTATTTGTGCTTGGGATTGCCCCAGCCTACATGCAGGACCTGGTTCTTGGCCTTATTGAATTTCATGAGTTCTGCAGAGGCCCACCTCTCAAGCCTGTTTAGGTCCCTCTGGATGGCATTCCTTCCCTCCAGCATGTCAACCACTTCACACAGCTTGGTGTTAGCAAACTTGCTGAGGGTGTACTCCATCCCAACATCCATGTCACCAACAAAGATGTTGAACAGCACCAGTCCCAGTACTGACCCCTGAAGAACACCTGTCACTGCTCACCACTTGGACATGGAGCCATTGACTGCAACTCTTTGAGTGCGACCATCCAGCCAGTTCCTTATCCACCAAGTGGTCCATTGGTCAGATCCATGTCTCTCTAATTTAGAGACCGGGATATCGTGTGGAACAGTGTCAAATACTTTTCACAAGTCCAGGTAGATGACATATGTTGCTCTCCCCTTATCCACCAACGCTGTAACACCATCATAGAAGGCCAGCAAATTTTTCAGGCACAATTTGCCCTTAGTGAAGCCATGATGGCTGTCACCAATCACCTCCTTATTTTCCATGTGCCTTAGCAGAGTTTCCAGGAGGATCTGCTCCATAGTCTTGCTGGGCACAGAGGTGAGACTGACCAGCCTGTAGTTCCCTGGGTCTTCCTTTTCTCCCTTTTTAAAAATGGGGGTTATGTTTCCCCTTTTCCAGTTAGTGAGAACATCACCAGACTGCTGCGACTTCTCAAATATGATGGATAGTGACTTGGCAACCTCATCTGCCAGTTCCCTCAGGACCCATGGATGGATTTCATCAGGTCCCATGGACTTGGGTACCTTCAGTTTCCTCAGCTGGTCTCGAACCTGGTCTTCTCCTACAGTGGGTGGTACCTCATTCTCCCAGTCCCTGCCTTTGCTTTCTGCAACTTGGGTAGTGTGGTTAGAGCCCTTCCCAGTGAAGACTGAGGTAAAAAAGTCATTGAGTATCTCAGCCTTCTCCATGTCCTGGGTGACCAGGTCTCCCGTTTCCTTCCTGAGTGGGCCCACATTTTCCGTAGTCTGCCTTTTGTCACTGATATATCTGTAGAAGGCTTTCTTGTTGCCCCTGTCGCCCCTGGCTCTATCTGGGCCTTAGCTTTCCTCACCTGATCCCTGGCTGCTCAGACAATTTCTCTGTATACCTCCCAGGCTGCCTGTCCTCATTTCCACCCCCTGTAGGCCTCCTTTTTCTGTTTGAGACTGTCCAGGAGCTCCTTGTTCATCCATGCAGGCCTCCTGGCTTTTTTGCTTGACTTTCTCTTTGTCAGTATGCATTGGTCCTGATCCTGGAGGAGGTGGTTTGTGAATATTAGCCAGCTCTATTGGACCCCTCTTCCTTCCAGGGCTTTATCCCACTGTACTCGAGCAAGCTGATCCCCGAAGAGGCTGAAGTCTGCTCTCCTGAAGTCCAGTGTAGCGAGCTTACTGTGCGCCCTCCTTGCCAGCCTAAGAATCTCAAACTCCACCATCTCATGGTCAGTGCAGCCAAGGCTGCCCTTGAGCATGACATTCACCACCAGCCCCTCCTTGTTGGTGAGAACAAGGTCCAGCATGGCACCTCTCCTCATTGGTACCTCTGTCACTTGGAGAAAGAAGTTGTCGTCAACGCATTCCAGGAACCGCCTGGATTGCTTATGCCCTGCTGTGTTGTCGTCCCAACAGATATCAAGGTGGTTGAAGTCCCTCATGAGGACCGGGGCTTGCGAATGTGAGGCTGCTCCTATCTGTCTATAGAGGGCCTTGTCTACTTGGTCTTCCTGGTCAGGTGGTCTGTAGCTGACCCCCACTGTAACATCACCTGTGCATGCCCTCCCTTTAATCTTGACCCATAAGCTCTCGGTCAGCTTCTCATCCATCCCCAGGCAGAGCTCCGTGCACTCCAGCTGGTCCTTGACATAGAGGGCAACACCCCCTCCTTGTCTCCCCTGCCTGTCCTTCCCGAAGAGCCTGTATCCACCCATTTCAACACTCCAATCATAGGCACTGTCCCACCATGTCTCCGTGATGTCAGTTAGATCATAGCCTTGCAGGCGTGCACACATCTCTAACTCCTCTTGTTTGTTACCCATGCTATGTGCGTTTGCATAGAGGAAGTTAAGTCAGGCCCCAGATGAATCTAGCTCCCTGGCTGGAGTGGCTCTTTTTCCTTCAAGGTGCACTCCAGGTGTTCTCTGTATAGTTTGTGTCATATACTTTGCAAGCAGCTGAAAAGGACTGAACAGTGTTTATGCATGACTGGTAAAGTACTTTCATGTCAATGTGTATTACAATGTTTGCATAAACATTTTTTTTCGTAAAATATAAGAAGCTGAACCCTTTTTTCTAACATGAGCACGTTAAGCCCATTTGTGTTTGCACACATATTTTTGATCGTGTATTATTTCACAAGATCATTAGCAGGCATTGCACAAAAACAATTTGTGGACTTCTTATGAAATTCACCCCTAGTAATTAAATTCATGACTACAAGTTTCATTCTGTTTTGGAACTAGACATATATTAGTTCTGTTTGAACTGGATAAATGTTTCATCAGCAGCAATATTCCATTATATTTTCATTTTGTCCTTTGGGATACAAAAATGCTGTTTATATTTTGGCATTGGATGTAGAATACAGGCCAGTATCCTGTATGTTGTTACCATAAAAGTTACTTCTCAGTGTACAGCACAGCACAATTGCACTCATTTCATGCTTTACTAGAACAATGGTTCAGATAATAGTATATGCAACTAGGAAGAGATGACTTTTTTTAGTATCTGGTTGATTTAGCGATACTGCAGATAGATTAAATTGTTTTAGACTTATACCAAAATAATAAAATAGCTTTCATGAATTCCAGTATTATAAAAATTCCAGTTGTACCTTCTGATTCTAATTAGACACAACCAATTAAATGCATCTTTGTAATTACATCTAAAATTAGCTCAGACCCTGCAGGGAGTCTTGTAAATTTGTCGCCATGTCAAGCTGACAACATCTACAGCATTCAAAATTGCACTCAAATCTCCTGTGACTTTTCTAGGAAAGTAATATTTCAGCAAAATTGCAGAATGGAATCAATAAGAACATCTGCAGAACTTCAGTTCTCAATTTCTTCATATATATAAAGAATTGTTTCTAAAAAATTATTTCAGAAAATCAAGCAGACAGGATAGTTGCTACTGCCATGGAGCTACTCTGCAATGGAGCCAATTTTAAGCTAAGGGTTACCTACGGTGAGACCAGTATACTGTAATAATATTACAATTCTATCTATTTGAAATGTTTGGAAGGAACACAAGCATCATTAGAAATCAATGGAAATTACTCCTATCATTTGGCAAGAGAAAAGAGCACAATTTTGAATAGACCATGTTAAACTTTGTTTAATTCACTGGTGAACTTTGTTTTCCAGACTTCAGGTGCAGAGACTACCAGCACAGTAGGTAAAAACATTAACAAAGAGCTATCTTACTTTAAGCAATATTTCCACAGTCATTCATACATGAATAAACATGAGCAGGTAAATAGAATGTTTCTGCGACAGCAGCCTCAACCTTCGGAAACAGATAAAAGCTGCATGCAAAAAGGAGAGCTGCTAAGTGATTTTATTATTATTCATTTATATTATGGAATTTTTTACTTAGTGACTAATACCTAGGTTAACTGTACTATTGAAATGCGTGCAGCATTTTAATAACTGTTTACATCTGTAGGTTCAAGATAGCCAGACATATTCTCTTGGGACAAAATATAAATCTGACTTCAGTCAGACAACTTTCTCTCCCTGAGCTCTCTTTTATTTTCTAATGGAGATGAATAGTAATGAATTATTGAAATCTTCATCAGAAATTATATTAACAACACTGTGTTGTATTAAAGGAGTAGAACAAAATAGAAAGAATTTAATCTCTATTTTGACATTGATTTCCTGAGGAAGTTGGAGAAAACTGTGTCTAAGTTATAAAGGAAAAAAGAGGGAACAGTTACATGTGTCTGATAGATGGTATCATGAAGTGCTCTGTGCATGCAAAGCACAAACAGCCTCTGGCATTAGGGCAAATCAAATGCAGAGATCATGGTTTCTCTTCCCTTTTTTCACTGTACTGTCTGGTTTTGTAGCAGAACCATGCAGATGGATTTCATATTCCAGGCATGGTTGCATATAGCTGTTAGAAATTAATTGTAGTACACATTTTATAGGAGGTATTGGAAAGAAGAGAGGGGGAAGATAAGCTATTTAGAGGTCATACCCTTGATCAACATTTATGTGACAAATGTTTATCTGAGTTATCTAATTCCCTCCACCAAGTTCCTGTGAGAAATATATCTTTACTTCATATAAACATACACAAGGCAGCTTGAAATGAAACAATTTCCTGTTCCTATGCAAAGAAATGAAAACCGGGGGAAAAGCTTCCTGATTCAAAAGTAGCAAGTGCTCTCAACATTGCAAAGATATCAAGTTTAGAAGAAATGTAATGCCAGGAGTATCGACAGTACTGCTAAGGTGTAGATAGTAAGCAATTTTTCTAATAGGAAGAAAAGTAGAAATCAATACAGCAGAAATCAAAATCAGATTTCTTCAAAAAGCTGGAAAGCCAGTAGGTGTCTGTATGTGGTTTATATAGAACACTGGGTGTCTAATAAATATGCTGAATTAAGAGTCCATAAAAATATTTATCTATATTATAGAAGATCCCAATCCTTGGTGGCTTTAGACAGAAATTTTACTGGCAGATTTCCAGAATCTTGACACATACAAATAAAGTCAAACCAAAGGAAAAAGGCAACAACTGAGCTTTCTGTTGCTGGTGTTTCCGAGACAGAGCAGTTTAATGATTCATCATTGAATATAACCTTGCAAAATGTCAGTAAGAGCAGAGATGACTTCATGCACTAGCAGTCCCATAATTCTGTTTTAACTCTCCCCTGGCTGAAGTTCACATCTCCTTGGTGTCTCCTCTCTTAATGCTCTCTCAGGACCCCACAGCCCTGATCTAAGGGGCTGCAGTCATAGACATGCCAGAACATAAGTACACCAACAGCTGTGTCAAAGATCACTGAAACTACAGTGAATATTCTCATTACATTTGTTACGGTTTAAAGCTCTGAGTCGACCCCATTAGAAATCTGTATCAGGGGAAAGACTTAGCTTGCATAGTGATGGCCTCACACAACATCCAACTGTTCTGACAGTGGACAACAGCAAATGCCTGAGAAAGATTATAAGAAAGCAAACGTGCTTATTCTTCCCCATGTAGTCATCTGGTCACAAGTGATCTGTGATGTAAGACATTCTGGGGTTTGAGGTAATATCTTTGTGATTAACAGTTCTTGATAAAAAATTAACAGCTTTTTCATCTATGAAACTTTCTAGTTGCTTTTCTGCATCCATGTAAACATTGGTCTTTGCAACATGTTGTGCAGAGCTCCCCAGTTTCACTGTACAAGGCACAAAGAAAAATCTCCGCTCTTTTTAATGTACTTCTTTATAATCTCATTTTATAGCCCTGACTTTTTGAAATAAAAACTAATACTTGAATTAGAGACCCTAAAATAATCATTCCCTCTTCATCTTTTCCTTGCATTCCAATCACCTTACCCTTCTGTCTTCCCTTTTCCAGCCAGAAAATTCCTAGCCTTTTACTCTTCCTTTTACTCCCTCGGTACTTGAACGGTCTTTGTATCCCGGGCACAGGGAAGAAGGAGTTCCTATCTGTATTCCAGTGTAGGATCCTTAGTTTAGGTGGTGAGCTCAGAGGAAATCAGGCACAATTTCCCTAGCACCCTATTTCCTTTTGTTGGAGGTGTACCTAGATGTGTGACCATTGATCAAATAAATATTTTCTGATTAGTCAAACACTAGGCTTGCGGGCAGCTTCAGGGCTTGACAGTGAGCATCTTTACCTGCCATACAGTGTAAATTGTACCTTTTCAGTGCTGACAGAACTAATATCTATGAGTGTCAGATGACCATCGAGCGACAATGCTGCTTCTTAACTTTTTGTGATTGTTCGTTTTGTGGAGTTATCATCCTGTGACGGAAATTGCTTGGGACGATGTTTCCTCCTAAGGAGCTAGGCAATTGTTCTTTGCCTTCTTGCGTATTCAGCTCTTCCCTCTGCTCCATCCTTTTGCAAACCAGTGCACGTGCTTCCCTGCAGGAGCAGAGCATGCACGGTATAGTCCGCACTGAGGAATCCACTCTCAAGTACTCAGCAGGACCTACCTCCCAGGTTATTCAAAGGGGGCACTCAAAAGCTGCTATCCTAGCAGTCAGAGAGGAAAGAGTCTGACAACTAATGTGAATAATCACTTCCTCTAACAGTTCCGCTTTTGCCAGACAAAGTATGTTTTCTTATCACTAGCAATTTTCTATGAAAAATACAACTCATGGAGAATATTCTTTAGTACTGGTTAGAGTGAAAAGCTGCAGACAGAATGTACCCATCACATTCAGGTGGATCTCTTGGTCATCTGACCAGAGTGGCTTGGCCTTGAAAAATCAATTGGGTCTGTAGGGGTTTTATTCTAGTCTCCCCGTGGATCTTTAATGAACACTTGAGAGCTCTTTAGACACCATTAGAGAAATATTTCTCGTCCCTTCCACTGCTGCCAATCTTTGTTTCCATTTGAATTACCTGACTGGAGAGATTTATTTTTGCAGTGTTTTGAAGGATTGGAATACCACAATCTCTACTCCAGTACACAGCAGTAAGGAAATGGTGGGAGTCTGGAATGCCAGATCAAACTAGTGACCACTCTAAACCACTGTCCTTTCTCTGAGTAATAACAGATTTTTACCTTTCTGTGTGAAACCTTCCCTGCCTGCAGAGAAAGTTTTTCTTTATCCACTACCTAGTAAATTATGTATACCCTAATCAAATGCTACCTGCAGTAAACAAAGAGTATTTTCACCCTGAACTCTTTTAGCCCTTTCACTACTGCACTGATTTTTAAATAAATATTTTTTTATGTTTGGCAGTACTATTCCAGAGGCATATTTGGGATAGGCCACATTCTTAGCATACCAGACACCAGAACTTAGGGTTCCCTTGAAATTTCTCCAATTGTCCAAAAGTGGATGTTGATCTACGCATCTATCTTCATACACACTCTTAGCTCTAGATTTCAATTAAATTTAATTGAAGAGTATTCTGTATAAAGAGAATAGAGTTTTTTTCTAAGGATTGTTTAAGTAATCCTACCACTACACTATTAAAAATGAGTGAATCTCCTATTCAAATAAATGCTAATCTCATAGTAAGAAGTAGTAAAATTTATCTCTTAAATCAAAGGTATACTGAGGCAATCGCTGTTTCAGAAAAACATTTCTTTTCAGGAAATTCAGTCTAATTACTTATAATTCAAAATACAGCAGACCACAGCCAGTTCTGTCTGATCACCCCAATAAAAACTTTTAATTCTTTCCATTTCAAAAAGAACAGAAGCTTTGGAAACACACAACACAGTTTAGGCTAAGGGATTTGAGAACACACACTGGCTAGAAATTACAGTCTAGAACTTACAGTCTAGAAGTTATAGTGGATCAGTTCATTTTTGTAAATGAAGATCATATTCTATTAAGAAACCAAGAGGCTGGGTTGCTGGTGAGATCACAAACCTGATTTTGATATGTCACAACATTTCAGGAAGGACCACAAGAGTTAACCTAAAAGTTTACCAACTTTATTTTCTTTCCTGAAAGTCCTGAGGACATAACACCACAAGCTTTTCTCACTGTAGCAGTGCAGACCGAATTGATGAAAAGTAAACCTATGAAGTACAACAGAGTAAGGATTGCCTGTGAAATAATTCTGCCAAAGATTAAAGGACAGTTGCGCTCTACTGCAAGACTAAAAAGAAATTAGTTTTCCTAGGAAATTGTCTACATCAGATGCACCCAAATTTATTCGGAAAGCAGAATGTTCTCTGCATGTTGAGAATTCGTAGGCATTCATCAGAGCTATGCTATTTTATTCAAAATAAAGCACGCTGTTCCTCAAGCAATCTCAAGGCTGTGTAGACCAGCAGCTTTTTTCTAAGTCCAAAAATTTCTAGAGCTAGTTCCTGTACATAACTGTACATAAATTTTTAACAGGTCAGGAATATAGGCAAATGGAAACTTGCAAGGAAGTGATGGGCAATGTGTGGGAATAATATATGTTTTATTGCCCAAAACTGCATAGTGAAGCAAAGTTACCTTCACTTATTTACCATCTCATTCTTCCCAGAAAACGCCTCCCTTTTAAATGAGACCATTTAGTGAAAAACAGGTCTCTCATTGTCTTATGGTCTACATGGACTCAGTGACCATATCTACGAGCCCTGCTGATATTTCTGGGGAGGTTAAGGAGAAGATCTCTCATGCTGAGGATCATTTACTGGGTTTAAATAAAGTAACAGCTTTGGGTTTAAAAAGATACAGTGAGAAATGGGAACAACTATAAAATGTCAGATGAAAGACCTATCTAGTTCAGTATGCTGTACTCAGTATCAGCCAATAGAGGAATCCTGGGGAAAAGTATAAAGAAAATGAAACATATTTCCCAAAATTGCCTCCCAGGTTTCAGCTCTTTCTTCTGAAATTTCCTGAATTTGGCATCTTTTTTTAATAGCCCTAGATCATTTTTTCTTCTAGTAATGTATCCAATCAGTTTTGAACACCAGCAAACTTCTAACATCTGCAACAGCCTGTGGCAAGGAACTACATAGCTTAGCTCTGTATTTTGGGGTTTTTTTTTATTTTGTTTATTTCCAGCCTGCCATAAGCAATTTCAATACATGCACATCAGTATTACAGAAGCTATGGAGAACAGTCATGACAGCTTAATTATTTTTTTTTCCAAAATTCTTAAACTTCACTCCTATTTTATGCACTCTTGAATTCACTGAACAGATTATTTTAGAGTCTTTGAACCTAATTTACCTAATATAACAGATACTGAGATTATCTGTTTCCTCAGACAAGGAAAATCCTCTCAATAGATTAATTACTTTGAAATTTGTCATTTGTGCAAAACTTTAATTATCTGAAACTCTTCAGTAACCCCCATTACATCTATATAATTGAAGTTCAACTGTAATTAGCTGTTGTTCTAACAACATGATTGGCTGGAGCAATTATAGCAGTCCTCTTTGGTTTTGATCTTTACCACTGTTAACCTTTCCCAATAGCTAGCAGTATTGACTTTTGACAATTCTTTCCTGGAAGAATAGAGAAAGACAGCTAATTATTTTCTTTGTTACTATTTGTCTTTTTTTTTTTCTTTTTCTCCTAAATCTACATTCAACTTCTAAACTTTTCTGGGAAAATTTGTTCCTTTAATCAAGTGAATTAGGTACGCATACCTCCCAGGGATTTGCTTTCTTCTAATTTAAAGTTTGCCTATACAGCTACATAACATTATGCTGGTTATTAAGTCTGTCCCCATGTTTCAGGATGTCAGGAAATAGGTTTAGGTGATTCATATAGTAGTAGTGCTGCCTCAATAATTTAGAGGAAAGTGAGGCAAGACTGTATTTTTAATATAAAATACATCTCACCCTGCAAATCTTGCCTTGGTAAGATAGCCCAATTACTAATATACAGCACACAATACAGATGCAAACTGTGCATGCTGGGACCAGCCATTTGGTTTGGGGAATGAGGGGAATCACAGTAGGAAATTGGAATAAAGAATTCAGGAAAATAAAAACTGTTCCTGAAGAACCAGACAAGATATTTTCAGGGACTACTGATTCCAGTAGGTGGCAGATGGATGCATACAAAACTAGTGAGTTAGGCCTAGTGCATCTTGGTCTGCCTAAACCTTTATTCCTAAATAAATTATTGTATTATTGGTTATGCAGAAAATCAATAATCCAGGCCTTTTTGCAGGTTTTTCTACTGTGGTTAAGATTAAAGCTGTACTCTGTTGGAGGAAACTTCTGTATCACTGCAGTCTCACTGGTCTCAGTTTGTGAAGGAAAGATCAGCAGATGATCGAGTGCAGGGTTAAAAACATTGTTATTTAGTGTACTGCGCAGTTCTGAATGTTGGAGTAGAGGAGAACACCAGAATTCCAGCTGAAAGTACATAAAACCAAAAAACGCAGTACCTGAAAAGGGTACATGCAAGAAGACCTAGAAAGCAGATGATGGAGCGTTTGACTCCATCACAGTGATACATCAAATTTTAAAATCATCTATCCGTCTTCAACGCCAGAGTCTTTCAAATTCCTAAGCTTTGCTATTTCTTTGATATAAATTGATCTGAGCTGTCACATCAGTGCCATATAAAGAAGGATTCCCTACCCTAGGTGCTTTTGCATGGCAAGTCAACCTTGAATGGGTTCTCTTTGAGACCACACCATAAGCACGTTATTTTCCACCGCATTTCTGTCACCCTGGATCTCCTTCATTATAACTGCTTTTCATGTGAGTCTCTTCCCACTAGCATATATGAGTTTTTATAAGGCATCATTGAGATCCCCCCCAGCTATGTGATTTACCTCTTCTTTTTCTTTGCCAATGTTCACTGTGTTATTTTCTCATATTGTAACTTCATACTTTCTTAAAATTACCATTTTATTACCTGCTTCAACTAGTACGAGCATCTCTCTCTCATTCTAGTACTACCCTCAGATTTCATTAAATTATTATCAATACCCTCTCTGAGTGCTTAAACAAGGAGATATTTAATAAAATGGTTCATAATTCCAGTTTCCAGACAGATTGCTGTTATTCATTGCCTATTACATTCGCTGTTCTGGCTATCTTAAAATATATTACTTTAAGCCTCTTCAAGCTAGTTCATACTCACTTTCAGCTAAGATTTTATAGGAAATTCAATCCAATTCCAAGGAGTTTATATTTTTGTGTCACTACATTCTCTCTCCCTTTTATACCTCTGTCAAAAAACAATCAAATTTTGACTGGCAAGGTATGATCCTATTTATAAAAACAAGATGCATAACAATGCTTATTTTCTAGTTTAGGGAGGCATTATTAGTCATATCCATTAACGTTTTTCACATGCTCAAACACAGTGAAAGTCAGTATCACTGAAAAGTCTTTCAGAAGGTAATGCATCATTCCTGTCATTCCTGTCTAGACTTTGAGAGGTCTTACCTGAGCCTAAAGGTTAGACCAACTTAACTAAAATCAGCCTTAAAGCTGACCTAGCTGAATTAATACATATTAATGGCAAACAGCCTTAAGGATCAATAGCAAATAAGTTGCAATTTAACATTTATTTCCTAAGAAGGAAACTGATACAGACCAGATTTGAACCACACTAGATGTCTCGTATGGCTTTGATTCTGTTTGATTACAATGCTTTAAAATTCAGTTGTAGTTGTAATAAAGTTATCAGCTACTATTTCTCCTTTCCTGTCTCTGTAGCACATAATTAAATATCTAGCCTTTCCCTTCCTATCTTAGGAGCAATTACCTGATTCTTCTACTCACACACAAGTTATCCGATGTTCATCCATCTGAGTTCTCGTCTTTCCCAGCAGTTTGATTCAGCCAGACTTTAGTGGAGGAGAACCCAATGACATCTCATAAACCAACTTCTTGGCATGTCAGGTTTGATCCCATATACCAGATTTCTCTCTCTTCCAAAACCTGGTTTCTTCATTTGTACATCATCATATGAAAACTCTTGCTACCTTCAGACTGGATTTTCAAATAGAGGAGGATTATCTACAGGGAAATTTGTGAAAACACTGACATTCACTTGTTTCAATATTATGCTCTCCCACTATCAATGGACTGTAATAATTGCCTGGATGGCCATTTCTACACTGTCAAATATTTTGATAGCCAAGTATATGAAAAACAAGCTATCTTTGTTGTTTTATTCCTGTTGTTTTCACCAGAGGCTGGACCGGATGGCCTTCAGAAAACCCTCCAACTGATACTTCTATGACTCTAAGAATGTCACCTTGGAAGTGAAGAACGGAAGTTATATTAAAATTGCAAGTTAAAATATACAATTGAGAAAGATCGACCTTTAATTCAACCTGCATAATGATGACCATGATGTAGGCCTAACCATCCAGCATCACCTCTTTCTTTTTAAAGAACGGGTAAAAGAAAGACTTTTCTGCTATGAAAATTTATGACAAATAAAGTCAGTACGAGGAATCAGGTTACTGATTCAGCTGTCATTACGTCAGCATTCCTCAGGTCCCTTCAGAGCATCAAGCTGAGGATTCGGTGTCTGAGAAAAAAATCATGGGGATTCGGGTCATTACATAGATGAGGTTCGGACAGTGATTGAAAACCATTTCAATTAGGCTTCAACCCTTTTCGCTAACCCTACACCCTACCCCTTACCCTAGTTCCCTACTCTAATTCTTTTCACTAGTCCCTAAAGCAAGCCCCTTCCTTGAAACCCCTAAACTCTATCCCCTTGCAATAACTTCTGAGCCCTCACACATCCCATAACTCTAACCCTAACTTGTTTGGCCATTGGGAGGTAGAAGAAGTGCAGGGATTTAGAGATTGTGGAGCAAAGCAGAAATCCCTGCTGCCCAAATTAATTCCTAGCAACGAGACATATAATTTTTATTCAAAATGGCCTTATTCTGTTTGGATGTGTGAACAAACATGGTGTAGTGTTCAGGCCACATCTTCCTAATGTCACGAAAGACTTTTCTTACACTGCAGTAACAGTGGGATCCCAGCACTTAATCTCTTAAATTGAAGTGAAGTGTCCAGTTCCCTTAGCTTTCCATCTGTCACATGTGATTACATTTTCTCTACTTACTCAGTGTTGATGGAAAAGAAGGCATGACTGAGTTCGGTGTTGCTTCAGTGACTACACTGCAAGAAAAGTGGTATGTTTGGGAAATAGCTGCTAATCCCACTGTGATATATGCATCTTGCAGTCAGGGATTAACACAGATGGATGTGGATGAGGTGGTCTACATATTAATTTTATACATTAAATTTATACAGGATTTTTTTTAATCTGTATTTAGCCTATATAGGATCTGACTTGTGATATGAAATGGTTATAAAGCACTAATTGTTCTTTCCAAACCCATGCATCTACTTCAGTGCTGAAAATATTCCTTTCCCCTTGAAAGGGACTTGAACTTCAAGGCATAATTTCAAAATATAACTAAGTTAGTGGACAATCATCTTACCTTAACTTGCTGAGCAACCTAATTGGAGGAGTAGCGCAGCCATGGGAGAACTGCCAACAGAGCAGGTCATCAAGAATCCTTCTTATGGGACACTGATATTATTATTTAAAGTAATATGCAAGTTTCTCTTCACTTTATCTTAAAGAAAGCCCTTGGATCATTAATCTAAGCAGAATTTCTAATACTGATGTTGTAACTCTAAGTATCTGTTTTTTCAGTGGCTACAACTTTAAAAGACAAGAAAAGTCTGAAGAGACATTTAGGAGATATAGGTCTGGATTGCAAAGAGGCTTAAGGAAGATTTAATGTTTAGGAATCCAAGGTAGAAACTCCCAGCTAAAGCAGTAGATTTACTCTGTGACTTTGGATAAGTCAGCAAAAAATCAGATATACGGAAGACCATTTACAAATGAGAGCTAGCTCATAAAAATATTCCAAAAATAGCAACAACTGTGTCATGTAGACAGGACACTATATAGAATGCTATATAGGCACCATACTCAGAGAAAATAAGAATTTTTTAAAACATGTAAAACTTACCTGAAAATACACTTTGTCCCAAGACCCAATCTGGTCCAGACAGTGACTTGGCCTAGTTAGTCAAAAAAGGTTGTGCTTTGACATATTGCAAAGGCTTTCTGCAATATAAAAGACAGCTAACATTCAATAACCATACAGTTTCTATATACGCTTCAGAAATCATATCTTCTCAATGGTTCAGAAGAATAAGAATAGGAACTTTGTCTTAAACTGTAAGGAATCTAACAGAGTGGATATTATCAGTGGGTGTCTTCTAAAGAAATACCAGACCCAGGTGTGAGAATGAACAGCTTGTTTAACGAATGAATATTCTACTTTTTGTTGACATTCAGTTAGTAAACATAAAGAGAAAACGGGCAGGGAGGATGGAAAGAGAGTAAGAAAATATAGATGTAATGCCTCCAGAAAGAAATCTTAGAATTCTAGGCCAGGCACAATTTATAGATACAGACCAGAGGTAAATTAGAGATGTGTCATTGATAGTAGTGGAGATGCTTTGATTTAAAATATCTTAGGATCTCATTAAAAAAAAAAAAAGAAAGAAGTCACAAATTTCCAGATTTCTCCCAGCAGCGTCTCACAAAATTCGTTTTTTTTTCTGTGAAGATTAGTCTCAAAAAGACACTTTAGGAAGATACTTATTTTAAAGGAGTAATAAATACAGAGACAAATAAAACACAGTCAGACTAGGAAATTCTCAAGTCACCATATTCATGGTGCAAGAGCCAGGAGTAAAATTAATAAATAGGGCTGTATGACAACCAGATGGTTCTGCAGAAGAAAAACAAACCATTACAATCTCTAGAGGCCTAAGACACCAAATAATTACAATACATTAGTTAAACTAATGAGTTGTAAATGTGTCCTCCCCTCCCACCCGCCCCCGGCACACATTTGTGATATGTGGACCATTTCATCCCTACTCAGAAACGCCACCAAATCCTCTTGTTAACCAGTGAAGAGTTCTAAAGAGAAAACTGCAGCAGCACAGCACTATTTCTGCCATAATAACACTTCCATTTCCTACACCCAGTCCCATTCAAAGACTGACGCCTCTCCAGAAATATCCCATATTCTAAATAATACAGAAACTTTAGGCCTAATGCCACAAACATTCAACTATATGTGCATCTGCTAACTTCAATGAGAGACGAATAAAAAAGATTATGCTTGTGTACGTGTGTTTATAGGATCATGTCTCCCTAGTGAAATTAGGTTACTTTCACAGTATATAGTGATTAGTCCCAACTTGGGATCTTTTGAGAGGTGCAGGGGTTGCGGGGGGAAGTTGCAGATGTTTCACAGAAAATGGCTTGGGAAAATATGTCATTTTGCCTAAGCCATTCACTGAAAATCTCTAGCATCTCATGATGCAGAGCAAAGCCTTGAAATTTGGTAGCATTTGTGGCTTGATACAGCTCCTTAGGGTCACAGGTCTCTCATGACCCTTAGACACTTGATAGAATTTGGCAGCAAACATATCCAAAGATTGTGCCAGGACTGTTCAGGTGTTACTCCGGGCTGCATCAAGTTACCAAGACTGATAACACAAGATCTGAGAAGAAAGCTCTCATTTTTCAAACTGGAAACAATCTAATGCAAATGCAGAGGATATGAGCCATACAAGTAAGCAGAAGAGGCAATTGGACAGGTGAAAATAAGGCTACAAGTCAGAGAAGAATCCAGGATTTCAGCTTAAACTGCTTTAAAAGGACTAGAAGTCACTAAAATCATAGAATCATAGAATGGTTTAGGTTGGAAGGGACCTTGAAGATCATCGAGTTCCAACCCCCTTGCCATAGGCAGGGACACCTCCCACCAGACCAGGTTGCCCAAGGCCACGTCCAGCCTGGCCTTGAACACCTCCAGGGACGGGGCTTCAACAACCTCTCTGGGCAACCTGTGCCAGTGCCTTACTACCCTTAAAGTGAAAAACTTCTTCCTAATGTTTAATCTAAACCTGCCCTCTTCCAGCTTAAAGCCATTCCCCCTCGTCCTATCACTACATGCCCTTGTAAAAAGTCCTTCCCCAGCTCTCCTGTAGGCCCCCTTTAGGTACTGGAAGGCTGCAACAAGGTCTCCCCGGAGCCTTCTCTTCTCCAGGCTGAACAGCCCCAACTCTCTCAGCCTCTCCTCATAGGAGAGGTGCTCCAGCCCTCGGATCATCCTCGTGGCTCTCCTCTGGACACGCTCCAGCAGGTCCATGTCCTTCTTATGTTGGGGACTCCAGAGCTGGATGCAGTACTCCAGGTGGGGTCTCACAAGAGCGGAGTAGAGGGGCAGAATCACCTCCCTTGACCTGCTGGCCACACAACTTTTGATGCAGCCCAGGATACGGTTAGCCTTCTGGGCTGCGATCACACATTGCTGGCTCATGTTGAGCTTCTCGTCAATCAGCACACCCAGGTCCTTCTCCACAGGTCTGTGCTCAATACATTCTCTGCCCAGCCTGTGTTTGTGGTTGGGATTGCCCCGACCTAGATGTAGGACCTTGCACTTGGCCTTGTTGAACTGCATGAGGTTGGCTTGGGCCCACCTCTCCAGCCTGTCCAGGTTCCCTCTGGATGGCATCCCTCCCCTCCAGCGTGTCTGCCTCGCCAAACAGCTTGGTATCATCAGCAAACTTGCTGAGGGTGCACTCTGCCCCCATGTCCATGTCGCTAACAAAGATGTTGAATAGTACAAGTCCCAGTTCTGACCCCTGAGGAACGCCACTCATCACTGCTCTCCACTTGGACACCGAGCCATTGACCGCAACTCTTTGACTGCGACCATCCAGCCAGTTCTTTATCCACCGAGTGGTCCATTTGTTGAATCCATGTCTCTTCAATTTAGAGACCAGGATATTGTGTGGGACAGCGTCAAACACTTTGCACAAGTCCAGGTAGATGACATCAGTAGATCTTCCCTTGTCCACCGCTGCTGTAATGACTATGTCTGAAAATGTCTGAAAAAAAACTGTGCAGAGGCTTGGAGAATGGTAACAAAAGAGGTAACAGTTTGATCAAGCAGGGAATGAAAGAAAGGACAGAGGGAGGGACATTAGGACAGGTGCTGTGGGTTTAACAATCCCACAGCTGACTGTTGGTAGAGGATATTACAGTTTCACATAATTGCAATCCTGACTGGAAGACAGGAACAGATTTTTTTGAAAGAGTACGCCTAGGTTACACCAATAGAAGTGGTCAAGGGGACAAATATTTGTCATAGGTTACCAGAAGATGTAACCGAACTTGGAGTTGTTGAACCAAAACTGAACATTTTTCCAAAAGAGGTGGTCCCGTCAGCTTTGGAGGGAGCTCATCTTCTTTCCTGAAGGAATTCCTGCGTAGAACTCAGTGGCTTGAGATACTCAGAGGAACGGAAAAGTTAATCATAATTCTTCCTTCCGGCCTCCTGGTTATTAACAAAATAAAAATAAAAATAAAAGTGGAGCAATCAGTGCCAGTAAGAATTCAGGGGTTTTTTTTCAGAGCATTACAAGGACCATCAAAAGGCTGAAGCATACTTAGAATACAGAAAAGGTGGTAAATGGCTCATTAGGAAATATCAGTTAATACTACCTTTGAATATGCTTTTGGCTGTATTTATAAAAGTACCACCAATTAGTTAGATTTTAACAGCAATATGGAGTATTACCAAAATATTAACATCTAATAAATACTGATCACAGCAGGAATTTTCAATTGCCATAATTACTCAAGTAAAGACCATTAGTGCTACTTCCTCCCAGCTAAAACATCAAAGCATCTTTTACTTAATTTCATTTGCTTCAGATGCTAGTAAGTATCAGCATCTTCATTAATCTTAATGCATTTATCCTTCTCTCTGTCCAATTTTAAATTGCTGTTTATTTCCACAAATTAATGCCATATTATTGTTACTCTTTTTTTTTTTTTTTTAAAATCTCAGAACAGCAATGCATGCACCTATAGAGTGTTAAAGATAGAAAGTGTGTTGGAATATTCAAAGAAACTACAAATACCAAAATTTCATTCTTTTACAGTCTCTCTGGGCCTCCTGTCAGCTACTCTCTGTCATTTTTCCCCCTGTATATCAGGTCAGTTTTAGATTGTAAGATAGTTTTGTTTCTTGAAGTCTTAAAGGCATAGAGACATAGTTAGCATTAGTTTCATGGACTGATAGACCTACTTGAATTGAAACTGTAATTTATTTGAACTCCAGGTGAGGCCAAAAGTTTTTTGTAAAAAAAACCTTTTTCTCACTCTGCTGGTGGTGGTGGTGTTAGTTTACTTCAGGAACAACCATGTATATATGTCTTGAACTCTTCAGCAAGCGACACCTTTAGAGGAATTATTCTGTATATGAGATGTTTCAGCCTTGACACTTGCTAGGGTTCACCCAGATTGTTGTCCCAAATCTGGGCTCTTTACCCGGTGTGCAAGCCAACAACACACAGAGCAGAGGCATTTCTAAGTTTATTCCGTTAATGCACAGAAAAGGGTTGCTCGTCCCAAAACAGGAGCACACCTTAGTTCCAAAAATCTCTACTTTTATACATTGATTATTACATATTCAAACAATTAATACATATTCATTGTTATTCTCTTTAATGATTGGTCAAGATTCCTTCGCTTCCCATGTAAATTAGTGCACAGACTCTGGCATCTTCTTCCACGGGTCTCTTTTGAGCAGGTGGTATCATTTGGGTAGGTGGTCAATGAGTCGGTGGTCGTGATCTCCCCCTGCCGGAATTACCTTTTACCTATTTCTCCACTGATCTTGGCAGTTCCAAGTGCTTTTCTCAGTTTGCTGACCAGGCCTACAGTTCATCACTCTCAACAGGAATACCCTGCTTATCAACTATACTACATTGTCTGGTGGTTAGTTCCTTAATTGAATCGTAGATAAATCATGTCTAGTTACTATTTCTCTATTTTAATCTTAGGTAAATAATTAAATAGGGCTGGGGCAGTACAGAGGACTTGAGCAGCAGCAGGTTTCCTTGGTTGCCTCAATTACATTTTACATTTCATTTTCCTAGTTTATGTCAATTTTAATACAACAGGATGCTTACTTAAAAGAAAAAAAAAAATCCCTAATGCTGATGGAGACCAGGCCAGAAGCAGAAAAAAACGGATTACTGAGTAATGGCACTCATTTTTTTCTTCCCCTTCTAACATGAAGTCATTTCTCCAAAGAACAATTTTTTATTTCTTTCATTTGAAATCTATCGTGGAGCCTCAATAGCAAGAAATGCATGAAATGTCAGAAATTGCTCCTAGTCTTCTGCAGGTTGTCAGAACAACTGGCTTTTTCACCAAGTATAACTTACAGTGGTGAAGCAAACAAACATGTTTTGTTTCCTCAAAACAAAAGATCTGCCATGGAAATATATTTGATATCAGATACAAAAACTGCAGTTTTTCTTGCCAAATCATCTCTGAATGCACCTAGACAGAAGTGAGAGTCCAGATTCACTCAGGGCAACTGAGCCGCGGATCCTCCAGCATAAGACATCACCAAAACCTCTGACTGGGTGACAGCAGTGGGCCCGTCAGTTTGTGGCTGTTGGAAACACTCCATCCCTCTCCCAGTCTCATAGGTGTCTCAGCCGCATGTATGTTTTGTGTCAGATGGTACAAGGCAGCAAATATCCCTTGAGGAAGAAGAATCTAATGATTCCAAACCACAAGAATCGGAGCAATCCAAACTCCCCATCTGTTGCCGGGTATGGTGGTCAGCGAAAATCTCAGTGCTCTGAGAATAAGGTACGGAGTTCTTGATGCAATTAAAGACCCTATGAAGATTCAGACTCTATCCTGGACTTTTGCTACAGTTTGAGCTTCGGGTTATTTTTCACCCTCCAAAGAAGAAACCTGGCTCTAACGAGAGACAGACACTGAATATTTTCCCACTGAATATTGCTGCTGTCTAAACAGCAGCAGTCTTTCCAATCTGTATAATATGTAACAGGCTATATGTAGTATCATAGGTACCGTGGCTCTGATAAACACTGTGTCTTTAGTGAATGTACTTTTTTTTTCATGATCACTCTAAGCTCAAACCAAGGTAATTGTAGCTGAGCAGAGAGAACATATAGGACATGTAGGGGTGAACCTTTTGCGGGGAACCAAACAACATCACACACTCTTGGCTCTTGGGAAGAAAGCTCAGCAAAACAGAAGGCCTGAGGGCTGAAGGGATGATTTTCAAATTGGAGTTACAGACTAAGGAGCTAAAAACTAACTCAAAATGGTTTAGGTTCCTTTCAGTTTGAGGTAGCTTTTCTTAGTTTAGTGTCCTTTAGATTTGAAGAATAGACATAAAACTACATTAAGGCTTTTCAGGACTGCAAAACATATATAATCTAGTCATTTATTTAAAATAAAAAAAAGCCTTCTAACAAAGACATTATTCCCAGACAGTATAGTTTGCTATTTTTTATTTGACTCCTAGAACAATGCAACTATTTAATTACAATTCCTAGGGTAGGGTTGGGGTGGGGGGATTGGGAATTTGAGAGTTTTTTTAAAAGATTTATACCTCTCAATGGTCACATACAAAGAATTATTGTCTGCAGCTGGGTTTTCGCCGAACAAAACAATACACAAGCTATCTTTCTTGATTTAAAAGAAAGTCAGTTCTAACAACAAACTAGTTCTCTCACAGGTAGGCAGCACGGCAGACACAAGGTGAACACCATCATTTTATGAATGGGATCCCCAAAGTCATTCTTTAAAATCCTTTTTGTCTTTAAGCTAGCTATCATACATGGTAATTGGTTGAGAACACACATAAGGTGCAATACCAGAAGAAACAAGGTACATCTTTTATGGCTTCGCATAGCTTTCTTTGGACCCACATCACCATAACTCTCCATGACACCGCTGTCTTCAGTTTTGCACAGAAAAACAAATTGTTTCATGAAATCTTAGCTGTTTTTCTTCAGACTCAGTCAATTATGTCCATTTAGTCCTAGGGAATAAACACTTCATAAGGTGTATTGCCCAACTACCAAAATAAATACTCTTTGTGTCTAAGGCAACCCATTCTCTTTCATGACCCAAAACACACGTTAAGGCACCGGCCCATTGCATTTGGAACCTCTTCCATCCCAGGCAACACTTGTTTCTATGATATATATTTAGTCAGTCATTGAATAAAATACAGAGATGAGCACTGTGGTATGTATGTGAACACAGATCATTCAGACAAGTGCTCTCATCTCCAGGATACAAGCCCACCTTCTTCCAGTTTTGCTTCTTCTTCAGTCCTTTAGTGGACACTGGCCCAATTGCAACAGAAGCGTGCCAAGTCCAGAGCAGCCTCACGGTCCATACTTTTAAGAAGTTGGAGTCAGATTTGATTCACTACAGCACCCAGCAAGATACAGGATTTCACAGTGATTGTACACGTTGTAGATGAGGACTCTTGGCCAGCTGGCTATTACATAGTCAACAGTAACAGCAACATGACTGAAAAGCATAAATTCTGTTACAGAATAATTAGAAACAGTATTTATGATACATTAACCCTCAGGATAACATTCTGGGTCATAGATCCAAGTAGAAAAGAGTATTTCTCTGACGTTCTGTGGAAATCATATAATACTTACAGAGACATGTTTCCACACACTCACCACTTACAGATCTTACAGTTACCTTTACACACTGCCTGCTGTTATTAACAATTCTCTAGACCTATATCTGTTTTTAACTACATATCACACTTGCATCTGATGGAAATCACATTTGTATCATATAGCTGCTTTTGTTGACCCTTGCAATAGTGTCACTGAAAGGCACAGAAAATCTTTAAAATTCCGCTGGAGGTAATTTGGGGTGAGTTACAGTAGGAATCTTATAGTCTTCCCAACTGTAGAAGTAGATTAAATAATAACCTTATCATAACTAGTGGAAAGAGCACTAGTTTTTGGTACTGAAACTACTTCTAGATCTAGCCAATTCAATATCAAAGTAATATAATTACAAGGTATTGTAGAACTTGCCAGACAGTAAGCACACACTCACTTTAAAAAGCTCAGTCTATTGCATTTGACCCTCCAAAAATAAGTAAATAAAATTCAGCCACAAGTGCAGACATAAATTCAAGAGACCAATGACACTAAACTTTTACAGCATCAAAAAGAGGGAAGGAGTAAATTGAATTCAGATACCCTCTGAATGGAAAGAAAAAATGTTTCCAATTCAGGGGATACCTGCATTCAATATTTTTTAAGAATAAAAACCCTAGCTATGCATCATCATAAACAGAATAACAAGATGTTATAAAATAAACTGAACAGGAGGATCTCAGCACCAAAGGGGAGACATTTTTCATGCAATATTTGCAGAAAAATCCCTAGTGTAGGAAAGGATTCAGTTAATGAATTGTGTTTATATTTAATTTCAGTTTTCCCTTCAAAAAGAGACAAAAATGCAACCACTGTGTAGCCATCAGACAAAACCAGCTACTGCACATGCGCACCGAGTTCATGCAGAGAATGAGACCCTCAGCTGCAGCAGGCATGGCAGTATAGCGCACATCACATTCCTGTTCTAGGAACTATTACAATATAGCCTCCATGCTCTCCTTTGCAAGGAAATCAAGACACACAAAGAGACGGTGTCCATGTAGCTCTTTTAACAGAATACACCAGGAATAGTGCTAATGTACTTTTCTTGGTAGTCCAGCTTTGATATGCGGCATAGACTACAAAGAATTTTTCAAAGTATTGAAGAGAAATAATTGTCCACTGGGGCAATCAAATGGCAAAGCTTTCAGTTCAACCCTGGGCTCCTAGATCCACCTAGTCAAAAAATTTTGTGCTACTCTGCTCTCCCTACATATTTGCTTCATGTGGATCATTTATCTTCTTGTCCCTCTTCTCAAATACCAAGTTGCTCAGTAGATGCCCATTTACTTTCCTGGCAGCTCCGATGTTGCTCACACTTTTCCATTGGACTCAATCATTACTGCTTGCCTCCAAAGCAGAGCCAAGGACCTAAACACAGCTTCAGCTGAAACAATCTGTAAAACCCATCCTGATCTCTGCCAGAATAGGAGCTGGATGCAAATTAGCAGACAGTTATTTTTCTGCTCTAGTTCATCCCAAAGAAACTACATGAAAAATGGTACTGAACAGAAAAGAAATTAGGTCTTATAATAACACTGTACTCTCAAGAGCATAGTAAGGCACTCAGGAATTGGAAGACAACCGATTCCAGCTATTTTTCTTTTCTTTTATCCCTCACAGCTATCTTCTATCTATCCTTACAGTTGTTCTCAAGGCTGTGGTGTAGAGTGCAGATTGGTGCCAAGGGTTAAGCAGGGCACATAAGGTAGCACCTCTGAATCACCTCCAGGCTGTGCTTTATTAACTCCTTAGCAGCACTGACAGCTGCCTTCATACTCCACTTTGTGTTCCCCTGTTTCTTTCTCAAGTCCTTATTTACAGAGAACTTTTCACTCAATCAACTCAAGGAATGAAAGCTGTGAGAAGCACATCACTTCAGCTGTAATGGCAGCATACTGTGTTATTTGTTTCCATTGGCCAACAATGGCAGGTATGGAAACGAATTTAAATTTGGCTTATTTCTTAAACTATAAAAAGGTATTTTACTGCTTCCACTTTCATTCAAAGTTTCCAAATCCTGCCTTCAGTATTTCTTGTTAATTGTGTTTCTCTAAACAAATTTTACACGCCAAATTTCTGCAAGTAGTTGTGTTTGCACAGATGCCCACCCCACAAACTAAACACAAGTGACCATCTTTGCTGCTGAAATAAAGTTCAATTCTAACAATGAATTTCATGACTTGTAACGGTAGCACAGCAGAACCAGGATGAACAGCTACCATCACTCCATCACCTTGAAGGAAAAGAGCTTCATAAAAGCATTCTTCAAGTCCTTTTCTATCTTCAAACCAGGAAATTTTATCAGTAATTTATACAACTGTGTATGGTTGCCATAGTTGGCAGTTTAGCATGACTTCATTTGCATGTGTTACCAAACACTAAATCTTATTTTTCATGCTCTGTACTTTGAATCATTGCTCTTTTTCACTGCCCTCTATTCCTTCCTAATTATGTATCTGTGGAAACAGACACCAGAAATGCAACTCCCATTGGATCCTGTGTTATTCTGTATTTAGTCCGTAATGTGTGGCTTCAAATGCAAGACACAAAATATTTTCTTTAAATACAAATGTATCATCTGAAATCTTGTATCTTGAACATGATAGGGGCCAAAACCACTGCCAAAGCTGCTGAAAGTCTAAGGTCCTGTTATGTTGACTGGACATATAAATGAATAGGTGTTAAACCAGCAAAGCAATTTTTTTCAGAAATTTTGAAAGATTGTATGTTCTAATACAAGTCATAATAAACATAGTCATAAAACAAGTCTAATACAAAAATCACGATAATTTCTTATCAACTAAAATTATTTTCAATTAACTATACATTTAAAAATTTAACAACTAAAAAAGGGGTCTTCTTTTGATTTCCTGCCATTGTCTGTGGATTAAATTAAGAATATTTTAAAGCATTACAAATTTAGTGTCAAGCTTTTTATGATCCAGAAATTAAGGTGGTTTAATTTTCTTTCATGGTCTTTGTTTAGAGCAAACTGAAGTAAAAAAACTAGACTTTGTAAAGCAATAGAGAGAGAAATTGATTCAGATACTGCACAGATCTCACCATCGGTATTTTATGCCTCTCATGTTTGCATATGGAGAAGTGGAGAGAGGGCTGAGGGAAGATAAATGAATTGTACAATAATCTGTTCAAATAAGTTTTCTAACAGCATTGCCACCAGCTTACATCAACCTGGAAAACACAGATCTTTCCGTCTAGTCTCCCAGTTGTATTCTAACACGAGGCTGCTCCAGGCAGCAATGGCACAGGAAAGGTGAGCGAGGGGAAGTCAACTCTTTCGAACTGTCAAAAGAAAAGCTTGTGTTGCTGGTTGAGCTGAGTACAAATAAGACAGACAATGGTTTCAAAGGTAGTGTCAAGACATGTTTAGAAAATGGAGCTAAAAAAACTGAGGTAAAAAGATATCTAGGCTCGGGCTTGGACTTACCACAGAAAGTCGAGCATGAATTCAACCTCTGACTCCCAGGCAGCAACTGTCTATATGCCAAAGCACGCCAGAGACACTGAGTCAGATGAGTAACTGCAGACATGAGAGTTTGTTAGCATGTGCACACAAAGACTCTTCCCTCTCCCCACAGCCCCCGTTGTCCCACACCTGTATCTTCTGTTCAGTCCTGCAAGCTTAACAATAACGCTCTGGGTGCTCACGGAGGTTGTTGTACTTGAGTGAAACATGCACCAGAGTGTTCTTCATAGTATTCTCTGCCAACACCATGAAGGGAAAAGACAGCTAGCGCTCTTGAAACACAAGCCTAAATCACAAACATTTTGCACAGCTTTGCCACAGGGCTTAATTAATGCTACTTAGCTTTCCTGTTTATGAATGCTAAAAAATGCTGGAGCTGAGAGATCTCTGATTGCTGGCACATTTATAAAGGAGAATGAATGTCTGCTAAGAAAAGAGAAACAAATTATGTAGCACAGTGATATATAGCAAACATCAATACAAAGTTGCGGTACATAACAGACTGGTGAAGTCAGAGAAGCCCTCTGCTAGCTTTCAGTAAAACAAATACAGGAGATGTGAACACAGCAGTTTTGCACTTGCTGGTGACATCCATCAGAAAGCAACACATTAAAAAATCTTCTTTAAAACATTGTCTTCTGTAATCCAGCACTGCAATTACAACGCTTATTTAAGATTCTCAAAAACTGTGGATGTGGGGTTATACAGAAAAATACAGGGGGTTGGACTAGATGACCTTTAAAGGTCCCTTCCGACCCAAACTATTGTATGTATGTATGAAGTAATACCCAAGTGGGCTTATACTATCAATATCTGCTCCAGGCAGTGTGACTAAAATGGATGATATAAGAACTTAGTATTTTCCTCTTTGCTAAAGTCAGTTTCCTCAAATATTTCTCCATCCTTGTCCGTTTCCAGTCACTCACCTCCTGCACTGAGAAAAGTTTTGGAGTATTAGTGTGTGCATTCCAGCACGTTTTAAAGGTTTCTTAAGCCACGATGCTTCAAATGGTTCTGTGTTACAGCCTGTTCTGTACTATTACAACTGGTGGAAGACACAAGAAAAAAAGCTCTGTTAGAGTAAGTTTCCAAGGTAGTAAATATTTCTTACAAAAGGAACAGCTGAGAAATGGGATTACACAGCCTCCATGTGCTACCCTTGAAACAGAACTGAAAACATAGAAAGGTAAGCAATTGTGATATGAATCCCCAAATTGCAGGGATTTCTATTCACAGTCTGAGCCAAGAAGAGATGACAGTCAAAGCTACTGTTTCAGTACTCTGAATCAACAATGTGAACTAGCTGAAAAATTTACCTCTGAGATCAGGGCGGACATGTTGTCACCCCTAAGCTATTTATTTGTACTAGAAAGGCTAGGCTTTCAGTTTTATTTCCAAGCCAACAATATTTTTTGCATCATTTGAACAAATATTACTTACAAGACCAGCTATTATACATAAAGCAAAAAGGCACGGCACTCCCATTAGAGTCTCCCTATATAATGATAATGTTGGGAAAGAAAATGTTTTTCTCACTAAACGACATGGAAAAGTCAATTACTTTGGCCTACTCATTAGCCTAGAGCAAATACATCCTACCAAAAACATTGGGAGCTGGATTTCGTCCATAACTGAGATAGGTGATTGTTGTTCTTAATACAATGATTCATATGGAATAATAATAATAGTGAGCATTTGCACAGGGTTTCTACTTACATTTTCCAAAAAGCTTTATAAACATTAGTTGTTTGATTCACAACACAGCCATTCAAAGGAAGTGATTATTAGGTAAATGCCTAAAGAACACAACCCAGAGGTATTTTCTTTAACTTTGCCTCATTCTTTGACTTCCACATACTTCTAACATAAATTTCTGCTGGAAAATCATTCTGATAATTACTGTGAATTATTGTTTGTGAGTTTATTTTTCTACTTCAGCTGCAGAAGTGAGCCATCTGAAAGTTAGTCTGTCTTACCCTATTTGAAAAGATCTGCCTATAAACCAGGGTCTTTGCATTCAGGCAGCATCGAAGGACAAGCAATGGGTGACCTTGTGAAAGGTGGCTATTCTTCATTCTGAATGCTGTTGCTGTCCTAGCTGGCCTGTACATTTCTGAGCACAGCCAATTAGACACCATGCTAGACCTTATTAACAGCAAAATGAGCTGTTTCTGCTCTATGTTTCTCTCTGCTCTCAGCCAGCTAAATATCTCCATATCACCGTATTTGGGGAAAAAGGTATTGCCAGTTTTTTCAAAAGGGAATAACCAACTTGACTAACATTTAATAAAGCTTACTTTGACTAATATTAAGAAGGGCTTGGGTTGGGGGGGGTGGTGGTGGGATCCTTTGAAATTAATTCTACTACTTTTACAGAGGCTTGCTGTAATAGGCAGTAGCTACACAGTGAGCTCTATATGGGCTTCTATATATCCACTAGCTGCTTCTTCCTCAAGCCAAGCGCCTTTACATTTTCTCAGCTCTCCTCCTTCTCTCTAATTCACACCACTCTTTCAGGTTTCTGCAAGGAACTGAAGGAGGCACCGCACACAAGTCATTATAAGAACAATGATGAACCCTCTCAGACTGCACAATTTATTCATGGGCTTCCACATCAGAGGCTCTGAAAGGAAAGACTGAGGTGTATTTCCCCAATGCATAAAAACAGACTAACAAACCCAAAACATTTAATCACCAAAAATGCAGCATTCTATTCCAAGAAGCACAATTCTGTACCTCAATTTAGGTGGTTTTTTAGATTATCTGAATGACTGTCGTCAAGTAACTGCTAATGATTTTGCTTTACTTCAGGCTCAGATGTGAACACCGGCGACTGAGCAGTTCCTTACACAGTTTTGTCAGCTTGCAGTGGACTAGCTGGGCTGATAAAGGGCTCACAGTTCTACGTCAGCTGCTCTAAATCAAAGTTCAGACCCAAATGCCTTAAATGAATGCCATTATTGAACTACGAATACTTTCATTCTCCCAAATGATACTGTATATGTTTAACTAAAAAATTATCACTAATTCTTATTAACGTTTGCAAGTACATAATTTCCCTTCTTCAATGTTTTCCATTGACTCCCCCAACAACTCTTGCAAAATGTCAGCATTCTTCAATGACAGTATATATTTTGTTACAGTGTTTGATGTCTTATTGTTATACCATTTAATTTATTGTTTTCTAAAAAAGAAACTGTATTGACCTTTAAGAATTAGGTATGACAGACATAAATGTAAACAGCCTCCTGCCTTTCTGAAGCAAATGTCTAGTTTTCCCCCTTGTCATTTAGGCTGTCTTCAGTTCTCTTATGTCAGTGTAATTCTTAGATGTTTTATCCCAAGAGAATGACATTCAGTTATGCGATCAAGGTGTTTCTGGCACAGACTTTGTTTTTCAAATACAAGGCAGATTAGAAGATCAAATTAATCAACAAACTTGATTATGATTAATGAGGGATTAAGTATATGTTCTCTTTTTTTATGCTAATTTTGCCAGATAAAGAATGCATTTATTCATTTTTAATCCGTAGTCCTACCTTTTTGGAGATTTATTACTTAAAGCTGTTGTTTGCTTTTCATCTACCATACTGCATATTCCATATGGTGAGAATCTATGCATTTTACAAACGATTATCACCTCCCTCTGGAAACTTTAACCCTACCAGCATTATTCAATAGTTCTCTTCTGCATTTTGCAGTTTCTGTATTTCTGAAAGGCACTGCTAAAAACTCTAGCCAAAGCCTACAAAGAATTTCTTTTAAAAATTCAAAATACCACCCCAACTAGAAAAATCATACAGGATTTAGAAGAAATCAATTCATTTTTATATGATGTAAAAACCAGGTAGCATGTAATAGGAAATAGTATTTTTCTACAGGTTTTCACAATCTATTGTTGTTCCAATTTATATTTTTTTAAAAAGCCCTATAGGAATGCTTATATTTTCTCTTAGTACTTCAGGAAAATATAAACAGGTAAAGTCATATTAATGCCTCAGATATAAACGACCAACTCATTGTACAACAAAAACCTGCCCCTTCATATCTCATTAGCTGACACAAAGATAATTCTAAATGAAATTCAATGACAGAAGATCCAGCTTGCTTCCACCAGAGCAATTCCTGTGTCTCATTTATTCTAATCTATGCCTTCCCCCAAGGGCTGGCAGCTTCAAAGATTTCTACAGCCTGTCCTATCATCTCTCCCTGACCACCCATACCTTCCAGTTCTCTAACACAAGAACAATCATCTCAAGGATACAAAAAATTAGGTTTCTGATCTTAGAAAGAAAAGCAGTCCACTAAAAATCCTGAGCTTGGGGGAGGAAGGTTAAACATCTGCAGGGCCTTCTCATTTGCCTTCTGGTTTCTCAGGTAATGAATGTAAGTTTTCAACTTCCCTTCTGCAACTAAGAGTAGCAGATTTTTTTAGTGAAAGAAACTTAAACTCCTGTAATAACAACATTGCCTGTATATAAAGACCCTTTACTACCAAATGAGTCGGTATCGAGTCTCATGGAATAAAGAGCTTTCACTACATACCCCTGTGGCTATGGGCCCACCATGTTAGACTTGAACTGACTGCCTTCACTCAGAGACAAGGTGGCAGAATCAATGTAGGTATTCGCAGAAAGCATTGGCTCAGTAACAGCCAAAATTCAAATAGGATGTTATGAACTGTTAGAAAGGTTATAAAGAACAAAACACAATTATACCACAGTATGAATCAATAATGCAACTACAACCATTCAGAAAAAAAAAATTCAAATACAGGTAACTAGAAGATTTGCAGAGAAAGGCGACAATATTTAACAGAAATGAGAGATATGGTGTAGTTTACACGTGAGACAGTTAAAAAATACTAGAAATCTTCTGCTTGCAAAAGAAATACATCTAATACATCTTAACAGATTTGGAAAAAATGAATAGAGAATGGTTATTTCTTGAGGTTTAGGAAAAAAAATAATCAGAGAAAGTCCAAAGAAATTATCAGGCCACAAATTTAAGAGACAAGATGAAATACTTTTTGGTAAAGGATACTGTTTGCTTTTGGACCTCACAGTCAGATGATGTATATACCAAAATTATAAATAAAACCACTTTTGCTCAACATGGCTATTAAACATGGGACTCTAGGTCTGATCTCCTCAGTAAGTTCCCAAGACACCGAATAACAAAAAGTTGGATGGCACACCAGGGGAAAGACCATATTACACCTCTCTGGTTCTTTCTGTTCCTGACATAGAAAGCTTCAGCTGATCATAGTCACATAGACGGTTCAGCTTTATCTCTCTTTGTACCAGAAAAGACCTGGGCCAGGTCTTCACCCAGAAGTCTGTCTTTAGAGAGTCATCACAGAGTCATCCTGTACTTACCTGGAACTACTGGGGCCTCTTTTGTCAGACGAGAAAAATAGCAGGGGCATCACTCTTTATGTGAAACTCTCAGTGGCTGTTGAAAAATATTTTCATTGCACTGGGAATTCAGGAGAGCAATTTACTTCACTGAGCTTCCTTGCTCTTAAAAGTTGAAGATTGTTGTCTCTAAATCTAGTTTCACAGAGTCTGTGCTAACCAGGAAATACTCTATATAGGCTTTAGAATTAGAGCTTTCGGATCTGTGTGCTTTTGAAGACTTAACCTCATGAGACCGAAGGAGAGATTTCCACTGGAACGATTGCTCAGTGAAGTCAATGGTGAAGACAGACAAGCGTTAAAAAATATGTGTATATAGTGGCACCTTTCCATGGGATTTGGAACTAGTGCTGGTAATGATTTATAATGATAAAATATATTCTAGATCTATCTAAGAGTATATGACTCCACCATACACAAAGGATGCAGAGTATATACAGCAGAAAAGATTATTTCAGTTTTCTGTGGTGGGAGATGATTCCTGGATTAGCTGATTAATTGCATTAGCAAAGTGTACTGCGAAAAACAAAGCCTGTGGGACGCAGAACAATCTGGCAGGAAAGAGCTCAGCACAAAGGTGACAACATGCATTGATTAGCATATTAATATGAATTTGTCAGTCATATAAACGTGGAATGCCAGGTTGCACTTCACTTTAAAAAAAGAACAGTTTGCTCTTCTCAAATAAGAAGTGACAGCAGTGAAAAACACAGTTGATTGCTGCAGATTGATGCCAGTTGGGGTAAGGGAGATGTAACTGGATAAAGAAAATCTTTAAGTGAAACCTACTATTTTCTGTCCACAGTATCAAACCGCTATTTTCTGACCTTAAGGCTTTGGGCTGCCTGTAAAGAGATGGCAGCAGCTGGACAATATGCAAAAAAACCCAGCCTCCAGTGTACAGCCATGAGAAATTTCAGTAAATATTTTGGTCCTGAATCAAGACAAAAACATCAACATAGAGCTTGAGAATCATTTTTTCCCAAGTGGAAATTCTCAAAAGTTTAGATTTGAAAAAAAAAAAACAAAGCCAAGAAAATGCTTTGACGTATTTCACAAAAGAAATCATTTCCACAGTCTGCAAGTCAAATGCTTTCATTTGAGGTTTGGAGACACGAGAAGGATCTAGACTCCGTGGTAATTCAGGCTGAATAAAATCCTGCCAGTGAAAGACAGGGGTCTAAACAAAACTGCTCTGTGTTGACGGATAAAACTGCAATATTTTTAGGTCTCATTATGGATGCCTGAATAAATGTACTCTTATACAAGCATCAACATAACCACAGACAAAAACTGCGTGGTTTTCAGTCCTTCCTCCTGCCCCCCCCCCCCCCCAACAATTTGGTTTAACTTCCAATTATCTTCAGTGCTCTCTTTCCAGTCTCCTGTTTCCACGCTCTTTATTGATTTGTCTTTTACCCTTGTGTCCTTCCTTTGGATTTCTCTCCAATTCTCTCAGTTCTCTGCCTTTTTGTTCTGAATGGAAGTTGGTTTAACGGCTGTTGTTGTCTCCTGCCCCAGCTGCAGACTCCAATTACCCTTTGCTTTGCCTTCTTGGGCATCCCACACACTACCTCAGTAAGAAACAAGAACATGAAGTAAACCCACTGCTTAGCAGCAGGGAACACTAGTTTTTCTTTCTGGGATAGCAGTGTCTCATTAGGGCAATGCTAGAATTTATCCGAAGTACATATGCCAGCCCAGGATTTCCCTATCTTTATCATCCATAAAAGAAAATGTGTGCTCTACAGCAAGAGTAATGAAGGGCCCTTTCTCCACCAGATTAATCTGGAAATAAATCCATTAGGTAACACCCTGAACACATGAAGTCAAAGACAAGAAATTAGTTTCTTCACCCTACAAATGCTACCTCTACACATATTCCTAACACTACAAATCCTACTTGACAAAATTAAATTATCTGCACAATTTAGTGAGACAACAAACATTTTATCAACACCCTCCATCTGTATTGGTTTTAAAAGAGCAAAAGATTTATAAAACAGCTTCAATCCCAAGTACTTGCTACATGTATGAGAACAAATTATTTTCAGACAATAGCCTGAAGCAAATATGGGAGATTTAATCAAAAGATTATGTTTTTTTCTGCCTGCCTCAGGAAGCTAAGGGAGACTCACATTTTAATTTTATAAATCCCAGATCTCTGAACTCTTTTTTATAGTCCATTTTGTAGCTACTCTCTTACAACAGCCATTGCATTGGGGAAGGGTAGTTGCCGCTGGTTTGGGTTTTTTTTATATTAAGGCTTAATTTGTAACTTCATAATACCGTAGAACTCATTTTCATTTCTCACTTGAAGTAACGATTCAACTTCAAGGTACACAAATTGACATTAGGACATCCATGTTTGTATCTGTTTATGTCTTTGAACTGGGGTGGGGTGGGGTGGGGGGGTGAGTGAAAAGATTCAGGCTGTGAGCCATTTCTCTTGTTGTTTACATAGATAGCAAAGGCTTTTCACCTTTATTTTTAAAACATCCAGTAAAGCGAGAAGGCATTTTTCGCATGAGATTCCTACCCTAAATGAATTATATCCTTTAAAGAGAACGATATTGACAGATTAATATGGTTAGAGAAACTGCCAGATGATCATCTACCATCGTTGTGGATGCAATAGCCCATTATGGGTGTAGGTACAGCGTCCATCCGCTTGCCTTGACCCTGCGGTCAGGAAAGGAGTAGCAGTGCTATCTACTTTCTTTATCATTTCCACATAAAAGTTGTTTTCTTGTTCGAAAACCAGCAACAAGGATCAGAAGTGGCTTATTAGTTGCAAATTATGGATCTGTTATAGCCCCTTCATCATTAGACTTGCCACAGTGTTTCATTTTTGTTTGGAATACCCTCTCTCCTAGGAAAAACAAGCTGTCCATTAAATAGATTGGTCATAAGGCCAACTTAGGTCCACAAAAGGTGAAGTCAATCAATTAAGGGAACTTAAATTACTGTAACCTGCAATTGGGGGAAAACATCTCTAAGCTTGTGGCAGGGAAAAAAATGATCTTGCATCAATTTACCGATTACTAAACTTGTTAAACTCCTGAAGATATCTGGGATTTTAGGACACATCTCTCTTCTCAACACCAGTCCCAGAGCAGAGATAGCCCTCATATGAAAAAAGTCTCTTCTCTGAAATCTTCTTTTCTTGGCAATAGAATATTAAACCATATTAAAGTATGGTTTCTGTGTTTTTTCAGTTTTCCAAAAATAAAGCATCTTTCTTTACTACTCATTCGTATTGTACAGAATGAGAATATTTTAAACATTTATTTGAAAACCTACTTGCTGGTTAGAAGTTTCTTTTTGAAAGACAAATGACATATATTTGTTCTTTAGAAAGAAAAAAAAACCCACTTTTTCACAGCAATATTTGAAACATCAAAAATAGTGATATTACTTTCACAACTTCTTTTCTGGGGGAGTAGCATCACTCACGCCAGCAAGACACAAGAAGCTGGGTCCATACACAGGTATGTGCTGTAGAGGAGGGATTGACAGACACTCAACTTTTTTGCAACTCACACTTTCTTGTGGTAAAGAAAGTAGCAGCAGGTGTCTTTTCTTGCCAAGAACAAGGTTTTTGTGATTGCTACCCACATCGTTATGAGATAATGAAAGGACATATAATTTTATCTTCACATATTTTATTTTAAAAGAAAAACAAGCCCCTTCCAATCTTTCTTAAAATGTATCGTCTAATTTTCTAGTTTTTTTAACACAGACGGCTATTGCCAGTGGTTAGAATCTCTTCTTGATATAGCTGCCAAGGTAACTACTCATGTTACAATACCGGAGATTAAAGGGAACAGTTCACAGAAAGCAGTAAAAGTAATATGCTTGGCTGTCCCAAGATGCTTTTACTGAAACCTGAACATCCTTCCTGAAAACTGGATCTCTTTATTGAAAATTAAATTTCTCTGACTAAATACACTCAAAGTGCATAAAACTCAGATCACTGCTGAATTATTTGTAATTTCTTTCAGATACACAGGCATGAGGGTTTGTCAAAACAGCAAGAAAGAAAAACCTCATATCATAAAGTGTAATTAGGATATTCTCCAAATTTGGATTTCCCACTTCATTGGCTGTCTAGAACTTGCCTCATCTCCTTCTTGCTTAGCTTAAAGTATCAGTGACAAAACCAATAATCAATAATTGAATTACATTTTGGGAAAACATTTTGGGAACACATAAAAAATGCAGCACTGAAAATTTTCAGGGTCTTGACCATCTACCTTAGTATTCAAACGCTACCCAGTTGCCCGGATCGCTTGCTACCCAGCTGTTTCTAAGCCATCTTGAAGAGAAATAAAAGAAATAAAGTGAACATTTTAGAGAAGCTAGCAGGTTTACCTCATAGCATAAAATCGATGGTATCATCTTCAAAATTTTATTTTCATCTTGAAAAACAGCAGATACTATGGATATACTTTCAAACCTACCCAAAAGAATTACTCCCATTGCATTTTGATTACCTGACTCCTATGGTTAGTATTTTGAAAGTCCTGCTTTCTGTTATAAGAATTGCTTATCTCTTGAAGACCTGTATGTCCTTCCTTCATCTAAGGACATGGAGATGGAACACCTCAGTGAAAAGGTTACTTATCTGCAATTGAGTTAAGAGACTTCCAAAAGGACTGTCAAAGGGTGTGTTTATGAGCGTAACTCCTAACTTGGAAAATGTATGCAAATAAAAACTCACATGGGAGGCTATTAAAAAAAAATCATTTTAGTATCCTGTGGATAGATGTCTGTATGTGTTTTGGCTGGGATAGACTTAAACTTCTTCATAGTAGCTGGTATGGGGCTATGTTTTGGATGAGTGATGACAACACTCTTGATAATACAGGGATGTTTTAGTTATTGCTAAGCAGTGCTTACACAGCCTCAAGGCCTTTTCTGCTCCTCAGACTGCCAGACCAACAAGTAGGTTAGGCGTGTATAAGAAGTTGGGAGGGGATACAGCTGGGACAGCTCACACCAACCACAGTATCCCAAAGCAATATTCCATACCCTATGATGTTGTCGTCAGCAATAAAAGCTGGGGGAAGAAGAAGGAAGGGGGAGGAATGCAGGGTTATGGCATTTTTTTTCCAAAGTAACCATTGCCATGGTGGAACCCTGCTTTCCTGGAGATGGCTGAACACCTGACTGCCGATGGGAAGTAGTGAACGAATTCCTCATTTTGCTTTGCTTGCATGCACAGCTTTCGCTTTACCTATTAAACTGTCTTTATTTAAAACCATGAGTTTTCTCACTTTTTTCCTTCCAATTCTCTCTCTCATCCCATGGAAGGGGGAGTGAGAGAGCAGCTGTGTGGTCCTTAGCTCCCTATGGAGGTTAAACCACAACGAGCTCATAACGGGTTGCTTATAAGGATCGGGTAGCCTAGAGGAAAGAATAAATGCCAAGTATCCTCATGAAAAATTGCAATTCATCCTTTCCAGGAATGCATGTCAAAAACAATGTAAAGGCAAACATGAAAATCTCTCTCAGCTGATAGACAACAAATAAGAGAGAAAGGAGAGAACTGAGACACTGCCATTGCTAATCAAGTCGTGCAAGAAGTGGCAAGGCACAGGCAGCTCTACAGACTGGGATGTGATACCCTGCAGGAGCTGCCTTAGTAGCCAATTGCCACAGTCCTTCCTCAGATGGACCCTTTCACCTAAACACATTAGACAACTTTCCTACCAATGGTATATTCAATTAATGTTCTATGTGTATGTGTGTATTTTGTGTATGTGCATAACATTTATTACACACATACATGAACACACAAGATTTACGGCGGAACGCTTTTCTATTATGCCCTTAAGGCATACACTACAGAAGTGAAAAACTAGGAGCAAGGTAGAATTGATTATGTATTTTTAATCCTTGTGGGGAGTTGTACCTGAAACAGAAGAGCAAATAAATATTTTAAGGCAACTTACCATCTTCAAGACAACATTTTGCCAAGAACAATTTCAATTTTCAAGGGTTTTTTTTTTTAGAAAATGAGCAGTAAAAAAATAAAGAAAATTTGTATAAAGGCAAGTTTTCCATAGGGAAAAAAAAATTGCTATTACTACAGGAAATAACAAAAGTTGTCTGATCAAATCATGCTCACACTCATGAAAATAATACAAGAAAGCATTTGCCATGCACAGTTTCTACTTTGCATTGTAATTTATGACTACCAGCCCAGTCACTGAATATCAGTCAGTAAGCTGGACAGGGTAAATGGGGAAATCAACCAATGATTAAGCAATATGGTGATTGTACCTCTCAGCAATATGGTGATTATACCTCTCATAAATGAAAGATGATCATCGTTTTAGAAAGAGTATACAAGGAAAGTAATTTTGTCGTCAACTCTTGTCAGTTTTAGCTATAGTATAGAACTGCGCAGTACATCATAGTTTAGTATAGTATAGTACATCAGAGTAAAGCACAGTTAAAAAGCATGCAAGATCTCTCTTCACATAAACTGAGAGATTGAGTCTAAATCAGAAAGCAATACATGCCACTTTGTTAGTTGAGAATTAATTTTAAAATAATAAAGTAAGAAAGGACACAATGATAAAAATCTAAGTACCTTCCACAAAGTTCCAAAATAATTAGTCACCAAATATGCAAGCTAATGTTTGGAGCTTGCCTAAATAAATAAGATCCATTCTTTACAAATTATTTTTAGTTACCACCTTTTGCTTTCATGCCTCTTCGTACCTCTTTGCTAATGCTTGTTCAAAACTCAACTGGTGATATATGTTGTATCCACAAAAAATAAATTAGTCTAAATCATTTCACCTCAGAAAATTAATTGCCTTCCTCTCTGTCGTCTTCACAATGCCTCTGGAACATGCTGAATTATTGAGAAAGGTCAGCTCGTTTGCAACAAGATTCTTTTTCTGCCAAATAAGCCTGTCTGACACTAGAAAGCAGAAAAAGGTTTTTTGATTTAGTACATACAAAAGCAATCCGATTTTTTGCAAGGAGTGGCACACATAGAAGAGCTCCAGACAAAATTACTGACATTTGGTTTCCCACCTTAACAGCAATGCTTTGTTGATGTAACTGGTAACCTCAGAGCACTTTACAAAGCAGATTAGGAGGATGGGAATTTTGAAGTTGAGAAAGGAACTGGTTTCTCTAAGCTGGGTTGTGCCACAGCCAAACGAGAATGCACATCTCCACAAACCCAGTTCAATGCTCTTAACACTCAGCAACCGATCACCTTCTGCCTGCCACAGCTCTAGGAAAAAGCATAAGATTTACTAAGAATATACTTTTCCTGACTTATTTTTTTCAACTAAATATAGCTCATTCCGTGGGTTCAAAACCAAAAACTGCTGGTTTTAAGCAGTGTCAAGAATACTGAACAGGGCTCACGTAGCACAAAAACACATAGCAGCCAGGTGATTTAATAGGTTGGCTCAACTAAAAGAAAAGGCAATAGGAACACTATCCCATGCGAAGAGAAAACTAGCACAACTTGGCTCTCTTTTCTACAATTTACAGAATATATCACCTAAGGAATCTGTGGCACTGCAGATCAGCCACAGACAAAGCAGCACCAGCATACTTAAAATACTGTGTGCTAAAGGAAGCAAAAAGTGAGAAATACCCTTACTCATCACTTCCCTCCTCTGCCCAGCAAAACTAAGGCTTATACAAAGCTAAAAATTAAATATTTTCACCAAAAGCCCAAAACAAAAAAACTCAAGAAATAGTTTTGAAAATTATTTCTAATTAGAAGTTACTTTTAGTCAATCTTCTATTCATTCGTTGCCATGTCAGAAGCACAGAAGCTAGTAAGAAAGCACTTTCTTGAACTCTGCTAATTCTCTAGTAATACTTCATAAATGAGAGAATAACATAGCCCAGAAAATACTTTTCTCTAGCGTATAGGAAGATAAATCACTGAGAATAAGAGTTTGATGGATCAGACCCCCATAAGGGACCTAGCACATCCTATGATATAAGATGATCAAAGCACGGAAAATATGTTCAGCACTAGAAATTATTCCTAGAATTATGATGAACAAAGAAATCCTGGCCTGATTCGTATCTAAATTATATCTGCTCTTCCTGGATTATCTCCACTATAATTCATTTTTGGTGGGGAATTTTTAAGTATTTTAAACGATTTTTAAATGATAAAAAGAGAAATTAAAACCTTATTTTTTGGATGCTGAGTTAAAAGCGGACTTTTCTCTTTAGTTAGAAAGGCAGATATTTAGAGCAACTCCCCAGAAATCAGAGTAATTCTGGATCAACACCAATGTAAGTGAGATCAGAAGCTGCAATGAACACCCAACCTAGCATCAGCACGTCCTTTCATTCTTCCTTACAGTGACTTCTGTGAAGAGTTTAGACTGTACCCCCTTTTTAAGTAAATGTATTTTCTGTAATAATCCACTGTGTAATAGTACTTTTCAGTTTTGTTATTGCTACTACTTGTAATGTTCAATTCGTCTCGATTCGTTAATCTGCTCTGGTTAATCTGTTTGTTTCGCAGAGATTATGGATATTAAATGTGATTATTAAATGTAGTTTTTCTAATTTTTAAAATGCAATTTTTCTGCTTTTCCTTATGCTCTAACAATATAGAAATATGAGTGTAGCAGGAAAGCTTTTTGTGAATAAAGCTGGAATGTTTAAAAAAAAAATTTAATGAGCAGGCAGAAACAGATTAGCAATTTACAGAACTATTTGCAGCAAACTTGTGGGAAAAAAATATTTGTTGTCTGGAAGGCTTGGAGGAGGGAAAATACAGTTAGCATATTTCTAGAAAATCTTCCATTAGAAAAACTGACCAAATTACCTTCTTCATCGCTCATCCTCTTTTTTTCCTTTTCCTGTCATAGCTTTTTGGAGGTCATAATAACCTAAAAATCTTCAAGTCAATTTGTAATCAGTCATATTTTCGTCACATTTTCTGGACTGTAATGCAGCTTGCTGAACATCAACAACTATGTGATCTTCAGTCACCAATAAACCATTGGCCAGTCAACTTCAGAGTGTCATTCCTTAGGCTGGCTGCAGGAATGAATCCTCTCATGCCGAAAAATTCTAATTCTGAATCTTGAAAGGCATGTGGCAGGTACTCTTGTTCTTAGATAAGTAATCTTTCAATATGAATATAGGAAATCAAATTAATAAGAACTCTTGCAAATATGTATCATAGCAGAAATAAGATGGTCCAATGGTTTTCAGAAAAGTTGCAAGAGACTGACTGACTTCTTGAAGCCACAAATTGAATTTTACTGATAGGGTCATAGTTGTTTTTCTTTTCATTCCAATTCCTAAGAAAGATCACACAACAAAGAAACAGAAACTGAGCATTAGGGAGAAGAGAAAGGAAAAGGAAAAAGAAAAAAATTACATTTGGCAACAGTGATTAACTTTTATTGAAAAATAACAGCTCTTAAGACATGATTATTTCAATAACAGGTTCCATAAAACTCTACATAAACAGATCATATTGTATTTTGGAAAAATAAATTAAATTACTATTTCTGCTGAAAACCAACTAACTAGCAGACCTTTTGGCTTAAGAAACTCTATAGTTTAGAAATGGAACATTTGTGATAAACTGTCAGAAGAATACCATGATCCTTATGCACCAGTTTTGATGGTTGGTTGTTTTCTGCTAAGAGTTGCATAGGCAAAGGCACAAAACACAAGACATTGACAGCATGTAGGCCACAACAGTGGTTTAGGAAAAAGCCAAGTTCAGATGCCTTCTCCACCTGCGTCTCAGATGAAAAACTGGTTTCTGAAGCAGGCAGAGCATGAATCTTATATTCCAAAATGCAGAAGAGGTGAAAGCAAAGGTTGTCTCACATTTGAGACAGTAGCTGAGAATGCATTGGAAGTAAAGGATAGAAAGAAAACAAAAAGATACATTTGAAGACACAAAATTTGCTATGTTGCCAAAAGGCTCCCTCCTATATTTCCTACACAATTTGCAGATACCGTTTTTCTACTAAGTTATTATATGCTTACCACATAAGTAATTACAAAATTCGCTTGACTCTGCTCTAGCACTGAGAATTTAAAATAATTTCTGGACAAAAGTCATAAGAACGTAGTAATATCATGTGCAAATTTATACTTTTTTTTTTTTACTTGTACAACAAAGACAAGAGTAACAAACTATTTCTATGCTGCCAGAATATGGTCTCATATAAGCACTCCAATTAGATAGTCTTCTAAAATGGATGAGATTATATTATTTTTTTTTAGAAATACTCTGTAGACAGTATTCTAAATCTGTGAATTGCCTGTAATGCTTTATGAAGAACCATCCATAAAAATTCTTTTTTACTGAAGGAGGCAAATAACATTGAATATTCTCTTGATACAACAGTGGTAATAAGATAATGTCTCCTGTTATTAAAAAGCAAAGTTAAGAAGCCTCCTTGTTTTACTTTTTAGGTAGCAGTGAAACACAGATGCGTCATCAATGTTCCATGAATAACATGGATAAAGCTACCTGAGAATCTTATTTGCTGATTTCACTTGGAACTGAGTTCCTATGATTCCATTCACACCTCCTCATCTTGCTCAAGACCTTAAAATATGCGTTTTATTATGTATGAATATGTATGTACATTTTATCATATATTACATATATTCAGTAACTCCAGGAGACAGAAATGTCACCAATAGAATCCCCCTTAATTTGGGCATTTGGAAGGAAAAAAATTGCTGGAAGGAGCCCTGTAGGAGACAGAGGAAATTGTGTTGCCAGTAGGTGTCTTTTCTATTGACTTTAGTGGGCTTACAAACAGGCCCACAGGAATTTCAGGTGGCAACAGCAGCTACCCGTTAGTTTTGACTGTAGGTTAAGAACCTGCAAGGTCTAATAAAACACATTCTTTTCATCTCTGATTTATGTGACCTTATAATTCTGTTGTTGAATGTAACTTTAATGAAATAATAATTATGAAAACAATTTAAAAGAAAATAAGAATGTGGGGAAATATGTATGAGTGCACACATATATGCAAGTTGCTAGTTCATCTCATGTTAGACAGGCACTTGAGCAGTTAGAGAAAGATGAAAACGCAGAGGTGTCTGGAATTACATTTGCAAATAATTTGTCCCCCACTGGAGAAAATAAAGAATGTACAACGCTTAGAAAAAAAAATTTAATTCAATGAAAATTTCACACCAATTTGTGTTAGGGACTGCAACAAAGAACGTAAAGAGGAAAAGAATAAGAGCAGGAAAGACTAATCACAATAGCCCAAGAAAATGTTTATTGTATCACAACCCATTTCACTCTGCTTTTACCTCCTCTCCAGATATACCTCTGTCAGGCAGAAGAACCACTTGAAACAACCCACTTAATTCTTAGTCATTTGCTTTCCTGGTCAGCTAGGGCTTTGAGAGGAAAACACATTATACAAAGTGCGATACTAGCAATTTTTTGGAAAAAATTATTTTTCACAGAACTGTGCCCTACAAATTACATTTTGACACAAGCACCTCACTGTACCAGCCATTCAGCCCCTTCAGCCATGTCCTATCTGCAGCAGCTGAAAAATGGAAGGCTAAGCTATACTGGTGACAATGGGAACCAAGTGTATTCAGACTTTCAGGAGGATCAGAAGATCAGACTCTCAATGGCTGAAGAAATCCTGGTGGTTCTTTCTTCATCAAAGAAGAATAAAAGTTTTCTCATACAAAATAATCTGTGAATATTACCTATAATTCAGAATAAGTCTTCATTTCTATTTAGTGTTAGTTAATTTCCCATAGCTCAACCCTTGACCTGCTGAGTTTTACTTTACTACTTTACAATAGTTTCAGTGAAGTTTCACCTCAGCATCCTATTCCAGAAGAAAACTTGTCTGTAATCAGTTCTTTGGCTCTGACTGTCCCCACCCTTCTGGCCCCTCTAGCTACAATGAAGAGCCATATACAATACTTCTGGGTTTGGCCTACCGCTTTGCTGCAACATCCTTACTCACATGCTTGTGAAGTTGCCTGGTATCATACTGAGTCATTTTTGGCTGGTGCCAGGAAGAAGACTTTTGCATTCATAAGCAATAATCAGAAATCAAGTTCAAACTGAGTTTTCCAGCTGTGTTTTAAGCTACAAAAATAAAAGCAAACTGTTCAAAATCCAGGTAGGCTGACGTTGTCATGACAGCAGCACAATGCTAACAAGCAGCCATAATTAATAGGACAGCATCGAGCATCCTTAAATTGCAAAAATTCTTCTGCCGTAGCTAAAACTTTGCATGACTGACTGATGAACAGGAGATATCAAAACTGAAGAAAAAATCTGGACCGCCAAAGCTGCTGCTGAAGAATCATCTCTTCCAGCTCGGGGCTGGAGGAAGGAGGCAGGGAATGAGGTCATTAGGCTAAGCCTAATCAAGCAAGCAAATCTAAAACCAAAAGCAAACTTAGCAATGCCCTCCATGCTATATACAAAAGAAAGGAACCACAGGGGACAGGTCTTGTGAAACAGAACTGCTCTAATTAACAGTGAGACCATTATCACTCATGCTAAATAGATATACTGTGCAGGGTGGTATTTCGCTACAAATCCCTACTTGTGCCCTACTGCTGATGTTCCCTGGCTCTCTTTCCCATAGTGCACAGATGAACTTAGTGGAAGAGTGACTTCAGTGCACCAGAAGACCTGTAGAAGATTAAATCATAGTCTTATAAATAGCAAAGAATAGAATAATTTCTGAATTTACCTTTTACCCAAGATGCTGAGTCAAGATCTTACCTTCCACTCTAGGCTCAGTAGGAAAGGTTTTGCTGGAACTGTGAAAAAAAGAGCTTCAAGCTATATAACAGAAAGGAAGAACTACAAACAATCACAGCTACTTTTCTGATCACATTTTGGATATTTCTTTCATGTTTCTAAGTATTTCTGTGAAGCTGGGAATGGGAAACTGCTATAGACACCACAAGTTTAACCACAACTGACTGTACAAGCACAAAGTAGCTATCAGTGGAAGGGCAAAAGAGAACAGCAAATAGCAGACGACCAGACAGCAGTCACCCTAAAACTATGTAGTCTTACCTAGAGGAAAATGAAACATTCTCACTCTGAATATGCATAAGCTGGAATGGGCAAAAGTTAACATAGAAAATCATGTACCTGTTAACAGTTTTAGAAGAAAATACGAGAATGGTTACCCTCTACAAATACCTTATTTTTCTACAAGAGTCTGAGAAAAAACACTTTGTCTTCTGTACTGCTCCTTTGCATATGTTTCACCACAGTCAGGCAGGTTTTGCTAAACAGAAGTTATTAATGCAAATGTTTTCACTAAAGTTGCTGCAGAACTTATTCGAGAAACTGAATGTTGATGACCTTCATCTGACCAAATTTTAATCAGTACATGTATAATCAACACAGATTTTGATGGAGGAGCACAGCTGACTTCACTGTCCAAGTGAATTTCCTCTCTAGGCAAGAGCCAATTACTGGCTGCCTAAACTCTTTCCTTAATTAGTTAAGTAAAATGCTAGTAGGACTGCTAAAGGGCAGGTCAATGTATTTCTTTGCTGCAGTCTTTTGGATGTAGGAGAACCTGGTTTGCTCCAATTGATTGTACCAGGCTGCTCCTCTAGATGAAAAGAACAAAAGTTAGAGCATAGAGGAATTTATTCCAGCAATTTTTTATAGTCATCTCCAAAAGGAATTGTAAATGTTCCCCAGGGGAGGTTGATCCAGTTGTCCAACATTTTCCCTGTGCTGTTCAATGTTCAATTTCTTGAAACAAAACAGCTCCAGACACTCAGGCACCTCTTCTGCCAGATTTATATGCCTGCTGCAACAAAACAGATAGCATCCAGTTTACTGAGCAAGCGACTAATGAAAAATCTAGGTTGTACATTATGGAACTGTGCTAATGGTACACCACAGTTTTTCTTCTCCTCATGTGTGGAGAAGAGGGGGTGTGGAAGACCACACTGTATTAAAAGTTCCCTACGGAAATTGAATATTTCTTCAGTTTCCTGAGACAGGCATCAATGATATTTTCATTTCCATGCTGCAAAGCTGAGACTTTTGTTCACATACTGTGTTGGTGATCTGGCTGATATTTCACAATGAAACTGAGGAAAAGAAGTAGTAGAGCTGAGTTTGGGAGAGCTGGGTGGAAGCAACAGAAGCACGTGGGACACAAGGACTTGGGCAGCTGCTGTGGGAATGTGGAAAACACATCAGCTTAGTAAAAGGATACAGTCTGGAGTTCCTAGCTTGGGCATAAAGGTGGAAAGGTATAGAGCACAGGGCTGGGTTTGTGCTTTCTGGCTCATAACCATATGAAAACCTTGAAAGAAGCTTCTAGAGTCAAGAGTTGAATGTCAAAGTCTCTGCTATAACTAGTCAGTCCAGTATTCCTCACTCATTGGAACCACCGTTTGAATTCTTTCAACTCTCAGACTCATAGATAATTTCTTTACCGTAGTTAATTCAATTCCTTACTTGGATTTTGCCTGTTACAAGTCAGATTTCTTTGCCCAGGTATGTGATTCTCTCAGTCTATCCCACGGGCCTATTTTGGACAATATGACACCACAAGGAGCCCTAGCTACTAACCCTCTGGCCAGCACCCCACTGATCTTACCAGGAGACCACACCTGAATTACTCAACCACTTCACTGCCTTCCCAAAGTCCCCTCTATACATGTCCAAAGGTAGAGAAATACATCCTACAGTTCATTGTAGTTTAAGCTAACTTAAAGAGTGGTTCAACCTGCTCAGCACTACTACAGTTGCTGCTGACTCTGTGCTTCTTACTGTGGGATGTCTCAAGAACACGGCACAAAGCCTGTTGGGGAAATGGCGTGTGAACTACTGTTCCCTTCTTCAGACTCACCTCCAGGGAGAGGATGAAAGATGATGCAGATGGAAGATGTGGGACTTGAACTGGAACTGTGGGATTAATTCCAGTGGTCTTCCTGTGATGGGAACCTGCAGCATATGGGTAGATTCCAGACATGCTGTAGCAAAGCATGATTTTCAGCAGAGCTTCTAAGCCTGAGGTGGGCTGCTTGCTTGGGATCGTGTCAGCTGGTAAGACCTGAGCAGCATATAGAAATAGCCACCATGGCAGTCATTCAAATTAAAACTGCAACGAAGACCTGACAATTAAAGTGCAGACACAACTTCCACTGGGTAAATAGAGCAGGGAGGAAGTGGCACACAGGAATATTTGATTTTTGTATGAAGCTTTTGTTCAAAAAAACGTAGAATGTGTCATTGCTGATAGGGGTATTGAATAGCTCCCGCTGCTGTGATACAGTTGAAATCTCTGCTGATGACAAGTAGTAGCTCTAAATTGTTGAAGCATGGAGCAGATCAGCACTAAAACACATTTTCTCCCTAAAGACTGCAGCCTATTGAACAACAAAGGTTTGTTAGTTGAAGTCCCTTGCACTCAACCCTTGCACAAAGCATGCATTCCCAATGCCAGCTGCTGCTAACGTATTAACAAGCAAACTGATTTCTTGGATGTGGAAATATCAAGTGTTAAATTCCTCATTTACCCTTTTCTACCAGTACAGGAATCACTGCATATTAAAATATTGTTTGCTCAAAATAATAATAGTACTAAGTGTGGAATAAATGCAAATAAGTAAAAAGAACTAAAACAAAAAAAAATTCAAAGATACAAAGAAAACAAATCCCTACCATTTTACCCTTATTTAAGGACATCTATGTTCAGGGCTGCACAGTGTTTCAACAAAAATCAGCGTCTGCTGAACATGCATATGGATTTACAGGCAGCAAAGTTAGTGCTGTAAGAAAAGGATAGTCACGTTTTAATTTTATAAATGTTTCTTGGTGTCAGGTACATATTACAGATTGAAAAGTGAAATCAGGGAGCAGCAGGATGGATTTCTTTATCTGAAAGAGGTTATTATTCCAAATATGCAGTTAACAGAATGGTTAAAAGGAAAGCATGTACAAAATGAAAAGACAGCAGCAAAAAAAGCAGATCTGAATTAATCTGGAATAAACTCATAAATTCTTATGGAAACAGCTTTAATAAAAAGCAGCCTCAGTCCTGGGATGTTCAACTAAGCCAGCTAATTAGCCCTGCAAAGACAGGGCAAAAAGACTATTTAAAAAGGAAGCGCAATAATGAAACTTAAAGAAAGGCAATATAAAACAAATCTCTCAACAAAAACTAGATGAGAATTCATTTTCCCTGTGGCTCTCTCCACAGCTCCTGAAGGTGCCTGCTGCTGGCAATGAATGAAATAGAAGGGGAGGAGGGAGAACAGAGAGAAAGAGGTGTTATCTTACCAGCCGACGGAGCTTATCGCTCCACTCCCTTCGTGACGCTGGGAACTCACAAGCCTATAAAACGTGCTTTGGCTCCCAGTTCCCTTCTCTTTCAGCAAAACCAAAAGCAAGATGTAGCCGTACAGAAGAAGAATGGGATGCTGTTCTACCCAGAGGTTGCTCTCCTGACTCAGCTGGTACAGCATTTCTAACAGTTTGAACACCGTGACCAAAGCTTTTTCTGACAGATCTCTCCTTCCCAGTACCTGCTGTGCTGCCTTCCTTTTTTCTTTCTTTCCTCTTCTTATCTGTTGGCAGGGATTTTGGAGGGTTGGGAGAGGGAGGTGGGAGAGGCACATCATTCCTGGAAGAGAGGAGAGGAACACCCAAGATGACTTCTGTCCCCACAGCCAACTGGAACATGAGCATGAGCATGAGCAGCAGGTGGAACATGAGCCTTGCTGCAGCAGGCGATCCCTGGGGACAGGCGCTGGGAGCACCAGCTGGAAACGCTTCTCCCCCTGTAGCATCCTCAGCAGCCAACTTCTCCAATCAGTTTGTGCAACCCTCTTGGCGCATTGCCCTGTGGTCTCTTGCTTATGGTGGTGTGGTGGCAGTGGCTGTTTTTGGAAATCTCATTGTCATCTGGATTATCCTGGCTCACAAGCGCATGAGGACAGTCACCAATTACTTCCTGGTGAACCTGGCCTTCTCTGATGCCTCCATGGCTGCTTTCAATACTCTCATCAATTTCATCTACGCGCTGCACAGCGAGTGGTACTTTGGAGAGGCTTACTGCCGTTTCCACAACTTCTTCCCAATCACAGCTGTCTTCGCCAGCATCTACTCCATGACAGCAATAGCTGTGGACAGGTGAGAAAACAGAGGAAAAGTCTAGGGATAAGAGATTGAGATCAGATTCTCTACTGAAATAAAAATACAGAGATAACAATCATTAAATGATGAGAGGCAGAGCCCTCAATAGTTCATCAGTTGTGCTCCTCTGTACTTCTTTAAGATCTCTCCCTAACACACTGTTTTTCTCCTGGTCTTTCGTCTTTCTCCTGCAGCTTTTCATTGGGTTTACTCTCTCGCTTTCTTTTACACAAACACTTCCTCTCTCTGTTTGACTTCAGCTGCTCTCTGGGTTCTGGCTTTTAATACTAATTCTGCAACAGCAGCCATTGCTCAGGGTTTTGCTTCCCCACCTGTGATAACAGTATTTGTCCCTCAGTCAATGTCATCTAATTCATACTGATAAGGAGTTGTAGAGATTGTGTGTGAAGGAAGAGGATTTCAAATTTCCCTCCTCTTTGTATTTCTGCAGCTGGCAGAGGCATTTGCCTCCTCCTCAGAAATCACTTCAGGCTCTGGTTTTAATAGCTCTTCTCACAGACAGCTCTGAGCTGCTTGGTTCCTCCTGATTTTAACTAATGAGACTATTTACATTGCCATCTGTGCATATCCAGAGGTCTGGTAAGAACATGGTTTCAAAGTGCTTGATTTTTTTCTGATTACTTGCAGCAAAACAAGCCTTTGTGACTGCGAAAGGAAACAGAACAGGGAAAAACTTTACCTTTGTGCTCTTGATGATAATGGAATAGGACAGCTGTAGTCTCCATAGAGTAAAGGGGAGATATAGTTGTCAGATTTCCAGTAGAGATGCTTTGACGTACCGTCTTTCTCAGAAGGTACTGTAAGTCTCCCCTAGGAAACGTTCCTTTCTTTATTATCATTTTCCCATTTGCTGTGCTGGAGACATAACTTACCCCATGCTTTAGAAATCAAATAAATTCTTGAATTTTCATTCATAAAAATAGATTGCTTTGTACTTCAGATCTTTTATTTCTTTTAGCAATGCACTGAAATTACTCACAAAACCTTTTCTACACATTCAAATCACGTTATGCATCTTGCCTGAATTGACTTGGCAGAATTGCAGCACTTTCCAGTGACGGCAGTTGAGATTTTATAAGGTTCAGTCCGCGTTCTGAAATGTTATTTCTCATTTCCAGGTGCAAAGACTGGGAGTCATGTTGTCGTACCTTTTGTCTGTGCTGTGGACAAGTTCTTAATAATGCTTTTCTGTTGGCCCTATTAATTGCGAATTTCAGGTGGCATTCTCAGCCAGATGCATTTCTGTTCTGTAAAGCTAAAAATGAAAGAGAATGAGATTCTTAACTCTTCTACCTCTCTGCTGCAGGTATGGGTGAAGACAGAAGGAAATCAGTACACTTTCCTCCTGCCAGTGGTGTATCTTGTTCCCAACTGTTACTTCCCATTAATAATGGAGGCGATAGTGTAAAGCCAGTGATATTATCTTTAACCAGGCAAAGATTTCTTCCATTGACAATTTGGGTTTAGCTTAAGATTCTCATCTAGCTTGAGGTTTTCAGAAAGATAAAAGGGTTTTAGTTGATGCTGAGGATTTAACTGTTATTGCTGCAGATGATCATGTCATTAGCCAAGCAGTTACTAGGATGCTCTACACAGCGATTTTTTCACTTTTCTGACAAAAACATCCACAGAGATGTAGTACTTACTACCTTGAAGGTTCCTAAATTTATGCTAGGAAACTGGAAACCAAGGTGAATACAGTTCCTTGGGAATCCAAAGGGTGCATTTCCAGAATGAGTAAAGAATAGCTCCGCTCCACACTGACTGAAGTGCAATGGTCAGATACAAATGTATTGCAAATGTTTTCCTTGGTTTAGTAATGTGACACTGGTGCTCAAAAGTGAGTCAATTACTACTGTTATTCACTCTGATCTATTTCCTGTCTGAAAATCCCCTGAAGAAATCAGTTTCCACCCCACCACATCTTCCAAGCTCACCTGGCCCCAAAGAGAAATCAAAATCCTCCCTTGGGGAGAGCACAGTGAACAATGCCACAGCTGTGTTTAGGTGAGCTCTCTGTAGTACCAAGGAGCATCACATAAAACAAACAGAAGAGCAGTCTATCCCTCCTTCCCTATTCACACTGCTATTCCTTTTCGCTTTATACCAAATCACACCCGATGCATACAGTACCTTTAACTATTTCCCGACTACCTCCACAGAACACTTCTGCAGAGTCAAGAGGAAAACTGAGGGTCAAAGTGAATCCCAAGGAATGTCCTAGGATGTACAAATTGCCCTATTCCAGGGCACAGATATGCTGTGTGGACATTTTTTAAAACTTTGGTTCCCATTTGCCTTCAGTAAAAGTTCAGCCAGTGCTTCAGACAGGACACTCTGCTTTAGTTTTGACCCAGTAAAATCATCCTTACACACTCATGTTCATTTAAATAAAAAAAAAAAAAAGCTGCAAACTGGGATAAAGCTACTGAGGGAACTGAAATGATGGGGTTGTATCAGATGATTTTCCAGTAGAAATTGTTAAAATCCCAAAATACTAAAAGTTCATGGGTTGCCACTCACTAAAAAGAATGTTGTGATATGCTCCATTGATAATTTTGGAACATCTAAATGTTCACAGAGTATGGATGAGTCACTGTGATTCTAGACATCACTGAGCAGAGGTCATGGGCAGTACATGTTTCCTTTCACATCTGATTCTGTAGGCCATGTTGTCTAAGTTGTGTGCGCTGTCAAATTACTCGACAGACACAGACTTCTGCAGGGTAGGCAGTTCCTGCAGTGGGGTGTGTTACCATCTGGAGCTGAGGACAGAAGTATCCAAGACTGATGTACGACCACCTGTTTGTTGAACATAGACTCAAATTTATGTGGGTTTATTCACACTTCTGACTACCCTTTCCTGGTGGTCTTTCTCCCCTGCCTTCTACTTCTTTTCCAACAGGCTGTTTGCAGTCTACTGCAGAGGTGCCACAGGTAGCTTTAACCAAGCCAGCTCAAGTATGAGAAGCAGCACAGATTTGACACTGTACTGCTTCATAGGCATTCATTCGTTCGTTCTTCTGTAGCTCAAGCTGCACAGTACCACAATTACATTGCTTCCAGTGCAATAGTTCTTTAGCTACCTTACAGGGATAAACTTTTACAATAGCCTAAGATAAACTGAGTAGGGGATAGTTCTGGACCCAATATGCCCTTCTTTGCCACTGGCCAGTGCATGGTCCTACAGAGTCATGTGTCTTAACTCCACCTGTGACTACCGGCTGGGGTACAGTTCTTGGACATATAACAGACAGTAACTTAGGCAGACCTTAAGCCATCTGGCCCTGGCCACTGAAGACCCACTGTTCCTTCCTACTAGCTCTCAGCATGCAAAAGAGGTGGTTCATGTACACTGACAATTAATTTGCAGTCCCAACATTGCCTCATTAAACAACTAGTTTGGTGTACAGGCATGGAAATTCTCTGCAGATATTTGATGATTAAAGTGGAATTTTAGAGATGTAGCAACATAGGATAAAATAACATGCCTTCAGTAGAGCACTTAGTATATTTTTATGCATTTTTTTCTGTTATTAGCACATCTACAGTATGACTTTCTCAATTATTGCTCGCTCAGAAATTCCATAATGATTTCTTCAAAGTTTAACTCTTTGTTAAAAGAGTTAAAACTTCAAAGTTTAACTCGTTGTAAAAGCAACGGCTCTGGAATCAAACAAGGTATTATAACAGTGATGGTGAGTAGCTGCTGATCCTATTCACATCTTACTATTTCTTTTCTTCCTAGTATGTAAGCAAAATTTTGGTATTTTAAGAGCTATTACATATATATTAGATTTCTTTATATGTAAAAGTAATTGAAAAGAATTACATATCTATGCGCCAATATTTCATACAAATGTAAATAAAATCACATTTACGATACACCAATGTTCTGCATTACTGCGAAACAGCCTGCAAGGCTTACTGCTGCTCAACATAGGTCAACATAATAGCAACAAAAAGAGCTACATAAACTTTTTTTTTTTTTTTAACAAATGATTAGGAAAGAGAAAAATGATGGATTTCACCTAACTCTTTCTAAAGATCAGATTCTGCCAAATGTTACCCATCTATCCTAGCCCTATACTCTGCAAAAATCCCAGACCATGTTTTAGTTCAGCTACTTGCAGAGTCAAAGGTATTGCAATAGAAGAATGACAAAATAATGTCTATTGTTAATGAGAATTCCACTTTCATGTACTTTGTTTTAATCACAAGACTTTCCTCACATGTTGTGTTGATATACTCTGGAGCTGTTCCAATTTGCTGCCTCAGTGAGCCACTAATAATGAAAGTCCAATAATTAACTTCAAATCAGGAGATTATCAAAGTAAATCACCATTTTTAAAACTTAAAACTTTATCATGTTCCAAAGTCCCATTATGATTTCAATAACTTAATCTTTTCCCCATTTTTTGGTCCTTCTGACAGAATGAAATGCCCTTTTTTTGACCTACAGGCAGATACAGAACTTTATATTTGTCTAGTCCAACAGAGCTGTTATGAAACTTAATATTTGTATGTATTGCACAGAACTGTGCCTGCAACTCTATTTTTAGAAGGAATAAGGCTATTCAAATTAGATCTAAAAGACAGATATATTAGCACTTTTACCTCTGGTACCCCAGACAGCTCACTTAAATATGACTAAACAGCATCACGTTGTTGACATGGATAACATGCTGATATCAGGATGGATGTTCTTAAAAATTTGATTGAAAAATCAAATAGTCAAACAATTTGCAGCAGAATGAGAATCAGAATCCAAGAGCCATGGGCCCAGCTTTCTCTTTCCCAACACCCCTACACTCACTTTGCTGAACACCAGACTCAAAATCAAATTGACCTTCACTAATAAAATATTCAATAATTAGAGAATCTCCATGTTTCAGAATATGATTGATTCTTGTTATTAGCAGTCTCTGTTTCCTTTTGGTTGCCCTTCTCATTTCTTTTTAATAAGTTTCCTCAAGTTTCTATAGTTCCTCTTTTTTAAATGAAACACTACTGTAGCAGCTTTTTTTGTTGTTTTTATTGTTACTGCAGAAATGTTAAAACTAGCCATACTCTAGACACTCTTTGAAGAGTAATAACATTTAAGTCTGACTATAGACACTGTTCAGGACCAACTCACGAGGTCCTTGTCTACTTTGGGCTTCTTCTCCATAGAACTGCCATTAATGTTGACCAAGAATATATTTTATGTCTGCATAGAAGTCACTGATATCTTCTATTATTATTACATTACCTGCTATTACAGCCCTTCTAATTTCTTTTGGCATATCATCATTATTACTGTGAATTAGCTGAGTGTATAATCCTAAAGTTTATTTTTTCAGAGTCATGCTTAGAGTGTCAAACCATAAAATTCTATACTATTCATTAATACATTTGTTTTACTTGACTTGACTTTAAACTGTATTTAACATTCCGTTTTATTCCTCCTCTTGCACAATCTCCTCTCTTTTTCATGAACCTTAGTATTACCATGTTACATTCCTCCTACCCACTTTCTAGTATGCCTATTACTATGCCAATAATATGCCAATATTCTTATTAAAAACTCAATATCCTAGTCTCCCTCCTTATTTCTTCAACTTCTCATATGTCTACAGAAGCACACATATACTGGGCCAGTTTTCTATTTTTCTGTGACACTGTTCAGTCACTGACGGCTGTTAATAATCCCTCTGTACAATCATTAAACTCCAGCATAAGTAATATGATGCAAGCTTGTAACAGAAGACAGTTATGAGGCATAAAAGCATGATTCAATTTATCAAATAAAACCTAAATTCATCATGTGTACACACTCAGATCCTCAAAATATCACTTAGGCTCTTCATTCTCTTCAAGTGTGTGCTGTAAGAACAGTTATTATTCACAAAGTAGTACCACAAACCCTATAAATGAATCCGTTACTGAAATTCTGAAGTAGGCAGTTAGCACATTGAAAAATATACAATCTTTCTAGTAGAATAAATTCTGGTATCTGTCTGCATGAGTTCCTATTCCCAGGATAAATTTCTCAAGGCCTTTCTGTGCCATAAACCTTTTAAACTGACACTCCTGCCAAACTATACACGACCATCTTTGATGTAGAATAACATTATCTGAATTGGGAGTTAAGTAGCTGTTACCTGTCCTGTGTGCTCAGAAACACTGAAGTATAGGGAAATGTGTACATGAAAAAATGATCTCAAATATGTCTAACAGGTTAGGATATGGAGTGCACAGGGCATGACCCTGCATTGCGGTTGTATGGTAGTGGCGTCAGCAAAACATGCACAGCAAGAAGATGCATACTGGTACTTGCATTCTTGTATATGTGCTTGGTACCAAGCGTTTTGTGCTTGGCACCAAGTGTTTCATGCTTGGCTCACCAGTGAACAGACAAGGTTGAAGCAATGGCAGGCAGGAAACCTGCGCTGCCTGGCCAGCTGTTGTCCCCTGCACAGAGCTCAGCCCAAACACAACTGCAGCCTTTGGCCCCTCTCTCGCTCTCCTTCCCTCAAACTCTTATCTCAAAGTAAATGTTTTCCATGTAAAAGAAGACAGAATTTGCACTGAAGACCAGGGAGAAAGATGAACATAGGAGCAAGAAAAAAAGGGAGATGGATTTCTTTCCAGGTTTCTTGCGCTTTACAGGCTATTTTCCCCAGAGAGACCTTCCCCTCTCATCCAAGAATATTTTCATCTGAGGAAATAGATGAAGGGAGTTTCTGTAAACTCACTGTGCTGCTTTTTCCACAAGATGCCATTTTATTGTTAGGTAGCTTTATCTGCCTCTGGTGTCACATAACTACACAAAACACTACCTGCTCTACCCCCAAAATAAAGTTCAATACAGCTTTCTTTTCAAACTAAGGGGTGGCTTCATAATCACGACTTCATGAATCAACCTTGGTCACTGCATATCATGAAGGGCAAAATGCAAGATATGCGTTTAAAATTATCCATATTATTACTATTATTACTTTGCCAGTCAAACTATAGAATTCAAATAGGAAATCCCTTCCCCATTTGTCTGTTTCCTAATTTCTATTTTAAGATGAAGCACATCGTATTTCTGGATTCCAGTATCTAGGCTGCCCTCCAAAAAATACTAGTCCTCAGAACTGGAGATAAAAAGTTGAATAGGAGAGCATTAAGGGTTCAAAAATCATGAGGTGAAACATAAAGGACTCTTTATGGGGGCCTAAAATGATTTTCTGGGTTTGACAATTGTGTGTCTTTGTTTCTGAGAAAAGAGGTGAAATAGTTTCTGCAGAACACCCTGATGCAGCAGCTACAAGATTCAGATTCTCAGAGACAAAGGAAAAATAATCTACTTCTTGCTATGGTACAAACTCATAATGATCAGGCAAAACCACAGAATCTTATTGGTTTTTGGTCAAAATTCATGTCAGAGTTGTGTTATTGATACCATACTGAGACAGCTTTGGAATCAATATAGGCATAACAGCTATTTTTTCCTCATCGTTTTGCATTGAGTAAATATTCTATTTAACAAGCTGCTTTCAAAAGATGCAGTGAAAAAAACGAGGCTGATACACCAGTATCTTGAGGAGTGAGTATAAGCAACATTTACAACAGTGACTAGCCCCAAGTCTTCTTGTTCCAGGCAGGAAACAACATCTGACAAGTTCGAACCATATGTTCAAATGAGAAGTTCATTTTAGTCAGTCTTAGCCTTAAATACATTTTGTCAGTGCCCTTTTCTATAGCTTAATGAAAACTATTAAAAGATGTATCTGTGGTTTACTATGTAAACCTACAGTACTTTTCAAAGATAGTCAAGGGTTGGGGTTTTTTGTTTTCTTTTTTTTCTTCAATATTATTGCCTATATGTATGTATACCTGACTGATTTACCAACCAGGAGAGAAGTCTGTATCATTCACATACTTGCATTTACCTAAAATAAAATTATTTCAAAATAACAGCAGAAACAAGAAGGAAGCCATTCAGATGACAGTGTCAGAAGCGTAGGCAAATAACAGAGTGGATTGTAGTCTCTGCAGATGGAGCTGTTTTTGCAGACTTTGCATTAATATTGGTCCTTGATAGCCCAGGTAGATCGTGTTCAAAGAACAGGAGAAACAGAAGCCCTTCTGACAGGGGAAGTCAGTTAGTCCATCATTTTATGACACAGACCAAAGAAAAGGGTTATATTTTTTCTATCAATATGCAGAGGTACAGAATACATTGTGTAAAATCAATTGCATACTTATTAAAATCTAGCCCATTGTCAGTTACCAAAATGTTCCTCAAGTAGAAAGCATTGCACTGTTTATGAGAACTCAGCTATACTGAAGAATTTCAGTATTCCTGTTTTAAGGTTTCTGTTAAGAGGTACCCAAAAGCAACGTGCTGGATGTTAGTCCTGATTCCAGGAAAACTGGAGTGTTACCCCTTGCTTAAAGCATGACAGCCATTCACCAAAAGCAGCACATGTGCCTCTGGGTAAATCAAGGCCAAGTTATCCCTCTGAGATATTGCCCACTGATTTCTCAAATGTACAAGGTGTTTGTTTATCTATCATGCTGTCATACACTCTTTGTTTATGCTGTTAGTTTTAAGGTGATCACTGCATAACAATAACATTGTTCACCGTAGATCCTTCTGGCCACCAAAACCAGTCTCATTCAACAGTGAGAGACAGTCCTACAAAAATGCCTGTAGCCACTCTTCCTGCAGAGAAAGTCAGTCTAAATGAATGAATACAGACATTCTCACAAGAAAAGACGGAGCCTTGCGCTAGTAGGTAGAAGATAAAGATTAAAGAATGCAAAAGTTAAAGATTTGGGTTTCATCATACAAAAAAAGGCCTCTAAAATCTCACAGTTCATTCCATCCCCCTTAGTCTACTATATCTACCTTACAGAGACCTTTTGTAGGATTTTCCACAACAATGTTTTAAATAAGGGCAGGGAATCATAGCATTTTCCTACGGAAGTTTCTTAATCACCAGTTGATTCCAAATGCAAAGTTTCAAAACCAGCTTCTGCTTTGAGGGAGTAACAGCATCTGTGCATTCATGAAGGAAGTGCACTCTGCTGTCTGCTGCAGACGAGCCACTTATATGCAAGCATTATGATTTTCTCTCACTCTTTTCCTTTGTCAAGTCCCAATTTCCTATTGCAATCTGGGGCTGAACTGATTACTTTTTTCCCCATTTCAGTTTATAAACACGCTGTAAACAGGTGAAACAAATCACTGAGGATGATTAAAGAGTTCCAACTGTGTCTCCTGATGGGCATTTGTAGGATCCAATTTTGAACATCATTTTGTTTTAAAAACATCTTATGCATTTTTTCTACAATTTTCTAAATAATGTGTTAAAGAGGGAAGATTTTCCTGCCTGTAATAGCCAGTGTATGCTGTTTTACAAAAAGATAAATTAGGATTATTTTTTTATCTTTTCTACTGTCAAGACAATAATACACCAACTTCAGAAGCTTTTTTAGTATTTACCAGCTATTTATCTCTTACGTTATTTGCAAACTATAACAGAGCTACATGATTATGCTGTCATTATAACCAATGGCTTAAAGAGTTTATCAATGTTATTCAAATGAGGAGTCTTTCTATTACCTTTTCAGAGAAAACACGTTTTCTTGATTTGATGAACCCAAGAAACAAGTACCAAACAGTAAATTGTACAATCCAGCCAGACTGAGCAGTTCTGAAGGAAACTAGGTCTATTCTGATCCCAGCAGATAAGAAAACAGTCTTGAAGGGAAAGAGCGCTGCAGCAACACACCATGACGCACCAGCCATTATATCTTGCAGCCTGACCGGTTTCTCATTAAGTTCAATGGAAAGACTCTTGCTGACTTCAGTAGTAATTAGCTAGGGACAAAGACTAACACAAGCCAAAGCTGGAATAAAAGCAATGACAGTGGGATATGGCACGATAACAGCAAACAAAATCATGTGCTAATGATTCTTGTGATGAAACTAAAGTGCTACCTAAAAATGCTTTAGAGTAATGCATGGAACATGGTGCAGATGTTGAATAATCCACATTCTTGCAGGTGTTGGCTTGAGTCTCTACCTGCACATATTTACATCCCTAAATTTCTAAATGTGCATATTCCATCTTATAATTATCTTCCACGTGTTAGTGTTTATGTTGGATAGGGTAATAATGGTTTCTGCTTGTTGTGATAAATGAATAAAATGAGTCAATTCTTTTCAGTCGATACATACTTTAGATTCAACATCCCTGCTTTACTGTGTGGAACAAGGTATCTGTGGCATTATCAGCAGCTCCCACTGGAGTGAGAAGGCATTAGAAGTCCTAACCTGAAATCAAACCACCTCAGTGAGAGTTCAGAGTCCTTTGTTTGGCAGGGGTCCCATCGCTCCAGCCTGGTGACTGGCTGGACAGTAAATGTCCAAAGACTGCACAGCAAATTGGCACGGCGCCCCACTGAATAATGTTTGTGTGGCTACAGAACACTTTTCAGCAGCGTAACAAGTCTTCAGTTGCTTATAGCCATTATAAATTCTCCTTCAGCTCAAATGCCTACCATCTTTTATTGACCTTAGAGACAGAAGTGTGAGGAGGTCTGAGGTCTGTGTATAAATATCACAGGACACAGTGGACCCACAAGGGCCACAGCACTTGCCATTTTCACTGACTTCATAAGGACTTCATAAGTCATAAGGACTGCATAAGTTCAGGCCATTTGAAAGAACACGGGAGAAGCAAAACAGCCATTAATGCAGATGACATCGGAGCATCAGAGAAGTCCATCCTGCATGCAATTTATGGTTGGCTGATCACAGAGAGAACAACTCTGGGAGTTCTCTCCCATACATCTGCAGAGGCAAAAGGGCTTGCCACCACAGAGCTCTACTGTCAAAACATTGTGCTTTTCTGCCAGTTCTACTTACCTTGGAATCTCTGGTCCACTACGGCTGATTTTTTCTCATGTCTTCTGCCTTTACATCACCCCAGTTTCCTTTCTTATCCTCTCCTCTCTCAACCCAATTTCTATCTGCTATTATTCTACAATTCTCCTTTCTTTGCTTCTCCTTCTATTAGTTCCTCTTTATCACAGTATCACAGTATCATCAGGGTTGGAAGGGACCTCTGGAGATCATCTAAGTCCAACCCCCCTGCCACAGCAGGGACACCTACAGCAGTTGCACAGGACGGCATCCAGGCGGGTTTTGAATGTCTCCAGTGTGGGAGACTCCACAACCTCTCCGGGCAGCCTGTGCCAGTGCTCTGCCACCCTCAGAGTAAAGAAGTTCCTCCTCATGTTAAGATGGAACTTCCTGTGCTCCAATTTGTGCCCGTTACCTCTTGTCCTATCACTGGGCACCACTGAAAAAAAGACTATTCTCATCTACCTGGCACCCTCCCCTTAAGTACTTACAAGTATTCATAAGATCCCCCCCGAGTCTTCTTTTTTCTAGACTAAAAATCCCCAAGTCCCTGAGCCTTTCCTCATAAGAAAGATGCTCCAATCCCCTAATCATCTTGGTAGCTCTTTGCTGGACCCTCTCCAGCAGTTCCCTGTCCCTCCTGCACCGGTGAGCCCAGAACTGGACACAATACTCCAGGTGCGGCCTCACCAGGGCAGAGAATTATTTATTCTTGTTTCAGTTCTATTCCTACTTCTACATACAGAAAACTGTTCCCTAGTCTCTGTTCTTTTGCTTTTACTCCAGATCCTGTATCTCCCTTTCATTCCTGGCCTAGTCACATAATCCTTTTTTTAGGAAAAAGAAAAAATGTTCAAGAAACCATGTTCAGCACCATTCAGTGCACAATTCAGACAGCATGACTGCTGCTTCCCCTTGTATCTGGTACTTTGCCATACAAAATATATGTAAGGATATCAAACAGAGTAAGGAAATGAGCCCTAACTACAGAGCTACACTATGAAAGACAACAGAGAGTTGTCAGATGTGGGTAATTGGAATATATAGGGTCAATATGCTGCATCATACATACACATTATCCCCTATTTAGCCTCCTAACCTCACTAATTTTCTGAGCAACACTTAAGCATGGAACCTCTAGCCTGTGCTAGCAGGAGCTTTCATTCCTGATGGAAACACCCTGGCCAAAACGGACAGAGATCAAAAGCAAGGGGCAACTGAAAAATTACTTGCTGCTCCTTCAGGTTGAGGTTAAAGAGATAGACAAACAACTTACCATCCTTAGGTACCAGTAGTGGCAAGATAACAGTTCCAGCAAACAAAACTACAGGCAGGAGTGGCTAAGCCTCCTTTGCAAATGACAGCTAACAGTGCAGAAAGGACTCAGTTATCTTCTGGCCTTCTTTTGGCTACAGCGATTAACATCCAGAGACAGCTCAACTACAGAGGTGTTCTTTAACCTGCAACTGAGAGTCATTCCACATTTTCCACTATCCTTACTTATGGCAGTGATGGCTTCTCTAGGAAAATGCTACCAAGTTTATATGACAAATTTGAGTGTAACAATTGCAGCTACAAAGCAGTATCTCACTATGTTAATTAAGCAATTTTGTTTCTAAGAAAAGCCACTTAGGGAACAAGTTAGGTACTTCATTGTAATTGTTAGTGTACTGGCAAATTAGAATAAATTAGACTTGTTATCAAAGGCTCAGTAGTAGAGAGCTGTCAATACTTTCTGCTCATCTAAGTCCTTCCTGCACAAAGACATTATTGAGGGAATGTTCAAAGCTCCTCCACCTCCTCCCCATCTTGTTTGTTAGAATGACTGCCTGCTATTTTTTGTAACCTATCTCGTGCAAAAGTTCGGCTGTTGGCTTATCACTCAAATTTCAACAAGAAAGACAAGTATCTTGCTTTTCATCTGATCCTTGTCCTTTGACTTACCTCACTCAGACAGCCAATAGTTAAAATTTCCATCAGTACTGCTGCATGAGTCATTTCACACAAACAATCCACATCTTTAAAGGGCAGTCACCAGACAGGGAGATATAACAACAGAATTTTATTGTAGCCAAAGAGAATTGCTCCTGGTACCTATTGGGAATAAGAATAATATAACTGGGAATAAGAATAATGTGAATGTAATAGAAATCTGACAATAGCACATAAAATAATGTCAATGAGCAATCCGAAGAAAACCAGCAATTGAAAGGAATGATTACAGGCTACGAGGAGATGCCTTAAGAGTCCCACAAGTGCATAAAAATGATGACTTGTTTATGGGTTATCACCTACTACAGGTCAAGATCATCAAGCATTTTGGACAGTATCTGGCACCCACGCTCAAGCTAGCTCAATTTGAAAGACAGGACTCATGACTACAAACTTACCCGTTACTCTTTGGAGAAGAGAACTCGGGGGTAGAAGGCAACAATCCAGATGATGTATATTTTCATGAGATCTGCTGTTCTCTCAGAACAAGGCACACAGCACTAGAATAAAGCTATTTCATAGTTAGTATGTAATGACAAGAGCACCAGTTTAGCTGAAAAAAAAAAAAAAAAACCAAAACAAAAAGCAGGTAAAAGAAAGGGTAACTAATTACCCCATGGCAAAAAATAAGTAAGTGCAGTTAAAACAAAGCAAAATGAATAGGCTTGAAATTCTAGATATGGAAATCGATGATTCAAAACTGAAGTTATTTTAGATCACTGTTTCTGACAGCATTTAGATGTTTTAGGGTATTAGCATAGTTATCATGTCTACTAGGGTCTGAGTACCACTATGATGGCAGATAATGGATTTATCACATATTTGATGGTTAGCCATAAACTGAGTTATTTTTGCTAAAACAAGTATCTAATGTATAATTATCCATCTCTCATGTATGAAATTTCCAAAAATTAGGAATATCTTGAATGAAATTTATTTGCCATAGGAGGTGAATATGGATGCAGAAGATGACTTGCACAAATTCTTATCAGGAACATTAATTTATTAATATTATTATCATTGTCTTGGACGTAATGTCTGTACCAAAAAATCTTGGGTAAGTCTGCCTAGAGCCTAGATGTGTGACTGTAACAATTGAGACATGTCGCACTTTCCTTCATTTTAAATGAGTGCTACTCTTCTAATTGCAGCAGAACAGAACTTACTCATCAAAAAACGGATTGATTCAAATCAGTGGCAGCTTACCTATTGATTTCAATGGATTTCAATTCAAATCCTGCCTAAAAATCTAACAAACTATATGGATTTGCAAGCACTGACCTAACAGTGTTAGTTACCTAACAGTGTAAGACGGGTTCTCATGATCTAAAGCCAAGGCAGAAGATGAGAACAAAAAAAGTAAACATCATGAATGCCTTTGAAAATTTTTTTATCTATGAATGTCCAAAGGACAAACATAGACAAGAAAAATAACAATAATCGCATATTAATGTCACTTTTGAGTAGGATCTACTGATTTATGCTTGCTTACCTACAAAAAAATTCATTCTCTCTGCGTGCAAAGTAAACGGATTTTATAACTGTTAAGCCCCACAGCATCACCTAAAGTCTCAACAATTGCACAAAATCTAGAAATGGTGATGAGGCGAAGTGACTTTTTTTTCCACAGTCCTGCCATACAATGCCTATTACTGCCTATGTATTTTTCCATACAGAAAATAGTATCTGAATCTATCCCAATCCATCTTTATATGAGGTAGAAACATAGAGAGAGAGTAGATGAAGAACCAGAGTATATCTTTTGCTTATTGCATTTCCTTTAGAAGTTAAAAATGACACAAGCAGGGAAGCAATACTGTAAAGTTATGAAAATATTTTCTCTACATACGTATGCTGGAATAGGTGTGGTTTGACTTTATAACTATTTAAAACCTGAAACAGACAGGGACAAGGGCAGTTACTAGGCATGAAGACAGGAGACCTACAACAGAAAAGAAGTCAGAAATAAGAGGACCTTTAGGAAATCACTGCTATACTCCATTAATCTCATCAAAGATGATCAGATAACTGGACATGGGTACAGTGAAAGAGAGTGAAAGTATATGGGCCATAATTATTCTTTGGCAATGAGTTTGTTTCTTCCAGAATTAGTACTAATCCGTAACTGATGACAAACTGTTGAAACTGATCCAGACATTCTCCAAGAAATTTGAAAAATCCCCATTAGTAAAACATTCAAGCTGGTTTTCATATTCATCACAGTTTTCTACCTGCTTCAGGTGTTTTCATAAAATATGAAAATAAAAAAGCACAAGGAAATTCAGAAATGAGTATTTAAATTTTGTTGGTTTCCTTTTGACTTGCACTGGTTATTCCTGAAGATCTTCTTACATTGCTATTCTAATTCTGATTTCAGAAAAGCAATGGTTTGGGAAACACGGTGTAAAATGTCAATGCTACCAATAACTGCAGAAGGGCAGACTGGTTTCCTGAATAAGCACAGATATGCTGAATACTTCCATGGAAATTTCTTGATTTAAATTGCTGATCCATTAACTCCTACGTTAACTCACAAACAGTATTGTGTTTCAAATCATGAATAAAAGTATTTTTTAATATGGTTTGGGAACCTCTGTATCTGAAGCAAAATATTACTGTAAAAATCATTTCCCCGTATTATTTTGGAAAAAATTAGGATGTCAGATTAAAGAACATGTAGCTACTTACTCAGTATGAGGTATCGGTAACACAGTATGGACATAAATATAGCCCATACCTCCCTGTAACACCAGGATGTACAAAAATTTCTTTAAATGTGATTCTGGCTGATACTTACCAGCATTCCTGCTAATAGTGGAAGAAATTTTGAATAGTGTTCCTATTTAATTAATATGATTAATGAATTTGCAAGTCATTATTTGGTCATTGTTAAATGAAAAAAAATCGAGTGATCAGGGAAGCTGGTGGAAAATACTTTAGTTCAGGGTTTAGCGCAGAAATCAAAGCAGTAGTCATGCTAAGAAAAGTGTGAAAAACACATGACGTATGTGATATGGAATATATAAAATACAAAATTTCTGTGCCTCCCTTATTCCTTGCATATATAACAGAGATCGAACAACAGAAAACAAGACTTGTTTTTCCTTTACTGTCTGTCTTGATGCCTTCCTGATGCCTTTTTTCACTTTTCAATGATTTTTTGCATGTTCTTCTAAAGTTATCAGCATACATGGGTTGCCAATACAGTTACAGGACAGCAACAAGAATACTACTCTACCTGAGAACACAGGAACTGAGAATGCAAATGAGATGTTTTCATGCTTTATGCATGCATTTCTCTTGGTCCTTTTATCGCTTCTACATTGCCTGAGGAAAAGCTCATATGGCTTCTCTCTCAATCTCTGTATGAAACAGTTGCAGTTTAGGGCTCTTTGGCAGACAATCCAAAGTCAGTCTACATCTACTGACATAAATGCACGCAGATTTATTAGGTTCCTGTAGCTTTTGGACAGATGACTGATAATCCTGACAGCTTGGCTGTTAATTTTTTAATTAGAGATAAACCCAATATTACGTAGCAGAGTAACAGAGGACCCAGCTGCCTTGTTGCTTTTCAATCAGGTGGTGCAGTAACAGGATTAACTAACTCTGAGAAATAGTTGATTTACTGATATACATATGGTTAACCGGGTGTCCCACAGTTTTGAAATAATATTCAGTGAGCCTTCTTTTTCTTCCAGCACAGCCTTCATGGGGGCTGAACTACCAAAGAGCACAATGCCATCAGAACTCCAGGAAGACAATACCTCTGCTTTTACCCTTCTCCAAACGCTTAGCTTTGATTGATTCTAGATACAACCTAATCTCTGAAGGTTTCTTATGTGCAGGTTTTTGCTTTCTTTTACAGATACATGGCCATTATTGATCCCTTGAAACCCCGTCTCTCTGCAACTGCTACCAAACTGGTCATTGGGAGCATATGGATTTTGGCTTTCCTGTTGGCCTTTCCGCAGTGCCTATACTCCATAACCAAGGTGATGCCTGGGAGAACTCTTTGCTATGTAGCGTGGCCAGGTGGTCCAAAACAGCATTTTACGTAAGCTTTTGTTCTTTTAAACTTGTGCATGGTGGTGTCTACACTTGCAATGGACTTGGCAAAAGCTGTGCAGTATCATGCAGATACTCTACATGCAGAATAACTAACAGCATTGACCACTGAGAAATGTAAAGTGGGTTTTCTAAGCTAGAAAGATACTGCATTTTTAAGTGATAAGTGGAACACATTTGTTCTCTTCTACTTCTATGAGTGTTCTCCATCTCATGCTGCATGTTTACCATCATTGCTTTACTTAAGATGGCTACTTCTATACGGACAGAGATGGTCAAAAATGGGGACAGAACTTGCAATTCAAAGCAAGCTTTCTTTTCAATCCTAACCAGGAAAACAAGTATTTCCAGCCTTTCCTTGTCCTAATCAGGTTTTTTTTCATCTGGGTCTGCTCATCAGGTGGTTGGTTTTCCCCCAAGCATTCTGTTACACTGTCACAATTACTTATGTCAGATATCAGTGCAAATAAGACAACTGTAAAACCTGTAATTGGTTCCAGTTTCTGAAAGTGTAGAATAACAGTCAATTACATCGAATATATCCTATTTGTCCCTCTGGCAGAATTAGGAATAAGTGGTTACCTAGCCATAGAAACATTATTTGCCCTTTCCTGTCTTCATTGGCATTTAAAATGAACTCTGTGTCCAAGGCTGAAAGCCTGTTTAACCATCCAGCATCGAATTTGACATTTGGCTCTCTTTCAGGCTGGTGAAAGAGGCCCCGATCATATATAATTTTTATCACTTCGGGAGCCATGCACAGATATTTCTCTTTAGGGCAGGAAGGTCACTCTCAGTGATGGCTGGGGATTCTTCACTGATCATTCATGGGGATTTTATCTGAAGATGGCATTTAACTAGGAACTAACAGGAGGCAGAAGACTTTCTCTTTTTTGTTCCCCAGTGCTTACATCGGCACCAACACATGGGCAACAGATCTGTGCTACCTGTGTGCAACAGATCTGCCATATGAAGTACTTTGGGTAACACACAACACTTATCGGGGCCTTACCATTTAAATACTTATTTTCTTCTTTCATTTATGGTCCAGACTAGAGCTAAAACCCCCTAGCTTGCCCTTAGGATACTTGGTTGTGCAATAATTAAATAAATTCAGCTAGTTATGGACAAACACACCTTACTTTGAGTCACTTATCATGATAACTATAGAGTCTTTCTGAATTTATGCTAGTGCAAGTTCAGAATCAGAACTAGAAACCCCATAAAGCACTTGCATTAAAACATAAATAAATTTACAGTGCAATTCTAGACTTTCAAAAAGGCAGTGAAAACACCGAGTACTAGCCAGTCAATATAAAACATGCTTTGTGCTACAGTAGCTCTCTTGACTTCTAGCAGTCCATTCTGTTGGCATAGCTCCTCTGAAAGCACTTAGCTTAATGCTTTTTCATTGCAGGTATCATGTCATTGTGATTGTGCTGGTCTACTGCTTTCCACTACTTGTCATGGGCATCACTTACTCCATAGTGGGAATTACCCTCTGGGGAGGAGAAATACCAGGCGACACATCCGACAAATATCACGAGCAGCTCAAAGCTAAAAGAAAGGTACTGTTCCATTAAACCTCACTAAGGGAATCCTGATAACACTATCTGCAATTGTTTTGCAAAGTATCACAGTATACTCCTTCAGAAACACTAAGTCACTTGAAACAATAGTAATGAGAGATCTTGGGCTGAGAGAGTTGGGGTTGTTCAGCCTGGAGAAGACTGCAGGGAAACCTTATAGCAGCTTTCCAGTACCTAAAGGTTGCCTACAAGAAAGCTGGAGAGGGAATTTTACAAGGGCATGTAGTGATAGGATGAGGGGCAATGGCTTCAAACTGGATGAGGACAGATTTAGAATACATATCGGGAAGACATTTTTCACTATGAGGGTGGTGAGGCACTGGAACAAGTTGTCCGGGGAAGTTGTGGATGCCCCATCCCTGGAAGTGTGCAAGGCCAGGCTGGATGAGGCTCTGAGCAACGTGGTCTGGTGGGAGGTGTCCCTGCCCATGGCAGAGGGGTTGGAACTACATCATCTTTAAGGTCCCTTCCAACCTAAACCATTCTATGATTCTATGATCTACTTCAATAAAAAAATTGATTAAGTTTGATAAGCTGTCTTCTATGTTCACTAGCTGTTCTTTTTTGAACTTTACTGTTCATCATTAAATAAAGTTAGTATTTGGATTTTAACTTCTTACTCCACATGTAGTGGCATATAGTGTGTCTGATATGCGGAAACTAAGCCAAACTGTTTAGCCTTTACAGAGCTAAAATACTGAGTTCTGTACAACAGGCTAACAAGCCATTAGATCCTCGTGGGTCAGATTCTCATCCTACTAAAAGAAAAGTGAACTTTGCTGTGATTTTCAGTAGATTAAGGTCCATGCATCTTTGAGATGAGTGCTGATTGGCCTTTTCATATTGAATCATTTAGGTTTTAAATCAATAACTTTTGGTGGAAAATACAAACTATTTTTTCCCAGTTATTTTCTTTCAATATTTTTCATTGTAAGTATTGCCTAATCTAATAAGACTGTGGATTGCTTACAATTGGTTATTTGACTATTTCCAGTTCAGCTTTCATGATGTTGCAGTGCCATGGAAGTTTCTTTCTTATAACATCCTTTGTCTTAACCTAACTTTTCTTCTGTAATAAGGCAGCCCTTCTACTTTTTTTTGTACTAAAATGCACGTAACCCTTCAGATTTGTAAAAATGGTACCCAAACATGGAGTTCTAACTCACAATGATGAGCACATGTTCAGTTGCGCAGTTTGCTTCCTGGTACTGTGAATCTGTTTGAACAGTGGTATATGCTACCACGCTGTAGCAATACCAGAGTGCAGCACATTTGGTCCTGAAACAATAGGAGATCTTCTGCAAATACTAAAGAACACCAATGTTTCCATTTCTTTCAGGACACTGCCAGGAATATGAAAGCCTTTTTTCCCCACACACTACACAGAAATGTTGTTATGCCAGAAGATATATGAAAGGAAAGATTAGGATCATTTTCTCATTCATACATCTTCAGACTCATAAGAGACAAGTGCAAAACTTCCTATGGCAAGTTTCAGTTGTCAGAATGGTAGACATACCCAGACAGCTTTACAATATGATGTGCAATGCCTCCCATGAAACTAAAGGTGTTATTTATTTTTGCCTTTACATAGCTATTTTAAGAGGGCAAAACACTAGCTTCTCTTAAGGAAGCAAAATACAGTTTGACTAGTATTATCACTCCTATTGCCTTGTACATGTTCAGAGATTATTTGGAATGTGAATGGAGAGAAAATGATGAAAAATCATCATGGAAAACTAAACAGTATAATTTGCATATTTGCCCCAAGATGAAATTATTTCCAGAAACGCTGAAAGCATTTCAAAAGGTGAGCATTTTACTCTTTAAAATTATCCATAAATGTCCACCATTACCATCACAGTCTTTGCCATGCATGTTGTCACTTACTGAAAAGTTTATTTTCGAAGTTATGAAATTACCTGTCCTACTGAACATAAGCAGAAAAAGATTACACTGGTCAATTAAACATGCTATTACAAATACTTCCCTTTCAACCAGTGAAAAAAAGGAAGAAAATACTCAGTGGAGGGCGGCTGGGGTTTGATTGTAAAGCCAAACTGAGGAATCACTTTCTGTAACAGACACAGTTTGCAAAAGCAAGTGTGGAAGGAAAATTATTAAAAGCTAACTTGGAGAACCAAGAGATGTCAGAACTTCAGCACCTGTTATCATAAGGACTAAGAAAAACATCTTATGTCATAAAAACTAGAGGTCTCTGAAGGGAAAAGATGCCTTTTACTATCTGCTATGAAGAGTCCAACTAAATCCCTTGAATATTTTAAAAACAGTATCTCTTTAGAACTCTAAATATATGCAAGAGACAAGAAGTAGCATCCTTTATTAAAGGATTTTAAATGTGAGACTACTGGAATGCATGCCTTCAACACATGCAACAATGGGATTAAATTATGTGCAGATATATTATAACTGCATCAGTGATTTTATTGGCAGAGCTCCATGACAGCTCTTCAATTCCACTGCTGTATTCTCCAGCAGGATTTATGAAATAACTGGTATTTGGAAAGATGAATCATAATTGGTCATTCATGGAGATGAACTAATGGACTAGAATCCAAATAAAGCTATCACTCAGCCTGTCTCTGATAACAGAGCTATTGCTTTTCCTTTGTTAAAGAAATCATCTGTTTTTCTTGCTATTTAGCATGAAGACATCTAGACGTATGGAAAGTCTTTACTGGCTGCACTTATAATGAAGGAGAAATATAAAATAGCTGACTGCCTGTTTCATATTATGCAATGATACAGTGCAAAGGAAGGTTGATTAGGATTGTTTGAAATAGTATTTAATGTCAAGAAGGTAGTGAACACTTCATGGAAGACCTTTTAAAGAAACCATGTTTGCCAAGAAAAGGTTTGAAGCTTGATTAAGTTGTTAGTAGTTTGATAGATAGTCTCATCACTTCATATGTGTGACCGTGCAATGCACCCTGAACCCTTCCGAAAGCAACATCAAAGAACGCAAACAATTTCTCAGTATGCACTACAGGTTGGGCAACGCAAAGTCATACTTAGTATCTTTAAGGGTCAAAGACTTGAAATTTTTAGAAATTCAGGACAGTATGAGACTACTACTACTACTTTTTTTTTTTTTCTTGACAGAACAAATGTCTCAGGGACTGACCCATTTAAATTTGCTTGAACTTCTTTTGAGCTTCTGAACATCCATCACATGTGGGAACTTTGCAGCCATTGCCCCTCCTTCCCAAAGCTCCTGGCATGAGACTGGCTGATATTGAGCTGAACATCACTTATTGTCCTGCAATTCCCATTTTCACAAACCAGAATTATAGTTTCAATACTATCATAAATAACTGAAGTTTATATAGGCAGCTCATAATGTTACTATCAGTTTTATTAGGCCAAAGTGTTCTTTACAGTCAATGCAAATAATTAGACACTTGGTCTCAGATGTTGTTTCCACACTGTTTTTTCTATCTAACCTTCTGGTCCAATTCCTCTTCCAACTTTACTTAACCTGTAAGAGTGGATAATTATGTACTGTAAATAAAATCAATCAGTTACTGATGTCTTTGTCAAGAGATTCAGTTCTGATACCAATTTTTTTTCTGAAAAAATAGTGTTTCTCTCACCAGAAGACACCATTGACTCGTCCCAATAGGAAGAATGCAGAAGAACAGAAAACACTCTCCTTAACTTTTATATCTTACCTTTATGACTCCCCTTACCTCTATTAACTTTATGATAATATGTCACAGTGCAGCATTCTCAGCAATTTTCATGATTCCTCCCTCCTTATGCTTCTGCCTGTCTTCTTTGCTTCTCCTAACACAGCTTGAGGTCTTATGTCACCTTCTTACTGCAAGGAAGATTGATTAAAAGTGTTTTGCAAATTTGCATGTAAAATCAGTTTACTAGTTACTCACAGTGTTACAGGAAGCACTAGAGAGATGGTCAGGTTTACCAGCCTAACTACATAAGGAAATTTTCAAAGTTTTCCATATATACTTTGACAGCGAAAGTAGACATCCCATATCCATTTACAGTCAAATGCATCTATTTAATCAGTTAATACAACACATGCAACACAGTAGAGGAGAAAATGGAAAAGCAGAAAACTTAAGACATCCATCTGAAAAGAAAATAATATTCAAAACAATGTGGGACTGGAGGAATAATGATGTCATGAGAACCACTTTTGAATATGAATTTGAAATATTACATAGCATGAGAAGCCAAATCAAGTACGATGGCAGGACACACTTGTCCAAGTCAGGGTCAAAACAGTTACATGAACATTCAAAAATCACTTAAAATTAAGGTGTGAAAAGCTTTTACCAGATAAACAGAAATATCCAGGTGAAGTCTTAAAGGACTACAAGTAAATATTACAAAAAGGCACCCCAACAATTTTAAATCATTTTCTAGAATACTTACATGAAATATTTCCCCACTTTCACAGACTACAGAAGTAAGCAACAGGGCAGAATCTGAACAAACGGTCTCTGTAAGAATTACTGTGTGAACACTTCAGGCATAGCCACTCACACGTATTTCTCTGCTTTGTTTGTGGGGTTTTTTTTTCTTTTTTTTCTTTCATGGATTTAAAGTCTGAAGAAAGGCAACTAAAACGATCAAAGGTCTTATGAAGAGACTAAAATGGCCTGGACTTCTCAGTTTGGAAAGGAGGTAGCCAAGGAATTAGATGATCAAGGTTTACAGAATAACGAAGTTCATAGATAAAGTGACTGAAGAACTGTTGGTTACTAAATCTTGAAATACAAGAGCTAATAGGAAAGCAGTTTAAAGCAGGTAGAAGAGAGAGTACTTTAAGAGAGGGTAATTTAAGAGCTGGCAAAGAGCTTCTCTCCTGCCTTCTCTCTGCCTTCCAGGTTCAGAAGGAGATTACGCAAATTATCAGGCAATAAATTCATAGACACCGAAAAGATGAAGCAGGGATGCATCCTTCTGTAATATAATTTTGGATGCTGGGGCAGTATTAGGAAAATAAAAGATGGAAAACGGCCAGGTTCATGGGGTCTCCCTAAACAGCACCTCCTACTGCCACTGTCAGAGACATAATTGTAGAATAGATGGACAACTGTCTGATCCAGGAGGAATTCTCTTATGTCCTTATGTTCCTTTTTTACATAGCAGTACACCTATAAAAATATAGTTCAACATATTACTCCTGACTTCTCACTGACTTTCAGTGCAACTGAAAAGATAGATTTTCCTTTTTTATTTTTTTATTTAACCACATATGAATACATGACATGACATCATGTTAATATACATTTTACAGTACATGGCACAAAATAAAAAATGCACTAGCTGGAAATAATAATACTTTTGCTGGCATTAAATGGTAGCTGACCAGGTCAGCATGAACAAAAGAAGCTGAATTGTTTTACTATAGAGTAGTTTATTAAGAGGCAGAATTTGTTAAATTAAAAAAAAAAAAAAAAGAGAGAGTGAGAGAAAGAAAAAGTAAGAGTCAAAGCCCAAAACATTAGTGTAGCATCAAAACTCATGGAACACTGAATGAATTATGAGCACCCACAAAGGCTGACACAGATTTGGAAGAACAAGACCATACTCATAATGTAAAGCTTATTCATCAAAAATAGGTGATGAGAATATTACACTATGAACTCACATGTCATATGGTAAGTAATTCTGAAATCAAAGATCCTTGTTGTTAACAAGCAACCACTAAGTCTATACAGACAGACTAGTTAGATACTGCCCCATTCATAAAACCTCCTGTGAAAATTTGCATCCGGCCATAAGAAACAAAATGTTTTGACACTCTGCATCCAAGGATTTGTCTAGCACGTGACTTCCTATTTCTGCCAACACCATCTTGAAACCCTACTTTTATCCTAGGCATTTGTTCAGACTTAAAGGTTGGAAAATAATTGCTACCCCAGGGGACTGCACAAGGACACAGCAACTTTAATATCTTCCCAGTTGTTTAAGCAATCCATCTTCTCCTAATTTTTTCCCAGCAAGAGGACCAGCATTCCAATCTCCAATAACTTATATGTTATATTCCATTGATTCTATATATTCCAATGGCATAAGGGAGTTAAACAGTTTAATATAACAGAAAGTCAATATAACTTCATTATCCTAAATTCCATTAAAAACACCAGTTGCAATCAACTACTCTACATGGCTTTGTACTACAGACTTCAATGGATAGTCCAAATCTTCACAGCTGACACTGTAGTCTATACTGAATCACCACCTGTGAATGTTTTTTAAAAGTCAGACAGTAATAAGCACAGAATTTTTTGGCCTTTATTCAGGTAGTGGTCTACCAAGGCTGCACGTGTGTCTAAACATCCACTTCTCCACGTTCTGTATGCAAAGAGAACCAAATCCTGGAGCACACAGATACAGGAGGAAGGCGTCTGGGTTAGAGCTCATCCAGATTGACTATGTAACAGCAGACTGTGGAAGAGACTTATATTGCCATCGTGCCTTTCCTACCACTTACTTGTTCATGCGGCATGAATATTTCCACCTTGTAGATTCATTTGCGCTTGTGATTCATGGACAGGAATGACTGCCATGCTGATGTAGGAGCACTTTGCTTACATACTGATGACAAAGTGCCCACTCCAGAACTGTGCAAGCATAAACAAACGGGCATGTGCATTTCCCCCCTAGGAAGGTACCCCCTCCCTTTGGTTGATTTTACATTTTTGAGAGTGATAAGTGAAACAACCCACCCATTCTATTGCAGGGTAATAATGTGCAGAAATTCAATTTGTTAGGAATAATATGTACCTCCTGCCAAAAATTGGTGCCTGTGTAATTTTTTGGTTCATCAGTAATGGTTTTCTGTAAATGGGCCTGTTCTTTGACTTTGCAGAGATTGAAAATGAAAATAAATTAAAAAAAAAGATAGCAGTACGCTAGAACAGAAACAACAGAGAAGAGGATGCTGGAGAATTAAACCCTATTTTAAGAACACGTGGTCTCACCTACCTAACAGACATAGCACTATGGCTTATATTGTGTGGATGGCTATTGCTCGACTCTCTGAAATTTCGTACAGCTACAGTTAAATTATTATTTATCTGAAATGCTGATGTGTTATGAGTGCCTTGTAGGCCAAAGCTGAACTTTAGTGCAGCCATTCATAAATTTAGCAAGCATCGTTCAGCACATTCAAAAAGCAAAAAGACTAAGCAATATCAGGTTGAAGGACAATTTACCCCCAGCTAGCATCAGTTCTGTACGTTTCACCACTTTGTTGTCAGTCAACAAACAAATCAAAACAGAGATGCATTTTAATGATTCCAGTCCTAACGTGGAAATGTCCACTGATTTATTCCTTAGACAGTTGAAGGTGTGACAAAAATACCACCCAAAGTGGCAGCTTTTTATGTTCATAGTATGTCTTTTCTCTACATGAAATACAAGGAATGGAACCAAAAGTTTCTGAAATTATTAGCTCAGAATGTCTCTTTGTTTTCCCTATCATAAAACTAGTCTAACTTCATGGTTTCATACTTCTAAGTCAGTCTCCTCTGAGGTTAGACTTACCTAGTCTTATATCTCAGACTTTGTGAAACTACTCTAGAAATTAAACCCATTTGAAGATTTTCATATCACTGAGACATGGCAAGTTTTAAAGATCACTTTTATCTGTGGTTATGTTTGACATTGTCACATTTCTTGCTTAAAGTAAAGAAAAAACAACTCAGGAAGAAGGAATTGCCAGGACCTTTTAAAGGCTCCTCCAAAAGCAAACTAGTACCTTGTTTGCCAGACATCTGAAGACGTTGAATTGTGTCCAGAGCTTCCTCCACTTATTCCCTGGGTATCAGTTTGTCTCTTTCAATATTAAAATGTTAAAAGATGACAGGAGAAGAACCAACCTCAGAGGCCAAGACCTTTCATCACAGACAACCCTAACAGGTTTAAGATATCATCTTAAATCTCTATCTTAAAACCATTCCGCCTTGTAGACTGTTACATTTAATGGAAAGTGCTCTAAAAATCACATGACTCCCAGAGTTCCAGTTTCCGAGCTAAATTTATTTACGGACAGGTCTATTTATGCCATTATTTTCTGTTAGCTTAATTAATTACTTATTATTCCTCACTGGTGCCACCTCTACAGATGTTTTTATAGCCATATCCTCTCTCAGACTTTATTTACTTTCATTACATAAATGGAACAAGTGCTTCTGGTCTTTTTTTGCATAACAACATCTGTATGCAACAAGTGACCAAAACCAGACAAGGAATGCCAGCAATTAAGTTTCACCATGGTCTTGCATAGTGCTAATAACACTTTCCTGTCTCCACTGAAAATGCCTCATCTGGAACATCCTAATATCTCATTTATTCCTTTCATTAAGCTGATGACCTGGCTGTGCTGTAGTGAATCTCTTCCTCATTTGTTCACAACAGCTGATTCCACAACTCACAACAGAACATTTTATAAGTCCTTAATTCAGCAAATCCCAGAATTTTTCTGAGTATGATCCGACCTACGTTGTTGTCTCTGAATGTGTTTCATCTAATCTGCAAAGTTATCCCATTATATATACTAAATTGCAACTATGTGTATAACTCTGTATAGATAGACAGATAGATAGATAGATAGATAGATAGATAAGAGAGAGCTCATAGAAAGCCCCTTCTTCATTAAGTCCCCGTACGGAAGTTGTGAACAAATTAATTTAAGCATGAGTTCTGAGTCTGTTGAGCTTTCTGGAATAGTGCTCAGCACTTGTATGATGAAAAGTCCAGAAAACCTGATACGGACCAGTCATTTTGGAAGACGGCAGTACCAAGAGCTGTATATCCAGCAGAACAGAACTGCAGCTCCAGTATTGCACTTATACACTTTTACATTCATTACACATTGCTATTCATGTTAAAAAAAAACAAAAACAAAAAAAAACCAAAACAAAACGTAATTTCAGCATGTCTTTTTCTAAGTTAAAGCAGAGGCTATGCGACTCCTTCCTTAAGGCTTAGCCTGAGACCTCACTAAACTCCTGCTACAGTGTGAGCTTACAAAGGGGAAACCAGATGAAACAGCTCAGAGACGTCCCAGATAGCGCCAGAAGCTGAACTGCAGGGAACCTACAATATTCCAAATGTTCTTTTTAGAAGCAGGTGGAAATTATCACCTAGACACAGAGGGTTGTCTGCTATGTCTATTGGTACCTTCACCTAATGAATTTAATCCTTTAACTCAAGTACTTCATGCTTTAGAAGTTTCTGGACTGCAACATTGTAAACAACCTATTCAAAGGACCTTTATGCCATTACTCATTTTCTGAGGTGGATAGAAAGAGTTCCTTTGATTTCTACAGGCTTTGGATAGGATTGCCTAGGAAACAGTTTAAGCCACACTGACATGGGTCAGCTTATAACTTATTCCACAGGAGTATCCAACCAGTGCAGTAATGATCAGTGTGTTGACCATTATGGCCAAGTAGTGTGGATACTTTAGTATTTTAAATAACGCTAAAATGTCTGTATGAAAGCAGAAACAGCAGATGCCGTCAGGACAGTGACACTCCTGATATTTTTCAGCAACAAGAATTGACCAGAGCATATACTGCCTTTTTACTGACCAAATATTTTCAAAATGTTCTGTATGATGTGAGTTACAAGCCTACTTCTCCTAATAAATTCATAACTTTGTACAGTCATTTCTGGAATAACAAAAATAAACTAAGTGCATCAAATGCAAAATATAAACCTCAAGCATCACTGACGTTAACAACTTTGTTTCAACTGAATTTAAATTGAAATAGACTGGGGGACATAATTTTTTTTATTATTTTTTCTTAGGTGGTAATGAACAATTGCTTCAGCCTTTGAAAGGGAAGATGTTACTGCCATTGAAAATGCATAATTATGATGCCAATAAAAGAATAGCTTTAACTGTGTTTTTTTTCTGAACAGAATTTTGCCATGCATTTTAAACAAAGACAGTCCAGGAATAATTTATTTCATCTTCAGCCAGTACAATTTTATTCCTATCAACAGAAAAGAGGAGAAAGAGGCTTTTCAAACTATGTATTAAATAGTCTGCATTCTTTCCCATGATGTTCTTGTGCCAAAATTATAGAGAAATATGGTAAATATTAAAATGGTTTTGAATTATATAAATCACTTATTTAATTCCTTAAGTGAATAAGCTGAAAATAAAACAATCCAAAAGACTGTAAGCTTTCCATATGAGCTAAGACCCAATATGACCCAAAGGTACCCATCCCATTTTGGGTTCAAGAGGGCAGTTTCCATTGATAGGAGCCCACATAAGGCAAACCATGTGTGGGGATACTTTTGCATAGTTCAGTGGCATAATTCAGCACAGCCTTATTTGTTTATTGCACCATTCAATATAAGGTCTAGTTTCCAAGAGAAAAAATTCACATGTGCCAGTCTCTCTGAAGTCTTATATGGAAAATTCAAGTAGTTTTAAAACATTGGCAAGGTTCCGGGAGAGCCTTAAATGAGGATTAAAGGTCCCAGAATATTTTCAGAATTGTGGCAGAAAGTAGATTTAAGAACTACTCCTGTTGGGAAGACAAAAGAGAATATGACTATTTTGTTTTCTCCACACCAAATCTCATCTCTGCTTGGAAGCATGGAGGTGAAGCGTGCCCCATCACTCATTCCATGTCAGGAAGGAAGCTATTGTCAAATAAGTGATGGTGTGAATTTTAAGTACAAAAGCACTAGATCAGCTTTTTTGCTTTTTTCAGAACTAGATCTCAGGTGGATAACCATACCCAGTAATGCCAATCCCACAACAGCCACTCAGAGTCATTTTCTAAAGCACAATAAATTTCTTACGCCACTCCATGTTGAAGGCCAAGGCAATGATACAAGGCCACCTACCTCTACTTGTCATCTACGTTACTAGTCATCAAGCTTGAGCAGCAGACATTAGCATATTTTTTAATATCTAACAATCTCCTGTGAGAAATTGAGACATCTCTTTTGGATAAAGTAACATAAACTTGTGGCAACTTCTCCTCCCTGTCCCCACTCAGGTGCTTGTAAAATCATGTCTTCTCAAGGAAAAAAGCCTGAGCAAAAGATTTACCCCTTTTCTTCAATGGAACAGATATTTCTTGACCTTAAAGTCACTGTTAAAGCTGTGTTCCATGCAACATTAGAAAACCATCATTTAAAAATGGCAGTATCTAAGACCACTCATGAAAAATATCAGAATTGCTTTGATTGGCGGGGGGGGGACCCCCACATTTTAGCATTGGTAAGACAGCAATCTGATTCAAAGCTACTTCATACAAGAACAGAATATCTTTTGCAACTTTACAGCTTAAATAACAAAGTAAGTGATTGTGAATTCTGTCGGCAGCAAGGGATTACGCAAATGGAAAAGAAAAGTAGTTTCTTTATTTCAAGCAACTGGGAAAAAAATGGATGGAAAGTGTAAGTCAGAAGAATAAAATGATTTACCGAGCACTGGAATTGACAAGTACCTTACCTGACTCAAAGATATCCAAGCTCTCTGATTCTTTCTCCTTCTAAGCGTGCATCTCCTTCACCTATTAAGAATCTATCCTTTCTATGGGCTAAAAGAGCACAGAAAATCCCTGAGGTGGTCAAAATTATACGAAAACCCACAACACTTGGTACCTCAGAAATCAGTCCCATCTCTGTACTGAAACTAGTAGAATTACCTTGGAATCCTAATTTTCCTGCAAAAGATAGACAGTTTGCTCCAGCTAAGGACTGTAGAGAAGCAAAAGACATGATGATGTTCCCTTCTCTCTGGTGCTTAGTGCACAAGTGCCACACATGTTGCAGGACTGGGAAGTGGATTTACTGATGGCATCCTAACACATTGGGAGAAACACTTTGTGCAATGTTTGGTATTTTACTTCTTCCAAAAGAGCACAGAGCAGAAAGAAAAACGCATTATGGCTCTCAGAGATTATCTATGAACTGTGTTTAAGTTGTATTCATGGACAAATAACATCCATCAGTAGGTAAACAAAGACGTTCTTGCACTGTATGTGTTCTTAAAGTGTTTGCTCTTCTTCTCATTTCTATCTGCATATCACCTAGGAGTAAAAGTTCTGAAACTAATGAAGTTATAGTGTGTGACATCAGTGCAAATGAAACCAGAAGCCAAATTCCTGACCTTGTAGAAGCAGCAACATCAAAGATGACTTAGAAAGGCAATAAGGAGCTGCAGAGAAGATTGAAAAGGAAATGATTCTGTGGCCTAAGTCTTAGATATTGATGGCAAATCAATGCCTTGCAATATGAATTGCTATAGCCCCCTAGAGGCAACTGAGTCTCTCAGAAAAGAGTATTTCACTCATAATCTTTTAAGAGCTGTTCTCAATGCTACATCTAAATCAGACTCATTTTCCTAGCTATTTTTGATGCAAAATAAAAACAGGAGGAAAAAGAAATGTTGCTGCTCTTTCCAAGTGTAGCAGAGTCTGTTAGCTCCGTTTCACTTTTGCTGCTTCAAATGTTTCACAACAAAGGCAAACCTTCAAACTCCAACTCAAAGGAACTTATGTCTGTTTTGTTCTTTTAAATACTTTTTTTTATTACATACCATTCATTAATGAAAGAATGCTTCTTACTCAGAGAGGAAAGATTTAGCGGAACAGGCAAGACTACAAAGTACATAAATTAACTTTTTTTATAGGCAGGTTTTTTTAGACATAGGCAGAAGCACAATAATATCAGCAGAATGTGTCGATGAAAATCAAAATATAAAATACTTTGATTTTCCATCATATTCCAAATCTAGCCTCAAGACTTGCCTAAAGGTTGCACAACTGAGAGACTCAGCACAACTCATTTTAACAAAAGTCCAGGAACAGAAAAAGACCCCATCCCTCTGGCCATGCTGCCCACAACACTCCAAGGGGGACTGAGCAGAACACCAGGGAAAAACAGTGCCACTGGGACACAGATTGGTGATGTTCACTGCAGTCACACCTTTTGGAAACCTCCGTGGTGAAATGGTGGCAGGAACAAAGCTAGACTTCAGGTACAACTAAATTCAGTAATTTTCTGGTTTGGTTTGTTTTCCTAATATCTAACGCACAAGAGCAAACCCTTATTAATGAATTCTGTGCAACAAAGAACAGAGGAGAAAGCAACTGGAAAATGCTAATATCTCAAAAAAATAAAATAGAACAGGCATATTAAAAAGAAACAAAATAAAAGAACTTCAATTCGTCAGAGCCACATGTCTAAGTACTCAAAAAAACACCAGTCACTGACACTCTCTTTTATACTCTGCAGTTGAACCTGCAAAGTGTCATTGGAGATTTTTTGGAGAAACATTACAGTGTACTGGAAAAACACAATCAGGCTTTTGCAGCAAACTCGTACTTGGCCTGTTTCACTTATTTTCCCTGTGCCCTAACTGAGCTTAACAGTTTACTGGCACTCATTCATCAGGATTTATACCAAGTAAAATCAAGGTGTCCTGGGTTTATAGACCTTGAAGAAAGTTTCAGTTCATAGTTATTGATATCATCGAGAAATGAAACTTAACACTGGAAAAACCAAGGGGATGGAGAAGAACTGCAGCCATAAACTGTAAGGTTTGCACACCGTGTGTGCCTGTCCCTGAAAGAAGAAAGGAAATTGGGAATAATCTCCCTCCTTTTCAGCTTCCTCTTATTCTTCTTTTCCTCCATTTCTGCCTACACATACTCATTCTTAGCTAATGAAATGAGGACAGAATAGGGCTTTTTGATTTGTCTCATAACTTCTGTGGTTGACTTCAACTGTAACTTCCCTGTGTTTCAAACAATTTTATGCCACTCAGACTTGCAACACCTCACTTATCTTCTCCTTAGGTAATATGTCAATAAGTGCATTGTACTATATAAATACCCAAAAGAATGACAACTTAACCTTGACTTTTCTTAAACGTCCCTTTTTGCTGGAAAAATTAGCACCTTTTTGTCCCAGGAAAAAAACACTTTACACACTAATAAGGAAACCCCATTGCATGTCTCCCCCTAAACATACATATATCAGTATATTACCATTAACTTCAGCAAAACTCAGACTGATACAGCCTTATCTGACAGAAAAACAATACTTTAAATTTTTAGGTAATTTTTGTTATTTATGAAAAACAGCTGAAAACCTGAGTGATTAAGAACATAGTGTGCTTCACTGTCTGTCATTCCAGTGACTTGTTACTTCACAAATTAAATCAAACACTAATTTCCACCTAAAATCATCTTTTGCTTCTTGTCTAATTTAACTATTTGCTTCAGAAATTTCTTTCAGGATGATGATGACTTAATATTTAATCATAGATTTCCAGACAGAAACAGCAACAAGAAAATTTTATGCTGATTTCACTGTTTTTAAAAATTTGTATTTTGTTTTAAACAAAACAGTAACCTTGCAGGAAAAGATGTGATTTTCTGGGGGTGATTTAGCATTTTTCATTTCAAAACTTTAAAAAAAAAAAAAGTTAAAATATTTAAAATAAAAATCTAATTGCTTGAAATTGTAACACAAAAAAAAATTAGTTGAGGATTTTATTTGTGTCATAGTGTAAATAGTTATTTTGGGATTTCTGTTTCCCTGTAGAAAACCTGAAATACTATATTTAAGTCAAAACTTATTCCATTTTGCATTAATTTTTGAGTGCAGCAGTTGAAATCAAAAAGTTATTATTTGTACAGCCTGTGAAGCTTTATTAGCTTTAGGAAGCCCTTAAGTAGACTCTCGAAGCACTGCTTGACTTGCCCTTCAATACAACGCAGAAAACTGGCCAATAAGAATTTAGATGTTAGAAAAAAGACAAACAACTTTCTTTTGAAAATGTTAACACAATTTAGTTGGCCAGCCTGACAAGCTGCACTCTTACTGTGATTTCTAGCAGCTCTGGGGCACGAGCGACACAGCGTTCAACCAGATTAAACTACATTTATTGCTGGAAAGCTCTACTGCTTCAGTTCTCAACCCTGACCTTCCTTCTGCAATGATTTACAGTTAACTGATAAAAGATGCTTTAGAAGAACCAAATGTTAATAGTGGTGGTGTATGTGTGCACAGATGCCCCTTTTGTATCTTTAACTGGTGATCGATATATGCATCAGTAATAATACGTATTCTCGTAAGTGAAATCTTGCACCAGTCCCAGCCAGCAGGAAAGCTTGTAAACTAGTGCCAGATATTAAATGAAAAATTGCTTTATGTTTCCCACAGGATGATGTAATACGAGTTATGTACGGCACCATGACATTTGTATGTAAAATGATGTAATTACGTTAGCTGAATTTGTATAAAAATACCAACATAAGACATAAAGGTGTGGGAAATTTCAGCTCACTCTCTCTTTTTTCCCCCACCGCAAAAACTACAAACAGTAGGAAACGGCACTTTGTGCAGAGAAATGAAAGGTACTGTTGATAGCAATCCCTATTATTCCTCAGTATTCACAATACAAATGAACAAGAGACCTCCCAGCACAGATCTATCACGTCTGGTTTCATTTTACCTACAAATAGAAAACCTGTTGTGTAAACATGTGACATATTGTGTTGAAAATTATAGCTGGGCTACTATTTGGCATAGCTGAAGAAAGACAGACAGGAGTTAAAATTTTACATGATTCATAACTTTTCTTCTTGTGTTTCAAGCACAAAACAGAGCTCCGCTTCATTTCTGCTTAATGGAAACTACGGTAGGTAACAGATGTTACGATGTCTGCAGAAAACAACAAATAATGATCACCAGCCAAGAAAATTGTTGGCCTCTGAAATTAAACAGGATACTGCAGCTTCCCATTTGCTACAACCTAGTGTTTATTCAAATAACATCTAATAACTGGGGACCAGGAATAGACTTGAAGACCACAACCGAAAAAGACACCAGGGTCAATAAAGGCCAAAATGAGGTGTCCAAATAACACACCCTGTAACTTTACTCCATGATTAGTTGTACAGAAAAAAGTAATATTTCAGACAGCCAAATATAAGTAAGCAAATATATTACTTGGAAGAAGAAATACAAATAAAGTTAGAGAAGATTTTCATGTTATTTTCCTTAGGAAAAGGAGGATCTCCACCCAAAAAAAAAAAAAAAAAAGAAAAAAAAAGAAAAAGAAAAATAAAGAAAAATAAAAAGAAAAAGAAAGAAAAACTGAAATGTAGGAAAGTCAGATTAAAAGGAAAGTTATATAAAAGCATATTCATCTTTGCTTTGACCAATGTTAATAATCAAATGCAAGAAAATTATTAATGGATAATGAAATGCTAGTCCAAATAATAATAAAAAAGCTAATGCATATTATAAAATAGCATTATTGCTTCCTTCTTTCAGGTGGTAAAAATGATGATTGTGGTTGTGCTGACATTTGCCATCTGCTGGCTGCCTTACCACATTTACTTCATAGTTACTGGGATCTATCAACAATTAAATCGGTGGAAATACATTCAGCAAATCTATTTGGCCAGTTTTTGGCTTGCCATGAGCTCTACAATGTACAATCCCATTATCTACTGCTGTCTTAATAAGAGGTAAGACCTGGTTATGGAACAGTTGGTATGCATAACTTCAATGAGAATACAAATGGTTTAAATGGGATAAAAGGCAAAGAATTTTCACTTGAATAGTTTTCAGATAGTAGGAAAGAAAACAAAACCACAAAACAAACCTTGCTTTAGGTTTGTACTCGAAATGAATCCCAAAAAATCAAATGCACACTGCCAGTAAATACTTTGGTCTACTTAGAATTTCAGAGCAAAATTCAATACTCAGAAACGAACCCTTCCCATTTCCATATACAAAATTTAAAATCCATAGAGTTTAATATTTTTTCGCTTGCAAAACATTAAAACAAAGAACTAAAGACAGTAATTAGTGATATACAGTGCAATCTGTATGTTGATAAACTAATTGTAGCCACAAATTTGTTTTTCAGTGCTGGAAGGATATAATATAAAATGTGATTTACTGTGTATTTTATACCTTACTGTTAGATTTCTACTGAGCTCTGAGGTCTGTAACGGACTAATAAAACAAATATTTATATTCTCATTACTCAATACCAAATTACAGTACTGTTTGATAGCAACACATTATGCTCTGAATTTCAAAGACACCACACTTGCTGAGTTTGGTGAGATTTTATGGATATTTGGTAGTTTGAGACTATGGGATTGCAGAATCAACTCATGTTTTTCATTTCAGCTTATAGGACCAGAATCTCAAGAAACATCATCCTGGCCATCCTATTTTTCAGTATTTCTTCTAGTATTACAGGATAAAGACCACCAAGAACAATGAATTAGTTCACAAACTCAGTCAGTATGAATCAGTATTGAATAAGTAATCTTAAATATTATTTGAAATCTCTTTTGAATGAGCAGCCTGTGTCAAGTTTAAGCATTGACAAACTTTATACCAACTTTGTTAAATATTTATAAAACCCCAGTAAAGATCATGCAGTACCTGTCAAAAGGAGTCTAATTGAAAATGAAGTGACGAAGTCCTACAGAATTTTTATTGGTGTAGAAACACTGTAGTCTGCCTCCTTGATGAGGATAGCATATGATGCTTAACATTCATAGTCTTTTAAAATGTCAAGGTAATGACTGATTTCATGCAGCCTTCTGCCCCTTTTGATCATTTATAACTGTTTAAAGAAAAGGTAAAGTTTTAGTATGCCAGAATAAAATCCTAACTCAAATGGGAAACTTCCCATTAATTCTAGGAGAAACCAGATTTCACTGGTTGTCCAGTGTCTGCAAAATCAAAGGCGAGGAAGAAGAAGGCTTCATATTTTGTCAATTACTGTCATAAAACCTTGAAAACATTACCATTTTCTTCAAAAACATTTTATGGCAGAGTTACAAAAGACATTATTCATAAAAAATTAGTATCTCTGATTTGGCTTGTGTTGACACTCATACCCTGCAAAATTAAATGTCTGGATTAAAGACTACAAATCAACAAAAATTTCATATTTTTGACAAACACTAAAGGTCACCTTCTACAGAATTTAATGCAAGAATAAAATACTAGTGAAAGTTTTCTTATAATTAAGTCCCACAATGAAATCAAGAAACTGGAATGTCTGCTTCCTTTTCACGCAGTAGGAAAATACAGCCTGTTGCTAGGAGTCAGATCAATTCATGCAGTATTGTTACCTCTGCTGGATCTAGTATCAGACAGGTACACCACCTATCCCCAGGCTCATCTTCCAGGCTAATCAGGATATTACTTACATATCAGATAAAGAGAGCATTATTTCAAGATGAAGAAAAAACATGCCCTGGATGAGAAAGAGGATAGAAGGTGAAATGTAAAATAATACAGTAAAAATGTTTAGGTTTTACAGCTTCCTTCACTAAATCCATTTCCATCAGAGGTTCTTTCAATATTTTTTCATAACATGGACTACATACAAACAGAGGAATGCTGAATAGCAAGCTACCTGCTTGTTTGTCATCATGTCACAGCTCTGTGGCAAACTTAAAAAATTGAGGAGGAAAGAAAGTTATTTTTGTGAAATCGTTCAACTTTCACTGAAAACTTAATCTAAATTCTTATCTGTAGTCATCACTGTGGGAGCTGAACCATTGCTCCAAAATGCTTACAGACACAATAAACAATACAGATGATTGTTGAAACAAAAACAAGAGAAGCAAGACAAGTGAGAAAGTCTGATAAGTTTTAGTCCTAGATGAAAAGTTGTTCTTTTTCAGGTTTACACACAAGTATACAGCAAATTGTTTTTTCTAATATATTTAACTTCTATTCTGGAAATGCATACACACAGAGAGTAACAATAGTCTTCATAGTAAACCTCTGCCTCTGAATTGAAATAAAATAACACTGTATGAATATTGCAACCGATAAAGACTCAAAATTCCCATTTTTACATAGTTCACATTCAGTTTTCAACTTTCTACAATCTTTTTTAATTATTAAAAGTTATTTTTTAAATATTTTATATGAACAATTATTAATCATTACATCATTCCCATTTAAGCACCTCTGCTAGAGAGGGAAACACAGAAGGAAAATTGGAATCTTGGAAGGAAGCTTGGATGATATTTTAGTGAAATGAATGCTACAAAGTTTCTTGCTGAGAGAAGATGAAAATATAGGTGCAGGTTTCATCATAGGTCAAATCAAAATAATTTCTGTGAAGACAGTGCTATGAAAGCTGGTGTTTGTTTATTTAGGCACAGGCAAAGGAAGGGAAATTGAGTATCAGGAAAATACTAATGTTAAAATGCAGGGAAAGTATATTGAAAGTCAGAAACGGAAATAAGCTGTCACCACAGTCTTTTTTACCCTACTCAGACTTCAGTCAAGCAAACTCACACTGACTTCAACACAACAGGATTAAGGTCCAGACAATTAGCCAAGTCAGTGTTCTGTCAGCACAGTACATATTTTCAGATGAAGGCCCGTGGCTGCTCTCGTGAGCACAAGCTTTCACCAAGCATCTTTCCTCCCAGGTTCCGAGCTGGCTTCAAGCGAGCTTTCCGCTGGTGCCCCTTCATTGAGGTCTCCAGCTATGACGAGCTTGAGCTCAAGGCAGCCAGGTTCCATCCCACCCGGCAAAGTAGCCTATACGCTGTGTCCAGAATGGAGTCCAGCATGACAGTGGTGTTCGACACTAATGATGGAGACAACACCCACGCCAGCCGTAAGAAAAGAGGAGCTCCGAGGGACACGAGTTCCAACGGCTGTTCACGGAGGAATTCCAAGTCTGTCTCCACAGCCTCAAGTCTCATCAGTTCAGTGCACACATTGGTAGATGATTATTCCTAAGCATTTCATGGTGACGGTTGTTAGAAGGGCAGCACTGGACAATGCTCTCCTACTTCGGGACTAGATATTCATACCACAGGAAAACAAACATAATTCCACTGATGTACCCTAGCTATAAATATCGTGAAATTTTTAGGCGTCACTTGCTTTTCTGCTTTGGAGAGAAAGAGGAACTTGAAGACATATGTATGCATCAGTCCGAAAGCACGGCCGCACCTTATACACGGCAACGTTTGTAGGGATTATCTAAAATAAGCCAATGACATAAAAAACATTGTTTCCGCTGTATCTGACCTGTGGCATTCATTTTTCACTTACTGAAATGTAAGACTCCTTTACCTATTGAAGCTGAAATGTACGATGTTTTCTGAGTGTATTAATTCTACAATTAAAAAATTACATAAGATCTGATTTAAAACAATTCTTTATAATGAAGACCTAATGAGCCCCAAGTCTATTCAATTGTTTCACAATTTAGCCCCATTCTCAGGCAAAGACAAAAAATAAAGTTCATGTGAAGGAAGTTCAGCTCGGTCTGCAACAGTACAATTTTTCAACATATGTGAAAAACTTATTTTTAGAAAGGAGAAAATCTCTACAGGACTAAGTTAAATTCTACTGGCTTCTGTAGTAATGAACATTAGGCTCTAATGGAATGTGTACTTCCAGGAAGATTTATTGCTTAGATTAACATCCTACAGCTTTGTATCTTGGTGCTAAGGTTAAGTGACCCCAACAGGAGCTTTACAATTGACTTTAGAAAAGTCAAAATATTTTAAACTGGAGATTCATATATAAGAAAAGTATCACTGTGGCAATAAACTCTTCTCTGCAGATGATACAGTAACATGTTTCACTATGAAACACTTTCACCAGGAAAAAAAATATTCAGGCAATTTTCCCAAATTTTCCACAGTTAGATGCATGTAAAGATACCCCTCTGTCTGCACCTGCAAACATGTCTGGCATTATTACACAGACACTTTCCCACCCAATTCAGTCAAAATCCACTGACCATCACTGTTGCAAAGAAAGCTGAACTTAATTCAAAAGGGACCAGAGGGCAGCATTTGTTTTAGATAAATGGCTATATTAGTTCCGTGGATCAACTGGTTGTGTGAATGTTTGTTCCCAAACAGTTAATCAAAACTTCAGCAAAACACTGGGAATGTCTTTCTGAGCTGTCAGACCAGCACAGGGGAGTGTATACACGGCTCAACCCAACACAGTACCAAAGCCGAGCAATTAACAAAGAGAAGTTTGAAGAGAGAAAGGCTGGAGCTGGCTCTAGTCCACATTCCTTCCGAGCAACTGGGGATGCCCAGCATTGTGGCAGTCAGCATATCAAAAGAGACTAGTAATGAGATTCATGCTTGTATTGTGATTCATCTGTATCGTCAATTGCTATATTCTGCTAAGTGTAATTTGTATTTGTATTGTGATTTCAGTGCATTGCTGTATCGCTCTGCTAAATCAAAATCCTGCATAAGGTCAAATATCCTCAGATAAGTAAATCTGGTATTTAATGTTAAACCCTCCACGCGTGGAATAACTGAAGAACCTGGTCATAGAGTATCATACTCTGATAAAAATGTATCACAATTCCAGACTCACACTTTTCCTGTCCAAGGCCTGATCTCAAATCCACTGAAGCAAAGAGCTCTGTTCATTAACAGCTTTCCTTTTAAATGCCAGTTCATGCTTTTCAATGATCTGCATTTCTGAAAAAACAGCTGTACTCTCACTCTTCCTTCAAAAAAAAAAGTGTATAGTAATCCAGTAAGCGTCATGCAATGCCTATAAAAATACTTTTCTATTTTTTACCCTGAAATGTTCTGTTTTAAAATCTTCACAGATGTTTAACAACTCTGCTGAGAAGATTAAGGATAGCTGCACATACAAAAAAAAAATGAACCTAAGCATATTAACCTGATGGTGATATATTACAAACTCATGCTGTAAAGTCCTCTGTCTGCTCATGTACAACTTTTCAGGAACATAGATACAGAAAATATATAGCTGTTAAATAAACTGTCTTTTCTAACTATGGCTATTACAAAATCAGTGTTGATAAACATCAACAGACGAATGTAAGTTTGAACACTATGGTTGTAGTGAGACTAATTTATTGTTTTTAAATGTATAAATCTTTAAAAGCTGTATATAAAAATGCTGCATCACAAATGTACAAAATATCATCCTCATATAACTTTTATGATCCTTGGTTGGGAAATATCGAGGAAGCAATGGTGGCTTCCTCATACCTGTGCCTTTAAGTAGTGAAACAATTTCATTTTATTAAGTGTTTTAGAATATGACATTCTGAACAAGTAATCCGTTCATAATCTTATTATATTTTGGTGGTGTATGGCTGTCGAAAACACCCTCACCGTTCCTGTAGTTCTCTTCTGAACTTACAGGATATTTCTGTGCAACAAATGAAGAAATAGACATAGACAGTGGAATCAAGTGCACCCTCACCTCAGCAAGCTTGTGGGTGACACCAAGCTGGGTGGAGCAGTTGGCACACCCGAGGGACGGGATGCTATCCAGAGGGACATGGATGAGCTTGAGAAGTGGGCCCATGTGAACCTCATGAGGTTCAACAAGGCCAAGTGCAGGGACCTCCACCTGGATTGGGGCAACTCCCATATCAATACAGACTGGGTGATGAAGGGATTGAGAGCAGCCCTGCCAAGAAGGACTTGGGGGTACTGGTGGATGAAAAGCTGGACATGAGCCAGCAATGTGCGATCACAGCCTAGAAGGCCAAGTGTATCCTGGGCTGCATCAACAGAAGCGTGGCCAGCAGATCAAGGGATGTGATTCTGCACCTCTACTCTGCTCTGGTGAGACCCCACCTGGAGTACTGCATCCAGCTCTGGAGCCCTCAGCACAGAAAAGACAGGAACCTGTTGGAGCGGGTCCAGAGGAGGGCCACAAAAATGACCAGAGTGGTGAGACACCTCTCCTATAAAGACAGGCTGAGAGAGTTGGGGCTATTCAGCCTGGAGAAGAGAAGGCTCCGGGGAGACCTTATTGCAGCCTTTCAGTACTTAAAGGGGGCTTATAAGAAAGATGGGGACAAACTTCAGCAGGGCCTGTTGCAATAGGACAAAGAGATACGGTTTTAAACTAAAAGAGGGTAGATTTAGACTAGATAGAAGGAAGAAATCTTTTACGGTGAGGGTGGTGAAACACTGGCACAGGTTGCCCAGAGAGATGGTAGATGTGCCATCCCTGGAAACATTCAAGGTCAGGTTGGAGGGGGCTCTGAGGAACCTGATCTCGTTGAAGACGTCCCTGCTTTTTGCAGGGGGGTTGCACTAGGTGGTGTTTAAAAGTCCCTTCCAACCCAAACTATACTATGATTCTAAATCTGTGCTCTTAATCACAGCATTGCTTTAACAAAGCATTAAAATGATACATGGTGCAAATCCATCTCTCTGTCTCAGCCTCAAAAAACATGAAGGGTTACACAGTTAAACAAGTAGCATAGCAAAAGCTGTGACTGATGCAGATTGCATTTGAATTACTATTTCTGAACAAACATTTTCAGTTAAGTGTCCTTGTCACTATAAAATTCATTGTAGGCCTCCTGACACCCCTCACTGAAGGTAGAAGAAATCAGGTCATCCTCAGTTTGTGCCAATAACATCACTCAAAGTAGCAGCCTGCGTGCAGAGCACATGCTTCTTTGTGATTGTTGGTGCAGCACTGTAGCAGTCTCACCTCTGCATTGCAACCTTCAATCCACGTTCTTTACTTTTGCTGAGAGGTGAGTTAAGGAAAGCAGACAGATAAAGAGCTAGCTTCCTACTGAGAGAGGCATAATAATACTCTAAAACAGCTACAGTTCAACAGCATCAGAAAAGACCTGATCTTCAAGGTCTTCTGAAACATGAATCCCTCTCATGTATGTTCCTACTATTTCAGCCCAGGATCTTACTGGAGTCTGCCTCTAACATGTTTATCTGATGAAAAGACTTCATTGCTCCCTGAACTGACATTTTGGAGTGAGGTTCCCTTGGTATAGGACAGGTTTAATTTTCATATCTCCAGAGACATTATGTTCAGCATCAGTTTTCTCTGTCATTCCCTTGTCATTGGCTAAACTTGTTAAAAAAAAGTGAAAAAAAGAAAAGCCAGAGTGAAAAAATGCAAGACATGACTACATTTAAGCAAAGATCTTCAAAACTCATTTCACGAATAGAGATTTATCATACCTTTGTCTCAAATCTTCCATATAAAAGCCTGATGTTGAGAAGAAAAATGAACTCTGAATAAGCTCAGTGTACTCATACAAGGTGTATTCAGTAGATTGCAGCCTGTAGCTATTTGGCAGGAATCCCTTGACAGTCTCCCTTCCAGTCCACTTAAGGCTTATTGTCAATGTTGGGAGGCATTGGCAGAACTGCACGGAATGAACTATTTGCAGCATGTTTACATCTGGTAACTAAATGTATCCATTGAGGAAGGTCATTGACCAATACTAACATACATTTTCAAAAATAACATACAAAAGGAACTAGTGTAGAAAAGGAGAGAAAAACTTGAATTTTAGAAGTTACCTTTTTTTTATCTAGATAAAAACATTCCGGTGTTTTGGACATGGGTGTTTCTCCTTTAATACCGGTGAATTTCTTTTGCAGCAGTCAAGAAGAACCTCCTATTTCACTGACATAAATTTCAAAACCTTTCAGGTTGTTCTCTCCAGGAACTACAGAGTTTACAGAAACACTTGTTCCTGTTGCATTTGTATCAAGACTTCTGAAGTTGCCCCTGCTTAGTTAGAAATTTAAATCTGCTGTACTGCTTCCTCTAGTTCAAGATGAGCTTTAAATTTAGAGTCCTGATTAATATGTGCTGTTTGCTAACAAATACCTCCACATATTGCTACAAAAGATGCAGGAGATACTGCTTAGGATACACCACTGTTTACAAATGTTTTGTGAGCTCCTTGTAGTAAATAATGCAGTCAGTTCAATTTAAGTCTTCCTGTTCATGAGCAGGTTCAAGTGGTTCTGTGTTCATACTTCAAAATGATTTGTTGAGTGCAGTTAAAGATAATTCTTTATCAGTCCAAGAGCAGTTGCTGTGGGTATTTAAATTCATATTGTTTCATATGGGTTCATATATCAAATGTTATACTGTTATTGGCTAATTGGATTGCCCCTGTCCTGTCTGTAAGACTGAAACATGCATATTGGATTACAACTGGAATCAGATTTCCCGAAGCAAATGGTTACATTTGCAAATACTAAACCTGCCTGTTATCAGTACTCTGTAACACAGCTTCTGGAACCTCTATTTCCAAGTTTCCCAGCAGTACATTTTTCACAGCAATATTTGTGATGCAATCAAGAAGGGACACCAGCATCAGTTCCACTAATTGTATTTCCAAAGCACACTCACTTTGAAAATTCCTGTTGCCCAACCTGCTTGGATTTACATGCCTTAGATTATTAAAAAAACTAATCATTTAATCAATAGGGATTCACCAATGCTACAAATTTGTTAACACTTTAAATACTCAGCAGCTCTTCTATAACATTGCCCACAAATTCATATGCAAATGAGAGTAACAACAGATCAAGTCTGTAGAGACTTGTCCTGGTTTGAGGTAAAACTGGACCAATTTTGTTCACTAACAAACTGAAAAAAACTCTTTGAAGACAGATAGAGAGGAGCATCTGTCGGTCCTATCTGGGGTCCCCCACATCCCCAGTAGCCGATTCAGCCTAAACCACAACAATGCTATACACACCAAAACTTCAGGCAAGCTCCTTCTTGAATGCAAGGGGAAACTTCCCACAGAGAGCCTCCAGATTGGCAGAGGTTCTGCCAGGTGAGGTCCGAAAAGCCAAGGACAGGGAAAGGTTCGAGCATCAAAGGACTTCACAGAGCAGTCCAGACAGCAGCTCTTTCATGTCTGCAATACTGAAACCTACCTCTTGGATGTCAACTGAAAAACTTAAGGCAGCCAACACCACCTCAAAGATCAAAGGCACTGTTTTTTCTGGTCCTGAAGTTCTCTACTCAGTAGGGCCTTACACTAGAGAAAGGAAGCTTCGTGTTCAGAAGTGTGTTGTAATAAGTTCACAGTGTTCATTCATTTTGTTCGTCTGGAACGTGAAAATAATTTAAGGCAAGTATATCACCAAGAAGTGATGGGCCAGCTGAGGCTACCCACCTGGAGCCATTCTCCGGGGGTTTGGTGACTTCAACAAGGCAGAAAGAAGTGATCTTCACTTCTCTCCCTATGCCCTGAACCCCAGCACACTCAGGGCTACTGACCGATTCCATTGCTGTCACCTAACCAGCTGATATGTATGGGGCAGCAGGACCAGTACTGTCAGAAAAAAGAGACAGCAAGACAAACAGTTTGTTCCTGGGTCCAAAACTACTTTTCATAGCTTGTTAGGCATGGAATCCCTCTAAAACAAATAGGATGTAAAGATGCTTTGGAGCTAGCAGCAGATGAGCTTAGCTACCTCCACATTCCAAAGCAGTTATTGTCCTAGTGTATCCTAAGGAAAAAATCAGTGTAACCATCTGCCATGCTCTCAAAAAATTCCCACATTTCTCCCTAGCACTGTCTTAGCAAACACCTCTCTCACATAATGCCTTCTCCCAGACTTCTCCTTAAGTGAAATGCTTCCTCTTTCCCTGTATTCAGGTCATCCTGAACCCAAGAATGTTCATACAAAAAGGACCGCAGCAGTCTGGTCTCCAGGTGAACATGGCAAGCCAAATGAACAAGTGAAACTGTCAAACCCCCCTTCTCAAGAACGGCTAAATAGCTTCTCCTTGTATGAACAACTTGAATAATAGGGGAAAGCCTTAGGTAGAGCTATACCTAATTATTGTGAACTTGTATCACATAAACCAAACATATTTCTCCTCACAGTAGACATTCAGAAGCCTCCTTTTTCCCCCCACCAGATCCTGTGGTTCCTCAAGAGTTTTCCTGTATTAATCTAAGATCCTGGCTCCTAATACCTTCCTTCTGGTCTGCTCCAGAGGGAAAACACAGGAGACAGTGAGGTGACTCTTCTTTGAAGTAACCTCCATTCAGCATAAAATGTAGCCCAGTTTGCTAAGTCAGCCTCTTACATAGTGTGATCGGAGGGCTTTGCCTTCTGGCAGTGTTGGATGGCTTCAGGAGACTATAGATATGCCCTCATCACAAAAGAGATCAGCCCTCAAAATACTCTGGTGCTACTGGTCAAACATCCTCTTTGAATGGATCACAAGCACTGATCAGGCATCACAGAAAGATGGATTAAGCTTTCACCAAAGAAACTACAGACCACCAGAGTCAGACGATGCTGTGCATTTGACTTCTCAGTCATCACAGCAGCTTATCAAACTGCACATAAAAATGGATAACTGGTGGCAATACCCATGATCAGTTTGGCTATAGGTTGCAGCGGCATTTACAGCTGCATAACTTTGTCCAAGGAAAAGACCAATCTTCTTTACATCTCAAAGAAGAAAGAGTATTATCCTGCACTGGGACTGCAAATACAAGTTCAAAAACAACTATTCAGGTAAGTGGTTTTAACATATATAATTTACAATTTTGATTTTGCATCTTACTGATCTATTCTGCAATATCTTGGACTAATTGTGCCAGTACCTTCTATATCTTGTACAGAAGTTAAAAAATATTATCAAACAGCTAAGGTATATGTATTTGCAGCTTCACTCTTTGGCCCTGAAAGACTGAAAAACAATGGAGTAGAAAACCACCATAATGCATTTTGTCTTTGGAAAACAATGTCTCTGTTACTCAGAGGAGCCAAAGATGAGTTAAAATGCAGTAATCTGAGATCAATAATTGTCTCTTCCAGTAGAAAAGGTTGATGGTAACAGTTTTTCAACAGCATAAACAGCATAAAAAACTAATCACAGAGTATCAAGTGAAGTGATTTTTTAGTTGAATTATATCTCACCATTGGAAAAAAACTGTGGAAAAGAAAGCAGCTGAAAAGAAATTAATTTCCTGGGGAAAAAAAAAAAAAAAACAAACTTATCTGAACATGCCAAATAGCTAACAAAATTGTCCAGCTTCAGAGTCCAGATTTAGAGTTGTAAATTAATTAGACTGATAAACAGAATTTGTCAGAGTTCCACTAATATTTTTGCAAATCTGGAAAAATGACTGTCCTAGCTCTTACGAGTTGCATTATTTGTTACCTGAATGCTGAATTCACAAACAACAGAATCCTCTGAATTTTGGCACAAATTATTATATGTCTGGAAGATCATATCAAAAGCATATTTCCATGCCTGTATTGTGCAACAAGCCACCCATGATGAACATCAAACACTGAATTGTTGAATCAACTTAAAAACAACAGTCTGGAAGGATATTAGCATAGAGGAAACATATTTAAATAAATGCTTCTTAAAAATAAAATAGCATGAACAACTGAAGAAAATAGAAAATTATTACCAAACAAATCCAACAGCGTAAAAAAAGCTTCTAATGTATTTCTGTTATTTATCTTTGAAGGTATCTCCTTTTCAAACAGTCTAAGTACCAATGCCCTGTATTCTCAAGTATTAAGCTGGCTGATTAGGAAATTATCTTTAATTAAGTGTTTGTAGCAAGGCACTCTGTCCTACTAGGCTAACACAATTAAGTTATGCCAGTTTCTGTAGAGAGCAAAGTGCAAGGAAGAGATGTGGCTAACTCTACACCTGGCCAGCTCCCACTCCCAGATGACACTATGTCACCCAATACAACAGTGGGATCAATTGTAAGTCGGCTTGTTACACCTCTATACAAGGTGTAAGCTCACACGTCAGCTCAGGAGGATTTAACCAATTTGCTACATAAACTGCCTGTAAGTGCTCTGTTATTTATTGTTTTCCTTTTAAAATCTTGGTAGAAATGCATTCCCAAAATGACGAGCATTAGAGTATCAATCATCCTAGAGGGTGATTAGAAACTATACAGGAACCAGTGGAAACACCAAAATAAGTTACAATTTACTCACTTTCTAAGGATGTGCCCATAGGCATGAATGGAAAGTTTGAGTTGTGAATGACAATACAACGAAAGTCAGCAAATGAAAGGGTGGTAGCAGTCCACAACAATATAAGTTATTATTAAACTATTACATTGACATTTGACATTTAACATTTATATTTTAGAACCCTTTGGCTCTGCCTGTTCTAAAGGAGATGGTAAAACTCCTCACACACCCTACTCACCTCCCATCTTCATGCCATAACTATATCTTTAGGCAATCTCCCCTTGTTTCAACTCAAAAGAAGCTTGACCCTGAGGCCATGAGGGAGCTGCAATGCAACCTGACAGGTTTCCCAGCATGACTGTGTCTCTGCAAGCTCTGCCACAGTGAGCTCTACAACCTTCCTCAATGTAGACCTAGAGACCTGAATGAGGCAGGAGCAATAGGTCCTAGTTCTAATAGCTTTCTACCAAGCAGTTCCATTTGCCTTGCCTGTCGCTGTGACATAACAAGGTCGGTGTTACATAGAAATTCTTTGAAATAGAACAAATAATGCATGCATACACACACAAGTTCCAGGGAAGAAGAAAGACCTTGAATGAAATGTATGAGTTTCATCCACAGAAAAGAACTATGCGATTTCCCAAGTGGTGGCTCTGGGGCCCATTTACAGAGCTCAGATCCTTGCAAGAATTTTCAAGTGATATAATAAACACCCAACAGGAGCTCAGAAATGAGATGCTGGGGCAACCAAACAGTTGGATGCTAATAATCGCCTCCTGCCTTCCCACTGGCAGATGAGTATTTCAAAAGAAACCCATAGGGATGTGTCAGAGGTTGATATGATAGAGGAAAGCATGCTAATCATATAATTTTGGTGTACAGCTTTGAAGGGATCTAGGTCACCATTTTCCTAATCAATGTAATATGATCTTCAGCCCAAAATGCACGTTCCTGAATAAATTTGGCTTGGGGACCAATAATCGCAGAAGGGCCTTTATTCTTTTGAGGCCTCTGAGGAGGTGATAAAGGCATTGGCAGGTCATGTACCAAAATACCCAGGAACCCTTGGCTTTAGGGGTAAATGAAAACAGAAACAAAATTAAGTTGCTCTTACACAGGCCACCATGTGTTTCTGGATGTAGGAGGACAGACCTTGAAGGTTTAATTGACAAAGCACTGTTAACATTACTTCTGTCTTTACAATGACTGCCAGAGCTATTAGGAATTAAGGTCAAACACTAAATTAACTTTGCTGAGGCAGCAGAGTACATATCAGGGCTGTTAACTCTGCAAGGCTCACAGCTCCTGCCTAAAGGTGAGGGTAGAGAAAAATGGAATAGAATAGATTGGAATAAGAAGCTATCTTTTGCCCACCAGCCATGAATTTGAAATTTTGGATAGCGTTGCTGGTGGAGAGATGTACACTGGTGTTGGGGAACACCAAAGGTAGCAATTCTAACATACTGCTCAGGCCACAGAATGAGGATCTTGCACACTGACATGCTGCAGAGTGCTAAATCATGAGGTGAGGAGCCAGATCCTGCACCATGGCTGAACCTCAGCTGGAGCTACTTGTGTCTCCCTGGCAGAGACCCAGCAATCACACTACTCTAGCTGGTGCCCTCAGCTGTAGTAGTGCTACCAATTCTCAATCCATTCTCCCAGTTTGTACGTTTTTTCTCTTTTTTTGATGCAATACAGATTCTCCCCAAACTAACAGGAAACCTCATCTGCTATCTCTTTGTGGAGGGTATGTAATCAAACTGAAGAGGAAAGGCACAGAATTTTGTTGTCTATGCTAGCCTCAGCTCTTATGAGCCAGCCAGTCCCCAAACAAGCAGCATAACTATTCTGAGAGCAGCTGACACTTGTAACAGCTGAGCATCAGCTGGATGCTTTTAAAAACTCAGGACTGTGCACACAAAATAAATTAGCATATGTAATTAACTTGTTATCACAAGTTATTGATGCACAGGGTCAGACTCTACCATGATATGAATAATCAAAATTGTACTTTGCTCTTGTCTCCTTCCACAGCGTCGCTGAGTGCTTTACAAAATCACACTACTGCAGTGTAAAAAACTGAAGAAGTTCAATCCCTTGCAAATATCTGAAGTTTCCTGTCTTTCTCCAATAGATGAAATAGTGTTAGAGCTACCAGCTTCATGTTCCTGTCAGTATATGTAAATTATCTCTTTTGTCTTGCTCCTCTAGTTGCCTATTATGTGTAGACTGTATTTGTAAGGCAACCTGAAAGTGGTTCTACTGAATTCCTGTGACCTCCGTAAGAAGAGTGTGTTACAGTTAGGCCACTATAGTTGAGAGACATTAGTCTACAGTTCTTCTTCCTCTTCTGTGAAAAGGCTCGTCTCAAACTCTGTAGATGGGAATGGCATAACTTGGTCTGTTCATAATCCTAAAGATGAGAATTGCAGAAGATGCTTTGGTACCCAACAAGAAACAAAACAATATTATTGGGTAACACAGACTCAAAGCAGCAGCTGATGATTATAGTTACGTATTTTATAAGTTTCTTCCAAGCTGCATTGTGCGTTTAAGTGATTAATATAAATGCTTTCAAATAAGACACGAAGAAATACCTGATTATTCATTTTATTTCAAAGACCTTCCAAAAAAAAAAGGAAGAAAAAGTAGGAAAAGGGATAGAAAAGGGTAGAAAAAGTGTATTAATGTTGGTTACTTTGAGAGAAAGCACTCAGTCTCTAGGCTATAAAAATCACTAGGTGTAGATTTTTAAAGCTCAGCATTTCCCTCAGTGAACACATCAGAAAAGCTTTTACTGGAAATAGACAGGAAAAGAAAAAAAAAAAAAGGTGTATATCAGGACCAAAGGTAATTTCTTGTAACTTGCTTTCCCACAAATGCCATTAAAACTGGTTTGGTTTTTTTTATCCCCCCCTCCAGGTCATCTATGGACTTATACTATCAAAGTACAAACATGCCTGTATCTTTCTAATATGGAAGACCAATAGGAACCTCAAAAATGCTTAACGGAGATGCTTATTTTAATATATCAAACTGTGCATCTGCAGAAGACACTGGGTAAACATGACACTGAAAACTGTGATAGGGAATTAATATGTCTCATCGCATAGATGGCAATATGACAAAATAAATAATTATTATTTTATAATCATTATATATAAGCATTGTACTTATTCCTTTTACATTAGTAACGTAATACTGCCGAAGTTTTTGCCATGGAACAAGACCCACTGTGCTGCATACCTCACACAACAGAAAATAAAAACATCTGTTGCTTCAATGAGCTTACAATTTAAATGTAACACAAAAAATGACTGGCAGATGAAAATAGCTTTGCTAATAATATTAGTCAACTTGATTAGAAAAGGCTTTCAAAATGTGTCCTGGTTCTCTCAGTGGAAAAGTACAATGCCTGTCTTCCCCTTGCAATGTTAACATTGAATTTGGATAATCTATGAAAGAGTATCTGGGACCAAATACTGTATTCCCGTCAATTGCATGCAACAAAGTTAGGTAAATTACGCGGGGTTCACTCTGAAAGAACTGAGCAAAATCCACTAAGATGTTTTTATTATAGAGTTTCATTCGTATTCATTTGAGTAAAAAGAAAAAACATAAAGCATTATTTTTTTTAGTTTTGCTCCTAAGGCACCCATTTACAAAGAAATTGAGAATTTGTTAAAATTATAGAGCTATAAATGACAAAGACTTTTTGAAAGAGATGAAACAAGAAAGCACTTCTACCATCCACTAATTAACAAGAGTTTAGGTATTTCCACTAAGCTATTCAAATGATTTGATTGACTGAATGTAAGAGGATGGCTGATGGGCGACAGTGGATGTTTTAGAGAAATCTTAGAATTATCGGAAATGTAACAGCCAGAGTCTGTTCTCAGAACCTCGTGATATTTTGAAAACGTGATGCACATTACAGGTGGAATCAAATCCTTACCTGTGGACACAGAGCACAGCCAACCAGAGGCAGCAGTTTGCACAGCAGTCTGGCTTCTGGCAGAACAATTTTGTCATTGCTTCATCCTGCCTGATTCCCTTGGAACTACTAGCTTTTAATGCACTTGTTTACCTTATTGACAGAGGTTTTATGATCTTTCTGAAGTGACTTTTGTTCTACAACTATCTGATATTTATCCTTCAGTACATACTAATGCTAGCATCATGCACAGAAATCTTGATTGTGAGCAACACGGGCACAGTCCTAATATTTCAAAAACACAAACCCTGCTTCCCAGCTGCATAAAAGCAAGAACTTGTAATAGGCAAAATCACTTAAACAGGCAAAATAATGTAAAGAGTTGAATTAGCAAGAGATCTGCTTTTTTACTTACCCTAAAATCTATTAATGAGAATTATTCTGCAATTGGTCTACAGTGTTTAGAGTTCAGAATGCCATTAATATTATTAAGATACAGAGCTCCTCAAGGTACCACTGATACCTCGGCTGACATGGGAGGGCAGTTTAGTGAACTGAGTGGTGTGGACTTACTACAGTTGGACTAAACAAAAATCCTCACCATTACACTTGGAACTCACTAGCCACTCCTCAACCGAGAAACCAAGGGCTGAAACAAAGGGTTGAAACCATCATACATTCTTTCTCTTCTGTACTTGAGTCATTAGTTCGCACCAAGGAAGGTCTTTTCACAACACAGAAGAGTAGTCTGAAGTACTGAGACGCTCTGATTCCTAACAAAGTCAAGGAAGATGCCTGTGAAATAGTTCAGCACCTTGCCAAAGATGTTTGACACTGCACATCCTAGATCTTAAGATGGTATAAGCTGTGACATTATGAAATAGAGATGAAAATGAATTTTTTTCAGATCAATCTGCTTTTTGCCCATGGAGATATTTTGCAAAGATGAGGCAAATGCATAGAAAGCAAGCTATTACCTCAATGACTTTGCTATAGACTCGAAAGTGATAACATAGTTTAACCTCTGTGAAACAGGTTTCAGATGCATTGTCAGAAAATATATTTAAAGAACCATTCATTCTTTATTCTTATCCACACAATTGTTCCTCTGCAAAAGTATTTAAATATACAGGGGTCTGACTGAGAGGTTTTCTTTAAAGATGTATGAGAGCCTAAAAAAGGTCTTGCCTGAATGACCATCATATAACTGGAACATTCAGATTCAGAGGAAGAAAAGAAGCTACTACATGTGATAAAACCATCGCACCACAGTAAGAAACAGAAGCAACTCATCTAATGCTACAAACTGGAAAAGTACTCCTGTCTGAAGGATATCAGACTCTTTTCCATTTGTCTTATCAGATGGCCATGAAAGCCTCATGAAAATAAAGTACACCTTTCGAGAGACAGCAAGGGAAATTGATTTAACGATTAAATACCAATTGAAAACCAGTGCTCAGGTTATCCATTAAGATTAATGTTGCTAGCTTTTCTGGAAAGGAAAGGATGAGCTTCTGAGACACAGGATTATTATTTTCAAAGCAACACTGGGTCAGTTAAGAAAATCAGTAACTTTAACTGTGGGGAAACGCGTTATTTCAACCAAAGAGTATGAGAAAGTCAGAAGAGAAGTGTAAGTAGGTGAGAAGCAGCAATACACTACTCAAAAACTTTTAGGATTATTATTCCAGCCTCCATTAAGCTAAGTCATCAATCAAAAATCTTGGCAAGATGAAAATCCCTCCCTTCCCAAAAGTATTTTAATAGCACTTAGCCAGAAAGAAAAGCCTCACTTGCTACCCTTGAACATTTTTACTGTTTCTTATCAGATATGAATAGTTCTAAGACAAAAGTAATTTTGAGCCAAAAAAATTACATTTTACTTACATAAATACCTGGTTTACACATTTCAAAACTTTTTCAACATTTTAAAATTTGAATGTTTATGAGAAATTAATGTTTTCTCAAAATATATTTTGCCATAAAACTTCTGACCTTCTCTAATCAAAAGATGAAAGCAAAAAATTAACCTGAAATTCTTGTGACATCTAAAATTTCAACTGATGACACAAATTAAGCTTCTTAACCTCTTTAACTGGTTGAAACTTCCCCTCATTAAAAATAATTATTCCTCAAGAGGCATTCTACCTATATAATATGGAAGCACAGAGCTGTGCACTTCATTAGTAGAGACAGAATTGGAAAAACTTTGAAAGGAATCCTTCTCACACAGGAAAGCTATGAGCATCTGGAAAGCCTGTGTGCAGGAAAGCCTGCACTAGGCAGAACTGGAAAAGGATTGACTAGACTGAAAAAAAAACCCACATTAATTTTTGCATAACAAGGTACTAAGTAAAATCTGATATATGCTTATTATATTTTACATTAATGGAAAAAGTGTTCCTCTTTTATCCACTCACATTTCTGTGAAACTCATATATGTATTTCGTTTGCCATGTCCCTCTACATTTCACAATATTTTATAAGGCAAACTGTATAGCTGGTACTTAAACAGTTTTCAGGAAGTTTTAACAGTTGTACTCCTTAGACTAGACAATGCTTATGAGTAACTTAACAGATGAATATTTCCATCAGATATGAACCTGCACAATACAGTGTAGAATAGACTCCCACTCTGCATTTTAGTTTTATTTTACTCAAGATTTCATCACAGCTTTCTCTCACAAGACCACAGATAGAAAAGAGTAAAACAAGACGTCCTATACCTGTCTGTACCTGAAGGTGTTTCAGCAGCTCATCAAACAATATAATCTTTAAAAATCAAAAACTTGTAAGTATATGTAATGGAAACCATTATATCACACAAGACAAAGCAAAAAGCTATCTTAATCTAAATTTGAAAGTTAGGGAAGCCGAACAGTGTAATGCACATTCTCTGAGCAGCTCAGGTACTGAAATGGATGAATCACAGGCACGAAAGAAAAAAGCTCTCTAACAAAACTATCACTGAAAATTATTATTGAGCAGGTATCTTACAAAATGCACACATACCATCATTACAAGAACAAGAAGTACAGAAATCACTCACTTCCCTTATGCACCAAGACTTATTAGTTAACGTCTGTATGTCTGGCACATACTTCTCTGTCTAATGAGCATCAGAGAAAGCACTTATTCAGCCTCAGCTATTCCCTTGTGATTGCTAGTGTTCACCATCTAGGCCAACTAAACAAAAGCCAAAGAATTCATCATTTCAGAATATTACGTAGCAGAACACCTTACAATTACAATGCAACTAAAAGAACATGAAAAAAACATAAGGATCAAATCACAAACCAGCTTAGAGAAGCAGAAAATATCCCCAGGGAATCAGAGACTTAGACTTCTCCATGTTTTTAAGAAAGCTTCAACTCATCTACCAGCTAAATGCATGTGCCTGTGTAGGTATTTGGGCACATAGCTAGGTGCTCTGAGACACAGCCAAGCAGCTAGATACCTAACTAGAAGAACATCCTTCGTCTTCCCATTGCAACCAAATTCTTTGGCCTTAGTAAATTGGGGACAAAATCTAAGAACATTTTATAAAAGTTGATCCCTTTCCCCTTAGCAATGGTGCAACATATTGAATCTTTAAAATAATGTTTTTAATTAAAATAACCTTCCTCAGGCAAAAGCAAAAGTTTCATAGGCTTTGAACCAGAAACTTCAGTGGCACCCATTAAAAGCTCTGTTGTAGCAGGTAAATTACTTTCCCATAGCATTTGACTGTAGTAGTACTGGCAACATCAGGACTTGGAGAATTCTTCTGAAGTATACATTACTTTCATAGACATCTGTAAGTTTAAGCATACAAGATGAAAGACCAAAAAATCTGACACACACTGACTGACAGAGCAAAAGGAAATACAAAGCTTGTGGGTGAGTTGGAGTGCCATATACTACTCTTCTCAGCTACTTGTTCACCCTCTGCACTGCATTTGTCCCCCTGCCAAATTAAATTAACACCACAGGAAACACAATGGCAGGCTCCCTAGCAATAACAAATATTGCAGTTTTATTTGCAATGAGTTACAGATGATGACTGCTGGTTTTCTACCACAGAAATGTGTCTGAATCAGGTAACAAACAGTCACAAAAATAAATAAATCCTTAATAATCTCTTTTTAGATGCAGTTCCATCCAGCCCAATTGGATTGGTTCCCTGATTTTTTCTTTTTTTTAAGTGTAAACTACAAACAAAATAAAAAGGTAATGAGGACTTTTCATACACATTATATCAAAATGAAAAAAAAAAGAAGCAGAATTGATACTATGATGAAGAGTCATTGATTTATTAATATATATAAATTATAGAGCCACCAAATCTCCCAGCTGATAGCTTTTCTAGGAAAACGTTTCTTACGACTTTTTTTATGATATTTTTCATACCATCCTTCAAAAAAAACCAGAATCAACAGTTTCCTGCATTTGCCTTTGGAAATTTTCCATGGCCAGTTAATCTGTTTGTCATAAGATCTTTTCTGTTAGTCAAAAAGTTGCCTTTTCTTGAACTGAATAAAATTAATCTTCGTTATAATCCATTCTGTTCCATTTACATAAGACCTTTCAGTGGCTAATCCTACTCCAATATGTATTTACCACCTCAATTAATTTCTACCAGGTTTTTATATTTTATTTCTTTTAAAACTTAGTACTGTTGAGTTTTTTCCAGCCTACTTCTAGCATCACTTTCTAGCTCCAGTTATGAGATGTCTGGAATTAAACATGCAGTTGTAAGCCAAGGTGAAGTTTGCACAGGAAGAAAAGACAGTTATTTCTTTGTTCTGTCATATGACACTTCCAAAGAAAGCACAGATCTTCCTTTGCTTTTGCAGTTGGTCTATTTCATTACACTTCATGTTTATATAGACAGTAACAAGGTTTCACAGCAACAAGCCTTCCTAAAAAAAGGAATTCAGTTTTTAAATAATGAGTTTTCTCCTTCGTTAATGAACAATTAACTTCCAGTTTTCTTCTTGTTGTTTAACTTCACTTTTCTCCTCATATATTTGTAAAGATACTTACTCTTTCTACTTTCTCTGTCCAACATTAAATCACTGTGTTTAAGTTTGCTTGTTTCTACCAAGTTAAAGAAAGGAAAAGAGTAATGCAGCATGAAGAATTCTATGCACCGGTCTTCTGGGGCATGACCCGCTGCTAGTGCACTACTCACAACACAGTCTCTAAAATGGACAAGAATGGGTGACAAATCATTGCAATAACTTAAGGTAGTGTTCCTAAGACAGTGAGCCAAACACTGATGCTCCCTCTCCATCCTTTAGTGTCCACAATTTGTGGTGCATTCAGTTTTGCAGCGTCGTCAGTGTAGTCTCATGATATGGAAGCCTGTTGTTTTACAGATTCTTTTGAGGGAAATGAAGCTGTCTGTTGTCTATAAATGTTTAAGAACTTTTGTGGAATATAACATAAGTCAGGATGTCTTGAAAACATATTATACTAATTATTTATTTCTGTTTCTAACAAGTCTCTAGGTTTAATTTTAATTCCTACAAAAAATGCATACTCATGTGAGTGGTTATGTTCTGAAAAGTCAAGAGTTATGCTTCTGCAAATTGAGAAATATAGTGTTCACAGTGATGAGGGGGTTTTTATAATCAAACATGTCACGGATGATTAGACATGTCATCAAACTGTTCTCATTATTTTTCAATAGGTGAACCAACATTAGTAGATTTGACAGCGGTTTACTTGCTGAGATGTCTTTAATTGTTAATGTGATAGATTTCAAGCTGTTACTGATGGTTGCTAAAATATCATCATTCAGAAATCAGCATCAGACACTGAACTGCAAAGTGAGTCCTGCTGTTTAGTGACTGCCACCTCTGGAAAACTTCTATTTTTAGATATTTAACTTACCATCAGTTTAACATAACTTGCGGCAACTGAGACCTTTGCTTGAATCCCTAATCTCATTAATTCATAGACAGAGGTTACAGTAAACAAAGACACAATAAATGTATCTGCAAGAAGACAGTAAGCCAGACCTCCAGTAGATACAGGAGCCAGTTCTTACTACTATTCAACTATTAAGCCAATTCCCTCTTGCAAAAAAACTAGGTCACTTCATAGGTAATAATAATGATTTCAAGAAGGCCTTAGTCAGACATGCTATAAATGGAAAGAAATCGTACAGGTAATGAATCTTACTCTTACAAGCATATGCCTGTATTTGCTCCTGCAGTGAAGCTAGGAAAACTCCTCCTTGCTGAGGCACTGACACTTCTGCCAAGTCATGCCTACCTTAATACTGCTCAGTACAAACAGTAAAAATAAAGTGCTATGTATCACAGAAGGAAATTGTCCCTTACATCCAGCCTTCGGCTTTCCCATATGTGCTGACCTAATAGCTGGCAACAAATGTCCTTGGGATCTCTTTCTACATGAAAATCAATTAACATCTGCATTAGAAAATAGGCAAATATACATGAACATAAGAATCACTGGAAAGATCTTTGAAAAATCAGCCACCTGCAGATTCCCAGACTACATTCTAAAACTGAGAAAATATCAGAAGCAGTTTTGAAGAAGAAATGAAAGACAAAAGACAAAATTTCTGATCTAATGTCAATGTCTTCCACTTGCATCAACTGGCTGCCTCTCTGTAATAGAAATGTAATTGATTGTTTATAACAAGAAAAGCCTTTCATGTCCCAAAACTACCGAAAAAAAACAAAACCAAAAACCCAACAACGATCTTTCTAGCTATTGCAAAAAAAAAAAAACAAACCTCAAGCTAGCTTACATAGGATTTTTTTAATTATGATTCATATGAAGATTTTTCAGTCTTCTCCTTGCCTAGATGAATATACAGACCAGTTTGTAAAAGGAGATTATTTTTTTTCTCCAAACAGGTTGTTAACAAGAATCTATCTACTTTTCCATAGGCTTTGCTTATTTAGCTTTCAGCTGTTAGAACAAACAAAGAATATTTGTCAAACGACTAATTTAAAAATGGCAACATATTATATTTGCCTATTCCTCTTGTTTCAGAAAATCATTATATTCTATCACAGAAAAACAAGCATTAGATAATCCATAAAAATTTGAATGTTAACAATTCCTAAATGCAGGCAAATTATTAATACGTGTTGAGAGTTTTTTCTGCCCCCCATTCACAGAGGAATTTTTCTGCTTAAACCTGAAGTGGGTCTTGAGCCAGCAAAAATAAAGATGATTCCTTCTCCACTGACTTTCTGTGAAAGCCACTAACCAACCAAAACACATTTTTTTGAAGTTTAATTTCATAAATTTCCTTTTTCAATTTTGATGATATCACAAACACCAATATGGCATTACCTATAAATAATAAACAGAGCAGGTGACTAGCATAATTTATGTGCGGCATATTCAGTAGTAATAATGACTCTTTTACAAAATCAGTTTATCAGATTTCAAGTAACATCTCTCATGTTGTTGGAATTTTACTCCATTTTTTTCCAATGTCAAAAGACCCCTTCATATCACTCTTCCAAAGATCAATTTTTCCAACAGTTTCAGCTTATTGTCGATTCAAACATCTGCCTGCTGGCTTCACTCCTTAGTTACCTCATTTACAAAGTTTATTGTCTACCTTTTTATGAGGAAAGCAGAGCTCATCTTTGCTGTGAAAATGCTTTACCCTTTTTCTTTTCTCTTTCTCCAAGAGGCATCTTATTGTTTTTCCATGTTTCCCTTATGCATGACATGCCTTTACCCCCATATAATGCCTCAAACTAGTCTCAACATCTTCCTTGAACACCACCTTCCACTTCCACTCTGCCACAACGCCTACAGCAGGCAGGCATCTAAATACACATTTGTTTTTACTCAATAAGTATCTTTGTGCTCCTTTCATACCTCACCTGTTTTTCTTTTGTTTTCTTCAGACAAAAGTTCTGCAATTTCCTCCGAGTAGAATCAAGTGAATACTCTCAAACAAGCTTGAATGCACTAAGGTTTTTTAGCTTAGTTGATGTAACTACAGAGTGATATTTCACCCTGGCTACCAGACAGGGGCTTTACTATAAATAGCAAAACATACAATTGTAATGCTGCCAGGAACTAGATAGCACATTCAGAGCTAAATCAGCATATCTCTGCAAAGCAGTGAATTGCATTGTGTTGACATACATTCAGTTATATTTTGTGTAGTACTTCACAGAGTGTTTCTCTCTAGAACAAAAATGAACAAAAAATCCATCTTATTATTCTGCAAAGCAAGTCTTTCCCAAGGCATCTGGACTCATTAATCCCCATTCAATACTATCTCATCACCCTTTGTTTACAGGCTTTCTCCTGACTATTCATGTATCTTTTCACTTGATTCTGGCTGACTTGCATTGAAAAAAATTTCACCTGGATATTAAGACAAGTCTATGTCATTGCTATTATGTACCATCTTTAAATCTTTCCTATCAGCTGCCTTGAATGTGACATACTGTTAATAGTAAACAGATTAGTAGAATAATAAGTTCAAAGTATAGCTGTGCCACCAGGAAAAGGTGTAAAGCTGATATGAGAACAATATCTTGGCAGTTTTGACTCTGAATGTGGAGCAGCTGTATAGAACAGGACTACGAATAAATAATAACAGCAGCAGTCACAACAGAGCAGAACTTCTGTGAAATTGTAACTATGTTGAAGGAGGAGAAAATACCTTGACTTACAAAAAAAGGAGGAGCTGAGTCCTACTGAATGCATAACATTCAGGGTGAGAGGCTGTGGAGGACACAGAGGGATTTCTATTCCATTCTCAGCTTGAGGGACAATTTCAGCAAACAACTTACTGTGTTTCTGTGAAAAAGTTAGTATTTCCCTACCTCACCAGAGGATGTGTGTGCATGTGTGGACGTGTTTGTCAGGATCATTTTGTCAAGGCTTGTAAAGTGCTGGGGAGGCATGAGAACTGTGTAAGGGCTGCTATATCTTTGATATCTGAATATATATATATCTCTGAATATATATATATTCATACACACACACATATATATAAGGATATTGGTTCTTGCTACAATAGGCACTCTGAATGTGCCTATTGTATGTCTGAATGTCTCCCAGTCTCATCACTTAAACCTTTCTTCCCCAAGAGCTCATTAAAAATTCAGATTTGTGTGTTCCAATTTTGATAATCTGCATTAGAGTTGAATCTATACAATCAATCTGAATCAAACTTGATTAATACTTATCTTTGCCTACTGCTCCTACCTGAAATAACTGTCTGTCACCCCCTGTGACCGGCCTGATCACAATTATCGTATATTATATCTTCCTTCATTAGTTAGAGAAAATGACTTGCATTAAACACTTCGTAAGATTTGATTCACATTCTGCTTTCACTTTGGGGCACCTGAAACTACAGTTAATAAAGCAGAGCTTTTCTCTGAAATTATACAATTTCTATAAGCATTTGCATGCTAAATATATTAAGGCTTGTTTCTGTTTTAGTCATGTATTGCAGATAAACTGCCAATAAAATGAAGGGTGCTTTCCATATATTATAACTGACTAAAGTCAGAATATCTTTTTTTTTTTCCCAGCCTTCTGCTTACTGTTATCGCTAATTAGATTAGTTTCCAGTCACCTGTATGGTGCCTAATTTCAGAAGTAGCATGGGAGTGCACCACATACATTCTGAGCAATGTTAGTCGCTATCAGGATACAAAAGTGAGCTTCACAATGCTAGTGCCGGCAAAGAAAAACCTGGAAGTCTGCAGGCATATCACATTTTTGCAATAAAACTGTAATTCATGGTTGGTATATTAGACATTCTGGTAACTTAATAGTGCAGGAGTTAACAGTTTGGAAGGAAGCAGCAGTTCATAACTGAACTGCTCCCCACTTTCTGATGGGCTGAATCTTGCTTTCTTTCCTGTTTAAGAGCAATCACAAGCACGACCATTCAGCAAATGCTTCTCCTTCAGGTGTTCAGGATATATAATCATCCAGGGCTTTGTGACTGCCCATAAATGACATATCTAATTTCCTGTTGACACTAGGAGCGGGCCCACTTGTTATCTATGAAGCATCAGGGGACAGCCTTTGTGACCACAATCATACAAAGCACTTGAAAGTCTCCTCCTCCAAAAGTGTTAGAGAGAGCTTAACCTTTCTTTTCTGAAACAGAATATAAGTAACAGCATTTTCTTGAATATGAAGCCAGGATTTCATGCGAAGTCAGGATTTCACTTCCAACAGAAAAGAAAAAGCTATAACATGAGCTTGCTCCAATTGGGAGAAATCAGAATGAGGACCAACACTAACGTAAGCAGTAAATAAGAAAAACATAGGAAGAAATCAAGCAAACAAATGTTGGAGCCCTTATAAGAATTCAAAATAAGGAAGCCCTCGGAATAAAGTGAACAGGGGAAAAAGTTTAAGCTAATCAAGTTTCAACATCTTTACAAAGTGGACAGTAATGATCCCTGGTTCCCATTTCCAGACTTCTGCCACGGAATGTTCTTGTATGCTGATTACTGATTAAAGTTGATCCCGATGAGTAGCATGCAGTGGAAGGTATCTAGATAATAGAAGGACCTAGATAATGTGTTTTCCAAAGAAATGGAAAGTAAAGGAAGTCTGCAAATGCTACCACAAGAGTGCCTGACAAACTTCTCTAGAAAGTTTTACTACTGAACAAAAACACTTGATAAGAGTTACAAGAAAAAAAAAGTTCCTTTCCACCTCACCGCCTTACTGTAGTCCACTCTCCTGAGTATGAGTCCACACTCTGCAGACTCCCTTACTACCTCCTGCTTAGTCACCATTTTCTGTTTCAGTGACCTGTTCTGTCCTGTACCATCTACAGCTCTGGAGAACTGCATCTTGGCTTACAAATTTACATAACAATGAGATGTGCAAGACCTGACAATCCAGATAATTTGCATCCAAGAAGGGTGGAGAAAAAGACAATGCTGATGATGATGAAGTAGAAATCACTTTTAATAGGACAAGCCCTTTCTCTTACACAACAATAGTAGTTATGGGGCAGGAAGCAGGTGAATCCAGCAGACGCTTCAGCCTGCTGTCCCAGAATACAGAAATAAGCTTGTTGAGGACAAAAGAGTAAAAAGTGTGTGAAGAAGGAAATGTGGCAGATAGCCTCACAGAAAAATGGGTAGGATACCCTACACAGCCAGGACACATGAACTCTATTCACTTACCTGTCAAAATCTAGTTGAGAGACAAGCTTCTTAAAAGTTGTCCTTCGTGTGTTACTGTAAAACCAAAGAAATTTTGCAGTAGCCCACCAATGATGATGTATTGTCTCCCACAGGCCAAAGAATCTTTATAGCTGACATGTAAATAATCGTACAAATAAGCTTTTCTTATCTGGCATATCTTTTTGAAGTTTGAACCTGCATGAACAGCATTTTCCTCAATATGTTGCCTCTAACCACGAATTGCAGACTCCAACCAGCCAGTAGATGTGCAGCTCGTTATGCCTTCAAACCCTGTTTTCTAGACTAATAAAAAACATTAATTAAAACTGTCACTAAATAGCTTGTGCTGAGGAAAAGAAGTTAATTCTCATTGCTGGAGAATGTAAATAAACTTCTTCAATCAGGAAACATTTCATAAATCTGATATTACATCCAACTTTGGTTTTATCTCAAAGGTAAAGAAAAGTACTTCTTCTTTCTCTATCATCCACCATCATTGGCTTCACCCCAGAAATGTCTTTAGTGCATTTTGGCATACAAAATCCAACACACACCCTTGAGACAATACAACCTAAGGTAATGCATTGCTAAACAAATTCTATTTACTGTGTATTGACTGTCATAAAATTTAAAGACATATTCTTACAATAAACCTGAAGTTAAGTCCACAGAATTATATAGAAAAATAATATTCTACTGTGTTACAGAGCTTTTTTTTCTTTGCAATATGTAAAAGTAATCCTTTCTCTGTTCTTATGTTTTTCCTTTATATTATAGTGTCATTGCTGAGCCTAGATGACATCCAAGATCAATAGTAAAACCATGTTAATATAGCCTTAAGGATGCACCTGAGGGCCCAGTCAGTCTTACAAGCAGTTTTAACTACCAAGGATAAATTGATGTCAGTGGAGTTCCTCAGGACAGTAAGGGTTATCCATATAAATGAGGACTTCAAACTCACCAATGTTAAAAAACAGAAATAGACCTGCAACATTTCTTTCTTTAAGATGCTGTCTTTAATTTCATACATCTCTGGATAAACTTTTTTCAAAGTCTGGGTTTGGGAGAGGGCATTTTATACAAAGAATAAAGGAATATCTACAAATGTTTATATTATTTACAAATTATTACAATAATAATTGTAATAATCACAGAAACTTAACCAAGTTTGCTGCATACTGCACTCTACAAGCCAACTCAAAGACCATAGTAAGCTTGGACTCTGACGTCTAATAGTGACAGACATCCAGCCTGAACTGACAGAAAACTTGCTAGCATTCAATGGCTCCAGCCTCTAAATCCTAGTTCAAATCAAGGAATTACAACTTTTTGATGATTTCTCCCAGACTGCAATTCCAAATTAAAGTAATTAATTTACTGTTGCAATTATACTTCTATGGTTACATGGTCACAATTAGACTCTACATACATCCTGTTTTGTTGTGTAGTGTGGGGAAATACTCAAAATGTAAGAGAAAATGGACTATACTTCCAATGTCTAACCATGAAAAAAAAGTGATCATCCTTTTGTTTCACTGAGTCAAAGGTCAAGTCCCAACCAAACAAAATAACGTGTCATTCACACTAAATGCTTGACTTGCATTTGAGGTACCACTATTGCCAAAAAGTGGCTCATACCTCTAGATATCGCTTCTGCTGGTAGGCGTATTTCTGCAGGCATCTTCCAAACAAGCAGTACTAGAGAATTGATCAGATTGGAGAGAAGAAAAAACAAAAAAAAGTATGATTTTTTTTGCCAAAGAAAAGATTGAGTCATTGCAGAAAGATTAGTTCCATTAAGGAGTGGGTGATGGAACAGAGGCAAGAACAAAAGTCATGGAGCAGCAGATGCAGGGTTAAAACAGCTTGAGTAGCTCTGTTGTCAAAGCTAAAATGACAATCCTCAAGACAATGTTCCTAGCAGCCAACCTGGGATAGCTGCTGTCTGAATCTTCTCATAGTTACATACTATGCTTCCATTAAATTCCAAGGACTTCCTTTCTCCAGATTTTTAGCCAACTAAAAAGCACATCATTGAGATATGAGGGACAGAAAACGTAACCTTTCAAATCTAAATCTGGTGTTTGTTGTAGTCCGTCAGTTGAATCCACTTTTTTTCCTGCATAGTTAAATTATTAAAGCTGTCCCTTCTGCATATTTCTTGTATCTTCTGTAAATATGGCTTCCTACTTCAGAGATTACTTTCTTCATGTTCAGTTTGTTAGGCTTTTATACACTCATCAGTGAAAAAGATTTAAAAGAAGAAAAGAATAGTGACAAGTCACTGAATTCATTGAATGAGTGGCTACCACTGCTGTGTCATTCTCTGACTTGCTGGCTACGCGTTTATTCTTGACAAACAGGTTGCTTTTGGAAACCAAAAGCTGGACTATTTTTTAAAGCCAATTTGTTTTCTGCTAGAAAATCCTGTTGGTTTGCCAGCCCTAAAGGTAACCCCCGCATATGTAAAGCCCTGTCTGGTTTGTTACCAGGTGTGGTTATTAACTCTCTGTTCAGCACGTAGCCCCCACAGGACTTATAGAGCTGCAAGAACATAGTATGAAGAAAAGATACCAGGTTTAGAGCACCGACGGGACTACAATGAGATCAAGAACTACGGACCAGGATCTGGCATTGCGAAAATGTGTAAAAAAGATCGGGAAATGGAACTGGAATGGAGATGACCAGTGAATGGTACCACATGAGTTCAGTGTCTCAGAAATAATACATGCTCAAAAGCGCAGGAGGAGTTGGCAGGGACAGGTAGGGCAACTGACCACTGTTAATACACATAAGGAAAAAGTTCTTTGAGCTCTTACTTACCCATGCAAGATAAAATTTGTGTTGACAAGCACTGAGGCTTTGCACTGCCTTGAGTTAACGTGGTAATCCACTTCTGTCACCATGAACCACATAAAATGGATGTATGACTGTTCTTTTCTGGCACCAAACATGGCTGATATTGCAGTCCCTGATCAGCACTGCACTGATACAGTAGCAGTGGACAGATCAAAAGCTTTATCACTTAAAAAAATATACACAGCATCTTCACATATGTCATTTGTCTTCTCAAATTCTACCCTATTTACTTTTCCTTGAAAAGCAGTTTGGAAGCTGCTGACACTCCTGAGTTCCTTTGAACAAACATATTTGATACATTCGATACTGTCCCCCATACAATTCTCGTGGAAAAACTGGCTTCACACAGCCTGGATGAGCATACGATCAGCTGGATCAAGCAATGGCTGACTGGAAGGTCCCAAAGAGTGGTCCTCAATGGATTTAAATCCAGCTGGCGGCCGGTCACAAATGGTGTGCCTCAGGGCTCAGTGTTAGGACCATTTCTGTTTAACGTCTTTATTGATGATCTCGATAAGGACATAGGGTGTATCATCAGCAAGTTCGCAGATGACACCAAGTTAGCCAGGAGTGTTGATTCCCAGGAGGATAGGGAAGCTCTACAGAGAGACCTAGATAGATTGGATCATTGGGCCAACATCAATGGTATGAGTTTCAACAAGGGCAAGTGCCAGGTCGTGCACTTGGGCCACAATAACCCCATGCAGCACTACAGGCTTGGGGAAGTGTGGCTGGAAAGCTGCCTGGCAGAAAGAGACCTGGGGGTTCTAATTGACAAGCGGCTGAATATGAGCCGACAGTGTGCCCCGGTGGCCAAGAAAGCCAACGGCATCCTGGCTTGTATCAGAAATAGCGTGGCCAGCAGAAATAGGGAGGTGATTGTGCCCCTGTACTCAGCACTGGTGAGGCCACACCTCGAGTATTGTGTCCAGTTTTGGGCACCTCAAAACAAAAGAGATATCGAGGTGCTGGAGCGAGTGCAGAGGAGGGCAACGAAGCTGTTGAAGGGCCTAGAAAACAAATCATATGAAGGGCAGTTGAAGGAGCTGGAACTGTTTAGTTTGAGGAAGAGGAGGCTGAGGGGAGACCTCCTCACTCTCTATAACTACTTGAAAGGACACTGTAGAGAGGTTGGTGCTGGTCTCTTCTCACAGATAATTAATGACAGAACGAGAGGGAATGGCTTCAAGCTCCAACAGGGTAGATTTAGACTGAACATTAGGAAAGAATTTTTCACAGAAAGAGTGGTGGGGCATTGGAATAGGCTGCCCAGGGAGGTGGTTGAGTCACCATCCCTGGATGTGTTTAAGAGCCGTTTAGATGTGGTGTTGAGGGATATGGTGTAGGGGAGAACTTTGTAGAGTAGGATAGATAGTTGGACTCAATGATCCCAAGGGTCTCTTCCAACCTAGACAATTCTATGATTCTATGATTTGAGCTCTGAATTGGACTGTGCCCTTGTCTTGGGGTTTTGTTTCTCTACAAAACTTCAGCAACTGCTATACTTGGCCTGTTCCGTGTCATAGCACATTCTGTCTGTATTTTTCTTCTCTGCTTCACAGCTTAATTTCTGGATTAGAGTCCCTAGAGAACCACAAAGTTTTCTTACCTCCTATAACTTGATAGAAGTAATTACACTGCAGACTAATGTGTGCTCAAGGAGTCAATAGTGGTACATTACTACACTGAATGAATTCAGATACTTACAGCAAAGACAGCTGTTCAGCAATTTGCCTGGAAAAAGATACTTCAGAAAGAAAAACAGCAAAGAAATTCCTGTAGATGCATAATAGACAGGAGACAATGTTATAAAGCCTCTCCGTGAGAATAAATTATTTCCATAACTTTAAGGCCAATTTTCTGGGGAAAAACATTTTCATTGACTAAAAGAGTAGCAAGTGTTTCTTGCTCTTGTTCCAGAATTCCCAGGCAAGTAACAGCTTAAAAGATGGAACAAATACACCAACTTGACAAAAGTTTCTTGAGCATATGCTGTCTTCAAAGCACAGTAGTAAAAAGGAAGAAATTAGTTGCAATGCTTTATCATTTAAATAATGAAGAAATCAGAACTTCCACCAGGCTGTTAAAAGAGGTAAAGCTTGAAATACTTAATGCAAAATGAAGCCTGCCTTTAGACCCATCATAGCACAGAACAAGGGCTACAGGATTGTCACAAAATCTGCATACAGAGAAACTTCACTAATAAAATTATTTTGTGTTTTCACCATTTGCTATATCAAGTGTTTTGGTCAGGAGAATAAAGGGTAATTACAAAAAGAAAAACCTCATAAACCTATTCCCTATGGAATACAGAAAAGCTACTGACAGTGAATCTGTCAAAATTTCACATGGAGTTACTGAATATAGCAATAATAATTAACTGAAAAGAAAGATGTACCTTGAGTGAGATGCCCAGTAGTAGTATATATGATTAGTGAGATTAGTTCCTGTCTGCATGCTGCAATATTCAAACATCTTCCTGTGAGTGATGCTTTTAATATGCTGTTCATTTTTCCTCTTTTCATCAGTAGATCAAAGAAAGGTTAAGGATACCAAGAAGAAAAAAATATCTAGTATATACAATCAATATATTTGCCAGTCTCATCATCACATTTGGACGTGTGACAAAATGTCAGAGAGGAAAAACTTTTGCAATAAGTTCTTTAAAGCAAAACAATTTAAATAATACGAGCAAACTCTGGGATCCTTTCCAGAGACTGCCACATTGTTTGGGCTCAATTCTATTATATTCATATAAAGATAAGGCCATCTTGGGGTGTAGCCTTTCCTTGTCCTTAGAAATGACAATACTGAATTATTAAAGTAACTAAATAAATAATACAAATTTATAACTTATATGCATATTTTGGAGAAATAATTTATTGGGATTCTTTCATGAAAAACATGGTAGATGCTTAACTATGGATACCCTCTGTATTAAAAAGTGTTAGGTTTTCTGAAATCAAGGTTAAGACTACATCCTGTCTGCTACTACCTTTCTTAAGGATGTTAGCATATGCAGTCTATTTGAGGATGGGACATACCATCTGTGTGTTAGAGGGGAGGGGAGCTCAAGGTACCTGATGCAATTTAAGAATGTTTGGGCAATATATTCAATATATATCAGACATTTAATTTGTAACTGGAGTAGTAATTATTAAAACAGACCCCAAACTAAAAAAATGTTCTTTTGCAGGAGTAAAAGCAGACCAAAATCTTCCCTTGGCTTTTTGTTTTAACATGATCAATTTTGAGTGTTCTTTCTTTCCTAAACTGTGTAAGAATCATTGCCAGCAAAGGCTTTCCCACTGAGATATATATGTCAAAGCAATCCTGTGAAAAACTGGTTTCCTGCTGCTTACTCAAAGTTTTTTCCATAAAGATGTTTTAAGAATATTATTATATGCAGTTGCTTTAGTTATAAATATCTAAGACAACCATATTATATGACTATGAAAATTCTCCCAATAATTTTAGGCTGATTCATCATCACAAGTACGTTCAGATACAGAAAATTTCTAAAATAATCCTGGATTTGGTACAGAAGTCCAAATTGTTAATTTCATCCATTTCAGAGGAACTGAGGAATTGACCTGTTGTGCTGTGGTAATGCTGCTTGGAATTAGAGATATCTGGAGACCACAGTTTGACAACATATGAATATCTATAGTGGTGCAACAGCAGTGCTCTCCTCAGAACTTTCTCTGTGTATTTTTTCCAATTTTCCCATTCTTTTAAGCTGGATAATTGATCTAGAAATGTAACAAGCTTGCGTTGATGTTGCATGTGCTTTAGCAGAGATTTTTGCCTCCTCAGGACTTTAATCTTTCAATTAGTCTGCTACTTTACATAATATTGACCATTTCCCCATAATGGTATACACACAAGTGCTCCACGGTTCAAGACTCAAAGCACAGGGCTCAAATGAAAACCATATAGAGGTCATCTGTCACAAAAAGAATAGTTTATATAATATCACTTAAATTTACATCCCAGTTCAGTTTGCTTTAATTCTGCTTTCTGTGCACTTAAGTCATTTAACTTTTTAATCCATTGACTTCTGTCTGTTAAGCCATTAATTTTTTCTGTCTGGAATACCAAAACTGGCAAAAAGCTGTACTCTGAAAGTCTTCCAGTGAATTATCTTTCAATAATTAACAATTTCATCAGTTCTGGTTGCACGGACTCCCATCATTTTGACCATCAATGGAAAACCAGTAACAACAAAAACAGGGCACTGCCACAGGAAGACAGTTTCACATGTATCATACCTATAAGTCATTGTATCTCTTTGTACACCACCCAAGGAGGGTAAATATCAAACCACTGCCACAACAGAAATGAAGTTTAATATTGCAGTTTCTCCTCTGGAGTTGCTGTGGCAAGTGATGGAACTCTTAATTAGCCCCCAGTGCAGGGAGGAGCTCCCTGGTGAGGGCTCTTCATGAATTAACTCACATCAGCCTGAAGCAGACTTCAACTTCAATCCATGTTCATCTAAAGAACACTTTAGAATAGAGATTACTTTGGCCAGAACCTTTTCTGGTATATACGACCAACCAACTTCTTAATTTAGAAGGGCTGTATTACTTTATAATAAGAGTGATTTTAGCCTTTTCACGTTGAACAATATTAAAGTATTGTTCAAAGTCTGGAAATAGAGACAGTTAAAAAGTTATGGAAAGTCTCTCTATGTCAATTCTCCCTCTTCCTGTTTCAGTGACTGCAGCAGAACTAGGAACAAGACCTAGCTCCCATCAGCTGTTCCCTGACCCACAGCCTTTTCTTTGAGCGTTCTCTAACACCACCCCTCAGTGCAAGACCCTGCTTTCTCCATCTGCCTCAGCCTTGCTCCAAAATACTCTGTCAGCTGCTGGCATGTTTGGAATGGAATTCCACAGTACAGACATCCAGCATTTGCTTAAACAGAAATGAAACAGATGGTTAAATATGACAGTTTTGGATGTGCTGGCAGATAAATTTGAAGGCGATAGTTTACAGTTGTCATACACACATGTACATACTATTGCTGAACTAGGGGCTTGAAATATTTCTATTTTTCCTCTGATTTTTCCAGTATCACATTTAAGGTGCTTGGCATCACGTAGCAGGGAAATGCATCATAGTCACCATTATCAAAAATGGTCTACAAAACTGTTATGCAAATGTATAGCAAAACCCTTTTTGTCCCACCTCTTACTCTTCAGAAACACAATTGTCAACATATATGTTTAAACAAAACAGCTATGCACACTCTGCTGGGAAAAAGCAGAATAGACCCATGTCAGAGTGAAAGCTATACACAGTTGAGGAAGAAGGAAGGAAATACACACAATGAAAACCAGAAAAAAGATATTTGTCTGAAATACTGAAAATACTGAGATAAAGATAAGGACTAGCTTGAAAATGAACAGGAAGGCAGAAGCACAAACAATACAAATCTACAAATCTGCCCTACAACAGAAAAAGTCTAATAACCAGAAGAAAGTCACATTGTCTTTGGAGTGTAACAATTACTAAGTGTGATAGTACATCGACTGTTACTTCTCTTCATGTCTGTGTTTGCCTCTTAGCATTGATTTCTCTCACAATATGGATCTTGACACATCTGTTTGGTTTTTTGTGGGCTGGTTGTTTTGTTGGGTTTTTTTTAACTTGGAACAGCAAAATTAAGATAAACCTTGAGAGGAATACTATTGAATGGACTTTCTGATCAAAATTACTTTCATAAATTTGTTGTTTCACTTCTTGTTTTAAATGACTGGTTTCATGTTGCTTAAAAGTGTTTTAATTCTAAGTGAATTCCATGAAAACAGCTTAAAACCACTGAGTTTGCCCTCAGGGGTTTTTTAAATGTCATTAACATTTATATCATAGTTATCGATACAACTTTATTATACCCTGCTAGGCTAATCTAAGTACTAAGACACATGAACAAGTTATCATGAGATAAAAACTTGCCATGTGTCAGATTATGCACCTAGAATGTATCTATCTGCCTCTCTGCATCTATTTAGCATACAGAAAAATAATTTAAAGTAGATTCTCCTACACTGAAAAAATGTTAGAGCACTCCATGGGTGATCCCTGCAACATATTTTAAATGTGAAGATAAAAAGCATTCCGTTGTACAAGACGTCCTGGCAGTTTTCTGAAGAGAAAACCTAATGAATTCTACTTTATTCATCCAAAAAGCTTCAGTAAAGACCAGAGTCTATTCATGAATCCCCTTTCTCATGCACTTCTTGTTTGAATTATAAACCAATAATTTTCCTTTTGTTTGATATACCTTCTTTGTTTTCCACCAGAGATAACTGAGATTTGATACCTTCAGTAAAGGCCATTAAGACAGACTCAGTGTTAGGAATGGTAATTATTCCTATTTAGGGACTGAAGTCTCCTGCTGTTAAGGAGCTGCTGTTAGGTCCCCTCTTCTCCTTTACTCTTCCCTAAAACTACAATATCCAGAACACTTGCATCTTACACTACTATAGCAAACTTTTACTCACGGGTGCTTGAATTGATATATAGGTGAATGCTACATACACATTTTTACTTGAATTGGGAGCGTGCTTTTGAAACAAGTCTTTTAGTCATTCCAGTCCTACCAGCCAACACTATGGATCACACCTCCAGATGGTCTTAGTTTTATCTTCCAGAGGAGATTAACCCAAAAACACACTCCCAAAGACTAGCAGATATTCCACCAACAGGACTAGATTAAACCTACTTCAAAGTAGCTCCCCAACCCTTAAAACAGGAGCATGAATGTCAGGTCCTCAGCACCAGTAATGTATCTCTACAAATCTCTTCCTAATGTAGACAGAAGCAATGTCTGCTGAATGGCAGTCTACTTCTTAAAAGCAGTTACCAGTATTACCTTAAATTTCCTCTGCCTCCACAAAATTATCTATCATCTGACCTTTGTGTAAGTTATGCGACTAAAAATCACTCAGTAGAATTTAGCTTACAGATAGATTGGTGATAAATCCAGGCACTTTCAGGCAGAACTGTGTTATAATAGTCCTGAAAAAAGGAATACTGAACAGTCCTTTAAAACTTCTAACTGCATAACATTGCATCCAATTATGGTAACTCCTGCACTGTGTATGGAAACCTTACTGCAGTTTTACATGGTCTTGTTTGCGGTGTTTATGAAATCTAGAATGGAGGGTGACAAATGAAGCATAGTCAGAGAGAATTATAAAGATATTTGTAGCCTGACAGTACCACTTTATGGTGGAAAGCCAGAAAGAGTTTGTATTTCTACAGACAAGTAAGGTTGTGCAGAAGTTGCAATGGAAAGGATATCTAAGACAGATATCTGTTCAAGAAAAAGTATATTTTAGAGTGGCTACAAGTATAGTACATTAAAATATTTCACAGATTAAACAAACAATGCCAGGAATTCAGGCACATAAGCCATGAAATCTTTTCCTGAAAAATGGGTTAAAAATGAGCAACACTGAAAACTCGCCATAGTGCATAGCAACTAATGAGCTTCCTGGTCCACTACATAAGGGTTAAGTGCTAGTTTTCAGAATCCAGGGATGAATTCTATCCCCCAAAATGTAAATCTTCTGACACAAAATACTTTGTTACATTGTGCTGATCTCTACTTAATTTTTAATATTAAAATGCCAAAACAAGTTATTTACAGAGTTTTTCCGTGTAATCTTTATAAGTACAGCATATTTTCCTGTAACATCATCTGATTTTTGGCTCATGTAACAAATTTACAAGAGTTACAACAGGCGTCAGTTACAGTAAAATCAAATGTTGCAATATTAGGTAAAGCAAATTGCCTTTTAGAAAGAAAATAATGTCTTTATTATCCATTTTTTTCATTTCATACCTGAAGACTGTGACCTGATTTTAAAAATAAATAAATGATTTATCCATATATTCTAGTGCTTAGGAACCTGTCATGGCATTCATTCAGTACATGTTACAGTATCAGAACATTGCTACCAATCAACCTCAGACAGAGAGGAGTAGCTCTCCAGAGGCCTTTTTTCTGCATGGAGAATGGCTGAGAAAGCAACTGCATTTCCAGAATGGCATGACACCACAAATTTTTCAACGTGGGGTTGGATGGAAAGATTCACAAACAAAATGTCCTATCCCATTACACATTTAGAGAAACTCAATGTTAAAAGACGAAGCCATAGTTTTCCCTTGGCTTAGCTAATAGAAATTCACAATGTGCAATCTAAGAGACCATCTTCTGACACTTGTTTTACAACTGTGTGTAGTGATAAAAAGAGGTAAAAGCTACACCAAAGGGAAGAACAGGGAGGTTGTGCTGCCTTCCTGAGCCATAATTCACCTCAGGAAAATTCTGTAACAAAGCGTCTGTATACTACCTCCCACTCCCAGATGTTTGGTGAAGGAATGTGCAATGCCAGGCACTTTGAATTGAGAAATGAGAGATAAACTCATACCCCCTCATCCATTTGCTTTATGATTATTAAAAGTACTAAAAGAATCTAGCTTTGCCTTTCACACATCCATACTTTTGTTATCCTTACTCATTGTGTCACAGCTAAAATGAGATCATCTGTCTAACTGAATCAGGAACTAGGTTCTCTAGATTTGGTTAGCTTCCCATCTCAAAGTACAACAAAAAATAACAATAACCACCTCTGACAAAAGAGCTACTCTCAGAATGACAGAGGTTGAACAATCAGGTGTAAAGAATTTCAACAGACCTTTTCCTGAGGTTTATCTTCCCTTGGAAAGCGTACGAAAGAATTAAATCTGCCTCTAACTGGAAGAGATCAAATGTACTAATGCATCCAAAATTTAGCATAAAGTTTGATTTATTTCTGTGAGCCAGAAAACAAGAAACTCATATGGTTCTAAACAGTTATTCCCCCACCTGAAACTAGTCCACTGGGACAAACAACTATTAGTAAAGGCACTCTCTTCAAATCTGCAAAACTATAAATACATTTATCCCACTGTTAAACAGTGGGTGATGTTCAGCTCTAAAGTTTGAGCCTGTCATTAAACACCTTCTGCTGGTACTACTTCTCCTCTTCTTCCAGAGATATCACCTTGCAGAGTAAAAGAGACCTGGAAGAAGCATGGTACCCTCTACCTTCTCCCTTAGAAGCTCATCTGCCTCCCTTGCTCCAAGGAAGCATGTATTAGAACAAAATGCAAAATAGAACCATAAGGGCAACGTTATTATTCTTTTCATTAACCAATACTAGGGTCTTCATTCTATCTTTTGGGATTTCAGAAAATTCATTCCTGCCTATCTGCGAGCAGCAAATATTAAACCAGTCATGCATGTAATCCACGCAGGAAGTATCCTGATAATGTGTTTGCTGCTCTCAGAGTATCTCCATAAGGAATAGAGCATTCTGAACACAGCATTCTCAACGCTGATTGATTTTAGTGGAAACTGAAGATGGAACAGAAGTATTAAAAAAAGTGTTTATTTGGAATTTCATAGCTGTCACAGCTACAGACTTGTATGAGCTTCGAAATTGCCCCAGCATTCATTCAGCTACAGTGAAAGACTGAGCTGGTGGCAGACAAATCTCAGATGCACCAAAGCACTTACAGGATACTGTAGATCAAGAGAATCACAAGCTTAACATAAAGTAAATAAGGCAAGTTTAGGATAGACATGTCCTACATCTGGGAAATTTGTAGCTTCACAGTGATATTCTTACACAGGTATTAACAAATCACAGGAGATTAAGATTGGGAATCAGCTTCTGCTCTTGTCCCCTCAAAACCTTTTAATAGGTATGTGATAAAACAGAGTTGCCAAGGTAAACATCTGTAGGTCCTCACTCCATTTACGCTTCTAAACTGTGAAAATATTTGAGACATGGCACTCCTATTCATCAGTGTATAATACCTGAAGAGCAGCATACTGCCTAAAAATACTCTGTTGCAAGAACTACTTGCTTCCCCAAATAAGCAGTCCCTGGCAGGCTGTTCATCTTCGACTCTGTTCAGTTGGAAATATATCCACCTCCACAGCCAGGTGATCTCCAAAACCTTCCAACTAAAGTGCCCGCTGTTACAAAACCATATTTCAACCTCATTAAAATAGAGACCATCTTCAGTTAACATAATCACATCTTGTTACCATAAAAACATTGTTGTATCACCCTCAAAAATAACAAAGAAACAGCTCTGTAGAAACACCTTTTTCAGGATTCTGTGAGTGTGCAATCTGGCCACAAAGCAAAAGTGTATGTCTAAAATTTGCAAGATGTTTGGCACAGTAACATAAACATAGTGCAAGCTTTTATTTGTAGTGCACTGAATCTCCAGCAAATTTCCACTCACATATAACCAAACCAATATAGTGACAATCCTCTTCCACACACAATATCAATTTTAATAAAAATAAAAAACCCTATTGTTACACTGCATTATCAGTAATTATCTTATGGCCAGAAAGTAGGAGTACTTATATGTCCTATTAAGTGCCTCTGTCCACATTAAGACTACATCTCTCCAACAGCTTTGCCCACATTCCCAAACATTATGGCTATGCTTAACAACATCCATCTCAAATACTTGTGAGAACATTACCATCAGCCTATCTGCCAGCAGTAAACCATTGCTATTAGTTAGCTTCCAGGATGTAATTGCTTTACATTGTTTTCTCTTCATGCACCTTAACCTTTTGGAAACACGGAAAGACAGTTTCCTAACCAGGCAACCTTCAGATTAGAACAACAGAATAATTGGAATAATATTTTCTGAAGATTATATTTAGCATTTTCTCTTCTTTTTCTCTTATGTGCAATAATCTCTGTAATTATGCTTACACTTTAAGTATCTCACTAAGACTGTATATTCTTTGAAATTTAAAAGTTAAGAGCACTCAGTTCGAGACTTCATGGAGCGCATGATGCAAGAGTTATCCTAGCCTTTCTCATCAACATCTTTACACAAATTCTCTCAGTGACTTTTAGTTTTGTCCATCTCAAGGTAATGGAAGACTGAATCCACATGTAAAAAAGTGGAGTAAAGAAGAGTGTCAAGGACTGTCTTTAAGAATAAAAGATGATGAAATGTTTTCAAATATTTAATTGTACATGTAGATGTAAGAAATAAAGATTCATCTTACTGCTGATACTGGTTTCAGAAAGAAAATTCTTCAAACAGTTGCAATTTGATTGATTAACCAAACATTTAATCCTGGAAGAATATAAACTCCTCTAATCTACTCATACCTTAGTATGCATCTTGTTTAAGTTAATGAAACATAGAGGACTTGGAAAAGCCCCAAACAAGCTACTCTCTCTAGTCAGTGAGACTAACAACATGGGTTTGTGTTCTTGTTTCTATCAGTACGTAACACTACATTATTCCCATAATTTAAATCCAATTTACATCTATTCATACTACTAGCTTATGCAGGATGTTACAACCTGTTATTGAAAATGCAGTATCTGTTTCAAATTAAATAGATTTCCCTCAAGAATGAAGTTTGATGCTGGGAGTGTGTTGTGGTTTAACCCTGGTAGGCAGCTAAGCACCACAGAGATGCTCGCTCACTCCCCTCAATGGAATGGGGGAGAGAATCGGAATGGTAAAAGCGCAAAAAAAAATCATGGGTTGAGATAAAAACAGTTTAATATGTAAAGCAAAAGCTGTGCACACAAGCAAAGCAAAAAAAAAATCACTGCTTCCCATCAATAGGCAGGTGTGTCCAGCTATCTCCAGGAAAGCAGGGCTCCATCACACATAACGATTATTTGGGAAGACAAACACTGTAACTCTGAATGCCCCCCCTTCCTCCCTCTTCAGCTTTTATTGCTAAGCATGATGTCATATGGTATGGAATATCCCCTCTATCAGTTGGGGTCAGTTGTCCCGGCTGTGTCCCCTCCCAACTGCTTGTGCACCTCCAGCCTACTCCCTGGCAGTGCAGCTGAGAAGCAGAAAAGACCTTAACACTGTGTAAGCACTGCTCAGCAATAACTCAAACATCCCTATGTTATCAACGCTGCTTTCAGCACAGATGCAAAGCACAGCACCATACAAGCTACTACGAAGAAATTTAACTCTATCCCAGGCCAAAACCAGTACAGAGTGCAAGTCTTCAACTGCCAGAGAGCTAAAAAGTTTTGCGGTCATCATTTGGACCATGAAGAGATTAAAGTGAAATCAGACTGCTGTTATTTCTATTCCATTGATTCTGATTAAAGAGATGAAAAGGATTTTATTTTACTATTCCCCACAAAATTACATAATACAGTCTACAATCAATGGATGTTCTCAAGAGAGACACTATCATCTTGCTCTCTTCTCCCTGGAAGACAGTTCTGTGTAGATACAGTTTTATGTTAACATGAAAAAGGGCAAGGAAAACTTGACTTAAACATGTCATCGCTAAATAAAGATAGAATACTACTCTGTCTTCTGGAATATAAGCTCCTGTCCTTCTCAGGAGAGTTTTTTAGATTCACACTGAATTAGATCAGGTGGTAATTGAGTTACTTTAATTAAAATACTATCATTCTGTACTCTTTCTTTCTTTCTGATCAATTCTGATAAGATTTTAATTACTTTGTTTGAACATCTATAATTTTTCCTGCATAAATTGTCTTTGAAAAACATTCAGCACAGTTTTCTGTGAACAATTTGGTGGTAATCTCCAGTCTATCATTTTAAATTTTACCATTTAAAAATCTTAGCTTTAATCCCTATGATTCATCTATTGTCAAGTTGAGTTTTATTATTCAAAAATATAATTCCTAGCGTTCATGAGTTAGTGCCTAAAGACTAAATCAACACACTTGTGTTCAAAGGCAGTTCAGAAAAAAATCCATATTCATATCCTTATCCCAACTATAAAACTGTTGCTATTACATTATCCAAAATCTGTAGCCTGCCTCTTAGCTTTATGAAGTTCTTCTTTATTCCCACTTTCTTACTTATTCAATCTTTTTGATAAATACCGTCTTTGAAAAGTGACACCTGTTAAATTCCCAGACTGGGAGTTCTTCTATTCACGTAGAGTTCAACTCTGCAAAATAAAACTACCTTGGCAATAGGGAAGGAAGGTGGACATAAGCAAAGGAATAACTCAGGAGGGGTCCTGGAGAGAATGCACCACACTATTATGCTCTAAAACCATTGCTTCCTCTACATAAGCTACTCTACATGTTTCATAGCTATCAGAAGACCTAGCACATTTCATCCTCCGCTCTTATGGAAGATGGTCTCATCTCTATTTCCCTCCATAAGGAAAATGCTGTAAGTCCCAATTTAGAATATATATTTTGCTGCCTTAATTTAAAAAGGAAAATTTTCTGTATAATAAAATCATATCCAAAAAAGAGGTTGAAACAATATAACAAAACACATCACATAAAATGGCAAATGGCATAGCTTTACAAAGTATGTTTCAATTATAGAAATTCAACCTGATACTGCAGCTCTTGCTCCCTGAAGAAATTCTGAGGAAGGCAGCAGTTTAATTTTTCCTCTCATCTATTACACTATTTTAATATAACTTCTGCAGTGCTGCTCCTGGCTGCAGGGTGGAAAAGTATTGAGGTGGACTCTACTGGGAAAGCTTCCGTGGGTTTTAATCTATTTGCAAGATTCTGGGAATATTTGTTACCTGTTTATTCCACTGTCCTGATTGTCCGTTTCCAGAACTTCTAAGGAGAGAGGATTCCCATGGAATCCTAAACATGTTTATTGAACAGCATAGAATTTCATGCGGTATTTCCTGCAGTGAGCAAAGTATTCTTCCCAATAACGTAAGCAATCTTTTTAATTTCTACTCTAGGGTATTTTAAAGAATGAAGTTTTAGCCTTTAAAAACTATGCATATTTGAAGTCAGGCTGTTGATAAGGAATTTATTCAGTTAACAAAACAAATTATCTCTTTAGTTACCCTTCAGCACCCTCATATGCAAAAATCTCTGGAACTCATGTGAAGAAGGCAGCCTGGTCACCACTAATGCATTCTTCAGTTTTCAGTAAATTTTACTCTGAGGGAGAAAATCGTTAGATTGTTTCTAGAAACAATATCACAGACCTAATAAGAAAAGAGACTTAAGGTATCTGTTAGATTAAATGAAATATTTGGCAGTACATTTGTCTCTTACTTGCTTATGCACTGATTTGAAGCTTCCTGACACACACTGATGTAAGTTCTTGGAATAATTTCTTCAGCAGTTTCACCTGAGACCATTTCAGTTATTAGTTTACGCGACCAAATATATTTCTGATATGATCATTAACCCGTATGACCATCCTTAAGCTTTCTACAATATATAGATGTAAGATGCAACAAGTTCTTATAGAGGTAGTCTTTGTGTTATGCCCTGAGCCATCTCCAAATAAAATTAGCTCATTTCTAACTGCTGAAGATGCTTTCTGTTCACTCTGGCAATAAAGGTCTTTAATAATCATTCTCAGAATTATTTCTGTTGCGTGACTGGCATGTCATCAATACTAAGTGATGAACAGAAAATTGTGTTCTATGTTGACTCATTTTTTGTGACAAATTTATGAAATTTGTCAATTATAGCAAATTGACAAATACAGAAATAGCAATTACCTAATGAAAAATATAGAAATAGCAATTGTCTAAATACTAGTTTATGAAGAATAGCAAATCAAATTCAAGTTTTCAAGTCAACAATAATTCATTAGTTTGGGGATTTATCTTTTTTTTTTTGTTTTCGGGGGTGGGGAGTGTTGGGGATGATGTTGTTTGGGGGAGGAGTTTATACAACCAAGTCAGTACATTATCCATATTAATTTTAAGGCTTGAATCTTGTGGACGATTTTGTGTATATGCCTGTTTGCTTTTGCAGTAGTCAGGTTGCCTGGCTTAGGTTATTTTACCCATGTTTTAGGCTTCAGTGGACAGAAACTGTTACATACTAGAAAAAGATAACCCCTCTTTCATTCCCAGATCAATTTTGCATCCTAAAAGACAGAATAAACTTCTAGATCTCCCAAATTAATAGGAACTAGAACCAAGTTCTTCTTTCAGATCAAAAGGAAAAAAAGCAGAAAACATTTGCAATTCATTTCATAAGGTCAGTTACTATACTTGGTTTAAATTTTTAATTTGCATTTCCTAAAAGAACCTGTCAAGATATAGGCAAGACTTGTTCTGACCCTTGATCAATTGGTCTTTACAGATGCAAAGCCAACAGGAAAAAGGCTGAAAATAAAACGAGAACTCACAATTTTCACAGATTAAATTTATTGTCAGGGGGAAGCATTCCTGCCTATAATACTAAGAACACTCCTGTTGCCCAGTTAGGCACATACATAACATAACCCTCCTACTTGTAATTATTACGCTTTGTAGGGAAAGCTGATATGCAAGGTAAAAGTTGGTGCTGCTGTGGATTTCAGCTAAGCCACTGCAGTTTCCATTAGCCCAAGATCTGTCCTTACCACATGAAAATGCTAGAAGAATAAACAATATAGCTCATAGTGAATTTTGGGGGGGTGGGATTTGACATAAACCAATAAGTAGTCCTTAAGACACAAAGCTTTGTTTTAAACAGGCATTCAAATTTCAGTACTAATGGCAAGCCTCATGGCTTCTAATGATTTGATTAACAGGGCTGCAAACACTGCAACAATAATCAGCTTTTGTGTTCCAGCATCTGCTTTTTGTAGTCCAGGTAACAAACAAAAGGTCTATCCCTTCACAAGTATTTCAGACAAGGGCCAATAAAAAGAAGATGACCCCAGATCTCATCACCTGAGCTGACAAACTAAGAATTATTTACAGTTGTGCATCTGTTATGAGCTCTCAAGAGCAGTGGAGTATTCTCTCATTTACACACTTCGACTTCAGCTCTTTCTTCATCATGAAAGGTGGAAATAAGAAATGGTATTCCCCTGGGCTTCATGTGGTGTGCTGCAAGATAACTCTCCTTAGGTACTTTGTAAATCTGCAATATGATCAATCCTCTACTTTCCTATAAGTTAGCAGCAATTAAACAGTCATACTGATACTAAAGTCTGACGTGCCATTGAGGCTATAAGTTAGCATCTGCTATCATGCAGCTATTATTCAACAGTTTACAGATTCAGACAGAGCATGTTACATCAGCGACTCGCATTTTGAAAATTTATGCATAATCACAAGGCTCACACAGTTGTTTAAATAAAGACTATACTCATCACAAAATATCCACTTCTGGGCCATAAGATGTAATACTTCATTTAGCAATAATAATTTTGTCTTTTTTTAATCTCCTCAGAAAAATTTGTAGTCAAGCACTCTGTTACATCTAGAGTTGGAATAGACAGTTGTTCTTAATGCACAATAGAACTATGCTATTTTAAATATATGGCCAAGCTTTCAGCCCTCCCTTCAGCCTTCAAAAAAGAAAAGGACCTTGATAGACACGCGTGAAATTTCTCCTAGACATAATGTCACTCAACCTGCCTCAAAGGAAATAATTTATGCCCACAATGTCAACAACCACAAGAAGGAAAGGAAATTTAACCTTTCTTGAGACAGTAGAAACAAAGAAAAAAAAGTTATTTAAGCATTCCCAAAAATCTTAACAACAGCAACAACAAAAAAGAGAGAAGTGGATCACAGTTCAGGGTCTTCTAATCACAACAACAAATTGAAGTTAGGTAAAAACATGCATATTTCCCTTGCTTCCTTCAAAATACTTCAAGGGTAATAATCAGAAGTATAGTCTTTCAAGTTTTAATGCTGGAAGAATATATATGCTAAAGATTTTTCTTCATCAGTCAAGAAATAAAAATGGACAAATAGATACAGAAAGACAAACCAGCAGAGAGAAATAGCTTGTTAGAATCAATGTGCTTGTGCTTGGTGCCATGCTGGTGCACTTATTTAAGGATTTGGGATTTCCTCTTTAAAGCAAACACTAATAGTAGTTTGGAATTAGATCAAGGCTAAGCCTTTATTCAGAACTCAGTCAAAATTCCTACCACAGAATGCTCAGGTGTGAGAAATTTCAGCATTTCTCTCGTTTTAATTTTATATTCTTCTAAATTACCTATCTTTTATAAATGTCCCACCTCCAACTGTCAGCACTACATTACACCAATAATAAAGTAACTTATTGCTGACCTGTTATCTTTGAAGTTCCAGAATGACACAGAAGGGCTGAAAAATGGATGTTATTACATCCAATTCTCTTCTGTGAGAAAAGACCAGACTTCTATGAATTATCAATTTTTTTTTCAACAAACCAATCATCATCTAACTTATCTGTTCATAAATCAGTTCATCACTGTTCCACATTGCTATGCATATATGAGGAAAAAGTCTGTTAAGAGATAATAAGCAAAATCATTTAAAATGTGTATCACACAGGGCACAAAACTGTTTAGCTGAAGAAGATAAGCAGAAACTGGGTAAGAATAGGATGAAAAAAAACCCCAAGAATTAATCTATATATGGAAAAGGCAGAAAACCAGATTTCAACTCCAAATAAAAATGACACATGTCTGTTACCTCTGTGTTGATACGAACTTTGACTACTGAACCTTAGGTATTAAAATGGCAGCTTAATACAATGTAACTTCAACCATACCTTGTTGCTGTTGAGATTGAGCAGTTCCCTCCATGAAGCAGCAAAATGATCACAACACTACTTCAGTTTGCAAGGGTTTCAGTAGGTGGCTAGTTACAGTTTGTCTATCTTTTTGACATGTAATTCTTCATAGGTTACATGTGGTGCTCTCGAGACAAAGCTAGGTGACACAGGTTCACATGGTTGAAAAACCTAAAGTTATAGTAGGAACAGGTCTAGACTAAAATACTAATTTTTTTTTTAAATTTTCATACACGCATCCATCTGATAAGTTTTCTAAATGCTCATCACATAGCTCAAAGAAATTCCTCTTGTGCTCACTCTCTAAAGGGCTTCAGGACTTCACTCATGAAAAACATTAGTTTGCCAACTTTGCATATGACAGTAAGGTTCCCTGTATGATCATATTTGCCATAATTTTAGTTGCCTCATTACCCATCTGGATCTTTTGGATGGTAGAACTTTATAGTTTGCCCAAAGTTTTAATTACTGTGATACTTCTAATTGAATTACTGAATCCCCAGGCATTTCACAAAACTAGGCTCGGTTTTCACCACTGTATTTCATTAATCTTCTGACAATCTTTTCTGCCTGGATTATTATTTCCATTTGTGCCATTCCCTCTGTCATCTTACTTTACCCTCCCAGTCCAGTAATTTTTCACCCTATTATCAGTACTGGTACTACTAGCCTCATTTATAAACATTACAGAAACAAAAATTACTCCCAGTCTCCCACTGAGACTGCTGCTTATTTTCCAGTCTTAATTAGCAATATAGTATTTCAAAGGCATCTTTAGGGGATGACAGTCATGATTAGGCCTTACTATAAAAAAGAGTTGTCTAGAAATTTATCACCACTGAATTTTGCACTGCATGGAAGTATAACCAATTGAAAGGGTAATTAGCTCATCATGCACAGAAACACAGTCAACAGAGTTCAAGAAAAGGAAAATCCAAAAAAGCATGCCTCAGCTGCCACCACAAACCACAAAACCTCACACCATAGATCATGCTTTTGACTTTTCTAGGCAGCTAAGTGAAGATTCCTTGTGTACACTATTATCATATTCCTGTATTAAAGAATTTCTGCTCTTTCTTTTAAATAGGCATTGGTATCCTATTACAGCAGTGCTTCAAGGATACTATTACACTACTACTTTCAAGTAGCTTCTCCATTCCACAAAAATGAAGGATTCCAACCCTTAAGCACCAGGTCAAATTGCAATATCGTGCTGTTTGAGTCTTCAAATTAAAGTTCACGCAGAACGTAAGTTTCACTGGAGTCTTTTGTCCACTTTGTTCTCCAGAGCAATGTTCAGTTCATGCTGATTTTATATGTAAAACCTGTGTCCTGACTTTTCTGTTAGAACAAAATTCACAAAAGGGAATACCTTCTCCATTAAGTAATTTGCAATTAGACCAAACGCAATCAATGTCTCTGCTAAAAGAGACAACAACAGCTAAAAGAGACAACAAAATATACCAAATAGATATTGCTTCATTGCATTTCATTAGAACATTACTTCCATTGAGATATTTACTTATACTCAACATGAGGAAATAAACATAGGCCAAGCTGCTAGAATTTATCACTGACGGAATGATTGCTTCAATCATCAGTTTAGTTCACAGACCTCATAGCTTCTGGCTAAAAGTACCTTTTCACTACATCTTTGTGTCCATAATTTATTTCAGTCAATATTTATTGCTACACTTCCCTAGTGGAAATTAGTTTACACTACATCAACAAAATTTGTAGCAAGTAAGTTTATTAACATAGATTGGGACTGGAGTTAGTAAATTGTCTTGCAACATTTCCCACAAAATCATATTCTGCAATGCAGAAGAGAAGTGTTCTTTACCTTTAATTACTGTTGATGGGGTTAAATTGCTACTTGCTTTTCCTGTTTGCCTGTCCATGAAGCATAAAATATAGACAAAAAAAAATATACCTTCTTCACTCAAATGAAGAAACAGATAACCCCAATCTATTATTACCTGGCTCCATGGCCAGTGTCACCATCACTGTTTTGGGTTTTTCAATAATAAGATGGCCTACATGACACCAGACTTGCTGGCATCAGATGGGATTCACCTTTCTCAAAAGGGGAATAGGGTCTTCACTCACGAGCTAGTGGGGCTCATTGACAGAGCTTTAAACCAGGCTTGAAGGGGAAAGGGGATAATATCAGGCTTGCCCATGACTAGCTGTGGGATGACATGCCAAGGTTAGAGGGATTGGGTGCTAGCAAGGGCCCTCAGCCTGTTGATCTGAGACATACTGGCTACACCACAGCACACTTGAAGTCTTACAGAGCTGATTCAGCAGCTCCTGAGGTAGTAGGAGTCAACAGGGAAACTGGGGAAATACCTCAAAGGAATTAAGGGGTGTTCCTCTAAGAAGGGGACACAGCTGTCAGCCCAGATGAAAGTGCCTCTACACCAACGCATGCAGCATGGGCAACAAACGGGAGGAGTTGGAAGCCATTGTGCAGCAGGACAGCTATGATATAGTTGCTCTTACTGAAACTTGGTGCGATGAATCTCATGACTGGAATGTGGCTATTGATGGCTACAGGCTGTTCAGAAGGGATAGGGCAAGGAAGGAGAGGCCTTGGGGTAGCCCTGTATGTTAGGGAGTGTTTTCATTGTCTAGAGCTTAACGATGGTGATGAGAGAGTTGAGTGTTTATGGGTAAGAATCAGGGGCAAGGCCAACAAGGCAGACATTATGATGGGAGTCTGTTACAGACCACCCAACCAGGATAAAGAGGCAGACAAAATATTCTACAAGCAGCTGGGAAAAGTCTCACAATCACTAGCCCTTGAAGCACCCTTAGAAGACTCTGATCATTATCTAATAAGCACTTAGCTTCAGTTTTCAATAATTTAGTGGACTCGATGTCAAGACAGGCTGTGATGTACCCAGAAGCTAACAGGACCTTGAGAAAGAAAAGTGAATGCATTGGCTGGAGCTGGGACCCAAGCCTCAGATTTAAAACACTTCTGCTTCAGACTTCGCTTCTGTCTTTGAGCAAGTCACTTCAGATTTTACCCAGGATTCACTGCAATATTTAAAAACTAAAATTCAAACATAAAAGTGAAATGCTTCAGAGGACTAAAGAAAGCTGAGATAAACAGAAATCATTCTATACAGAATCTGATCTTTGTCACATTCTGATTTGAAGAATATCAAGTATCTAGATGGACTGGGGTCCCTGCGTAGGTTCAGGGAAATGATCAGGCTTTAGAGTTCAGAGGAAGTACAGCACCGTAACTGGAGCGGGCCTCTAAAAGGACTGCAAAGGGGCTGCCAAGTGCAAGTAAGGGCTGCTTGTAGAATGCTCCTGTAAGAAACACTAACCCTGTGGCTGGGGGCTCCTGGCCTACTGTAACTCTAACCTGGAGGGGCTGATCGAATAAAGAAAAGAGAAAGCACTGAGCTAGATTGAGTGGGTTGCTGGAAAAGTGCTGTCAAAGGAAACAGGCTGCAAAGCTTTCCTCTGTGGATTACTGGCTCTGTAAATGAAGTGGGGTCCCTAGTCTATGGTTCCAGCTCGGGTTCAGTTTAGGGTTGAAATTAAAAAAAATACAGAATTACCAGCTGAAGATAACTCTGAAATAAGATTAAAAGATACTTCTTACTACTTCATGGACTATTTCATGAGATATTTTTACTGTTTTTACTGTCTTCTCCATCCCTTGTTGGAAAACTAGGTGGTACGGGGAGCACAATTTCAGTTTGCTAAATCTCATGGGCTGATACAGTTGATACAATATGTTATGGCAGGGTGAAAGGAAGCAAGGAAGGAGTACTGGAGGAAGACTATTACCTTTCACTTCTAAATAAAATGGCTGTCACAGGAGAATATATAATTAAAAAATACTAAAAGGGGTTTAACGTATAACTCTCTTGGACCTGCAAAATAACACCTGCCCAGACTCACTAGCTAGCATCCTTGCTAAAAGTGCTTGTCAGCCAGCATCCAAATGACAATGTTGTACCTGCCATTTGTGAACAGAGAAGCATAGAATTTGCCTATTGTATGACTCAAATGTCAGGTCTTTTTCCAATACTACATGGCTTGGTGCAATCTGTTTAGCGTACTCTTACTGTTAGTTTTCGGTTAGGTATGAGAAATGAATGACTGAGAAGTAAAGACTCTGAATCTTATTCTGTGTTCCGTAATTGTACTAAGAAAGATCCTCATCCATCATTATCATAGGGAATATATATCTAAATTCTCTGCACATTATTGTAAAATAAATAATTTATTCAAGAAAAAGGCTACAAAGCAAACATTTTAGGGAGGAAAAGAAGCAACAGTTACTACATATAAAATAATGAAGTAGCTTTCCTTTAAGATTTCTAAAATTCTACATTCATATATGTGCAAGTTTGGAAATGATGGTATTCAACAGAACAGGTTAATTTAGGAACTAACCTCTTTATACAACTGTTAAGGAAATAAGATTGTTTTGGCTATTTTGAACAATAGGCATCCAAATACTGAAGTGTGCCTTTTGGACTTAGGAGATCTTGGTACAACTCCCTTCTTCAGTCAGAGATTTTCTGTATCCAGATACATAAATTTACTTTGGTAGACGAAACTAATGAAAGATAGACATTTAAAAGACAATGAGAATCTGAGTTTGTGTCTCATTTCCTCAGCTCCTTGTTTATCATAAGCATTCTCCTATATCACCAGCGCTGGGAGAGAATAAATATATCGGGGAGTGAAAAGTGTACTTACCATTGTTAATGTAGAAATGGAGAAGACAAATTTGTTATTTTTATATATAATAACATGCATAATATATAAATATACAAAATTCTGAGTCTTATGTCCTTCCAACGCAAACACAAGAATCAGCGATTAGAGCCTTAAGAGCCTTACTGTGAAAACTGTAGACAGACAAATAAAAATATGGTTCTGCACTAAAGAATTCACAATGCTAGGTGCTGAATCTGCTATTATTTATGCACAGCCGTAACACTAAGAACATAAGTAGTCCACTGACTGAATTACAATTCCAACAAGTGTTTCCACAATCAAACCCAAATTATTTGATGACAGACAAGTGGATGTACCACCCAGACAGGGAAGAATAATTTCTAAACTGAAGCATGTTAATAAAATCTCCTTTAAAACACTTTGATGATTATTTCCCAAGGGACTACAAAGTATTTATGCACCTAGAGTTTTATTTAAAAGGATTCTACTAGCTAGCACTCTTCCAAATGCAATCACGGAATGCTCTAGCATGAGAGAAGCTAATTATCCAAAATATTGCTAATTGTGACTCTTACTTATGCTATTGCTTAGTCAAAAGGAGCTCTGCTTAATTCATATTCACTGGAACCTGTCTGCACACAAGCAATGAAGGAACAAAAAATCATAGAATGGTTTGGGTTGGAAGGGACCTTAAAGATCATCTAGTTCAACCCCTCTGCCATGGGAAGGGACGCCTCCCACTAGACCAGGTTGCTCAAAGCCCCATCCAGCATGGCCTTGAACACCTCCAGAGAGATGGGGCATCCACAACTTCTCTGGGCAACCTGTTCCAGTGGCTCACCACTCATAGCGAAAAATTTCTTCTCGATACCTATTCTAAATCTACCCTCTTTCAGTTCGAAGCCATTAGCCCTCATCCTATTACTACATGTCCTTGTAAAAAGGCTCTCTCCAGCTTTCTTGTAGGCCCCCTTCGGATACTGGAAGGCTGCTATAAGGTATCCCTGGAGCATTCTCTTCTCCAGGTTGAACAACCCCAACTCTCTCAGCCTGTCTTCATAGGAGGAGTGCTCCACCACCCCTCTGATCATCTTCATGCTCCTCCTCTGGACCTGCTCCAACAGGCCCACACCCTTCTTTTGCTGAGGACTCAAAACTGGATGCAGTACTCCAGGTATGGTCCAACAAGAGCAGAAAGGCTGGATTACCTCCACTGACTGCTGGCTCCACTTCCTTTGATGCAGCCCAGGATACAGTTGGCCTCCAGGGCTGCAAGCGTGCACATTGCCAGGTCGTGTTGAACTTCTCTTCAACTAACACCCCCAAGTCCTTCTCCTCAGGGCTGCTTTCAATCCATTCTCCGCCCAGCCTGTATTTGTGCATGGGATTTCCCCAGCCCACGTGCAGGACCTTGCACTTGGCTGTGTTGGCATGGGCCCACCTCTCAAGCCTGTCCAGGTCCCTCTGGATGGCATCCCTTCCCTCCAGCATGTTGACCGCTCCACACGCTTGGTGTTGTTGGCAAATTTGCTGGGGGTGCACTCCATCCCACTGTCCATGTGGATGACAAAAATATTGAACAGCACTTGTCCCAGTAGCAACCCCTGAGGAACACCACTCATCACTGGTCTCCACTTGAACAACGAGCTGTTGACGACTCCTTGAGTGCGACCATCCAGCCAGTTCCTTATCCACCAAGTGGTCCATCTGTCAGTTTCTTGTGTCTCCAATTTAGTGGCAAGGATGATGTGCAAGACAGTGTCAAATGCTTTGCACAAGTCCAAGTAGATGATGTCAGTTGTTCTCCCCTTATCCACCAATGCTATAACCCTGTCATAGGAGGTCAGCATATTTGTCAGGCACAATTTGCCTTTAGTGAAGCCATATTGGCTGTCACCAATCACCTCCTCGTTTTCCATGTGTCTTGGTAGAGTTTCCAGGAGGATCTGCTCCATAGTCTTGCCAGGCACAGAGGCGAGACTGACCGGCCTGTAGTTCCCCGGGTCTTCCTTTTTCCCCTCTTTAAAAATGAGGGTTATGTTTCCCCCTTTCAAGTCTGCCGTGACTTCTCAAATACGATGGAGAGTGGCTTGGCAATTTAATCTGCCAGTTCCCTCAGGACCCGTGGATGGGTTTCATCAGGTCCCATGGACTTGGGTACCTTCAGGTTCCTTAGATGGTCTCACACTTGATCTTCACCTACAGACGGCGGTTCTTCATTCTCCCAGTCCCTGCTTTTGACTTCTGCAACTTGGTTGGTGTGGCTGGAACACTTGCCAGTGAAGCCTGAGGCAAAAAAGTCCTTGGGTACCTCAGCCTTCCCCATATCCCAGGTAACGAGGTCTCCTGTTTCCTTCTGGAGGGGGGGGACACATCTTCACCTGATCAAGATGGGGAAGTTGATGAGGCCTTCTACAGACAGGTGAGAACTGCCTCACAATTGCAGGGCTTGGTTCTCATGGGGGACTTCAACTGCCCTGATATCTGTTGGGAAGGCTACACTGCTAGGAATGTGCAGTCCAGGAGGTTCCTCCAGTGCATTGATGATAACTTAACTCAGGTGGTGGAAGAGCCCACAAGAGGTGTACTACTGGACCTAATACTGACAAACAAAGAGGGACTGGTGGAGGATGTTAAGGTTGGCGGCAGACTTGGCTGTAGTGATCATGAGAAGACAGAGTTCAGGATTAAGCGCAGTATGAACAAAATGACAAGTAGGGTTGAAACCTTAGACTTCAGGAGGGCTAACGTTGAGCTCTTCAAGAAATTGATGGGAGAAATCAAATGGGAGAGGGCTCTAGAGGGTAAGGGGGCTCGAGAGAGCTGGCTGATATTCAAGCACCAGCTCCTCCAAGCTCAGGATAGGTGCATCCCGAAGAGCAAGAAATCGGGCAAGGGAAGGAGACCTGCATGGCTGAGCAGGGATCTTCAGAAAAAGCTCAGGTGGAAGAAGGGAGTTCACAAGATGTGGAAAAGGGGGCTGACAACTTGGGATGAGTATAAGAATGCTGTCAGGGTATGCAGGGAAGAAACAAGGAAAGCCAAGGCAGCTTTGGAATTGAACCTGGCGAGGGATGTCAAGACCAATAGGAAGGGTTTCTTTAAGTATATAGGAGGCAAAAGGAGAACCAGGGAAAATGTGGGCCCGCTCGTGAAGGGGACGGGTGCTGTGGTGACGAATGATGCAGAGAAGACAGAGCTGCTGAATGCCTTCTTTGCTTCTGTCTTCACTGCTCAGGCCAGCTCTTGGGAGTCCCAGACTTTGCAAGAAACAGAGAAAGTGTGGAGGAAGGAAAACTTTCCCTTGGTTGAAGAGGAACAAGTTAGAGAACAATTAAGTAAACTGGATACCCACAAGTCCATGGGGCCTGATGGGATGCACCCATGAGTGCTGAGGGAGCTATCAGAAGTCATTGCTGGGCCACTCTCCATCATCTTTGAAAGGTCCTGGAGAACAGGGGAGGTGCCTGAGGACTGGAGGAAAGGCAATGTCACTTGAATCTTCAAAAAGGGCAAGAAGGATGACCCAGGAAACTACAGGCCAGTCAGCCTCACCTCCATCCCTGGAAAGATGATGGAACAGCTTGTTCTGGGCGTCATCTCCAAGCATCTGGAGGAAAAGAAGGTTATCAGAAGTAGTCAACATGGATTCACCAAGGGGAAGTCATGTCTGACTAATCTGATAGCCTTCTATGATGGCGTGACTGGATGGGTGGATGAGGGGAGGGCAGTGGATGTTGTCTACCTTGACTTCAGCAAGGCTTTCGACACTGTCTCCCACATCATCCTCACAGGCAAGCTTAGGAAGTGTGGGTTGGATGAATGGACAGTGGGGTGGATTGAACAGTGGCTTACAGATAGAGCTCAGAGGGTTGTCGTTAGTGGTGCAGAGTCCAGTTGGAGGCCCGTAACAAGTGGTGTCCCTCAGGGGTCAGTACTGGGTCCAGTCCTGTTCAGTATATTCATCAATGACCTGGATGAAGGGATAGAGTGTGCCATCAGCAAGTTTGCTGATGATACAAAACTGGGAGGGGTGGTGACACACCGAAAGGCTGTGCCGCCATACAGCGTGACCTGGACAGGCTGGAGAGTTGGGCAGAAAAAAACCTGATGATGTTCAACAAAGGCAAGTGTAGGGTACTGCATCTGGGGAGGAATAACCCCATGCATCAGTACAGGTTGGGGGCTGACCTCCTGGAGAGCAGCTCTGTGGAAAGGGACCTGGGAGTCCTGGTGGACAACAGGATGACCATGAGGCAGCCACATGCCCTGGTGGCCAAGAAGGCCAATGGCATCCTGGGGTGTATCAAGAAGAATGTGGCCAGCAGGTCGAGGGAGGTCATCCTCCCCCTCTACTCTGCCCTGGTGAGGCCGCATCTGGAGTATTGTGTCCAATTCTGGGTTCCCCGGTTCAAGAAGGACAGGGAACTGCTGGAGAGAGTCCAGCAAAGGGCTACAAAGATGATGAGGGTATTGGAGCATCTTTCTTATGAGGAAAGGCTGAGGGACTTGCGTCTTTTTAGTCTAGAGAAAAGAAGACTGAGGGGGGATCTTATCAATACTTATAAATACTTAAAGGGAGGATGCCAGGTAGATGGGAACAGTCTTTTTTTCAGTTGCACCCAGTGATAGGACTAGAGGTAACGGGCACAAACTTGAGCATAGGAAGTTCCATCTTAACATGAGGAGGAACTTCCTTACTTTGAGGGTGGCAGAGCACTGGCACAGGCTGCCCAGAGAGGTTGTGGAGTCTCCCACACTGGAGACATTCAAAACCCGCCCGGACGCTTTCCTGTGCAATGTGCTGTAGGTGTCCCTGCTGTGGCAGGGGGGTTGGACTCAGATGATCTCCAGAGGTCCCTTCCAACCCTGACAATTCTGTGATTCTGTGATTCCCTAGTCTACCTTTTATCACTGACATACTTTTTCTTGGTTTTGTTGCCCTTGGCGTCAATGGCCACATTTAACTCTATCTGGGCCTTAGCTTTTCTAACCTGATCCCTGGCTGCTCGGACACTTTCTGTGTGTTCCTCCCAGGCTACCTGTCCTTGCTTCCACCCTCTGTAGGCCTCCTTTTTGCTTTTGAGTGTGTTTAGGAGTTCCTTGTTCATCCATGCAGGCTTCCTGGCTTTTTTGCCCGACTTCTTCATTGTTGGGATGCGTTGCTCCTGAGCATGGAGTAACCAGCTTCCTTGGGTCCCTCTCGACTCCAGTGCAGACTTGTTACATTAGCGAGTAAGAAAGGAGAACCAGAGCACACCCAGTTATTCATCCAAAGACAAGCTCTGCTTTTCAGGACATGATGCTTCACGAGGATTTGTCTGCTGATACTCATTGACACCAGTCATGTCTTTCCACTACTATAAACTTTATGCTCCACAACCGATGTTCTGATGTCAAAGCCTATCAAATCTCATAATGAAGGAAAAGGCTTTCCACAGGTAATCTTTTTGTATTGCATTTTTTTAATGTATTCTTTAAGCTACCAACTTCTTTGGCCAGGTGTCTATGATTAGTTCTGTGGCTGATGCTGCAGAGACAACTCATGAAATTATCCGGTAACCTCAACGTACAGAAAGTACATGCTTACTTCTGTCCTGCAGGTTGGTTTATAACAGCAGGCACAAGGTTTTGAATTTTTTAAGCTAATTCATCTGTTCTTTCTCCAGTTTTTCATCACCAATCCCATACCCCTCACCTTCTCCACCCTTACAAAATAGTTTACACAAGGTCCTAACTCAACATATCACTTTCAGGCATTTTCTTGCTCTCCCTTCTCTCTCTCTTGCAATTCAGGATCCTCAGTTATGCAAGTTACTTTGCTATGATTTTGTCCTAACTCATTCAAAACACCTTTTTTTCATCCAAGTGAACACACAACAGAACTATGTGAAAAATAAGACTTCCAGACTTCCATCTTCAAATTTGATACTTTTGAAATAAGCTAACCCAGCTTCTGTTGCAAGATGAAGCTAGTTTGTGTATGTTACCATTTTCCGTGTTTTTCCTGACCTGCTAAAAAAAGACCCATTGAAGACTTTTTCCTTTATCTTTTTTATACTATTGCTGCTTTTCATATACATAACAGATCATTAGTTGGCTACTTTTATAGTATTTATTTCCTAAATTACCTCTTTTCAATTAAAAAAGTGAAAAAAGATAAGGAACCAGGGATGGAGCATTATCATACATTTGAAGATAATAATTTAAGGGCACATTTTGGTACAAAAGAAGAGAACAATTAAATGTGAATAGCTTCAGAGTTGCTAAGTGCCTTGACAATATAAACACACCAGGTCTTTCCCTTGCTGTTTTCCAGCTCCCTGTTTAGCAACTCTATTCTACAGACCACTACAGAAACACACCAATGTACAGTGTGATCACTGCAGCGGCTGCTTAGGTCAGTAAAGAGGACCTTAGAGTCATGACTTCACTCCATGACTCTCAGATGCTTCTGAACTCCAGGGAGACCCATCTCTTCTCATGGCTTTTCCTGCACCACTATCTACAGCTGAGTGAATCCAGTCTGTGCATTACTGGGAAGCCAATTAAGCACAATAGTGTGCTTATCCGAACTTCACTGGGACTGACAGGCTTGTTTTATTTTGTACTTCAGACAAAGAGCTGAGACCTTTGAGTGCCTGTGGCTAACAGCCCGCAGATGTATTAGCAACATGCCAGTTGCAATTACATTGAGGAAAACATTGCTATGTACAGAGCAGGGAATTTTAGGTTACTCAGCCTAGCAAAGGGAGTGTAGTTAGGGATTGGGCTCTACATATCTGAAAGACATTTAGACTGTGGAAAACTCTGCAGCTGACTAAGGATCTGTTGATAGAAGACTAGAAAGCCATGAAGAGGTCATTCTCCTATACTTTCCAACCTCAAGTTAAAAAAGTCTTTTTGCATTTAAGTAGCAACAACTTCTTCATCTCAAGGTATAAAAGCATGCCAAAATACACTGAGGAGAAAGGAAAGAAAAACCAGAACATGCGCTATGTTAAAATAATTACACCCAAAAGCATCATAAGTATAGTCTCTTGATAATGCAGTGAAAGTTTACCACATCAAAAATATTCACAGTAGTTTTTCCAAAGAAAAGAAAGCTTTATTAATTAAATATGTTTACAGATAAGAAGCGTCAGAAAACAAAACAGAGCAGAAGGTTTATAAAAGACTATATATGTATGCCATGGAGTTAAGTTTTACCAATGGAGTTTTACCAGCTATGGGAACCTCATTAATTTATTTCACAATTTTTATCAGATTTCTGAGCTTTCTAGCAGGGAAACAGAAACCACTACCAGATCTGGTTGTTTCTACTGCTAGTAATTACTCCATCCAAAAATCTCAGTCAGATGTACTTTTTCTGAAAATGTTAAATTCTGAAGATACCTCCCTGTCTTCCAGGCAGACAGAAAAGCAAGAGCTGCAGTAATTAGTTATATTTTATGATCTTACTGCACTTAAAATTCTGTCCTTGAAACTCACCTTAAAATACCTTACCTGCCAGTAAAATCAAACCATACAGTCAGCTCCTATTTTTGCCTGCTATCTGACCTGTTCTAGTGTGAAACAGAAACATTTAGAATTCTACCAGTTCTCACTAACCTAGTGAGAAAGAAATTATACAAAGCCACAAGAACTGTAGCTGAAAAATACTTCAGTACTAACATTGCTAATTAATCACTGACAAAGACCTGCATGAAATATTCACATTGTTTTGTCCATGGACAGATACAAATACATACACCAAACATATAGCAACATAGCTGCATGCTTGTACACCATAGTTACTAATACACCACTATGCACAACCTTCAGCGTATACTCTGGAACAATGAATGCAAACTTCCAACCAACTATCTGGCATAATCTGATTGCTATGTTGATCAAGCTTAACTGGGGCTTGACAATGTGAGGGGAAAGCCTAACTGCTAGTTTTCAAACACTTCAGTTTCTTTGCATATTTATTAAAGTCAAGATGTTTTAGGTAGCCACTCAAACATGGAAATGAGATATGCAAAAAAAAAACAAAAAACCAAACCCTGAGCGGCAGAGTAGGTGCACTCTGCTTTAATGTGCCAAGAGTCAAGCAACTGTCTCTGGCTTAGAAGGCATATCGCTGAGGAATGTATTTTCCTTTTATTTAGTTCAAAGCCTGATAAGTCTGATAAACAGATGATACAATTTCCATGTCTGACACAAAGTAAAACTAGATTGGCAAAATCAGAAGCCAGATTTGTATATTAACTTTATGTTCATGATTCAAAGCATAATACAATCTGAAGTTGACAGTGTTTATCTGACATACTTTTAATGTGTTGAAGGGAGGACAGGAAGATAAATCAGTATATTGATTTTTCAAAATGTGTTAGATACCTGCCTGCTCCTAATGTCTTAGTTTCATGTGGCATTTCAACTGCGGGAAAACAGTGTTCTGCTCTCATATCCATCTGTACCCCAGGGAACCCCAAAAAGACAACATGCAGTAAAAGATTATTGACTTTTCATGAGTCCAAATCAAAGCTTACAAAACGTTCACAATATCCTGGTAGAGACTCCACAGAGATATCTCTAGAAAGCCAAGAAGCAGCAATAAAACCATTTTCCTAAGTCTCTGATAGTCAAGGACAACAGTGCTGGAGGAACAGAGGCTCAGTGAGTGAGAAGAAACACCTGACCCAGTTTAACACAGATACTGACATCCCCTACTCCTTGCTTTCAGTGGCATGCAACAATATTTTTAAGAACCAGAGCGAGAGATGATGGCAAAATGCTGTCATTCCAATTGGATTTTGGCATGAGGTGGTCATAGTTTTTTGTTACAGAATTAGCCCAAGGTTCTTGAGACCCTTTTTCACAGGCTTTATTATTATTATTATTTATATTATATATATATATAATATATATTATATTATGCTTTCCAGCTTACTTACTGGGTTTTTTTAGAGACTCATCATAGCTACGAGCTCCCCTTGAAGCTCTCATTGAGAGCCATATGCTTAACACCATCACTGGACATGAATTCATTAATAGGAGGGATAAAAAATGCAGCTAGTATGTAATCACCAGCACTGACTGTATCTTGCAACACTACCAGTTTCTAGGTTACACCACTCATACTACTTAGTAACACTTTACATTGTGTGGAGTCCAAAACCACACAGCGATGTAAAAGCAGCAAGCAATGGAATCACAGAATGGTCGGTGTTGGAAGGGACCTCTAGACATCATCTAGTCCAACCCCCCTGCCACAGCAGGGACACCGACAGCAGTTGCACAGGAATGTATCCAGGTGGGTTTTGAATGTCTCCAGAGTCGGATACACCACAATCTTCTGGGCAGCCTGTGCCAGTGCTCTGCCACCCTCAAAGGAAAGAAGTTCCTCCTCATGTTAAGATGGAACTTCCTATGCTCAAGTTTGTGCCCATTACCTCTTGTTCTGTCACTGGGCACCACTGAAAAAAGACTGTTCCCATCTACCTGGTGCCATCCCTTTAAGTATTTATAAGCATTGACAAGATCCCCCCCAAGTCTTCTTTTCTCTAGACTAAAAAGACTCGAGTACCTCAGCCTTTCCTCATAAGAAAGATGCTCCAATACCCTCATCATCTTTGTAGCCCTTTGCTGGACCCTCTCCAGCAGTTTCCTGTCCTTCTTGAACCGGGGAACCCAGAATTGGACACAGTACTCCAGATGCGGCCTCACCAGGGCAGAGTAGAGGGGGAGGATGACCTCCCTCGACCTGCTGGCCACACTCTTCTTGATACACCCCAGGATGCCATTGGCCTTCTTGGCCACCAGGGCACATTGCTGGCTCATGGTCATCCTGTTGTCCACCAGGACTCCCAGGTCCCTTTCCACAGAGCTGCTCTCAGAAGGTCAGCCCCCAACCTGTACTGATTCATGGGGTTATTCCTCCCCAGATGCTGTACCCTACACTTGCCCTTGTTGAATTTCATTAGGTTCTTCTCTGCCCAACTCTCTACAGGTTTTTAGTCAGCTATATGTATAAATAGGAGTATTACAAAGTACTAACATATTAAAAAGACTGTAGTCTACAGACAAAAAAGACCCGTTATGTTTGTATGCACTCTTGTGATAAATTGCATATCTAAATTTGCAGATTTGATCAAACATCCTGCCAGCTTCACACAAGGTGATTTGGCAAGTACAGACAACCTGAAAACTGACAGCAGATAAAAGCACATTAGCGTTATTTGGCATTTTACTGCTCTACTGAGAAAACTCATTTTGTATCTTTCTTGCCTCCTGGAATAACATTCCATTTTATTCTGTGCCTGCAAACTACCAAAACCCATCTGGTCTCTTGAAGAGACTCATCCTGGAAAACAAAACATTGTTTTTCAGTGGGTTTTTTTTGGTTGGTTGGTTGGTTTGTTTTTTTGGGTTGTTTTGTTGTTTGGTTGTTTTTTGGGTTTTTTGGGGTGGGGGCGGAGAGGGAAAGAAACTGGATGATAAGCAAGTTACTTACCAAGTTTTTTTTACACTCTTGACAAGGGTCCAGCCAAAACCAGATCCCAATCTGCTAATGATTAGGAAATAGAGGATACATTTTTCTTCCCTTTCTCCTCCCCAGGACACTATATGCGGCTAATTTTCTTCATTCTTCCAATTCTCCAACTAAGTGGCTATTCTATGCTAAGGAAACTGCACACACACATTGTATGCAACTCAAGGGCAATAAGGTGACCTATCTTCCCTGCTGTGTAGGAAAAGATGAAGTATACTATATAGTGTATAATGGACGACAAGTACAATTTCCCTGCACCATTTCTATTTCAACATAAGAAACAACAAAAACAATGATCAAGGATTGAGTAAGATTCCTGGTAACATACGAAATATGGGGCTTTATTTGGATAGTAGACTAGCAACCAAGTACCAAAATAATTTTTACCTTGCCTGTCCTTTTGATGAATAACCACTTTCTGCAAAAAGTCTAACTGATTTATCTACAAAAGGGAAGGAAGGAGAGAGTAAAACCCACGCAAACAAAATGAGGTAGTCAGTGGAGAATGACCCTGTTGGGTGTGATGTTCTTTATGACCACCCAAGTGAAACACTCAAAAACCTGTATTCATTGCAGTATGCTGCTTCAGTGGAATTACTGTTATGCCTAAATTTAAGTGAGTGAGGGGGTGTCTAACTGATGTCTCACAGGCTGATGTTCTACCTGCTCTCTGGGCAGTTCTGCTTACATGCAGCCAATTGTAATATACGTAGCTGTGTGGGTGCAGCTTTTAACCATAGGCAGTATACTCCTGAACAAGGGTTACTGGCTCAGGCTCAGAGCCACGCTCATTGAAGTATACTGTTTTGGACAGCTTGAAGTGCATGTGGGGTAAGATTATATCTCAAGGCAAATGATGCCATGGACAGAGTATTGTATTAGATTAAGACCAAAGCATTTAACATCTTGCAGATCTGAACTCTAGCTTTCACTCATCTTGCTCCACAGCTGAAACTGTACGTACATCTAGACTTCATAGATGCAAAGCCTTTCTTAAAAGTCTTGAAGAGTTATCTATCTGTCATTCCTGAGATGGAGTTCATGAAGCTCTTAGCTTTTTTGCTAGAAGCACTAATCATTCATTTGGCTGCAAACTACATTTTTCAAATTGCTATGTATCAATAAACATTCTGTGGTCTTCTGTGCTATTAGAAATTACATGCTGCACCATCCTATGAGGACCATTAAAACAGTATATCTCTCATATTCAAGAAAAGCAGCCAGAAGGGTGAGAAGCTTATGAGCTGTTCAACTAAAGCGTCACCATGATTGACCACCACTAAAAACCTGCTTGTGCAGTTTAGGGTAAATTTGAGCTGTGGAAAAATCCATTACTACAACAATTTCCCTAAACTAAAAAGAAGACAACATAATGGACACAAAGTAAGATTTCAGCATTAAAAAAAAAAAAATCACGAGGTTTAAATTATCAAAAACTTTGAAATCATACAAAAAGTAATCACAATAATTAGGAACCTGAAAGACTGCATTAGTGAATCTCAGGAAAATTTAAGAATTGGTTTCTTTCAGTCAGCATTCTAACAAATTCATTGTGTTATTGAAGGATGTCAGGATGTCAGGACAAGAGGTAATGGGCACAAACTGGAGCACAGGAAGTTCCATCTTAAGATAAGGAGGAACTTCTTTACTCTGAGGGTGGTGGAGCACTGGAACAGGCTGCCCAGAGAGGTTGTGGAGTCTCCCGCACTGGAGACATTCAAAACCCGCCTGGACGCCGTCCTGTGCAACTGCTGTAGGTGTCCCTGCTGTGGCAGGGGGGTTGGACTTAGATGATCTCCAGAGGTCCCTTCCAACCCTGACAATTCTGTGATACTGTGATGCATAATACCAAAAGAACAGATGTAAAAAAAGGGCTCAGATCTAAAGTATGCATAGAAAGAATTTAAGCTACAGTTGAAAAAGTCACAGCAGACACTTAATTCTGCTAGTATCATTTCTCAATGTGACTTTCAGGTTACTGTCCCATACACGCAGAAAACTAAGCAAAGCATTTCAAGATGTACCTTATACCAAGCCCAACCAATAACTGTACTTTTACCCCCACTGAAGTCCTCCATTGAGGTCTCACTGGGAAAAGTGGGGAAGAAAAAAGAACATATACAAAATTGATTTTTTAAAAAAAACTTACAGGAACAGGGTGCTTTCTCCTATATTAATCTTCTGCCAGTGTTCCTGTATTCTAAACCAATTTAGAATGAGAATCTGTTCTTAGCTATGCCAGAGTTGACTATAATGGAACTATATTAAACTCATTGCCAAAATTCATAGGTACATATGGGGCCTGACATTTTAAAAGCAAAACAAAAGGTAAGTCTCTTCAAGTACAAAGGCTCTAGGACAGGCTTAGAGTTCAAACGACATCCCAGACACACGTAAAAGATATAGAAAAACCCTGGGGAAGTCCTTTTAATCCTAACTTCATGTGACCTGCAGGTTAGAATATGGATTTAACTTTGCCATGAATTAACTTGATGTGTGGCTCGAATCATCATTCCTGAATGAGCCCATTGCTCAGAGAACCCTGAGTGAACTTCAAATCCCCCATCATAGGAAAAAAAAAATAAATGGAAAAACATGGACAAATCTTCTCCACTATTTGACAGAAGGGAAAAAAGTCTCCTTCTAAAAACCTGGAAAAATAATTACAGGTTACATCCCTAAAGAAAGAATTACAGGATACCTCCTCAGCCATTTACAGGGGTTAACTATGCAATGGAAATATATCTTGGATTCCTAGACCCCTCTCAGGGTAAAGTACTACCCTCCACCATAAGTACACTGATATAAGAGGAAAGATAGTAGGATCTCTAACATATAGTCAGTTCTCCTCTTTCTTGCACCCCTTTCATACTCATACCACTCCAGTGACTAAACTTTATTCAGCAGAATTACTCCAGATTAATGTCTGGGCAAACGAGCATAGAATTGGACTTTAATATTTTAGGACCATCATATGGCTGACAAGCTACTTCCAACTCATCCTCAGGTACATGAATATTCAGTTATGAAATTAGGCGGGGGTCTCTAATTTCATAATTACTTGGTTGGCTTACTGAATCCATTTAGGGGCTTTGTTCTCACTTCATAATTTTACTGAAGAAACCTTAAAGTTTTCTCACCATTTCTTCATAAGCAGAGCAGTAAAGCTGAGCAGAATAAGAATGTGAAGTATCTGCCGACAAGTTGATCTTTCAACCTCCAAAAAAAAATTTCTTTTCTTGTTCCTCTTCTCCCCTCTCAGCCTCAGCTCCTGTGCAGAATTAAGGCTCTAAATTATGCTGAGAGACTATAACCAACATGGGTATGAACAGGAAATAATCAGATCATTCATACTCAAAACCCAAACCAATTGTAAATGTTAGAAGGCAGATGTTACCTAATCAGAGGACAGCTGTGGGCCAAAGAAAGGAAGACTAGAATGGAATCATCAAATAAATTTTCATGTCATAATGGTACAAATAAATACCATCTGGCCACCACACCTCTAATTTTTATGGAAGAAGAATATTTCCTTTCCCAGTAGTCTCCCCAGAAAGGGCAGTGCTCATATCTCTTTTAATGCTGAACTGCTTCTTTTATGTTCTTGGGCAGTACTCAGTATTTGTACAGGCAAACCCAAGATGCTTAATATTGGATTAAGAGATTACGTGCAGTGCGTTTTGCAGCCTTTTTCATTTTCTCACTCCTATCACACCAGTATTTACTGAGTTGAAGTGTGCTGGAGGCAAGTTCAATTTCCATCTCTGCTCAGGGGAGTGATTAAATTTAGCTGATGCTGAGAAAAAGAAATTCAGTGTGATGAACATAGCAAGACTTGACTGCCAAGCATATGAGAAAGGATTAGTATCACAAGCAAAGCAGAGCTACCAAAACACCTGCAAAAAAGCTTACATATAGAAAAAGAAAAAGTAGGAAGGAAATGGAAACTTAATCTTTTTCTGAAAAAGAAAAACCGAAACACTATAAGCCAAGGACTTAAGTGCATTAAACTCAATTGTTTATTTCAATACCAAAGAGTATTCTAATAGTACCATTTCAGCTTCATTAGAAAAATCCTTAATTTTCAGAGAGTTTGGAAGATAACTTGAGATTTGGATTTTGTGGCAACTATGCATTTTTTAACAGAAATGAAAAGAAACTTGAGTTTCACTCAAGTTTAGAGTTGATTCAAATTCTACAGCATTTACTTATTCCTGACAATAAGACATGGAATGGCTGCCTCTGTTAGGGAGAACTATTAGAACACTTGCTTCTGGCAAAATGTAGTAACCTTTCCTATAACCTGAAACTTTCCCACAAACTGAAACAGGAGTCATCTCTGGAGAGTCCTCAAGGAGATCAATGAACACTTTAAAATTAACCATTGCACATAAAGGGCATCTTATACTCTCACAGCAGACTGAACACTTTATTTTGGAGTTACACATTAGTCCAATTCTTTTTTCTGTAACATAATTAGATTTAACAGACAGCACTGCCTTTTCAAGACCGGGAAAGAAATGTGTTGACCCAGCACAACCACATTCCAGAATTTTCTACATTTTTACCATTTAGAAAGAGCACAGTGTCCACTCAAAGGCATAGTGTCATCCCTCTTCTCAGAATGAAGGATTAGAATGTGTCTTCCAAGACTGAGACAAACATATGATAAGAAGGGACTTTTTTTTTTTAAACCCTGCTTTTCCTCAAGGAGGAAAACACAAGGTTGTTTTGGGGTTTTGTTTTTGTTTGGGTCTTCTGGATTATTTCTTTTTTAAGAAAGCAAGCAGATCCTCTATAAGTGAGGTCTGCTAACTTGAGTAAAAACTAGGGAATAAAACAGGCCCAAAATTACCTAAACCCATTTTCATTAAATGGTGATTTTGAAAGCACTTCCATTTCGAATTAGGAAAAAAAAAAAAAAGTTAATGATCTTCTAATTAAGCTGAATTACTCATAACAACTATGTCAGATCCAAGCATATCAACATCAACAAAAAAAACCTGTTCATCACGTAAATTGCACAGAACAGTTTTTATTTAAAAGCAGTTCAGTTTGATAAATTACCACCCACAATATGTGTGCGGCTTAATGTCTGCTTTAAAGAATGATTGCATTCACAATTAATTTATCATTAACTCTGAGCACCTAGAAACCTTGGAGCTGATATATAGGTACTTTGGCTTTAGCAAGGTCTTTTGGATACTCCATACTCCCAAGTGTGCTATTCATACCAGCTCCTTTCAGAAGTTGTAAATGGTGAAAGCTACTACCTATCACTGCTATCCCATACGCCTTGAACACTTAATGACTGGGAATCTACCCATTTCCTGTGCCAAGTGGCTCCTATCAAGTTTGGGATTGTTTTGTCCAAAGATCATAGCCAAAATTGTAACAAAGATGACCAGCCATTTACATACCTAACAGCCACGGTGATTCATAGTTTGTAGCAGAAAACAAAATATTTCACCATACCAAGGGAACTGGCAAGCTTCACGTAAGAGCTGTTCTTCATGGGCAAGAGCATCTGTCATTCATTTTAGGGGCCAGCCCAGCCCAAATCACAACAACAGCTAAAGGAAGGGGGTGTCGCCTACTATGTCAATGACCAGCTGGAGTGCCTGGAGCTCCACGTGGGGATGTATGAGGAGCCAACACAGAGCTTATGGGTCAGGATTAAAGGAAGGGCAGGGAAAGGTGACATTACAAGTGGGGGTCTGCTACAGGCCACCCAACCAGGGAGATGGAGCAGATGAGGTCTTCTATAGACAGATAGGAGCAGCCTGATGTTCACAAGCCCTGGTCCTCATGGAGGCTTCAACCACCCCAATATCTGTTGGAGGGACAACACAATGGGGCATAAGCAATTCAGGAGGTTCCTGAAATGCATTGACGATAACTTCCTTCTCCAAGTGAGAGAGGAGCCAATGAGAAGAGGTGTTATGTTGGACCTTGTTCTCACCAACAAGGAGGGGATGGTGAGGAATGTGAAGCTCAAGGGTAGCCTCGGCCGCAGTGACCATGAAATAGTGGAGTTCAAGATCCTTAGGGTAGCAAGGAAGGAGTACAGTAAGCTCGCCACCCTGGACTTCAGGAGGGCAGACTTTGGCCTCTTCAGGGATCCCCTTGATAGAGTACAATGGGATAAAGCCACGGAGGGGACAGGGGCCTAGGAAAGCTGGTTAATATTCAAGGATCACCTCCTCCAAGCTCAGGAGCAACACATCCCAACAATGAAGAAGTCAGGCAAAAAAGCCAGGAAGCCTGCATGGATGAACAAGGAACTCCCAAACACACTC